>BSBM01000841.1:3977500-5223125 GCA_027924585.1 Larix kaempferi
CATCTGAGGCATTTTTCATCCTGTCCAGATCTCTAGGACTTATTACATGTGACCCCACCACAAAACCTCGAAAGAGAATCCTAGGACTGATTAAGAGCACACGTCTCAACCTATCAGATCTCCTAGGGCACAAATTACATGTGGTCACCACAAAACCTTGAAAGAGCATCCCAGGACTGATTACGAGCACAAGGCTCAACCTATCGGATCTCCCAGGGCACAAATTACATGTGGTCATGGAAAAACCTCGAAAGAGCATCCCAGGACTGATTACGAGCACACGGCTCAAGCTATTGGATCTCCCAGGGCACAAATTACATGCCATAGGACAAAACCTCGAAAGAGCATCTGCCAGATAGCCCAGGGCACAAATTACATGCCATAGGAAAAACCTTGAAAGACTATCTACAGATCTCCCAGGGCACAAATTATATGTCCTCCCAAGCAAAACCTCGAAAGAGCATTTGCCAGATATCCCAGGGTACAAATTACATGCCATAGGAAAAACCTCAAAAGACTATCTGCAAATCTTCCAGGGCACAATTACATGCTTATCTGCACAACCTGTTCCACGGCCATAGAGTATCAACCTGATACTCACCATACATCATCCTGATGTACACATGATCATCCTGATCATCATCACTGCAACATCTTACTGCATGTCATCTGGAGCAACATCCTGAAGCTCGTCATCAATGATCATCCTGATCATACAATGCATCTACCTGATGCATACCAAGTATCTACCTGATACATATCATCATACATGATCCACCTGATCACACAGTGTATCCACCTGATATAAAATATAAATACATGATACATATCAACATACATGATCCACCTGATCATACAATGTATCCACCTGATACATATACAGATACATGGTCCAAGCATCCAACATGATGCATATACAAAATACATACAAATGATCCTACTGATCATATCCAGCATCCAACATGATGCGTACATACATATAAATGATCCAACTGATCATATCCAGCATCCAACATGATGCGTACATACATATATAAATTATCCAACTAATCATATTAAAGCAGAAACCAGAACATCATCCTGATGCTCATCATCCAACGCTTACATCCACAACCATGTGAAGGATCCTCCTTCCAACATGCTTGGAATGGATTCAGCAAATGTGTCCATCACTTCTTCCTCGAAGTGTCATCAATCTGAAGAATGCCAAGTTTCTCCCTGAAGTACTAGAACTTCACCCTAGCTAGTGGCTTCGTTAGCACATCTGCAATCTGCTCGTCCGTCGCAATGTACAGGAGCTTCATAGCTCCTCTCTGCACCATATCTTTGATATAGTGATACTTGATCTCTATGTGTTTCGACCTATCATGAAACACCGGGTTCTCGGATAGCTTCACACAACTCTGGTTATCACAAAAGATACCAGTAGCATCCAATGGGAGATCAAATAACTTAGACAGTAGCTTCCATAGCCATACTGCCTCACAACTAGCTGAATAGGCTGCAACATACTCTGCCTCAGCTGTACTCAGTGCTACGCAGGACTGCTTCCTGCTAAACCAAGAGATCACACCTGATCCCATACTGAAGTAGCACCCAGATGTGCTCTTCCTATCTGCAGCACTGCTAGCCCAATCTAAATCAACATAACCCTGCAGGTTAAACTTTTGATTCGCCTCATATTTGATCCCATAATCCACTGTACCCTTCAGGTACCTCAGAACATGCTTTACAACAACTAGATGAACACTCCTCGGTTCTGTTAGGAACTAACTCAATGTGTTCACCGCAAAGCAAATATCCAGTCTCATGTTCATCAGGTACATCAAGGACCCAATCATCTGACGATACATAGAGACATCAATCGGCTCAGATGAAGCATCACATAGAAGCTTTAGATTCGATGCCATAGGTGTGGCCATGGCCTTGCAATCCATCATCCTGAATCTCTTCAGGATATCTACTGTGTACTTCCCTTGACCAAGGAAGATCCCACCTGCACTCTGCCACACCTCCATACCTAGGAAATAATGCATCATTCCCAAAGTTCTTCATATCGAATTCGGTAGCAAGCTTCCTCTTTGTATCATACCAAGTTCTGGGAGCTTGCTACAATCCATACAAGGCTTTCTTCAATCTACACACATGTGACTCCCTGTCAGGTCTTGGGACTGCATCCCAAACATCTTCTCCATGATCGACGGATCATGGCATTCCATTTCTTCATCCTAGATCCTGGGAACTTCAATATCTTCAATAGATATCTTTGTTGCTGGAACAAATGTTGTAGTCCTTTTGTAGGTGAAGATATATGGTCTTTCCTACAAAACAAGTTAAATTGCATGATTAGAAACATCTCATAATTTTTAGAAAAAATTCTTTACACATAAAGAAATATGTCATGCAGTCATGCAGCTATCTTAGCCAATGCTTCAATACAACATTTATCCATGTTCCATAACTTTCTAGATGCCTTCCAATCTCTACTAGAACATTGTTAAGAGTTTGCACTACTCCCAACATGTCATCAAAGAGGTTTCATTCTAGATAAGTAGCACTGGAATGTTGTACAGTGCCATAGGCCACTTACCCATCACATGCATATTAGTAGTATACTGTTCATAAATGCAATCATTCTAATATGCACAATACATCTCCTAGGTCTAGGAACATAAGCATAATATTATTTAAACAAACAAAATAGGCAAGAAATGATAATTGAAATACTTATCTTTGTTTGTTTGTTGGGTGGACTCCCTCTGAGTCTTTGCTTCCTGGCAGGAGTTGCTGAAGTAGCTTCTTCTACACCTTTCTGTTGTGGAATGTACGAACATGGTCAACTCCCTCTGAAAATCTGCATTCTTGCAGGAGCTGCTGGAGTGTGCTCCCTCTTGATCTTTGCTTCCTAGATTACCTGTCCTTGAACTTATATTCATCCTTGCTGACATCAATCTTCTTGAACCCTGGAAAGTATATTCTGTAAGCCTTCGAGCTTTCACTGTAACCCACAAAGATACCCTTCTTTCTTGAAGGATCTAGTTTAGTCCTCTTTTCCTTTGGGACATGAGTGTATACTGGACAACCAAATATTCTGAGATGGCTGACTTCAGGTTTCTTACCAAAAAAGACCTCTTCTGGTGTCTTGTTGTCCAATATCTTGTGGGGTGTTCTGTTCTACACATATACAGTTGTTCTAGCTACTTCCGCCCATAGATGCATAAGTAGGTCCTGGTCATGCAGCATTGCCCTTGCTGCTTCCATGATTGTTCTATTCTTCCTTTCTGCAACTCCATTCTGTTGAGGATTATAAGGAGCAGTCAACTCCCTCTTAATCCCTGAATCACTACAAAGCTTCTTGAAGTCACCTGAGGTGAATTCTCCACCATTGTCGGGTCTGAATGTTTTGATCTTCTTGTCAATTTGATTCTCCATTAAGGTTTTGAATTCCTTGAATTTATCAAACACTTCATCTTTGTTCTTCAAGAAGTATACCCAAGTCTTCCTGGAGAAGTCATCAATAAATGAGACATAGTAAACATACCCACTCAGAGAACTGGATGACATAGGACCACATACATCTGAGTGGATGATTTCCAGGATGTCTTTTGCCTTGCTTTCACTGCTTGGGAAAGCCTTCTTAATGTTCTTACCTTTTGCACATCCTTTGCAAACACCTTCATGTTTGGTCTTGATTTCAGGAAGACCCTCTACAACCTTGCTTGCAATTGGAAGTGCCCTATAGTGCATATGAGTAAGTCTTCTATGCCGAAGTTCACTTGGCTCCATGGATTCATGTACCATGGCATGTTCAGGTTGTCCCTTCAATTTATACAACCCTCCCTCTTGCTCTCCAATCACTACTACATCATCTATGTTCTTTCCCTTTGGCCACATTAGGACTTGGCCATCCACAAATGCAACCCTCACACCTTTTGCATCCAATGCAGAGATGGAGAGTAAGTTCTTCTTGAGCCCAGGTACATAAAGGACTTCTTTCATCTTCAAAGATTTTCCAGAATCTAGGTTGTAGGAGGCTTCACCACTTCCTTTGATTGGGTATTGATAATCATCCCCAAGTTTCACCTTATGGGGTGATTCATGTTTAGATAGATTCACAAAAGATTCCTTAAACCCAGTCATGTGTTTGGAAGCCCCACTGTCAATCAACCAATCATTACAACCATGGGAGATAGTACCTGTGAGAGCAGAAATTAGAACATATTCTTCTTCACTTGATGAGTCATCATCACTATCACTTTCCGCCCTAGCCTTCTTCTTTGGGGGTTCATCATCTTCGGCAGCATGAGCATGATATCTTCTTTTGTGATTCTTCTTCTTCTTATTGAAGTTGTTGTTGTTGTCTTTCTTCTTCTTGGGACAATCTGAAGCAAAGTGTCCCTTCTCATTGCAATTGAAGCATCTGAGATCTTTCTTATCTTTATGATAATGGTGGTGTGAGAATCTCCTGTTATGAGATGATTCCTTCTTGGACTTGCCTTTCCTGGCATGTGCTGTGAGAGCTTGATCTTCATTTCCCATCTTTTCTTCTCGAGCCACAAGCCTAGCTTCTTCTTGAGAGCATTCTTCCCGCAATCTGTTGAAGGAGATCAACTTCTTCCTTGCACAAATTCCTTGAATAAAGGAATCCCATGACCTAGGTAGGCCATTTAGAGTGGTCATCACCACTTCACCATTCTCCACCATTTCATCCACTGCTTCTAGTTGTTCCTTGATCTGGGAGACCCTTGAAAAATAAGATTGAATGGTTTCTCCATTCTGAAACTTTACTCCTTTCAATTGGTTCCGCAGGGTCATCTTCCGATTTATGTTCTTCCCTTCAAATAGCTTGGTCAAAGAGTCAAACATCTCCTTGGGTGTCTTTAGAGAAGACACATGGGGTATGAGATGGTCTTTTATAGAATCAACAATGATTCTCTTTGCCTTGACCAAGTTTTTCTTATGCAATACCTTAGCCTCTTCATCCTCTGGGATAGGGATGTCTTCTTTTACATATGAGTCCAACTCATTCTCTTCCAGGATTAACCCAATCCTATACTTCCAAGCTCAGAAGTTATCAACTCCTTCAAGCTTATCCTCAAGCTTGGTGTGGTGAGACATCTTAAAGAGTACTTAAAATGGAAATAGAAAATATTTAGGTCTTACCACTTGAAATGTTGAAAACTGGATCTGGTCCCGGATTAGGGTTTGTCGAAAAAACCCTAAAAATTCAAAATGCAAATTTCAATTTTCTGAAAGGATAGAAAGATGCACCTTGATGAGCTAATCAGCTTGGAGTATTCAGAATTTGAGATCAGCAAAGCTTTACCCTTCAAATTTGCCTTTTTTTCCTCCCGAGTTCACTGGGGAGAGCCCTGAATTAGGGTTTGAGTTTCCCGAAGATCTACCCCACCAAAAATCTCGAGCCAAAGCTCTAAACTTCGATTTTTGCAAGGAGCTTCCAGCTATGTCTTCATATTCCAAAAATTCCTATTTTTGTGGAAACCCTAAGTTTTAGGGCCAAATCTGAAAATGCTCATAATTGAATTCTGATTGGACAGATAGATTCTCCTTGATGAGTAGAGTCAATCTACTATACTTCTTTTCCAAAATCTGTGGAGAGAAACCCAATAAACAAGAAACTCAAGTTTTCGTCACTGAAAAATGTCTTCTTCTCAGGTTAGCTCTAATACCATGCTAAATTTTGAGCATTAATTCACAATACTCTAGGATCTTCACTGAGAGAATAACATATACAGTATATCAATGCATAACAATCACAATAGGCATGACAAGCATTACAAGAATCAAAAGCATGAGAGACAAGAGACACAGATTTTCGTGGGGAAAACCCTAAGGTGAAAAACCCCACAACTTCCTCAGAGATAGAGAGAGCAATGGCTCAACCAAAGTACAACCAAAATACACTTGAGATAGTCTCCTGGTAGCAGATGATCCTCCTTCTCACTAGTGTGCCACTTTCTGAGTGAGAGAGATATGACTTTCCGAATGATCTAAATAGAGATCTCCTGATCTCTATTTATACTAACCTGTTTGCCCAGTGACCTTATGGGGACGACCCCACACATGGTGGTCTAATAACCCATCGGCAAGTACACACACTTGCGACACTTGTCAATCCACATGACGACACTTCCTTATAGAGGAATAACACATCTCTAATAAGGGTACAATAAATATATATGAAATACATTCCGAAGTTACATATACATCAACAAACAACGTCAATGATTATGATGATAATGATGATGATGACGATGATGATGATGATGGTGATGATGATCATGACGATGATGATGATGATGAGGATGATAAAGATGGTGACGAAGATGATAATGAAGATGACGATGACGATGATGATGATGATGATGATGATGATGTTTGAGCCTAGAATATGACGATGATGATGATGATGATGATGTAGGAAGATGATGATGATGATGATTATGATGAGGATGATGACGACGATGATGATGATGGTGGCCGTGACGATGACGATGAACATGATGCTGCTATTGCTCCTGCTGATGATGATGATGAAGATGATGATGATGATGTTGATGATGGTGGTGGTGATGAAGACGACATCATCAATGATGATGATGATGATGATGATGATGATAATGATGACGATGATGATGTTGATGAGCAAGAGGGTGATGACGACGATGATGATGTTTTAGTCTTGATAATTATGCATTTCCTTACTAAGATTCTCTCTATTTCGAGAATAATTTAATATTCTCTACTAAACAGATCCAACCACATGAAGGTGGAAGCTCTTATGGCCCCTCCCCCCCCTCACATCACTCTTAATTCTCCATAACCCGACAAAAATATGTATGTACAAAAAAATTAAATGTCTTTATTGTCATACTCTATAACAAGTAATATTTCTAATTATAACATACAGGAAAATGGAAACTCATGACTAAGAAATAGTTAATTTATTATTACTGCATACCTCGTAAACTTCAATGATATTCATCATCTTCTTCATCCGAGTCATTGTTTGTACTATCATCCGATGATCCAGATTCAACATTGTAAGGATTGGCCATATCATCATCATCGTCGATGTCAAGTACTATCATCATGTCATCGTCGATATCATCTTTATGGAGTACATTGTCTGATACATCATTTGATTCAAGAAGTTCTTCGACATCTACTTCTGGAACATGATCATCTAACTTATGTTGATCATGATAATCTTCAACGACGTCTTCTTCTTCGAGAACTTCTTCATTACCTTCATCTACGTTATACTTTATCGACCTTCCCCTTGGATTGTGTCTCACATCAAATGACCAACCTGCTCTACCTGGAACCTCAAATTAAAATACGTGTTCACATTGGGTTGGAAGAACATAAGGCTCTGTTCCTGGCTCAAACAACCTTGTATTTACCATGGTAAATCCATTATCATGTTCAATAATTATTTTATCGGGGTCATGTTGATTCAATCGACACCTGTACCATTTGAAAACGAACAAAAATACCTTGAAGGAGTTAAAGTCACACTGAAGAATGTCTTCCAGATACCCATAGTATCGATTTTCAGAGAGTTCTAGATGTCTGTCACTTCTAGAAGAAACATTGGTCACCTCAAAGACTGCAGATATCCCACAATCAGATGTTTTCTTTCTTTCATCCAACTTTTTGATGCGATATCTACATCCATTGCACCACATAGACTTATGGTGTTTTACCTACAACAAGCCATACAGGAAAATATTACATAATGATCCAATATTTATGATTAACTAGTGCATGTTTATAATGCCATACAAGGAAAAAAATCAGCGTGACGTACAACGACATTATTTTTTACAAAAAAAATACTGTGGATGATTAATATTCTTACCTGCTTATCTTTTAAACTTCTTGCTAAATCGATTTCCCTTTGTGTTAGATTGGTGTATCCATTGCAATGTGTAGCTTTAACCAATGAATCCACACGTTCCCATGATATTCCATGACTAGATTGTTCACATTGTTCGATCCATACCTTCATCCAGTCAAGATTGCGTGCGATGTATAAATGAATTGTATCCCACTCTCGACCAACTGTTTGATGACAATAAAATTAAAATTCAATACAAATGTATAGTAACTTAACAAAGCATATTACACTCTAAATTGATGCAAAATATTGAATATAAAAATACTGTTATATTACCTTTCACCTTCCTTAATCTACCTTTCCCCTTCGGGTACCCCCCTTCGAAACACTTATTGGATTCCGGATCACAAATGCGACGTAAATTGAGCTTTTCTACTAATTTAGGAAGATATTCACTAATATACAACATGTTTTGGTATACCATATATTCCTCCATCATAGAACCCTCAGCATATGTTCGTTGTCTGACCAAACCCTTCATAAATTTCAAGTGCCTCTCAACCATCCACATGGACCTCGAGTGCGCAGGTCCACATAGTTCAATCTCCTCAACTTGGTGTATGAGGTAGTGTTCTTGTGCATTGAAAAATGTCGAAGGTAGATGCTTCTGCATTTCACACATGAGATGAGGAATTTATCTCCTCCAATACTTTATGTCTTCTTTATGGAATTATTTAGATGAAAACCATCTACAAGTGACATGACAACCAAATCAAGAGATTAAAGGAAAAATAACATTATATTATGTAACATGAATTACAGAACGAAAATCAAATATAAGTTCTATGTTGAATTAAACAAACACTAATCACATGGAAAAAATCACCACTTACCTCATGTATTTCCCGAGACTATATATTATTTGCTTGACATTGTTGTCGAAGTTGTTCGGGATAGAGAGAGGTAGAACATACTGTAACAATAATATACAAATAGTTTCATTTTATCAACAAAGAGTAGACAAACAAAAAAATACCAACCATATTCACTGGAATAGGAAAAAAATAATTAAATCCATACCATAATAATTACCTTCATGAAGACATGCCAATCATGAGTTTTCACCCCCACAAAATCACCTTTCTTTGTTATGATATTCTTCATGTTCGCACAAAATCCGGTGGAAAATTTAATTTTTCAAATGACTTCTTTTACAACATTGCTTTTATGGTCCGTTAACATCCATGGAAGTGAGTTTATATTAATTTTCTCTCCGTTGCTATGAAATTGAATGACGTCTTTCATTGCATGGTTTCTATCTTGAATGTCTTTGCAAATTTTGACAATTTTTTCTTTGTCACTCCTTCCATCCAATATTTTCCATAATGTTTCAGTCACATTCTTTCCGATATGCATTGTATCAAATAGATGAGCAATTTGTAGGTGCTCATAGTAGGGCAACCTACTAAATTGTCTAGGATAACTTTTCATTCCTTGTGGAAGCCCATTAATGCCTTCATGATCACATGAATGACAATCATGAAATTACATAAATCAATGTCAATTATAGTAAACAACACAAAATATAAAAAAATATAATATAACATGTCATATACGATGATTCATTATACGTACCTTGACGATTTCTATTATATTGCAACTTCCATAGGTGATGTATCATTCTCTGCGGTTTTAATGTAGTCTCTTGCTTGCCATTGAACAGATGTTTTTCGGTAGTTCGATACCTGTGATTCTTAGAGAGGAAGTGCCTATACTCATCAAACACCTCCTTTCCTAAGCTTTTTGAATGACGAGATTTGATCTTAGGACCACAAACTGGACATGAAAATTTTCTCTTTGTCTGAAGACCTACATAAAGAGATCGAATATCTATGTCAATTATAATTATATACAAAATGACTGGATTATTTAGTAAAACATGCATGCGTAGTATATTAACTAGTACTTTGTATAATTTTTTTGCAAATAAAGTGGAACTTATAATTACATACCACAAAAATGGGTTAACCCTGGGGAATCATGTATTGTCCATACAAGCATTGTATGGAATTGAAATTGCCTTTGTCGTATTGGTCTAGATACGTCATACATAGTGATGCCATTCCATAACTTTAGTAGCTTGTCAATAAGAGGTTCGATTAATACATTCATATCTTTCACTTGGTACTTACCTGATTGATTTGAACATATAAAAAATATAATTATGAGACGTACCATTTAGATTATATATATTAAACCATATTGCACAATAGAAAAACATTAAATATATATATGACATTATGCGACAAAAATACGACAAATGAGATACCACTACATTAAAAAAAATTGCAGGGTTCGTACCTGGAACAATCATCGACACCATTAGGTGCTCCCTCTTTATTGTCAACCATGGAGGAATGTTGTTGTTGAAAACAAAAATAGGCCACACCGAGTAAACGGATATCATCTCTTCAAAGGGATTGACACCATCTACTGCCAAAGAAATCCTAAGATTACGAGGTTTTTCTTTAAAGTGAGGCCATTTTTCCTCCATATCTCTAAATGCAGACCCATCTGCAGGCATTCGAATAATGTCGTCTTGACTTCTATTCTGTGCATGGTAATCCATAAATTGCACTATGTTTTTGCACTTGAACAGTCGTTGCAAACGTGGAATAATGGGAATATAACGTAGAACCTTGCGAGGCACCTTTTTAGTTACTTGATTTGTGCGATATCTACTGATATGACATTCAGGACATTCTGTTGCAAATTCATGCTGATTGTAATATAGAACATGGTCATCGGGGCATGCATGAATTGCTTCATACTGCATTCCAATTTCTTTCATGATGGCAGATAAATCTCGATATGTGCAAGGTAAAATATTTGACAGTGGTAACAAATATTCACCTATCATTCTACAACAAATTAAAATAAAAATCTAGTTAATATAATATAGAAATAATATTAATGAAACAAATTTCATCCGTAATAATATGACTTATATATGAATTAACAATAAAATACACAATCATATATATTTTGTGATGGGATATATTACATACCTTAACATCCATGTGACTGATATGTTTGAAAGACCATTCATAACCTTCAGGTTCATTATCAACAACATAGCAGAGAGAAGATTTGTGTTGGAGCCCTCATAAAGGGGTTCGTATGCCTTATCAAGAAGAGGTATATCATGAATATCAACAAAATATTCATCATTTTCATGATCATCATCATCGTCATCATCCATTCCAACATTAAATGAATCATGGATCAAAGTATTTGTAACATCATCTTCAACTATGTTATCAGTATGATCATCTTCTTCAATGTGATCATTAACTTGTTCTCCATTAATATCCATCGCTCCATGTTCCTCCGGTACTTGTTCTAGAAGCACTTCCTCTGGACGATATGCCATAGGATGTATTTCCTTTATAATTACATGAAACAATCAATAGATAAAAGTCAATATAAGAAATTCAAATGCAAAATGTACAAATTTCAAACGCAAAATGTAAACATTTATGTGATGCATTTAAAATGTAACAAATTTTTTACTGTTGGGATTAAAAGAACAATGACCAATTGTACTAGTTTTGGTCAAATAGGTGCATCCAAACTATCTAAGAGACATAATAATTGACCCAATTACTGAGGAAAGCTACTAAAAAATAACTTAAAATTTCTCGTACTGTCCACTAAGGTAAGATAAATGATGCTATGGTTTCTATAGAGAAAATATAAGAGAAATTACAACATGTCAATATAGTCGTTATTTCTATTATCATGATGGAAAGTGTCACAAATATAGAGAGTTAAGTGGTTTCCCTGGTGAGTGGGTTAGTCTCACTAACGAACAAATAAATGAGTTATTCTACTATACCTTAGATTCAACATGCACAAAAGAAAAAAAATTACAATAAATATTAAATATTAAAATAATATTTAGTGTCCATGTTAGTCCCCATCTATTGAAACCACAATCAATAGATATAGAATTTAATATAAGAAATATTAAAATAATACATAAATTTACAAAAGAAATCAAAATAAAAAACATATATAATGCAAAACTTAAAAATGGATGGTATTCATGTCCCCTCTCAGCGTTCCCATGCTCCCTACAATGTTTTGTGATTGTTGTGATCAAAATTATTCTCCTCTTAAAGCCCCTGCATTGACTACATGGACAATATCATTTCCCATCACCCCTTCTTTCAACTCCTTCCCACAATCTAGAAAGCAATTGTCGATTTTGTTCATCTGGATTAGAAATATTGCTAGTTGACATTTTCTCGTAAAGATATTGAATGAAGATTATCGATATTAGAAAATGAAGCTCCACACTTCGCTCACTTGAATGACAAAAACAATGGAAATAATGAAAAATAGTCCACCGAAAAAAAGTTTGCCGAATAAAAAAACTTCTGCAAACCGTCGCTTGTATGGCAAACATGTCGAAATGGTTCCATATTTATAGATTTTAAAAGTAATTGGTCTGTCGGATATCCGATGACTAGAAGCTAGTTACCATTGGTTATTTGATGTTGGATATCCGACCTCGTCGAGTTTCAAAAGACGTCGGATGTCCGATGACCTAGGTCTTAACATGGTGTTGGATATCCACAGAGCCGTCGGATATTCCTGAGGTCTCGTCAGATATCCACAAAGGTGTTGGATATCCGATGGGTCCTTCTGTCAATTTAAGAAAAAAAATCAAATTTTATAATTTTTAAGGTGAAATCCGACGACGCGGTCCTTTTCGTTGGAGGCCGTCGGATTTTCTCATCGGATTTTGGGCTCAAATCTTGTAGTGTGTAAAGTGTGATAGCACACTCCTTGTTTCATATAAGTAATGGAAGGATGTTGTTTCAACCTTATAAAATATTTAATATATGCATAAATATGTAATGGATATATCATAAGATCCACAGCTCAACATATTAAGCACTTCATGTACTATTTCTTCAAGTAACATTGATATTCGAGCTAGTTTCCTCACTATATTCTCATGGTGATTGTAGCATGTTTTGTATCAGTTTGATATCAAAATTTTATGGAGGTGTTGCCTATGATTTAAGATGAATATTTAAATTAAATGGATGGCCAAAATATTGTATCCATACCCCTCAAGTTATACTATAATTCATGACATTAATTCATGCTCCCTTGTCCACCATTTTCAGATAAATTGTATGCCCTAGAAGCGCAAATGTCCTTTGGGAGACCTATACGACCCTAAAACCTGATATAATTATGCAAAAAAGTTGTCCTTTATTTCCTATAACAGATCCAATTCTCATATTGAATATTAGGGAAGGTCGTACAATGTTTGGAAGGGAAAATAGTGGCAGACCTAAGGGGGGTTTTCACTAATCCAATTGACTAGTTTTGTCCCAAGTCTTCTCTCCTTGAAGATTGCAGAACATTAATATTTAAAATAGAGGTTTGGGTGTCTAAAGGTTGTATTATATTTTTATATATCCTCCTACGTCCCTCCATACATAATTTGAAACCATTTGGGATCATTTGGGAGATTTTAGTGTTTCACTAGTCCAAGGTTAAAAAATTGGCCAAATTGGGTAAACTTTGAAATTAGGGATATTACAACCTTTGATCATCACTTGGGGAATTTGTATTACCATAAATATTGTAATATTTGACAACAAGGTTATTCTTCAACTCCATTGTGCTATACAAGGGTGGAACAATATAGCTTTTATAAGCAAGTGAAGGTTACACAGATTCTCCAACATGTTAGAGAAGAATACATGGACAAATCAAAACCTTGGGTGTATTTTGATGGAACCTTAGGGTGAGGCTCCTACGGCAGGTGTTGGTGGCATACTCTTATTCTCTAATTTCCATATAATGAGTTTCAAAGTATGCATTGGATATGGATCTAATAACTTGGATGAGTTGATGTGTAGTGCTCTGGTTTTTGGCAGAGCACATGACAAGCTTCTAAATTAATTAATTTTCTGTACGGGTTTGTTTCTAGATAATAAATAAAAATATTATTTGATCATTTATTATTTTTTCCTATTATCGTAGTTTGCATCAACATTCAAGAGGTAAAAATAATATAATTCTCATTTACATGCATGTTTCAGTTCAGTGCATATACATGTTTCAGCATAATGTTTTATCATAAGTTTAAAATATGATTAATGTAATAATTAACAAGGAAAATACCTGTTGCCAGAAGTTTGAAGTTTGTAGATTGCCTCATAGCTTGCTGTAGATTTCCTTCCAGATTTTTGTCTTTAAAGCTTAGCAACCGATTGAATGAACCACCCTACCGACCAGCTCTTATCATGCTGGCCCTAGGAAACCGACGGGTTTCCTAGCCCCCGAGCCCACAAACCGATAATCCCGAGAGCATCATTCCTTACTATATTTCCATAGGTGCAATTTTCCCTATGATTTTTTCCACCTCCTCCTTGGAGTTGGAGTTTTACCCCTTCCTCAGCTTCACCTCCAAAAATCACAGTTCTCCCCCCCAAAAGAAAAAACCTCCCTTCTCCTCCCTTCACTCTTCCCTAAATACCTTTCCTTCCTCGACAAGACTTGAGGCTTACTCCACCGCCCCAAATTCCTTCTCTCGAGCCCTTCAATCATTAAATCCCCTGACTTTAACATTTATACAAGTTTACAATATAATAATATATTTCTTTACTTAATGCACCGACAATTAATGCACTTACAGTAAATTTATTGCACTTTAATTATTCGATGGTAAGTATTTATTATGGTAGGAGATATTACCTACGGGTTCTCTATTCGAGATCTATTTTAATAATTCTCCATTTATTCACCATATTTGCACTTAGTGTTTTTTAGAATAAAGTAATACAATAATATATGTTCTAGTTTGACTTTTCAGTTTGGGACAAGGCATGTCTTAATGGTTTACCAATCCGATAAGATAACTTATCATGTAACTTAAACTTTAAGACTCATACTGAATAAATAAATAATATTTAAACCTATTCCTTCACATCACATCCATTCAAGAATGATTATCCTATTATGGCTAACTTTTGAAATGGAAATAATCACACAATATTAATTTATAAATCAATATTTTAAATCTTACTTATATTGCAATTGTTACGATAGGGATATAAATGTTGCTGGAATATTATTAATTAAGTAATAATAATAATTAGATCACCATTTATTAATAATAATAATTAAATCACCATTTAACAATAATAAAAGGTGAATTAATCATAGTATTCTTAATTATTTGTTTATCACATGAGTACCCTATCATCAACATAGCATCCTTGTTCTTATAAACAAAGCACTTGTGAGGGCTTAAACAATTTTATTAATTAATTAGACACTATCATTACCCTATTCACAACAGTTCTCCTATGACAATGTTAACTGACGACACTTGTCTTAGTTTATTATTACAATGTTTTCATATAATTACTAATTCACTTATTTACACATTGACAACCTAACCATTCATTACCTAAGTTGATTGATGTATCCTTAACTGAGTTATCTATGACATTTATACTACTATTCAAGCATGACAAGTATGTTATACACCAGTAATATTGTACACGTACAAGGTGTGCATGCATGGCCAGTGTATGCACATGTCGGATATGTACTATAAACAAACCCCATTCCGCCTATGCATACCTGCTAACTAATAATACTATTTACCCCCATGCAGAAGAGCAAGCATAATATATAGTATAATTACTTTAACATCCTCGGTTATTTAACAGTTAACCCTTTACGATTTAACATCATTGTCTTTATGTTTACATTAGTTTAATCAATCAAGTACAGGAAGGGTATCTACTCCCACTAACTAAAGATCAAGGAATATCCAACCCTCAACAGTACTAACTAACATATCCTCCCATCGTAACCTACGTCCTCCATCCTCCCTATCCTTCCTCTGCTAGTACAAAAGTGGATGTCGGACTCACCGACCTGACCACATAGAACCTGAGAGCGATAGCGTCGGCTGAACAGCGGACCTATCCTCCCCTAGCAGGCATCCGACCATCGTCATCACAACAACATGGGGAGCGTGTCTCAGCACGGCCCTCCCACGACCTCGGGTATCATGGAAACCTAGGGTGGGAAACACATCCATCCCTCTCAACATACTGGGCCTACTCCCTTATCGACTCATACTTTGCTGCTATCGAGATTATCGGTTTGTGTCATCGTATCATCAATTTTGGTTGCTAAGTTTTACTGCATGGAAAATTTCTTATCCCATGTATCAAATCAAGTATCTCGCTATTCCATAGCCCTTGTGTCTTGTAGGTTAGTATTCCGCAAAATACACATTTTATAACAAGCATTTCCATTCGATCACCAATTGATCCATATCATCAACATCATTTCATTTCATGTCGCAATTTTATCGCATCACAGGTATGCATGGAATATAACAGTTCTTTCAATTTCATCATAGAATGGCATCCACGTACAACACCATATATTTCACATTTCATCAATGAAAACGCTAAAACATATATTGTCATCATAAAAGCAATGAATCTCATGATAATCATAACTTAATAACTGCATGAACATAGTAACATCATAATATCATTGCATCATAGTCATAATGAAATCATAACATAGTAAAAACATAAACATGGTAGCAACATATAATCAGGTCTATCATGTCATAAGTATTGTTTACTCATCCTAGCTGAATCCAACATATAATAAGAAAATAAGGTGTAATATGTTTCACGGATAAACCTGTCTAGTCGAAATATGGGGCATTACATACACCCACCCTTCGGGAAACTTCGTCCCGAAGTTTTGGTCAAAATAGTGAGGGAAAATCTCGACGCATGGTCTCTGCGTTCTCCCAGGTAGTAGACCCCGGGCTATAATTGTCCTACTGGACCTTCATTTGGCCCATGCTGCTATAGTTTTCACATTTGCTTCTAGTTCAATGTTAATATTTATCTCAATGATGCAAATTTCTAAAATTTTTATATTGTTTTATGTTTATTTGTTTTCCTTGGGTCAGTTATAGGTTAGTAATTGATGCTATCTTTCTCTTTCTTCCAACCAAGTTTAGTGCAATATTGAAATAGACACAATCTTCACATTAATTTGGTAGCTACATGTTGTCATTCATTGTGATTATCACTACATATATTTAGTATATCTTCTTACTACATTTAGAACATATATGAACTCCACGCAACAACTTATGTATACTAACATGTACCCCTCATTATATATATATATATATATATATATATATATATATACTATTTCCTCAATTTCTACCCCTTATATATATAGGTATCCATGCTCCACATCATGTATATACCATATTTCATCAAGGACGACAATTAAACAAACATTGCGAGCATGGAAAAAAAAAATGAATCTCATGATAACAACAACATCATAACTGCCTATCATAATAACATTATGAGAATAGTAACATATTAACATCATAATCATAGTACCAATGTAGCATAGTAACATTATCACCATAGCATCAACATATAATCAAGTCTAATGTACCAAAAATATAGTTTACTCAGTCTAGCTGATTCCAACATAAACTAAGCAAATAAAGTACAGTAGGTCTAACTAAAAAGCATGACTAGTCAAAATATAGGGTGTTACACACACCTAACCTTCGGGAAACTTCGTCATTGCATCAAATATATCTAATATGGTTATGATTTCTATAGAATTACTTTATCATGCTTATACGGTATTTTGTTAGTTATTTTTACATTGCTCTCATTTGTACCCAAGGTCATTACTATATAAAATAGGAGTTACCACCAAATTGGAGACATCCTCCCTTATCCTTATGTCTTTTATTAGTTATAGTTAATACTTTTTCTATTAATATTTACTCTTCCTAAGTGTTATGATGAATTTACCATTTAATACAAGGTTCTCATCTAACCATTTGCCAAATTCTTATATTCTCGATTAGCACCTATATTGATTTAAGTTATTTCTTCAATTTGATTATCACTCTAGCTCCTTCAAGATCTCCCTTTAACTAAGCCTTCATGGAAGTCAAACACCAAAGTGAACCGCCACATGTTGACCATGTGGATTTTGCAACTATTTTAATTTACGACCATTAATTGTTTATGGTTTAACATATAGAAAATATCCCCTTGGGTGAGCATAAAATAAATAAAATGATATATGACTATCTTCTCGAGGTTAATATTTAACCTAACCACAAGTTTATATGCTCGCAAGGTTCTGGACACTATTATTTAATTTATGCACTATCCACAATCATATCTCCACAAATTAAAGTTCACGTATTTCTTAACAATTAAAATTAAATACCATTGATAAACTAAGATGTTTACTATCCAGAATCCTCACTTCTATTTTATTAAGCATAGTTCACTATTATACAATTTATACAATATATCAATAACTACACTCATTCAAACAATTCCATGTGTTAGTCACTTTGATAGTTCGATCATTATTTCATAATACTTTAACCATCAATTGTGTTCTTAGGTCTAATAACATATAAATCCCTTTCACAATGGTTCGTCATGTAAAAGTTTAGTCTGCAATACAATAGAGATCACGCCTTTTAAAAGTTATGTGCAAACTAATTAATTTACGTACCATTTGCAACATCAATCTTTAATTATAACTTAATCATCATTGGGTAGAATCCTCTCAAGTAATTTTTAAAGTATAGTACAAAATATTCATGTATATAGTGATCAATTAACTAGTTTATCTTCTATTTACCGTGAAATAATCGAGCTTAAGAGACAAGGTTACTCCAAGGTCACCGTGAACTAGTCTCGCTAGAGCCATACTTCATTCTATTAATTAAAATTTCCATTTAATAATAGGATATTTACTTTTAACGACAAAGGGTCTTGACGGGTTTTAATTAAATCTTTATAACCCGAGTGGATTCCAAAATAGAGTAACCTAGTCCTTACTAAGGTGAAGGCAATTTTAATTTTAACATATCAATCCCCAATCATCATTATAATGCACCATATTAAAGCTAGATTTAAAATTTTCCAATATTATTATTTGAAATATATTTATGTTAAAATTTTAAAATTAGGGTTTAAAAACTAATGTTTTTATTTTAAAAATTACATGATATTGACCTAACCTACTCTAACCCTAGTCAATGCACCTTCCTTCAGCCACGCGCCA
Organism: Larix kaempferi; assembly: GCA_027924585.1. NCBI lineage: Eukaryota > Viridiplantae > Streptophyta > Pinopsida > Pinales > Pinaceae > Larix > Larix kaempferi. The sequence goes on from BSBM01000841.1 coordinate 3,996,567, forward strand.
GCCTTTCCTTAACCTCTCCTCCTTCTCGCCACTCCCTCCTAGCTCCACCTCCACCCAGCACCAACCCTAGCCCGCTGCTCCACCAGGCTGCAGGCCTCGAGGCCACCCACTCGACCTTCTCTCTCCACGCGGCACACAGCCCTTATTTCCCACGCGTCCCTGACTTGCCGCCGGATCCCCATCCCTTCACCTCCAGGGAAGCCTATGGTTCAAGGGCGCCCACGTGAGGGTCTCCTGCATGCTTGCCACGTGCCGGTGTGCATGCTACCAGGTGGACTACGGTGGGGTGCCCCAGCTGAAAGAAATTTCTTTAAATCAAGTCTCCACCTACCTCGCGCGCACGTGAACTCTCTTTTTTTCTCCTGCTGGCTCTGCACTCAGTGAACTCCCTTCAGGGCCCGCAGGATTTCTATTCAGTTTTATTTCGTCGCTAGGGCTGGACTGCCTGGACCGATGTAAGTCCTGTTTGCAGCTTTTCAATCTCTCTGTCTAGTTCCCGTTGATATTCTATTGCAGTTGAAAAGCTATTTAGATATTGTGCTCTTTTGCTACTTGGAGTTTATCTTTTCCAACTCCATTGCCTTTTCCTCTGCAAAGCTACATTTATCAATGAGCCTATCACATTCATCTGACAATACCTGATTTCTACTGTCCATTTGACATATTACCTGCTGTAATTTCTCTATTTCAATCTCTAACGTTTGCACATTATTTGTTTCCTCCTCTAATTTATGTCTCGGGTCTTTTCCTTCTACTTCCAACAAATCAACGTGTTTCTGTGAGTGACTCATCTGGTGAGTATTTTCTGCAATTTTTTTTTTCAGAAGTGCTTCTTTCTCTCCTTACCATTTGAATGTTTGTTCTTCTTCTTCTTGCCATTTGATTCGCCAGGAAATATGTCAGCCATTTTATTATCAAGCTTTAAATCCAGATTTTTATCAACATTCGTTTGAATAGCCTGTTCCCCAGCGTTTATTACCCCCACCTGTTCACACATACTTTCTGGTGTGTTGTTACCTGGTATGTTATATATGTTTATCAGTTCAGTTCTCGCGCTAAAATCTACCTTTTCACGTGGTCGCAACAGTATGCTATCACCATTTTCTGTTATCTTCGTGTTATTATCATTTATTATTGCTATGCTATCTGTCAATTCAATATCTTCGTTATCAGCTAATGAAACGAAAGACAAGCCTATACTGTCTTTATGTGGCAACCGTAAGCTATCCTCGCCTCTTATCAATTCTATGTTATTGTTACCAGCTAACCCTTTATTATCTACCAATTCGTCTCCTATGCAATCCACCAACTTCACGTGCAGTCGAGAATGTATATTATTATCATTATTTATTAGTTCTTTGTTATTACACACCGAAACCCTATTAACTTCGATATCCAATGTAGTCTTGTTATAGTCTCTAACATTATTATCCTCAGTTCGCTTCTGTCTATTGAGCAGTTTTAGTTTCTTTAAGTGAGTTTTCTTCAATTTTTCAGTCATTCGTTCTGCTCTTGCAACCAGGCAAGAGTGAAACCGGGTCCAAATATTCATATTAACTTTCGCAGCCAATGTTAAGTGGAGTTGTAGGCAATCATCAGATAATTTGTTGAGGTGTTTTCTCACTTGTTTAATCTCTTCTCTCACCAAATCCATACTCGCCGCGTGAGAGCAAGCAATGAAAGATGAGCACTACTGCGCGTGTGACTCTGTGCCTCTACACTAGTGTGAGTTCCAATATTAATGGCAATGGCAATGTCAATTGCAATAGTAAAAGGAGAGTGAGAAGACTCAGAATGGTGGGCATGAGAGCAAGCAAAAACAATAAGTGGAGGGCTGAATCTGAATCTCCATACGAAGGGTTGGGAGTATCAGTGGCCGCATCTCCCCAAGAAATCAAATCAGCTTACAGAAAGTTGGCCCTTAAATACCATCCAGACGTCAACAAGGAGCCAAATGCCCAGGAAAATTTTATGCGCATTAAGCATGCATATAATACTTTGTTGGAGTCGAATTCTCGTCTTAAGTATGACTTTAGAAACCGTCGAGCTGATTCAAGTCAAACATCTAAAAGGGGTTTCCAAAAGAAATTTGAAGATGAAGAGGAGTTCTATGGATTTGGCGAATTCTTGAGAGTTCTAAAGATATCTATAGACGACTTCTTCCAGGATTTGCAAACACAGTTGCGTAACTGGGAAGCTAATGTAGATTCACGAGGCAAACCAAAGAGCTTATGGGAAGAGCTTGCTGCAGCAGCGGAAAAGGATTTCAAACAAAATCGAATGGTGGTGGTTGCAAATTCCGTCGAGGCATTTGTGAGAGAATTCTTAACCTTATTTAAATAGTTTTCATTAAAACGCATCAATCACGTTTTTCCTTCCAAGCCCTAAATAAAGTATTTCCATCCTGAAATTTTGGTTGTAAGATCGATTGCTTTAAGCAATATATGTAAATGCTTTTCTTTTACTGTTACAGTTTCTCTAAACTAGAAATTGGTAGGTAGAAGAGCCGATTCAATCATTTTCATGTAATCAATGCATAATTGAGGTGCCATCTAATAAAATTTGTTGGAGACCTAGATGTCTTGGCTTCTATCATCCTAGTACCCACTAAGATATGTCTTCGGTGTAAACCTGTTGCTAACAGAGGCAGCCTGTGGGATCTTCCAGCTATGCAAATAGGGTCTAAATCTAATATATTCCAACCAACATCTACTCCTTCAGGATTCCGAGTTATTAACGTGGGGCTGGCATTTATATGCTTCCTAGCATAAACCCTAAGAGCAGATGTAACATTACTAAATTGTAGTGTTAAATGGCGGACATTTTGCTAGTTGGCTATTATTGCAAACATGTTTTTCATTGACCCAGGAAAATGATTGTAAGGTGTAAATGTACAACTAAAATCCCTGGTCAAAATCTTATAGGTGGCGACTTAAAATCCAACATGCCAAAATTCATCTCAAAATATGTTGCGAGTAGCTACATATAATCCAACATTCTCCATAACTCTATGAAACCAACAATTTCATAATTGTATGCCTAAAGCAATAATTATATGGATAATTAAATTTAGAGCTTCTCTTGAAGATTAATTAGCAAACCTTAATTAGCATACCTATATGTATGATATAAACCAGTAGCGAGAATGACTGAATGACTGAGATGCATAATTTGAGATTTAAATGATATTGATCACTTGTACCAGTCACATTGTACCAGCACCAACTCTTCTTAACAGAAGAAATCTTGCATTTTACATAATAATCAATTTTTATTTTTTTTTATATATATAGCGAGGAATTCTTTTTTTTTTTTTTTCAATAGCAAATGGAACGTTGATCAGAATTGTCTATGTTGCTCCCTCCCGTGTTATTTAAGCATGCATAGATCAACCCCTTACTCTGTGTCAATCAGTTTCAGCCATCTTTGAAAGTTAATATATTTTGTGCATGTCGCCTTGTTATCTTGTACCAGTCAACATATAAAACTACAGAGCTTTTAGACATAGTTTTGGGATTGATTGCATCCTCCCCTATTAAACTAGTGTACAACTGTAATTATATATTGATCACTTTATGGCATCTGGAAATGTTGATATAATATGTGCATTTTGTTGTGGTGCCTTGAATATAGATATGCATTCCAATTGAATTACATTAACATAGCTCACGCTAGAAAATAACACTAAAACTTTATATATAAAATTTGTACTTGTTATCTTGCTTCAACCTGCAAATAATTGTACTATGTTTTTAATTTCTTAAATATATTTGCAATATGTATCTATTTTGAAATACAACACACATATATTTACATATATGCAGTTTTTCTAACATATCCAACTTTCTAATGGCGTTTGTGTTCGTGCAGGTATTTCTATCAAGGTTCATGTTCTAAGTGGTTCTAAGTTATTGTAGGATTTAACATGGTGAAAAGTCAAGGTAATTTAGGCATGTGCAGGCCCTAAAGGTCTAAGTGTTCGAGCCTTAAGCTCTGATACCAAATGTAGTGCTCTGGTTTTTGGCAGAGCACATGACAAGCTTCTAAATTAATTAATTTTCTGTATGGGTTTGTTTCTAGATAATAAATAAAAATATTATTTGATCATTTATTATTTTTTCCTATTATCGTAGTTTGCATCAACATTCAAGAGGTAAAAATAATATAATTCTCATTTACATGCATGTTTCAGTTCAGTGCATATACATGTTTCAGCATAATGTTTTATCATAAGTTTAAAATATGATTAATGTAATAATTAACAAGGAAAATACCTGTTGCCAGAAGTTTGAAGTTTGTAGATTGCCTCATAGCTTGCTGTAGATTTCCTTCCAGATTTTTGTCTTTAAAGCTTAGCAACCGATTGAATGAACCACCCTACCGACCAGCTCTTATCATGCTGGCCCTAGGAAACCGACGGGTTTCCTAGCCCCCGAGCCCACAAACCGATAATCCCGAGAGCATCATTCCTTACTATATTTCCATAGGTGCAGTTTTCCCTATGATTTTTTCCACCTCCTCCTTGGAGTTGGAGTTTTACCCCTTCCTCATCTTCACCTCCAAAAATCACAGTTCTCCCCCCCAAAAGAAAAAACCTCCTTTCTCCTCCCTTCACTCTTCCCTAAATACCTTTCCTTCCTCGACAAGACTTGAGGCTTACTCCACCGCCCCAAATTCCCTCTCTCGAGCCCTTCAATCATTAAATCCCCTGACTTTAACATTTATACAAGTTTACAATATAATAATATATTTCTTTACTTAATGCACCGACAATTAATGCACTTACAGTAAATTTATTGCACTTTAATTATTCGATGGTAAGTATTTATTATGGTAGGAGATATTACCTACGGGTTCTCTATTCGAGATCTATTTTAATAATTCTCCATTTATTCACCATATTTGCACTTAGTGTTTTTTAGAATAAAGTAATACAATAATATATGTTCTAGTTTGACTTTTCAGTTTGGGACAAGGCATGTCTTAATGGTTTACCAATCCGACAAGATAACTTATCATGTAACTTAAACTTTAAGACTCATACTAAATAAATAAATAATATTTAAACCTATTCCTTCACATCACATCCATTCAAGAATGATTATCCTATTATGGCTAATTTTTGAAATGGAAATAATCACACAATATTAATTTATAAATCAATATTTTAAATCTTACTTATATTGCAATTGTTACGATAGGGATATAAATGTTGCTGGAATATTATTAATTAAGTAATAATAATAATTAGATCACCATTTATTAATAATAATAATTAAATCACCATTTAACAATAATAAAAGGTGAATTAATCATAGTATTCTTAATTATTTGTTTATCACATGAGTACCCTATCATCAACATAGCATCCTTGTTCTTATAAACAAAGCACTTGTGAGGGCTTAAACAATTTTATTAATTAATTAGACACTATCATTACCCTATTCACAACAGTTCTCCTATGACAATGTTAACTGACGACACTTGTCTTAGTTTATTATTACAATGTTTTCATATAATTACTAATTCACTTATTTACACATTGACAACCTAACCATTCATTACCTAAGTTGATTGATGTATCCTTAACTGAGTTATCTATGACATTTATACTACTATTCAAGCATGACAAGTATGTTATACACCAGTAATATTGTACATGTACAAGGTGTGCATGCATGGCCAGTGTATGCACATGTCGGATATGTACTATAAACAAACCCAATTCCGCCTATGCATACCTGCTAACTAATAATAGTATTTACCCCCATGCAGAAGAGCAAGCATAATATATAGTATAATTACTTTAACATCCTTGGTTATTTAACAGTTAACCCTTTACGATTTAACATCATTGTCTTTATGTTTACATTAGTTTAATCAATCAAGTACAGGAAGGGTATCTACTCCCACTAACTAAAGATCAAGTAATATCCAACCCTCAACAGTACTAACTAACATATCCTCCCATCGTAACCTACGTCCTCCATCCTCCCTATCCTTCCTCTGCTAGTACAAAAGTGGATGTCGGACTCACCGACCTGACCACATAGAACCTGAGAGCGATAGCGTCGGCTGAACAGCGGACCTATCCTCCCCTAGCAGGCATCCGACCATCATCATCACAACAACATGGGGAGCGTGTCTCAGCACGGCCCTCCCACGACCTCGGGTATCATGGAAACCTAGGGTGGGAAACACATCCATCTCTCTCAACATACTGGGCCTACGCCCTTATCGACTCATACTTTGCTGCTATCGAGATTATCGGTTTGTGTCATCGTATCATCAATTTTGGTTGCTAAGTTTTACTGCATGGAAAAGTTCTTATCCCATGTATCAGATCAAGTATCTCGCTATTCCATAGCCCTTGTGTCCTGTAGGTTAGTATTCCGCAAAATACACATTTTATAACAAGCATTTCCATTCGATCACCAATTGATCCATATCATCAACATCATTTCATTTCATGTCGCAATTTTATCGCATCACAGGTATGCATGGAATATAACAGTTCTATCAATTTCATCATAGAATGGCATCCACGTACAACACCATATATTTCACATTTCATCAATGAAAACGCTAAAACATATATTGTCATCATAAAAGCAATGAATCTCATGATAATCATAACTTAATAACTGCATGAACATAGTAACATCATAATATCATTGCATCATAGTCATAATGAAATCATAACATAGTAAAAACATAAACATGGTAGCAACATATAATCAGGTCTATCATGTCATAAGTATTGTTTACTCATCCTAGCTGAATCCAACATATAATAAGAAAATAAGGTGTAATATGTTTCACGGATAAACCTGTCTAGTCGAAATATGGGGCATTACATGATGGCCCTAAATTTAAGTTTAATTCTGGTACTTGAATATGGATTGACAATCATATAAATATTTCGGGATTATTCTTGATCATTAAATGGCTCAAAAAGGAATATTAAGGAGGAAGATACTTTTGCATCTCAAACATTAGTTGGGGAATTTATCTTTTCCAAGATTTGATATCTTCTTTATGTATCTCTTTAGATGAAAACTACCTACAAGTGCAAATAAATTTGACGTATCAACATTACTATATATAAGGAAAGAAAATCAAGTATCGACTATACAATAAGTAATTCAACTATAGATTTATACATACCTCATGTACTTGTTGAGATCATAAATAACCTTCTCTATGTTGTTATCAAAGCTATTACAAAGATCTAGAGGTAGAACATATTGCAACAAGGACATAACATATATTACTAACAAATAAGGTATATAACATTACATATAAATGAAATAGAGATAAACATTAATTACTAACATATAATGTATTTATCATAAAATAATTGAAGTTGAAAATGTCAAACCTTCATAAATGTATTCCAATCATGATTCTTATCCCCATCGAAATCAATTTTCTTCATTAATATATTACTTATGTTTGAAACAAAACCAATGAGAAATTTTATCTTCCATACAACCTCTTTTACAACAATGCTCTCTTGCTCTGCTAATAACAATGGGAGATTGGTGGAATTTCCACTACCATATCAATCCTTCAAATGTTGCAATGAGTTGATTTCCTGAATTTCACTTATGATTTTGGAATTTTGTTCCTTGTTATTCCTCCCATCTATAATTTTCCACAAGCAATCTATGACATTCTTTTCAATATGCATTATGTCAAACAAATGAGCTACCTGTAGGTGCTCATAGTATGGCAACCAACTGAATTGGGAAGAGTATTATTTTAAACCTCGTGGAAGATGACTATGATGACCTTTGAGAAGTATCAATTAAATATAAATATTTTTTTATTAGTCATGCTAAGTATGCAAATCTAAAAATAAACGTGACCGAGAACGAAGTAGTAACTACAAACAAATATTGTTTACCATATATCTTCTGAAATTTATTTTTCCATAGTTGAGGTGTCATTCTTCATGGTTTTTTTCCACTCCCTTCCTTCCCATTAAAGTCATTTCTTTCAGTAATCCAATACCTATGGTCCTTATGAATAAAATGCCTAAACTCATTGTACACCATCTTTCATAAACTTCTTGAATGTCTAAATATTGTTCTTGGATCACATAGTGGACATGCATATTTTCCCTTTGTTTGAATCCCTACAAGTTATGGAATAGTTTTAATATATATAATTCCATAAACTATAAAAAGAGGTTCAATAATAAATTATGCATAACGATACAATGCAAATTTACATATGAAAAAAATGTGTAAGACTCGGCGCATCGTGAATTGTCCATGTAAGTATTCCATGGAATTGAAATTGTTTTTGGCCTACAGGTTTGGAGATTTTGTACATACTAATGCCAACACATACTTTTAAAAGTTCATCTTTAAGAGGCTCAATATAGACATCCATATCTTTAACTTGGTGCTTACATAGTAGTTATTTGAAAAGTAAAATACATAATTAATAAGTTCTTGATCATGCAACAATGAAAAAAATGGATTACTTATATTATGATAACATTCTTAAAAATAAGTACATGGAATAATTAATTCCAACATGACGTGCTCCCTTTTAATTGTCATCCACGAAGGAAGGTTCTTTTTTTTAACAAAAAATGGCCAAAGTGAGTAATTGGTTATGATCTCTCGAAATGGATTGACACCATCAACCTCCAATGAAAGTCTAACATTACATAGTTCTTCTTTAAAAATTGGCCATATTTCCTCTATGTCTTTGAATGCATATCCATCTCTAGTCATTCACATGAAACCATTTGCACTTCCGTGTCGTGCATGGTAATCCATAAGTTCTGTAATGTTTTTAAACCTAAACAATCATTGAAAACATGGAATTATCGAGATATGGAGAAGAAATTTGTGGGGAACCTTATTTGGTACTTGATCAGTATGATATCTACTAATTACACATCCAAGGTACTTACTCTTTGATGCATGTTATCCATAATATATGATATTATCATTGGGACATGCATCAATTGTGTTATACTCCATTCCTTTATATTTTAGGATGACACACATTTCTCTGTATGTGTCAGGTAAAGTATTTGACAGTGGTAGAAGAGTATCACCTAACAACCTAAAAAAATTTAATGTAACAATCTTAATTTCTACCTTATATATGACAATGATAAATAAAAAAACAACGACCAATTTCTTTACAAATATAAAAATATTGCATATCTTAGCAATTGCATCATTGCTTTGTTTTAAATACCATTCATAACTTTCAAGTTGACTAGAAACAAAAGAGCGGAGAGAAGACTTGCCTTTGAGTCTTTGTATAAGTTTTTTTTTCCTTATCAATAAGAGGTACATCATGAATGTTTTCATAGATCTCGTCTGTAGCTGCATTCTCATCCGTGGAAAAAAATGTGTCCTTGATCAACCTATTTATTCCTTCATTATCAATAAAGTTCTGTTTATTTTCTTCCATTGTATCAACCTCAATGTCACCACCCTCACCATCTCTAGTGTGAATTGTAACGACTGGATTTCCAAGCCTTGGTGCTCTTGTCTATGCAATAATTATGAAAAAATAAATCCAATTAGTATCAATAATAATAATATTGCAAATGAGAAAAAAATATTTTTTTTTATATCTTAGGAAGGGATGATAGTCTGTTCCACCTTCCAAGTGCCCATACTCTAAACAATGTTTCCTAGTTGTTTTAGCTATTTCCCTAACAACTCTCCTTCTTTTTATCCCTCTACATTGCGTACAAGGGAAATAAAATTTTCCATCATCGATTATATCTTCAACATTAAAGGCTTGATTCTGATCATTTCATTACCATGGTTGCTTCTGTCACCGCATCCAAAATTGAAAGCTACTTGCATAGCATCGATTAATTCGGATCTACTAACAAATAGACATACAATATTGACTGACATTGTTCTCTATTTCAATAAAATACATTATCAAAGTAAGTGGAAGGACAAAAGAAACATTTACCGAATGAAAATAAATTAATTGAAGGGATAATATCATTAATCCACAATTTTTTTTACCTATAATCAGAGTTCTCCCTCCAAAATTCTTCCACAAATTATTCTTGCCGAATTCAACCCAACAAAACCTAAACAGATGTTTGATCTGAATATGTTTTAAATTTGTCCCAATTGAACTGGAAGAAAACCTAAATATATGTTGTGTCCAAATATGTCTTAAAACTTGCTGACTTTAACCAGAAAAAAAAAAAAAATTAAAAATAAAATAAAATAAATAAAAAAATTAGGCCATAAGTCATCTCTTAAACAACGTTATGTAATCAAGTGTTTTTTGGCCAGTGTTGTCAACTTGAATGCCAATTAAGAGACTCCCTTTGACATCTCTTAAGCAATGTCACATCTCACGTCTCTTAAGCGGCAACAGGTGGAGTTTTTTTGAAGTTTTTTTCTTTTGAAAAAACCTAATAAATTGATGTTTTTTCGACGTTTAAAGTGACTTTTAACTTTATACATTGGTATAAATGTCGAATTTGGACCCCAAATATAGTAGTGGATGTATGCAATGACATGTAGTGGGAGTACCCATATGCTTTGTGTGTCTACTGCGACAATTGGTCTTGGAAGTCATATGTTATCATGATACTCATTTCCCTCGTAGTTCATCAAGGGAGGATCCATGAGGAAACTCTAATGCTTTTTCCAGACCCTATGTATATTTTTATATGTTTCTATGGACCATCCATGACTATGTAGATGAAATTTTGTAGTTGAAACACAACACATTTTTGGGTCATGATGTGGTCATTTTATCTAGTTATACAAACACAATATTTTGTGGAGTTTTCTTATGTGTTTTTAAATGGTGTATGCAATCAAAGTTCATGATTGTATTGAAAATTCTTGCTTCTATTGAATTTTTTAAATGAGATATATTCCAATCAAGTGCATTAAGTTTTTGATAAGAAAAGTCATTGAATTTTCTTGGAACGTGAATATAATGACTAAATTCAAATTGACATTCTAGAAGATGTACTTGTAAAAAGTTTCAAAATAGTGTAGGATATCTAAAACGATAAACATTGTTCAACTAAGATAGAACTAACTGAGAGTCCAGTTTGATGAAGATATGGGAAATTCCAAGAACAGTAGCTTGAGAAAGAAGCTCGGAGATTACACTTTAGTCGACAACGCTGTTGGTTGTAGGACCAAGAAAAGTGCCTCCTAAACTCACTGGTTGGTTGGTGGGTGAACAAATGACCCATGTGGTAGGAGTAATGTTCCAGATACTACAACTAGTGCCATTTGTGTAGCCTAAGTAAGTGAAAGTATTTGATTACATCTACAAAGCAAAAAGAAATCTATATTAGCTCACTACTAAAAAAATATCATACAATAAGAAAGTAACTAAAGTATAGAAAGGACTAAAATAAAACATTATACCACAAGAATCGTGAGGCATCGATTCCTATGTGAATTATTTTTTCATATGGATCCCATTGCAGGTATCTAAGAGTGAGTTTCCATTATAGTCAAATAACTCATCAGCTACTCCCTTGGGCACACTTTTGACAATAAAATGGCCATGCCATATAGCTTCAAAATTTCCAACCATGAGTTTATAGAAGTCTTGGACATAAACCAAAACTAATTTTCCTTCTTAGAAGAATAGAGAATGAACACTTTTATCGTACTCATTTTTCCTCATTTTTTATGAACTTCATTGGTAAGAGTGATCTCTTGATGAGTTTCATCAATACATTGCAAATAGAGGAGATGTTATTATTCAATAAAAGTGTCGGGGAGGAGATCGATGGTGAGTTTTAATGATGTAATATCACATTGAATTTGAAACATGAATTATACTCCATATACCACTTGAAAAGGAGTGAAACCAATTGCAGTCTTCATAGAAGTTCGTTATGCCTAAAGAGAAAAAAAATGTTTGACACTAGTTCGATGTATTTTTCATCACTGTCCTCTACATAATAGTCCTCAAAACCTTATTTATGGCTTCAACTTGGCCATTACACCGAGGGTAGTAATATGGGGAGCATTCTTGTTGAAGACCCAACTTGGTAGTGCGTTCTTGTATTGTTTGTTTTCATAAACGCGACCCATTATCTGTAACAATATAATTAGGTACACCAAATATGTGGATGGCATGAATAAAGATAAACGAGGTTGTGGTATTATTGTCATTAGTGAATATTGGCATAGCTTCAAACCACTTAGTAAAGTAATTGATAACCACAATGATGAAGTGGTGTCCAATAGCCGAGGCAAGATTGCATGTCATAAAATCAACCACCCAATTTGCAAAAGGTCCAATGGTAACCATAGGGTGTAATGGAGTAGAATGGGAACACATTTTCTTGGTAAATATTTGGAAAGGATGACATTTCTTGACCACATGGATGCAATATATAAATATAGTAGGAAAAAATATTCTATGCATAAAATTTTCTGAGCTGTGTCCAACCTAGAAAGATGACCGCCACATGCTTCAGCATGGAAATCATTTAGAACCTTTCCAACTTCCTCATGAACTACTACATCATCTCAAGGTTATGTTGATTCCTTGATGGTAAAGAGTATCCCTGATGATGAGGTAACTCCTAGATTTATGTGGAATGTGATGGGGTTCATCATGAGAGAGGTGAGAGGAAAACCACCGAGTCTAGAGATAAATCAAAGTGTCTCTATACCGGGGATTAGACAAAGCAATAAGGAACACGTGTTAATCCGGAAAGGATTCAACATTAAATATGGTTTCTTCAATGTTTCCAAGGAGTTCATGCATTAGCTCAGTGAAATCCAAAGACTTCTTGTATTTGGAATTGGTAAATTCTAAGTCAAACACTTATAAGATAACTATCCATATGGAATATTTCCCCCAATTATGCATTGGGTCAATATCTATTGCATGGGATTAATATCCATCAATACAATGGTTTTATGAGGAAGTACATGATGTCTAAATCATTGGAAATCTTGCATGAATACCTAATCCAACTTCTCAACATGGGGATAGAGATATTTGGGGTCGAAAATACCCTTACCGAGGTAATAAACAAGATGTTCCTGAAGTGAATCACCTTCTTGAACCAAGGCCATCCCTATGGTTGAATCGATTACAAATAGATAATGCAAAACGTATCCGCTATATTCTAGGGAACTAAGCGATGTGGCTGACACTAAAGTCTTTTATAAGGTGTCAAAATAATTCTAAGCTTGATTGTCCCATATAAAAGGTACATCCTTTTTTAAGAGACACAGAAAACTTTCAAAATTGCAGCAACCGTATCCAGTTGGACTGTTAATAGTTGAATCCGACTTTCATATTGAATGATAAATAATAATAATATATTAGATCATGTTGATAAATTACAATAAGATCGCCTTTTATAGAGCTTGATCAAGCATAGTGAAGGGTTACGCCCTTTCACTAGTAACCTAATAATCTATTAATTTATAAATAATAATATTAAATAAATATTCACAACATTGCCTTCCTCTTAGGAAAGCTTTGTCCTCAAAGCTTAGATTATTGTTGTCATCTTTTCATTCTCATTTTGTTTTGAAACAATGTCATTACTTCCTTTATGTCTTTTTTAGAACTGGTATTAGGTATGTGCTTAGTATTTACCCAATAGTTTGTCATCTTCCTTTCATTTGTAACTTGAATTTGTACTCCATTATGTTTATTATTGTTATCCCATAACAATAACAAAACATAATGGAGTACAATAAATTACAATAAGATTGCCTTTTATAGGGCTTGATCAAGCATAGTGAAGGGTTATGCCCTTTCACTAGTAACCTAATAATCTATTAATTTATAAATAATAATATTAAATAAATATTCACAGTAAAAATCTAGACATAATTAGTGATGAATCATTGGAGGAAGTTATCCTTCCATTGTAAGCTTTGAAGTTATTTGATTGTATGCAAGGGAGGAAATTGTACTATTTCCTCAACCTTAAAGGGATTAACCATGATCTCATTCTTGGTTACGATGAAACCAAGTAGTCTCTTGGTCTCCACATAAAATATGCACTTATGTGGGTTTAAACAAATGTTATATTTGTGACATCGGATAAAGACAACACAAAGATGGACCAAGATATTTATCTTATTTCCGAGAGTGAGTGACTAAGTCATTGAGATAGACCTTGACAATGTGATTAATATCATGGAAATCGCATGACATATCCCATGATAGAGTATCCCTGGTGTTTTTAAGACTAAAATGCATCTTCACATTCACAAAAGTTCCCCAAGGGAAGATGAAAGTTGTTTTGTGTTGATATTCCTTTTTTATCTATATTTGATTGTAATCGGAGAAACCATCCATGAAGGAAAACATTTCACTATCGGCGCATTCATCAATGATCCGATCTATGAAGGGAGTGGGGAAGTTTCTTTTGGAAAATCTTTGTTTAAGTCCTTAAGGTTAGTATGGAATCAAATGGTCCCTTGTTAATTATCAATAGGAACATGGCTAGATACCCATTCAGTTAAGGGTACATGATAAATGAAACTAGCCTTAAGTAACTTTTTAACTTTTGCTTTGAGAGTAGCTACTTTCTTGGGATTGACCGGTCATAAATTTTGTTGAATATATTAACATTGTCATGGGTTTTAATCTCATGTTAAACAATGCGAGGATTATGTAATATCCTGGGCAAGATCTGACCCAGATATTAACTCCACTTTAAAACTTTAACAACTTTTACTAGTGAAATTTTGTGGCAAATCCTTCGAACCGGACAAGAGGTAAGTGAGGGGTACTGGTGTACAGATTGAGGATGGTGGGATGAAATTTTGATTCTGGAATTTATATGGGATTAGGTGCAACAAAACAAACATATGTTTTTAGTAGGAGTCCTTGGCACAAGGTACTAGAGCCATTCACTTTTCAGCAATAGAACGAATCTATTGCCTACTTCGAGGCTTCCTGGGCTTCTAGCATATTCCAACAAGATTGGGTAAGGGTTAAAGGTGTTTAGGGAAGATATATATCAGTCATAAAACTGATAAGGAATGCTGGAATAAAGACTGGATTGACTTGGAAAGGTTTGGAGCAATTTGGGGATTATTTGCACATTGTGGATTGCTGAGCTAGTCACAATACAAGCTTTCCAAAACGAGGCTAAAGGCATCCAAAATATTATTATGGGGACTGATATGGATACTAGACTGAGTTGAGGACTAGCTCCAACTAACAGAATGTAAAAATAGTGATTAAAATATATTCAACATGAAAACTGGTGAAACTAGTCTAGAATTACCATCAATCTAGCTAGTCTTGCATTCTAACTTCACAAACTGCTGTAATAAACCACAAAATATGTTCTAATATTAATTTAGACTCTGATATAACTTTTTACACACATATAACTTGAAATATGACTTTCAAAACACTTCTTCTTTCATTAATAATTTGCTTCTTAAATAACAATGCCTCACAAGCTAATCTTCGGTTACAATCAGTGAGAGAATAGATAAGAGAAGTAAGAAGTTACTGTGGCTCTGTTATGGAAGTAAATATCATTCCATCTACAGATTAGATGGCTGATCTTTCTGCACTCAGAATGGCTGATCTTCAAATGGGCGCCATCACCATCAACTAGCTCTCGTCTTCAGTGGAAACCCTCTCCAAATCTAGTTGTGGTTGAAAGAATGAGATAGGAGAGAATGATAGTTTAGTTCTGAAGCTGATATATGAGATTTGGCTCTTCTAATGTCTGCAAATATGGCTGAACTATCTCTCCACCAAGTCTTGGGTGCATTCACTGGATCAAACTTCTTCAACAGGAGAATCTTCACTAAAACTAGCTACAGAATCACTGTTGGAGGAACCTGTTCTCCTATATGACTGTAGATCTTCAATGGAGGTTGGAAGCATATGTTACTGGTTGCAATATATTGATAAGGACCTGCACAACACTCACTGGAAACTATGGGCCTTGGGGCACATCACCCAAGAAGCACAGCTAAGGCACAACACTCAACTAGAGAAGCATCATAGCTCTCATGAGAAAACATAAATGATCAAAAGTTGTCAAATGGAGTTGGTTGGATTTGTTTATAAACTTCATAATGACCTGCTAAGCAAGTTCTTGGCTTGGTGACCTATGAGAGTAGGTTACCCACTTTCCCATTTCTACTCCAAAGCCATGAAAGCACATTCCTTGAGGAGAAAGGAAACTTTTATGCTTTCTCCACTTTCCTGCTTTTACATTCCTTCACTGAATTGGCAAGTGCGCCCTAGGGAGCTTTTTTTTGCACTTGCTACTTTCCTTTCTGACTACTTTTCTTGTTTTATTCCACATTATTCACTTTCCTCTTTTCTGCTTTTGTCTGATTTTGCCAACTTTTGTCAGTTTCCTTCTTGGTTCACCTTGCCAACTAGTCTCCATTAGATTCCTTAGCTTTTATAAAGTTTATCACTTAAGCAAGTGTGGCCTACTTGACCAATTCGAATTTACTAGGAATATCATCACCACTTGCTAATATTTATTAGCAACATTTATTATTAAAATATTATAATTCTCATAATTAATTCAGACTTCAGAATTTAATTAATTAATTTAGAATTACTTAACCACTATAGTAATTGCCTCAAAACTTCCCCATTAATTAAATTATCATTTAATTAATCACTTAGACTTAGTCATGGGGTTAATAAATACATGGGGGGCCCACCTTGCCCATTTAATTCCCAAATACAACCTTAGGCATCTTTCATGATGTAGTTTCCATACTTGCTCATTAATTAAATAATGATTGCCTAGGTGACTTGGGCCAAAATTACCCCATGGACCATAGCAAAATATGGGGGCATGATAGTCCTCCCTTCCTAAGATTGCTTGTCCTCAAGCAATGTCAGGATTCCACCTAGCTTTTGCTGCACCACTCTAATTATAATTGTCCCCATTCACTGTGCAGTCTGAAAATTAAACTTGGGCCTTCAAAAAAATGAAGAAAAACTGCACTATAATTTATATCTGCAATTTAACCAGCAAAGAACAAAATTTTCAACCCAGCCATGATAACTTGAGTATAATTCCCGGATCCCACTGTTTCTCCTGTAAGGACCAAAATTTTCCTGTCATCTTTGGCAATCTGTCACTCCCATGAATGCCCAGATCCCAAAGTATCAACTGCATTTTCTCAATCTTCAGAATCAGTTTAAAGAATTTATCATCAAACATGTGCCCTTTCATCCGGGGAATAACTGAAAGGGCATTACTGTCAACCAAACCAAGTAGAGAGAAAAATTCTTCTTCAAGTGAAAACATCCAATGGATCATCTCTCTTCCATTGGAGAAAAAATGCAAACATACCTCCAAGCATGTGGATTCCCTCCACATAGGCCAACCTCTGCGAGTAAAATGTTCCATTAATTTATCTTGGTAACTTTCCTGCTTAGCTGCCTTCCCTTGACCATAAGCATAAACATTTTTTCAAAGAGATTTCATGTTTGTCAGGTAATATTTCACCCAATCCATATGTGGATGAGTGACCTCCAATGGATGCAAATTATGCCTTTTCTGCTGCTTGCAAATCATAGAAAAATCAGCAATATTAAAAACAATTTTCTTGCAACAAAACATAAGACTTTTACCTTCCAGATTTTCCATTTCAGTGATGCCTCTATTCATCCATCTTGTGGATGAATCAAAGATCTTGCTTGCTGATTTATATGAGCTATAATCAGCCATCTCTTCTATAATAGGATCTATCTCCCATGGGGACAGTTCATGATCCTCCTGCTATACATGTGACAGAAACCAGAAAAATTTCTTCACCCACTGTTCATTCCCCAGTGGTGTCGCTGAATCTAGGACATGTGGGAAAGAACTATGAACCTTCTTTGCATGTCTGCAACCTTCAGTAACTAGACTTATGGCTGCAAATTCTCCATCATTGGCTGGCCCAAATTGGGTGCTCTCATCTCACTCTTCCATGGGAGAGTGACTGTCTTCAAGGAACAACTCAAGTTCCCTTGGAAAAAAGTCAAGAGCTTGGTTCTCATCAAACTGTTCTGCACACTCTTCAAGCACATATAAAAATGAATGATACTCATGATCCACCATCTCATGAAGTTCCTCCCTATGTTCAAAAATTCTTTCAGCCAAATGAAGTTGACTGAATGGTGTGTAGGAGGGTAGGGGGGATCTTTGCAACTTTTCATGAAGCTGCAATATTTTTGTCTTGCATTCTTGGAGGGCACTTTGAGTGCTTCTCAAAGAATATTGGGTGGCCATTAATTCCTCATTGAGATTTCTGATCTCTTCATCATCCTTCATGGATGCACCATGAAACAACTTTACAATCTCCAACAAACTATCTCTATCAGAAATCAGGTTCAAGAATTTACCTTTTATGCTTGCTATGGCTTCCTGAAATTCTTCCATGTCTCTCATGGAAGACTGCTCCCCCAAATTCCAACAAAGGTTATTCATTAAGGAATGTGTGTAATTGAGGGTTTGAAGGGCTTCTTGGATCTTATGTTCATCCATCTTTAAAGATCCTGCAAGAAGATGAGGTCCTTGCAGATGTTTCTCCTCTTCATTTCCCATCGCCGGATCAATTTCATGCGTTGCACTTGAAGTTTTGAAATCTGATCTATATGTTTCTGCTGCAATATTTTCATCTTCCAGGTCCTCAAAAACATAATTTGGGCTGCAACATAAGTGCTCATTCATCCTTGATGCAACAGAAAGATCTTCTCTTAAATTTTCAGGCTTCATACTACTTTCCTTTTTAACACCAGAATTCTGAACCTCATCACTATGGGGGTCAACCATTCTAAATTTTTCAATGGAAATGGATGCCATATCAGACTGAAATAATGACACATAAAAATCAGAATTTAATAACTCACCAGGTGTCATGTTATCCTCCTTATGAGGTGGAGTGTTGGTGGTTTGGCCTTCCATCAATTTCTCATTTTCAGTTTCTGTTGTTGCCATAACTTCTTCTTTCCCATGGATATTGCACCCACCACACCTTCATCAATGGTAATCTCCATGTCCCCCACAAATATGTGAGAGTTGTAACGTCCCCTTCTCATTCGAACAACAAGGAAGGAAACGTTAACAACATACCGGGCTTTTGTAAATTTAGCCCCAATAATTTTTGCACATAAATAACTTAATATTTTAAAACTTCTATATGCAGATTCGTTTCAATATAAACACAGCGGAATGAACATGCTAACAAGCACTCAAACAGACAGTAATTGCAATCATATCAATCACAGCAAGGAATGATTCAACATACAGAGACCCAATCTCATTCGTATGCCATGCATGGATTCTATATTAATTCATTTCATTAAACATGGGCAATTTAACATATTGCAGAATGCAAAAAGGAATAATTTATAATCCACAGAACACTTATCTTGAGAAGATGATGTCCAACGACTGGCTACGTGAGAGCAACGTTCCACCCAACCATAGATCTCTGTCCAGCCTGTATTCTTTCAGCTGAGAGATCACCCCCGAGCTGGGCTGTGTATCCACTAAGGAGGAACTAGATGGCTCACTCACAGTCAGGGTTTCACTCAAACAGCCATGCTAAGCCAACACACGGTTGGGTTTCTCAAGCATGTAATAGGAGATGGAGGAGGATGCTAGTCCACTAAGCTCAACCCAGAGCCACATACCCTTCAAACTAGACTCAGCAATCCCATCCTCTATTCACACATCCACAATCGGATTTCTCACAGCTTCGTTCAGCAAATAACCCAAATCCGTCACTCGTTTTCTGAGCTGCAAAAACTGGGTTTTCCCATGGCTTTTGGGGTAGCTATTGCTCCCAAATTCGCCCCAAGGTTCCTACCAATGGATCCCCCATTGGATTTTTCTGTCCAATACCAAATCGGGACGTTTTTGGCTTCCCAAAACAGGGGTTCTCTCACAGTCGCGATTTTCGGTTTTCTCACTGTTGGGAGCTCGTTTTTGGGTGGAGAAAGATGTCCCATACTTCCACAATGGAATGGGGATAAGGATGGAGAAACCCCCAAGATGTAGAGTGACTTGTGGGACAAGTCAAAAGAGCCCATACCATCCCATACGAATTTCAGGGCTGCCCATACTCCATCAAAGTCATGGGCTGAAATCTCAACCACTTCCTTACAATAGGAATAAATGTCATCTAGAAAGGTCAAATGGGTTCTCATAAAGACATATGGCAACCTATGGTTTACTCCCATATCCCCCTCACCACTCCCTAGTGGATACACGTGGCCCCTTCTCATTCGTTGCCTCCATAGCCAGTCTTGGATTTTTATATTGCCTGATGTTTATTTACATCCTATTACAATTTCCATGGCTTAAGAGCACATGGTATCAAATATCAAGTACTTTCCCTTTAAATAAAATTCGGCTTTCACTAGCGGGGCCTTGGCCTTGAGCTTCACGCTAGGAAAACATACATCACATGTACACTGATTTACATTAAAGGCTCATATATCCTAAGGGTCGAATTGGGGGTATTACAAGAGTACACATCTTTAGATGCTTCCTCACACTTAAAACATTTCTCAATAGATTCTCTTCTGTCCATGTAGGCATCCTGCAAACACCCTTCTAGTGATTCAGTTTGGTCACTACATTCACCCCTATCACCAAGGATATGAAACTCAACATCCAGGGAATCCCTTATGCAGTAATTGTCTTCTGATGTGACTGCAACATCATCATGACACAAATTAGTACAAAAATCTGAAAGTAGTCCATACTTTTGCATCATGCTTCTCTCTTCAATGGGTGGGGTTATGGTGCCTTGTTCTACCACTGATTCTACTAGTTCACATCTAACTGATGTGTGGTCAATTTCTACTTCCTTGTGAAGCTCATGTGGTGTCTTTGGATCTGATTTAGGTTCTTCTTTTGGATCTGATCCAAAGTATGCCTTACCATCCTTAAGCTTACCAAGCTCCTCTGAGGAGATCTTGGAATCCTCTACATAGAATCTTGCAGTAGATTCTACTCCCAATCTATCAACAACCTCATGATTAGTCTTTGGTTCTTGCTTCCCCAAACAAAATAGTGAAGCTTCTGCCTTGGCTGTTTTAGGGTCAGGATTCTTGGAGGCTCTTTTGGAAGAGGATCCAAACATTCTTGTGAGGTGTAAATAACATCCATCCACTGAAGCTCTTGCTTCTTTTAGGTACTCTTCAAAAGTAGGTTGATATTTGGTTGTAGAACATACAACCTTGTCTTGCATATAGCTATCAGAATAACCATAACTTATTCTGCCAATCATGATTTCATGGGTCATACTTGTAGAGGTTACTTCTCGGAGTTCTTCTTCCTCATATTGTCTACTATAGTCTTCATATTGCTCAACAAATTCATCATCATATTGCTCATAAAAATCCTCATCAGAGTAAGAATCTTCTTCACTAAATATTGACATGACTATCAATTCATTAAATTAAGAGTCTTCTTTCCTTAGGAGTAGAGGAAAGAGATTTGATACCACTGTAATATCCTGGGAAATATCTGACCCAGATATTTACTCCACTTTAAAACTTTTACAACTTTTACTAGTGAAATTTTGTGGCAAATCCTTCGAACCGGACAGGAGGTAAGTGAGGGGTCCTGGTGTACAGATTGAGGATGGTGGGATAAAATTTTGATTCTGGAATTTATATGGGATTAGGTGAAATAGCATAAAAATATGTTTTTAGCAGGAGTCCTTGTAACAAGGTACTAGAGCCATTCACTTTTCAGCAATAGAACGAATCTATTGCCTACTTCGAGGCTTCCTCGGCTTCTAGCATATGCCAACAAGACTGGGTAAGGGTTAAAGGTGTTTAGGGAAGAGATATATCAGTCATGCAACTCATAAGGAATTATGGAATAAAGACTAGATTGACTTGGAAAGGTTTGGAGCAATTTGGGGATTATTTGCACATGGTGGACTGCTGAGCTAGTCACAATACGGGCTTTCAAAAAAGAGGATAAAGGCATCCAAAATATTATTATAGGGTCTGATATGGATACTAGACTGAGTTAAGGACTAGCTCCAACTGACAGAATGTAAAAATAGTGATTAAAATAGATTCAGCAAGAAAACTGGTGAAACTAGTCTAGAATTGCCATCAATCTAGCTAGTCTTGCATTCTAACTTCACAAACTGCTGTAATAAACCAAAAAATATGTTCTGATATTAATTTAGACTCTGATATAACTTGTTACACACATATAACTCGAAATATGACCTTCAGAACACTTCTTCTTTCATTAATAATTTTCTTCTTAAATAACAATGCCTCACATGCTAATCTTCGGTTACAATCAGTGAGACAATAGATAAGAGAAGTAAGAAGTTACTGTGGCTCTGTTATGGAAGTAAATATCAGTCCATATACAGATTATATGGCTGATCTTGCTGCACTTAGAATGGATGATCTTCAAATGGGCGCCATCACCATCAACTAGCTCTCTTCTTCAGTGGAAACCCTCTCCAAATCTAGTTGTGGTTGAGAGAATGAGATAGAAGAGAAGGATAGTTCAGTTCTGAATCTGATATCTGAGATGTGGCTCTTCTAATGTCTACAAATATGGCTGAACTATCTCTCCACCAAGTCTTGGGTGCATTCACTGGATCAAACTTCTTCAACAGGAGAATCTTCACTAAAACTAGCTGCAGAATCACTATTGGAGGAACCTGTTCTCCTGTATGACTGTAGATCTTCAATGGAGGCTGGAAGCATATGTTACTGGTTGCAATATCTTGATAAGGACCTGCACATCACTCACTGGAAACTATGGGCCTTGGGGCACATCACCCAAGAAGCACAGCTGAGGCACAACACTCAACTAGAGAAGCATCAGAGCTCTCATGAGAAAACATAAATGATCAAAAGTTGTCAAATGGAGTTGGTTGGATTCATTTATAAACTTCATGATGACCTGCTGAACAAGTTCTTGGCTTGGTGACCTATGAGAGTAGGTTACCCACTTGCCCATTCTACTCTGAAGCCATGAGAGCACATTCCTTGAGGAGAAAGGAAACTTTTATGCTTTCTCTACTTTCCTACTTTTGCATTCCTTCACTAAATTTGAAAGTGCACCCTAGGGAGATTTTTTTTGCGCTTGCTACTTTCCTTTCTGACTACTTTTCTTGTTTTATTCCACTTTATTCACTTTCCTCTTTTTTGCTTTTGTCAGTTTCCTTCTTAGTTCACCTTGCCAACTTGTCTCCATTAGATTCCTTAGCTTTTATGAAGTTTATCACTTAAGCAAGTGTCGCCTACTTGACCAATTCGAATTTACTAGGAATATCATCACCACTTGCTAATATTTATTAGCAACATTTATTATTAAAATATTATAATTCTCATAATTAATTCAAACTTCAAAATTTAATTAATTAATTCAGAATTACTTAACCACTATAGTAATTGCCTCAAAACTTCCCCATTAATTAAATTCTCATTTAATTAATCACTTAGACTTACTCATGGGGTTAATAACTACATGGGGGGCCCACCTTGTCCATTTAATTCCCAAATACAACCTTAGGCATCTTTCATGAGGTAGTTTCCATACTTGCTCATGAATTAAATAATGATTGCCTAGGTGACTTAGGCCAAAATTACCCCATGGACCATAGCAAAATATGGGGACATGATAGATTAGTTCCATGAGTTTCTTCATAGAGCTATGTAAACACATCGCATAACTCTTTGAAAAGAGCATTATATAGTGTGATTTCCTCAAGAGAAAAATCTACGCCAATATTGATGCTTTCCACAATGCCAATATTAACTAAGACATCAATAGGAATGGTTTTGGAAATATTCGTAATGTTACCCTCTACATACACATTGTGTGTAAGGATGGGGCATTGGTACCATTCACTATCAGGAGGATAAAAAAGGCCTTTTGGTCATACCTCCATTTTTGCTAACTTAGGAAGAAATTAGGACCAGTGGTTCATATCATCCCAAGGTAGTTTTGATGTGATGATGAATTCAACAATAGCTTCATCTGAAGGTAAAATTGTGTCCAATAAAACATTCGAGTTGGGAGAAGTGACTTCCCAAACGGGCAGAGTAAACTAGTCATACTCCTCTTAGGGAGGAATATTTTGATCGGATTCTGCCGAAGCCATTTAGATAGATTGATGAGAATTTTCCAAGGAAAACATAGGTAATATTGGGTCCAAGTAACCAATATCAGAATGATTGGGCACCACCTAATGGTCAATTTCCATCACTAAATATTTTGAGTGGACTGGGTCCGAAGGCACACAACCACTGACTGGAATAGGAAAGGTGAAAAGGATAAAAGTAAATAGGTGATGTATGTTATTGCATATACTGGAGAAAATTTTATGGTAGGAACTGGCATAGAGGGTGTAAAATTTCCCATAATATAAGTATATTTAAACATCCCAAAGCCAATATCTTGAACAAATTTCCATGCATCCCCAACTAAAGTAACATTTGAGTGGATGTGGGCACTTAGATCAAGCGTGTAGTAACCTAACTGGTCAATTGTAACAATTTTTCCTTGATGGGGAAATTGAATGACTTGCAAAATTGAAGATACTACCATGATCATAGGATGTATCCAACTGCATCCCAAGAGAATATTGCAGTCAATGGGAACATCCAAAATCTTGACTTCAATTGTGAGGGTCTTTCCACCTAACTCAATTGGGTAGGCCACAATAAGTTCATGAGGTTGTAAAGAATTAAAATGAAAGTCCCTCATCATATTGCTTGATGGTGCTAATGTTAGAGACCCGAGACCCTTCCTATAGGAAAATTACATGACACACTTTGAAGGCCCTTCATGCCCTATGGTTCAAAACATATTCTTACCATGTGATGATACTTTTTTTCTGAAAAGCGATCTAAGAAGGGAATCAATATGTGGCCTCATCAAGTTCACATGCGATCAAATGGGTATTGGATGGATCGTGACCATTGATTGTAGACAACAAGGCCTTTCACTACATTGGGAAAATACGAAGGACCTCCAATGTGGACATAACATAGGGTGATTGAACTAAATATTCAACAACATTGTAGTTGTGAGCAACTTGAGGTTTGGGATGACGATTGGTACTACACAAACTCCCTTGGGAGGACAAGGAATGATGTCAATGGTTTGATTCTCAATGGTGAGAGGGACACTAGGATATGATGTAAAAGGATTTGAATCCGTAGATCCAGCGGTAGGAGTATCGTAAGTGAAAACTCGAGTATGGATATTAATGTCATTGTAAAAGATGAAAACACTTCCATTGGTGCCCCCAAGTGGGTGATTTTCCCGATTAACTCCCAGCTAAGGTACTAGTGAAGTAGAAACCATATGTTGCTACTACCAAGGAAAAGGTTGATTTAACAAAGTCAGTTGCTATTGAGCTCCCCATTGGGACATGTATCATTGAATCTCTTCCATTTGAGGGAATTACTGAGTAGGATAATGTCCAGTTCAAATTTTACAAGGGAATTTAAACTTATGTGTCTCCTAATTTTCCCAAGGGGAGGATTGGGTTTTTGAGCAGCCTCTTTCCTAGGAGTAGTGCTATGCAACCTCTTGCCTAGGAGTAGTGTTACACTTGTTATTTTTATTCTTATTTCCTTTTTGGTATGTGGATTGGAATGTGATGACCTACGGACTTTGGTTAGGAGTTATGGTTTTTTGTGATGATTGTCCAATTGTGGGATGAGTTTTTTGAACAAACATTTGTCCCATTTGCTAGGTTATTTCATTGAGCATAGTAATAGAACCCATCACACCATCAACATGTAGTATTGAGGGTGGCTTGATTGGATCTGTCATAGGCCTAACTGGATAAGGTCTGAAAGAGTGCCAAATTGAGAATACATTAATTCCAGTTTCTTAGCACTATGAATGACTTGTTCTTTGGTAAGGGCTCCTAACATAGCCACGTCTTTGGTAAGACTAGGAAATAAGGATTTCACAAACTAGTATACTACGAATTCATTAGGGATATCCATTTTGATGAGTCGACGACGCCTCTAACATTCATGAATATTATAAAAAAGGTGAGTTGCAGTGGTTTGTCAAAGTAATGCCAAAATCTTGGTTCGTGTCTAATAGCATATAGGTAACTCAAAATCTGTAAGGATAACCATAACCAAAGATGAAAAGTCTATATAAGTGTTACGAGGAAGCTCAATGTACCATTTAGTAGGACTTCCCATGAGGTTTCACTGAAATAGATGCAACCAAATACTACCATCAACCAAGGAGTTGGATGAACACCATAGATGAAAAGTTATCACATGTATAGAAGGGTATTTTCTTATTCATCCATCAAAATTGGGTATGTTGGATGGGATTTTAGTCAAAATTTCAAGACAACCATTTATATGTAAAGTGGGGTCATTGGTTAGTTGGGATAGATTTGATAAATTAAATGTGGCCAAGAAGAGTGATCACAATGGAGTTGTCCCAACTGCATTTTGGAATGGTGGGGTTTGATAGACATAAGAAGTGGGGTTTTATGCCTGAAATTAATGGGAATTCAAGGAGTGTTTCGCCACCCAGGAGGTGTGCCCCAAGGGGGATGATTTCCCATGGGAAAAAAGCCACATCGTGATGGAATGGTGTTGACATGTGTTATAGCACTATTTGGTACCTTAATAACCCTAATGACCAAGTGACATCCAAGTGGATCCAAATGGAATTCAAATGTCCCTAATGTCACCTAATGATACCATAATAGCTACTAGAGATCTTGAGAATTATATAATATTTAGTTAGAATTTATGAACCCTCATTAAAACTAGAAATAACCCAAATCTAGCTCAAAACTCATAAAAAACACATGTTTTGAGGGGCCCACACATTTTTCATTAGTGAAGGGCACATTAGCATGCACATTTACCTTAGGAAGGGTGCATGGGCCAAGAAAATAATGAAAAAATAAAAAATTCATGATACCTACAAAGGTGAACTATGTAATTGGTGTTTCTTGTTTGTAATATCCTTGGAACTACTCTCTAGTTTTTCCCAAATGGTGTATAAATGACACATACATGGCAGAGTTAGATATTGAAGCACTCTTTTTAGCCTTATTCTAGAGAAATTCATCTTGATCACTTGAGATTTTATGCCCATCTCTCCTAGCAGAGATCCCTATCTTTGAAATCCTTTTCATTTCCTTATGTGGAGAAGTTTTCCTTCCTTTATATATTCTCCATACTATTCAGGAAAGATTTTGGTGTCCTGAGAGGAAAGAAAATGAGTGGTTCAAGCTGTAGATGAACCTATATGAAGGTTTTGAAATTCCCCTACGACAATAGGGATAAGATGTGTGTCCATGTACCCTCACATTAAGAGAAAATATGTGGCCCCCTCTGTAGGGTTTTCCGTTATACCAAAACTTGCAGATGTTGGTTAAATTTCCAAACCAAGCACATAGTCCCATGATCCCAATGTGGTGATTATTCCACATTAAATTCTCATAGGTGTCGTGGTTATACCATATTCCAACAATCCCCCTCAGACATAACTCAAGGGAATTGAACCTAGGACTTGAGCTATGATACCATGTAAGGTTTGTCGTTATACCAAAACTTGTAGATGTTGGTAAAATTTCCAAACCAAGAACATAGCCCCATGATTCCATTGTGGCAATTATTCCACATCATATTCTCAAAAGTGCAGTGGTTATACCATACTTCAACACCCTCAAAACTTGTGTTTTTTATGAGTTTTGAGTTGGATTTGGGTTATTTCCTAATTTTGATGAGGGGTCATCAATTCTAAGTAACACTTATTTGATGCTTATGGTCTCTAGAAGATATGATGGTCTCATTAGATGACATCAGGAACATTTGGATTCCATTTTGGGACACCTAGATCACTTGGTCATTAGGGTTATCTATGTGTCAAATAGTTCTATAAAACTTGGACCTCAAAAAACATTGTTTAGCGCCCCAAAATAGCCCTGAAAGTTTAGGACCCAAAAATAATAGAAAAATTCCAAGAAGACGAAGAATAGTTGCATCTCAATGGAACAAGTGGGTGGCCACTAGTATCCACTTGGATTAGTCATCCCCCTTAGGGAGCAATGGTATGTTGGACTTAGTGTTGTCATTTATGTCAAATGGGAGTAAAACATATAGAATTAATGTAATTAGAAGCTAGTTTGAAGAATTATATAGAACATAATGTCGAAGAGAGTATGAATAAAAGTGTGCAATGGAGTAGGAGGTGTGTTGGGGTCCTGCAACCCAAAAGAGAGCATGCACAATAGAGTGGGTGTTGTGTCAGGGTCTTGCAACCCAAAGGAGACCATGCACAGTAGAGTGGATGTTGTGTTGGGGTATTGTAAACCAAAAGATGGCTCCCTAACTTGGTCTATAATCCACACAACAATACTATTTAAGTTAGTACAAATGTCAAGACATGTTGGCTTAAGAAAGACCGTAAATCAAGTTGAGAATATTGGTTGGCCCTCTTACTCAAAAAACAAGGGGAGGTCAGCTGTGTATAAATAAGAGCATGATGATCGGTGAAAGGATGGACTAGGTGGATGAGCAAAAGAAATGTAATGTGAAGGGGTTCCCAATTTAGAAGAAGGAAGACAAAGGGTTCACAGTTAGGAAGAATGTTGGGCCCAGGTAGAGACAAAGTTTTGGAAACACCTTTTTGTGACAAACAAGGAAAGCTGAGCTGAGTGCAGCTCAGAAATACAATTTTGTCTAAGTATTGAGGATGCTACGAAGATGTGCGCATCACCCAAGTTTTGATCGAGCTGCGAAGCTGTGCGCATCATCTAAATTTTGGGAGCACCACGAAGACCAGTGCTACAAGGAAGCAGTGCTGTGAAGCAGTCAGGACACATGGAGCCAGCAAAGCAGAGTGCTGGACACGAATCAGGTGCAGATATCGACAGGACTGGTAATGGTCTATTTTTGGAAAGATGCTCCAGAAGTGCCAAGCGGAGGGCACGAGCAAATCAGGCAAGCGGCCAATGCACGAGATTGTTGAGGAAAGCGACGTCTTGGCACGCTTGGGGGGCGAACCCGTTAGAGGTGAACGGTTGAGAGGAGGCGACCTGTTGGCATGTTTGCGATGGGAAGGCTGTTAGCGACGGATTGAAGACGTGGCAAACCACCACAATGCAGCAGATGCTACCAGATGCCAGCAAGCCGGTTTAGGGAAACCGACGCAGTTTGTAAACCCTAAGGGTTTTGGGTTTAGGTCTTCAACTTTGTAAAGACATGACCTTCGGGCATGATCTATTTAAGAAGACAATTTTGTATGGGATGGGGTTACGTTTTGGGGTTCTAAGTTGTTGTTTTTGTAAAATCTCTCCAAGCTAAGAATATTGTAAAGCCTCTGCAGCTGTGTGCGCAGAGACCTATCTGAGAAGAAGGAGAGTCTGAAGCTGAGTGCACAGACTAAGAGTGGTTGTCCCCATCCCTTTCTAAAGAAATATATTACCAACCGTTCTTGTGGACGTAGCTTCCCACCCGGGGGAGTGAACCATGTTAAATCTCTTGTTGTGTGATTGTGCTTATGAATGAATGCTTACTTGTGTTTTCTGTTAATGAATGTCTAAATGTTTCCTTGCATACTGTTATGAGAGAGCTTTTATATGCATTTACCATTAAGAGAAGTATGGAAATGATAGGTTAAGCTTCGCATGAATGGTTGAATGGTGAACATTCATTTTGGTGTATGAAGGCAGTAAATCAGCCCATTCGTTAAATATTTTCTTACACGCAACAAAGGAATGTATAACTACGGATTAGATCAATCGGCCATATTTGAATCCTGATATCCTGAGTTAATGAATGAATGTTAGAAGACTAGGCAGTTAAGCACCTGGATGAGTGGATGAGTGATATTCATCTCAGTACCTTAAGCACTTTTAAAACAATCCAAGTATATAATAAAGTTGGTTTGTTCGTAGCTTCAGTGGAAGCCCTGCAGTAGAAGAACATAGTAGTGTGGACTGCAGCGTTTCCCACCGCTGCGCATTCTCACCTCGCAGCACCTACCCTTTGTGGTGCTGCGCAGTACGTCCGTCCGAGCAGCTCATCACTTACTATGGAAATCTGATTCTGTAGTACCCCATAGACACACCTCGGGTGAGACCTCATCCTTCTTCCAGGCTGTTGCCGAAAGGGCTGGTGCGAAGGGGTTTTGTTGGTAAAAGGGGAAACCGCAAAGAACCTGGGTCTTATAGAAAACCTCTGGGTCAGTTATAGCCAACAATTGGTTCCGTTGCCATGCTAGAATCCGTGATGAGTTGCAAACGTGATGAGTGAAGAGGAATACCAGTTCCCGGAAGGATCTGACAACTGGCACCCTGAAAGGACAGAAATCCAAGCTTGGTGGGACAAGACCATAAGAGACTTTAAAAGACACGAGAATAGACATCTGCGTTTAAGCGACACACAGTGGTCAGACAGATATCTGTTCAATGATATTCACAAGATTTTTTGGGCATCATTTCCCAATGAGCTACATTCATGGATCTCACGGCTCGCAGAGAAGAAAACTTGTTTCCAAGGAGGAGTTCCTACAGAGTGGACTCCCGAGGTCACAGCGCAGCTCAAAGCAATAGACAGCCCATTGGTGCGCGTAGTTGATTTTTGGGTCGATCATATGCTAGAAGGCTTCGTAACAGAATTTTCTATAGACACACTCAAATCCTACAGCCAAGCAGAAGCATACTTTTTCGAAGGATTTCAAGGTAAGTTCCTGAACAATCTCAGTCTATACATTAAGATGTTGTTGGCTGACAAAAGGTGTTTTAAGAATGCAGTAATATCCTTAAGTTTGTCATGATAAGCAGTACATATATTGATTCTGACGAAGAGACCCATATTCTTAGAAGTGGTAAAAGATATAAGACCCTTGCAGACCTTAGACTCCACATAGCTATCAAGATTTTGGCTACCATTGATAGCGAAGCCGCACCGCCTTCTACCCCTGAGAACAAACCGACTGCAGCGACTGCACCACCCTCATCTCAAAACCCACCCACTGTGCATCCCACTCCACAGAACACTCAGCCCAGTCCATCTCTCCCGATAGTCCCATTTGTATTCACTGCCCAAAGCCCTTTACAGCAGCTGTGCACTAATTCGGGCGCTCCACCACCCAGTAGCACAATAGAAAACACAGATATGAAGCTACCAATATTCAGAGGAACTGGCTTAGAAGACCCTGATCAGTACTGGTTTCTTTGTGAAGCCATATGGAGTGTAAGACAAATCCAGGATGAAGCAGTGAAGAGAGCAAAGCTCATCACCACTTTCAGGGACAGAGCGTTACATTGGTTCATGAAATACTCTACCATACAGCCAAGAACTCTCGCAGATATTAAAGCTGCGCTCATAGCTAAGTTTAAGAAACCTAAATCTGAATCTCAGTGTATAACTGAGTTGAAAGAAATAAAGCAGAAACCGACTGAAATGGTTTGGGAATTTGATCAGAAGTTCAAGACCCTATTAGACCAAGTGAGCTTTGTTATAGCTCCAGAACAGCACAAGGAATGTTTCATTGTTGCTTTGTTGCCCCATATTAGATTACCGTTGATGCAGCAGAAGGTTGAGTCCTAGGCAGAGGCCTTGGAGATCGCAATGAAGCTAGAGGCTTCATTGATTGGTGAGACTAGTTCTAGGATGTGTCAGATCCAGAACCAGCTAACCACCCTGACACTAGAGTTTCAAAGCATGAAGAATGGCAAAGAACAAAGGTATGAACCTAGACATGAGGTCTGGTGTACAGCTTGTAAAGGAGAAGGCCATGAAAGAGAGAATTGCCCGTTATTCCGTGACTATCTTAACAATGGTGCGCCAAACCCATTGAATCAGAATCAGGCCCCATGGTGTGAAATTTGTACAACCATAGGAAACAGACCTAAAGACTGCTATCTCATACAGAAATATGTGAAAACACCTAAAAATTATACTGTAATTTCTGTAAGTCAGTTGGACATGATGAATCCAACTGCCGCGCATATGAATTAATGAATGAAAGAAAACAGGATATGGACTCAATGGGAGGTGTTGGCTTGTACCGCGTATAAGAAGATACCTAGCCGAAACAAGAGAATGAACAATATGACCAAGGAGGATACAGAGGTCGTGGTGGTGGATACCGCGTCAGAGGAAGAAATGCTGGCACGACGCAGGGAAGAGGCCGCGGCCAGGTCATTTGTTATAATTGTGGCCAGCCAGGTCACGTATCCGGATATTGTGTTAACCCCTACACTACGTGCAACTATTGTAAATCATTTGACCATGTTATTGAAGATTGCCCAGTACTAGAGGTGGAAATGCAGAAAAGAAGATGGACGGACGCACCAAACATGAACGTCCAATGGATCGCAGTAGAGAAAAGACAAGCAGACCCTAGCATCAATGTGGTCACGTGCAGTGGCACGCAAACAGGCCGCGATAGGGGAGCAAAAACATCCACATCAGGAGAGGCTCACACAAAATAGCCTCCTCTTGAGACAGAATGGATAAGGAAAGCTTCGGGAAAAATACCTGCTCTCGATCTACAAAATAACAAGGAAGTTTTTATCGACGCGTGGGATAGCTTCAGAGAGCCAACAATAGAAACACAGAGGATCCCGTTGCGTAGTCAAGCACCGCATGTTGAAGATATGCCAGTGGCCTATGACAAAACAAGCACCGCGACGGATGTTAGCACCTCCGTTGCGCAGTTCTTACGAAGCTGCATGAAGTTACTGAAAAAGTGAAAATGCCATAGTAGAGCTGCAGAAGCTCATAAACTAGTATGAGCCACAGACTGAAACAGAGGCTTCTTACAGCGCAGTACATCACATAAGGAAGCATAAAAGAACGGGCCGAGAAATGAGGCTTACCGCGCAGATTGGAGATTTCTAAATGGATGAATTCATCCTTGATCTGGGATCTGAAGTAAATGTCTTAACTAAGCAGACATGGCAGCAAATGGGTCGACTAAAGTTGTCATGGTCACCTATCCAGTTAAGAATGGCTAACCAAGATAAAGTCATACCTTTTGGCCGGTTAGCTGACGTGATAGTTGACATTGATGGAGTCCAAAGTCACACATACTTTGAAGTTATCGAGATTGTGGATGATAGTCAGCCTTTTTCTGCACTACTAGGAATTGACTGGGCTATGGATAACTTGGCTATCATAGAATTAAAATCAAAGAAGATGATATTTGAAGGAAAGCATCTTAGGGTCGTCGCACCATTGGATCCTGCAGAATGCGACAGATACAGCGAGCCGATTCAGGAGGAATCAAAGGCTCAAGACTTGGAAAAACTATACCAGCTCACAGCGAACTAGGAAGATTACATCAATCCTACCGCAGATGGCACACTCAATTGGAGATGCGAAAACTCCTGCATCTCTAATTCAGAGGCATGGATGGAAAATTGGCAAATCCGGATGCATGAAGTATCAACAAGAAGGTGCACGCAGGTTACGAAATCACTATGCTGGATCAGGAAGGAGGTAAGCCCTATCCCCACATATGATGGTTCTGCTAATGTTTACAATTTCATCCAAGAATACACTGCAGCTATTGCAGATAAGCATAGACTACCAGCATTGCATATGGCATTGTGTGACACACCCGCCAGATGGTGGAATGCGCACAAGCAGACATTGACCCCTTGAGATCGATGCAGAATAAAGATGCAGATTCGATTTGCTGAAAAGGTTACCTTACCTTTTGGGAAGTTCAATGGACAGACAGACCCTAGTCAACATATTGAAGTCTATTCGCAGGCATGGCTAGGAAGGCCACACACAGAATGGGTGCATCTCTTTGTACATACACTGGATGATGACATTCCAAAGAAATGTTACTTAGACCTGGAGTTGCGCAGAGAAACCACTCATTGGGAAATGTTGACTGTGAACTTCCAGAGAGACTTCAGTTTCGAGGACGAAACCCCATTGATCCATGAGGCATTGCAAATAATTAAGGACCGCATATTCAAGGAAGACTGTCCTCACAGAAATATGACATTGGAGGAATTCTTCGGGGCAGATACCTTTCCTGCTAACCTACACCCAGAAGGGAAGGAACACGAAGAACACCTTATCGAGTGTTACAATGTAGTTGAAGACATTGAGGATGCAAATGAAGAAGATGATGACGATCCGCGCAATATAAACATACCCGAGTCGGAGGGTGCGCTTGACGTAGAAGGACCTCCGTTAGAAATCCCAAATATGAGCGGACCGTTAAAAACAAAGAAGGTGAATATTGGCACAAAATAAGAACCGAAGTTCACAGCAATTGGAGACTACTGGGACAATCAGACTATTTCAGAGATCGCAGACACCTTGCATGAGTATCAGGAGCTGTTTCCAACAAAATTCATAGAAATGAAGTGAATTCTAGGAGACCTAGGAGTTATGAAAATACCTTTGAAGCCAGGTGCAAAACCTGTGAAGTAGAGACCGTACAGACTAAACCCACGCTATAAGGAAAGAGTACGCGTAGAGCTGGATACGATGATTGAAGCAGGAATCATTGAACCTATCGAGGAATCAGAATGGATTAGCCCTATGGTCGTTCAAGATAAGAAAGCGAAGGGTGAGATCAGGATTTGTGTTGATCTCAGAAAATTGAACGATGCCTCCATGCATGACCCATTCCCTACTCCTTTTACAGATGAAGTGCTTGACAATGTTGGAGGGAATGAGGCCTATTCGTTTACTGATGGTTTTTCCAAGTATCATCAGATCAGGATTGATCCCGCAGATAGGCATAAGATGACATTTGCTACATAATGGGGGTCATTCCAATACACAGTAATTCCCTTTGGCCTGAAGAACGCACCTGCCATATTCTCCAGAGTGGTCGTCGCAGCATTTAAAGAATTGATGCATAAGTTTCTGGAAGCTTATTTTGATGATTGGACTGTGTTTAGTCTATTAAAGAACCATTGTGCGAAGCTCAAAATGATGCTTGAAAAGTGTCGACAACATCAGATATCTTTGAATCTAAAGAAGTGTATTTTTTGTGTCCATTATGGTGTTTTACTCGGGCACATTGTTTGTAAGCAAGGACTGATGGTAGATCCTGCCAAGATTGACATTATTGTGAACTTGCCCACGCCAAATTTAGTCAAGATGTTGTGCTCTACCATAGGACATACTGGATACTACAGAAAATTCATAAAGGGTTATGCACAGATAACCGCACCAATGGAAAAGATACTAAAGAAAGACACACCGTTCATCTGGAACGCGAAATGCGAACAAGGGTTTGATACATTAAAAGAAAAGATGGTGACCATGCCCATCTGTAATGTCCCCATTCAAATAAGTGCATAGTAAGACAATCCCATCAATCCTACTAGTTTCCTAGGTTGGATGGGCACATGTGGGATGGTAATAAGGAAACTAATAAATGATATTTAGACATTAGAAGGGTTCAAGCATTTAATAAATATTATGAATAAATAAATTCAAGAGGAATTCTAGGTGGCAAGTGGTTTTGGAGACATATGGAGGTGGTGGGACCCACACTAGCTTGATTTTTCAATGACACATGGCAGCTCTCTCTTGCCAATTCGAATTCATGGGAAGGTGAACACTCTTGGGTGATTTGGTAAGTCATAACACATGGCATTGAGCATATGAGGTCGAAATGGGAAGGAATAGTAACCTCCATGGGAGAGGAAGAGTCAAATTGGAGACTAGTGGACACATGGGCTAGATTCCCTAGTTTTATGACAACAATAATGAAGCATCTATGAAATTTTATGACAAAATTCAGACCTGAATTCTTACACCTGACCATTATGACATGTCATCCCCAAAAATAGGCTCAAGAAGGCGCTCATGGAGTTGGAGGAATCTAAAGAGACTCAAATTCGAATTTGGGAGAAGATGGAAGGTTGGAACTAGGAGACAAGTGGCAAATGAGGAATATTTTCTAAATGGAAAATTATTGAATCTATTGAGAGGATTTCGACCCCTTGAAGGCTAATGTTGGTTATAAAATGTAGAAATCAAGTATGAGAATGGCTTTTGATGATTTGAGAAAAATTGCATTTGTGAAGAGAGAGCTAGTGGATGACTAGTTTCTTGCCTTAGCCAATTTCGAGGGTGAAAGATTCCCATCCAAGTTGGTGTTTGGAGAGGCCACTCATGTCTTTCATGGTGCTTTAATGGAGTTTGTATTTGCAGGTAGCAGCTACAGTAATTTTCATGGTTTGGTTTAGTGCAGCACTTTCTCTCCACCGTTTCCAGTTTTGAAGGCATATTCGTGCTCCTTGAGGGAGGGCGTTTTTGGTGAGCACTTGTGCTTCTTGAGAGAGCTTCTCATTATATATTTATGATTTTAATAGCTTCATATCCTCTGTTATTCATATTCATAAAGTCTCAGGTCAAAATACCCACTGGTTGTATGCAAAACTATTGATTAATGAGCAAACAATGTCCATTTCCCCAATGCATTGATGTATGGCACTATAATGTTGATTATTTCAAATGGATGGATGATTATCTGATATATTTGTGATAAATATACTTCCATGGATGTATTCTACAAGTTTCATGCACTGTACTTGAGCATTTGAAGCATTTTTACTCAGTTTAGTTGTATTGGGAGGTGAAATAGTGCCATTTCCCCAAGGGTCGAATTGGGGGTTTTTGTTGTTGAATGTGAGAGAGTTAGAACAGTATTAAAAATCAATTAATGGTGCATATGAGACCTTAATCACATACTTAACACATTATATACCTCTGTTCATAAATTTGTGGGAGTTTGGAGGCATTTGGAAGGCCATTTGCAGTGTTAACCGAGGGGGATTTGATGCACAAATTACTAGTCAAAATTACATATATTGATCAGAATACAAATCAAGTTTGCAGCAGTATTTGGAGGGCCATAAAACATCCATGAACCTTATATTCAAGTCTAAATACCATTCATACACTCCTACAGAAGATTTGGGAGCATTTGGGTTGATTTGGAGGTCAAAACAGTAAAACTAGTCAAAGGTCGAAATTGGGAAAAAAAGTGGAAAATTGGGCATTTTAATAAAATTTGAAAAAGGGATATTACACCATCCTAGTGTTTCCAGATTGGACGAAACCATTTCATGTCCATGTCGACGCGTCCTGCATTGCATTAGGAATTGTATTAGCTCAACCGGGGGAAGGAGGTATTGACCACCTCATTGCATTTTCGAGCAGGAAGCTCTCCACAACAGAGAAGAACTATACCACTACTGAGAGGGAAGGCCTTGCAATGGTATATGCCCTACAAAAATTTAGGAATTACTTGCTTGGTGCGCACTTCCTGATGTTCACTGACCATTCTGCATTAAAGTACCTGGTCAATAAGCCAATGTTAGGGGGGTGTATATGCAGATGGTTGTTGTTGTTCCAGGAGTATGATTTTGAGATAGTTGTTAAGCCAAGTAGACTGAACTTGGGACCTGATCACCTGTCAAGGATTGAGTCAGGAGAAGAGCCGATGAATATTGAAGATAGTCTGCTTGATGCGCAGTTATTTAGTATATAGGTTGCTGATGACTACTATAAGGATATCATTAATTTTTTAACAACAGGGCTGGCACTGTAGGAACTATCTGTCCAGCAGAAGAAGCATCTAGTGGTGCGCGCCGCGGACTTCACTATAATTGCAGTCCAGTTATACAAACTCAGGCCGGATGAATTCCTGTGAAGGTGCATACTAGATCATGAGAAACCATTGATTCTAGCAGATGCACATTCAGGGGTCGCGAGAGGTCACTATGCAGGAAGAGCCACTACGCAGAAGATATTATGTGCAGGGCTATGGTGGCCCATGATCCATAGAGATTCCAAAGAATACTATCAGAACTGTGATGCCTGTCAGAGGACAGGGAGACCCCACGAAGAGATGAAATGCCATTAAATCCATAGCTGACCTTGCAGGAATTTGAGAAATGGGAAATTGATTTTGTGGGTCCTATAAACCCACTAGGTAAGAGAACTGGTGCAAGGTATATTATCACTGCTACTGATTACCTCACCAGATGGGCAGAAGCAAAACCAGTCAAGGACTGCAGCGCTAGTACTGCTGTGCAGTTCATATTCGAAGAAATATTATCAAGATTTGGTTGTCCAAAGATTTTGATGAGTGACCAAGGTACTCATTTTTTGAACAAAACTATTGAAGCACTTACAGAAGAATTCCAGATTCGTCATCAGCGCAGTACTCCTTATCATCCACAGGCGAATGGAACTGTAAAGGCTTTCAATAAAATTCTGGAGAATGCACAGACTAAGGTTTGCAATGTGAATAGAGATGATTGGGATCTGTGCATCTCTTCTGTATTATGGGCATACAGGACGACTTGCAAGAAATTGACAGGACACACACCTTTTCAGTTGGCTTATGGGCAAGAAGCTATAATGCCAATGGAGTACATTGTCCCTAGTTTGAGGATCGTTGCGTTCATCGGGATGGCAGACCATGCAGCACTAGAAGAAATATTGCTACACCTTGTTGGGTTGGAGGAAGATTGTTTCATTGCCGTCTTCCAATAGCAAACTCAGAAAGACCGAGAGAAAGCTTGGCATGATCGCCATATAAAGAACAAGTACTTTCAAGTAGGTGACCTAGTCCTCCTATATGACAGCATATTCATGAAATTTCCTGGTAAATTTAAAATGCATTGGCTTGGCCCATATACTGTAATACATGTTACTAACACTGGTGCAGTACAATTAGCCAATTTAGCTAGTGATACTTTACCCACTTTGATAAATGGAAGCAGGATAAAGCTGTATCATGACAGCCCTGCTTCGCAGCATCTTGAATGATAAGAAGAGAAAGAGAGTTCCAAGTGTCATGTACATTTGAAATTGGACACTGGAAATGTCAAAAAGTCTATACATATATATTAATATAGCAATATGTGCACCGCACAGCACTGCTGAAGCTACGCAGGAAAAAAAAAAAAGAGAAGTAAGAAAGAAAAAGGAAACCACACAGTTGAAAATTTTTGGCACTGTGAAGTAACCACGCAGAATCTCAGATGGCTTGCCATGCAACTCAGCACAAGACTCAGAAAAATAGCTGTTACACAGCCGTTGGAAGAAAATAACTGTTATGTGACCATTGCAATGAACCGCTCAAGCATTTAAAGAAAAGATAGTCGTTCTGAGCCCACCGACGATGGAAGAGACGGAAGGACTTGCTCAAATTTGCCAGCGGACAACTCATTAAATGCTCATATAGTCGTTGGGAGGTGCAAGGAGGACCCTGCTACACCTATAAATAACACCGCTACAGGACTCACGGGCGGTTCTCAGTACTTAGAATTTTCTTGCGATCAGTCCTTGAGCTAATATCCCTCTATCATCTAAGTATCACAGCCGCTAGCTAACCAGTGAATGTCTGAACCCTCCTATAGAAAAGAAGAGCTGACCATTGAAGAAACAATCTGATTCTTTCAGCACGGGGGAATTGTAGAGTTAATGAAAACCCCTGCCAAGAAGGTTGTAATCGAACCAGCACAAGGAACCCATAGATCACCTCGCCATACTCCAGTCATGCAAGACAAAGGGAAACATAAAGGGAAAGACGTAACTGCACCACGAACCAAGATCATAAAGATGGGCTCATTGGCACAAAAATCGCCAGTCTTTCAAAAAGAACCATTGAAGCTCACACCAGATTATATATCACCATGGGCGTTGGACGCCCCAGTTTTTAAATTGGTCAAGAGCGCTAAGTATGAGATCCCATTGTCACCAATCTCAAAGCATGTAGAGGTTGCCAAGAACTTGCTTGGAAAGATTCCAGACTGCAAGTGGGAAGATTTTGACCTCTTAGGCATGCAAAAAGAAGAGCCCCATGCGCCTAAGTACCTACAGTTCCAGCCTAACCAGTACATGTGTTGGAAGAAGGATGCCAAGAGCTCACTTAAATTGGTTGCCGAAAGCTGGCTGACACCGGTAGTTCAATCAGGATTGTTGAACCTCCTCAGACTGCCACATTTTGATCGCTCACCAGAAGTTAATGCCGTGGTTTGCACACTGATGGTGCGAATCCACCAAGGATACCTGTGGCTAGACAAAAATATTGATGTCAACATTTCCTTGATCCACCGCATAACGAGTCTCAGCAAACGCGGTAAGGATCCCAAGCAATTCTTCCAAGGGAAGAGGAAGGAAAAAGAAGCTGTCAAGAAAATGAAGAAAATCCATGCATTGGTGAAGGGGAAAAGAGGTTTCCCCACAGAATAAATTGAGGACAGAATGACAAAATTTGTCACCCAGTTACTCACAGGAAAAATCCTCAGAATGGCTAGGCCTCCGTAGGTGCCTGCGGGCGCAGTATTGCTTGGTGTCGCAGCGGCTGAAGGTACAGAGTTCAATTGGTGTCAATTTATTCTGAATGAGTTCTTGGATGAACTCAATGATGTCCAAGTAAACGGTCGACAATTCCACTTCACATGGCTTATCATCCTCATCGCCTTTTGCGGATGGAAGGAGCCAAGGGACTATGTGGGTGTCAATATAGAAACCAATGATCCCAGAGGATTCCGGTATGCCAACCTCTGGGAAAATGTCGTCGCAAAACGACAGCATGCGACAGCTGAGGTTTTCTATCAATATTACACTCAGCTGCATGATGCGATTATCAATACACCTCGCATCACAAAGCAGATAACATCAAAGTACATTCGCATTCTTGATTTCAGCACAGACATGCGATGTATCTTCATTTCACCTAAAGCAAGAATGAAGAAGCCAAAATGGTACCCAGGTAGCTACCATATGTATGAAGAGGACATCGAAGCCCTCATGAAGGATTGGCTCGTCGAATTCTGTGTGGAATTCATGGATGTTGAGACAGACTCTGACGAAGATGAGGCAATCCGCTGGCATGCTCAATTGTTGAAGAAACAGGGAAGTGAAAAGAGCCAGAGACTCCGCAGAAGCCGAAGGCAAGGAAGAAGATGAAGGCCACAAAGACCCCATCCGAGGCAGTCCTGAATGAAGATGATTACGAGATGATAGCTGAAACATTCTCAGATTAGATGAAGGAGCTCATGGCGGATAAAGACAAAAAGGATAAGGTCATCCAGGATGACCTACAGAAGACTCGGCTCGCAATGCAATGCCTGATGAAGAAAATGGATGATGTCCAGAAAAGCCTGATCTTGCCAGATGACATAGGAGCTGAAGGGAGGTTGGTAGGAACCTCACAGCAAACGGCCCCACAACTAGCTATAACGTTGCCCGCGAAGACCAGAATTGTCCATGTTGACCCACTGGCTGTTGCCTTGCCAATGGTAGAACAAATCGTGTTGGATACAAAGGGTGTCGAGCGGGTAGAGCTTGACTTGGAAAAAATCCCATTACCAGGATTGCACTTCATCCACATGCAGATCGTTGAGGAAATGCATGAACATATGGTGGAGTCGATGAAGTCACAAGTTGAGCTCACCACGAAAAACAGACAGCTCGAGTTGCACGTGGAAATGGAGATACGAAATGAACAGGACTGCCGACAAAACTTGGAGACTACCATATCTAATGTTGCGAAGGATATTGAAGGTATAGAACTCTAGGATGATCCTATAGACACAGTTCTGAGGATTGGAGATAAGGTAAGATCCTTGCAGTCAGAGATGCAGGGTAAAGAAATTTTTTATGAAGCTGATATTGCCTCATTGAAGGCAAAAATGAACATACAGGTGCCACTAACTGAGCAGCAGTTGAGAGAGCAAGCCATCAATACCGCCGCGCAGAACATAACAAGTGGCATGGATCAGTGCCAAGATCTGTTGGAACAAGTTTCCAAGGCATTCACTACCCTTGAAGAGGATCAGGGGATGCTACAGGTAAAGACTGCAGTAAAAGAAAAACAGACCGTGCTAGAAAAGTTGGACGCAGAGCTCAAGGCTCTACCACCCAGAGAAAGGTTGGCCAGATATAAGGAAGTATATAGCTTGAAGAAGCAAGTACAGGCACTAAGAGAAAAGGAGACTGAAATGGATAATCAGTCGCAGCAGCTCCTGGAAGATGCTATAGCAGTGTCGCAACAGATAGAAGATAAGCTAAAGGAACTACGCGAAAACTAGGAGCAAGTACAGGGATAGATTGGAGAAGAGATAACTCCAACGCTGCTTGAAACAGTTCAACAAGT
Source organism: Larix kaempferi (assembly GCA_027924585.1). Taxonomy (NCBI): domain Eukaryota; kingdom Viridiplantae; phylum Streptophyta; class Pinopsida; order Pinales; family Pinaceae; genus Larix; species Larix kaempferi. The sequence continues at coordinate 4,038,676 of BSBM01000841.1, forward strand.
TGAGCAGGATACCAAACAAACAGTGGATCAGTTGCTCGGTGTATATAATGAGTTCGTGGCCAAACTAGTTCCGTCGGTCGTGGAGCAGAGTGAGACAACTGAAGCAGCAAGTGGCTCGGGGATGAGCCACATGTAAGTGTTAGGGGCATGTTGGTGTTGAGATATTGTAACTTCTAAGAATATTATATTTGTACTTTATTATTCCGGAGATGTTTCATTCCTCCGTGAAGATCTTATTGTATATCCGGAGATGTTTATTCCTCCGTCGGAATGTGGTAACTTGGGTTATTAGACTTCCCTTGTGGGGGTCAGCCCTGTATGTGTTATGTGGGTCAAAGGGTTGTTAGACCACCCTAGTGGGGTCGGCCCAGTTAGTTGTAATGGGGTATTTAACCCAATGGTTAAATACGAGCCTACATGACTTGTGTAAAAGAAAAGTCGGAGTAGTGTATAAATAGAGGAGGTGTATTCCTCATTCTACACACACTCACTCACTTGAGAGTGGCGCACTTATGAGAGAGAGGTCTGCTATGGAGAAGGAGGAGCTTATTCTCAGGGTTACATCTTTTGTATTTTCTGGTCATCTATATTGAGGAAGCTTTGCTGGGTTTTCTACCCCATGAGGGTTTCCCAGGATAAATCTGTGTCTCTTGTGTTTATGCAGTGCTTGTTGTTTCTTCAGTGATCCTGTATATGCTATTATTGTGAAATGGAATGTAATGCTGCTATTTTCTGTCTTAGCATATTAAATCTTAACATGGTATCAGAGCTAACCTGAAGGAAGGCAAGGTATGGCATTTACGACACTTGCTTCACTTGCGACAATTTGAAGGTTTGGGTTTTACATACAAAAAACTAGTCATCGTGGAACTTTTGCTATAAATCCATTTCTGCGAAGGTTCAGGATCTGAAAAGTTTACAAGTCGTAGATAACATCCCCAGGTACATTGTGTCCAAAGGGAACCCTCATATTTGTTGTACTTTGTGAGTTATGATCAGTACAAGTTAGGGTTTCTGCCTCTTCCAGATCTCAGTCAAAATCAGGTGACCTAGGAAAAAAGGTCATAACTTGGGCTAGGAAGCTCCAAATAAAATTTAGTAAAAAGTGACAGGTAGTACACAGACTGTACTATCTCAAGAAACGTTTTCAGAGGCCGAAGCTGAACCAGTGACACATGGCACTCCGTACAAGTTCGCTCTCCTGTTTTATCCCATAAACAGGTCACGTTGCGACACTTGGCATAACTCTCGCTCAGAAAATCCAATTGAGGTCAGACCTGTCGAGATGGAAAGATGACAGGTCAGGCTACCACAGAAAACTTTTTAAGACCCTGTGGAGGAAAAATTTCAGAGTTACAGCAGAAACAATCAGGTACATATTTCTGTCGAAACAGAATTATTTTTGGAGCACCTTCATTCATGGCTTCCGGAATTTAGGGTTTCGGAGAAAGTTAGAATTCTTGGAATCAGAATCCACGGCTGAATGCTAATCAGGAAAATCGAAATTTAGAGTCCAAGATCAAAATTTTTGGTTGGGTAGAAGACCGGGCTTGATCAAACCCCAGCTCGGGATTTTGATCGGAAAGATGGAAAATTAGGGCTTAAACAAAAGTCAGAATTTTTGAAGTCTGTAACCATGGCTGGAAACTCCTCAGAAAAATAAGAGTTTAGAGCCTTGGATCAAACCTTTTGATTGGGCAGAAGGGTGGGCTTCATCAAACCCTAGTTCGGGATCCTATCCAGAAGATCCAGAAGTTTCGAAGGCAATTTTGAGGGGTCAAATTTAGGAGATTCCAAAATTGAAGTATGTTAGTTTGATCAGCTCAGCAAGACATATCCTTCCATCCATTCATAAGTGTGAAAGTCAAAGATTGAATTTTTAGGGTTTCTCTAGCAAACCCTAATCAAGCTCTAGGTCAAGTTTCAGGGGGAGTTGAGGCTAAGGCCTTACATAAGAAGACTACAAGAAGTATCGACGGGTATGACTTAAGGAGGTTCAGGTATGTCTTGAAATCTGATTCCTGATTAAGTTCGTAATGTATTTGTCTTCATATTTATTAGTACAATCTTGATTAATGATAGAATTGTCTTATCACCCTAGTTACAGTATGAATGCATGTGAATGATCGAAGACATTCATTGATTAGGGCTATATGATTGTACTAATGCATTATGGTGTTGTATGAGGTTGATGTTGTCTGCTAACAAGATACAGGTACATCACAAAAGACAAATCAAGTTCCATGACCATGACAACATGAAGACAAAGACTCGTCCATAATCTTTGTTCTAATTACGAGGTATGTATGGCTATGTTATATTATGCTTAACCTATGAGATATGCAGGTTCTAGCACAGGATCTCTAAATCATTGAAGAGAACAAAGAAGATATTGTTTAGGTATGTTAGACATAACTAAGCAGGTATACTAATCCAAGTATGTTTTCCTATGTCAAGTTAGAATCTTACCTTGTGTTAGGATCCCTTATATAAGTATACTTGGTATGATTGGTTATGCTTATTCATAAAGTTAGTAATCAAGGGTTTATGCATATTATGTCTCTTATCTTGATGATTTAATTAACCAGAAGAGTACTATGATCAAACAAGAATATGCATGAGTAAAAGAAGACTTCCTTGAAACCCTGAATACTAATGATCATGACTATACATATTCAATATTATTTAGAATTATAATGTTTTGATAATATTGAGAATATACTAATGAATGTATGTTTGTGTATGAGATCATGAGGATGACACTAGTGCATACTTGAGCATGCACAGTGGTACATAATGAATAGAAGTTCAAAAGACATATAGAAGATCAAGCGAGAGGCAACCACACAAACATAAAAGATAAGTATTTGAGTTGTTATTTGAAATAGTAAATGATATTGCTTGCATGCATATTTGTATTCCTAGAATATATCATGCTGAGTGTAAACATTCATAGAGCATTGAACAGTATACTACTAATATGCATATGATTGGTAAGTTGGACAAACATTCCATTGTTGCTTGTCTAGAATGAAACCTCTTTGTTGACATGCTGAGAGCTGTGCACACTCTCGATAGTATGTTCTGGTAGAGATGGAAGGCATCTAGATAGCCACTATATGCATACAGGATATGGGAAAGTGTTGTGCCAAAGTATTGGTCAAAATAGTTGCATAACTATGTAAATGATATCTGTATGCATAATAGGTTATCATGTCAATATGATTTGATGATTATGAAGTATTACTAATCATGTACTTAATTTTGATTTGTAGGAAAGATCATGATGAATGATGAACACTGAACAAGTGATGGATGTTCAACAAAAAGATTTACAAATCAAACATACTATAGAAGGATTGTGGCTAGAAGATTCTCTTAGAAAGAGGAAGAGAATCATGATGAGATGTTTGCTCCAAGTGGATATATAAGACCATTCTCTTAATGGTGTAATTAAAGAAGAAGTGTGAATTAGATTCTATATGGGTACCCGGGATTGGTAGTCAATTGATGAGCTTAATGATCATCATGGGTGATGTGGATCTCAACCTTTGCTACAAGGTTGAATATGGCTTCTATACACATATGACATGGATGCAAGAAGGAACTCACCACAAAGTTCGAATGATTTTGAGGCTCATATTAGTAGACCCATCTGACGAGAGATGGCACAGATAGATATGCAGAAGATCACTCAATGCAAAATGTGAATGATGGACAATTGACAGCTTCTTGACAAAGCTTGGGCTTTACCAGAAGTAAAGCTGATCCTAACCTTTACCTTAAGGTTGTGGATGATGAACCTATCATACCATTATTGTATGACGATGATCTCTTTCTGACAAGGAATGAGAAATAGATCATGAAAGAAGAAGATGGCTGCAGAAATGAAAATGAAAGATCTCAGATTGCTGCATTACTTCCTAGGTTTGGAAGTATGGCAAGGCTCAGAAGGAATCTTTCTCAACCAGGAAAAGTATGCTGAGAAATATTAAATTGACTTGATGTGTTGGAATGGCCACTCTCATGGATTCCAACTTGAAGTTGTTAGAAGATGACTCATCAGAGTTAGTGGATATAACTCTGTACAGACAAATTATTGAGTCATTGATGTGTCTCACGAATACTAGATCAGATATATGCTTTAACACCTTGAGTCAGTATCTAGTGGAAACTAAATGTGTTCACCTGTTAGTTGCAAAGCATGTGATGAGGTACCTAAAGGATACGATAGACTTTGATCTATGCTATCTTGGAGATCATGACTTCAGATGGCTACACAGATGTTGATTGGGCAGAAAGTGTATCGGACAGGAAGAACACATCGAGAGGATGTTATTGTCTGGGATCAGCCATGATCTCGTGATCTAACTGGAAGCAGTCTAGTGTGGCTCTTAGCACAAGCGGAATATATGGCTGGTTGCACTGCTAGTTGTGAAGTAGTATGGCTTCTGGATTGTTTGACTTAGAGATAGACCCAACTATGATCCTATGTGACAAGCAGAGTTGTATCAAGATGGCAGAGAATCCAGGGTTCCATGATATGGCATAGAAAGGAACTATAAAGTTTGAATTTGTAACAAGTTACCAATGTACTAACCAAACTTCTACCGATCCGATGTACTAACCAAACCTCTACCTCAAGTAAAAGTTTGAATATTTTCGAGACAAGCTTGGTGTAGTTCAAAAGGACTCTCCTCGAAAGGGGGAGTGATGTGGTTACTTATGATGAGATTGCCTGCATCGACAGAGAGGTCGATGATGTGGTTACCTATATTGGTGATACCAATAGAGAGGTTAGTGGATGGTCCTTAGACAGGGTCTAAGTTGACAAGGGGATTGCATCATCCTTGAACACATGTTCTAAAAGGATCCGTAGACAGTTGTCTTTGAGAATGAAGTCCTTAATGGACAAGTGGGGATTGGATCATCCCTAGACTTCAGTCCTAAAGAGAGCCGTAGACGTATGTCTTCGAGAATGAAGTCCTTCGTGGACATGTGGGGATTGGATCATCCCTGGACTTCAGTCCTAAAGTGAGCCGTAGACGTATGTCTTCGAGAATGAAGTCCTTAGTGGACAAGTGGGGATTGGATCATCCCTGGACTTCAGTCCTAAAGTGAGCCGTAGACGTATGTCTTCGAGAATGAAGTCCTTAGTGGACAAGTGGGGATTGGATCATCCCTGGACTTCAGTCCTAAAGAGAGCCGTAGACGTATGTCTTCGAGAATGAAGTCCTTCGTGGACATGTGGGGATTGAATCATCCCTGGACTTCAGTCCTAAAGTGAGCCGTAGACGTATGTCTTCGAGAATGAAGTCCTTAGTGGAAAAGTGGGGATTGGATCATCCCTGGACTTCAGTCATAAAGAGAGCCGTAGACGTATGTCTTCGAAAATAAAGTCCTAAATGAACAGGTAAGGGGATTGGATCGTCCTCGGACTTTGGTCCTTTGAATTGAGCCGTAGACAAGATGTCTCCAAAAATAAAATCCTGAATGAATAGGTAAGGGGATTGGATCATCCTCGGACTTTGGTCCTTTGAATTGAGCCATAGACAAGATGTCTCCGAAAATAAATTCCTGAATGAACAGGTAAGGGGATTGGATCGTCCTCGGACTTTGGTCCTTTGAATTGAGCCGTAGACAAGATGTCTCCGAGAATAAAATCCTGAATGAACAGGTAAGGGGATTGGACCATCCTTGGACTTTGGTCCTGTGAATTGAGCCGTAGACAAGATGTCTCCGAGAATAAAATCCTGAATGAACAGGTAAGGGGATTGGATCGTCCTCGGACTTTGGTCCTGTGAATTGAGCCATAGACAAGATGTATCCAAGAATAAAATCCTGAATGAACAGGTAAGGGGATTGGATTGTCCTCAGACTTTGGTCCTGTGAATTGAGCCGTAGACAAGATGTCTCCGAGAATAAAATCCTGAATGAACAGGTAAGGGGATTAGATCGTCCTCGGACTTTGGTCCTTTGAATTGAGCCGTAGACATGAGGTCTCCGAGAATTGAATGATAGGACTGGATCGTCCCTGGACTTCGGTTCAAAAGGTACATGATAGGACTGGATTGTCCCTGGACCTCGGTTCAAAAGGTACATGGTAGGACTGGATCATCCTTGGACCTCGGTTCAAAAGGTACATGACAGGATTGCATCATCCATGGACATATGTCCTAAGGAGAGCAGGATTGATCATCCTGTAATATGATCGCGTGTGTTGCAGGGTATGCTGCTATTGTGTGAATACTTGTATTGATGATGTATATACTTGTATTGATGATGTGTACACTTGTATTGTGTGAATACTTGTATTGATGATGTGTATACTTGTATTGATGATGTGTACACCTGTATTGTGTGAATACTTGTATTGATGATGTGTATACTTGTATTGATGATGTGTACACTTGTATTGTGTGAATACTTGTATTGATGATACTTGTATTGTGTGGATACTTGTATTGATGATGTGTATACTTGTATTGTGTGGATACTTGTATTGCTGATGTGTATACTTGTATTGGTGTGGATACTAATACTGTTGATCTAGATGACGATGCTGCTGATCGTATTGATCTAGATGACGATGTTGCTGATCGTGTTGATCTAGATGACGATGCTGCTGATCATGTAGATTGAGATGATCCAGATGCTGTAGATCGTGATGATCCAGATGCTGTAGATCATGATGATCCAGATGTTGTAGATCGTGATGAACCAGATGCTGTAGATCATGATGAACCAGATGCTGTAGATCGAGATGATGTGACGATTCTGATTATGTTGATCTAGATGATGATGCTGATGATCGTGTGATGACGATGATGATGATCGTGTGATGACAATGCTGATGATCGTGTGATGACAATGCTGACGATCGTGAGGATTCAGATGTTGATGTTGTTGTAGCTGTTTGAGTGCTGCAGAAGATAAGGACTCAGTACTGAAGATGCTGATGTTCCAGTATTGAAGATGTTCCAGTAACTGGTTGAGTTACTGATGATGTTGAGAAAGCTTCCAATGATTTATAGATGTATCATGTTGATGACTCCTTGCTCCTGCAAATGTTGTTATAATATCCTTCTCGTTAAGGGGGAGTGTTGAGATATTGTAACTTCTAAGAATATTATATCTGTACTTTATTATTCCGGAGATGTTTCATTCCTCCTTGAAGATCTTATTGTATATCCGGAGATGTTTATTCCTCCGTCGGAATGTGGTAACTTGGGTTATTAGACTTCCCTTGTGGGGGTCAGCCCTATATGTGTTATGTGGGTCAAAGGGTTGTTAGACCACCCTAGTGGGGTCGGCCCAATTAGTTGTAATGGGGTATTTAACCCAATGGTTAAATATGAGCCTACATGACTTGTGTAAAAGAAAAGTCAGAGTAGTGTATAAATAGAGGAGGTGTATTCCTCATTCTACACACACTCACTCACTTGAGAGTGGCGCACTTATGAGAGAGAGATCTGCTATGGAGAAGGAGGAGCTTATGCTTAGGGTTACATCTTTTGTATTTGCTGGTCATCTATATTGAGGAAGCTTTGCTGGGTTTTCTACCACATGAGGGTTTCCTAGGATAAATCTGTGTCTCTTGTGTTTATGCTGTGCTTGTTGTTTCTTCAGTGATCCTATATATGCTATTATTGTGAAATGGAATGTAATGCTGCTATTTTCTGTCTTAGCATATTAAATCTTAACAGTTGGGCGTAGGTAGAGACAAAGTTTTGGAAACACCTTTTTGTGACAAACAGGGAAAGTTGAGCTAAGCACAGCTCAGAAATACAATTTTGTCTAAGTATTGAGGATGCTGTGAAGATGTGCGCAGCACCCAAGTTTTGATCGGGCTGCGAAGCTGTGCGCAACATCTGAATTTTGGGAGCACCGCGAAGACCAGTGCTGCGAGGAAGCAGTCAGGACACGTGGAGCCATCAAAGCAGAGTGCTGGACACGAATCAGGTGCAGATATCAGCGGGACCGGTAATGGTCTATTTTTGGAAAGATGCTCCAGAAGTGCCAAGCGACAGGCATGAGCAAATCAGACAGGCGTCCAATGCATGAGATCATTGAGGAAAGCGACGTCTTGGCATGCTTGGGGGGTGAAACCGTTAGAGGTGAACGGTTGAGAGGAGGCGACCTGTTGGCACGCGTGAAACAGGAAGGCTGTTAGCGATGGATTGAAGACATGGAAAACTGCCACGATGCAGCAGACACTACCAGATGCCAGCAAGCCGATTTAGGGAAACCGGTGCAGTTTGTAAACCCTAAGGGTTTTGGGTTTAGGTCTTCGAATTTATAAAGACATGACCTTCGGGCATGATCTATTTAAGAAGACAATTTTGTATGGGATGGGGTTACGTTTTGGGGTTCTAAGTTGTTGTTTTTGTAAAATCTCTCCGAGCTAAGAATATTGTAAAGGCTTTGCAGCTGTGTGCGCAGAGACCTATCTGAGAAGAAGGAGAGTCTATAGCTGAGTGTGCAGACGAAGAGTGGTTGTCCCCATCCCTTTCTAATGAAATATATTACCAACTATTCTTGTGGACGTAGATTCCCACCTGGGGGAGTGAACCACGTTAAATCTCTTGTTGTGTGATTGTGCTTATGAATGAATGCTTACTTGTGTTTTATGTTAATGAATGTCTAAATGTTTCCTTGCATACTGTTATGAGAGAGCTTTTATATGCATTTACCATTAAGAGAAGTATGGAAATGATATGTTAAGCTTCACATGAATGGTTGAATGGTGAACATTTATTTTGGTGTATGAAGGCAGTAAATCATCCCATTCGTTAAATATTTTCTTACACGCAGCAAAGGAATGTATAACTACGGATTAGATCAATCGGCCATATTTGAATTCTAATATCCTGAGTTAATGAATGAATGTTAGAAGACTAGGCAGTTAAGTGCCTGGATGAGTGGATGAGTGATATTCATCTCAGTACCTTAAGCACTTTTAAAACAATCCAAGTATAGAATAAAGTTGGGTTGTTCGGAGCTTCAGTGGAAGCCTTGTGGTAGAATAACATAGTAGTGCGGACTGCAGCATTTCCCACTGCTACGCATTCTCACCTTGTAGCACCTACCCTTTGTGGTGTTGTGCAGTACATCCGTCCGAGCAGCTCATCACTTACTGTGGAAATCTGATTCCGCAGTACCCCATAGACACACCTTGGGTGAGACCTCAGCCTGCTTGCAGGCTATACCCGAAAGGGCCGGTGAGAAGGGGTTTTGTTGGTAAAAGGGGAAACCGCAAAGAATATGGGTCTTATAGAAAACCTCTGGGTCAGTTATAGCCAACAAAGAAGGAAGGTGCATGTTTCATAGTTCAGAAGAAGGAAGGCGCAGGGTTCACATCTCATAAGAAGGAAGGCATAGGGTTCACAGTTCATTAGAAGGATATAGTATGGATTTGTAGATAGGAATAATGATAGATTTTGGAAGCATAGATTTGTGCGAAGTCATAGTTGGGAAAAGTTTCCATTACGAGGAAGGACTAAGTTTGAAGCATAACCTAGTGCATAGTACGAAGGAAGTTGAGGATAGTAGATGGAGTCAAGTACTATTATGTAGAATTTTGTCCTACGAATAAGCCAAAACTCTCTTAACTTTAAAGCAGACTTTAAACTAACCTTAAAGCAAGAAACAAGTCAAAACAAATGCTACCTTGAATCCCTAGATCTAACAAACATCTCAGGATTAAAATGCTAAGGAGAGTAGAAGAAGTTTAACTGACCTTCTATCCGGACGCTTGTTTTTGGTATTTGCTCCAGTCTTCAAGCCCTCACAAGTGAACCTGTCAAAATGGAACCAAGACACAAGAATGTACTATTCTCTAGCAACCTGAAACATGAGTTAGGATCTAACTCTATGAAAGATACAAATCATATCATTAAAACAAGATTAACACAAATGATTTGGGAAAACAAGACAAGTTATTCCATTACAACTTGAAGAATACTTACAAAGGTGCTTGATGTCCAAGCCAATCCTCCAGCTTCAAGTGTCTTCTCCTCTAGCTATCTCCACAATGCTGCAAGACCATAAGTTTGGTACTCTCAAGAGTCCTCCCCTTTCCCAATGGAGTGCCTCTCTTTTATAGTGAATGGTGAGGTTAACCAACAAGAGAGATGGGTGGATCTAAGGAGAGATAAGTGGATCAGGGTTTCTAATCGAAGGAGATGAGTTGTGATCGAATCAAGGACCCCAATCTTCCATTATCTTCGAAAATCCAAAATCCCACAAGCCAAGGGAAAAAAGCTATTAAAAGAGTACCGCGTTCTGCAAAGACTGCAGAACGCGGCACTGCCGCGTCTTGGGGAAATAGCATAGCGCGGTAGTGTCTAGTACCGCGTTTTGGCAAGCTAGCAAGGCGCGGTAGTGTGTGTAGATAAAGTCTAAGGTGGGTCAAAACTTGCCAGGGTAGATTCACCTTTAAGGTTGACTCATCATCTGTCTCTTCTGGATGGTTTAAAACAGTAGGGAAAGTGTCGTCAGCTCGTTTTGTGATGGAGATGCGACACTGTGAAACATAGAGGTATAACAGATGCCCCCTAAAGTGTGAGGTCAGAAGGGACTGATGGCCGAAAGACTTTACAAATATAATGTGCAGAGATAGCATCGAGGAGAGCGACACTGAGCTGAAATGGAAACAAAGTGTTAGATATACCACCGAGTCAAGCATTCCCATGCTCAGAAACGGATGACTCAAAGCATGGCTGTCGACCAATACATCGCAGATCCATGAGTACTGAGATAATGTAAACTGTGGACAGATCATGGCTACTATGAACAATCGTAGATCCATGAGACAGTAATGACACAGCCACGACCAATACAATAAGTGGATCTATGTGACAATACAAGGGACATCTCCATCGCAGCCTGGACGCAGTCAAAATGTAGAGGTGCGTCCAGGGTCTTCTACTCGATCGCAAAAGATACGAATCTAACCATGTGATTACAAGGTGTTGAAGTCGAACATGGTAGAAACCATTTGATTAGCGGTCAATGATGTGGACCGTTAACAAATGCGAGGGAGATCACCAATGATGACAATGATTCCCAAGGTATCGATAGTACATCTCAACGAAATGTGAATGAATGAGTTGATGTCAAGCATCCGAGAGATTGTTTGATCAGAGGTCAATGATGTGAACCTACTGTCAAACACGAGGAAACCTGCCATTGAGGCATGCAGGTACCAAGGTACTAATGGTTGATCTCTAAGTCTAATTCCCGGATAGTGATTTGGTGTCGACAGGAATAGACTCGTCGAAGGTGGGCCATGATGATTCCCACATCATCGACACGAAATCGGCACAAATGATAGGATGATGAAGCAATGGAGTATGTACTGACACAGCGGAGGCCTGACACAATGAATGACTCAAAACAATGCAACCCTTTGAACATGTAACGACATGTAACAAGACTTGGCAGTAGGGATTATTGATAAATAGAGGATAGACACCGGATGAGTGGACTCATGGCCAGGGAGACGACTCATGATGATGACCATAACTCAGTGAAAGATGGATACCCAAGTATAGACAAGAGACGGACACATGCCATGTTCAAAGGTAATGACTGACAAGCTTCCATAGATAAACTCGACTTATTCCCCCATATTTCCCCGACATGATGGACGAGTACCTCTTTCTTGTTTTACGAGCTCGAAGAGGATAACAGATGCTCGGTGTAGCTCATCTCATGGATGAGTCCAATCTCACATGTTTTACGAACCTGAGAAAGGAGGGGTTCGTCCCAAAGTGGGTCCTTCGATGTTAACATTTTAACGAGTCCAAGGAAGGAAAACTCGGTAGTTTTTCATATTTAGAGAGCCTAAAAAACTTTAAAGGAAGCTCCACAATGTACTTTTTCGTAAAATTTAGTCCCTCGATCCCAAAAAAGTGTAAAACAATTCCCGAGAGAACTCTCCCAGCCGAGATTCACTGAGGTATACCTTTCTCGTAAATAGTCTAGACGGGACGAGAAAGGGGTAACCTATCACCGAATAGACGACCTTTCAAATACTTTTACAAGTGTGAAAGGGTCAAGATCACTTGGCAATCTTTTCAATTTTAAGGAGTCTGAAAAGAGCTTAACTATGGACTCCTATGGTCTTTTTCGTAATTTTTAAATTATTCTGGTCCGAAAAAAGAATAAAATACAACCAGGATAATACTTTCCTCATCGTTTAACGAGCATGAGTAAAGCTGACCGTACTCGACACCGTTTACTTGAGTTTGACAAGCACGACACGGGTGTAAAAGCGCTTGGAATCTTTTTCAAGTTTTAAATCCAGAGCACGAAAAAGATAAAGTGGGCTCAAAATGAAGGTCAAAAAACACCGGTGTGAATGTATCTCATTTCTACCGAGGATCCTGTCAATAAATGCTCAAAAACTGGACATTAGCAATGTGAAAAAGGGTTTATTTCAATTATTTAAAATAGTAATTAATTAATTAATTAAAAAATGTGAAAAAATGCTATATAAGGAATGGTAAAAATAGAAACTACTATTCATTTGTGTTTTTTACCCAAAGGAGACATTTTCACCCATTTAGGAGCAAGATTTCAAGGATCCATACCAGGAGTTCTGGGACACCGTTTTGACCGCCGTCTGCGCCAGGTAAGAGTGCTTGAGCCCCTCTTTCATTTCATGTAAGAATTTTTTGCTTTCACCAGGAAAAAAATAATTTTTTAGCGAGCCCTTTTGGGCAAGAATCGCCCTTCACACTACCGCGTGGGGTCCCTATCGAAAGACGCGGTACTGTTGAACAGTACCGCGCTGTATCCTCAAACTGAGGCGCGGTAGTGTGGACTGCCGCGCGGTAGGATATCCTCCAGGCGCGGCACAGGCGAGTTTTAAGTTTAAAAAATCAAATTTTCTCCAATTTTTTGCTGGAAGTAAGTTGTTAAATAGTTACTAATTGTTTTGTTTGCCCTTTTACAGGGATTTGCAACTTATTCGGAGCAAAATGGTAAGCTGGAAAGAGAGAGAGCACGAAGCGGATGATTTTGCAGCCGAACATGACTTACCAACCGTGACCGCATTGCGAGAATGTGGTTTGCTAAAGTTCTTCAAGACCAAAGGGATCCGCCAGCAACCTAAGCTCCTTACTCATCTTATCCAATTATGGGACCCTGACATTCAAGCTTTCCGAGTGGGAGAGCATGTGCTTGAAATCCAACTCGAGGATATTTATTTTCTCACGGGCCTCTCGAAAAGAGGGGCCCGGGCGAACTTTACCGGGTACACAGCTTCAGAATCAAGCACAGATGATTTGATTGCTCGATATTGCCAGGCGGGTTCGAGTAAGAAAAGTGGGAAAGTGGCCATAAAGGAGGTCATAAATCTTCCTGTAAAAACCGTGATATTCACTATCACGCGTGCAGCGGGAAGCGTGAGTCCACATCAGGCATCCCGCACGCAGGTGAATCTCGCAGCAGAGTGCATGGGAAGAACAGTTTTCAACTGGTGTGAGGCAGTGTTGTCCAATCTGAAGGAGCAAGTGCACAAGTGTAGGACTGGGAAAAATACCCAGTTTGGCTATGGGAGCATCCTGGTCACTTTCTTTTTGGCGAGGGTGCCACTACTGCGTCCGCAGATATCTATGCCCCCTCGCCCACGTACTGAGCCATGGATGGGTCGATGGAGTGACTATGCTGGACGCCTCGGGGGGCCTCAGCAACTAGCCTTTGGAGAGGACTTCTTCTCTTGGCTAGAGGAGCAGATAGTCATGATTGACGACTATCCCTATTCAGGGGTAGATTTCCGTGAGGATATCAACTTGGCATTGCCGGAGGATGATGACTGGGACAACTCTGGTATGACCTTCATGGATATGTATATTTTTTTTTCTTTTTGAATATTTAATTTTTATTGCTTTTTTAGAATGTGTAAAAGACGCCTAATATATATTCGCATGCATGTTGCAGACCGTGGACCACAGAGGCCAACTGGATACTCTCCACTACGTCGTGGCGGTGTGGATCGTCAAGCTGCTCCTGACGAAGAGGAAGATGAAGATGAGGCAGGAGGCATCCGGGACATTGAGAGGAACCTGCAGGGATTGACCCATGGTATCCCTGCTATGCGGATGGATGACGTCCATTACCACCTCCAGCGGCATACTGTGGGTGTTCCTGGTCGTATCAGTCGACTTCTTCGCAGGGTGGTTCGAGCTGTGGTTTGTTACCACCAGCAGCGGGAGGAGTCCGATGAGGGACATGATAGGTCTCCTAGGTCTCCATAGATGGTCCTTTGATCTTTTTGCGGCATGTATGCGATATGTAGGCTTTGAGGGCCAATTTTTTGTATATGGGATTTGATCCCCAATTTTGTCTTTGACACAAACTTTATGTATTTTTGAAAAAACACTCTTATATACAGTGATATGGACCTATTTTATGATCTAAATATTTACAATGACTTGTGCATTTTATTTTTTATGATGTTTTTATGTATGGGCAAGATGCCAATCCAAAATGTAATTAGCCAATGAATCGGCAATACAATTGAATTCTCTCGGTATGTGTTGATATGTCATAAAATCAAATGACCGTTCCAAGAGGCGTACTCTTCGAAATAAACGAAGTAATGTAGGATCGCGAACTGTGTAGACACGGTTTAAATGAGAAACCACGAGTTGGGAGTCTAAAAAGACTAATAAGGAGTCAATCCCGAGTGAAGCAACCTCTGTCAAGAGACCAATGACTGCATGGTACTCTGCGATATTGTTGGTTGCAGGACCTAAACAATTGGCTCCCGAGGAAATCAACTCGCCAGTGGGGGAATAAATCACCCATGCTGCGGAAGCGAGATTCCGGGTATGTCGGCTTGCACCGTCGACGAATCCAAAGTAGGCAGACATCTGCGCATAAAGTCACAAGTCAAAGTAAGAGTGGATACATGAGGTCCATGCGCACACCAAAAAGAAAGCAAAAGCAAACTAAGTACATTATGTACAAGTAACCCGCATAGGGTAACCTCACGCATAGAAACGTTTGAGGTATAGCCCGTTGCGGGGCCGTGCCAATGGCGTACCATCACAATCGATTAGTTCATAGATTCCTTTTTCTAAGACACGTTTTACAATGAAGGGGCCATACCACATAGATTCAAGTTTACCTTTTCCAAGCTTATCATGCATCTGATCATATGTAAGTACGAGGTCACCCTCATTGAAGATCCGAGGTTGAACGGATTTGTCGTATTGAGCTTTGATGCATTTTTTGTGAGCTTCATTAGCCAAAGCGACGTCGCGGCGGGTTTCATCTAGCTTGGCTAGGTATAGAAACCGTTCTTCTTCGGAAGTAGTGTGTGGAAGTAGCTCTATGGCTATCTTGAGTGATGGAATTTCACATTCAATCGGGAGAATGGCTTATAGGCCGTACACCAGTTGAAATGGTGTAAACCCAGTAGCACTTTTCACTGAGGTTCGGTATGCCCACAGTGCTGAGAACAGAGCTGAGTGCCAATTGGATTTTTGGGTACCCACAATGCGCTGAATCATTCTTTTCAGGACTTTATTGATGGCTTCAACTTGGCCATTAGCTTGTGGGTAATAGGGGGTTGAGTTTTCGTGGCGAAAACCCAGTTTGGCACTTAGTTCTTCGATCATATGATTCCTGAAATGGGAACCATGATCGGTCACAATAGACTGTGGGACACCGAATCTAGCTATGATATGATTGAATATGAACTGCACTGCTGTTTTGCCGTCTTCAGCATATGTAGGCATCGCTTCAGCCCATTTTGTAAAATAGTCGACAGCTACTATGACATAGCTATGCCCCCCGGCTGAAGTGGGCTTACAGTGCATAAAATCGATGCCCCATTTGGAAAAGGGGCCGACGGCAATGACAGGATGGAGTGGAGCAGGATGCGAGCGTGTTTTTCCATGAAAGAATTGACATGGCGGACACTTCTTGACTGTTTCAATGCAGTCTTTGAAAATTGAGGGCTAGAAGTATCCCGCTCGCAGTATTTTCTGGGCCGTAGCCATCCCAGAGAGATGACCACCACATGCTCCAGCGTGGCAGTCGTTGAGAACGCGTTCCGCCTCATCTAAAGTTAAACAGCGTCGAAGGACAGTGTCGACACCACGTCGATACAGAGTATCGTTCACTATAAGGTAGTATTTTGCGTGATGTCTGATACGTCACCGTTCATCGCGGGTGAGATCGGGAAGGAAGCGTTGGGTTTGGAGATATAAGAGAATATCCCCATACCACAGATCGGATGTGCTAATGAAGAACAATGATTCGTCGGGAAGAGAATCAATGGGTTCGGATTGCTCAGTAGCACGGGGCAGGTTGCAAATTAACTCAGCGAAGACCAGAGATTTCTTAGACTTGGCTTTGACAAATTCCAAGTCAAACTCTTGAAGGATGACAATCCAACGGGAGTACTTGCCCCCAAGCACTTGTCGTGTGAGGATATAGTACATTGGATTGAAATTGGCGATGATGGTGGTCCGGCGGAGTAAGATGTAATGACGGAATCTCTGGACAGCAAATACTGTTGCCAGAGCCAGCTTTTCAACATGTGAGTAGCGAGTTTCAGAGTCAAGAAGACTCTTGCTGAGATAGTACACCACATGTTCTATGCCGTTGTGGTCTTCCTGGACTAACACCATACCAATGGTGGAAATCAAGGCTGCGAGATAAAGGATGTAGTCCTGTGTGTAATTGGGGGGTTGAATCACATGATATTTGGTTAAGGCTGCCTTTAAATTTTCAAAGGAGCGTTGGGCTTCGTCATCCCATATGAAGGGAACATTCTTCTTGAGAAACCGCATGTAGCCTTTTGTTATCTCGGACAGATTGCAAATAAAACGGCGTAGAAAGTTTGCATGCCCTTGCAAACATTGAAGTTCTGGAATATTGGTAGGTGAAGGCAGGGCTATGATAGCTGCTACCTTTGCGGGATCTAGACGTATCCCATCTTTAGAGACTATGAAGCCCAACAGTTTTCTGGCTTCTACACAGAAGATGCACTTATGCGGGTTCAAACGTATATTGTAGCGCCGGCACCTTTCGAAAATGGCACTCAAGTGGTCTGGATGTTCTTCCCGAGTTCGAGAGTGAGCGGGAAGGTCATCAAGATATGGCTCTACGATATGTTTGATGTCATGGAATGCGTAGGACATCGCCCGTTGGAAAGTTGCCCCGGCATTTTTCAGGCCAAAAGGTAACTTTCGATATGCAAAGATCCCCCAAGGGCAGATAAAGGCCGTTTTGTGCTGGTCGGCTGGGAGGATATCGATCTGATTATAGCCAGAGAAGCCATCCATAAATGAAAAGATAACACTTCCAGCACAGTTATCGATGATGTGGTCGATAAACGGAGTTGGGTAGTTGTCCTTGGGACAAGATTTGTTCAAATCACGGTAATCAACACAGACTCTAATCGTTCCCTCTTTCTTGGCTACGGGAACGATGTTGGATACCCATTCTGTCAATGGGACAGGATAGATAAAACCAGCACGCAGAAGTTTTTCAACTTCTGCTTTAATGGCGGCTGCCTTACGAGGATGAACGGGTCGAAGCTTTTGCCGAACAGGTCGGGCGCCAGGGAAAGTTGGAATTTCGTGGACCACAATCGACGGGTCAATCCCTGGCATCTCTTCATAACTCCAAGCAAAAACATCGTGGAAAGTTTTAAAGTAGGCATTATAGAACTCCGTTTCGAGAGGAGTACATGTTTTGCCAATGTGTACGTTTTCCACGATACCAGGCTTCACTGAAATATCGATGGGAGTGGTTGCCATAATATTGGCCAAGTTTCCTTCGGAGAATACCTCGTCGAGGGAAGTGGGGAACTTGGTTTGAACCATCCCAAGTGAAGCACTGGATTTGGTGTCAGGCTCGAGTGACTGAATGGTGGGGAATGAAGATAGATGATGGAAATCTCCCCAAGGTGGCTCATCACCGCACATAACCTCTATGATTGATTCGTCAGTGGGAAAAATCAAGTTGAGAGGATCAAAAAATGGTGGATGAGTTTCAGTCGAGAGCTGCGCCACTGTGTGATCAGTAGAACAGTCGACCCAATCTGTGGCTGATTGGATCGCGTCATATGCTGCAAGGTTTCTATTCAAAGGCATGGAATTGACATAGCCTTGGATCTGAGTAGGACTCGGAATCACCCATGAATCATCGGAAGGGGTGACATGTGATGAAATCATGTTGACTGGTTGAAGATGGGTTCCCAGCTCTGGAAAAACTCCAATGAGGGAAGAATCTTTCATAAGACCAACACCTATGTCTTGGAACCGGTACCGAGGTTGATCCAATAACGGGACGGTATTGGTGGAGTTCGGATGGGAGTCTGGGATACAGTAATCCAGTTGATCAATAGTGACAATTTTCCCTTCATGAGGAAATTGTACAATCCGGAAGACTGTAGATGCTATGGCGGTCATGGCATAGAACCAGTTCCGACCAAGTAGGAGATTATAATCCAAAGGTGCATCTACGACTTCGATGTGTAAGGATACTGTTTTTCCCCCCAGTTCAACACCGATTGAGGGAATGAGTCCATATGGTTGAAAACCATGTCCATCAAATGCCCTAAGAGTAGTGGGAGAAGTTGTGACCTCGGGTGAGCCTAAGGCTCTCCAGCAGTTCAAAGACATGATCGACGTGGAAGCACCCTCATCTAACACAGTGCGGTGGATGACATTTCCATGGATTTTTGTATGCACCTGGAAGGCTAACTGGTGAGAAAGCCTAGGTTTAGCGTGCTCCAAGTTAAACATTATGGAGTTTGAAGTATCTGGGTCTAGTGCCCCCAGTGCTGAAAGTAGGGTTCTACACTGCGTGGGGCAGTGTTGGAGAACCTCGAGAGTCGACATAGCGCAAGGTGCTTGAGCCAAATCCTCAACAATGTTGTAGTTTTGGGCAGCTCGCGCATTCGGATTGAATGTCGCCTTTCGTATGGTGCCCTTGGGTGGGCGTAGCACTGTGTCCATGAGTGGTCTCTCGATATGGAGATGACCGTTAGGGGGGGGAATAGGAATCGAATCTTCAACGGGAGATTTGCCTTTGGCTATCTCCGATTGTTTGTTTGAACTTGGAGGATTTTCATACGTCTTTGAACGAGTGGTGATATTAATCTCCTCATTACTTGTCATTAGGATTTCGCGGTTTGTGGACGTCTCTCCACGGGAAGGATTGGTCGGGTTGCCCCCTTGTGGGGATTCTTGGGAAACCATTTGCTGTTGCTGTTGGGGGAAAGGGTCAGTTAGCATTGTCGGGCGAGAGGATCCTTTAACGAACTTGTGGACCTCATCCTTGTAGGGACAATCACGTGTATAATGATCATCTTGACAAATCAAGCAGGGAAACTTAGCTTTTCGACGTTGTTTCTGGTCATTCTGGGTAGGTTGTGGCTTCGGGTTCTCCTGCTGGTTCTTTTTGGTTTTGACACGATTGTTTTTCTTCTTTCCTCTGGATGGTTGTGACGTAGATTGGACTGCATTCACTTCGGAGGAGACAGTAGGAGAAGTGGAAGCTTTTGAAGCGGTCTGGGTAAAAGCGGGGGAAGCAGAAGCTTGTTGTCCCGTCGAGTTGGTAGCAGGCTGAGCCTTGACTGAACCAACAATACCATCAATGGGTGGTTCAGTGGTAGGTTTTGTAGGATCAGTGTGAATGCGGGAGGCATGTGGAAGAAGTTCATGTAAAGTACCGGATTGAGTATATACCAAATCCATGTATTGTGCTGCCGAGATGGCTTGTTCTTTTGTAACCGGTCCGTGCATAGCAATATCTTTGGCTATGGGAGGCAAAAAGGATTTTGTAAACCAATCGGCAAGTAGCTGATCCGGAATAGGTGCCTTTATTAGCCTACGGCATCTTCGCCACTCGTGGATGTGATCCGAAATGTGTGTAGAAGTGGTTTGACGCAGTGAAGTTAGCAGTTCTGTTCCAGTCTCATACCGGATGGGAAGCTGGAAATGTGTCAGAAACTGCATAGCCAAAGTGTTGAAATCACGAAAAGAGTGTTGTGGCAGCTCGATATACCATTTTGCTGTCGTTCCGGTGAGCGTACGTTGGAAGAGCCGAAGTCGGATGGAATCATCCATCAAGGAGTTGGATGAGCACCAAAGATGGAAGGTCATCACGTGGTTCTTGGGGTCTTCCCCGGGTTTGGCATCGAACTTAGGAATGTCCGATGGTAGTTTGGCTGGGATAGGTGGCCAGTGAGGTTCGTGCCATATAGGATCATTGATAAGCCTCGACAAATCAGGTAGATCAAGTGTGGCCAAAAAGGGAAGTTGACGGTTGTTCTGCGGGAATGAGTAATAACCATGTGGTGCCGAGAACCCTGGAGGGCCTTGCATAGCATACTGCTGTGTGGTATACCCATATGAGTTTCCCGCGGGATACTGCTGGAAATTCTGTGGATAGTAAGCCATCTGGTTAACCGGTTGATTGTAGGCAATCGGTTGGTGAGTGTTCTGCTAAGTGGGTATAGTACCCTGAGGCTGTTGATACCCAGGAATGGTTGTTGTTCCTTGTTGGGTAAAAGTTCCTTGGAATTGTTTTGTTCCAGGGATGTTACCACTATACTGTGCAAGTGGAGTATTTCCCATAGCAGGGTTGGGGGGTGGCTGCGACGGTGGTGTCCATGGAAGGCTCGTTCCTGCTTGAGGAGCGAGTGGAAATTGAAGTGATGGGTTCCATGGAGCGGTAGCAGCTGAAGGGTAAGGGAAGCCAGAATTCAAGTTGGGGGAAATCTGAGATTGCCCCCCAGCTTGGTTCCAGTTGCCAAAAAGTGAGTACCCCCCACTCTGTGGGATTTGATGATCCCAAGAAGGAAGCATGCCTGACAGGGGTTGTTGAGAGTAAGGCCCGGTTGGAATACCGGAATAAAGTCTAAGGTGGGTCAAAACTTGCCAGGGTAGATTCACCTTTAAGGTTGACTCATCATCTGTCTCTTCTGGATGGTTTAAAACAGTAGGGAAAGTGTCGTCAGCTCGTTTTGTGATGGAGATGCGACACTGTGAAACATAGAGGTATAACAGATGCCCCCTAAAGTGTGAGGTCAGAAGGGACTGATGGCCGAAAGACTTTACAAATATAATGTGCAGAGATAGCATCGAGGAGAGCGACACTGAGCTGAAATGGAAACAAAGTGTTAGATATACCACCGAGTCAAGCATTCCCATGCTCAGAAACGGATGACTCAAAGCATGGCTGTCGACCAATACATCGCAGATCCATGAGTACTGAGATAATGTAAACTGTGGACAGATCATGGCTACTATGAACAATCGTAGATCCATGAGACAGTAATGACACAGCCACGACCAATACAATAAGTGGATCTATGTGACAATACAAGGGACATCTCCATCGCAGCCTGGACGCAGTCAAAATGTAGAGGTGCGTCCAGGGTCTTCTACTCGATCGCAAAAGATACGAATCTAACCATGTGATTACAAGGTGTTGAAGTCGAACATGGTAGAAACCATTTGATTAGCGGTCAATGATGTGGACCGTTAACAAATGCGAGGGAGATCACCAATGATGACAATGATTCCCAAGGTATCGATAGTACATCTCAATGAAATGCGAATGAATGAGTTGATGTCGAGCATCCGAGAGATTGTTTGATCAGAGGTCAATGATGTGAACCTACTGTCAAACATGAGGAAACCTGCCATTGAGGCATGCAGGTACCAAGGTACTAATGGTTGATCTCTAAGTCTAATTCCCGGATAGTGATTTGGTGTCGACAGGAATAGACTCGTCGAAGGTGGGCCATGATGATTCCCACATCATCGACACGAAATCGGCACAGATGATAGGATGATGAAGCAATGGAGTATGTACTGACACAGCGGAGGCCTGACACAATGAATGACTCAAAACAATGCAACCCTTTGAACATGTAACGGCATGTAACAAGACTTGGCAGCAGGGATTATTGATAAATAGAGGATAGACACCGGATGAGTGGACTCATGGCCAGGGAGACGACTCATGATGATGACCATAACTCAGTGAAAGATGGATACCCAAGTATAGACAAGAGACGGACACATGCCATGTTCAAAGGTAATGACTGACAAGCTGCCATAGATAAACTCGACTTATTCCCCCATATTTCCCCGACATGATGGACGAGTACCTCTTTCTTGTTTTACGAGCTCGAAGAGGATAACAGATGCTCGGTGTAGCTCATCTCATGGATGAGTCCAATCTCACATGTTTTACGAACCTGAGAAAGGAGGGGTTCGTCCCAAAGTGGGTCCTTCGATGTTAACATTTTAACGAGTCCAAGGAAGGAAAACTCGGTAGTTTTTCATATTTAGAGAGCCTAAAAAACTTTAAAGGAAGCTCCACAATGTACTTTTTCGTAAAATTTAGTCCCTCGATCCCGAAAAAGTGTAAAACAATTCCCGAGAGAACTCTCCCAGCCGAGATTCACTGAGGTATACCTTTCTCGTAAATAGTCTAGACGGGACGAGAAAGGGGTAACCTATCACCGAATAGACGACCTTTCAAATACTTTTACAAGTGTGAAAGGGTCAAGATCACTTGGCAATCTTTTCAATTTTAAGGAGTCTGAAAAGAGCTTAACTATGGACTCCTATGGTCTCTTTCGTAATTTTTAAATTATTCTGGTCCGAAAAAAGAATAAAATACAACCAGGATAATACTTTCCTCATCGTTTAACGAGCATGAGTAAAGCTGACCGTACTCGACACCGTTTACTTGAGTTTGACAAGCACGACACGGGTGTAAAAGCGCTTGGAATCTTTTTCAAGTTTTAAATCCAGAGCACGAAAAAGATAAAGTGGGCTCAAAATGAAGGTCAAAAAACACCGGTGTGAATGTATCTCATTTCTACCGAGGATCCTGTCAATAAATGCTCAAAAACTGGACATTAGCAATGTGAAAAAGGGTTTATTTCAATTATTTAAAATAGTAATTAATTAATTAATTAAAAAATGTGAAAAAATGCTATATAAGGAATGGTAAAAATAGAAACTACTATTCATTTGTGTTTTTTACCCAAAGGAGACATTTTCACCCATTTAGGAGCAAGATTTCAAGGATCCATACCAGGAGTTCTGGGACACCGTTTTGACCGCCGTCTGCGCCAGGTAAGAGTGCTTGAGCCCCTCTTTCATTTCATGTAAGAATTTTTTGCTTTCACCAGGAAAAAAATAATTTTTTAGCGAGCCCTTTTGGGCAAGAATCGCCCTTCACACTACCGCGTGGGGTCCCTATCGAAAGACGCGGTACTGTTGAACAGTACCGCGCTGTATCCTCAAACTGAGGCGCGGTAGTGTGGACTGCCGCGCGGTAGGATATCCTCCAGGCGCGGCACAGGCGAGTTTTAAGTTTAAAAAATCAAATTTTCTCCAATTTTTTGCTGGAAGTAAGTTGTTAAATAGTTACTAATTGTTTTGTTTGCCCTTTTACAGGGATTTGCAACTTATTCGGAGCAAAATGGTAAGCTGGAAAGAGAGAGAGCACGAAGCGGATGATTTTGCAGCCGAACATGACTTACCAACCGTGACCGCATTGCGAGAATGTGGTTTGCTAAAGTTCTTCAAGACCAAAGGGATCCGCCAGCAACCTAAGCTCCTTACTCATCTTATCCAATTATGGGACCCTGACATTCAAGCTTTCCGAGTGGGAGAGCATGTGCTTGAAATCCAACTCGAGGATATTTATTTTCTCACGGGCCTCTCGAAAAGAGGGGCCCGGGCGAACTTTACCGGGTACACAGCTTCAGAATCAAGCACAGATGATTTGATTGCTCGATATTGCCAGGCGGGTTCGAGTAAGAAAAGTGGGAAAGTGGCCATAAAGGAGGTCATAAATCTTCCTGTAAAAACCGTGATATTCACTATCACGCGTGCAGCGGGAAGCGTGAGTCCACATCAGGCATCCCGCACGCAGGTGAATCTCGCAGCAGAGTGCATGGGAAGAACAGTTTTCAACTGGTGTGAGGCAGTGTTGTCCAATCTGAAGGAGCAAGTGCACAAGTGTAGGACTGGGAAAAATACCCAGTTTGGCTATGGGAGCATCCTGGTCACTTTCTTTTTGGCGAGGGTGCCACTACTGCGTCCGCAGATATCTATGCCCCCTCGCCCACCTACTGAGCCATGGATGGGTCGATGGAGTGACTATGCTGGACGCCTCGGGGGGCCTCAGCAACTAGCCTTTGGAGAGGACTTCTTCTCTTGGCTAGAGGAGCAGATAGTCATGATTGACGACTATCCCTATTCAGGGGTAGATTTCCGTGAGGATATCAACTTGGCATTGCCGGAGGATGATGATTGGGACAACTCTGGTATGACCTTCATGGATATGTATATTTTTTTTTCTTTTTGAATATTTAATTTTTATTGCTTTTTTAGAATGTGTAAAAGACGCCTAATATATATTCGCATGCATGTTGCAGACCGTGGACCACAGAGGCCAACTGGATACTCTCCACTACGTCGTGGCGGTGTGGATCGTCAAGCTGCTCCTGACGAAGAGGAAGATGAAGATGAGGCAGGAGGCATCCGGGACATTGAGAGGAACCTGCAGGGATTGACCCATGGTATCCCTGCTATGCGGATGGATGACGTCCATTACCACCTCCAGCGGCATACTGTGGGTGTTCCTGGTCGTATCAGTCGACTTCTTCGCAGGGTGGTTCGAGCTGTGGTGTGTTACCACCAGCAGCGGGAGGAGTCCGATGAGGGACATGATAGGTCTCCTAGGTCTCCATAGATGGTCCTTTGATCTTTTTGCGGCATGTATGCGATATGTAGGCTTTGAGGGCCAATTTTTTGTATATGGGATTTGATCCCCAATTTTGTCTTTGACACAAACTTTATGTATTTTTGAAAAAACACTCTTATATACAGTGATATGGACCTATTTTATGATCTAAATATTTACAATGACTTGTGCATTTTATTTTTTATGATGTTTTTATGTATGGGCAAGATGCCAATCCAAAATGTAATTAGCCAATGAATCGGCAATACAATTGAATTCTCTCGGTATGTGTTGATATGTCATAAAATCAAATGACCGTTCCAAGAGGCGTACTCTTCGAAATAAACGAAGTAATGTAGGATCGCGAACTGTGTAGACATGGTTTAAATGAGAAACCACGAGTTGGGAGTCTAAAAAGACTAATAAGGAGTCAATCCCGAGTGAAGCAACCTCTGTCAAGAGACCAATGACTGCATGGTACTCTGCGATATTGTTGGTTGCAGGACCTAAACAATTGGCTCCCGAGGAAATCAACTCGCCAGTGGGGGAATAAATCACCCATGCTGCGGAAGCGAGATTCCGGGTATGTCGGCTTGCACCGTCGACGAATCCAAAGTAGGCAGACATCTGCGCATAAAGTCACAAGTCAAAGTAAGAGTGGATACATGAGGTCCATGCGCACACCAAAAAGAAAGCAAAAGCAAACTAAGTACATTATGTACAACAAGTAACCCGCATAGGGTAACCTCACGCATAGAAACGTTTGAGGTATAGCCCGTTGCGGGGCCGTGCCAATGGCGTACCATCACAATCGATTAGTTCATAGGCTCCTTTTTCTAAGACACGTTTTACAATGAAGGGGCCATACCACATAGATTCAAGTTTACCTTTTCCAAGATTATCATGCATCTGATCATATGTAAGTACGAGGTCACCCTCATTGAAGATCCGAGGTTGAACGGATTTGTCGTATTGAGCTTTGATGCATTTTTTGTGAGCTTCATTAGCCAAAGCGGCGTCGCGGCGGGTTTCATCTAGCTTGGCTAGGTATAGAAACCGTTCTTCTTCGGAAGTAGTGTGTGGAAGTAGCTCTATGGCTATCTTGAGTGATGGAATTTCACATTCAATCAGGAGAATGGCTTATAGGCCGTACACCAGTTGAAATGGTGTAAACCCAGTAGCACTTTTCACTGAGGTTCGGTATGCCCACAGTGCTGAGAACAGAGCTGAGTGCCAATTGGATTTTTGGGTACCCACAATGCGCTGAATCATTCTTTTCAGGACTTTATTGATGGCTTCAACTTGGCCATTAGCTTGTGGGTAATAGGGGGTTGAGTTTTCGTGGCGAAAACCCAGTTTCGCACTTAGTTCTTTGATCATATGATTCCTGAAATGGGAACCATGATCGGTCACAATAGACTGTGGGACACCGAATCTAGCTATGATATGATTGAATATGAACTGCACTGCTGTTTTGCCGTCTTCAGCATATGTAGGCATCGCTTCAGCCCATTTTGTAAAATAGTCGACAGCTACTATGACATAGCTATGCCCCCCGGCTGAAGTGGGCTTACAGTGCATAAAATCGATGCCCCATTTGGAAAAGGGGCCGACGGAAATGACAGGATGGAGTGGAGCAGGATGCGAGCGTGTTTTTCCATGAAAGAATTGACATGGCGGACACTTCTTGACTGTTTCAATGCAGTCTTTGAAAATTGAGGGCTAGAAGTATCCCGCTCGCAGTATTTTCTGGGCCGTAGCCATCCCAGAGAGATGACCACCACATGCTCCAGCGTGGCAGTCGTTGAGAACGCGTTCCGCCTCATCTAAAGTTAAACAGCGTCGAAGGACAGTGTCGACACCACGTCGATACAGAGTATCGTTCACTATAAGGTAGTATTTTGCGTGATGTCTGATACGTCGCCGTTCATCGCGGGTGAGATCGGGAAGGAAGCGTTGGGTTTGGAGATATAAGAGAATATCCCCATACCACAGATCGGATGTGCTAATGAAGAACAATGATTCCTCGGGAAGAGAATCAATGGGTTCGGATTGCTCAGTAGCACGGGGCAGGTTGCAAATTAACTCAGCGAAGACCAGAGATTTCTTAGACTTGGCTTTGACAAATTCCAAGTCAAACTCTTGAAGGATGACAATCCAACGGGAGTACTTGCCCCCAAGCACTTGTCGTGTGAGGATATAGTACATTGGATTGAAATTGGCGATGACGGTGGTCCGGCGGAGTAAGATGTAATGACGGAATCTCTGGACAGCAAATACTGTTGCCAGAGCCAGCTTTTCAACATGTGAGTAGCGAGTTTCAGAGTCAAGAAGACTCTTGCTGAGATAGTACACCACATGTTCTATGCCGTTGTGGTCTTCCTGGACTAACACCATACCAATGGTGGAAATCAAGGCTGCGAGATAAAGGATGTAGTCCTGTGTGTAATTGGGGGGTTGAATCACAGGATATTTGGTTAAGGCTGCCTTTAAATTTTCAAAGGAGCGTTGGGATTCGTCATCCCATATGAAGGGAACATTCTTCTTGAGAAACCGCATGTAGCCTTTTGTTATCTCGGACAGATTGCAAATAAAACGGCGTAGAAAGTTTGCATGCCCTTGCAAACATTGAAGTTCTGGAATATTGGTAGGTGAAGGCAGGGCTATGATAGCTGCTACCTTTGCGGGATCTAGACGTATCCCATCTTTAGAGACTATGAAGCCCAACAGTTTTCTGGCTTCTACACAGAAGATGCACTTATGCGGGTTCAAACGTATATTGTAGCGCCGGCACCTTTCGAAAATGGCACTCAAGTGGTCTGGATGTTCTTCCCGAGTTCGAGAGTGAGCGGGAAGGTCATCAAGATATGGCTCTACGATATGTTTGATGTCATGGAATGCGTAGGACATCGCCCGTTGGAAAGTTGCCCCGGCATTTTTCAGGCCAAAAGGTAACTTTCGATATGCAAAGATCCCCCAAGGGCAGATAAAGGCCGTTTTGTGCTGGTCGGCTGGGAGGATATCGATCTGATTATAGCCAGAGAAGCCATCCATAAATGAAAAGATAACACTTCCAGCACAGTTATCGATGATGTGGTCGATAAACGGAGTTGGGTAGTTGTCCTTGGGACAAGCTTTGTTCAAATCACGGTAATCAACACAGACTCTAATCGTTCCCTCTTTCTTGGCTACGGGAACGATGTTGGATACCCATTCTGTCAATGGGACAGGATAGATAAAACCAGCACGCAGAAGTTTTTCAACTTCTGCTTTAATGGCGGCTGCCTTACGAGGATGAACGGGTCGAAGCTTTTGCCGAACAGGTCGGGCGCCAGGGAAAGTTGGAATTTCGTGGACCACAATCGACGGGTCAATCCCTGGCATCTCTTCATAACTCCAAGCAAAAACATCGTGGAAAGTTTTAAAGTAGGCATTATAGAACTCCGTTTCGAGAGGAGTACATGTTTTGCCAATGTGTACGTTTTCCACGATACCAGGCTTCACTGAAATATCGATGGGAGTGGTTGCCATAATATTGGCCAAGTTGCCTTCGGAGAATACCTCGTCGAGGGAAGTGGGGAACTTGGTTTGAACCATCCCAAGTGAAGCACTGGATTTGGTGTCAGGCTCGAGTGACTGAATGGTGGGGAATGAAGATAGATGATGGAAATCTCCCCAAGGTGGCTCATCACCGCACATAACCTCTATGATTGATTCGTCAGTGGGAAAAATCAAGTTGAGAGGATCAAAAAATGGTGGATGAGTTTCAGTCGAGAGCTGCGCCACTGTGTGATCAGTAGAACAGTCGACCCAATCTGTGGCTGATTGGATCGCGTCATATGCTGCAAGGTTTCTGTTCAAAGGCATGGAATTGACATAGCCTTGGATCTGAGTAGGACTCGGAATCACCCATGAATCATCGGAAGGGGTGACATGCGATGAAATCATGTTGACTGGTTGAAGATGGGTTCCCAGCTCTGGAAAAACTCCAATGAGGGAAGAATCTTTCATAAGACCAACACCTATGTCTTGGAACCGGTACCGAGGTTGATCCAATAACGGGACGGTATTGGTGGAGTTCGGATGGGAGTCTGGGATACAGTAATCCAGTTGATCAATAGTGACAATTTTCCCTTCATGAGGAAATTGTACAATCCGGAAGACTGTAGATGCTATGGCGGTCATGGCATAGAACCAGTTCCGACCAAGTAGGAGATTATAATCCAAAGGTGCATCTACGACTTCGATGTGTACGGATACTGTTTTGCCCCCCAGTTCAACACCGATTGAGGGAATGAGTCCATATGGTTGAAAACCATGTCCATCAAATGCCCTAAGAGTAGTGGGAGAAGTTGTGACCTCGGGTGAGCCTAAGGCTCTCCAGCAGTTCAAAGACATGATCGACGTGGAAGCACCCTCATCTAACACAGTGCGGTGGATGACATTTCCATGGATTTTTGTATGCACCTGGAAGGCTAACTGGTGAGAAATCCTAGGTTTAGCGTGCTCCAAGTTAAACATTATGGAGTTTGAAGTATCTGGGTCTAGTGCCCCCAGTGCTGAAAGTAGGGTTCTACACTGCGTGGGGCAGTGTTGGAGAACCTCGAGAGTCGACATAGCGCAAGGTGCTTGAGCC
Organism: Larix kaempferi; assembly: GCA_027924585.1. Lineage (NCBI taxonomy): Eukaryota > Viridiplantae > Streptophyta > Pinopsida > Pinales > Pinaceae > Larix > Larix kaempferi. The sequence continues at coordinate 4,068,059 of BSBM01000841.1, forward strand.
AAATCCTCAACAATGTTGTAGTTTTGGGCAGCTCGCGCATTCGGATTGAATGTCGCCTTTCGTATGGTGCCCTTGGGTGGGCGTAGCACTGTGTCCATGAGTGGTCTCTCGATATGGAGATGACCGTTAGGGGGGGGAATAGGAATCGAATCTTCAACGGGAGATTTGCCTTTGGCTATCTCCGATTGTTTGTTTGAACTTGGAGGATTGTCATACGTCTTTGAACGAGTGGTGATATTAATCTCCTCATTACTTGTCATTAGGATTTCGCGGTTTGTGGACGTCTCTCCACGGGAAGGATTGGTCGGGTTGCCCCCTTGTGGGGATTCTTGGGAAACCATTTGCTGTTGCTGTTGGGGGAAAGGGTCAGTTAGCACTGCCGGGCGAGAGGATCCTTTAACGAACTTGTGGACCTCATCCTTGTAGGGACAATCACGTGTATAATGATCATCTTGACAAATCAAGCAGGGAAACTTAGCTTTTCGACGTGGTTTCTGGTCATTCTGGGTAGGTTGTGGCTTGGGGTTCTCCTGCTGGTTCTTTTTGGTTTTGACACGATTGTTTTTCTTCTTTCCTCTGGATGGTTGTGACGTAGATTGGACTGCATTCACTTCGGAGGAGACAGTAGGAGAAGTGGAAGCTTTTGAAGCGTCCTGGGTAAAAGTGGGGGAAGCAGAAGCTTGTTGTCCCGTCGAGTTGGTAGCAGGCTGAGCCTTGACTGAACCAACAATACCATCAATGGGTGGTTCAGTGGTAGGTTTTGTAGGATCAGTGTGAATGCGGGAGGCATGTGGAAGAAGTTCATGTAAAGTACCGGATTGAGTATATACCAAATCCATGTATTGTGCTGCCGAGATGGCTTGTTCTTTTGTAACCGGTCCGTGCATAGCAATATCTTTGGCTATGGGAGGCAAAAAGGATTTTGTAAACCAATCGGCAAGTAGCTGATCCGGAATAGGTGCCTTTATTAGCCTACGGCATCTTCGCCACTCGTGGATGTGATCCGAAATGTGTGTAGAAGTGGTTTGACGCAGTGAAGTTAGCAGTTCTGTTCCAGTCTCATACCGGATGGGAAGCTGGAAATGTGTCAGAAACTGCATAGCCAAAGCATTGAAATCACGAAAAGAGTGTTGTGGCAGCTCGATATACCATTTTGCTGTCGTTCCGGTGAGCGTACGTTGGAAGAGCCGAAGTCGGATGGAATCATCCATCAAGGAGTTGGATGAGCACCAAAGATGGAAGGTCATCACGTGGTTCTTGGGGTCTTCCCCGGGTTTGGCATCGAACTTAGGAATGTCCGATGGTAGTTTGGCTGGGATAGGTGGCCAGTGAGGTTCGTGCCATATAGGATCATTGATAAGCCTCGACAAATCAGGTAGATCAAGTGTGGCCAAAAAGGGAAGTTGACGGTTGTTCTGCGGGAATGAGTAATAACCATGTGGTGCCGAGAACCCTGGAGGGCCTTGCATAGCATACTGCTGTGTGGTATACCCATATGAGTTTCCCACGGGATACTGCTGGAAATTCTGTGGATAGTAAGCCATCTGGTTAACCAGTTGATTGTAGGCAATCGGTTGGTGAGTGTTCTGCTAAGTGGGTATAGTACCCTGAGGCTGTTGATACCCAGGAATGGTTGTTGTTCCTTGTTGGGTAAAAGTTCCTTGGAATTGTTTTGTTCCAGGGATGTTACCACTATACTGTGCAAGTGGAGTATTTCCCATAGCAGGGTTGGGGGGTGGCTGCGACGGTGGTGTCCATGGAAGGCTCGTTCCTCCATGAGGAGCGAGTGGAAATTGAAGTGATGGGTTCCATGGAGCGGTAGCAGCTGAAGGGTAAGGGAAGCCAGAATTCAAGTTGGGGGAAATCTGAGATTGCCCCCCAGCTTGGTTCCAGTTGCCAAAAAGTGAGTACCCCCCACTTTGTGGGATTTGATGATCCCAAGAAGGAAGCATGCCTGACAGGGGTTGTTGAGAGTAAGGCCCGGTTGGAATACCGGAATAAAGTCTAAGGTGGGTCAAAACTTGCCAGGGTAGATTCACCTTTAAGGCTGACTCATCATCTGTCTCTTCTGGATGGTTTAAAACAGTAGGGAAAGTGTCGTCAGCTCGTTTTGTGATGGAGATGCGACACTGTGAAACATAGAGGTATAACAGATGCCCCCTAAAGTGTGAGGTCAGAAGGTACTGATGGCCGAAAGACTTTACAAATATAATGTGCAGAGATAGCATCGAGGAGAGCGACACTGAGCTGAAATGGAAACAAAGTGTTAGATATACCACCGAGTCAAGCATTCCCATGCTCAGAAACGGATGACTCAAAGCATGGCTGTCGACCAATACATCGCAGATCCATGAGTACTGAGATAATGTAAACTGTGGACAGATCATGGCTACTATGAACAATCGTAGATCCATGAGACAGTAATGACACAGCCACGACCAATACAATAAGTGGATCTATGTGACAATACAAGGGACATCTCCATCGCAGCCTGGACGCAGTCAAAATGTAGAGGTGCGTCCAGGGTCTTCTACTCGATCGCAAAAGATACGAATCTAACCATGTGATTACAAGGTGTTGAAGTCGAACATGGTAGAAACCATTTGATTAGCGGTCAATGATGTGGACCGTTAACAAATGCGAGGGAGATCACCAATGATGACAATGATTCCCAAGGTATCGATAGTACATCTCAATGAAATGCGAATGAATGAGTTGATGTCGAGCATCCGAGAGATTGTTTGATCAGAGGTCAATGATGTGAACCTACTGTCAAACATGAGGAAACCTGCCATTGAGGCATGCAGGTACCAAGGTACTAATGGTTGATCTCTAAGTCTAATTCCCGGATAGTGATTTGGTGTCGACAGGAATAGACTCGTCGAAGGTGGGCCATGATGATTCCCACATCATCGACACGAAATCGGCACAGATGATAGGATGATGAAGCAATGGAGTATGTACTGACACAGCGGAGGCCTGACACAATGAATGACTCAAAACAATGCAACCCTTTGAACATGTAACGGCATGTAACAAGACTTGGCAGCAGGGATTATTGATAAATAGAGGATAGACACCGGATGAGTGGACTCATGGCCAGGGAGACGACTCATGATGATGACCATAACTCAGTGAAAGATGGATACCCAAGTATAGACAAGAGACGGACACATGCCATGTTCAAAGGTAATGACTGACAAGCTGCCATAGATAAACTCGACTTATTCCCCCATATTTCCCCGACATGATGGACGAGTACCTCTTTCTTGTTTTACGAGCTCGAAGAGGATAACAGATGCTCGGTGTAGCTCATCTCATGGATGAGTCCAATCTCACATGTTTTACGAACCTGAGAAAGGAGGGGTTCGTCCCAAAGTGGGTCCTTCGATGTTAACATTTTAACGAGTCCAAGGAAGGAAAACTCGGTAGTTTTTCATATTTAGAGAGCCTAAAAAACTTTAAAGGAAGCTCCACAATGTACTTTTTCGTAAAATTTAGTCCCTCGATCCCGAAAAAGTGTAAAACAATTCCCGAGAGAACTCTCCCAGCCGAGATTCACTGAGGTATACCTTTCTCGTAAATAGTCTAGACGGGACGAGAAAGGGGTAACCTATCACCGAATAGACGACCTTTCAAATACTTTTACAAGTGTGAAAGGGTCAAGATCACTTGGCAATCTTTTCAATTTTAAGGAGTCTGAAAAGAGCTTAACTATGGACTCCTATGGTCTCTTTCGTAATTTTTAAATTATTCTGGTCCGAAAAAAGAATAAAATACAACCAGGATAATACTTTCCTCATCGTTTAACGAGCATGAGTAAAGCTGACCGTACTCGACACCGTTTACTTGAGTTTGACAAGCACGACACGGGTGTAAAAGCGCTTGGAATCTTTTTCAAGTTTTAAATCCAGAGCACGAAAAAGATAAAGTGGGCTCAAAATGAAGGTCAAAAAACACCGGTGTGAATGTATCTCATTTCTACCGAGGATCCTGTCAATAAATGCTCAAAAACTGGACATTAGCAATGTGAAAAAGGGTTTATTTCAATTATTTAAAATAGTAATTAATTAATTAATTAAAAAATGTGAAAAAATGCTATATAAGGAATGGTAAAAATAGAAACTACTATTCATTTGTGTTTTTTACCCAAAGGAGACATTTTCACCCATTTAGGAGCAAGATTTCAAGGATCCATACCAGGAGTTCTGGGACACCGTTTTGACCGCCGTCTGCGCCAGGTAAGAGTGCTTGAGCCCCTCTTTCATTTCATGTAAGAATTTTTTGCTTTCACCAGGAAAAAAATAATTTTTTAGCGAGCCCTTTTGGGCAAGAATCGCCCTTCACACTACCGCGTGGGGTCCCTATCGAAAGACGCGGTACTGTTGAACAGTACCGCGCTGTATCCTCAAACTGAGGCGCGGTAGTGTGGACTGCCGCGCGGTAGGATATCCTCCAGGCGCGGCACAGGCGAGTTTTAAGTTTAAAAAATCAAATTTTCTCCAATTTTTTGCTGGAAGTAAGTTGTTAAATAGTTACTAATTGTTTTGTTTGCCCTTTTACAGGGATTTGCAACTTATTCGGAGCAAAATGGTAAGCTGGAAAGAGAGAGAGCACGAAGCGGATGATTTTGCAGCCGAACATGACTTACCAACCGTGACCGCATTGCGAGAATGTGGTTTGCTAAAGTTCTTCAAGACCAAAGGGATCCGCCAGCAACCTAAGCTCCTTACTCATCTTATCCAATTATGGGACCCTGACATTCAAGATTTCCGAGTGGGAGAGCATGTGCTTGAAATCCAACTCGAGGATATTTATTTTCTCACGGGCCTCTCGAAAAGAGGGGCCCGGGCGAACTTTACCGGGTACACAGCTTCAGAATCAAGCACAGATGATTTGATTGCTCGATATTGCCAGGCGGGTTCGAGTAAGAAAAGTGGGAAAGTGGCCATAAAGGAGGTCATAAATCTTCCTGTAAAAACCGTGATATTCACTATCACGCGTGCAGCGGGAAGCGTGAGTCCACATCAGGCATCCCGCACGCAGGTGAATCTCGCAGCAGAGTGCATGGGAAGAACAGTTTTCAACTGGTGTGAGGCAGTGTTGTCCAATCTGAAGGAGCAAGTGCACAAGTGTAGGACTGGGAAAAATACCCAGTTTGGCTATGGGAGCATCCTGGTCACTTTCTTTTTGGCGAGGGTGCCACTACTGCGTCTGCAGATATCTATGCCCCCTCGCCCACCTACTGAGCCATGGATGGGTCGATGGAGTGACTATGCTGGACGCCTCGGGGGGCCTCAGCAACTAGCCTTTGGAGAGGACTTCTTCTCTTGGCTAGAGGAGCAGATAGTCATGATTGACGACTATCCCTATTCAGGGGTAGATTTCCGTGAGGATATCAACTTGGCATTGCCGGAGGATGATGACTGGGACAACTCTGGTATGACCTTCATGGATATGTATATTTTTTTTTCTTTTTGAATATTTAATTTTTATTGCTTTTTTAGAATGTGTAAAAGACGCCTAATATATATTCGCATGCATGTTGCAGACCGTGGACCACGGAGGCCAACTGGATACTCTCCACTACGTCGTGGCGGTGTGGATCGTCAAGCTGCTCCTGACGAAGAGGAAGATGAAGATGAGGCAGGAGGCATCCGGGACATTGAGAGGAACCTGCAGGGATTGACCCATGGTATCCCTGCTATGCGGATGGATGACGTCCATTACCACCTCCAGCGGCATACTGTGGGTGTTCCTGGTCGTATCAGTCGACTTCTTCGCAGGGTGGTTCGAGCTGTGGTGTGTTACCACCAGCAGCGGGAGGAGTCCGATGAGGGACATGATAGGTCTCCTAGGTCTCCATAGATGGTCCTTTGATCTTTTTGCGGCATGTATGCGATATGTAGGCTTTGAGGGCCAATTTTTTGTATATGGGATTTGATCCCCAATTTTGTCTTTGACACAAACTTTATGTATTTTTGAAAAAACACTCTTATATACAGTGATATGGACCTATTTTATGATCTAAATATTTACAATGACTTGTGCATTTTATTTTTTATGATGTTTTTATGTATGGGCAAGATGCCAATCCAAAATGTAATTAGCCAATGAATCGGCAATACAATTGAATTCTCTCGGTATGTGTTTATATGTCATAAAATCAAATGACCGTTCCAAGAGGCGTACTCTTCGAAATAAACGAAGTAATGTAGGATCGCGAACTGTGTAGACACGGTTTAAATGAGAAACCACGAGTTGGGAGTCTAAAAAGACTAATAAGGAGTCAATCCCGAGTGAAGCAACCTCTGTCAAGAGACCAATGACTGCATGGTACTCTGCGATATTGTTGGTTGCAGGACCTAAACAATTGGCTCCTGAGGAAATCAACTCGCCAGTGGGGGAATAAATCACCCATGCTGCGGAAGCGAGATTCCGGGTATGTCGGCTTGCACCGTCGACGAATCCAAAGTAGGCAGACATCTGCGCATAAAGTCACAAGTCAAAGTAAGAGTGGATACATGAGGTCCATGCGCACACCAAAAAGAAAGCAAAAGAAAACTAAGTACATTATGTACAACAAGTAACCCGCATAGGGTAACCTCACGCATAGAAACGTTTGAGGTATAGCCCGTTGCGGGGCCGTGCCAATGGCGTACCATCACAATCGATTAGTTCATAGGCTCCTTTTTCTAAGACACGTTTTACAATGAAGGGGCCATACCACATAGATTCAAGTTTACCTTTTCCAAGCTTATCATGCATCTGATCATATGTAAGTACGAGGTCACCCTCATTGAAAATCCAAGGTTGAACGGATTTGTCGTATTGAGCTTTGATGCATTTTTTGTGAGCTTCATTAGCCAAAGCGGCGTCGCGGCGGGTTTCATCTAGCTTGGCTAGGTATAGAAACCGTTCTTCTTCGGAAGTAGTGTGTGGAAGTAGCTCTATGGCTATCTTGAGTGATGGAATTTCACATTCAATCGGGAGAATGGCTTCTAGGCCGTACACCAGTTGAAATGGTGTAAACCCAGTAGCACTTTTCACTGAGGTTCGGTATGCCCACAGTGCTGAGAACAGAGCTGAGTGCCAATTGGATTTTTGGGTACCCACAATGCGTTGAATCATTCTTTTCAGGACTTTATTGATGGCTTCAACTTGGCCATTAGCTTGTGGGTAATAGGGGGTTGAGTTTTCGTGGCGAAAACCCAGTTTCGCACTTAGTTCTTCGATCATATGATTCCTGAAATGGGAACCATGATCGGTCACAATAGACTGTGGGACACCGAATCTAGCTATGATATGATTGAATATGAACTGCACTGCTGTTTTGCCGTCTTCAGCATATGTAGGCATCGCTTCAGCCCATTTGTAAAATAGTCGACAGCTACTATGACATAGCTATGCCCCCCGGCTGAAGTGGGATTACAGTGCATAAAATCGATGCCCCATTTGGAAAAGGGGCCGACGGCAATGACAGGATGGAGTGGAGCAGGATGCGAGTGTGTTTTTCCATGAAAGAATTGACATGGCGGACACTTCTTGACTGTTTCAATGCAGTCTTTGAAAATTGAGGGCTAGAAGTATCCCGCTCGCAGTATTTTCTGGGCCGTAGCCATCCCAGAGAGATGACCACCACATGCTCCAGCGTGGCAGTCGTTGAGAACGCGTTCCGCCTCATCTAAAGTTAAACAGCGTCGAAGGACAGTGTCGACACCACGTCGATACAGAGTATCGTTCACTATAAGGTAGTATTTTGCGTGATGTCTGATACGTCGCCGTTCATCGCGGGTGAGATCGGGAAGGAAGCGTTGGGTTTGGAGATATAAGAGAATATCCCCATACCACAGATCGGATGTGCTAATGAAGAACAATGATTCCTCGGGAAGAGAATCAATGGGTTCGGATTGCTCTGTAGCACGGGGCAGGTTGCAAATTAACTCAGCGAAGACCAGAGATTTCTTAGACTTGGCTTTGACAAATTCCAAGTCAAACTCTTGAAGGATGACAATCCAACGGGAGTACTTGCCCCCAAGCACTTGTCGTGTGAGGATATAGTACATTGGATTGAAATTGGCGATGACGGTGGTCCGGCGGAGTAAGATGTAATGACGGAATCTCTGGACAGCAAATACTGTTGCCAGAGCCAGCTTTTCAACATGTGAGTAGCGAGTTTCAGAGTCAAGAAGACTCTTGCTGAGATAGTACACCACATGTTCTATGCCGTTGTGGTCTTCCTGGACTAACACCATACCAATGGTGGAAATCAAGGCTGCGAGATAAAGGATGTAGTCCTGTGTGTAATTGGGGGGTTGAATCACAGGATATTTGGTTAAGGCTGCCTTTAAATTTTCAAAGGAGCGTTGGGCTTCGTCATCCCATATGAAGGGAACATTCTTCTTGAGAAACCGCATGTAGCCTTTTGTTATCTCGGACAGATTGCAAATAAAACGGCGTAGAAAGTTTGCATGCCCTTGCAAACATTGAAGTTCTGGAATATTGGTAGGTGAAGGCAGGGCTATGATAGCTGCTACCTTTGCGGGATCTAGACGTATCCCATCTTTAGAGACTATGAAGCCCAACAGTTTTCTGGCTTCTACACAGAAGATGCACTTATGCGGGTTCAAACGTATATTGTAGCGCCGGCACCTTTCGAAAATGGCACTCAAGTGGTCTGGATGTTCTTCCCGAGTTCGAGAGTGAGCGGGAAGGTCATCAAGATATGGATCTACGATATGTTTGATGTCATGGAATGCGTAGGACATCGCCCGTTGGAAAGTTTCCCCGGCATTTTTCAGGCCAAAAGGTAACTTTCGATATGCAAAGATCCCCCAAGGGCAGATAAAGGCCGTTTTGTGCTGGTCGGCTGGGAGGATATCGATCTGATTATAGCTAGAGAAGCCATCCATAAATGAAAAGATAACACTTCCAGCACAGTTATCAATGATCTGGTCGATAAACGGAGTTGGGTAGTTGTCCTTGGGACAAGCTTTGTTCAAATCACGGTAATCAACACAGACTCTAATCGTTCCCTCTTTCTTGGCTACGGGAACGATGTTGGATACCCATTCTGTCAATGGGACAGGATAGATAAAACCAGCACGCAGAAGTTTTTCAACTTCTGCTTTAATGGCGGCTGCCTTACGAGGATGAACGGGTCGAAGCTTTTGCCGAACAGGTCGGGCGCCAGGGAAAGTTGGAATTTCGTGGACCACAATCGACGGGTCAATCCCTGGCATCTCTTCATAACTCCAAGCAAAAACATCGTGGAAAGTTTTAAAGTAGGCATTATAGAACTCCGTTTCGAGAGGAGTACATGTTTTGCCAATGTGTACGTTTTCCACGATACCAGGCTTCACTGAAATATCGATGGGAGTGGTTGCCATAATATTGGCCAAGTTGCCTTCGGAGAATACCTCGTCGAGGGAAGTGGGGAACTTGGTTTGAACCATCCCAAGTGAAGCACTGGATTTGGTGTCAGGCTCGAGTGACTGAATGGTGGGGAATGAAGATAGATGATGGAAATCTCCCCAAGGTGGCTCATCACCGCACATAACCTCTATGATTGATTCGTCAGTGGGAAAAATCAAGTTGAGAGGATCAAAAAATGGTGGATGAGTTTCAGTCGAGAGCTGCGCCACTGTGTGATCAGTAGAACAGTCGACCCAATCTGTGGCTGATTGGATCGCGTCATATGCTGCAAGGTTTCTGTTCAAAGGCATGGAATTGACATAGCCTTGGATCTGAGTAGGACTCGGAATCACCCATGAATCATCGGAAGGGGTGACATGCGATGAAATCATGTTGACTGGTTGAAGATGGGTTCCCAGCTCTGGAAAAACTCCAATGAGGGAAGAATCTTTCATAAGACCAACACCTATGTCTTGGAACCGGTACCGAGGTTGATCCAATAACGGGACGGTATTGGTGGAGTTCGGATGGGAGTCTGGGATACAGTAATCCAGTTGATCAATAGTGACAATTTTCCCTTCATGAGGAAATTGTACAATCCGGAAGACTGTAGATGCTATGGCGGTCATGGCATAGAACCAGTTCCGACCAAGTAGGAGATTATAATCCAAAGGTGCATCTACGACTTCGATGTGTACGGATACTGTTTTGCCCCCCAGTTCAACACCGATTGAGGGAATGAGTCCATATGGTTGAAAACCATGTCCATCAAATGCCCTAAGAGTAGTGGGAGAAGTTGTGACCTCGGGTGAGCCTAAGGCTCTCCAGCAGTTCAAAGACATGATCGACGTGGAAGCACCCTCATCTAACACAGTGCGGTGGATGACATTTCCATGGATTTTTGTATGCACCTGGAAGGCTAACTGGTGAGAAAGCCTAGGTTTAGCGTGCTCCAAGTTAAACATTATGGAGTTTGAAGTATCTGGGTCTAGTGCCCCCAGTGCTGAAAGTAGGGTTCTACACTGCGTGGGGCAGTGTTGGAGAACCTCGAGAGTCGACATAGCGCAAGGTGCTTGAGCCAAATCCTCAACAATGTTGTAGTTTTGGGCAGCTCGCGCATTCGGATTGAATGTCGCCTTTCGTATGGTTCCCTTGGGTGGGCGTAGCACTGTGTCCATGAGTGGTCTCTCGATATGGAGATGACCGTTAGGGGGGGGAATAGGAATCGAATCTTCAACGGGAGATTTGCCTTTGGCTATCTCCGATTGTTTGTTTGAACTTGGAGGATTGTCATACGTCTTTGAACGAGTGGTGATATTAATCTCCTCATTACTTGTCATTAGGATTTCGCGGTTTGTGGACGTCTCTCCACGGGAAGGATTGGTCGGGTTGCCCCCTTGTGGGGATTCTTGGGAAACCATTTGCTGTTGCTGTTGGGGGAAAGGGTCAGTTAGCACTGCCGGGCGAGAGGATCCTTTAACGAACTTGTGGACCTCATCCTTGTAGGGACAATCACGTGTATAATGATCATCTTGACAAATCAAGCAGGGAAACTTAGCTTTTCGACGTGGTTTCTGGTCATTCTGGGTAGGTTGTGGCTTGGGGTTCTCCTGCTGGTTCTTTTTGGTTTTGACACGATTGTTTTTCTTCTTTCCTCTGGATGGTTGTGACGTAGATTGGACTGCATTCACTTCGGAGGAGACAGTAGGAGAAGTGGAAGCTTTTGAAGCGGCCTGGGTAAAAGCGGGGGAAGCAGAAGCTTGTTGTCCCGTCGAGTTGGTAGCAGGCTGAGCCTTGACTGAACCAACAATACCATCAATGGGTGGTTCAGTGGTAGGTTTTGTAGGATCAGTGTGAATGCGGGAGGCATGTGGAAGAAGTTCATGTAAAGTACCGGATTGAGTATATACCAAATCCATGTATTGTGCTGCCGAGATGGCTTGTTCTTTTGTAACCGGTCCGTGCATAGCAATATCTTTGGCTATGGGAGGCAAAAAGGATTTTGTAAACCAATCGGCAAGTAGCTGATCCGGAATAGGTGCCTTTATTAGCCTACGGCATCTTCGCCACTCGTGGATGTGATCCGAAATGTGTGTAGAAGTGGTTTGATGCAGTGAAGTTAGCAGTTCTGTTCCAGTCTCATACCGGATGGGAAGCTGGAAATGTGTCAGAAACTGCATAGCCAAAGTGTTGAAATCACGAAAAGAGTGTTGTGGCAGCTCGATATACCATTTTGCTGTCGTTCCGGTGAGCGTACGTTGGAAGAGCCGAAGTCGGATGGAATCATCCATCAAGGAGTTGGATGAGCACCAAAGATGGAAGGTCATCACGTGGTTCTTGGGGTCTTCCCCGGGTTTGGCATCGAACTTAGGAATGTCCGATGGTAGTTTGGCTGGGATAGGTGGCCAGTGAGGTTCGTGCCATATAGGATCATTGATAAGCCTCGACAAATCAGGTAGATCAAGTGTGGCCAAAAAGGGAAGTTGACGGTTGTTCTGCGGGAATGAGTAATAACCATGTGGTGCCGAGAACCCTGGAGGGCCTTGCATAGCATACTGCTGTGTGGTATACCCATATGAGTTTCCCGCGGGATACTGCTGGAAATTCTGTGGATAGTAAGCCATCTGGTTAACCGGTTGATTGTAGGCAATCGGTTGGTGAGTGTTCTGCTAAGTGGGTATAGTACCCTGAGGCTGTTGATACCCAGGAATGGTTGTTGTTCCTTGTTGGGTAAAAGTTCCTTGGAATTGTTTTGTTCCAGGGATGTTACCACTATACTGTGCAAGTGGAGTATTTCCCATAGCAGGGTTGGGGGGTGGCTGCGACGGTGGTGTCCATGGAAGGCTCGTTCCTGCTTGAGGAGCGAGTGGAAATTGAAGTGATGGGTTCCATGGAGCGGGTAGCAGCTGAAGGGTAAGGGAAGCCAGAATTCAAGTTGGGGGAAATCTGAGATTGCCCCCCAGCTTGGTTCCAGTTGCCAAAAAGTGAGTACCCCCCACTCTGTGGGATTTGATGATCCCAAGAAGGAAGCATGCCTGACAGGGGTTGTTGAGAGTAAGGCCCGGTTGGAATACCGGAATAAAGTTGTCCACTGCCAGGTGGATTGTACATACCGAACTGAGTAGATGCTGCTGGTTGGGAAGCTTGTTGGATTGAGCCAATAGGTTGTCCGCCAGCAGTTAGGTTGGATGGCCCTATATGAGGAGGCTGTTGACTGGGAAGTGGGTTCCCAGCAAAAGGTTGTCCTCCAACTGGTTGGGTTGATGGCCCACCAGTTGGAGGTTGTTGACTCGGAACAGGGTTCCCAACAAAAGGTTGTCCACCAACTGGTTGGGTTGATGGCCCACTAGGGGGGATTTGGTAGCTAGAGTTGGGGACCACTGTAGTCGGTTGTCCACCTCCTGAGATAGTGTAAATGGTGGCTGAGGGTGATCCTCCGGTCCAACCGGAAGATCCAGCAGTGTGACTAAGCGTTCTTCCGCCGCTGGTCAAATATGATAATGTGGATTGGCCAACGGCACCAAAAGTACCTATTTGCGGAGGAGGTCGTCCATATCGAACAGGTGAGGACGGGGAAAAAACTGGGTTATCCCTCATAGAATGTGCACCAAATATAGGTGATGACAGCAAATGCGGGGAATTTAGCCCAGGGGTATTAGCGTCGTCCATAACATGTTCAATGGTAGGAGGACCCTCGAAAACTGGGTCCGAGTTCATGTCCTGGAAAAGGTTTTGGGGATCCGGCAGGAACTTAGGTATGGTAACATCCGAAGGTCCTGCACCGTCTGCAAAGGAGTGTCGAAACTCCGTGCTAGACGGGATGTTGGGATCCCTATAGTCAGAAGGACGAGTGTCAGGGGGATATTTAGAGACTGACGAGAGCATGTGCTCTGTGCTGCGTCTAAACCGTGCCGATGCTAACGGGGAGTTCGCTAGGCTAACCATACTAGACTGGATGGAAGCCATGATTTCATGTCCCGGAGGGAGGTTGGTTAGAGTAATAGTACGAGGTACGTTGCTAGAATAACTTGTCTCTTGAGGGTGAACACTGGGTGACGTAGTGATGACAGGCGGAAGCTCCGCCTGGGAAGTGATGAAACCATAATCAGGTTCAAAGGGTGTGTCAGGAAGTCGAGTATCTTCAACGATTTCAACGTACCCGTCTAGGACTGAAATCAAGCCAGGTATGTCCTGGTCGGACCCTTCTATGGTGCCAACAGATTCGTCTGTATCATTGTGAAAGGTGTTTGATGGACGAGAAGTGTTGGCATCCGGTAGAAGGATGACCTCTGGTCTAGTACTCTGGGTTGTACTAGGTTCAGTTGCGGTAACTGTGTCCACTGTAATAGATAAATCTGGAATGACAGTGGGTGAGGTGACAGTGGAAGTCTCAAACGTGCTAGTGGTTGCAGAAGCTGCAATAGATCCTGAGACTGTGCTGTGTGTGACAATTACGGGCATAACTGAAGATGTTGTACCTGTCGACGGTGGAATGTTGCCTCGACTAGCACCACGGCCAGGAGGAGCAGGAATGCGTGATGCAAGTGGACCAGTAGTCCGTGGCGGTGGTGGTGGTGGAGGGCTTTGGCCCTGTTGTCTTCGTGATCTTCGTGGTAGATCTGACATGATGACAGGAAAATGAAAATCGGGGCAGTATCGTGAACAAAGAACTCAAAAACTCTAATGCAACCGAGTGTGCAGAAGAGGAGCTAGAAAAAGCAAGGCTCACAGGCCAAAAAAGCAAGCTCTAAAATCTATACTGAGACCGGTGTCTCAATAAGCGAGCTGATCAACAAAAATGGCCAGAATGCCAACAAGCAGTCCCTATAAATAAAAAATGACCCTCTACAAAGATGAGATAGCAAGCAAACTCCTAACTAAGAGCTGGAGACCTCAACAGGCTGTATCCTTCGCAAGGTGATGAAATCCAAGTCGAACAATACAACATGAGAGACCGATATAAGAAGGATATCCCTCTACCAAAAGGGATCCTGGGTAAAAGAGCCCTAGTAGAATAGATACTAAGCCACCTCGTTCATGACACGTCGGAAAAGGTTTTGGGCACTTCAGCCTTCCGAAGAAGACAGCGATCGATGTTGCCTTAGGGCTAAGTGGAGTGCGGTATTCCACAGAGTCCGTCCGGTTCTCAATCTCGCGGCCGTTTAACCCCTGAAAGTTGGAAACAGTCAGGAGGCCCCTCCACAAACTAGTTGTGACCGTTTCAATAAGTACTAGAGGATTTTAGTTCCCTAAAGACAACGACTATGTCTCAGATGAAAATGACAAGGGGGAATTATTTTGATGCCTATCCCCGGTGTCCTACCTAACTACCAAATTCTTTTGATTTCCTCAAGTGAGGTTAAAATTGGTTTAATTAGGGTGATTAATTTTAGTGGCTGTCTTACTCAATCGGGTAGTGGACGTGAAACTTGATGGTGTTATGACGACTCAAACCATGCAAATGAGAATGAATCACAAATAATCCTTTGTCTTCGATGAAATCTAGCTAAGGTAAGGATAGAGGTTCTTCGATCAAATATGCATGAAAATTTTCACAAGCAATCAATAGTAAAAGATTTTTCTTTTCTTTTTGATTTATAAACAAAGCCAAACTGAAGTAAACACTCTTTTCAATGCACTGATTCTACAATCTACAATGCTTCTACAATGAGAATTTCTGTGGCAAAATCAATGGTCCCTATGCAAAATACCACTAGACTTTTTCAATTTAAACAACAAGATTACTCTCAACTAATGATCTTTTTAATTTACTGAAAATGATAATGATAATATGACTGTAAAAGCTACAGTATTCAGTAACAGAGAATGCTGGTGTTGAGTTGGTTGTGGTGAAAAAATCAAGTCAATGCAATCAAACTGGAAAAATGACCCATATGTCAAAAGTGCCACTAATTCAATCAATAATCAAGCTCACAAACTGGGTAATAAGCACACCATGCAGACTGGAAATTAACCAGGATGCTAACAGGCAACAGTAAAGACTACCTAAGGCAGAGAGAAACTCAGGGAACCAAGCAAAGATAAAAAAAAATTTACAAACTTGCAGACACTACCGCGGGTGATGGTCTGGCTTAAGCGCGGCACTGTGACAGTACTGCTCTGGTACTAAGGCAGAGAGCGCGGTACTACCATGCTGGAGGCAGTTCAGAGGGCGCGGTACTGTGGCAAGGGAAGGAAAAAGCGCAACTTGAGAAGAAAAAATAAAATTTTCAGGGTTGTTGCTAACCCAGGGGACTCAGTGATTGAACAAGGAGATAAATACTGTGAGGAGGGGTGAAAAAAGGTCAAAAAGGACCAAGATTCAAACTGGTTTGAAGTGCAACAAAAACTCACAATTCAAAGATAAATGACTGTGAATTAAATCAATCAAGCAGTAATCAAAACCAGCGGAGTCGCCATTCTTGTTATGTAGAATTTTGTCCTACGGATAAGCCAAAACTCTCTTAACTTTAAAGCAGACTTTAAACTAACCTTAAAGCAAGAAACAAGTCAAAACAAATGCTACCTTAAATCCCTATATCTAACAAACATCTCAGGATTAAAATGCTAAGGAGAGTAGAAGAAGTTTAACTGACCTTCTATCCGGACGCTTGTTTTTGGTATTTGCTCCAGTCTTCAAGCCCTCACAAGTGAACCTGTCAAAATGGAACCAAGACACAAGAATGTACTATTCTCTAGCAACCTGAAACATGAGTTAGGATCTAAATCTATGAAAGATACAAATCATATCATTAAAACAAGATTAACACAAATGATTTGGGAAAACAAGACAAGTTATTCCATTACAACTTGAAGAATACTTACAAAGGTGCTTGATGTCCAAGCCAATCCTCCAGCTTCAAGTGTCTTCTCCTCTAGCTATCTCCACAATGCTGCAAGACCATAAGTTTGGTACTCTCAAGAGTCCTCCCCTTTCCCAATGGAGTGCCTCTCTTTTATAGTGAATGGTGAGGTTAACCAACAAGAGAGATGGGTGGATCTAAGGAGAGATAAGTGGATCAGGGTTTCTAATCGAAGGAGATGAGTTGTGATCGAATCAAGGACCCCAATCTTCCATTATCTTCGAAAATCCAAAATCCCACAAGCCAAGGGAAAAAAGCTATTAAAAGAGTACCGCATTCTGCAAAGACTGCAGAACGCGGCACTGCCGCGTGTTGGGGAAATAGCATAGCGCGGTAGTGTCTAGTACCGCGTTTTGGCAAACTAGCAAGGCGTGGTAGTGTGTGTAGATAAAGTCTAAGGTGGGTCAAAACTTGCCAGGGTAGATTCACCTTTAAGGTTGACTCATCATCTGTCTCTTCTGGATGGTTTAAAACAGTAGGGAAAGTGTCGTCAGCTCATTTTGTGATGGAGATGCGACACTGTGAAACATAGAGGTATAACAAGTACATAGTGCTGAGATAGCTAA
The DNA here is from genome assembly GCA_027924585.1 of Larix kaempferi. Lineage (NCBI taxonomy): Eukaryota > Viridiplantae > Streptophyta > Pinopsida > Pinales > Pinaceae > Larix > Larix kaempferi. The sequence continues at coordinate 4,084,902 of BSBM01000841.1, forward strand.
TTTGTAGTATATATCCAAGTGTTGTGAAGGTAGAATAACACAGAGGGAATAAAGTTGAGTGTGCTGAACGAAGTGCGCAGTGTAGAGTGACAAGAAAAGATTTGTGCAGAAAAGAGTGCACTAAGCAAAGTGCGTAGAGAGTGCACAGTGTAGAAAAGAGTGTGCAGTTCAAAGATAAATGTGGAGAATGCATAGTTCATATTATGAAGTAGAAAGTGCACAATGGAAAACAAACTGTACAAAGTGCACAATGGAAAAAAAATTGTAGAAAGTGCATAGTGCAGAGCAAGGAGTATAAAGTATGACTTAAGAAAGATCGAAGTACATAAAAAGATGAGGAGAGTGTGCAATACTAAGACTAAGAAAAGAGCAAAGAACAAAGAAAGCAAAGAAGAGTGATCAGTGCACAGTTTAGAGTAAGCTAAAGAGAGTATGCAAAGGGGTTTTGAAGCCTCCATCTTGTCTTAGAAGATAAGCGAGGTTGTAGCCTCCATCTTGTCGCAACAGAGGAAGTGTGTTAGGGGGTTTGAAGCCTCCATCCCATCGCAGCATAGGAAGTGTGTGAGGAGCTTTGAATCCTACATCTGGTCGTATGAGAGGAAGTGTGTGAGGGGGTTGTATCCTCCTTCTAGTGGTAGCTGGAAGCTTCCTGTCAGTTGGAGCTGACTAAGACAAGGGGGTTGTATCCTCCTTCCAATTGAATCTAGAGAAGTAGGGTGTTGGAACATCCCTTCAATCGAAGCTGAAGAAAGAAGGAGTTTAGAGCCTCCCTCCAATTGTAGCTGGTGATCATTGGATATTTAAGTCTCCACAACTTGATGTAAACCATATTGTTTTTATTTATACTATATATATTGATTTTTTCTATATACATTCAATGTACTCTCTGGATAATGATGGTTTGATGCATATACCATTTTTTTGAATTGTAAGTGGAATAATAAATTTGATGGGATATTGATTCATACCCCCTCTCAATATCCTGATGTGTTCTACAATTGGTATCCGATCAGGTCCTTCTTACAAGTTTGACCAACTTGAAGGAGATCTATGAAATCACCAAAGGACAAACAAGCAGTTATTTCAATGAATGGAGTACCCTTGTTTGATGGGACACACTATGTGTTATGTAGTATAATATTAAGTGGTACCTAATGACAATAGTTCTTGACATATGGAACTCAGTTGTTACTGGCTACACTCCACCAAATGAAGTAAGTCTATAACTCAAAACTATGCAAGGAATAATAACTCGATGGGCATAGAAACTATACTTGATGGACTAAAAAATACCTTAAAAGAGAATGTAGGACAATCAATCTCAGCTAAATAACTATGGCTCAAACTAAAATACCTCTGCTCAAATGAAGAAGAGAAGAAACAGGAAACTGAAGCTAGCTCCATCAAAGACCCAATGCAAAACTTAGCCAACTTTTAAGGTAAGAATCCTTTTTAACATTATGTTTGAAAATGTAATGATGCTCATTGCTCTTATATAAATGATGAATAAGTATGCCTCCTTGGTCAAAAGGATGAAAATAAAGATGAAAAGTTTGGTGAAATAGAAGCTGAGGTTGATTGAGAAGGAGAACTTAGTTGTGCACTAGAAGAATTAGAAAAATCAAGAAAGGAAAATGAGCAGCTCAAAGAAAAATTGTGAATGTATGAGAAAAAATAAGATAATTTATATATTCAAGTACCCAAGGATGATCTTGAAAAACTTGAAAGACATAATTTGCATGCTCTAGAAGGATTAAAGAAATTCGAGGAAAAGAATGTGCCGCAACAAAAACTATTAGAAAAAACTGAGCAAGAGAAACATGAAGAGCTTGAAATGGATTCAAAGATTACCATTGAAATGAAATTCCAAGTTGAAGGAGGATCTAACTAGTCAGCTAAAGGAGAAAGATGAAATCTGTCAAGCTAGAGAGGTTGAGAATGTCTTCTTAAAAGGTGAATCAGAAAGGAATATTGCAATAAACCAGGAGCAATCCAAAGAAGTCACTTTGATCAAGGGTCAGCTAGAAGATATGAGGATTAAGGGAGAAGAAATGACAAGCAAGATTCAAGAAAAGGATAGTGAAATCATGTAACACCTCTGGTTTGAAATCCCTACTCTGATGATGTCAAGCTGTAATTACTGTCTATGAATTCCTACAAGGCTGAACATATTGTATTTTTGTAATGATTAATATTAAAATCCACAATTGACTGTGCTGAGGCGGTACACATAAGAGATAGGGGACTCGTGTATTCACCAGAGACAGTAAGGGGGTTAAAATGTCTTAGATAGGAAACCATGTTATGACCCTATTAAATATTTAAGTCCCTAAATTTTATCCTAAGTCATGATTTAAGATCAAATTCCCTTTTTATTAATGCAAAATTACTTAATGGAATGATGGGAATTAAGTGTGATTAAGGAAGTATTTAATGTTTAATTAAAAAGAAGAAACATGGCTCATGAGAGAGTCCACGCTAGGGAAGAGTATTAACATGCAAAAGAAGAATTCAAATTTCCCATGGTGGTGTGGGGGAAGTTTTGAGCGAACATAGGAGGTAATTATTTTCAGATAATGAAATCTTATACGAATCCCTGAACCCATGAACCAAATTGCTGCAGAATTTATGCTGAAAATATTTCCATTTTTCCTCTGTTCATTCCAGTGAAGTGGGAAATGGTGTAGATTGCTACCTTGGTGGAATTATGAGCACCGATGAAGTGATGTGTCTCACTGTTGTGCAGTTAGAAGGAAATCAAGGAGGTGAAATGCATTGTTTGGCATGGAATTGGACTAAAGCCAATTTTCCTGATTACCAAGTGTTTAATCTTGAAAAATTATATGACTGGTGGCATTTTGCTAAGATATTAATGAGAAAAAATTTGTAAGGTTGGGTGGAGTGTGCTTCACACAACCAGTTTCCATTTTCAAGATTTTTGCAGATGAGTTTTAATTCCTGGAAATGATGTTTTAATTTATCAATGTTGTTTATTTGATGAATGGTAAAACAATTTCCATGGTTTCATATATTAATTTTTGAAATTAGATATAAAGCATGAGTTCATGCATTGCTTGGTTGAATTTCCTATGTATGGAATTAGTGCAAGTTTAATTTTGCGACATGCTTGATAATAATGCATAAATTACACAAATGAAACTAAAATTTGATGAATTCTCATTCTTTAATTAAGTCGAAGTTTGAGAATTTATTTCCAGTAGTAATTGCTAATTTCATGTTCGTAAATGAAATGTTTATTCAAATTATTTCAAAGTGTTAGAATTCTTATTTTCCATATAATTGGAAGAAAATAGTTTTGAATACTACGCAATTAATATTTTTAATTGGGAGAAAACAGTTCCCAAAATAGTTAAATGAAATGGTTGAAATAGTTATTCAAATAAGTTTAAATATTTATGTCAAAGATGAGATCGAACCATTTTAGCTTAATAGGTAAATTGTAAACATTACCATGTGTTAAGGCTTGTTTAATGTGCCTTGCATTGAATGATATTTTTTTTTTAAAACCACAAGTGGAATTTGATTGTTCTATTTACATTTACCATGTGATAAGGCTTGTTTACTGTGCCTTTTTTTTGTAAGTTCTAGAGCTAAATTTTATTAATATACATCAGAGTACATGCATGAAAATCAAGTTGTCAGGGTGCCTGAAGAGAAGCTGGCACCCTTATCAGTCAAAAATAAAAGATACTATCAACCATCGACCTTCCCTTGTGTGGGAAACTAGACCACCAAAAATAGAGTTTAAAAACCTGCTCAGAGTCGAGAGTTCATGATTACAACAATTATTTGCAAAGGAGTTAATGAAGAGCTGCCTAATAAACAAAAAAACTGACTAAGCTGATAAACAAATGATGTTTTTTAATATCCATAGAAAAAAAAGAGAACCTGAGATTACTCATGAGGGCGACTTGGGGTCTCCTCTTATCATTTTTCTTCTATAATTGCAGCGGTAGGTGCATGAGTTGGAGGAGGAGTATGTGGGATCCTTGACGGGATGAGGAGAAGAATTTTTGAATGAAGAGGGACCTTCTAGATTGCAGGGTTCCACATGATTTCACTGCTGAATGTTTGACTTCCAAATATCTTCCACCACTTGCGCTTTCTTAGGTTCCTTCCAATGCACTTGTTTATGGTCCTGTGGGGGATCTGGCTCAGGAGTGGGACCACCTGAAGAGGAAGATTGAGTGGATGAGTAAGGAGACGTGGAGGTATGTCTCTCTATCCTCCCACTAGGAGTGCACAACAGAGCGTGAGCAAGCATATATTTTACCTTCCAATAGTTTTTCCTACGCATCCAAGCTCGCTTCCCTATGACCTGCTAGACAACTACTTCCTCCTCCTAGTCATTGAGAATGATTCTTAGGTGTCCAGGGACAGAGATGGTGTATCCACCTGTTGAAGATCCTATGAGGCCCAAGCGGCCTGAGCGACCCCTCCCACCACTTCCAATGCATGGATTAGCTCACAATCATCTTGAAATGATTTCTTCTGGGGGTTGGGAAAGAAAATTATTATAGGACAGAACTAGCATATTACCACAACGGCGCCCTATGCCGTGGAGAATGAACCGCTCTAGGGAAATCCTTTCATAGTAGCTCCTGGAGATAATGCATTTGGTGGAATGCTTAGAAACTACCTAGAGCTAGAGATAACCAGAGCGGTAATGTCTATTTCTATCCACTGACGGTGGAAAAATCCCAGAAAAAATCGACATCATTTATATTGTACTAAACCACCACCTTCACCAAGGTCGAGAGGCCGAGCGAGTAAATTTCCTTGGCCTCATTACTTGCGGATAATTAATATGCATGGGGTATTTCCAGAGGAGGATCCATGTGGCATGGAGTTGGCTCCCTCCGCTTAACTCCCACATGTGACATGAGCTTCCAGTTGTCAACCACATCCAGGGGATTGTTTACTATGCCTTTCATTGAATGATATTTTGTATTTAAAAACCACAAGATAAATTTGCTTATTCAAAGAAGTTTAAATGTCTATGTCAAAGTTTAAATTCAGCCTTGTTTATTGTGCGTTGCATGGAATGGTATTATGTATTTAAAAACCACAGGCTGAATTTGCTTAATCAAATAAGTTTATCAATTTATGTTGAAGTCTAAATTCAACCTTGTTCATTTTTACAAATACCATGGGCCAATAATGAATGGTATTTGTTTTTATTTTACAAGAATTGGAATCGTATGGTTTGCATGCAAAATACCATGGGTTGAATTAGTAAGGAATTTGTTAATACTTTCTATGTTTTGGATAGATTGGCAATTGTTATCCTACTTAATTTATGAATGTAACCCTATTGCACAGTTCCTAAGGCTTTGGGTATATAGGTAATTGTTATCCTACTTAATTTAGGCATGAAACCCTACTATGCAGTTCCTAGGACTTTGGGTATATTAGTAATTGTTATCCTACTTAATTTATGCATGAAACCCTACTGCATGGTTCCTAAGATTTTGGATAGAAGGGTAATTGTTATCCTACTTAATTTATGCATCTAATACTACTACGCAAATAATAAGTTGAAGTATTGTTTTTCCTTGGTAATTGTTAACATACAAATTGTATGTGTTGGTTGTCCAAATATTAACACAATTCTTACTGCGCAATTAATATGTGGGAATATTGTTTATTATGAAAATTTGGGTTTGATTATGTGAACAATACTACGCAGTTCTTACCACATAGTTCTTATTGCACAGTTTTATTGCGCAATTGTTTTTCCCTTGTAATAATGATATGGAAATTACATAATTGGAATATTGTCTATGTATATGGCTATAATTTACTTTGTTCCATTTATGTGATCTATACTACACAATTCCCATGGAAGATTCTTACTGAGCAGTTTCTAAGATAATGTTTTACTGTGCTGTACAGTTTTTGTTGCGCGGTACTCAATAAAATGTTACTGTGCAGTTCTCAAGGATGAATTTATAAGGAAAAGTTTGGAAATATTGAGTTTCAAAGCCTTAGTTTATTTTTTGGTCCGATATGATGTATATTAATGGAAAATCTAACTTGTGTATTAAAAATGGTGCAAAATTATATATATGATAATTATGTGATACACATAAATACTTAAATGCTTCCGCAATTATGCATAAAATCATTATGTGCATGTGTTTTCTTTTATTATGTGTCTCATAGAATATTCTAAGCTTCAACTAAAATACTTATGTCTATTATGATTTTGTTATGCATTATTGTGAATTTGTTATAAGAATGCACATAAACATTATAAATGTAACATTTTAGATTATTATTATTATTATTATTATTATCTTTTAGCTCTAGTGTAACGTTGGGTTCGTTACAAATTGGTATCAGAGCTGAGGCAACAACTCTTGAGCCTTTAGGGTCTCATATTATATCTTTTATTTGAATATTGCATGTTTGAAAGATAAATATGCATATGAACAATGATGTGAACTAACAATCATGGATGAATTTCGGATTGCTAGTGATAACAATTTTTTTTAGACCATTGTACTTGAAGATTGCCATTGTAGTAGGCAAGCAGTATTGAAAAGATGGAAAAAGAGACTACACTGTCCAAATTTGTGTAGGAAGTTGGTATGGGTGTTCAAAGAACTAAATCTAATGGTCATCAGATTGATATGGGAATAATGAAAGTGTTCCAAAATTTGAAGGACATATAGATTGGGAATGGAAAGATTCTACAGAGTCTGGAACAACAAAATCAAATAAATTAGCAAGTGATGTAGAATCTAGTACAATTGAAAAATCAGATTCAACAAGTATCTTCCATCGTAACAAGCGAATAAGGTGAATCAATGAATATAGGAATTCCCGATAGATATCAAAATTCCATAGATAAGGATGTAAACAAAAAGGAGTTTCATTCCCGATATCAAACAATTGAAAGTCATCATGGGAATGAGTAACCTGAAATCCGACATGATATTCATCCTAGAAGGCATCATAAGAGAAAGTGCAATGGGAATGCATTACAGGGTGAAGTTAGGAAAATCAAACCTCCCACTTTTGATGGGGAAAATTTTGGATAAGTTACAGGGATTTGGGTTCTATAAATGAAGAAATAATAGCAATTACATGAATATTCTGATAATCAAGAAGCTCATATTACTGTATATAATATCCAGGGAAAATATTACAGGTGGTGGAATCATTTGAGGTAAGTAAAAAATATGGATGAAAGGAAAATTTCATGGAAGAGTTTTCAAAGGTATTTCAAGCGTGAATACCTGTCCCAACAACACTATGATAAGAAAATGCAAAAATTCTTCGAACTTAGATTGGGAAGTATGACTATGGACGAATAATATAAAAGATTTATGGAGTTATTAAGTTATGTTGAATTCATCCTGGATGAAAATGTGAAGATTCAATTATTTCTTAGTGGATTACCAACATTATACAAGGATTTAATAGCTTATGATGAGCCTCACACTTTGAAGGAATCCATTAGGAAAGCTAAATTCTTGTGTGAGCAAGGTAAAAATAGACAGGATGTGCATAAAGTTTGGAAGGGTAAACTGAAAGATAAGCAAGACCAACGAAAAAGGGGTTTAAGACTCTTGATGTTAGGCATGGATTGTATAACTCCTCCAAACAACCAATTCTAAAAGGTGAATCAAGGGTGTTTGAGTCTGCAGAGAAAAAGAAACCATTCCAAGTTAAATGTTGGAAATGTGGAGGTGACCACTATCTCAATAAATATCATGAAAGGAGAAATAAAGATGCTAGTATGTATTATGTGCATGAATATTCTAGTGTGGGTGATGTTGCTAGAAGTGTTCCTCATATTTACACAACTTTGGATAATTGTCAGGAAGACCACTAGTCTACAATGGTTGAAATTGAGGGTAAAATAAATGATTTTCCAATTTCAATTTTGATTGATTCCATAGCTTCTTACAATTATGTAAATACTAATCTAGTTGAAAGATGAAATTTAGTGACAATAAACTGCCTAAGCGTACAATGGTACAATTCGCTACTGGGATGAAAAGGAAAATTACTTCCATTGTTAAAAATTGTTGTCTAGAAGTGAATGGGTGTCATACCAAAGTTGATTTGGATATCATTCCTCTCGGTTCGTATGATGTGTTGATTGGAATGGATTGGATGGAAAATCACTTTGTATTTTTGGATAGTTATAATAAAATTATTACTTGCATGGATGAGGACAAGGATACAGCTCAAATAAAAGGCATTCCAAGACCAATTTCCATAAGAAAAATTTCATCCATGCAGATGAAGAAATGTCTCAGGAAAGGGTTCCAATTGTTTTCTATACATGCGAAGGAAATGACAACTGAAAAAGAACCAATCCTAAATGAAATCCATTGTTGAAAAAAATCAAGGATGTGTTCCAATGTGTACCTAGGTTAACACTAAAGTGGTACATCAAATTTGCAATTGACTTGGTAACTGGAGTTGTGCTAGCATCAAAGGATCCTTACAGAATGAGCACCCTGCAATTGAGAGAATTGAAAATACAACTTGAAGAGTTGTTAAATAAGGGTTATATACAACTAGTGTGTCACCATGGGGATCTTCGGCTCTGTTTGTAACAAAGAAAGATGACACATTAAGATTGTGTGTGGATTACAAGCAAATAAATAAAGCTACGATCAAGAATAGGTATCCGTTACCAAGGATTGATGACCTCTTTGATTAGTTGAGAGGTGCAAAATTATTTTCCAAAATTGATTTGAGATCTGGGTATCACCAGGTGCGCATAAAAGATGAAGACATCAACAAAACAAATTTTAGAACTAGGGTTTGGCATTATGAATATATAGTCCTACCTTTTGGATTGACAAATTCCACAACCACATTCATGTGTCTAATGAATGGCATGTTTAAAGAATTTCTAGACAAGTTCGTTATAGTGTTCCTGAACGATATTTTAGTATATTCCAAATCTAAAGAAGAGCATGAAGAGCATATCTAGATTAGTTTATAGATCCCAAGAGAAAATCAACTTTATGCCAAGCATAGAAAATGCTCATTCTATCATAATAAGTTGTTGTATTTGGGTCATATTATCTCTAAATAGGGAGTAGCAATGGACCCAGAAAAGATAAAATTCATACAAGAATGGCCTACTCCGAGAAATGTCATGAAAGTAAGATCATTTATGGGGCTTGCAGGTTATTATTGAAGGTTCATAGAAGCTTTCTATTGGATTACAAATCTGATTACATCATTAAAAAAGAAGGGTGTGAAATTCATATGGAACCATAAGTGTGAAGATAGCTTCAGACTCTTGGAAGAGTTACTCACATGTGCTCCAATATTAAAAATTCCAGATCCAGACAAAGAATACATGGTATGTACAGATGCATCTATAGAAGGAATCGATGGATTTCTGATGCAATATGGGGATGTAATTTTTTATGAATCACAGAAGAAAAAGGAGCATGAAAAGAACTATACTACTTATGGTATAGAGTTATCCACTATAGTTCATGCCCTTCGAATGTGGAGACATTATCTCAGGGGAAATATGTTTGAATTAAAAGCAGATCATCATACTTTGAAATATTTGTTTGATCAGCCTCATCTAAATTCTAGACAAGCTAGGTAGATTTAATTCCTAAGTGAATTCAATTTCGAAATCAAGTACATAAAAGGAAAAGAGAACCGAGTGGCATATGCGCTTAATAGAAGAAGCCAACTAATGCAAGTTTTGACTATCAACAATTGGAAATCTGATTTAAAAATCATGTTATAGGAGGCATTAAAAGCATATGATCATTATTTACAAGTTGTGGCAGTGTTGCAAGCAAGCATCTGGCCATTAAAATTTTCTAAATATGCATTGGATGAAGATGGAACTCTTCAATTTAATGGCATAGTTTATATACCAACTGAAAGTGAATTCAAGAAATTCATATTATAGGAAACGTATAATGTACCTTATGCATATCATCCATGTTATCAAAAGAATTTGAGAGCAGTTAAGAAAGACTATTACTGGCCAGGCATGAAGAAAGAAGTGGCGCTCAATGCTTGGAATGTCAAAGAGTAAAAGTGGAACACATGCATCCTATTGGTCTACTACATCCATTGCTAGTACTAGAATGGAAGTGGGATGTGGTAACCATTGATTTCATTACAAAATTACCACAAACACTGAAGCAACACGACTCTATTATGGTGTTGGTTGAAAAATTGACAAATTCAACTCATTTTATACCTGTTCAGTCAATATTTAAGGCAACCAAGATTGCAGAGATCTATATGAAGGAAGTTGCCAAGTTGCATGGTATTCCAAAATCAATTGTTTCGGATCGAGAACCAAAGTTCACTTTGCAATTTTGGAAAGGTTTGTTCAGAGAATTTGGAACTAAACTCAACGTTAGTACAACTTATCATCCATAGACAAATGGAAAGAATGAGCGAGTAAATAAAATCATTGAGGACATGATACAAATGTATGTAATGGAAAAGCCCAGTAAATGGAAAGACTACCTTTAATTTCCTACACCAACTGTTACCAAGCATCATTGAAGATGAGTCCATTTGAAGCACTATATGGCAGGAAGTGTAATGTTCCAGTGAATTGGGACAAACTAATGGATATGCTAATAGTTGGACCTGAAATGATTCAGGACATGGAACAATAGGTAACCAATATCAAACTGAACTTGAAGGTAGATGAATACCAACATAAGAGCTATGCACATAAAAATAGAATGCATAGAGAGTTCCAGGTTGGGGAAAAAGTGTTCCTAAAGGCTAGAGGCAGAAAAAGTTCATTGCGGTTGGGTAACTACATGAAGTTGGCTGCCATATTTTGTGGACCATTTGAGGTCCTAAGAAGATCTTTGATCTGTAGCCTATGAGATAGATATACCTCCTACAGTTAAAGTACACAATGTTTTTCATGTTTCATTATTAAAAAAGTATGTTTATGATTCTAATCGCATACTATTGGTCTGTGGTACAGGTGGAACCTGAAGGGGAAATCCAAGTACAACCAGTCCGCATATTAGACATAAGAGTAAAGACACTCAAGAACAAGGTCATAGGACAAGCTAGTAAAATTTCAACGGACCCATTACAGTATTGAAGAAGCGACTTGGGAAATGGAAGATGTTATGCGGGAAAAATACCCGTATTTATTTTGAAGACTTGTGTAAATGTAATGTAAATAAATTTTGAAAAGTTTTGTTCATATGTTTATGGACAATGAAACACCAAGGATGTTGTATACTTTAAGGGGGAGGGGAATGTAACACCCCTGTTTTGAAACCCCTATTTTGATGATGTCAAGATGTAATTATTGTCTATGAATGCATGCAAGGATGAACATATTGTATTTTTGTAATTATTAATATTAAAATCCACAACTAGTTGTGCTGAGGCAATATGCGGAAAAGATCGGGGACTCATGTATTCACCAAAGACAGTAAGGGGGTTAAAATTTCTTAGGTAGGAAACCATGTTATGACCCTATTAAATATTTAAGTCCCTAAAGTTTATTCTAAGTCATGATTTAAGCCAAAATTCCCTGTTTATTAATTTAAAATTATTTAATGGTATGATGGGAATTAAATGTGATTAAGGAAGTATTTAGTGTTTAATTAATTAAAAAGAAGAAACATGGCTCATGGGAGAGTCCACTTGGGGAAGAGTATTAAAATGCAAAAGAATAATTCAAATTTCCCATGGTGGTGTGGGGAAGGTATGAGAAAACAGAGGAGGTAATTATTGTCGAAGAATGAAATATGATATGAATCCCTGAACCCGTGAACCAAATTGCCAGAGAATTTTCTACTGAATCTCTGTCCATTTTGCCTCTGGTCATTAGAGTGAAGTGGAAATGGTGTAGATAGCTTCCTTGGTGGAATTCTGAGCATATATGGAAGTGATGTGTCTCACTATTGTGCATTTAGAACGAAATTAAGGAGGGGAAACGCACTATTTAGCATGAAATTAGACTTAAGCCAATTTTTTTGATTTCCAAGTGTTTAATCTTGAAAAATTATGGGACTGGTGATATGTTTTTCTGGTGAATGCATGAGTCTCAGCTCGGGGGTGGCGTTTTTCTGAGAGATTAATAAGCAAAATTTCCTAAGGTTGGGTGGAGCGTGCTTCACACACAACCAATTGCCCATTTCAAGTTTTTTGGAGATAAGTTTTAATTCCTGTAATTGATGTTTTAATTTCTCAATGTTGTTTATTTGATGAATGTAAAAGAATTTCCATGATTTCATGTTTTAATTTCTGAAATTCGATATAAAGAATAAGTCCATGCCTTGCTTGGTTGAATTTCCTATGTAGGAATTAGTGCAAGTTTAATTATGTGACATGCTTGATAATAATTAATAAATTACACAAATGAAATTAAATTTTGATGAATGCCCATTCTTTAATAAAGTTGAAGCCTGGGAAATTTATTTCCTGTAGTAATTGATAATTTCATGTTTGTAAATGAAATTTTTATTCAAATGATTTCAAAGAGCTTAAAATTCTTATTTTCCTTATAATTGGAAGAAAATAGTTTTGAAGATAGTTCGTACTGGGTAGTTAATATTTTTAATTGGGAGAAAATAGTTCCTAAAAGAGTTAAATGAAATGTTTGAAATAGTTATTCAAAGAAGTTTAAATATTTATGTCAAAGATGGGCTCGACCCATTTTAGTTTAATAGGTAAATTGTAAACATTACCATGTGTTAATGCTTGTTTAACATGCCTTGCATTGAATGGTATTTTGTATTTAAAAACCACTCGTTGAATGTGTTTATTCAAAGAAGTTTAAATGTCTATGTCAAAGTTTAAATTCAGCCTTGTTTATTGTGCGTTGCATGGAATGATATTATGTATTTAAAAACCACAGGATGAATTTGTTTATTCAAAGAAGTTTACAAATTTATGTTGAAGTCTAAATTCAACCTTGTTCATTTTTACAAATACAATGGGCCAATAATGAGTGGTATTTGTTTTTATTTTACAAGAATTGGAATCGTATGGTTTGCATGCAAAATACCATGGTGTCACATCCCCATTTTGACCCTTATAATATTTTGGGCTATAATGTAAATATTGTATGCATATTATGTATGATTCCTAGCGTGGAGCTCAAGGCCAAGGTCCCGCTAGTGAATGCTCGACCTTGAAGAGGCAAGTATTGGATATTATGCTACCCATGTGCTAGTGAACCATGGGAATTGCAAATATGCATTTTAATATAAATTCACACAACTAGCTATGCAATGCAACAAGATATGGGGGCATGATGTTTACAAGGAATTAGGAGGGAAATGTTCAAACCTTTGAGCCCATCAGCCCTCAACTACCCATGCTGACTTTTGTACCCAATCATTTACTCTCCCAATAGTTGGTTGAGGTAGTTAATGCCTTGGGGAATGGAGAGGTATGGCTGTCCAAATTCAAGTATGGGAAAGCCACCCTTAATAGAAAATCATGTTTGGATTCTTGGGAAAGAAAAGAGCCATGAATTGCTCCCTAAGTCGTTATTCATCAATTATTTTTTGCTCTCTCACGAGTTTGTAGCTTCCTGGGCATTTTCCTCCATGAATTTCCTGTGTTTTCCTTCATTCTCCTAGCTGGAAATGGCATTTTTGTGTTGTATAACAGTGGGGAAGAAAGGGAAATCGATTTGGGGACCATAGAGGTTGTTTTGGCTCACTGATTGCTTGAATATCTGTGGGAGAAATCGTTTTCTTCCCTATGGTCGATTTTCCCTCTCACAAATCCGTTTTTTTTTTGTGTGCCCATGTTTTGGGGAAAACCCACGTCCATCTAGTTTCTAAGCTCATTGCTGAAAGTGTGTTCCCAAGCCCATATCTGAGTTCTGTGTGCAAGAGAATGTTGGGGTTGAGATGGGTATCCATTGCTTTGGGCTGTGTTGAGCTTGAGAGTTCCCTTTTCCTTGTAGATATCATGCCCAGCTCGGGGGTGGTCTCTGAGTGCTAAAAGAATATAGGCTGGGCAAAGACCTATGGTTGGGTGGAACGTTGCAAGGACATAGCTAGTTGCTTGGGACAACATTACATCAAGATGAGTATTTTATTGTGTTTACCTCTGCAATGTATTAATTGATGGCTATTTTGATATGCTGGATGGCTATGAGATGTGTGTGGATGATGTTTTATTCTGCTGTGCATGTTCAATTGATTTGCATCTGCACAAATATGCATTTTGCTGTAATTCCATACCTTTTATTCATGATGAATTTGGCTAAGTTGTTCTAAGAGCCCAGATTTTAGTGCCATCTTCCCTTCCTTGCATTGGATAGATGGGAGGGGATGTGACACATGGGTTGAATTAGTAAGTAATTTTCCAATACTTTCTATTTTTTGGATAGATCGTAAATTTTTATCCTACTTAATTTATGAATGTAACCCTATTGCACAGTTCCTAAGACTTTGGGTAGATTAGTAATTGTTATCCTACTTATTTTATGCATGAAACCCTACTGCGCAGTTCCTTAGACTTTGGGTAGATTGGTAATTGTTATCCTACTTAATTTATACATGAAACCCTATTGTGCATTTCCTAAGACTTTGGATAGATTGCTAATTGTTATCCTACTTAATTTATGCATGTAATCCTACTGCGCATTTAATATGTTGAAGTATTGTTTTTCCTTGGTAATTGTTATCATAAATATTTTATGTGTTGGCTGTCAGAATATTAACAAAATTCTTATTGCACAATTAATATGTGGGAATATTGCTTATTATGATATTTTGGGTTCCATTATGTGAACAATACTACACAGTTCTTACCACACAGCTCTTATTGCATGGTTTTGTCGCATATTTGTTTTTCCCTTGTCATAACAATATGGAAATTACATAACTAGAAGATTGTCTATGTATATGTCTATAATTTCCTTCGTTCCATTTATGTGATCCATATTGGGAAGTTCCCATCGAATATTCTTACTACTCCGTTCTTACTGCGCATTTTCTAACATAATGTTTTACTGCACAGTTCTTATTGTACAATTTTACTGCGCAGTACTCAATTAAATGTTACTGTGCAATTCTCAGGAATGGATTTATGAGGAAAAGTTTGGAAATATTGACTTTCAAAGCCTATGATGTATATTAATGGAAAATATAATATGTGTATTAAAATGGTGTAAAATTTTATATATGATAATTACGTAATACACATAAATACTTATGCTTCCGCAATTATGCATAAAACCATTATGTGTATGTGTTTTTTTATTATGAGTCTCATAGAATATTCTATGCTTCCGCTAAAATACTTATGTCTATTATTCTTTTGTTATGCATTATTGTGCATTTGTTATAAGAATGCACATAAGCATTATGCATGTAACATTTTATATTTTTTTTCATTATTATTATTAGTGTGTTTTAAGTCTAGTGCAACTTTGGGTTCGCTACAAATAAAGAGCTTACATGAGAGGTTGAACAAGGAACGCATTATCAGTATAAAGTTTGAATAAAGTACATCAGACTTGAATGCTCTCTTGAGGCAACAAATATATTCAAACAAAAAAACATGAATTGGCTTTCAACGCAATACTAAAGACTCCAAGTCACATGGAAGAGACGATGAGAAGAAAACTCATATTTCAAGATACAATGAAGTTGGCATTCAACATAAAAGGAATGGTATGCAAGGATGGACCAAGCAACAAAAATAGATCAAGCAAGAAATCAAAAGGAATTCATTTATAAGGTCTTCATCCCAAGAAAAATCAGTTACTCACATGTATTCAAATATATTTCATGGTTGTTGTTACACCTACAAAAATTATGGTCACAAGGCTATCCACTGCAGAAATTATGACATGTATACTCCAACAAGAACCAAAAGGTACGATCTTCTTGAAATGTCAATGTTACAATTTCCACACGTATGGACCTATAGAGCGACATTGCAAAATTAATCCAACAAAACATCTTAGACAAGAACACACAAAATAATGGAGAAATAAATCTGTTGATTCAATCAACGTAAGTTCCAAATATCTTGTGCATAAAGATACAAAAGCGTGGAAGAAAAAATCAATTGAAAATACTAGTACTAAAGCAATTCAAATTACTGATGATAACAAGAGTGAAGACAAGGATCTAGACCACGAAGGCCATGACACTACTACAAAAAACACCTTTCGAGGTGGTCATTTTCCACCTCCAAAAATTGAATTGGAATGGTTTTTAGCATTAGCAATGGTTTTGCAACACCCCACCCTAAGGCACCGCAATTAAAAGTCAATACTTTTAGAGGAAATTTTGAAGAAATATAAATTGCCCAATTCTGAACCACCCCCAAAAAATTACTTTTGGCGACAGTTTGGAACCTCCCCTAAAAGTCACTTTTTGGGGGCAGTTTATATCTCTTCAAAAACCACTGCTAAAAGGATTAATTTTTAGCAGCAGTGCCTCTAGGTGGGGTTAGAATCCCCCCTCGAAAAGTGAATTTTAAGGGCGTTTTAGAACCTCTTGCATAGAAACCTATAGGGGTGGTTTATATCTCTTCAAAAACCACCACTAAAAAGATTGACTTTTAGCAGCGGTGCTTTTGGGGATGAATTGGAATGCCCTTGAAAAGTGACTTTTGGGGGCAGTTTAGAACCCCCTTCATAGTAACCTATGAGGGTTATTTAGAACTCTCCTCATATCATCTAATGGGGCCAATTATAAACCCCCCTCATAGAATATTATGAGGATGATTTAGAACCCCACTGTAGAAACTTATGAGGGAAGTGTAGAATCCCCCTCGAGGCAACCTATGAGGGTGGTTTAGAGCCCCTGTCATAGAAACTTAAGAGGGTGGTTTAGAAACCACCCTCGTAGGAACATACAAGGGAAGTTTTAAATTTTCATGTCCCAAATTTTGCAGTGGGTCACAATGGCCTAAGCCCATTGGCCATATTCATGAGAGCAAATTGATGTTAAGGGTCAAATAATTGCCAAGGAGGAAAATTACTAGTTTCCTAGGTTGGAGGTGGAAGCTTTGGGATTTGAGATAAGGGGGATAATAAATTATGTTTGAGCATTAGAATGGAATAAATATTTAATAAAGGATCTAAATAAATAAATACAAGGTAAAATCAAAGTGGCAATTGATCATGAAGACACATGGAGGATGTGGGGCCCACACAAGCTATATTTTCTATGCCACATGGCATCCTCCTCTTGTCATTTCAAATCCATAACAAGCCAAAGGTTCTTGGGATGATTTGGAAGGTCAATATACTTGGCATGAATAAATTAAGGTTGAATTGGAGTGGAAGAGTAACTCCCATGGAAGAGGAAGAGGCATTTTGGAGCTAGTGAGACACTTGGACTAGATTCCCTAGCTCTATGACAACAATGATGAAGATGTTATGACACCTATGACACAAATCATACCTGAAGGCTGACATCTGACATATATGACATGTCAGGGCTAAAAATATCCTCCAAGAGGTCACTCAAGTGAGTTAGGCCATCCAAAGAGACACCAATTCGAATTTGGAGAAGGAGAGTGCTAGAATTGGAAGGACAAGTGGCATACTTGGGAATCTCTTCCCAACTTGAGTTGGCATGAAGTTCTTGGGAGGAATTCAACCCATGGAGGAACTTAGAAGTTTATAAAAGAAAATAACAAAGAAGGATAGTGGCTTTTGATCATTTTAGAATTTGCATTTTGCATTTGGGAGAGGAGAGCTAGTGGAGTGCTACTCTACTTGCCTTAGCACCAACTTTGAGGGTGAAAAATTCCCATCCTAGTTGGTAATTGGAAAGAACATTCAGACCTTTCATTTGGAGCTTTAATGGAGTCTTTTTTTACAGGTTGAAGATACATGTAAGCTCATGTTTACATCTCTTTCATCTTGCTTCTACAACCATTCTTCTATTTCTTGGCATATTCATGATCCTTGAGGAATTGCGCACTTGGTGAGCTATTGATCTCTTTGGGGGAGCTTCTGATGCTTCATTATATTATAATATGATTTAAAATATCTTTTATTCATGTTCATCATGTCTTCAAGTCGATATTCCAAGTGGAACTATGTAAATCTGATTATTAATGAGCAAATGGTGCCAATTTCCCCACTATGTTGATGTATGCCAATAATATGTTGATAAATTCGAATGTATAAGTGAACCACTGATGTATTATTGATATATGGACTTTTATTTACCTTTTATACAAGTTTCATATTCATTATTTAAGCATTTGGAGTCATCTTGCTCAGTTTTATACCATTTGAAGAAGATTTAATGCCATTTCTCCCAAGGTTGAAACTAGTGATTTTGTAGCTGTTGGGAGAGGGTTATAACAGACTTCACAAACTGAATAATTATGCACATGAGACCTTAATATTGTCCCTTAGATATCCTCTTCCTCTGTTAATAAATTCGAGTGGGTTTGGAATCTTTTGGAGATCCATATTTAAAATTTACCCCGGGGGGATTTGAACCCCAAATTGCTAGTAAAATTCCATACATTGTCTAGAATCTTAAATGGGTTTTCAAAAGTCTTTTGATGGTCCTAAATCATCCATGAACATCATAATCAAGTCTTAATATCAGTCATACACCTTCTATGAATATTTGGGATCATTTGGAGCAATTTGGAGACCTAGACCTCAAAACTAGTCAAAGGTCGAACTAGGGAAAAAAGTTGAAAATTTCACCATTTTAAATAATTTCAAAAATGGGACATTACAGTGGTATCAGAGCATGATCTTGGAACCTGATTTGGTCTGATATTCATGAGGAAAATAAGTCAGGGACCACCATTAGATATTGAAACCAAAAGTGTTTTTGTTGAAGAGGAAAAAGTAGGAAAAGAAGAGCAATTTGTTTTGAGGAAACTATGATTAGGGATGAAAAGGGAACCTCAAATGATGGTGAGAAGCTTAGGAAAATAATAAAACCATTTTTTGAACACATTACAAGTGGTATCAGAGACATGAACAAATATATGATGAAAGGATTTGAATTGATGGCTAGCCAACTTGGGAGCAAAGGAGTAATAGGAGGAAGCAATAGTTCTCATCATGAGGAAAAGAAGGTAATGGGTGAGCATATATTCTCAAGAACAAGACCCCATAATAGAGCTAATGAATTTCAGAATGAAGCAAGGCCTACCACACCTAAATTTCTTGATTCCAAAGCAAATATTAATACTCCAATTAATGTGCAAGAACTTCTAATCAAATGGAAAAATTTGAGTGAATATTGCAGAAACATCCTACCATTTGATCAATACCTCATTGTCTCAAACAAGCTCAAGATGAAGGAAGGTAATAAAAATTCATTTCAAAATAGAGATTCCAAATATATTTATCTTAAGGAAACTAAGGGGAAATATGAATCAGCTTGCTTGAAGGAGCAAAAAGAGGAGACCCGTGAACCACCTAGTTCTGAAATAGGTGAAGGAGAAGAAGCAGTACATGAAGAGGATCAAAAGTCACTCCCAAGTGACTCTGAAAAAGATGAAGAGACATCACATGAGCATGAAGAAATTTCTATTGAAAGTATTGAAGATCATTTCGAGACACATTCTAGCTCGGAAAGGAAACAAAGAGCAATGTGCAACATCAAAGGTAATTTCATATCTTTTCCTTTTGATAGAAATAATTTGGTTGAGTTTAATGAATTGTTACATGATTCATACTTGAAGAATGATGAGGATATTCATAAACTCAAAATTCAAAATGAGCAACTTCTTGAAAGGTTGCAATATACTTGTTCTTCCTCCTATGTTTCAAATTTTCAGATGGTGGATTGCATGGAGGATTCTCATGACATGGAAGATCATGAGAAGCATGGGAATTTGCATTTGCTTGATGTGTTTGAAGATGAGCTTGAAGAGATCCAAACACTTGATGTGGTGGAAGAGGAACTTGAATTGTCTCTTGATGAAGGTTATGAAATTTTTAAATAAGAGCATGATTCCTCTACATTGGAACCAATCTATGACAAAGGTTTCACAATTTTGAAGGAGCTGCATGATACTACCCATATGGATCCTTCCCATGATGAAACTTCTGCACTTTTTGATCATTTGGGTGAGTTAGTTAATTCTCCTGCATCCTACAATTCCATGTTTTGCAGCATTAGTCTCAATGAAGTATGGGTGAAAGGGTTCTTTTTGATGGTGCCACATGAGGAGGATGGAACTCCTAGATTTACTTTTTATGATGACATGGTTGGAGCACATTCTTATTCACATTTGCAGCAGCATCCTTTGTTACTTTATGATGATGCACATCTACATGGATGCACTTATGATATGCATTTGAGTCACTTGAAGACTCATGGTTTTTCTTGCTCAACACTTGGTTCATTTCATGTTGGAGGAACTTCATCTAGCACTTGGATGAATAGATTTATGATTGGAGAAAATATTTGTTGGAAGCCACATACCTTGTTATATCTTTATGATTCTCACATTCATGGATGTATGGGTGAGACTTCTTTGAGTAATTTGAAGTCTCTTTGTTTTTTTACTCATTATTTGGTTCAGATTGTAGTGGAGATTCTTCATTCACTTCTTGGATGAAAGAATACATGGCTGAATACTTTGATGTATATCACATCCTTTTGGAGCAGCATTATAGGACATGGGATCCTCACATATGTCATTGGAGCATATTTTATTGGTCACTTGAAGCTTGTATGCACTTGTAAAATGGTGGTATCCTTACTTGGAGGTATAAGCACTTTCATGATTCTTTGATGAGGCATCTCCTTGATGTACATTTTCATTATGTTGTTATGTACTTTGATGATATATATTTTGTACTCATGATGTTTGGAAGAATGCATACAAGAAAATGGGATCCAGGAATTCTCTTACCTGATGGTATGAGTTGGATATCACTCCTAATTGTTGGAGTGCAATACAAGCAATGGGGCCTTGGAATAATTTTTAGTCCCATTGATTTCAAATATTTTGGGAAACAAGCAGTATGGGAGATGGATTCCCCACTTAATAAAGTGATTTTAATGAGAGTAGTGCAGCAACAAGCATGGTGGTTCCTCTCTAAAATCTTTATGGAATCTCGAAGACTCAAAGTTGGGCAACTCAGTGGCAACTTCAAAGAATTATACAGAATGTAGGTTCTTCAACACCCATGTTTGAAATTGCTTGAGGACAAGCAATATTGGGAAGGGAGGATTTTTCATGTCTCAAATTTTGCATTGGGTCACAATGGAACAATCCGATTGGCCATATTCATGAGAGTTTGTCAAATTGATGTTAAGGGTCAAATAATTGCCAAGGAGGAAAATTACTAGTTTCCTAGGTTGGGGGTAGAAGCTTTGGGATTTGAGATAAGGGGGATAATAAATGATGTTTGAACATTAGAATGGCATAAATAATTAATAAATGAGCTAAATAAATAAATAAAAGGGAAAATCAAAGTGGCAATTGTTCATGAAGACACATGGAGAATGTGAGACCCACACAAGCTAGATTTTCTATGCCACATGGCATCCTCCTCTTGTCATTTTAAATCCATAAAAATCCAAAGGTTCTTGGGATGATTCGGAAGGTCAATATACTTGGCATGAATCAATTAAGGTCGAATTGGAGTGGAATAGTAACTCCCATGGAAGAGGAAGAGGCATTTTGGAGCTAGTGAGACACTTGGACTAGATTCCCTAGCTCTATGACAACAATGATGAAGATGCTTTGAGACCTATGACACAAATCATACCTGAAGGATGAAATATGACATATATGACATGTCAGGGCTGAGAATAACCTCCAATAGGGCGCTCAAGTGAGTTACGGTAGCCAAAGAGACACCAATTCGAATTTGGAGAAGGAGAGGGCTAGAATTGGAAGGACAAGTGGCATACTTGGGAATCTCTTCCCAACTTGAGTTGGCATGAAGCTCTTGGGAGGAATTCGACCCATGGAGGACCTTAGAATTTTATAAAATATAATAAAAAATAAGTATGGTGTCTTTTGATCATTTTAGAATTTTCATTTTGCATTTAGGAGAGGAGAGCTAGTGGAGTGCTACTCTACTTGCCTTAGCACCAATTTCAAGGGTGAAAGATTACCATCCTAGTTGGTAATTGGAAAGGCCATTAAGACCTTTCATTTGGAGCTTTAATGGAGTATTTTTTTACAAGTTAAAGCTACAAGGAATCTCATGGTTACATCTCTTTCATCTTGCTTCTACAACCATTCTTCTATTTCTTGGCATATTCATGATCCTTGAGAAATTGCGCACTTGGTGAGATATTGTTCTCTTTGGGGGAGATTATGATGATTCATTATTTTATAATGTGATTTAAATTATCTTTTATTCATGTTCATCATGTATTCAAGTCGATATTCCAAGTGGAATTATTCAAGTCGATATTCCAAGTGGAATTATGTAAATCTGATTATTAATGAGCAAATGGTGCCAATTTCCCCACTATGTTGATGTATGTCAATAATGTGTTGATAAATTCGAATGTATAAGTGAAAAAATGATGGATTATTGATATATGGACTGTTATGTACCTGTTATAAAAGTTTCATATTCATTACTTAAGCATTTGGAATCATCTTGCTCAATTTTATACCATTTGAAGAAGATTTAATGCCATTTCCCCCAAGGTCAAAACTAGTGATTTTGTAGTTGTTGGGAGAGGGTTATAAAATACTTCACAAACTGAATAATGATGCACATGAGACCTTAATATTTTCCCTTAGAAATTATATTCCTCTATTCATAAATTCGAGTGGGTTTGGAATATTTTGGAGAGCCATATTCAACATTTACCTTGGGGGGATTTGAACCCCAAATTGCTAGTAAAATTCCATACATTGGCTAGAATATTAAAGGGGTTTGCAGAAGTATTTTGATGGTCCTAAATCATACTTGAACATCATAATCAAGTCCTAATATCATTCATACACCTTCTCTGAATATTTGGGATCATTTGTAGCAATTTGGAGACCTAGACCTCAAAACTAATCAAAGGTCGAACTAGGGAAAAAAGTTGAAAATTTCACCATTTTAAATAATTTCAAAAATGGGACATTACATAAACCCCCCTCACAGAAGCATATGATTCCATTTTGGAACCCCCCTCATAGTAACTTACAAGGGTGGTTTAAAACCCCCCTCGTAACAACATACAAAGATGGTTTGAAACCCCCCTTGTATATAAATCATCATAAAAAATTAGAAATATATTGCAATATTAGTAAGGCACAGAGGAATTGAACCACCAACCTCTTGCTTGTAAAGCAGACGCTCTTCCATTGATCTAGCACCCTTTAATATTTGGAGAGAGGATATTACAACTAGAATGATCTCTAAATCCCCTAGTGAACACCCTATATAGATAGGGGGTAGTCATATTGAAAAAACTAGGGAAGAAGGTAGTCATTTTGACAACTTAAGCTATAAATCAGCTATTTAATTTAAAGTGGTAGTCACTGATCCATCTTATCTCGTCAACTCTGACTTACAATGAACTATTTTCCATTTCTTCGAGGGGCAGATCAAATCTGGAGAGGCTTACCAAATCTGAGAAAAATATCCCGGGGTAATAAAAAGGGTTGAAAAAGCTACCATCCTGTATTGGAAAGAGCTACCCTCTTGATGGGACACCTAAATTTATGGTACTATTATATTTGGAAAAGCTACCATCCTGACTTTATGGTACTATTATATTTGGAGAAAAAGGTGGTTAGGTGAAAAATGGGGTAAGGTGAAAAAAGGAGTTAGCCATATATACCCTACCACACTTTAGGCACTTTTCCTTGCCTTATCTTGTTCATGAGGTATATAGCCTATATTTTTAGGAGGCCACTGGTGTTACATATGCTCAATGGTCATATAGTGGGGTGGCATAAAATTTTTATCGTTGATTTTGGGTACTGTGAGTGGGTTTTATGATTGCTTTTAAGGTTTTGCTTATGGCTAATTTATACATGGTTAATCAACTTTATCGATTCTAGGGCCTTTTTTTGGATGAAAAAAATTCTTAATCACGTGATTGCTTAGGGGTGCTTAGGGATTTATTTTGAGTGCTTAGAGGGTGCTTAGGGGCTTTGTTTTGAGTGTTGTCTTTACCATTTTGACGCTTTGTACTTTTGATGGTGTTTATGTTTATGAATTGCCATTGCTTGCATTATAATTTTAAATTAAATTCTTTTTTCTTACCTAGCAGGCCTCTAATTAGTTACCAACTGATTGAAATACATGTCCAACTGCCAAAGCTATTATATCCCAACTCGAGTATACAAAGAAAAAACTAAATGGATGAACTGTTGATGTTTAAAAAATTTATAGTATTTGTACTAAAATTTTATAGCATGAATTACCTTGGTTGATCATTTCAACTAAAGACATGAAGTTCTCGTTGAAACTTTGGAAGAGTTTATTTCATGTATTCGACACATAACTGAATTTTATCACAAACTATCACCCTTAGATGCATATATTGAATGAAGTCATTGAGGACAATTTACACATGTATGTGTTGGACAAGTTAACCAAGAGGGAAGAGAACCTGCATTTCATGGAGTTTGCATATAACAATAGACATCATGCATCAATATTGGTGATGATTCTATTTTAAGCATCATGCGAGAAAAGGTGCAACACTAGTGAATTGGGATAATCTAGTGGACAAGGTTATAGTTGGGCTTGAATTGATCAAGAAAATGGAAACATAGGTTGCAAGAATTTGGGAGAATATGAGAGTATCCCAAGTGCATAAAAAGGTTCTACAAACAAAACAAAATTAAAAAATACTTTAGTGTTGGTGACCATGTATTTTGAAAGGTGGAGCCAAGAAAACGCTCTTTGAAGCTAGGAAGTTGTGCCACACTAGCACCTAGAAATGCATCAATAAGAATTACTAACCTTGAAAACAAAATATATTATGGGGAAATTTTTTCTATGAACTAAAAATAGACTATGTTCAAAAATTACATCAATATTAGTTCATTGCTTTATAATTATTATGTCTTGGTGTTAAGAACATGTGTTTACTCTTAGAGGTTACATTTTCAAATATGAAGGGGGGTAGGGTATGTATACCTTCGTAGGCTAAGTAGTTAAGTCATTGCACAGAGGGGATCCCTTGTCACACAAATGGATCTCATTTGTACGATTTTTCCCTCTCATAAACCATAACATTCTTAGGGATTGTAAGTTTTTTTATGAAGCGGTTTTTGCAAAAAAAATTATGATGCATGAGTATCATTTGAAATTGCATTTTTTCTAAGTTTAACATAGGTTTTAGAAGGATTATGTTTGTTTTTGAAGAAAGGGATTTGTCTCCCTAATCACCATGCAAATTTCTAGTTCTAGTATATAGTTAGAGGAGTTAGATAATTTCCACCAACGCCAACCTTGGATGTCGATTGGCTTTTCAACAAGCTGAAGGGGTTATTTTTCATATTTGTGCCTCTTTCAGGGAAACACACTCTCTTTTTCTTCTTGTAGACCATATGATGTAATTTTAAGGGTAGCACTGGCATTATGGATGGAGAATAGTTGTTTTCTCGTCTTAATGGGGGAAAAATATCTTATGTGGGTTACTCAAATGATAACTCTTCTTCATTGCAAAGGCTTCCAAACGTATTTGGAGAAACTGCTCCTACCTGAAGATGATGACAGTTATGATCTAGTGTGTTTCAAGCAAATATAATCTTCACCTTGGGCAACAATCTATTTATCTAATTCAAAAATTCATGCCTAATGATTTTCTCCAAACATTAATAAATGTCACACATACCATCTAGTTGAAGGACTGAATTTGGAATGTGTCTCGGTATTTTTGAAAATAGTTTATTTGTAGAGCCCCTAAACAAGAGAGGATTGCACCAAATAAAATAAATAGTTTGTAGACATCTTACATCATCAACTCCTCCAAGGAATTTTGCGTTTTCTAGTGGTTCTTCAAAGTTACATTTTTTCTCAAAATGGAGATATGCATCTTTACAATGTCTCATTAAGCAATCAATTCAAGTTGATGTATCATGTGATATTTTGAAACAAAATATCCATGAATAATGTAATTTTGGCAAAATCTACTTGTAAACATTTTTTTTTTGGTAATCACTATGCCAATGTCAATAACACAAAATCAAGTATATACTATAATATGTATAAGTAGATTGATCACATCAAAAGACTCATCCACCGTATTGTGAAAAATTCGTTTACATTATGAGCAAAAGTTCACCAAATTAGAGTTCTTCTAAAGAGGAAATTTCTCAAGTAGGAACAAGCCTAGTGGAAAAAAATTTACCAAAGAACGAGCACCCCATCCCTTGTTAGGATAATCTACCAAATAACCAATTTAAAAGAATGAATAATCAGGAATATCTACATTAGAAGATCGTGATAAAAATATTGATTGTACCAAAAACATACAACAATGACGATCCTAGGACCCACACTAAGTGTAACTTAGCATCAGTTGTTGGGAATGTGCACCAATACTACCCTAGTATTTTGTAGCAAAATTGTGTGTTTCCTTTTCTTTTCAAAGAAAAATTTCATATTTTGAAATCAAAGAATGCTTGTCATTTTAGATGACAAATTATTTATCTGACTCAAAGTAGAGAAATTTAATTTTAGAAATCCAACTATCCTTCTAATCAAACAAAAACATAGAAAATCATAATACAAAACATAAGAAAATAATGACAAATTCTTGGGCATGATTCATGAATGTATTATTTTATCGATCATTATTAAAGTTTTCATATCAAAGATCCACAGTGATGATCCTACCTGCACTGTTGAGCTGTTGAACCTCAAATTGGGCTTGTTTTATAAACCCTTCCTTGTCACCTTGTACATATTGATTAAGACAACCTTTCAAAATATGTGCAAGATTTTCTTTTTTTTTTCTTTTGGGAAACCTACAAAAGAATTAACTAATAAAATTCGCAATACCAAATTAAGGATAAAAGTCACTTCATAAATAGGCAAATAAAATTTTTATAAAGCATTTTACATGGACTGAAGAGACAAGAATATGAACACAATCACAATTTCAAAATCATTTCCAAAAGGACATCATACAAACCTTCATCATTTCCCATAGTTTCCTGGTACCTATCTATTCACCTTCAGTAAACATCTTGAAATATGTCACCGAAGCCATTGCAAGCTGGCCTATATAGTCTTCAAATAACTCACTTCCAAACATCATAGCAAATACTGCTACTGGGTCTATAATTATGTCCTTGCAATTAAAAAGTCAAATGCACAAAGACCATGTTTATCAGGAGAGTTCGGAAACCAAAGAGCTTATTACACTATCAACCGATTTCATATCAAGAAATTGATTTGCAACCATATGTGACACTCGACATAAAATTTAGGAGGAAAGTGATAAACGATCATACTGTATTGTCCACAATGATACAAAGAGAAACAACTCAAATGTGTTCTTCAAAACATGAATATGGAAATCATATTTGCATCTAAAATATTAAATTGCTCAAGAATATGCGATACATGGGAAAGTTTTGTTTATCACATAAATTGACAAGTGCCAAAGTTCACTTATATCCAAAATCCAGATATTTAAGTTTGATCTATGACCTTAACACTATCTTAAATAAATCATATCTTTGGTCCCAAGCAAACTTAGCTGAGATAGAAATATTACATTGATATATCTGCTTTTCCATGTGCATCATATGATTCTCACTATGTTGGATCATTGAGAACTTGGTAAGCTTCTCCCAATACCTAAACAAGCATATCTAGTTCTCTTTATACAGCCAGTTATACATATTATGACCTAAACAACCATATAGGCATGAATATCATAAGAATTTTGCAAATTACTCATACACTAAGAATGGCTTGAGTGGTCATATGACCAGGGACAATCCCAGTGATAATCCTACAAATGGAATTCAATTATAGTAATGTGGAATTGGATATAAACTGGAACCCTGTGATTGAAGAGGTAATTTTACACCAAAATGTCTAGTAAAAAATTGGTAATGTTGATCATAGCTTACTTAAGTTAACATTTTATAAGTTGTATGGGAATTTTGGCATATAATACTTCCATTCTAAGTTGAACCAATGCAGGAACACCCCCATAAATGTAGGTAGTTAATCTTGGCCTTGGTTCAAAAAAATCAATGTATAGAGGAAACATTCTGACATAAGATCCTTCTGAAGCCAAAATTGGTTTTCAGTGGATCTTTAGCATGAATACATGAACAAAAAATTTACTCTTTAACAAAGATTGAAAGAAATTTTTGAATTGTCATGTTTCAAAGATCTGAAAGGGTGAACAAAGTGTAACTAATCACTAGTTAAAATCTAAAGATTGCACTTTCAATCATTCAAAACATTTCACATCAACATCAAGACCCATTTTCCAAAAGAATGAAATCTAAGTATCCTCCTAACTGTGAGAATATTAAGCATATATAAAAGGATTCAAAAAGAGAGTAAAATTATAAAGAGTAAAACCCAAAATCTAAATGAGGCAATCAACATGACATACCCTTCAGTGTGATTCTAAAGCACTTTGTATTGCTTTCACATTGTTTTGATAAAAAAACAAGGATAAACAAAAAGATATATTGGAGAAAGGCTGACATTTCAACAAAATATGAAACACTAAGACTTCCAAAAAAAATTGTTGCTTGAGGATCATTTCAATTTTGATCAAGATGAACTTTCCTACCTACATTCATGCAAATAATTTTTTTAGGTTAGATGTTTCTCTCTATTAATAGGTCTATGTAATTTTCATTATATTAAAATGTTTAAAAATAGATAGGAACAAAGAACCTTGAGACCAAACAAGTATAAATAGAATCATAACCATCCTATAATAATGGAGAACTTTACGAGAGATTGTATTTGATGTTGGGGTATGACCAAAAAGAACTCAAAGGGAATGGTGATACATAAATGTATAAATGAAACCAAGCAAGTTTATCTAATATAGGAAACCAACAAATGTATAGCAAAGGGTGGATGCTTCGAAGGCAACCTCTAGCTAGTGACAATGGTATGCCGCAACTTTATCCAAAAAGCATACATGGCTAAAAGGAAATCAACTATGCTTTGTATTGCTTTGTATTTTTGATAAACTACATATCCAACCTGGTATTAGCTGTGGCTGAAAGTGAAGATTATACCCATATTTTAAAGAGTTAATTCCTTGAATATACATGAAAAATAAATACATTGTCTCAAAATTACCCATAGTTAATGGTTCATTTATAAAACCTCCTTTGTGACTCTTACTTGGAAATCTTTAACTATGTGAAACAAACAATTTCAATTTACTTGGTTTTTGCATAACTTCCCTGTTTTTAGTAATTGGCTTACTGAACTTACTTTATAGTAGGGATCCCATGGTTTTGTAGGTAAATCAATCCACAACAACAGTGTAACAAACTGCAAATTCAATCACCACCCTCTTGAGTAAAAGTTGGTGGTTAAAGATTACAAATCAGGCATAGAAATAATATATATGGCCTGTTTTGACATTGCATGAGTGAAGGGTAAGCCTAAATTCCAAATCAATATTTATGGTTGACATGTAACATCCTTGAACTACACAGTAAGAGTATATTACAGATTATTACATGGATAACTTTTATAGTATGATGTTAAGAAAGGTATTATTTGTTATTAGATGAAAGTCTACAATTAATTAGTCATGGCTTGTCCAACTAAAGTATTCAAGAAAATTAAAGTTTAAGATTGGATATTACATTCAATTTTTCATTAAGGAGAAGCAGTGTGAGAAAGAATTCCCTTGAAGAAAAAACCCAAAAAATAACAAGGAGCAAATTTAAGAAGGGTCTCAATCTGGTAGATAACATTGCAAGTCGAAGGAGTGATTTATTTCACCAGCTTCTTGTTCATAAAATGATAGATGAGATCACATAAGGTCTTCACTCATCTCATAATCACCCGAAATGACCCCTCTAAAAGAAACAACAATAGCGGTACTGCATACAAAAGGGCCTTATTTTTGTAAACTATTTGATTAAGCTCAAATTGAATGATTTGATGCTAAAGTTGGCATGAATAGTTCTAAGCATAATTTTCAGTGAGGTCATCTTAAAAGAAGATTCTATATTACAAAATATCAAAGATTGTAAATGGAAACCTCATATTACAAAGAGGAAAGTGTAATTTCCAGCATATAGTTAAGATTATGTGCTTTAGATTTAAGGTCCAATGGTTTTGTGCATCTAAAGATAATAGAAGCATGTTTTAAAACCTTAAAAAAATGATGTGAAACATTATTATATCATAAAATAAAAATATGATATCATGGAATTTTTCATAAATTTTGAAATAAAGTATTTCATGAAAATTGTGTTGTGATTATTATATAACATGAAATAAAACCTACACTATGATGAAGTGATATAAAGCTTTTGATTAAACAACTTAGATTATATAGAGAGAGAGAGTGTGCGTGAGTGGGTTTGGCATGTCAAAGTACCATAAAACTTATCATATATACGGGTTTAGTTATTGTGCGAATTTGGAATGTCGGTATATCATTAAAAAGAATTATCATATAAAATAAGATATATATAAAATATGCGATCAAATTTTTATTTTATAAAATAAGATATATATAACATGAGATGAAGCATCTGATAAGTTCAGTCACTTTTTTTTTAATGGTGCGGTGGTGTTTATGTGCGGTAGGTGGAGCGATATTTATAAATTAGGAACATTATTTCACTTTAAGTTTCAATTGTGGCTTTGGCACCAACATGAAAGTCCAGCTTCTTGCTCTCTGGTGTGTATTGAAAGTGACAAACATTTTTGGGCTTGTTGACCTGAAAGTTTTGGGGATTCTAAGGTCACCATAAAATGGGCAAGTGGAGTCTATAACTTAAAAGTTACTTCTTTATTACACTGGTGCAACAGGATAAGGACAGAAATCAAACTTCTCAACAATATTTCCTTTGAGCACATTTACAGACAACATAACTCATTGGCAGATAAATTGTCAAAACAAGCATTGAATGGAGAGGAAGGTGTCATAGTGTGGGAAGAATTTCAGGATGCACACATCCATGATATGGGTGTGGTGAGGATTTTTTATTGATGTTATGATCGAGAAATGCTTTAGTGTTCTTTTTTGTTTGAACTGGGTTTGGAAGTTCCCTCTTCCTTTTTAGAAAGTTTTGTATTTTGAGAAGCTTATGTACAGATAAGCTTATATGCTGAACATCGATATACTATTTGATTCAATTTTAAATAACAATAATATGTTTTCTTCTGCTGAAAAAGAAAAGAGAAAGCATTTGATTCTCTCTGATCTATATAAAAACAAACATGATCTATATAAAAACGAACATGATCTATATAAAAACGAACATAATTGGATTTTGATGTTGTTGTAAATCACTCCATTTCATTTAATTTCTTGTGGTTGTAAAACACACATATAATGAATTCATTTGTCATATATATTCAAGGAATTAACTCTGTCTTACACTTGCTTATAAATATACAGAGGAATATATTTCCCTTTTCTTATAACATAGGATTTTATTTCAACCTTTTCCTAATAACATTAAGATGTGGAAAATGAAGAATAGTGGGTGTGCTTGTATCGTTATCATCTTGACAAAGCATTCCAACATTCCATTAGATCTGCAATCTAACTTTCAAACTAAACAAGATTATGCAAGATGTAATCAACCTTTCAAACTAAACATTAACTCTGATCTGTATATATATTTTTCAAATTGATACCTTCAGTAGGACACAACGAAACAAAGTTTAGTCATACCACTAGACCGTCCGAGAATAGTTTCAACAACTTCGTCCATGCAGGAATTGAACACTGTTGCAGCTTGAGCAGTTGAATCCACAAATCCTTTGGCTGTAGCTACCCAATTAGCCCACTTTTCTATATAGTGAATGGCTGGGGAGTACCTCTCCTCTACTGGTTTTTCACCTGTCTTCATAGCTGCAACTACTGGTTCATAACCTGCCCTGTGCAAAAACCATCAGTTGGGTTTAGCTTTCACTACACTAATACACTAGTACACTGATTTAATTTGTGACCTGGTTGTCTGTTAGGAACTGCTTCTGATCAATGCATCAGTTAAGAGTTATCCATGCATTAGCTACTATTTATGAAGGCACCAGCTCTTAATTGTTTATTTGGAACTTGGATATTCTTTTTTTTCCTTAATTGTTTATTTCCAACTTAAAGAACAATTACCATACAATCAATTTAGACAGTACACTTGTCTTATCCTGACACAATCTAAGTATAGACCTCCGCACTTTACATTAAAGCAGAAACCTTAAGAATTATGAGATGCTCTGCTACCTCTCCACAAACCCCCAAAACAATCCCATAGGTTAGAGTCTCTGATTTTTCCTTTGATCATGACAAAGAGTCAGTCTCCTAATTTGTTGTTCCAGGTTCATTTTTTCCACTTCACTCCCTTAGCCCTACGAATCCATTTCCAAATCAGACTTGTGTTTCTGATTCGAGTTCATGCAACCATATATCTCAAACTTATAAATTTTTCACAGACCTCACACAGGCATAGACTAGACATGACCAAACATTCAATTCTCGTAATCACAAAGGCCAAACACAACTTCTTGTTTGGAATCGACTATAACCCCAGTCATTTAATTCCCATATGGTGGATATAAAGACTTTATATTGCACCTCAGGATGGACCTGCGGACCACATAGCTTCCATTACTGGCAACGCCGCAGACCTCCTTATCAAGCTACAGAAATGGAGGGTACTTACAAATTGAGTTTTACCTCAGCTTCAATGGGCCTGGAAGTTGTGTGTTATTTATAATCTTTAAGGATAACTAAATACAAAGACCAACGCTTAATAACTTGATGCGAAGAGCAAGTTATTCCCTATTGAACTGCAATGCAAGTCGGACAGAAAGTGTTGTGTGCAAGTGTGGCTTTCTCTATCGGTTTATTGGTTCTGCTTGAAGCATAAGACCTTCTAGAGTGGGAGGAAGGCATTGAGCTACTGAGACTTTCCTGCTCATTCAATTCCTTTTTGAAACAATTTGTAGTTCCACTTTCCGATCGGGAAGCAAGTAGCAACAACAAGGAGTGAGAACGAAGACCAAGGAGTGAGACCCATGGAGAGCAGGAAGGTTTATGAAGTTTGAAGTAATAAGAATAATAATTTTTTTTTAAGGTGACACCCTAGTCACTTGGTGTTTTAGATCACTTTGTTTGTGAGACAAGGTACCTATCTTCCATATTTGAATTTATAATTTCATAAGACTAAACACATATTTTTAACTATTATTATTTTAAATAAAGTAATTAATTATTAATTTTTAAAATTATTTTTCATTGTGAAAATTATAATTTCATTTAATTGATTGAAACTTTGAGCATTAAACAGAATTAAATCATTTGATTTAAAGAAAATGAATAGAATAAGTTAATAGTCTAGCATGGAAAAAAGTTGTGACTTGTTAATTCATTAGGGTTTAAATTATACTTAAGTTAATTTATTATTATTTTAAGTGTAAAACACGTATTAGAAAAGAGAAATGAAAATTGTAAATTCTCAATGCCACTCCACTTCCACCCCACCTTAAATTTCATTATCTCACATTTAATATATCACTTCTGAATTAAACTCACTTTAATTTTATTACTATGTTATGCTTTGCTTTTTTCTTTTAAAAACTATCACACGTTCTCACCTTCACCTTCACCTTCACCTTCACCTTCACTTTCAAACACAAATTTCATTATTTTACATTTAGATTCCCTTATTAAATTAAATTTACATCTAATTTATTAAAAACTTAAAATGTTTTTGCTTAACAAAGATATATACCATTTTAAAATGTCCACCTTTACTTCTCAAGCAAGCCCATGTGTGCCTCACCTCCCCTCAAATAAATATTTCATTATTTTAAATTTATGATGTCCCTTCTAATTAAAACATAATATAAAGGGAAGTCTTCTCTACAAGTGGCTGCCCTTGATAATTGGTGCTTCCCCAAGAAGAAAGATGTTGTTTCTCTGTCTCTGGAAGGATTGTTATTTTTTGAAGAACTTTTGGACAATGTTGTGTTAGATAAAGGCTCTCTTAAAATTTAGTAGTTGACAGTAGTTGTGGTAATTATAGTTGGTAAATTTATGTTGTCTGCTTGTTTTAATGCATGTTGGAAGACTATAATGATGCTTTCTATATAAAAGGTCTTAGATGGTATTTTTCAGACTAGAAGTTGATCTCTTCCCATAGTACAAAAGATGAAGTAATATTTTCAAGTTACTCCTCTTTCCAGGCTGTGAACGGTGTTGTTCTGCATTGTATTCTTCTCTATGGATATCCTCTATATGTCGTGGTAGCTCTACTTATACAAGCACACATTTTTATTCTTAGGCTTAACCCTAGGCTTATGTGTTGATGGTTAGCGTGATGTTACACCTATCAATGAGTATTCTCTTCAAACATTTCATAACCCTAACAATTGTAACAACGAATAAGAGCCTATGCATGGCCAGCTTGGGGCATCAACATCCTCCTTCATGCATCAAAGGTTTTCACAATGGGCATGCTCCCCTTTTTATAATATATATGTTTATTTAAAGCAAAGGACCAAGAATAATATGGGATTTTGTTAAAAGGCAGGTTTTTAATGGGATTTTTTATTAGGTATAATGGTCACAAAAGTCTGGGGGGTTTTTATAATGGTGAGAAAGGGGTTTGTAAAAGGGATGAGGGTTTTAGGAGGGGATAATGAAAATGGGGAATTGCAATTTTTTTTAATTTTAATTTTTACCCTCTTTTTCTTTATTTTTAAAAGGGGAATGAATAAGAGGGGAGTTTTAAGGAATAGGGGATATAAAGGGATCATGGCCCTTTTATTTCAAACTAAATGAAGAAGGGGAACAAACTGAGGTTGAACATATAGAATGGTATTAGGAGAGGGGGGGTTTATTTTTTTCATAAAATGGAGGATATTGGTGCTTTCCTACAAAGAGGGATCCATGGGGTGAATTTTGACTTTTCATATTCAAGCATAACAACAATGACATTGATGGGTGCAATGGTAAATTAATCAAGGACATAAAATTAACAAATTTCCATTAATGATACACAAAAGCTTTGACAAGGAAAAATTTGAAGTAAATGCGAAAGGGGCCAAATGATGATAGATTTTTCCAAATGAGATATGAACATGACCAATGCTTCAATGCGAACCCAATGAGATTGACTTCATGGCATGCCAAAGTAAATTGTGAAAAATGACAGTCCGCCAAAACTTGACTTGACCATGAGATGACACATAAGATGCAAATTGGTAAGTCTTCCAAAGAGGCCAAATGAAAGTGAAAATAGTGAAATAATATATGGACACAACAAGTGCTCTGCACTAGACAAGATGGTATAAAAATGATGACATGATGACGCACGTGACTAGAGATGACACAACCTCAATGTTCAACAATTACACCAATAATCCATCCAAACTTCTGTCATAATTATAATAAAAAATTGCGGGAAACATAGGGAAGATTAAAATATGCTCCATGATTAGCTTTCTCCATGACCAATTAGTCGGCCTATCACTCATCAAGCCGTTGAGAGTATCTTCCTAGTCGCTATTATCCATTCACCTTCCTAATTGGCTGCAATTGTGAATTAGATCTCTACCTCAAACATGATGATGGGCCGACGGGCTATATCATCTCTAGAGGGAATATTAATGTTTGGACTAATTCATATTAATTTAGTTGTAGTTGTTATATATATAGTCTTTATAATTTTTATCTATGGACTCAATTAGTCATTTTTTAATCATTTTTAGTTGTTTCACTTATTATTTAGTTGTATTTTTTATCCCATGACTAAATTAGTCATTTAATTTAGTCATTTTTAGTTGTGTTGCTCAAATTTAGAAGTATTTAGCTAAAAAACATTGTCGTGACTAACTTTCTTAGTCATGATTAATTTGCCCAATTCTACTAGTATTACCAAATAGAGCTTGTATCAAAAAACTTCATCATTGAAGTTATTGGGTGACCTTCAATCACCATACGTAGTGTGACCTATAATTTGTGCGTTAACATGTAAGACATTGTAAAGACAATTTCAAAATTGTCAAAACAAAACTGAGGCTTCCATGGGAAATTGCCAAGTCAAATAGGATAAAGACCTCCTTGACTCCTCCATAGTAGGGATTGAAATTTTCAACTTTAAATGGCTTGTGGTTTCTTGGGTTTAGTTTCCCACAAAAAGGTTTGTTATCCAGTACAAAATTCATCATGTTGTAACAATACACAAATCCATAGTAAAACAGTGTCAAAAACATTAACTCTATGATTTGACATACATAAAATAAATAAATTAAATTAAATGAAAATACTTAATTTTTAATAGGTGACTAGGCCTTTGGTGTTAATGGATCCAACATGCATATGTTGCTCCAATGATTGATGTTGAATACCATGTAAAGGGAATTACTATAGGCTTAGCTAAACCCTAGCATTAAGTGCCTGACAAGCATAGTTTCACTGCAAAAAAAAGGCTCTGAATGCATATGATCAAGACTTCACCTAATTGACCTTGACTATGGACAAACAACAAAAAACTTGAATTCAAGGTTGTGGGCACAATTTTTTTCTTCCTAGATGTCATATGAACCCATTTGAAACATTGCCACCAAATATCACCGTGCTAAAATATGTCACAAGGCAAGGGCCATGCCAAATAAAGATCGACAAATTGTAGACTAGCACCTAAGGATTGTATTTACCTTCATTTTGAATATAAATACGTTTTTTCTTTGGAAAAAAACTAAAGACTAACATATTTATTCTTTCCATGAGAGATCCATAGCAAAGAGCCATGGGATTGCAATGTGCATATTGGTGTACAAGAGAATAAATTTCTAATATTAAGTTTAAACAACACAAAGAAACATTAACAATACTAATGTAGAGATAATTGGGTTCAATATAAGAAAGCATTGATAGTTATGTGAATAGGAAAAGGGGAGTGGTTTTCAATGTTGCTAACAACTGTTGTATATAGGACAAGTTTCTTTAGCAAACCGTTGAGGATACCCCAACTACCCCACAATTTAAAACTTGCATTGATAAATCATCAAGCTTCTAATGTTCACAAACACTGACAAAAGTGATTTACATATTGCAAATAAGAAAAGTAAATATATTAAAGTCAATTCTTGAACATAGACAATGACCATACTTGAATCTACGATGAGGTAAGTAGTCTTCCTATAGAGATCTACATTTCCAACTCCAACAAGCAAAACGTTTGTCACAGTATCATGCAATGCAAGATGATTCAATGGGTTAGCTGGCTCTAAGCATATCCTTCAAAGGATTTAACATTTTAGTAAATTATTTCAATCAATTCAAACAAAAACTATATATTATCTGCACCAAGCATAGCCACCAAAAAAGTTGATCAAAATTGTGCTTAAGCAACCATTGTTACAAAGGAGATATATGGGAAAAAGAAGAACTAAAAAGACTGCAAGATACACCAACAACATATTAGGTACAACAAGTATGGAAGTACATATAATACAATAGAAACATATCGACAATTTCAATATTGTTATTCATATTGGTGGAAGTTGAATTTCCTTAATGTTTTATCCAACAAATTCATCTAGTGTTTAATGCAGAAAAATAGTCCTTGATAACTCTTCAAAGGGATTGTTTTCACACCAAAAATATATTTACTTGGTTTTCTTAGAGATTTTATGAACCAAAACTTAGATTTTCCTCCAAAGTAATGGATTCTATGTGATCAAGGAGAAATTCACAAAGAAAATAATTATGCAGGTTAGCAAATGGAAAATATAAATTTTAAACTTGAATTTATATACTATCATCCACATGGTGGACAAAAATGACCAATGAGACTACAAAAAATATACAAATGACCATTAGGATTGCTAAAAAAACTTCCCAAAAGTAAAAACAATGAAATAAGATTAAACATTGTGAGAGCAAAAGGCATTTCCAAGAAAAGGAGCCCCTAAAACAAGAACCAAAGGAAAAATATTTAGTTCCCTGATTTTATAATGAGATACCCTTTATGGTCAGAATGTACTGCTATAAAGCACAATGGCACTTCTAAAACACTCTCTAAAAAACTCAAGGATATCTTTGTTTTGAACACCAAATAGGCATCTAGAATGGAAAAAAGGTGGCAACTATAAAGCCAATCCTAGATAGAGAAACATGTTAACCCATCATGTCACCCAAAAAGAAAGTGTTGGGATGAAAATAATACATCCAGAGACATTGCCAAAGATTTTGGTTTCCGGCTAGCTAATGACCCACAATAAGCTCAT
The DNA here is from genome assembly GCA_027924585.1 of Larix kaempferi. NCBI lineage: Eukaryota > Viridiplantae > Streptophyta > Pinopsida > Pinales > Pinaceae > Larix > Larix kaempferi. The sequence goes on from BSBM01000841.1 coordinate 4,123,231, forward strand.
TACCAACTAGAAAAGAAAGAATATTTCACTAGGAAAGTAGGTCTACCTATGTAAGAAAGAGGAAGAAAGTGTGGAACATCTCTTTCTTGAATGTAATTTTACTAGAAATGTTCAAAAATAAGTTTGTGTAAGTCCTGAATTAATGGAAAGGATTTACAAGATCAAGAATATTTATGGAGAACGATGTCTTTCTTGAGAACATTGGAGAAAGAAATAAGTGTTTTAATATTCATATGGACTTCACTCCTTTTGTTGTGGAATTTGGATTGTAAGAAATGCAGGGATATTTACAGGAATGTAAATGCAAACAAACTAGGCATGGATTGGAATCTGTTGGAATATATTAATTATATTCCTTGGAAGGTAATAATGTCTTTGTATTATGTTGGAAGTTATCCACAATCTTATGTAAAAGAGTAATACATTTCTCTCATATACATTATGGTAAAGTATACTCTTGATATCCATCATTATATAAAGAGATGTTATTATGCAGAATTATATTATTCCACATGCAATATGTGAGAGTAATTCTTCCTCATCTCTTGGTATATAATAGGTTCAAGGGAGTCACATCACAAGTATCTGAGATACAACAAATGATATAGTGGTATATGCTCATAGATAGTATCAACACATGGTATTGTGATCTCAAGATCTGCTATATTGTATTGGGGTTATTTATAGTTGCTCTCTTGTAAGATTGAAGGATATTTCTGGAGATAATAGAAGACAACCTTCCCGTGGACGTAGCCCAATTGGGTGAACCATGTATATCTGTTGTACTCTTTTCCTTGTTCTCTTTATGTTCTTATTTACTGTGATATGTTATTGATTGCTAAGATAGGTAAGCTAGTTTAGCTAGATCTTAAGTTCTGACATGGTATCAGAACTGGTTGCTATGATCTAACACCTTCTATAACTTTCAATCAATAACTAGTATCATTTGGGCATTGTTTATTTTGTAGATTTGCTTTCTATCTAGTAGCCATTAGGCTTCTCTTAAGATCTGGGCATATTTCTGCAATTTTTTTTCTAACCCTAACCTTGTTGTGTAGATTTTTGCAGAAATTTTTCAAGGGTTTCTTGAATGTTTTTTTTGTAGATCTATATGGTTCTTGGCTTCTCCTCAAGGAGATCTATCTTTTGGTTGAATGATTGGCAGTTTTCATCCAATTTTGGTAGACTTTGTGCAGGTTTCTGTCTTCGGTAGATTCGACACTATTTTCGGCCTCAAGCTTGACGTTCACGACTTTTCCTTCGCAGAACCTACGGTTAACCGCGACTTTCCCTACTGCTAACCCGCAAGTATACTGCAGACCTACGAATTCCAGTGAGCAGACCCGCATATGCTATGGCATAATCACGCCTGTTCTAATTGTTAACTTGCGTTTACTTCAGTCTACTCGCTACCTTCCTGTGCAGAGAACCGCGAGTGCTTCGGCATAGCTACGACTTTATTACACAGACACCTGCGAACACCCGATCAAAACCGCGACATTCGCCTTTACAGACTCGTGAATCCGCGACTGACTCTACTGTAAAACTGCGAGTAACCACGACCTTTGCTATGCAGAACCTGGGAGTATCAGTGTTTATTCGCTAGTTTCCTGTTGGCAAATCCGTGAGTGACTTTTCTTGGCACTTTTCAACAAGGGTTGTAAGTAAAAGTTTTTTTTCCTTTACTGTTTTTTCTACTATGTTTATGTAGTTCGGTACGGTAAAGTATATCAGTTTTCTTTTATTCACTTTTTTGTTTTCTTGTCAATTCTAGCATTTGGGTTTCTTGTCAATATTTTTATCATTATGACTTCAGAAGTATCTTTTGTTCCTGAACTTTTTGCTCCTAACTATCTTGCATGGAAGAGAAAAATGATTGATGTTCCCAGGAGTAAGAATCTATGGAGGATTGTTAATGGTGAAAACCAAAAACCTGTTGATGCTCAAGCTTTGGTTGTATGGGAAGATAAATGTGATCAAGCAAGAGGGCTCACTGGTCAAACAGTTGCAGATAGTCTTCAGGTAAGTATCGAGGCAGAAGATAGCCCGGTTGAGGTATGGAAAATTATTGCTTCTTTATTTGATAAATCTGATGATGTTTCTGCTTATTACCTTGAAAAGAAGATTTGTGATCTAGATCCTACTAACTTTGAAAGAGTAGAATTATATCTTGCTAGGTGAAAAATTTTAATGAAAAATTAAATAATTGTGGTAAAGATTACAAGAAAATAGACAATGTTCTTATCATTCTTGTAGAAAAAAAATTGCCATCTTGTTTTGATATGTTCATCCAAACTAGGAATAGGGATCTTGAATTGTCTTCAAATACCACGAAACCTACTTTTTATGATTTTTGTAAAGGATTGATAAATGAGCAAGAAAGGTTAATTGTTTCAAGACAACTCTCACCTAATAAAGCTCTTGTAGCACATAATAGGAATCCTAAAAAAAGTTTTAATAATGTTAAAGGTTCTAATTCACACACTTCAAATCCTACTAATAACTCTAGTAATGCTTCTAATGCACATCATGAAAATAGTAAGAAGAAGAAAGTGTATCCTCCTTGTAAACATTGTAGTAAAACTAACCATCCTGAAAAGAATTGCTTTAAAGAGAAATGTTTAAAGGATAAGGCTAAAAAGAATGGTTCAGATGAATCACAAGTAGCTTTGTGTGCTTCTGTTGTTTCGTCTAGTAGTTCTTCTTCTAATGTGGAATGGATAATCGATTCTGGTGCTTCTAAACATATGACTGGTAATGCTTCTTTATTTACATCTTATGACAATCATAAAAACACATCTCAGAAAGTATCTACAGGTGATGGTAAACAACTTTCTGTAATTAGTTCTGGTATTGTTAATGTTGCTAATGGTCAATTGGAAGATGTTTTTTATGTTGAACACATGCCCATCAACTTACTTTCTATTTATTGTGCATGTAAAAAAGGATATAAATTTGAAGCTTGGCCTGATAAATATGTTCTTAAATATATCAATCAAAATTTCAAAGTAGTTTCTTCTGGTCCTGTTGATCATACTGCTGGTTTATATAAATTTACTGGTTTTACTTTAACTAAAAGACAACCTTTTTATTCCTATGTTGCTCATGCTGATGAACTAAGTAAATTATGGAATGAAATATTAGGTCATTTGAATTATGGTAAAAATGCAAATGTTAACTAAAATGGTACTTGGCTTGCCTAATATTTCATCTATTAATGATGTTTGTGAAGGTTGTGTTCTTGGTAAACATCATAGAGAAATGTTTGATAAAGGTAAAGCTTGGCATGCTAAAGAATCTTTGCAATTAATTCATAGTGACATTTGTGGTCCTCTTGAAGTTCCTTCTATCTCTAATGCAGTTTATTTTGTTACTTTTATTGATGACTTTAGTAGAAAATCATGGGTTTATTTTTTGAAAAATAAAAGTGACACTTTTTCTAAATTTCAAGTATTTAAATCCTTGGTTGAAAATGAATCTGGTAAAAGAATTAAGACTTTAAGAACTGATAATGGGGGGGAATTTGTTAAGAAAGAATTTGAAGTATTTTTATCTAAACATGGAATTCAACATCAAAAGGTTGTTCCTTACACACCTCAACAAAATGGTGTTGTTGAAAGGAAAAGCATAACTTTAGTTGAAATGGCTAGATGTATGCTTTATTCTAAAGGATTACAAAAGAAATTTTGGGCCGAATACATAAGTTGTGATAACTTTATTTTAAATAGAGTTCGTACAAAAGTTGTTAAGCATGTTACCTTCGAGGAAAAATGGAATGGTAGAAAACCAAATATTAGTAACTTGAAGGTGTTTGGTTGTGAATGTTGGGCTCATATTCCAGATGAAAAACGGAAAAAGTTAGAACCCAAGTCTCACAAGTGTATATTCATTGGTTATGCTGAGGATTCCAAGGCATATAGGTTGTTTGATCCTTCTAATCAGAGTGTCATAATTAGTAGATATGTTCAATTTAGTGAATTCTCTCCTCCACCTGAGTCTGTAGAAACTCATGTTACCCTAAATATTCCATTGTCTCATGTTACTCCTTCCAGTACTGTGCCTGTCATTGATCTTAGTTCCTCCTCTTCTTCAAGTGTTCCGCCTAAAAGTCTCAAAGCCCCTGAAGTGACTTATGTTCCTTCTAGCCTTCCTGTTTGGGCCTGGAAACTCTTGAATCTACAGGTAGTGAGATTGGTAACCCTTCAGATACTCTTGAAACTAGATCTAACTTTGCTCTTATGACCAAATTTTTGGCCACAGATGATCCTATTTCTTATGCTCAAGCTAAGGGTAAGCCTCATTAGGAACAAGCTATGTATACTGAGTATGATATTCTTATGAAGAGCAAGAATTGGTCTTTTGTTCCTCTTCCTCCGGGAAAGAATTTAGTTGGTTGTAAATGGATTTATAAAACTAAGATTACTGCAGAAGGACAGATTGAAAAACATAAAGCTAGATTAGGTGCAAAAGGTTTTAATCAACTTGAAGGTATTGATTATAATGAAACTTTTGCTCATGTTGCTAAAATTAATACAATAAGAACCATCTTATCTCTTGATTCATCTTATAAATGGGAAATACACCAAATGGATGTTAAAAGTGCTTTTTTAAATGGTAATCTTAATGAAGACATTTATATGCAACAACCTCCTGGTTTTATTAATGTCGAATCATCAAGTTTGGTATGCAAATTACACAAGTATTTATTGTGATAACTCTATATAGGTTGAATACCATGAAAGAATTCTAATAGCCAAGAATATTGAAGCAAAGAATTCCTCACAAGAATTATTCAAAGATATGCAAGAATGAGAAGAAATGTTGAAATAGAACATAAGAGAAGGAATTCAATTGATGGAAATATTATCTCATATCTTATTCCTCAATGCGAATACAATATATAATACATCTCAAGAGAGAAAATAGAATGCCTTAAAGGCAGTTTGTAAAGCACAAAAAGTAAGGCTTACTAAAAACATAAAAACCCCTAGGTGGAAAAAGCAGTTTCCAAAACTGTGCTAGAGGCTCATGAATTTGGAAAGTATGGTATGAAAGCTCATGAGTGAGGTAAATGGAATGTAATGGTGGATTTATAAGAGAATATATGATGTGGAGGTTGAATTGGTCAAGTGATAAGAGTTTCCAAGTGAACTAGCTTTTCCTTATTCGCTAGAAAGTAGAAAAAATAGGATAACGCTATCTAAATCAGGAAAGTGTCTTTCTAATTCAGGAATAGAATAAAATCAAACAGAATCCAAGGAGATCTTATCCAGAATTTTTGCCAAATTCGTTTTTGTGACTTAGGATGGAAAGTGGTCCACTAAAAGACAAAACTGGCCCTATTTAGCTAGTCAAAACTTAGGAAATTAATCTAGATGACTAGTAAAATATATCATAAGTATTTAATGGGTTTTTAAATGTTCCAACACCCCCCCTTAATCCTAACTTTATGAGGTGAAATATCATAAATATAGGGCCCAAGAAACAAGGCTTATGGTCACCCCAATACAAAAAATTATTAGTCCATGTAGGTGAGGAAAGAAGGAAAACCACTTGGGAAGAAAACCTCCCCTCAAGATCATGGAATACACCATAATAATGCTCTCCAAACTCCAAGTAGGTGAGAACTTGGTCAAATGTATGGAGGAATATTCTTCTTGGGAAGAAGTGGAATGTGCTCACTAGACTTGATCTTCTTGAGATGAGATCCAAATGAGACTTGATGATGTCCTCCATCTTCTGTGCAATAGGTGCCAAAAATCATGTAGTGAAATAGAAGCAAGAGAGAGAGAGAGAGAAATCAATCACTCCAAACTGTAATTTTTCCTCCAAAGAATTCAATAACACATCAAAAATAAACCCAAGGAGAGGTTCTGAGTGTGTATGAGCTGCAACAACTGGTTGATGATTCGAATTAGAAGACATATGAGATAACTGAGAGATGTATCCAACTTCTTGAAAAACGTGTTAGCAATCATGTAGGAACTGGTAGGAGCATGGACAGAGGAAGTGAAGGCGCAACCAACAACCTCAACTATGTACTGTCTTCCAAATGACTATATATGACCTTGGATACCATTGACCAGCAAAGGATCCTCAATATCTGAAGTGTAAGAGGAGAACAATGATGAGAGATGGAAAGATCTGAGTTCTTCTTCAATAATAAATTTCTACTATTTGATCTTGAGTACCTGCAAAACAAACTCTCTGAAATATATACTGGAAGACTAATTTAATTAATAACTCCAAAGGATCTTATAACATATGAGAATTCTATATAGGTTGAATACCATGAAAGAATTCAATAGCCAAGAATCTTGAATTAAAGAAGTCATCACAAGAATTATTCAAAGATATGCAAGAATAAGAAGAAATGTGGAAACAAAATATAAGAGAAGGAACTCAATTGATGGAAATATTATCTCATATATTATTCCTCAATGTGAATTCAATATATAATACATCTCAAGAGAGAAAATAGAATTCCTTAAAGTCAATTTGTAAAGCACAAAAAGTAAGGCTTGCTAAAAACATAAAAACCCCCTAGGTGGCAAAAGTAGTTTCCAAAATTGTGCTAGAGGCTCACGAATTTGGAAAGTATGGTATGGAAGCTCATGAGTGAGGTAAATGGAATGTAATGGTGGATTTATAAGAGAATATATGATGTGGAGGTTGAATTGGTCATGTGGTAAGAGTTTCCAAGTGAACTAGCTTTTCCTAATCCACTAGAAAGTAGAAAAAACAGGATAAAGCTATCTAAATCAGGAAAGTGTCTTTCTAATTCAGGAATAGAATAAAATCAGACAGAATCCAAGGAGATCTTATCCAAAATTTGTCCAAATTCATTTTTGTGACTCAGGATGACAAGTGGTCCACTAAAAGACAAAACTGTCCCTATTTAGCTAGTCAAAACTTAGGAAATTAATCTAGATGACTAGTAAAATATATCATAAGTATTTAATGGGTTTTTAAATGTTCCAACATTTATATGGTTTCAAACAATAACATAGGGCTTGGTATGAAAATTTTGATACTTATTTCTTGAATAATGGTTTCAAGTGTTGTATATCTGATCCTAATCTGTATGTTAAGAACTTTGGTGATCATATCCTCATTATTTTGTTATATGTGGATGATCTTATTATAACTGGTATCCAACTTCTTTTAATTCAAAATATGAAAAGTGATCTTCAAAAGCATTTTGAAATGACTGATCTCGGTATATTGCACTATTTCTTGGGTCTTCAAATTTGGCATATGGCAGATGGTATTCTTCTCTCTCAGTCGAAGTATGCTACAAATTTATTGGCTTGTTTCCATATGAGTGATTGTAAACCTGTTCCTACGTCTTTTTAGTCCGGTGTAAAGTTAATTGTTGAGTGTACTACTCCTCTTGTTGATGCTACTCTTTGTCGTCAACTCATGGGCAGTTTAATATATTTAATTCACAGCAGACCAGATCTCTCTTTTTCCGTCAGTATGGTTTCACGGTTCATGCAACAACCTCATGCAAGTCATTGGCAAGCAACAAAGAGAATTATGAGATATTTACAGGGGACATTACACTATGGTGTTTTTTATTCGAGCAGTGCTACAGTTTCACTTTCTGGATATACAGATTCTGATTGGGCAGGTGACAGCTCTGATTGACTGTCAACTGTTGGTTATATATTTCAATTTGGTTCAGGTCTTATTTCTTAGTCCAACAAGAAGGTGAAGACTCTTTATTTATCGTCACGTGAAGCAGAGTATAGAGCTGCCAAAGAAGCAGTTTGGTTATGGGACGTTCTCACTGAGCTTGGTTTGGTTCTGAAATCGTCCACTATGTTGAAATGTGATAATCAGGGTTTAATACAACTTGCTTATAATCCGGTATATCACTCCAAGACAAATCATCTTGACCTTGATGCTCACTACATTTGAGGTCTCGTCGCAGATGATATTCTTTCTCTTGAGTATTGTCCTACCGAGCAGCAGGTAGCTGATATCTTGACCAACTCCTTAACAACAACGAAGTATATGCATATTCATTCTTTACTTGGGATGAGGGAATTTGTCATCAAGGGAGAGCAGTAATGACTCCTTCCTTCCTTAGTGTCAGTGAGGGATTTTCTCCCAGCCACTATTAAGGGGTAGTGTTGGAATATATTAATTATATTCCTTGGAAGGTAATAATGTCTTTGTATTATGTCGGAATTTATCCACAATCTTATGTAAAAGAGTAATACATTTATCCCATATACATTATGGTAAAGTATACTCTTGATATACATCATTATATAAAGAGATGTTATTATGTAGAATTATATTATCCCACATGCAATAATTGAGAGTAATTCCTCCTCATCTCTTGGTATATAATAGGGTCAAGGGAGTCACATCACAAGTATTTGAGATACAACAAGTGATATAGTGGTATATGCTCATAGATAGTATCAACACATGGTATTGTGATCTCAAGCTCTACTATATTGTATTGGGGTTATTTATAGTTGCGCTCTTGTAAGATTGAAGGAGATTTCTGGAGATAATAGAAGACAACCTTCCTGTGGACATAGCCCAATTGGGTGAACCACTTATATCTGGTGTACTATTTTCCTTGTTCTCTTTCTGTTCTTATTTATTGTGATATGTTATTGATTGCTAAGATAGGTAAGCTAGTTTAGCTAGATCTTAAGTTCTGACAAAATCAAGGCCATGACTACATAAGATAATAAGATAATTTTATTAATGTCCAACAAATGACCACAATAATGAGGTCAATAGAACTCAAAAGTACAAACTAGTGTAAAAACACATTAGGATGCGAAAACAGTTCCTATCACTACTCTATCAAATCAGAATGAATGAGTAGTGCAATTTTGAGCATAAAATATAGACATCAATCATTGTGGAGCTAGAAGAGGAATGAGGGGAGAGAGAGGAAGAAGGGGGCTCCCCTACAAATTCATCAATCACTATGAAGGCACCGATGCACTATCTAATGCTGTCATCTAGAGAATGTGGGCCTAGCTTTGTAGTCATGGGAGGAGCCTTAGGTGAAAGAGCTCCATCACTCCTTACATCCAAGGCCAAGGGGAGGAGTATTTAAATGGAAAATAGCTAGGGTAGTATTTCTAAACCCCCCCAAAAGTCATGAGAATTTGACTTATGGTGGCTATTCTTAACAAACCGCCTCCAAAAGTTAAATTCTCATGACTTTTAGGACGGTTGTCAAAACACCGCCTTGAAAAATATATTTAGGGACGATTGTTTTAAGCCCCCCCTGCCAAAAAAAATTATGAGAATTAAAATTTTCGAGGTCATGACTTTTGGGAGGGCTTTTAAAAAACCATCTCTAAAAGTTATATTTTCATGACTTTTAGGAGGGGGTTTGAAAAAAACACCTCCAAAATTTAAATTCTCATGACATTTAGGGAAGGGGTTGTAAAAAAAACACCTTCAAAAATGTATTCAGGGGTGTCCTTGCTAAATCCCCCCCATAAGGCAAGAGAATTGAAATTTTCAAGGAGGTTGTTAAAAAATTGCCTCCAAAAGTAAAGTTCTCATGGATTTTCTGGGGGGGGGGGAATTGTCAAAAGAATGTATTAAAAACCACATTTAGGGGTGGTCATTTTAAACCCCCCTTCTCCAAAATTCATTAAAATCAAACTTTTAGAGGTGGTTGTTAAAAAACCGCCTCCGAAAATTCAATTCTCATTAATTTTAGGGGGGGTTTAAACAAACCGCCTTAAAGAACATAGTTAGGGGCGGTTGTTTTGAAACCCCCCCTAAAATTCATGAGAATCAAAATTTTAGAGGCAGCTGTTAAAAAACCACTTCCTAAAGTTCAATTTTCATGACTTTTTTTGGGGGGTTTCAAAAACCGCCCTGAAAGCTCTAAACAAACTTTTAGAGGTGGTTTTTGCAAGACGCCCACAAGCCTAAACCCCCACTAAAGGGGTGAATTTTTATAGTGTGAAAGATATTTTATCTTATTTTTATTAATGATCTCTTACATGAATAGAGCAAGTGTGGGAACAACATTATGACTTGAACGTCTAATATGAAGGAATATATATGTGTGTGTGTGTGTGTGTGTGTGTGTGTTCAAGAATGGATCTATCAACATCTATTAAAATGGTCAAAATTCATATTATAACAGGGCGGTTTCCGTTGCAGAGGCCAAAACCAATAGAAGTACAATTTTATAGTCATGAGTCATACATTCAAAATTTGCCACAATTTGCAAGCGTATCATTGTCCTTGATCTACAAAATCACTGTTCATTCTTAAATACAAAGTTAACATTTGAAAACAATACAACACTATAAATTTATCCGTGGAGAATTTGCTAACAGTCGAATTTCTAGTTAATGTCTAGGGATTCATAATGACATACGCAATTTAGTATCTCGCAAGGTTCCTTCTTCGACACTTGCACTACCTGGCACCATCTGAGCCTGCACCAAAAGGGCCATGATGTGCTCTTGCTATCTCTTTAGCTATTCAATCTAGTTCTTGAGTGGTGTGATTTCATCTGCATTGCACTAACTAGCCCGTGTTTGGGCATACCCTTCCCTGACGCTAGTCTCCACATTTTGAGATACTCGATTCTCCAAGTTTTCTTTGAGATCCTTAAATTCCTTTCGTTGTGCTTGGACAGTTTCAGAAAGATTGATCTCAGAGGAATTAATGCATTGTAGGATATAAGGAATATACATGGTGACATAATTACTAAGAAAATATGTTTAGTGAATTCTTGAATACGATCAAAGTGGGACTCTGATATAATGCAAATTCTGTATATGGTAAAATCCATGATCAATTACTGCTCATAAGTAATTATGTTTGTACTCAAAATTCATTTACGATCGTATGCTTCTAAAAAGGTTGAGAAGACATGGAAGTAAATATCACCTTCATTTTGGGATGAATGACTTAATCGTTTCCTCTTTTCTTGCATTAATGTTGGAGTTTGCATGCTCTCTATTTAATTATGTAGGACATCTAACATATACCGAGGTAGTTGTGTCACTCGTGGGATATTTTTCAGAACCATGCATAAATCACAAATAATATGTCAGCTCAATCTAATATTTTCCAACAAACCTGAATCATGGGAGATGGTTTGCTGCACAATTAATCTTATCCGTCAAGTTCCAAAGAAATAATGTAACATGATGAAAAAATTTGAATTTTACCATTGATGGGAAAGAAAATTCAATAATTCGAGCAAGCCTAGCTAGAAAGGGGAGTCAGAGTGAAGAACATGAAAGCTCTTAATAGTAATCCCACTTAGTCACAGGGGGAGATGATCACAAACTCATATTGTAAGCACATGTTGTCTTAAGCTTATAAGCTTCAAGAAGTGAAGAAGCATAATAATGTGAAGCAGTATTCTAATTTGAATGTTTTTAGAAGCTCAGAATTCTAGATGTAGAGGGTTGATACTCCAATGAAATGGACTCGAGCATGTTGAGACACTTGTCAATAATGTTAAATATATAGCATCAGGAGACATTATCCAAACCAATATTTTGTATCCAAGATTAATCCTCCCATATATAAGTGAGAACTTTGATTTCCTTTCGTGTAATGGTTATTCCTCCTGTATAGAGGCAATTGATCAAAGTAATGATGTTGTAAAGTCTTGTTGGACAAGGCTTCGAACTTGTGTGCCAATTCATGATTCTCAAGTGAACCTTCCGTATAAAGGTATCCACGAGATGTACCTCCCATATAGAGGTGTACCTTCCGTATAAAGTTCATGCTTTACTTGTTAAAAGCATTTAATGTTGTGTGATGTATTATTAACCATGATCACCATTTTCTATTAAGTCTCCTTTAGAGATGGATCACCTCTAAAGTGAGTTACTTTAGCATATGATCATTTGGTCTGGAATAATATAATACGATCACATCATCTGATAATTCGTATTAGTATAATGTAATGTGAAGGATAATTAAATTTATCACATATTGACCATGTAGTAAGAGAAAAAGAATAGAGATCAAGAGAATTTGAAACTGCCCATGCAGAGACTTGAACTAATTAAATAGAACTCGAATGGTTAAAGCTTCAGTTAAGTATCATTGTATGCCTCAATCAATGCACCAGTTAAAGATATTCCTCAGTTAACCAAAGAAATCACAGTGGTCACTTCAATTAAATCGATCAGTAGGATTTCAGTTAACTAAGTGTTAAATAACAAGAACTAGTTGACTAAAGTGTTTTCAATTTAGTTAAACTAAAAGACAACACTTCAACAAATTAAGTTGAACTCGAATTGATCACTACAGTGATGTTATAAAGAATTAGTTACAGACATTTAACTAAGTGACAACAAAGAATATCTAGTTAACTAAGTGATGACACATAAGTTAGCCACCTAACTAAGTGGGAAAGCTTTTAGTTAAGAGGAGATTTCATCCTAAGTGACAACTCAATGAGATAAAGCACTGCATGAGAAGTGGGGCGCACTTCTGCATGCAAGATTGATACATCTAGTTTGAGGGTGAGTTCATCCTGAAGTTAGAAGATAAAAATAGAAGAGAAGAATGTATAAATATATTATATGGGACTGATGAATTTAGTGTGAAGCGAATTACCTTCTCCTTTGAAGGCAAGGCACTTCTCTTTGTGTGCAGGATATTATTATTGAAGGAAAGGCGTTTCTCCGATTGATCTCTCTTCTCTATTTCTTCTGTATATTCACCAAGAGTGTTTTGGTGATATCTTATCTTCTGAAAGCAATCTGATATGTTGTAAAATAAATAATTATTTTTTATCCATTATATTATACCGAGAAGAATTGCTGGGGTTTTTGTTCTCATAATTTAGAGATTTTCCCTAGGGTATATATTGTGTTATGGATGTATGAATTTCATGTGATTAAATTGTCTCATTGTTTCAAGTTTCGGGATCTAAAAGAATTAAATATCAAAGGTCAACCAAATATTACCATGGTATCAGAGCTCAGGGCATGAAGGAGCTCATTTTTTCATGCCAACTAGATCCTACATAGATCCTGAGAAGTTGAGCACAAGATTTGAATACTATGGCTTCAATCTATGTATGACTGAAAGATCGTCTTAAGGGAACCTCAAACTTCAACACTTGTAAGGATAGGATTATAAACATCCTAGAGGAACATGACCTGGATGGATATGTATCCACTGTGGTGGAGGAGCCTACATCTAGTGCAGGGCGCATCTACATCAAGAAGAATCAAGCTAAGTTCAAACAGATCATCTATGATTTGGTAAAAGATAACTTGATGCTTGTGATCACATCGTTGAAGACCGGGAAATAATGTTATGATACATTGACTAATCTATATGAGAAGAAGGCCCCGATTCAAAAGAGGGAATTAAATAATAATATTCAAAACTTAAAGATGGAGACAGATGAGACAATGGCCTCCTTCTTCACCAATATCTCTCAGGTAAGAGATCAACTTTCTAGTATTGGAGTAGTGATGGATGAAGATGATCTTCTCCAAACTGCTATTGATGGTCTCCCATCCTCATGGGAGACATTCTTGGCTGTGGTAAATGGTCGATAGGTACAAAATAACTTCAAAATTTTGTGGGATGAATTACTCCAAGAGGAGGGGTGAATCTAGAGCAATTCAGTGTGCATCAAAGAAGAAAATCTTTCCCTCACGACAAGAATGGAGAAAGGACAAAAACCCTTCTTCCAAAAGAAGCTATCTCATCCAAAGAAAAATGAGTTCAACAAAGGATTTGGCAATTCAAAAGCTATATGTTTCAATTGCAACAAGAAAGGCCATTTATTAAGAGAGTGCAAAGCAAAGCGGAAAAGAATTTTTCATGCTTCTACCGCTATAGAAGAGGAAATCACTCAAAATAATGCAGCCAAAGAAAAGGAGACAAGAAGGGAGTATTACCTTATCTCATCCCTTTCGGGATCCATCAACACAAGTGCAGAAACATGGTTGATAGAAAATGGCGCATCCAAACATATGACTGGTTACAAGAGTTCCATCACTGATCTAAAGGAGAAAGAGTTCACATGCATGGTAGAGTTTGGGGACAACTCAACATATTCGATCCAAGGAGTTGGATCCATCTCATTCCAGCTGAGCACCATTGATATTTTACATGTGGAGAAAATTCTATATGTTCCAGGATTGAAGAAGAAACTCCTTTCAATTTTGGTTCTTGAATACAAAGTCTTCCAGGTTATCTCCATGGATAACAAAGCACTTTTATGGCCAAAGAACAAAAGCCTAGAATCTAGTGATGTGATTGGAGTTTGAGAGGGAGGACTCTACAAGGTACCTGGGAAGTACATTCAAGATATGGCTCACCACACTATCATTGCATGTGATATATGGCACCGAAGTCTTGGACACCTACACTACAAAGCACTACCAGGACTTCAAAAGATGGTAAAAGATATGCCCGTATTTCATTTTGATCATGATAGTGTATGTCGGGTTTGTGCACTTGATAAGAATGCTAAGAAATTTTTTTCCAACAGTACTACTAGATCTAAAGGGATTTTATATGTAATACATTATGATGTATGTGGTCCCATGTCATCCCCCTCCTTGAGTGGGTTCTTATATTATGTACCGTTCATAGATTATTTTTCTAGGAAGTTATGGATTTATTTCATGAAGGCTAAAAGTTAAACTCTTAGCAAATTTAAAGAGTTTAAAGACCTAGTTGAAAATCAGAAAGAAAAACACATATGTGCATTAAGGTTTGATAATGGAGGAAAATTTGATTCGCATGCATTTAATGAGCTATCTAGTGATGCAGGAATATGTAGATAGTTAACAGTACCATATGACCCTCAACAAAATGGGTTTCCGAAAGGAAGAATAGAACCATATGTGAGGCTGCAAAATCCATGATGCATGATCAAGATATGTCTACCTCATTACGGGAAGAAGCCACCTGCACAAATTTGTACATCCATAATAGAATCCCACATGCCATTATATATGAGAAGACACCAGAAGAAGTGTTTACCGGTGAGAAGCCAGACATCTCACACTTGAGGATCTTCAGGAGCCATTATACATTCATGTACCAAAAGAAAAGAGAACAAAGATGAATCCTTCTGGGAAAAAAAGCACCTTTGTGGGTTATAGTGAGTCATCGAAATCATACCAAATATATGTACCTAGTGAGAGACGCATTGAATTCAGCCGATATTTTACCTTCCACGAGGAAGATTCTTTCAAAATATCGAAAGAGATTCAATGTGATTCAGAGATGGAGGATCCCAAGTCTGATTCTCCCCTTCACAGTTTGAGAGGGAGAAACCAGAAGATGCCTCACATTCAATAGCTCCTGAAGAACCAATATAAATGATTGAGAGGTCACCTGATGAACCTCTCACTAAAATAATATCTACGTGGTTCCGAGACATCTTACAAAATGTAGAGAAACATGGATCACCAGCAGGCTCATCCAGAGAATGCAAGCAACCTGACAGATATTCAGGGTATGTGGAACTGATGAGTCACATCAATGATTCAGAACCATCCTCATATGAAGAAGCTGCAAAGTAGCAAGTTTGGAAAGATGCAATGACAAAAGATTACAACTCTATAATGAATAATGATGTTTGGGAGGTTGTTCCCAAACCTGATGGGAAGTCCATTGCGACTTCCAGATGGATTTACAAGATAAAGCATGTTGCGTATGGTAGGATTGAGAAGTATAAAACCAGATTCATTTCCATAGGTTTCTCTCGAAAAGAAGGCATCGATTATGATGAGACCTTTTCCCCTGTGGAAAGGTACACCCCAATCCAAGTAATGATTGCACTTGCATATGTTCTATGATGGAAACTTCACCAGATGGATGTGAAGAAAAAATTCCTTGTTGGTGAGGTTGAGGAAGAGGTTTATATTCAACATCTTGAGGGATTTGTCGTGCATGGGAAGGAGTCCCATGTTTTCAAGCTAAAGAAAGCTCTATATGGGATTAAGCAAGCCCCTAGGGCTTGGTTCTTTATAATTGATAGCTACCTTTAGAAACTGGGTTCCAGTAAGATTGAAGCTAATCCAAATTTTTACTTCAAATTAGTGAAGAACCAACCATTGATATTGGTTCTGTATGTTAATTATTTGTTTCTCACTGGATAGGAACATATGATTGCTTGGTGCAAGAGAGAGCTCACATCAAGGTTCGATATGAAAGACTTAGGTCTAATGCACTACTTTCTTGGACTTGAGATTTGACAAAGAAAAGATGAAATTTTTCTATCTCAAGGGAAGTACATTATGGATATATTGTGCATGTTTGGCATGATATATTACAAATATATGACTACACTGATGGTTTCCAATTTGAGGAAACTTCATGAGTCAAGCTATGGATCATATCTAGTATATCCCACTTTGTATAGACAACTTATAGGCTTGATAATGTATTTGATACATTCGAAGCCTGATATATGTTATGTCTTGAGAATTTTGTGTCAATTTATGTCTGATCCGAGAAATAGGCACTGGACAAATGCTAAGCATGTGCTTAGTTACCTTTGACGTACAATTTCATATGGACTCAAATATGCCTCCAATGGAGGAGTCATGTTACTTGGTTATACAAACTCAGACTAGGGAGGAAGCATTGTGGATCATAAGAGTACATCCATATATTTTTATAGCCTAGTATCGACTATGATATCTTGCTCCAACAAAATGTAGGGATCTGTATCCCAGAGCACTATGGAAGTAGAATACATAGCTACTAGTGTTTCCTATCGAGAAGCAGTGTGGCTCAAAAATCTACTTGCAGGGTTGTTCGGTGAAACTATTGAGCCTACATTTATTAGGTGTGATAATCAGAGTTGCATCAAGCTTTCTAAAAACCCAGTGTTTCATGACAAGTTGAAGCACATTGAAATGAAGTATCACTTCATCCGAGACATGGCACATAAAGATAAAATGAAACTTCAATACATTGCTATTGATGAGTAGATTATAGATGTGTTAATAAAGCATCTATCAGTGAAAAAGTTCAAGTACTTCCGAGACAAGATTGGTATGGAAGAGAATGCCTCCCTCACTAAGAGGGAGTGTTAAATATACATCATCATGAGACATTATCCAAACCAATCTTGTGTAGCCAATATTGATCCTCCTGTATAGAGGTGAGCACTTTGATTTCCTTTCCTGTAAAGGTTATTCCTCATGTATAGAGGTAATTGATCAAAGTAATGGTGTTTTAAATTCTTGTTGGACAAGGCTCCGGACTTGTGTGTCAAGTCATGATTCTCAAGTGAACCTTCCGTATAAAGGTATCCATGAGATGGACCTCCCATATAGAGGTGTACCTTCCGTAAAGGTCATTCTTTACTTGTTAAAGGCATTTAATGTTGTGTGATGTATTATTAACCATGATCACCAATTGCTATTAAGTCTCCTTTAGATATTGATCACCTCTAAAGTGAATTACTTTAGCATATGCTCATTTGGTCTAAAATAATATAATATGATCACAACATCCGATAATTTTTATTAGTATAATGTAATGTTATGGATAACTAAAGTTAGCACATATTGACCATGCATCAAGAGATAAAGAAATACAAAATAAATCATAGAGATCAAGAGAATTCAAAATTTTCCATGCAGAGACTTCATCTAATTAAAGAGAACTCGAATTGTTAAAGCTTTAGTTAAGTATAAATGTATGCCTCAATCAATGCTTCAGTTAAAGCATCAGTTAAAGATATTCCCCAGTTAACTAAAGAAATCACAGTGGTCACTTCAAGTAAATTGACCAGCATGATTTCAGTTAACTAAGTGTTAAACAAGAAGGACTAGTTAACTAAAGTGTTTTCAATTTTGTTAAACTAAAAGACGACACTTCAGTAAATCAAGGAGAACTCGAATTGATAACTACAGTGATGTTATCAAGAATCAGTTAAAGAGAGTTAACTAAGTGACAACAAAGAAGATCTAGTTAACTAAGTGATGGCACTTAATTTATCCACCTAACTAAGTGGGAAAGCTTTCAGTTAAGAGGCGAGTTCATCCTAAGTGACAACTCAGTGAGATAAAGCACTGCATGAGAAGTGGGGCACACTTCTGTATGCAAGATTGATACATCCAGTTTGAGGGCGAGTTCATCTTGAAGCTAGAAGATAAAAATATAAGAGAAGAATGTATAAATATGTTATACGGGATTGATGAATTCAATGTGAAGTGAATTCTCTTCTCCTTTTAAGGAAATGTACTTCTCTTTGTGTGCAGGATATTATTATTGAAGGCGAGGTGTTTCTCCGATTGATCTCTCTTCTGTTTTGGTGATATCTTATCTTCCAAAAGCAATATGCTATGTTGTAAAATAAATCATTCTCTACTATCCATTATATTAGACTGAGAAAAATTACTGAGGTTTTTGTTTTCATAGTTTTGAGGATTTCCCCAAGGTATATATTATGTTATGGATGTATGAATTTCATGTGATTGAATTGTCTCATTGTTTCAAGTTTCAACATCTAAAAGAATTAAAGATCAAAGCTCAACCAAAGATTAGCAAATAAGAGTAAAAAATATGAAACAAGAGGTTGAAGGATTAAAGAATGGATTCTCTAAGATCAGTTCAATGTTTCATTATGATAATGATCTTAACTTAGTCAAATCCAATCATCTTGAGGTAGATAAAAATAAAAGAAGCAAATAAAAACAATTAAAGAATGAATAGTGAACTGAAGTGAAACTGAGAGCAACAAAAAGACAAAGCATGAGTCCATGAATATCCCTTTACCATTGATGTGAAAGGGGGAGATTGAAAGTAAAATAAGGGATGCAATCAGGGGCTGTCAGGGAGCATAGAATCAGTGGATCAACAGGCTGCAAGTCAAGGGGAGATGATCAAAGAAGCAACACCAATGAGGAGGTAATACTTAGGGTGTGTTTCACTTAGTTTTACTTGGTGTTGGCATCAATGCCAAAGGGGGATATTGTTGGACTTAGTGTTGTCATTGATTTCAAATGGGAGTAAAACATATAGACTTGATGTAATTAGAAGTCAGTTTGAAGAAATATATAGAACAGAATGTCAAAGTGAGTATGAATACAAGTGCGTAGTGGAGTAGGCGATGTGTCAGGGTCCTACAACCTGTTAGTCCCATAGACGTTCTAAGGCTTTATTTTAGAACTGTTCCTGAGAATCAATAATCTTGTTTCCTTACAGTTTATGTTTTAGCCAACACTTTAATCAAGAATCATGTCATTTGCATTAATCACAAATACAGAGAACAACCATAGTCATGTTTTATAAAATGTGGGCCGCACTTCTGGTATTCCAGTACAAACTTATAACAAAATGCGTGAATGAAATGGCACAAGTAAAGATACTATGAAGGTAAATATTTATCCCATGTGTACAAAAAAATTGCTGAGCGGAATGAATTTAGTAGTTATAAAAAAATAATGACAAAGTAAAACCCAGTCCTCATAGGGAAAACCCAATCAGTTCTGAATTATATGTCATGAATAATCCACAACATATAATGAAAATGATACCCACAATCACATTTGAATCAAATATCAGTGGAATATTATCCTATTAGGGTCTGTATTAACTTTTCCAATTATAGAAAAGTTGAAAGAGATTAAAATACAAAAGGATAAAATACTATCTGCACATAACATAGCTTAGAATCCACAAAAATCCATGACAGAGCTTGAATGTTCTCTTTCCATTACCTGATCAGACAAAAATATTCAGAAGTTACACTTCTTACAAAAAGAGTCGACCTTATCGATTACTTGTTCTGATCTATTTATAGCCCCTTAGACTTTACAAAATTTACAACAAAATTATGCTATGAAATAACAGCTTTCAGTTTTTCCAACTATTTAAACAACAAATCTGCTACAAAATGATTATCTAGTAAACTACTGTATTGACTCGCTGGAGATGGAGGTTGAGGTCCTCCTTGCTGATGTGGAGGAGGGTACTGCTGCGATGATGATGCTCCAACTGTCGGTTGCATAGTTGAGCTTCTTTCAAAATGATTTAGTTGAAGAAATCTGGTTATATTGTGGTTATACCCTTCCATTCTTTGCCTAGTCTTCAGCCTCTCTGGATAACTGATGTTGATTCTGAATTGAAAGCACGGGGT
This sequence comes from Larix kaempferi, assembly GCA_027924585.1. Taxonomy (NCBI): domain Eukaryota; kingdom Viridiplantae; phylum Streptophyta; class Pinopsida; order Pinales; family Pinaceae; genus Larix; species Larix kaempferi. The sequence continues at coordinate 4,143,335 of BSBM01000841.1, forward strand.
AATGAATATCAAAGATGTCATCCCCCATATGCTCTTCTTTTTTAATCTGAGATCTCCCATAGGGAATTGCTTCAATGTTTGCGACAGACGCCATGGAGATGAGTTTGTGAAGTGCTTGTGAGGTGATAGATGCTTGAAAAGGAAAGAGTTCAGCTGGTGCGGTAAAGAACAGTGGGAGAGCTCAAGATAGGAAATCATAAAAATAGCTCAGGAAATTTGAATGATGCACCTATATAGCGGGAATTTGAAAGAATCGTTTAAGTGAGCTGGCCACGTGGCACTATAGGATTGGCCATTTAAGCGAGGGGCGTGGGGATATTGAATGCACAGGGACTGTTATTAACAAAGTGGCGATGGTAATAACCATTGGGTAAAACCTAGGAGGGCCCACCCCAGGGGTAGAGTACAAAAGAGTGGTTTCAGGGCCAGAAGAGAACAGTTTTGGGAACACTCTTTTGGAATCCTAAAGAGCTATGAAGCTAGCATGTGGAGGGAGCGGTTTTTGTTTAGGGTTGCGCATGGCTCTTTAAATTTTGGGCAGCTATAGCAGCCTGAATGCTTCATAGACATAGATATTTATAATCTTCCATATAGATAATAGCATTGGATTGGAAGAGTTAACGCATAGCTATCCCACTTGTCTGACTAACCTATCAGGATGTGACAACCCTTTAATTTTTCGCCAATACTAAAAATAACGATTCAGGGTTACATTGAGGTGGTTTATTCAGACCACTTTTACGGCCCTGAATCCACAGCATGCAGACACGTGTCCAGGTGGTTTCAGATTCATGCTCCTGGGACAATATCATCCTTTGAGCACTTTTAGAGGCATGAAGGCATGTGAACCATTGATTTAAAAAGGAGCCGGATCTTGAGGGTAAGTAATAGAGAGAATCTTCATGATTTGTGATGGGTCAGTCCTTCGTCTAGACATTATAACTAATAGTCTTCTGACTACGCGACTTTATTGATGAGCTCATAGGGCAATTTTCAGGGATTTATGGAAGCAATATTGGGAGACCTCTTTTCAGGCCCTGAATAAAACTGATACTACCACGTGGCTAAGTGGTTTAACTTTTAGGGATCGGTCTCTCAGATTAACAATCGTGCATCTCCAAGCCCTGAATGGATCTCCACCATCCATCTAACCTTGATTCAGTAAGATCTGGAAATCACTCGATGCTTATGTCTCCAACTTTGTGATCTTCCACATGGTAATTTCCTCACTCATCGTCCTTCATATTATGCACAAGGTCGCATGATACGAAGTCATATGCTCCACTTGATATCTTTTGAGCTGCTTGTCGCATGCTACGAAAATACTGGTACTAACACAACCTAAAATAGAGCATAAGTAGTAGAGTGGATGTTGTGTTGGGATATTACAAAATAAAAGAGAGCATGCACAATAGAGTGGGTTTTGTATCAGTGGGTCTTGTATCCCAAAAAATGGCTCCCTAAATGGTCTATAATCCACACAACAATGCAATTTTAAGTTAGTACAAATTTCAACACAAGTTGGCTCAAGAAATACCGTAAATCAAGTTGAGCATCTTGGTCAACCCTCTCACTCAAAAGAGAAGGGGAGTTCAGCCGTGTATACATAAGAGCACGATGATTAGTGTAAGGATGGACTGGGTAGATGAGAAAAAAAAATTTAAGGATAAGGGGTTCCAATTTCAAAAGAAGGAAGGTAAAGGGGTTCACAGTTCAGAAGAAGGAAGGCGAAGGGTTCACAGTTCGGAAGAAAGAAGGCGCATGGTTTGTAGTTCGAAAGAAGGAAGGCATAGGGTTCAAAGTTCAAAAGAAGGAAGGTGCATGGTTCACAATTCAAAAGAAGGAAGGTGTAGGGTTCACAGTTCATAAGAAGGAAGACGCATGGGTCGTAGTTCATTAGAACAATAGAGTATGAATTTGAAAATAGGATGAAGGATAGATTTTGGAAGTAGAGCTTTGTGGAAATTCATAGTTGAGAAAAGTTTCCATTACGAGGAAGGACTAAGTTTGAAGAAAAACCTAGTGCGCAGTATGAAGGAAGTTTAGGATAGTGTATTGAGTCAAGTACGGAATGCCGAGATAGCTAATTTGTGGTACAGATCCAAGTGTCATGAGTGTATAATAACACAAAGGGAATAAAGTTGAGTATGCTAAACTAAGTGCACAACATCGAGTGAGGAGAAAAGAATTGTGCAAAAAAGAGTGCGCTACGAAAAGTGCATAGAGAGTGCACAATGAAGAAAGGGTGTAGAAAAGAGTGTGCAGTTTGAAGATAATTGTGGAGAGTGCATAGTTAATATTATGCAGTAGAAAGTGCACAGTGGAAAACAAGTTGTAGAAAGTGTTCAGTGCATAGCAATCGGAGTATAAAGCAATACTAAAGAAAGAACAAAGTATAGAGAAATCTGAGGAGAGTGTGCAATACTAAGTAAGATTGAGAAAAGAGAAAAGAAAAGAGAAAGCATAGAAGAGTGAGAAATGGATAGTTCAGAGTAAGCTAAAGAGAATATGCAAAGGGGTTTTGAAGACTTTGTCATGTCTTAGAAGAGAAAGAGGTTTTTAGCCTCCATCTTGTCGCAGTAGAGGAAGTGTGTGAGGGGGTTTGAATCCTCCATCCTGTCGCAACAGAGGAAGTGTGTGAGGGGGTCGTATCCTCCTTCCAGTGGTAGCTAGAAGCTTCCTTTCAGTTGGATATGACTAAGAAAAGGGGGTTGTATCCTCCTTCCAGTTGAAGCTGGAGAAGCAGGGTGTTGGAGAATCCCTTCAGTCAAAGCTGAAGAAACAAGGATGTCGGAGCCTCCCGCCAATTGTAGCTAGAAGCTTCCTTTCAGTTGGATATGACTAAGAAAAGGGGGTTGTATCCTCCTTCCAGTTGAAGCTGGAGAAGTAGGGTGTTGGAGAATCCCTTCAGTCAAAGCTGAAGAAACAAGGATGTTGGAGCCTCCCGCCAATTGTAGCTGGTGATCATTGGATATTTAAGTCTCCACAACTTGATGTAAACCATATTGTTTTTATTTATACTAAATATATTTATTTTATATATATACATTCAGTGTACTCTCTAGTTAATGATGGTTTGATGCATATATTATTTTGTTGAATTGTAATTTTGTTGAATTGTAAGTGGAATAGTAAATTTGATAGGATACTGATTCAACCCCCCCTCTTATTATCCCAATGTGTTCTACATGGTCCCCATTACGTCAAGTTCCTCCATCAAATGAGGAAACTTTTTCTAAATCTGACTCTTAGGGAGCCACTTTCCTTGGTGAAGAAGTTTCCCTGCTTTGACAACCTGATACAATTGGTTGTTTTTGTAGTGAGTGCCCTTCATATTAATTTCCTTGATTAAGTCGATTGTAGCCCTTATCAACGCACTCAATATTGATTTCTGTAATGGCCAATTTCTCAACTACCTCTAAGGTGTCCAAGAGATGTGGAAAATAAGGTCGAAGTAACTCCACATTAAAGGTAGGGTGCAAGCAGAGGAAAGGGGAACACTTAACTCAAATTAATTCTCACCCACATCCTTGGTGATGGTGTAAGGCCCATATCAAAGTGGGTGGAACTTTTGATGTGGCCCTATGAGGTGCTCTTTATATAAATGTAATCGGACCTGATCACCAACCTAAAACTTATGTGGAACTTGATGCAAGTCATTTCGTTGCTTATACTTGGCATTGTACTTCTACAATATCGCATGAACATTCTATTGGATGTGTTTCATTTTCTCAACAAATTTGGATGCCTGATCAGACTCAATTTGAGCGAGGGAGGACTCTTCCTGTGTATATGCAATGGTAAATGCTACATCAATTGGGGCTAATGCTACTTCAAAAGGGTTGCGACTAATAGAGATGTGAAGGGCTCTGTTGTAGCTATGTTGAACAAAAGGAAGTCTCTCATCCCAAGTGTGGGGATGTTTGGAGTTGTACATTATGAGGATATGCACAATCATCATGTTGACACCTCTATCTTCCCATCTATTTGTGGATGGAAGGTAGTCGATTTGGTTAGCTTGGTGTCCATCATTGACCATAGGATGGACCGAAAGGTACCCATGAATATATTGTCTCGATCTAAAATAATGGTTTGTGGGAGGCAAAAATGAACCCAAAAACGCTCGAAGGAGAGATTAGTAGTGGCCTCTACTATGATTCTCTTCTTGTAGGGAGTTAAAATGGCCATCTTAGAGAACTAATAAACAAACAAAAATACATAGTCATTTCCATGCTTTGTTGAATGCAAGCCAAACATGTAGTCCATGGATACACAATGGGGTAGGAAATGGGTTGTACAATCCTTTGTTCTTGATGAAAGGTTTGGAAATGGAACAGGAAGTTCATGATCAGATGTACCTACCAACATCTTGTCATAGCTTCAACCAGTAGAATTACTTTTGTAGCATTGTGACTATCTTCTCTATGTTGAATTCCTTGCCACTCTACTGTAATGTTCCTCCTAAATAAAATTCTCATGCTCGCTTGTAGGAACATAGAGGTGTCCAAGATGGCATAAATTTTACCCTAGAGATGAAAGTGTGTGACACTGATCTTCCTGCTTGTAATTATCTCTGATAGGAAATAGAAGGTAAAGTTCGTTGTCATACAATGTGGGCCACCCGGATGTCTCATGTCCACAAGAGTTGATCATTGTAGTCATCCCAACAACTGGAGGTTGGATGAGGTAGTATGCAACATTATTGGTGATACCCTTCTTATACTTGATGTTAAGGTGGAAATATTGTAGGTATGTGGACCAATTATAATGGAGGTATTTTTGTAACATTTTGTAAGTTTGCATGAATTATAGGTGCTTGTGATCAGTGTGGATGATGGTCTCCTTCCCTAGGATATAATGTTTCCATTGACGACAAGACTGCACAATAAATTAAATCTCCTTGTCACATGTGGGATTCCTACTAACTGGATAAGAGAGTGTCTCACTATGATATGCCACTAGGTTCCCATGTTGAGTGAGGACCGCACTGATAGCATAGTTAGAGGCATGTGTCTCAATATCAAAAGGTTGTTGTAGTTCTAATAGAGCAAGAAATGGTTCCGAGTAGAGGCATCATTTCATATCCTTAAAGGAATTTTTTTGTGATTCACCCCAAGAAAAATTAGATTTGGCTCCAACCTTGGCCACTTGGATTAAGGACCAAGCGATATGAGAGAAACCCAACACAAATATGTAGTAAAAGTTAGCGAGGCCCAAGAATCTGTATAGATTTGTTACAGTTGTTGGAGCTAACCATTCACAAATGACTTGGATCTTGGTTGGGTCCACATGAATCCCATGTTCATCCACAACATATCCAAGGTACTGGATTCTCTCCATGTCGAATGAGCATTTCTCCAAATTGGCATATAACCTGTGTTGTCGCAGGGTGCTTAAGACCCACTGAATGTGGTGCAAATGTTCCACCCAAGTTTTGTTGAAGATGAGGATGTCATCCAGATACACGACCATGAAGGATTTTGTGAATGGCCACAAGATACTTTCCATCATCCTCATGAATTTTGTTGGAGCATTAGTCAATCCAAAAGGCATGACCAACCACTCAAAAAGGCCTCTGTTAGACTTGAAGGTTACCTTCCATACATCACTTTGCTCGATTGGGACCTGATGGTATCTTGATTTCATATTAATATTAATGAAGAACTTGGAACCCCTCAACTAATCAAGTATATCATCTATCTAAGGGATTGGGTATTGATTCTTGACATTGATCTTGTTTGGGGCTCTATAATCAATGCAAAGTTTCCATGTCCCATCATTTTTTTGTGCCAACGCAATTGGGCTCTCGCAAGGTGAGGAGTTGGGTCGAATGTGGCCTTTTTGGATGAGCTCTTTGTCAAAGATTAAGATCTAGCTAAACTAGCTTACTTATCTTATAAATCAATAACATATCACAGTAAATAAGAACAAAAATCGAACAAGGAAAAGAGTGCACCAGATATACGTGGTTCACCTAATTGGGCTACGTCCACGAGAAGGTTGTATTCTATTATATCCATAAATATCCTTCAATCTTACAAGAGAGAAACTATAAATAACCCCAATACAATATAGCAGAGCTTGAGATCACAAAACCATGTATCAATACTATCTATGAGCATATACCACTTTATCACTTGTTGTATCTCAGTACTTGTGATGTGACTCCCTTGACCCTATTATATAGCAAGAGATGTGGACAAATTAATCTCACATATTGCATGTGGGATAGTATAATTATCCATAATAACATCTCTTTATATAATGATGGATATAAAGAGTATACTTTACCATAATGTATATGGGATAAATGTATTACTCTTTTACATAATATTGTGGATAACTTCCGACATAATACAAAGACATTATTACCTTCCAAGGAATATAATTAATATATTCCAACACTCCCCCTTAATAATGGCTGGTAGAAAATCCCACACTAACACTAAGGAAGGAAGGAGTCATTACTGATCCCCCTTGATGACAACTTCCCTCATCCCAAGTAAAGAATGAAGATGCAAATACTTCGTTATTGTTAAGGATTTTGTGAAGATATCAACTCCTTGCTACTCGGTAGGACAATACTCAAGAGAAAGAATACCATCTGCTATGAGACCTAGAATGTAATGAGAATCAAGATCGAGATGATTTCCATTGGAGTGATATACCGGATTATAAGCAAGTTTTATTACACTCTGATTATCACATTTCAACATAGTGGACGATTTCAGAACCATACCATGCTTAGTGAGAACATTCCATAACCAAACTGCTTCTTTAGCTGCTTCTTTGGCTGCTCTATAATCTAATTCACATGACGATAAAGAAAGAGTCTTCACCTTCTTGCTGGACCAAGAAATCGGACCTGAACCAAGTTGAAATATATAACCAACAGTTGACCGTCAATCAAAACTGTCACTTGCCTAGTCAGAATCTGTATATCCAGAAAGTGAAACTGTAGCACTACTCGAATAAAAAACACTATAGTACAATGTCCCCTGTAAATATCTTAGAATTCTCTTTGTTGCTTTCCAATGAATTTCATGAGGTTGTTGCATGAACCATGAAACCATACTGACAACAAAAGAGAGATCCGGTCTATTGTGAGTTAAATATATCAACCTGCCCATGAGCTGACGATAAAAAGTAGCATCAACAAGAGGAGCAGTACACTCAATAATTAATTTTACATTGGACTGGAAAGGAGTAGGAGCAGGTTTACAATCACTCATATGGAAACGAGCCAATAAATTTGTAGCATACTTCGACTGAGAGAGAAGAATACCATCTTCCATATGCCAAATTTGAAGACCCAAGAAATAGTGCAATATATCGGGATCAATCATTTCAAAATGATTTTGAATATCATTTTTCATATTTTGAATTAAAAAAAGTTGGCTACTAGTTATAATAAGATCATCCACATATAACACAATAATGAGGATATGATCACCAAAGTTCTTAACATATATATTAGGATCAGATATACAATGCTTAAAACCATTATTCAAGAAATAAGTATCAACTTTTTCATACCAATCCCCAGGTGCTTGTTTGAGAGCATATAAATATTGTTCCTTACACACCTCAACAAAATGGTGTTGCCGAAACAAAAAACGGAACTTTGGTTGAAATGGCTAGATGTATGCTTTATTCTAAAGGATTACACAAGAAATTTTGGGCCAAAGCCATAAGTTGTGCTAACTTTATTTTAAATAGAGTTCCTACAAAAGCTATTAAGCATGTGAGGAAAAATGGAATGGTAGAAAACCAAATATTAGTAACTTTAAGGTGTTTGGTTGTGAATGTTGGGCTCATATTTATGATGAAAAACAAAAAAAAAATTAGAACCCAAGTCTCACAAGTGTATATTCATTGGTTATGCTGAGGATTCCAAATCTTACAGGTTATTTGATCCTTCTAATCAGAGTGTCATAATTCATAGAGATGTTCAATTTATTGAAGTCTCTCCACCACCTAAGTCTGTAGAACCTCATGTTACCATGAATATTCCATTCTCTCATGTTGCTCCTATATATGTTACTCCTTCCAATATTGTGCATGTCGTTGACCTTAGTTCCTCCTCTTCTTCAAGTGTTCTGCATGAATGTCTCAAAGCCCCTGAAGTGACTTATGTTCCTTCTACTCTTCCTGTTTGGGCTAGGAAAAATCTTAAATCTGCAGGTAGTGAGGTTGGTAACCCTTCCGATACTCGTAGAACTAGATCTAACTTTGCTCTTATGACCAAAGTTTTGGCCACAAATGATCCTACTTCTTATGCTCAAGCTAACGGTAAGCCTCATTGGGAACAAGCTATGTCTGCTGAGTATGATTCTCTTATGAAGAACAATACTTGGTTTCTTGTTCCTCTTCCTTCGGGAAATAATTTAGTTGGTTGTAAACGGATTTATAAAACTAAGTTTACTGCAGAAGGACAGATTGAAAAATATAAAGCTAGATTAGTTGCAAAAGGATTTAATCAACTTGAAGGTATTGATTATAATGAAACTTTTTCTCCTGTTGCTAAAATGAATACAATAAGAACCATATTATCTCTTGCTTCATCTTATAAGTGGGAGATACACCAAATGGATGTTAAAAGCGATTTTTTAAATGGTAATCTTAATGAAGACATTTGTATGCAACAACCTCTTGGTTTTATTAATGTTGAATCTTCAAGTTTGGAATGAAAATAGCTTACCTATCTTAGAAATCAATAACATATCACCGTAAATAAGAACAAAAAGAGAACAAGGAAACAAGTACACCGGATATACGTGGTTCACCCAATTGGGCCACATCCACGGGAAGGTTGTCTTCTATTATCTCTAGAAATCTCCTTCAATCTTACAAGAGAGAAACTATAAATAACCCCAATACAATATAGCATAGCTTGAGATCACAAAACCATGTGTCAATACTATCTATGAGAATATACCGCTTTATCACTTGTTGTATCTCAGTACTTGTGATGTGACTCCCTTGACCCTATTATATACCAAGAGATGTGGAGGAATTACTCTCACATATTGCATGTGGGATAATATAATTCTCCATAATGACATCTCTTTATATAATGATGGATATCAAGAGTATATTTTACCATAATGTATATGGGATAAATGTATTACTCTTTTACATAAGATTGGGGATAACTTCTGACATAATACAAAGACATTATTACCTTCCAAGGAATACAATTAATATATTCCAACACTCTTGAATATGACACTTTATTTCCTCATTCTCCAAAAGAGAGCATATATATACTGGGCCATTAGGTAAAGGAGCATAATGCTTCAAATAAATGGAATGTTTAACCTAACAATATAGAGGAACCCCTTTTGGTGAAGAAAATATATCTATGTATTCTTCGACAATATTGTCCACCTACTTCTGCTATTTAGAGAGATATTGTGCTCAGGATGTGGCGGTTGTAGTGACCTTCCATCCACCATCTAACCAAACCATGAAGATGACAAATTTCCTAGCATGAGAGGTTACCTTTCGACACTACATTGTCAAGATCAAGGAAACTATATTAGTTAGAAATACCTCAGGTACCTTGTAAATTTGGACTCCCAAAGTAAAAATGACACTATGAGGCATGGACTCATAAAAAACATGATGTTTCCACATATACAGTTGTCCTAAAATAACATCACAAACTTCAAGTGGGGCGACATAAAAAAATACCTCGTCTTGGAAGGGATTGATTCCATAGGATAGGAAACATTGATGACTGACGTGTATGTCTTTCCCTTGGATTAACCACCTAGTGGTATATGGTTGGGAGTGAAGCATTATCGACAACTTCAATATTTTCATGACCTCGTTCAAGTTCAGGTTCTTTTGGATACCACTGTCAAAAATGAAATGTAGTGGAGTCCCCTTCACCCACATATATGAGTGGAAGGGATGCTCCCCTTCCTCTAGATCCTTTGGCTTGTCTAGTTTTATATTTGTGGTCGCGATGGTGGTGCTAGATTCCACATCAATTATTCTCTTTCCTTTGTATTTCTCCGCATAAAAGTCTTATCCAAGTCCATATCTAAGGATTTTGTCTTGGACAATAACGATTGCTTCGGGTGAATTCATTGGTGTTGTGCCATGGTATTTTATGGAACTCACACCACTTTACAGTGTCCTTCAACTTCCTGTTACTCTTCTTCGCTTGTGGTTTGGACTGGTTTTCATGAGTTTGGATATCCTTGCTTTGTATTTTGTTCTATGAGTTAGGGATACCTTTACCAAACTTCTGTTGTGATTGATTTGCAAACCCAAACTCTTGCTTATTCTTCTACTTGAACTTTTACTCAATTTTTATAGTATATCGATAAGCGAATCCCATTGAGGAGATATATAGGAAATTCATTTATAGTTGGATGTACCTATGTAGGCCACTGCAGTACTTTAGTACCAAGTTTCATTTGGAGATACTAATATTTGAGCACAAGGTATGGAATATATTGGTGAACTCTAGCACCATCTGGTCTCTCTCCTAGTGCAAATATGTACATCTCTTATATTGGTCATCATAGTTTATGACGGGGTAGAAATCCTCCTTAAAGGCATCCAAAAATGATTCCCAAGTGGATTCTACACCATATACTACCGATTCATCTCTAACATGCCTCTCATAGTAACCGTCCCACCAATATTTCACACGGGGGAGGGACTTAAGGAGTGGGAAGGTGATATTTTTGTTGTTGGAAAATAATTGAACATATTAATAACCCTCTAATAGATTTAACCATTTCTCCAAAGCATCTGCATCTATTTGGACTTCAAATAAGGGAATCTCAAATTTAATTTTTACCTTGAATGGAGTCAAACCTCCAAAATGGTTGCTCATTGAAGGTACCTCCATTGTCATCAGTTGTAGTCGAAGGATTTGGGAGAAGTTATCCATCATCTCATTCCTCTATCGCGCGAAGGATTGCTTGAGCAAAAATTTAACAAGATCTATTGCTCTGTAATATTTGTTTTCTTCTCCCACCATGTGAGGCTTCTTAGGTCGATGAGAGTGGTTTTCCCCAAGATCAATTAGTTCAAGACCAAACTCTCGTTTTCTAGATCGTGTTGGGGACATGCACTGAGAAACAACAAGACCGTATTGCTCTAATACCATTGATATGGTCTATTTGTAGAAAGAATAAAGACAACAATATAAAATGGAAACACACACACAAATTTTTTGTAGGAAACATATTATTACAATAAAACCCAAATTCTATTAATGAATGAAATGGAAAAACACTTTAAACTAAAAAGCAATACAAACTAGCTTAGATGGTGGTAGCTTAATTCTAAAGATAGATGTGTCGGCTACGCTCATTTGCAAAACCTGATTACAAAGAGATTGCAAAGGGCCTTTTTATCATAAGCATAAGGAGATAAAAACCCTAACATCCAAAAGCCTAACCCTAGGAGATGAAGCAACAAAAGGATTTGTGGGCCTTAAGGTGGTTACTTGATGCATAAACTTCCTAGGGGAATAAATTTTGCATACTATCTCCGTTTAAAGCACTTGATATATTGTTGGAAAGAACTAACTGAGAATTATTACTTTTGTTTGGGGCCAAGGGATGCCATTGCAACCCTTGGCCCCTTGATTGGACAAAAAACATCGTTTAGGGCCTCAAAATGGCCCCAAAATTTTGGTACCCAAAAATACGTAAAACAATGTCAAGAATATGGAGAACAGTTGCAGCTAAATGAAACATGTTGGTGCCCGCCAATATACACCTAGATCAGATCTTAATGGAAAAAGATATACAAGTGTTTTTTTAACTTCTTTGGTGGAACAATCAATTGTATGAGTAAGAGGTGAGGTACAATTTATTTATCAACTATAGAATTTGAATACCTGAAAACCACTCATGGAAGTTATAAGGAATCCATATGGTTATAAACATTGTGTTTAGGTATAGGTTTTCTTTATAAAGTCGCAAGAATAGGTTGTCACAACTCAAGTGCATTTTTTCCTGGAAAGGAACCATTCTTATCATTCCATGAAAAATCATATTGATGTAAAGTATGTAAATATTTGATCAAGAGATCACTACTCCCTATGGATCGCCCTGAGATCTCAAGTGGGATGAGTCTCGATATCAATACAACATTAACATGAACTCAAACAACTAGATTTGCATTTACCAACTGAACAATATAAATGCAATCATACATAAACACCAAATGTACCCTGGAACCCTTTCGGGAGAAACCAACAAACTACGGGGCTATCTTCATTCTCGAGCCTAGAGCATATAGGAAAAGAGACAAGTACAATACAGCGTTACCTCAGTAATCTTTTCTGGCCAAATCAAGATTTGCATGCATCCAACTTATGCATGCACGGAAGAGATAAGCCCTAAATGGAAAACTGGATCTGGATGTCCCTGTATCCGCCTCTTCTTGATCTATCTGTCTTTATCCTCAGCTCAGCTCTACTCGCTCTGAAGACTTCCTGGTGACTGAAAACATCCTCTTCTTGCATGCACAAGTGCGCCCTCCCTCCAACAATGAAAGACTCATACTGAATCAGATCTCAGCAGATCTGAGCTCTGGTTGTCACTAATCTTCGTCAATCTCTAAGACGAAGATACTCTATAAGTTACAGACACTCAAATGCTCTACCGGATGAGGTACAAGCTTCTCCCTCCTTGAAGAATGCGCCCTCCTTCACATGTGAAGTCGTCCTCCTCTCTCTTGATCTATCTCAGATCAATGATCACTCTGATAAAGATAGTCACCTCCTGTCTTCCTTATAACATATCATCATCAAGTTAGGTTTACCAAAACCCTAAAATGGCTACATGAAAAACTCACTTTTGCATGCACACCCTTGCATGCATTTCTCTCCAATCATTTTCTTGGTTAATATTTTAACACTCCCTCTTAACTAGGAAATGATTCTGTACCACTCCCATATTTTCCCTGAAGTACTCAAACTTAGTCTTCATCAAGGACTTAATCAAAATGTCTGCAACCTGCTCATCTGTAGAAATGTATTGGATCTCAACTGCTCCCTTCTGCACATGATCACGAATGAAGTGATATATGATCTCAATGTGTTTGGATCGATCATGAAACACTGGATTCTCAGAGAGCTTGATACAACTCTGATTGTCACAGTGAATCACCGTAGGCTCCAACTGCTGATCAAATAGACTCACCAACATCTTGCGAAGCCAGATGGCTTCACAACTAGCTAAGCTAGCTGCCATATATTATGCATCAGCAGAGCTCAATGCAACGGACTTCTGCTTCCTGCTGAACCATGACACAACTGCCAAACCTAAGCTGAAGCAACACCTGGAGGTGCTTTTCCTGTCACCTGCATTCCCTGCCCAGTCTGAATCTGTGAACCCTACAAGTTGGACTTCTCCCTGCCTCACATAATTCAGTCCATACTCTATAGTTCCACTGATGTATCTCAAAACATGCTTTGTTGCTACCCAGTGCACATCTCTGGGTTCAACCATGTACTGACTTAAGGTGTTGACTACAAAGCTCAAATCTGGTCTGGTGTTGACCAAGTACATCAAGGAACCGATAAGTTGTCTATACTTAGTGGAATCATCCAACTTACTCTCAGAAGCCACTTTCTTCTTCCAATTGGTTGTCATAGGGGTAGTCATAGACTTGCAATCCTGCATCCGAAATCTCTTTAGAATGTACATTGCATACTTGCCCTGACTGAGAAAGATATGCCCATCCTCCTGCCAGACTTCCATCCCTAGGAAGTAATGCATGAGCCCAATATCTTTCATTTCAAACTCAAATGCAATATCCTTCTTGCAATCACTGATGAGTTTCTCTTCTCTTGTAATAAATAGGTCATCTACATAAAGCACCAGAATCAGAGGATCCCCTCTCACCACAATGAAGTAGAGATTTGGATCTGCTTCACTCTTCTGAAACCCTATCTACTGCAAATAGGTATCTATCCTAGAATACCAAGCTTCGGGTTCTTGCTTCAAGCCATATAAAGCTTTCTTTAATCTGCACACATGAGACTCTCTCTCAAGTATCTCAAAGCCCTCAGGCTGCTCAATGTAAAATTCCTCCTCGATGAGTCCATTTAGGAAAGTTGTCTTGACATCCATCTAATGAATCTTCCATCCCATCTCTGCTACAATAGAAATGACAGTCCTGATGGAAGAATACCTGGCCACAGGAGCAAACGTCTCCTCATAGTCAACTCCCTCTATCTGTGAGAACCCTCTAGCCACAAACCTGGCTTTGTATTGCTCAATGCTGCCATATGCTGCATACTTAATATTATAGAGCCATCTGGAGGTGACTACTAATTTTCCCTCTGGTCTGGGTACCACTTCCCAAACATCATTCTTCATGATGGAAGCATACTCTTCCAACATGGAATCTCTCCAAGCCTGCTTTCCTGCTGCTTGTTCGTATGAGGAAGGCTCTGACTCACTGATGTTGCTTACTAGTGCTAAGTAACTGCAGAATCTATGTGGAGCCTTTCTTTCTCTCACATCTTTCTTGGGAGTCCCTACTGCCTGAGCATCCTTCAAGGTGTCTTGAAGCCACATAGGCTTCCTCTTTCCTGAAGTGACATCCTAAGGTGAGAACTCCTCATCCTCGTCCCAATATCCTGTATGTGAGTGACCACCTCCAGTAGCTGTTGATACTATAGCTCGAGAACCTGTAATCTGGGATCTTGATCTTAGTTGATCACCAACCTGAGATCTTGTGCCAGTCCCTGCTCCTGTGCCTATGGAAACCGTATCCTGTGTATCTATCACTCCGGACACTTGGGACCCTGTTGACTACTGAGCAATTCTCTGTCCTGTGTCAAGTGGTGATGTAGCAACTTGCTGTTTTCCCTTCTCTAACTCACATGACTTCCGAAAGGCCCGATCCTCCTCGAACATCACATCCCATCTCACAACAGTCTTTTTGAGAGCAGGGATGTAAATGCGGTAGGCCTTTGAAGTCTCATCGTACCCAACCAGAATTCCTCTTTCTACAGTGGGTTCTAGATTTGTCCTTTTCTATGAAGGAACATGAGAATAGGTGAGGCATCCAAAAATCCTGAAGTGCCCAACTTCAGGTTTCTTCCCAGAGAAGGCTTCCTCGGGGGTCTTGTCCCCCAAATCCTTATGGGGACTCCTATTCTGAATGTAGGCTGCATTGTTGCATGCTTCATCCCAAAGGAAAAATGGAAATCCCTGATCATTCAACATGAATCTCGCAGCTCCAATAATGGCCCTGTTCTTCCTCTCAACCACCCCATTCTATTGAGATGTATAAGGAACAGTCAACTTTCTCTTGATACCTTCCTGAGTGCAGAACTTATTGAACTCAGTGGAGGTGTACTCTCCCCCATTGTCTGATCTAAAGATCTTAATCTTCCTTTCTATCTTCTTTTCCACAAGGGCCTTGAACTCCTGAAACTTCTGCAAAAATTCCTTAGACTCTTTGCTCTTTAGGAAGTAGATCCAGGTCTTCCTGGAATAGTCATCAATGAAATAAACATAGTACTTGTATCCTTTCAGTGATGTGGTGGACATCAGACCACAAAGGTCAGAATGAATCAAATCAAGAGATCCTGTAGCTCTAGTGTCGCTCCTGGGAAATGCTGTCTTGACGTACTTTCCGAGAGCACACCCCTTACACACATTAGTGTGCTCAGTGCTGAACTCAGGTACTCCTATCTCAATCTCCCTCAGAATCTTTAGAGCCGGATGGTGCAGATGAGCCATCCTTCTGTGTCAAAGCTCATAGGGATCACATCCCTCATCTCGACTACTATGACTTAGGGCATGATGTAGTTGGAAACTCAGCTTGTGTCACGTCCCCTTCTATTCAATCTGATGCAAGGAAGGAAACGTGACCAATCTACCGGGCTTCTTGACAATTTCAGCCCCATTCATTACTAAGAAATTGATAACAATTAAAAACTTTTGTGTGCAATTCATACTCAATAAAAACACAACGGAATTAATCAAATTTGCATACACACAAACAGTAATGCATCAACATATTTAACTCAAGCAGATGTTGAATCAACAGACAACGAATTAATCCCATTCTTAGGCTATGCACAAGCTTCATATCAACCATATTAAGATATTCATTTCATCTCATTTAGCATGAACAGTTAACATTCAGGATTAACACATTGCTAAACACGTAATGCAAATAAATTAATCCACATAAAATACTTATCTTGAAATGCAAACATCCAAACAACTGGCTACGTGAGAGAAACGTTCCACATAACCATACATCTCTGTCCAGCCTATATTCTTTCAGCTGAGAGATCACCCCCAAGCTGGGTTGTGTATCCACTAAGGAGGAACTAGACAGGCTCACTCACAGCCATGGATTCACTCAAACGATCATGCTAAGCCAGCACACAGCTGGGTTTATCAAGCATGCAATAAGGAAATGATGAGGATGCTAAGCCAGAGAGCTCAACCACAGAGCTACAGACATCCCAAGCTAAATTCAAGCAATTCCATCCTCTGTTCAAACATTCACACTTGGATTTCTCACCATTCTGGCAACAAATAACTCAATCCTGTCATTGGGTTTCTGGGCTATCAAAACTGGGTTTTCCAATGGATTTTATGGTAGCTAATGCTCCCAAATTCGCCCCAAGGTTCATACCTATGGATCCTCCATTGGATTTCACTATTAAATACCACTTCTGGGCGTTTATGGCTCTTCAAAACATGGGTTCTTTCACAGTTGCGATTTCTGGTTTTTCTCCCTGGTGGGAATTCGTTTTGGATGAAAATTGATGCTGGTAACTTCCACAATGGAATGGGGATGAGGAAAAAGAAACCCCCATGAGGTAGAGTGACTTGTGGTACAAGAAAACAGAGCCCATACTCTGCCATACGAATTTCTGGGTTGCCCATGCTCCATTGAAGCCATGGACTGAAGTCTCCAACAACTTCCTTACAACATAAATAAATGTCAGCAAGGTAAGTCAAAATGGGTTCTCAATGTGACATTTGGAAGCTTATGGCTCAATCCCACACCCCCTCACCACTCCCTAGTGTATACACATGGCCCCTTCTCATTCGTTGCCTCCATAGCCAATTTTGGTATTTTATTGCATGATGTTTATTTACATCATTTTTACAATGTTCCATGGCTAAATAGCACATGGGTAACATAATGTTTAGTACTTGCCTTTTAAATAAAATTCGGGCTTCCACTAGTGGGGCCTTGGCCTTGAGCTCCACGCTAGTAAAACATACATCACATGTATACAGTATTTACATTAAAAGCTAATATATCATAAGGGTCAAAATAGGGTATTACAATCCCCTTCCCCTAAGAATAACACCATCCTCGGTGTTCCAATACTTGGAATACATATACAATTTACACGTCCAAAAATTTTCAAAACATTTTGTAGGTCTGCCCTGCATTCTATCCTTTACTTTGAACTTTCAGGACCAAGTCCTTTGACTTCCATGAGCTTCTCTCGCTGGTTCTGATCTTTCAGCTCATTCACAAGTCTGAAAACTTTATGGATGCTACCCTCTTGAGGTTCCCTTGTTGGACAGTTGCAGAGGCAATGATGTCCTCCATATTTCCAACATTTCATTGGCTGCTTCATCTTTACCTACTCAATTTCCTTTGAGTCTTCATGCCTGGAACGTTTCTTAATGGACCAATTGGACAAATGCCTCACCATCGATCCACTTTCCTTTCCCATACTGATTGCTCTCATAATGCTTTTTACCTCTCTTTACAGACAAATAGAGTTCTGCAAAACCTTGTGGTTCATCTCATTCTGCCTCTTTTGTATCTTGAGCATCTCTCCAAGATTTTCTTGGGTCTTGTAAATTGTTTGAAGAAGACTTTCAACCAATTCCAACAACCTATGGTTTGCTTCTATGGTCACTGTGCACAGTTGGTTTTCACTTTGCTCACAAGCAGCACTTGCTCGTACAGTTGCAACCAATGGATTTAATTTCCACCTGTGAAATTCATCATTACAAATCTTGTTAGGCCAAGCGTAACCTAAACATTAAAAATCAATCAATTGTTTTTCCCCAATTGACTTGGAGATCCCATGCTCTATTCATGAGACTTTCACACTTTCCATGCTTGCCCAACATACACATGAATTCTTTCATGTTCATCCATTCACAATCAATTAACTACTTCAGCATTCACAATTTATTTCAAGCAAATAAACACTTTCTACTTTCAGCCATACATGCATTCAACAATTTTCTGTTTTTATAAATGCATCAATAAAAAGGAAAGAGAGAGCAGTAAGAGTTTTCTTCTCTTAGTCTTGTTTCATTCTAGAACCCACACCACCACTGTGGTTTTCATGCTCATAGCCTCTTTCACTTCCATGTCAATGCTTGACCAACCCTTCTTGGCTATGATACTTACTGTCTATGGTCTAGTTCAAACCTCTCAACCATGGAGTCCCTCCACATGGTTTGTCTACAACTCCCTTGGCTTCTAGGACCCCCACAAGTCCAATAGAGCCATCATTCATTTACACGCAAGCTGAGCCCCCCCCCCTCCTTTTTTTTTAGGATAGTCACATGTCCACACGCATCCTTAAGATGCTTTCATAGTCATTGCTTCCAGCAATACCTACACTCAAACATTGAATTAATTCACATGTTTAGTTTATTTTCATAGGAAATCATAATCAAATCATATACACATGTATATTCATAAGCAAGAAATTACAAGATAACCAAATACTTATTTGCATTGGATGTCTTCACTTTATTCCATAGGGTCCTTCTTTGCTTTACAAGCCTTGGAATCGCTTATGGACTTGGATGTTTGGCCAATGCGCAGGCTTCCCCTCAACATCAAATAATCTTGTATGTTTGGCCAGCACGCAGGCTACTCCATCAAATAATCTTGTATGTTTGGCCAGCACGCAGGCTGCTCCACAACATCAAATAATCAATGCCCAACTAGTCACTCTCTGGATTTACCAAGCAATTTATAGTTCTTTTATGGTCCTTGCTTCCTGTATGACCAAGGTTTCCAACAAAGAAACAATAGTGCATTAGCTTAATTGTTACAAGACTTATACTTGAAATCTTCATTATTCCAAACAAGAAATAAATGAAATTGAATACTTATCTGTATTATGCATTTCCTCTCTGGTCCGCGGGGTCCTTCTTTTACTTTACAAGCCTTGGGATCCTCCTACGGACTGGGATGTTTGGCCAGTGCACAGACTGCTCCAAAATATCAAATAATCAATGTCCAACCAGTACACCTCCACGTTGACTTGGAAGGAAACTTCGCTATGACCATTTCTAGGTCAAGGCTCTACTATGGAGCCATAGGCATATAACAACCTTTTCATCAACACCTTCACTACCCTTCATCAAAATTCCCACAACCTCCACAACATCCTTTCATGCACATTAACCCTTCCACCACAACCCCTCACAACAACCTTTTACTTTGTTCCTTTAGTGTGTAGCACCAAATTGCATCTATTTAAGGTGACAACCCAAGTAGTATAGGCAGACTTGTCAGCGCTGTTATTCGTGAATTATAACCATAATTCATAGCATTCACTATCAAGTATTGAAACACCAGGAATGCGTCCATTCCTTTTAAGGCGTAATCAATATTGGCATCCTTAACATAACTCATCATCAGAAAGGCGTGCACTCCTCACTGATGGGAGCTATGCAAGTCCTAATCATACTTCAAGTAGTCTGAATAATGTACATAAATAGAATATGTTTTGCATAATAATTCTAACAATTAGACTTGCACACACACACACACACACACACACACACACATATATATATATATATATATCATTCAAGGTCAGAGTAATTTTTAAGGGCGAAATTTCGTCAATTGGCTATTTTTGGGACCTTTTTTCAAAAAAAAAATTCATTATTTGGTAATTTTTACTCTCTAATATTGCCTATATATGCATAAAAAATATTTTTTTTAGTGTAATATTTGCCAAAATTTACAGTTTTCAATAATAAATTGTATGTTTCATATTTCATTTTCGCCTAACTATCTATATATATTAATTTTTCAATCCAAAATAATCGCCTAGAATACTATACTTGGGTAGATTATTAGAATCCTTAAAAAATACCCTGGTCAAGGTTTACAGAACACTTATCCATTTTGTAGATGTAATTTCTCTTCACTAATGAGGAATGGGGGCTCCTTCTCTGAGTTGATAGTTCCTCGGTTTTCCATCCCAACTCCTTTTGATGTTACATAACTCTCATATGTCTTACTATCATAATCTTTATCATCTCACTCATATTGTTTACCAATCATGCAGTGCAGATGAGACATTAATCATGTCTAATGGCTTTTCACCTGAAACCCATTTCCAAATCATGGAATCCCTTCCCATGAAGTTTGGCTTCTGCTCTTGGTCTTACTGCAATGTGTCTTCTTGGCACACTTATTAAATAGCCAAACAGTCAGCAACATTTAACAATGCAATTCAAATATGATTGTTTCATAACCGATCAATGGCACTAATAATTAAATTCAATATGAATTTGCAACTCTGTCTACTATATAAACTGATTTTCTTAGCCATGAGGCTATCCTCATATTGCTTGGATCTTGTAAGTGGTACCATTCTGTCCATTATGGATTTATGTTTGCTGCCATACATGGACATCCATCTACAACATGTCCTTCTAACACAATTTTACATAAGCCAAACAGTCATTAGCAGTTATAAGCAAAATTTCAAATCTGAAAGTTTGCAAATCTAAGAGTTACAATTCTTCTTTCTAACAGAGCTTAGATTTCTCAACCATGAGATTCCTTCTCATAGGATCTAAATCAAATTTTCAAATCTGATCCCTACAAAATTTAGATTTGCAACCATGATATTATTCTCATAAACTTAAATGAGAATATTTTCAGATTTGTTTCATGCATAGGTTAAATTTCACACCCATGAGAATCTTCTCATAACCTTTGGCTTTTGCACATGGTAGACTCCAGCCTTCATCATGTACTTACCCACATTGCCATGCCTAGAACAATCTACCTGAAATCTGAAACTTCAATCATCCAAACACTTTGTATGTCTCCGTGCATATAATATTTCATTGCTGCAACAATCACTGAAGCATTTCCAGAATTATAACATTCCATAATTCAAACACTTCCAGCTGTTAACATATCGATATAACAAACTCATTTACTTCATGTAAATCATTATCATACTAAAATTGCAAGGTATAGTCACATCACTTATGCAATTAACTTAAAGCTTTTAAATGCTCATTAATTCATAGCCATATCATTTATACAACTCTATCCTTCCAACAGAGCACTCTAGAAGTCTGTCAATCATGACTACTGTAGCTAGGGTTTTACCCCTAGCTTGTGCCAATGAGCACCTACTAAGGAGAATGGACTCCTTAGTAGCAGTTCAGTAAGTGTAAACAATTAAGCTAAAACAACAATTAAAAAACTACTTTAAACATTGCATGAGACATAAATGAAAGATGTAAAAAATGGTTTTATATTAATATTACCTCCAATGTAGAGGTTGGTGAAGCCCTTTGCAGTGTCCAAGAGGATGCTCCAAGCTTCAGAATGCTCCTTCTCCTTCTCCAATGGTGGGGATGGGCCAAAAGTGGCTCTCAAGGTGAAAACAGTTCAAATGATGAACTAGGGTTTCGAGAGGGATTTTGGCAGAGTAAGGGTGCTTGTGATTGTGGATATGGAATAAGGGATCTCCATCACCTATTTATAGTTTTTTGGTGGTGGAGTGCTGACCCATGGTTTTGGGAAACACATGGTTTTATGCAGCTGTATAGGGTTTTTTTCTCCTTTTCCTCATTATTTTATATTTTTTATTCCCTTTTTAGGGGATTTTTGCTATTTTTGGAGGAAAAGGGGGTTTTTTAGCCTTTTTTAGGCTATTTTGATGGTTTTGTGGCCTTTTGGAGGCATTTTAGGCCTTTTGGAGGCTTTTTAATGGGATTTTTGGGGTTTTTAAGGGAAATATGGTAGGAAAATGGACAAATGAGCCATATAATGTGGTAGATGAGGTAGTGAACACTTTTTGGGTGTTAACAACTACCTTCCTGCAATTCTTCCCCTGCATTCATAGAAGATCATGAAATGATCTCAGAATTATCATTAATTCATCATTTCATCTATTGTTCAATTATAATGAGACATATACATATATCACAATCATGCATGCACACAATACATCTCCTCATGTGTAGCTACCCACATGCATGCATATTCACAACATTTACTCAAGTTTTTCATATGCATTCACTCAATGCTTAACTACAAGATTTATAAAATCTCTTAATGCACATCCACTCAATGCCACCTTGCATTATTTCATGAGTACTATGCATTCAAGCATATTATGACTTAATTTTGACTATCTCATATAACATGTATTACCATAATCAAGACCACTGATCCTCACTTCCTTTGGTTGTTAAACTCACAATCGACATATTCAAATAGCATGATATAATTTCATATGAATGCATTGAGATTCTAAGCAAGTATAGGGTATAAGGATCATTGCCTTCACTTACCCACACCTCACCATACTCGGTAGGTTAACGTTCCCATTCGGGCACTCAATACCACATGCAAACCAAATCAACATAGTTCAAACATAGTCGAATGGATCTTACCAAATCCTCTTTCAACATTCATGCAATTATGCATCAATAACCATTACCTGCATGGTTGTCATTAACATCACTTGATGTTACCTGATCGGTTGGCCTCTTACCTAGGCTACACAGTCCTTTTTCCAACCTCATGATCAAAGATTTGTTGCACCATCCTTTCTTCAGAAGTTTGTTGGCTTCATGCAACAACATCCTCAACATATTTAGCCATGCTTCTGTTGTCTTTGGTCCTACAACCAAAACCAATCACTAATAGTGATTATCAACCACAATATTTACCATTAGTGGTTCACTGCATATGTAAAATCTCACTACTTTTACCAATATGTAATTTCATATGCATGCGAAACATATACTCATGCACTGTGCAATGTTTATTAATATGCTAATCAATGCATATTCATGCCACTCATCTAATCTCTTGCATTTTCAACATTTTCATGCCATAATTTTA
This sequence comes from Larix kaempferi, assembly GCA_027924585.1. Classification (NCBI taxonomy): domain Eukaryota; kingdom Viridiplantae; phylum Streptophyta; class Pinopsida; order Pinales; family Pinaceae; genus Larix; species Larix kaempferi. The sequence continues at coordinate 4,166,450 of BSBM01000841.1, forward strand.
TGCACATAAAGCTTATAAAATATAAATGCAGTTAGCGAGACAGGGGTTAAGGAATTCTCCCATTCCAATCCCTCATTTTTGCATGAACTTCCTCTTCCACATCGTAGCTGGTTCGATTTCATGGCATGCTTCTTCCAGGCATGCAATTCTGGAATTTGCCCATATTGACAACAATTTTTCCAAACAGCCGCTGGCACTTTTCTGCTTCAATTATCTATGGTGTATGATAACTTCCTTCAAATTCTGATTATGCACCACTGTTCCCTGCTGAATATGTTTTCCAATGCCTATCCACTTGCTCCATTCCGACGTCGGGTGTGGAAACTGCATTACTTCAAAAATGACAACTTTCACCACAATTCTGCACATTTTTACACAGTTGTAAAATATCGTGAACTGCCAACTTCAGCCACCCGTGGAAGAAAATTTATAAAGAATCACGAAAATTTTTCTACTAGGCGAAGTTAGTCCATCTAGGAAGGAACACTCAGCAACTCACAGATCTCTGTTCCGATGCTCCATTCATCTTCTATAAAATTCTGGGTTTGACTACTTTCCACTTTTCACATTTTTCCAAAATTCCAAATTTTGAGCAAAAAATGGCTATTTCCCAAACGGTGCATTTCTAGGAAATGTTCGTCTAACGGAATATGTCTGGTTTACTGTGAATATGAAATGCTGAGTTTAGTATTTTTCTTGATTTCGAATTATTGGGTCATTTTCAACCACTGCAAGCTTTTCAAAATTCCCAAAACGTAGCCCGGAATAGTGCTTTTTGGCTTCCTTGCACACCCCGACTCCACATTCTTTGGATTTTGGCTTCAAAAATCCAAACTTAACACCGTGTCTGCTCCATGACTGCCCCATATCAATTTCAGCTAAATCCGACCTTTTGTCAAGCGTTGGGACACCGATTTGTAAAAGCCATTAATTCCAATTTTGTGCCAAATTGGAGCATAATGGGCTCGGGATCTCTACTAGTTCATTCATGGCCTCCGTCAATGGCCTCAGGATGCCGCTGAACTCATCAAATTCTGATCTTGCATGCTCCTGTAATCCAAAAATCAATTTTCGGGCTCTATACTTGTTTTTTTCTTTTATTCCGCCACACAGGCCGCAACCCGCAACCCGACATCCCGAAAGCCGAAAATTGCGGGTTCGGGATTTCAGAAATCCAAACGCAAATTTTGAAAATTCGCATTCCCGAAACCCGAAACCCAACATCCCGAAAGCCGAAAAATTGGGGGTTCGGGATTTCAGAAATCGAAACGCAAATTTTGAAAATTCGCATTCCCGAAACCCGACATCCCGAAAGCCGAAAATTGCGGGTTCGGGATTTCGGAAATCCAAACACAAATTTTGAAAATTCGCGTTCTCGAAACCCGACATCCCGAAAGCCGAAAAATTGCGGGTTCAGGATTTTGGAAACTCAAACGCAAATTTTGAAAATTTGCGTTCCCGAAACCCAAAACCCGAAACTCGACATCCCGAAATTGCGAAAACACCTACGTTTCCTGTAACTTACGGGGTTCATAACTCCCTCGTCCCTTGGCCAAATGAAGCAATTCTAGTTCCGTTGGAAAGCTATTGGAGAGCTCTATGGAATGGTGTGATTCTATCCCACACATGAGAACTCTAACCCTATCACTTTTTCCCATAAAAAATGCTGCCCCAACTTCACCAATACTACGTTAAAACCATTCTGTTACTTTCCTGTAACTCAGAGTTTGGCCCAAGCAGCCCCAGTGCTGCAAGTTGGGCTCTGATACCACTATGTCACGTCCCCTTCCATTCAATCTGATGCAAGGAAGGAAACGTGACCAATCTACTGGGCTTCTTGACAATCTCAGCCCCATTCATTCTTAAGAAATTGATAACAATTAAAAACTTTTGTGTGCAATTCATACTCAATAAAAACACGGCAGAATTAATCAAATTTGCATATACACAAACAGTAATGTATCAACATATTTAACTCAAGCAGATGGTGAATCAATAGACAACGAATCAATCCCATTCTTAGGCTATGCACAAGCTTCATATCAACCATATTAAGATATTCATTTCATCTCATTTAGCATGAACAATTAACATTCAGGATTAACACATTGCTGAACACGTAATGCAAATAAATTAATCCACATAGAATACTTATCTTGAAATGAAAACGTCCAAACAACTAGCTACGTGAGAGCAACGTTCCACCCAACCATAGATCTCTGTCCAACCTATATTCTTTTAGCTGAGAGATCACCCCCATGTTGGGCTGTGTATCCACTAAGGAGGAACTAGACAGGCTCACTCACAACCATGGATTCACTCAAACGATCATGCTAAGCCAGCACACAGTTGGGTTTATCAAGCATGCATTAAGGAAATGATGAGGATGCTAAGCCAGAGAGCTCAACCACAAAGCTACACACATCCCAAGCTAAATTCAAGCAATTCCATCCTTTGTTCAAACATCCACACTTGGATTTCTCACCATTCTGGCAACAAATAACTCAATCCCATCACTAGGTTTCTGGGCTATCAAAAATGGGTTCTCCAATGGATTTCAGGGTAGCTAATGCTCCCAAATTCATCCCAAGGTTCATACCTATGGATCCCCCATTAGATTTCACTATCAAATACCAATTTTGGGCGTTTATGGCTCTTCAAAACGTGGGTTCTTTCATAGTTGCAATTTCTGGTTTTTCTCCCTGCTGGGAATTCGTTTTGGATGAAAATTGATGCCGGTAACTTCCACAATGGAATGGGGATGAGGAAAAAGCAACCCCCATGAGGTAGAGTGACTTGTGGTACAAGAAAACAGAGCCCATACTCTACCATACGAATTTCTGGGCTGTCCATGCTCCATTGAAGCCATGGACTGAAATCTCCAACAACTTCCTTACAACATAAATAAATGTCAGCAAGGTAAGTCAAAATAGGTTCTCAAGGTGACATTTGGAAGCTTATGGCTCAATCCCACACCCCCTCACCACTCCCTAGTGGATACACATGGCCCCTTCTCATTCGTTGCCTCCATGGCCAGTTTTGGTATTTTATTGCATGATGTTTATTTACATCATTTTTACAATGTTCCATGGCTAAATAGCACATGGGTAACATAATGTCTAGTACTTATATTTTAAATAAAATTCAGGCTTCCACTAGCGGGGCCTTGGCCTTGAGCTCCAAGCTAGGAAAATATACATCACATGTATATAGTATTTAAATTAAAAGCTAATATATCCTAAGGGTCAAAATGGGGTATTACAGCTTGTATAGTTTCCCACTGCGGACTCCAATCCTCTCAGTTGAGGCAACATTGGATCCCTTGGGATGAACTAGTACATTTCCATCTCTGAACATCACCCATATCCCTCGATCTTCAATGGTGGAAACGAAGATCAAGTTTTTCTTAAGACCTGGAACATATAGGACATCACAAAATCTCATATGTTCTCTAGAGTCTTTCTGGAAGGACACAGTTCTTCGTCCTATAGCCTTGACAGTGGAGTTGTCTCCCAGGACAATCTCAAGATCTATCCAATCCTTTGCTAAGTCAGAAAAATATCCATGAACACCTGTCATATGACTCGAAGCTCCACCATCTATGTACCATACACTAGAAGTGGAGGCCATCAATGATTGACAGGAGTTAAGAGCCATCTCCCTGTCAATCGCGTCTGTAGTACACTCATTAATATCTGTAGCGGAGCAAGAGGTGCAAACAATTTTCTCTTCCCCCATGATGTAGATCTGATGCTGCAGCTATAGATCTGTGTATGAAAGCACTCCCTGACCCTTACCAGGGCTCTGATACCATGTAAATATTTGATCCAGAGATCACTACTCCCTCTGGATTTCCCTGAGATCTCAAGCGGGATGAGTCTCAATATCAATACAACATTAACATGAAATCAAACAACTAGATCTGCATTTACCAACTGAACAATATAAATGAAATCATACATAAACACCAAATGTACCCTGGAACCCTTTCGGGAGAAACCCGCAAACTATGGGGTTATCTTCATTCTCGAGCCCAGAGCATATAGGAAAAGAGACAAGTACAATACAAGGTTACCTCAGTAATATTTTCTGGCCAACCCAAGATTTGCATGCATACAGCTGATGCATGCATGGAAGAGATAAGCCCTAAATGGAAAACTGGATATGGATGTCCTTGTATCCGCCTCTGCCTGATCTATTTGTATCTATCCTCAGCTCTACTCTGCTCGCTTTGAATACTTCATAGTGACTGAAAACATCCTCTTCTTTCATGCACAAGTGCGCCCTCCCTTCAACAATAAAAGACTCGTACTGAATCAGATCTCAGCATATCTGAGCTCTAATCGTCACTGATCTTCATCAATATCTGAGACGAAGATACTCTGTAAGTTACAGACATTCAAATGCTCTACCAGATGCGATATGAGCTTCTCCCTCCTTGAAGAATGTGCCCTCCTTCACATGTGAATTCGTCCTCCTCTCTCTTGATCTATCTCAGATCAATGATCACTCTGATAAATACAGTCACCTCTTATCTTCCTTATAACATCTCATCATCAAGTTAGGTTTACCAAAACCCTAAAATGGCTGCATGCAAAACTCACTTTTGCATGTATGCATGCAAACCCTTGCATGCATTTCTCTCCAATCATTTTCCTGATTGATATTTTAACAAAGTACCATTTTGTTAGAGACGCGATTGAACATAACAAAGTATTGTTAGAGAAGGTTGATACCTTGGAAAATATCATAGATTCATTGACAAAGTCTATTAGTATTGAAAAGTTCTATTTGTGTAGATAATCAATGTGCATTGTTTTCCCCTAGCAACTGATTATATGAATGCTTTCCATTTGCCCTAACCTTGTTTCAAAGAATATAACAAGTGGGAGAATGTTGGACATTTTTATTTCCAAAGAAAAAATTGTATTTTCTATTCATAGAAGAATGAAAAATATATTCTTAAGGTGGAAGGTGCACAATACATCATGTTATTTTAGTTTACTAGAAACATCATTGTAGGATAGATGTATAATTGCCTCTTTAAAAAACTTCAATTGGAAAAAAATACAAAGATCCTAATATCTACATGAATATAAGCATAAAATTTACAACTAAAAAAACAAGTTCCAAGATTGTTCACTTAAAAATAGAGACTATATGGACTTCCAACCAAGTTAAAAGCATGAATTTTCCTAGATACAACACCCTCCAAAAGCATCTTAAAGGAACATATATATTTTATAGATGCCAAGTAAAGTCAAAAGAAAAAATTGCACTGATCTCCTTGATATGAAGTAGACCTAGTTCCTTGGCCAAGCCCGCCTTAGATATGTGTCAACAATCATATTCAACTCCTTGTATATTATGTGTGAATTTGTTTTTGGATAATTATGAAGAATTTGTCTTTAATTGAGATACTAGATATTGGAGAGAGATATCCAAAATATCATTCTCAATATTCATCCATTTGACCACCAAGGAAGAATCACCATAAATTTGTACATGATAAATATTCTTATTCATAACCAATCTCAAAAGAGCTCTAAGTGATAAAAAATTAACATGATTGTTCATCCCTCAACCTACATTGGTATATAAATGAAAGTAATTCTGGTCCTAAATGTAAATAACCTCATTGATTCCACAAGTGTAATCCTCTCACTGAGATGCACCATAAAAAATTTGTAGGGAAAAATCTTATCCACAACCAACTCCCCAGTGACTGGAAACCCTGAATTTTCCCTTAGTTTTATAGAACTGTGAAATAACACATATATGAGATGCATGGATAATTTTAGGGGCTAAATTTAGCCCATGGGCTAAATTAAGGGGGTTACATAAATTTAGTGGGTTATTTTCTTATATGGAAAGGGTTTTTTCAATTGAAATATATTCGTCCAATATTTCTTAGAAAATAAATAAATCCAAAACAAATAGCCTCCCATATATTAATGTGGAAAATTTAAAAAAAAAAACTATTTTCGCCCTAGAAAAATCTCCCTCTAATCTATATTTCACCCCCAATTTCTAGAGAGATTCCAGTGGAATCATTCCTTCGCCCCCTATTTTCAGTAATGAAGGCTACCAAGAGTTATTTCTCCATCCATCTTCCCTACAATTCAGCCATGCCGTTGCATTTTCTTGTATTTTTAGTCAATTTCATGTTGATACCTTCTTCGAGCCCTCAATTTCCAGTATTGGAGGGCAAATCGGGACAATTTTGTCCTATATAATGGCTGCAGTGATTCATGGTTCACCCACATCGGATTTCACTGGCAGGGTGAAGGTTCTAGTTTATGTGATACCACTTTTCATTCTTAGTTTTCTCGACATTTTAATCTTCGCGCAACATATCCATTTGCGAAAGCTTAAGTATTGAAGGAACATACTGCACATGCAATTTATTAGAGAATATAGACTCACATCATGCTTTTCATCCATTAATTAACGCGGTATGCTTTCTTTCATGTTTTTTATCTACAACTACAATAGATTATTATACTATAAATTTTCCTTTTATCATGCTTTTTATCATGGATTCTTTTTAAGGCTTGTTGAATTCTAGGTCACTCTTGATTCTTAGGGCTCATTCGGTGTTGTTATGGTTTTTATATATCCTAAGACTATTGGTTTAGTGAAAGTGTTATAGAGCTCAAAATATATGATTTATTTTATGCCTTGTTGTGTTTAAACCATCGACTGGAATTTATATGTTGTTAGTGGTTGCTACTCTTGATGGAGAGATGCCACATTATTTTTACATATTCAAACTAAATTTGACCCAGTTGTTTAAAATATGCTTTTATTAGGATATTGCTCTGTAATTATTAGTGGACCTGAGGTGTTCATGAGTGTGTGTATGTTCATATTATTTGTTTGTTATTATTGATGTTTGGGATATTTGTAATATAAATGAATGCACACTGATTATAATGGTGGGGCTATAGTGGAATGGTAATTATTTCGACACTATCTTCCTATAGAGTTGTCCAAAGCATTCTAGTAGATTCCTTTATTTGTATGAGAAGTTCATACCTGTTAGATTTCTTATTCGTATTTCCAAGTTCGTCAATGTTATCTATAACCTAAATTTGTTGGGTTTGGTATTTGTTTTAAAGTATTTTGTTTTTTGTAAGGGTCATTAGGAAGTAAAATGTTTTTTTATGATTTGTTTTGATGTGTAATTGCTATCATCGTCTAGAAATGGATCTAGTTATGTATGATGAATATATAATTTAGTTGGAACATGATACTTCATTTCCATCATAATTATATATAATATGTACAAGGCATGTTTGACTTGAGATGTAGACATTATGCTATTTGATATCTTGTCTTTGAATTCAATGATGGTGCTAAACCAGTTTTACAACATTTTGCATGCTTTTGAAATTTCAAGGACATGGATACAAACACCACCTCAGTTTATTTGAGAAAAAGCATTCTTTAACGGAATATTTCTAATGATATGTGTGATGATGCATTAATGTTATTTCTATTCTTGTTGGTGTATGTTCTTATTTCTAATAACCCTTGCAAGTTTCTAACTAACTCTAAAAATTATAAATCAAATGACATCATTCATATTTTGATAGTCAACAAAAGAAATGAAAAAGTGGTATTTGTATCTATAAACAGATAAGTAGGTTATTTTTTTCTGTAGAGGGTAGCGTAAAAATGGGAGGTTTGGAAAATAAGCTAATTGGGAATTAATACACTATATTAAGGTCGTGGGTCTCGATAAGACTCCACTTTGTAATAATGGTTCATGGGTGCCGTAATCACTCTAGCGTGTAAAGTGTTCAAATATATCAGTTTGTCGGTGTGTCAATATTTGGGTCCCCACGTGTCCATTGGACCATTAAAGGACGAGATAACAAGTGGAGTTCCCACTTTCCCTGAATCCAGTTAGTGTAGTTGTGTTTCACCAACACATTTAATCATGAGTGACCAAATAATGCTCATGAAATGTATAAATAAATCCCTCCTATCCTCAACCATTCAATTGTTCATTCGATAGTCTAAAGTTGAGCTCTGGCATATGCTCTTCTATTGCACTACCTTTGTAATCTGCAGAATCAAAAGCTTAGTCTTCCTTGCAAAATATTCACCAAGATGTTACAAGGTTTTATAATTTGATGAAAGATTCGCCAAGTTTTTACAATATTTTATAATTCAATGAAATATTCACCAAGATTGTATAATATATTATAATTTAGTGAAATATTCGCCAATATTTTACAAGATTCTATAATAGAATAAAATATTAGCAAAAACATATACATACATATTATATTATTGATAAAATAGCCTTCAAATTTTCCTATATATGAGGGAGATTCACCACTTTATTATAAATATAAATTTTGGGGGGGTTCTTAAAATTATCCCTGAGGAGATGAGATATAAAATTTGGGAACAATCCATTCTAAAAAAAAATGGAATTGTATTCTAACCAAATGCCCCAAATAGTGATAAGAGGGATAACTTGAAAATCCTTTAAGTCTCGACAACATAACCAAAGTCTAAAACCTTCCTACACTGAATCACCCTATTTTGCATTATTTATACCAATCCACATTTGAATATCCATCCAAAGAAGAATGTTGGACATGCATTGTACTCTTTGTAGGTACCGGAGCAAAGGGGGTCTTGGGGGGTAGAGACCCCCAAAAGAAAATTTTGGGTATGATTTTGGTCCATTTTGAGTTTTTTTGGCCAATATTTTTTCAGACAATTGTAAACTAGTTCCGATTAAGAAATGAGGGTTGGAATCTAATCAAACTTAATATATTAGGGTTTTGGATGCTATAATATTGTATTGTAAATAGAAAATATAATACAATGAAATAGAGAATGGAGAAACTATCAAATAGACTTTTTTTTTTTCGGTTAAGGGTTTTCAAAGTAAATCTGTATATATTGTGTGTGAGCCGTTGTTGATTCTTGTGTTTTAGAGTCTATTGGTATTACTCTTCTCACATAGTTTTATTAATTTATTCATTCAATAAGCAACGAGACAATCCCATCTTTATCTTCATCCATCATTTTTCACTTGTGTTATCCCTAAAGTTGAATCGAGACTGCTGGGATTCAAGCTTAAGGAAATCTCAATAGTATGTATGAGGTAACTGAACGGTAATTCTATGGGGTTTGATGGTAGGTAAACCTATACAGAAATTAGAAACTATCAAATGTTCAAATGGCAAGGAGTATGTCATTATGCTTGAAACATTAGCAATGTTTATTTCATATATGAGTTATAATTATATACTGGCAGCATATTAAAAATATCAAAAGGAATGATGCTGCCAGTATCGATTTTGGCAATAAGGACAAATGGAAGGGTTATGGTAATAATGATTTTTGATACACAACAATCTTGAAATAGTGTCATCCTATGAGTGTGAATCACTCATTTCAAAGATGTACCCACAGCATCCAGTCCTTTGTTGTGGTTTCTGTTTTATGAAATTAAACAGGTATTCAGGGTAACAGGAGGAGCTGTTGATGAGAAACTCATGCACTATGATGGAAATCAGAGAAACATGATAAATAGAAACTTATATGTGCTCGAGATTAAGTAGCAATGGTCAAAAGTTCCCTGCAAGATGGTGTTGCGCTTTTACTTGAAGGAGACAGAAATATAACAAGTTTAGTCATCATTTTCAAATGATGATTTTGAATGGCTGGAAAATCATTTTAAAATACTGGAAGAGGTTTTTGTTCCTATGACGTCAAAGAAAAAAAACCTATCTCACTTTTTACACAAGTTTCAAGGATTAGAATATATACTCTCATCATTTAAGCCTATTTTTCTGACTGCACAAAATCCAGTCTGAGTCATATTATTGCAGAGTTGATTACGAATAGCTGGAGGGGAATTTTTGAAAACTGAAAGAGGCTTTTCTCAATGACGGGTTCATCTACAAAAACCTTTCTCATTTTTTACACAGATATTAAAATTTGGAAGATATGCAACCATCCGTGGGACCAATTTTCCAGATTTTGTCAGTATTTTGTTGCTGCAGAATTTTAGCTTGTTTTTTAAATTTGTGAAGATAGCTATCCCAATTGATAAAATCAGCTCTAAATTCGAATTTGAGATTAGAGATCAGATTCTTATCCCTCATATCATGCAATCAAATCATATCTTTGCACATTTTTAGTGGTTCAAACACCAAATCCTAGATTTTAGATATGGGACTCATTTTCCATAATTTTCTTTTGTAATCTTGTTGATATGACTAAATGCAAATTCGACCCTAGGAGGTGTCATCTATGTATATTTTTAGTAAATAAGATCCAAAATATAAGGATCTAGTTGTTATCTCATAGATCTATAAAAATGATGTAAAATCATAGGGAGAGGAGAGTTCCAGCCAAGAGGGCTGAGGCAGGGTTGTGCTTACATTATGTTTTTGTTGATAAGAAAGAGCTGTTTTTTTATATGATTGTGATCTATGAGCCTATTTTGTTTTAATAATTAAAGTACATGTTGCCATTATTCTGTCTGTCTATGGTCTTAATATTCCATATCATGATTCTCTTGGTTAACATGCAACTATTTGCAATGGTTTGAAAACAGAGTCTAAATCATACTTTTCACAAAGTCATGCTTCATAGCTGTGTATTGTCAATGTCCATGATAGTAACACTGATACATTCCCTGTTGTTAAAGCTTCTATCTTAGCTTGATCTCCGTCTTGTTTACAACTATTATAGCTATCTCTTCACCAACTATTAAAGATTTCTCTAAGCTTGACCCTAGTAGTCAGGGTTCAACTTTAGGGATAACATCTTTTGGCGCCGTTGCTGGGGACGAAGAAATGAAAGTACATCTTCCCTGGGTATTTTATATCTTTATATCTGGTTTTGGAGGGTGACAAGATCAATATAATTTATCTGCGAACTACATATTCACCTTGTATTTCAGAAAATTATAGTGGCTTCAAGACAGATAGGGACTCGAGGAAATCCTTCATCTCCTCTGCACTCTAGAGTTTCTGATCCAGAAAGGATTCTAAGAGAAGCTAGAAGGAAGAAGCTTGATTTCCCATCATCCAGTAACCTTCAACATGCTTAAGCTATAGTCATATTAGTTGATGTAGATCAAGAAGAAAGAAAATCAGATATGTCTGTCTTTATTCTTGAATTTGAAGTTTTTAATCCTACTCAACTTGATGATTTTTAAAGTCTATTCAAATCCGTTGACAACTGAACATAAACACATACCAGAAGAAACATTCACCTTTGATTATTCTGATTCTTTAAAAGTTTTCACATCACCTTATTGTAGAAATTTCTCCCTACGGATAGGTAGAAACTCTCTTAGATTAAAGTAGACTTAACTGACTCTAAACTAAGACAAAAAGATAACAAACGCTACCTTGAATTCCTAGATCTAAACAAACATCTCAAGATTATATTATTGAAAGAAACGGAACAGATCTAACTGACCTTCGATTCAATTGATCGTCCTTATGGTTGCTCCAATATTCAAGTCCTCGCGAATGAACCTGTCAGAATGAAACCAAGATACAAGAATATACGATTCTCTAGCAACTTGAAATATGAGTTAGGATCTAAATCTATAACAAATACAAATCATATGATTGAAACAGGATCAACATACATGATTTGGGAAACAAGACAAGTTATGTTTTATTACCAACTTGAAGTCACTTACAATGGTTGCTTGATGTCCAAGCCAACTCCCAGCTCCAAGTGCTTTCTCCTCTAGCTATCTCCACAAAGATTTAAGATCATAGGTTTGATGTCTCCAAGAGTCCTCCCCTTTGCTCATGGAAGGCCTCTCTCTTATAGTGTGTAGTAGGGTTAACCAACAAGAGAGAAGGATGGATCTTGGAAGTATTTAGTGGATCAGGCCCACTAATCTGAGAAAGTGAGTTAGGATCGAATCAGGGATACCAATCCTCAAAAATATCTCGAAAATCGAGATCCCACAAGCCATGGCAAAAAGGCTAAAAAAGGAGTACCGCGCCCCTTCAACTGAGCATAGCGCGGTAGTACCGCGTGTCAGAGAAGAAGCATAGCGCGGTAGTGGGGAATACCGCTCCCTTAAGATTGAGCAAGGCACGGTAGTACAAGTATATGAAGTCTCAGGTGGGTTGATTCTTGACATGACAGGTTTGTCTTCAAGGATCATTCATCATTTTTCTCTTCTGGGCGTTTTAAGCAGTAGGGGAAGTGTCGTCAACTATTTTTATGGTGACAATGCGACACTGTGAAATATGGAGGTATAACAGATGCCCCCTAAAGTGTGAGGTCAGAAGGGAGTGATGGACGAAAGACTTTACAAATACTGTGCAAAGATAGCATCGAGGAGAGCAACAAGGAGCTGAAACAGAAACAAAATGTCAGATATACCATCGAGGCGAGCATCCCCATGCTCGGAAACAATTGACTCAAAGCATGGCTGCCGACCAATACATTGCAGATCCATGAGTACTGAGATGATATAGACTGTAGAAAAATCATGGCTACTATGAACCAGTGTAGATCCATGAGACAGTAATGACACAACCACGACCAATACAAAAGTGGATTTGTGTGACAATACAAAGGACATCTCCATCGCAACCTGAACGTAATCAAAATACAAAGGTGCGTCCAGGGTCTTCTACTCAATCGCAAATGATAGGAATCTAGCCATGTGATTACAAGGTGTTGAAGTCGAACATGGTAGAAACCATTTGATTGTCGGTCAATGATGTGAACCGTTAACAAATGCGAGGGAAATCACCAATGATGACGATGATCCCCAAGGTATTTGTAGTACATCTCAACGAAATGAAAATGAATGGGTTGATGTCGAGCATTCAAGAGATCGTTTGATCAGAGGTCAATGATGTAAACCTACTGTCGAACACGAGGAAACTTGCCAATGAGGCATGTAGGTACCAAGGTACTAGTGGTCGATTCCTAAGTCTAATTCCCAGATAGTGATTTGGCGTCGATGGGAATAGACTAATCGAGGGTGGGCCATAATGATTCCCACATCATCGACACGAAATCAGAACGAAAGATAGTATAGGACAATGAAATGATAGAACATGTACTGACACAGCGGAAGTCTGACACAATGAATGACTCTGAACAATACAACCCTTTGAACATATAATGGCATGTAACAGGACCTAGCAGCAGGGATTATTGATAGCAAAGGATAGACACCGAACAAGTAGGCTCGTGGCCAGAGAGACGATTCAAGATGATGACCATAAATCAGCGAGAATAGATACCCAACAATAGACAAGGGACATATGCATGCCATGTTCAAAGGTGACGACTGACAAGCTGCCAACAAAAATAAACTCGACTTGTTTCCCATTTTCCCCCGACATGATAGACGAGTACCTCTTTGTTGTTTTTTGAGCTTGAAGAGGATAACAGATGTTTGGTATAGCTCATCTCATAGATGAGTCCAATCTCACATGTTTTACAAACCTGAGAAAGGAGGGGTTCGTCCCAAAGTGGGTCCTTCGATGTCAAATTTTAACGAGTCCAAGGAAGGAAAACTCGGTAGTTTTTCATATTTAGAGAGCCTGAAAAACTTAAAGAAGGCTCCAAAGTGTACTTTTTCATAAATTTAGTCCCTCGATCCCGAAAAAGTGTAAAACAATTCCCGAGAGAACTCTCCCAGTCAAAAATTAACTAAGGTATACCTTTCTCGTAAATAGTCTAGACGGGCCGAAAAAGAGGTAACCTATCACCGAATAGATGACCTTTCAAATACTTTTACAAGTGTGAAAGAGACAAGATCACTTGGCAATCTTTTCAATTTTAGGGAGTCTAAAAAGATCTTAACTATGGACTCCAATGGTCTTTTTCGTAATTTTTAATTATTCTGGTCCTAAAAAAGAATAAAATACAACCAGGATAATACTTTCATCATCGTTTAACGAGCATGAGTAAAGCTGACGAAGCTCGACACCGTTTACTTAAGTTTGACAAGCACGATACGGGTGTAAAAAGCGCTTGGAATCTTTTTCAAGTTTTAATCTAGAGCACGAAAAATATAAAGTAGGCTCGAAATGAAGGTCAAAATAATAAATGAACGCCAGTGTGAACATTTTTAAAGGAGACCCTGTTAATAAATGCTCATGGAACCAAGTATTAGTAATGTGAAATGGGTTTTAATTTAACCAGATAAAATAATGAGTAAAAAATAAGTGAAAAAGTTATATAAGGGATAGGTAAATATGGAAAGTTACCATTTCACTTGTGCATTGCCCAAAGAGGAGATTTTACCCATTGAGGAGCAAAAAATTCAAGAGTTCATATCTGGAGATCATGAGCACCGTTTCAACAGCCGTCTGCGCCAGGTAAGAGCTTTCAAGCCCCTCTTTCATTTCATAGGTAAATAACTTGATTCCAGTAAGTAGAAGTTAATTTTTGGGAAGGCCCTAATGGGAAATTTTTGCTCTTAAGAGTACCGCGCCCTATTCCTATCGAGAAGCGCGGTACTGATGGATACTACCGCTCTGTAGGGTTAAACAGGGGTGCGGTACTGTGCAGTACCGTGTAGTCGCGTTGCCCCCAGGTGCGGTAGTGGCAATTTTTAAGATCAAAAAATTAATTTTTCTCCAATTTTTAGCTGAGATCAAGTTATTAAATGATTATTGAATGTTTCCTATGACCTTTTGCAGGTATTTGCAACTTGTTTGAGGCAAAATGGTCAGTTGGAAAGAAAGAGAGCATGAGGCGGATGATTTGTTGGAGGAAGATGACCAAGAAACCTTGACTGCACTATGGGAATGTGGCTTGTTGAAATTCTTCAAAACCAAAGGTATCCGCAAGCAAGCCAAACTTCTCACCCACATTATTCAAATGTGGGACCCCGACATTCAAGCTTTCCAAGTTGGAGAACTCACCCTTGAGATTGAACTCGAGGATATTTATTTCCTCGCGGGCCTCTCAAAGAGAGGAGCCCGGGTGATTTTTACTGGGTTCATGGCCTCAGAGGCGAACACTGATGCTTTAATTGCTTGTTATTGTCATCAAGGTTCGGGGAAGAAAAGCAGTAAGGTGGTCATTAAGGACATTGTAGAAATTCCTTTAAAAACCATGTTGTTCACCATCACACGTGCAGCAGGGAGTACGGGTCCCCATCAGGCGTCCCGTACACAGATGAATCTTGCATTGGATTGCATGGCAGGAACACTATTCAACTTGTGTGAAGCAGTATTGACCAACCTCAAAGAGAAAGTGAACAAGTGTAGACTTGGAGAGAACTCTCAATTTGGGTATGGGAGCATTCTGGTCACCTTTTTTTTGGCGAGGGTGCCATTGTTGCGTCCACAGCTGACCATACCCGCCCGTCCACCCATCGAGCCATGGATGGCTCGATGGAGTGAGTACGCAGGACAACTCGGGGGGCCACAACGTTTGTCTTTCAGTGAGGATTTCTTCTCATGGCTCGAGGAACAGATCGTGATGATCGATGACTACCCCTATGCAGGGGTGGACTTCCGTGAGGACATAGACTTAGCACTGCCGGAAGATGAGGATTGGGACAATTCAGGTATGACCTTCATAAATGTGTTTTTTAATTTTTTGAATATATAATTTTGATTGTTTTTTAGAATGTGTAAAAAAGATTTTGATATATATATGTGTGCATGTCGCAGATCGTGGACCACAGAGACCTGCAGGGTACTCGCCGTTACGCCGTGGTGGTGTTGATCGCCGAGCCGCTTCGGACGAGGAAGAAGACAAGGATGAGGCGGGAGGGGTCCGGGAGATAGAGAGGAACCTACAGGGTCTAACCCACGGGGTCCCGGCTATGAGGATGGATGACATCCCTTTGCATCTCCAGCGACATACCGTAGGTGTGCCTAGGCGTATTAGTCGACTCCTTCATAGGGTGGCTTGGGCTATAGTGTGCTATCACCAGCAGCGTGAGGAATCTGAGGAGGAACATGATAGATCTCCTAGATCTCCTTAGATGGTAGCTTTTATCTTTTTGCGGCATGTACACGATATGTAGGCTTTGAGAGCCAAATTTTGTATGGGACTAGGTCCCAAATTTTGTCTTTAAAACACAAACTTTATGTATTTGAAAAAACACTTTTATATATAGTGATATATACATGGACCTACTTTTATGACCTATTTATTTACAATGACTTGTGTGTTCATTTTATGATGTGTTCTTATGTATGGGAAAGATGCCAATCCAAAATGTAATTAGCTAATGAATCAACTGTACAATTGAATTCTCTTGGTATGTGTTGATATGAAATAAAATTAAAAGATCGTTCCAAGAGGCGTACCCTTCGAAATAAACGAAGTAGGATAGGATCGCGAACTGTGTAAACACGATTCAGATGAGAAACCACGAGTTGGGAGTCTAGAAAGACTGATAGGGAGTCAATTTCAAGGGAAGCAACCTCTGTTGAGAGTTCGATGACTGCATGGTACTCTTCGATATTGTTGGTTGCGGGACCCAAACAATTGGCTCCTGAAGATAGCAACTCGCCAGTGGGAGAATAGATTACCCATGCTGCAGAAGCAAGGTTCTGGGTATGTCGGCTCGCACCGTCGGCGAATCCAAAGTAGGGAGACATATGCGCATAAAAGCACAAGTCAAGGTAAGAATGGATACATAAGGTCCGTGTGTGCACACAAAAAGATAGGTGAAAATAGACTAGGTACATTATGTACAAAAAGTATCTCGCGCAGGATAACCCTACGCGTAGAAGCGTTTGAGGTACAACCCATTGCGGGGCCGTGCCAATGGTGTGCCATCACAATCGACAAGTTCATAGGCTCCTTTCTACAAGACACATTTTACAACAAAGGGGCCGTACCACATAGATTCTAGCTTTCCTTTTCCAAGTTTATCGCGCATTTGATCATATGTGAGTACGAGATCACCTTCATTGAAAACCCGAGGTTGAACGGGTTTATCATACTGTGCTTTGACGCATTTTTTATGAGCTTCGTTGGCTAAAGCAGCATCGCGGCGAATTTCATCTAGCTTGGCTAGGTATAGAAACCGTTCCTCTTCGGAAGTGGTGTGGGGAAGTAGTTCTATGGCTATCTTAAGTTATGGAATTTCACATTCAATCGGTAAAATGGCTTCTAACCCATACACTAGTTGGAATGGTGTGAACCCGGTAGCACTTTTTACTGAGGTTCGGTATGCCCATAGTGTTGAAAACAGAGCTAAGTTCCAGTTGGACTTATGAATACCCACAATACGCTGAATCATTCGTTTCAGGACTTTGTTAATGGCTTCGACTTGGCCATTAGCTTGTGGGTAGTATGGGGTTGATTTTTCATGACGAAAACCCAACTTGGCACTCAGTTCCTCAATCCTATGGTTCCTAAAGTGGGAGCCATGATCGGTCACAATGGATTGTGGGACACCAAACTTAGCTATAATGTGATTGAATATGAATTGTGCTGCTGTTTTTTCGTCTTCAGCATAAGTAGGCATCGCTTCAGCCCATTTTGTGAAATAATCCACAACTACTATGACATAACTATGCACCCCAGCTGAAGTGGTCTTACAGTGCATGAAATCTATGCCCCATTTGGAAAAGGGGCCGACGACAATAACAAGATGGAATGGAGCAGGATGCGAGCGTGTCTTACTATGAAAGAATTGGCAGGGTGGACATTTCTTAACCGTTTCAATGCAGTCTTTGAAAATCAAGGGCCAGAAATATCCTGCTCGTAGTATATTCTGGGTCGTAGCCATCTCAGAGAGATGACGACCACATGCTCCAGCATGGTAGTCATTAAGAACGCGTTCCGCTTCATCTTAAGTCAAACAGCGTCGAAGAACAGTATCGACACCACGCCAATAAAGGGTATCGTTGACTATGAGGTAGTACTTGGCGTGATGTCGGATACGTCGACGTTCATCACGAGTGAGGTCGAGGCGGAAATGTTGGGTTTGGAGATATAATAAAATATCCCCATACCATGGGTCAGACGTGCTAATGAGGAACAACGATTCATCAGGAAGAGAATCGATGGGCTTGGGTTGCTCGGTAGCACGAGGCAAGTTACAAATCAACTCAGCAAAGACCAAAAACTTCTTGGACTCAGCTTTGGAAAATTCCAAGTCAAACTCTTGTAGGATGATGATCCAATGAGAATATTTTCCCCCAAGCACTTGATGCATGAGGATATAATACAATGGATTGAAATCCGCTATAACAGTGGTCTGGCATAGTAGAATGTAATGACGAAACCTCTGGACAACGAAAACTGTTGCTAGAGCCAGTTTTTCAACATGTGAATAACGAGTTTCAAAGTCGAGAAGACTCTTACTAAGATAGTATACCACATGTTCTATGCCATTATTGTCTTCTTGGACTAGCACCATACCGATGGTGGAAATCGAAGCTGCGAGATAAAAAATGTAATACCGTGTGTAATTAGGGGGTTGAATCACAGGATCTTTAGTTAAGGCCTCCTTTAGATTATCAAAGGAGTGTTAGGCTTCGTCGTCCCAGATGAAGGGAGTGTTCTTCTTGAGAAGCCTCATATATCCTTGTGTTATCTCGGAAAAATTACAAATGAAACGGCGTAGAAAGTTTGCATGCCCTTGCAAACTTTGAAGTTCTGGGATGTTCGTGGGGGAAGGCGGGGCTAAAATAGCTTCTACCTTCGCAAGATCTAAGCGTATACCGCTTTTGGATATTATGAATCCCAAAATTTTTCTATCTTCAACACAAAAGACGCACTTATGTGGATTCAAACGGATATTGTAGCGACGGCACCTTTCAAAAATGGCACCTAAGTGATCAGGATGGTCTTCCCGGGTCTGAGAATGAGCGGGAAGGTCATCAAGATACGATTCTACTATATGTTTGATATCATGAAATGTGTACGACATCGCCCGTTGGAAAGTTGCCCCGACATTTTTTAGGCCAAAAGGTAACTTTTGATATGCAAAAATTCCCCAAGGGCAGATAAAGGTTGTTTTATGCTGGTCAGCTGGGAGGACATCGATCTTATTATATCCAGAAAAGCCATCCATAAATGAAAAGATGACACTCCCAGCACAGTTATCGATGATCTGGTCGATGAACGGAGTTGGGTAGTTGTCCTTTGGACAAGCTTTGTTCAAGTCGCGGTAATCGACAAAGACTCTAATCGTTCCCTGTTTCTTGGCTACGGGAACAATGTTAGGTACCCATTCTGTCAATGGGACAGGATAGATAAAACCAGCACGCAAAATTTTTTCAACTTCTGCTTTAATAGCGGTTGCCTTACGAGGATGGATGGGTTGAAGTTTCTGCCGAATAGGTCAGGCGCTAGGAAAGGTGGGAATCTCATGGACCACAATCGAGGGGTCTATTCCTGGCATTTCTTCATAACTCCAAGCAAAAACATTGTGGAAGGTTTTAAAGTAGGCAGTGTAGAACTCCATTTCGAGGGGAGTGCATGTATTGCCAATATGAATGTTTTCCACGACACCAGGCTTCACTGAAATGTCAATGGGAGTGGTTGCCATAAGGTTGGCCAAGTTTCCTTTGGAAAATACTTCATCGAGGGAAGTGGGAAACTTGGTTTGAACCATTCCAAGTGAAGGGCTAGATTTTGTATCAGGCTCAATCGTCTGAATGGTGGGGAACAAAGATCGATGATGGAAATCTCCCCATGGTGGCTCATCACCGCACACAACCTCCATAATTGATTCGTCAATGGGAAAAATCAATGTGAGAGGATCGATAAGTGGTGGGGATGAATGAGTCTCAGACGAGAGTTGTGCCACGGTGTGATGGATAGAACAATCGACCCATTCGGTGGCTGACTAGATCGCTTCATACGCTGCAAGGTTTCTATTCAGTGGCATGGAGTTGCCGTAGTTTTCAATCTCAGTGGGACTTGGGATCACCCAAGAATCATTGGAAGGGGTGACATTCGATTATATCATGTTGACTGGTTGAACATGGGACCCCAACTCTGGGAAAACTCCAATAAGGGAAGAATCCTTCATAAGACCAATGCCAACATCTTGGAACCAGTACCGAGGCTGATCCAATAACGGGATGGTGTTGGTAGAGTTCGGATGAGAGTCTGGGATACAGTAATTAAGCTGATCTATGGTGACAATTTTCCCTTCATGAGGAAATTGCACGATCCAGAATACAGTAGATGCTATGGCGGTCATGGCGTAAAACCAGTTCTGACCAAGTAGAAGATTGTAATCCAATGGTGCCTCCACGACTTCGATGTGTACGGATACTACTTTTCCCCCCAGTTCAACACCAATTGCAGGAATGAGTCCATAAGGTTGAAAACTGTGTCCGTCAAATGCCCTGAGAGTGGTGGAAGACGTCGTGACTTCGGGTGAGCCTAAGGCTCTCCAACAATTCAAAGACATGATCGACGTTGAGGCACCTTCATCTAAAACAGTGCGATGGATGCTATTTCCACGGATTTTTGTATGAACCTGGAAGGCTAACTGGTGGGAAAGCCGAGGTTTGGCATACTCCAAGTTAAACATAATAGTGTTTGAAGTATCTGGGTCCACTGCCCCCAGTGCTGAAAGTAAGGTTCTACGCTGCGTAGGGAAGTGTTGAAGAACCTCAAGAGTCGACATGGCGCAAGGTGCTTGAGCTAAATCCTCAACAATGTTGTAATTCTGGGAAGCTCACGCATTGGGATTAAAAGTCGCCTTCGGTATGGTGCCCTTGGGTGGCCGTAGCACTGTGTCCGTAAGCGGTCTCTCGATATGGAGATGGCCGTTAGGGGGAGGGGTAGGAGACGGATCTTCAACAGGAGACTTGCCTTTGGCTATCTCTGACTATTTGTTTGAACTTGGGGGGTTCTCGTATGTCTTTGAATGAGTGGTTATGTGAATCTCCTCATTACTCGTCATCAGGATTTCGCGATTTGCAGACGTCTCTCCGCAAGTTGGGTTGCTTGGGTTGCCCCCTTGTGGGGTTTCTTCGGAAACCATTTGCTGTTGCTGCTGAGGGAAAGGGTCAGTTAACACTGCCGGGCGAGAGGATCCTTTAACGAATTTGTTGACTTCATCCTTGTAAGGACAGTCATGCGTGTAGTGATCGTCTTGACAAATGAGGCAGGGAAACTTAGCCTTTCGTCGTGGTTTCGGGTTGTTGTGGGTGGGTTGTCGCTTGGGGTTCTCTCACTGGTTAGAAGTCTTCTTAGATTTACCATGATTGTTCTTCTTCTTTCCTTCGGATGGTTGTGACGTAGATTGAACTGCGTTCACTTCGGAGGAGACAGCAGGAGAAGTAGAAGCTTTTGGAGCGGCCTGAGATAGAGCGGGGGAAGCAGAAGCTTGTTGCCCCGTCGAGTGGGTGCCAGGATGGGCCTTGACTGAACCGACAATACCATTAATGGGGGGTTCAGTGGCAGGTTTCATTGGATTAGTGGTAGCGCGGGTGGCATGGGGAAGAAGTTCATTTAAAGTGCCGGATTGGGTATATACCAAATCCATGTACTGGGCTATCAAGATGGCTTGTTCCTCTGTGACTGGCCCACGCATAGCAATATCCCTAGCTATGGGAGGCAAGAATGACTTTGTGAACCAATCAGCAAGTAGCTGATCTGGAATGGGTGCCTTGATTAGCCTACGGCGTTGATGCCACTCATGGATGTGATCTGAAATGTGCGTAGAAGTGGTTTAACGCAATGAGGTTAACAGTTCTGTTCTAGTCTCATACCGGATGGGGAGCTGGAAATGGGTCAGAAACTGCATTGCCAAGGTGTTAAAATCATGGAAAGAGTGTTGTGGCAGCTCGATGTACCATTTTGCTGCCGTGCCGGTAAGCGTACGCTGGAAGAGCCATAGTCAAATGGAATCGTCCATCAATGAGTTGGATGAACACCAAAGATAGAAGGTCATCACATGGTTCTTGGGGTCTTCCCTAGGCTTAGCATCAAACTTAGGAATGTCTGATGGAAATTTGGCTGGAATGGGTGGCCAATGAGGTTCATGCCAGATAGGATCGTTAATGAGCCTCGACAAATTGGGTAAATCTAGCGTGGCCAAAAAGGGAAGTTGACGGTTGGTCTGCGGGTATGAGTAATAACCATACAGTGCAGGGAAACCTGGGGTTCCCAACAAAGGGTTGTCCTCCAGTAGGTTGGGTTGATGGCCCGATGGGAGGCGGTTGGTTGTTGGGATTAGGGATCGCAAAAGTCGGTTGTCCATCTCCTGAAATGGTGTAGATAGTGGCCAAAGGTGAACCTTCGGTCAATATGGATGATCCAGCGGTATGACTTGGTGTTCTTCCGACACTAGCAAGTTAAGACAGTGTCGATTGGCCAATGACACCAAAGGTGCCGATTTGTGTAGGGGGTCTTCCATATGTGACGGTCGGGGACAGAGAAAAAATGGGGTTATCCCTCATAGAATGTGTGCCAAACATGGGTGATGGTAGTAAATGTGGGGAATTTAACTGAGGGGTGTAGGGGGTTTCGTCCATAGCGTGTTCGACAATAGGAGGACCATCGAAGACTGGGTCCAGGTTCGTATCCTGCGAAGGGTTTTCAGGGTTCGGCGGGAATAGAGGTATAGTAACGTCTGAAGGTCTGGAGCCGTCTGCATAGGAGTGATGAAACTCTATGCTAGACGGAATGCTGGGAGCCCGATAGTTGGGAGGATGGGTAGCAGGGGGATATCTAGAGCGAAAATTTCCCATTAGGGCCTTCCAAAAAATTAACTTCTACTTACTGGAATCAAGTTATTTACCTATGAAATGAAAGAGGGGCTTGAAAGCTCTTACCTGGTGCAGATGGCTGTTGAAACGGTGCTCCGGATCTCCAGATATGAACTCTTGAAGTTTTTGCTCCTCTATGTGTAAAATCTCATCTTTGGGCAAATGCACAAGTGAAATGGTAACTTTCCATATTTACCTATCCCTTATATAACGTTTTCACTTATTTTTTACTCATTATTTTATCTGGTTAAATTAAAACCCATTTCACATTACTAATACCTGGTTCCATGAGCATTTGTTGACAGGGTCTCCTTTAAAAATGTTCACACTGGCGTTCATTTATTATTTTGACCTTCATTTCGAGCCTACTTCATTTTGACCTTAACTAGGGGAACGTTGGGAGCCCTGTACTCTTCGTGATCTCCGTGGTGGTTCTGACATAATGGTAGGAATATGGAATCCGGGGGCAGTCTCGTAACAAAGAACTCAAAAACTCTAATGCAGCCGAGTGTGCAAAAGAGGAGCTAGAAAAAGCAAGGCTCATAGGCCAAAAAAGCAAGCTCTAAAATCTATATTGAGACCGGTGTCCCAATAAGCGAGTTGAGAAAAACAATGGCCAGAATGCCAACAAGCAGTCACTAAAAAGAAATAATGACCCTCTATAAAGATGAGATAACAAGCAAACTCCTAACTAAGAGCTGGAGACCTCAACAAGTTGTATCCTTAGCAAGATGATGAAATCCAAGTCGAACAATACAACGTGAGAGAACAATAATGGAAGGATATCCCTTTAGCGAAAGGGATCCTGGGTAAAAGAGCCCTAGTAGAAAAGTCACTATGCTACCTCGTTCATGACACATTGGAAAAGGTTTTCAACGCTTCTTCCTTATCACCCTTGCATTACTATGAATACAAGGAAGACAATGAACGATGTTGCCTTAGGGCTAAGTGGAGTGCGGCATTCCACAGAGTCCGTCCGGTTCTCAATCTCGCGACGGTTTTAACCCTTGAAAGTTAAAAACAATCAGGAGGCCCCTCCACAAACTGGTCTATGACTGTGTCAATAAATACTAGAGGATTTTAGTTCCCTAGAGGATAACAACTATGTCTTAGATGAAAATGGAAAGGGGGAATTATTTTGATGCATATCCCCGGTGTCCTACCTAACTACCAAATTCTTTTGATTTCCTCAAGTGAGGCTAATGTTGGTTTAGTTAGGGAGATTAATTTTAGTGGTTGTATTACTCAATCGGGTAAATGGACGTGAAACTTGGTGGTGTTGTGACGACCCAAACCATGCAAGTGAGAATGAATTGAAATAAGCCTTGTATTCGATGAAAACTAGCTCTGGAAGAGAGAGAGTTCTTCGATCATAAATGCATGAAACTTTCACAAATAATGAAAAACCACTTCAAAAACAATTTTTTTTTTCTAAGTAAAGCCAAACTGAAATAAACACTTCTTTCCAATTCACTGATCTACAACTAGAATGCTTCAAAAAATGAGAATTTATGTGGCAAATTGAATGGTTCACTTCCTAATGCACGATAATACTGCTAGATCATTTCAATCCAAACAACACAAATGTTCTCCAATGATAATTTTCAATATAAATTTGAATAACAATAATGGAAACAATGTGATTATGAAAGATACACAATCCAGTAAAAAAGGACAGTAGTAACAGTTTGGTTGTGATCAGAAGATCAAGCCAATGCAATCAGACTGAAGGGGTGACCCAATGTGCAAATAATGCCACTAACTCATAAAATAATCAAGCTCACAGTGAGAAATAAACAAACCAAAAAGACTGTGCAATGGACAGGATAGTGGTAAGCAACAGAAAACACCAAACTAAAGCAGAGAAAATAAAAAATGACTCAGGAAACCAAACAGGAAAGAAAAAATTGAAAAAATGCAGACACTACTGCGTGGGCAAAGCTGACTAAAACGCAGTACTGGTACACTACCGCTCTGGTAAGAGTGCTGGGTACGCGGTACTACCGCGTTGTAGACAGTAGTAGGGGCGCAGTGCTGTTGCAAAGGATGGAAAAAACGCAACTTTTGAAAAAGAAATTGAATTTTTCAGGGTTGCTGCAGACCCAGAGGACTCACTGATCACAGAGGGAGGAAAGATGTAGAGAGGAGGGGTGAATACAGGTCAAATAGCCAAAATTCAGTACTGGTTTGAAGAGAAAGAAGAATCACAATAAAAAATGACTGGAAGTGAAATAAATCAATCAAATGGGGCTCAAACTAGCGGAGTCGCCAGTTTTTGTTGTAGAAATTTCTCCCTACGGATAGGTAGAAACTCTCTTAGATTAAAGTAGACTTAACTGACTCTAAACTAAGACAAAAAGATAACAAATGCTACCTTGAATTCCTATATCTAAACAAACATCTCAAGATTATATTGCTGAAAGAAATGGAAGAGATCTAATTGACCTTCGATTCATTTGCTTGTCCTTATGGTCGCTCCAATATTCAAGTCCTCGCAAATGAACCTGTCCGAATGAAACAAAGATACAAGCATATATGATTATCTATCAACTTGAAATATGAGTTAGGATCTAAATCTATAACAGATACAAATCATATGATTGAAACATGATCAACATACATGATTTGGGAAACAAGACAAGTTATGTTTTATTACCAACTTGAAGTCACTTACAATGGTTGCTTGATGTCCAAGCCAACTCCTAGCTCCAAGTGCTTTCTCCTCTAGCTATCTCCACAAAGATTCAAGATCATAGGTTTGATGTCTCCAAGAGTCCTCCCCTTTGCTCATGTAAGGCCTCTCTCTTATAGTGTGTAGTAGGGTTAACCAACAAAAGAGAAAGATGGATCTTGGGAGTATTTAGTGGATCAGGCCCACTAATCTGAGAAAGTGAGTTAGGATCGAATCAGGGATACCAATCCTCAAAAATCTCTCAAAAATAAAGATCCCACAAGCCATGGAAAAAAGGCTAAAAAAGGAGTACCGCGCCCCTTCAACTGAGCATAGTGCAGTGGTACCACGTGTCAGAGAAGAAGCATAGCATGGTAGTGGGGACTACCGCTCCCTTAAGCTTGAGCAAGGCGCACTAGTGTAGGTATATGAAGTCTCAAGTGGGTTGATTCTTGACAAGACAGGTTTGTCTTCAAGGATCATTCATCATTTTTCTCTTCTAGGCATTTTAAGCAGTAGGGGAAGTGTCGTCAACTATTTTTATGGTGACGATGCGACACTGTGAAATATGGAGGTATAACACACCTTATGTAGTAGAATCTTCATTGGTCAATTGAAAGTTGAAGTGCCATCTCTTTGAAGAGATCTATTTCTTGAAGGTGAACAAGTAATAGACATATGAATATTGGCTGCAAATTCTTCACCTAGCGATGCTAGCTTCTGCGGATCCAAATTTCAAAGATTCACTGATGATTTCATTGGACTAATGAGGACTGGAGATGTTGCTTCTATTGTTTCAAGGTATGCATGTCTAGATTTTGTAGAACTTCCTGGTTTTTCGAATCGTCTTCCTTCAGATGAATATTTTTTGAGAAATGGTCCTAAATTTAATGGAGAAGATCTGAGTGTAGCTGTGAAACATATATCTAATTTCATTGAATTTACAGAGCTACTCAGAGTTAAACATGAAGATGTCTTCACTAGACTCTTCTATGATTCATTACAAGGAAAGTGTAAAAGTTAGGTTGAAGATTTGTCTGTTGGGTCAATTAGATCATTAACAGATTTTTGGATTGTCTTTTTGAAGACATGGATGGAGAAGACAGAATTTAGGGAAGAATCTCTTTCCATCCAAAATTTTAGATAATGGAATGATATGTGCACTGATGAGGAAATAGATGAGAATTTTTCTTCCCTTTTATCTTCTTATTTAAAGTCAAGCTCATGTAACTCAGAATCTAAAGTCATATTTTTAGAAGAATTTGCCGAGTATATCGAGAAAGAGATTGAAGCTTTAGATGTCAAAATACAGAGCATGTATTTCCAAAACCCATTGCAACTGTCTTTTGATATCAAGATTGAAAAATGTTCTGAGAATAAAGACAAGTTTGATGATTCAAAACTGAAACAGTGGTATGGAAAAAACTGCACGCATGGATTGTTTAATCATAATAATCATATGCTAGAATATCTTGACAGTTATTATGTTTTTTATGACCCAATAGCCGACTATATGGAAGAATTCATCGGTTCAAGGTTCCAGTATCCCTTTTATGATAAATTTGAAAATCAAACTTACAGACAGGTGTTGATTTGTGTTCCAGTCTTCATCTTGCTAATACAGAGATCAAGAGTTTCATCAATTATTCAGATACTTGTATGACTTCACTAGAAGTATGATTTTACTTGACCAGGGTGTAGATTTGGTTAGTGTAGATAGTACACATAAATAAGCTCGTTTCAAGAGCATTTGTTCTCATTCAGTCTTTCAGTATTAGAGCAATTATTTGGTTTTAGTATGGAATTGGCTTAAAGCAGAGACAGTTTGAATTCAGTTTGCAAGATAGTTCTTTTTGCTTTCAGCACTTTCTATTACAGTTTGATTTATTATGTACTAGTTCATGAATAAAGACTCCAGCCCAATGGAGACAAAACACTGGTGCTTCTTTTCTTCAATTGCAGAGCAGCTTCTATTTGCAAAGCAGGATCATTTTAGAATTTGATGAGCAGAGCAAGTTGTAGTTTCTGGTTTGCAGATGTCAGTGATGGATTGGAAAGGAACTTAGTCTTCTTGTTCTTAAAGTCTCACAAGGAGAACTTCATCCCCAATCGGAGCCAAATGTTATCTCTATGGTTTTATTCTAGAATTTTCGACTTTGCAGAATTACCATTCTTATTTTTACCTTAGTTTCCCTTTGATTTCTCATTTTCTTTATCCCAAATTTTACCTTAGTGGGTTTTTGATTAAATATGTCATGTATTAAAACTGAAATAAGGCTCATTGTTCATTTGATTTTCAAAAGCTTATATTTCTTGATGAGAATGATACAAATGTTAGCATGAATTATGTCATTATGCTTGAAACATTAGCAATGTTTATTTCGTATATGAGTTATAATTATATACTGGCAGCATATTAAAAATATCAATAGGAATGATGCTGCCAATATTGATTTTGGCAATAAGGACGAATGGAAGGGTTATGGTACTAATGATTTTTGATACACAACAATCTTGAAGTAGTGTCATCCTATGAGTGTGAATCACTCATTTCAAAGATGTACCCACAGCATCCAGTCCTTTGTTGTGGTTTCTGTTTTATGAAATTAAACAGGTATTTAGGGTAACAGGAGGAGGTGTTGATGAGAAACTCATACACCATGAATGAAATCAGAGAAACTTATATGTGCTCGAGATTAGGTAGCAATGGTCAAAAGTTCCCTGCAAGATGGTGCTACGTTTTTACCTGAAGGAGATAGAAATATAGTAGGTTTAGTCATCATTTTCAAATGATGATTCTGAACGGCTAGAAAATCATTTTAAAAAACTGGAAGAGGTTTTTGTTCCTGACACGTCAAAGAACAAAAACCTATCTCATGTTTTACACAGGTTTCAAGGATTGGAAGATATACTCTCATCATTTAAGCCTATTTTTCTGACTACGCAAAATCTAGTCTAAGTCATATTATTGCAGAGTTGATTATGAACAGCTGGAGGGGAATGTTTGAAAACTGAAAGAGGATTTTCTAAATGACATGTTGATGTATATGTAACTTCGGATTTTTCATATATATTTATTGTACCCTTATAAGAGATGTGTTATTCCTCTATAAGGAAGTGTCGTCATGTGGATTGACAAGTGTCGCAAGTGTGTGTACTTGCCGATGGGTTATTAGACCACCATGTGTGGGGTCGGCCCCTGAAATATATATTATATTGTGGATGTATCTAGATAGACAAGTCGGCCCCATAGTGTAACTGGGAAAACAGGCTAGTATAAATAGAGATCGAGAAATCTCTATTTTCATCACTCGGAAACTCACACTTCTCTCACTCAGAAAGTGGTGCACTAGTGAGGAGGAGGATCATCTGCTACTAGGAGACTATCTCAGTGTATTTTGGTTTGTACTTTGGTTGAGCCATTACTCTCTCTATCTCTGAGGAAGTTGTGGGGTTTTTTCACCTTAGGGTTTTCCCCATGGAAACTTTGTGTCTCTTGTCTCTCATGATTTTGATTCTTGTGATGCTTGTCATGCTTCTTGTGATTGTTATGCATTGATATACTGTATATGTTATTTCTCTTAGTAAAGATCCAAGAGTATTGTGAATTAATACTCAAAATTTAACATGGTATCAGAGCTAACCTGAGAAGAAGACATTTTGCAGTGACGGAAACTTGAGTTTCTTGTTTATTGGGTTTCTCTCCACATTTTTTTGAAAAGCAGTATAGTAGATTGACTCTACTCATCAAGGAGAATCTATCTGTCCAATCAGAATTCAATTCTGAGAATTTTCAGATTTGGGCCCTAAAACTTAGGGTTTCCACAAAAATAGAAATTTCTGAAATCGGAAGACATTAGCTGGAAGCTCCTTGCAAAAAATCGAAGTTTAGAGCTTTGGATCGATATTTTTGGCTGGGTAGATCTCCGGGAAACTCAAACCCTAATTCAGGGCTCTCCTTAGTGAACCCGAGAAGACAAAAAGACAAATCTGAAGGGTAAAGCTTTGCTAATCTCAAATTCTAAATACACTAGGCTGATCAACTCATCAAGGCACATCTTTCTATCCTTTCAGAAAGTTGAAATTCACATTTTGAATTTTTAGGGTTTTTTCGACAAACCCTAATCTGGGACCAGATCCAGTTTTCAGCATTTCAAGTGGTAAGACCTAAATCTTTTCTATTTGCATTTGAAGTACTCTTTAAGATGTCTCTCCACACCAAGCTTGAGGATAAGCTTGAAGGGGGCTGATAACTTCCGAGCTTGGAAGTATAGGATTGGGTTAATCCTAGAAGAGAATGAGTTGGACTCATATATAAAAGAAGACATCCCTATCCCAGAGGATGAAGAAGCTAAAGTATTGCTTAAGAAGAACTTGGTCAAGGAAAAGAGAATCATTGCTTATTCTATCAAAGACCATCTCATACCCCCATGTGTCTTATCTAAAGACACCCAAGGATATGTTTGACTCTTTGACCAAGCTATTTGAAGGGAAGAACATAAATCAGAAGATGACCCTGCGGAACCAATTAAAAGGAGTAAAGTTTCAGAATGGAGAAACCATTCAATCTTATTTTTCAAGGGTCTCCCATATCAAGGAACAACTAGAAGCAGTGGATGAAATGGTGGAGAATGGTGAAGTTTTCATGACCACTCTGAATGGCCTACCTAGGTCATGGGACTCCTTCATTCAAGGAATCTGTGCAAGAAAGAAGTTGGTATCCTTCAGCAGACTACGAGAAGAATGCTCACAAGAAGAAGCAAGGCTTGTGGCATGAGAAGAAAAGATGGGGAATGAATATCAAGCTCTCACAGCTCACACCAAGAAAGGGAAGTCCAAGAGAGAGCCATCTCACTCCAAGAAATCTTCACATCACTATAAAGAAAGAAGAATATGCTTCACCTGTAATGAAAAAGGACATATTGCCATAAATTGTCCCAATAACAAGAAGGACAACAACAACTTCAACAACAAGAAGAAGGGCAGCAAAAGAAGGTTTCATGCTCATGCTGCTGAGGATGATGAGCCACCCAAGAAGAAGGCTAGGGAAGAAAGTGATGATAGTAATGATGACTCATCAAGTGAAGAAGAGTATGTTCTAATCTCTGCTCTCACAGGTACTATCTCCCATGGTTGTAATGATTGGTTAATTGACATTGGGGCTTCCAAACACATGACTGGGTTTAAAGAATCTTTTGTGAACCTATCTGAACATGAATCACCCCATAAGGTGAAACTTGGGGATGATTATCAATACCCAATCAAAGGAAGTGGTGAAGCCTCCTACAACCTAGATTCTGGAAAATCTTTGAAGATGAAAGAAGTCCTTTATGTGCCTGGGCTTAAGAATAATCTTCTCTCCATCTCTGCATTGGATGCAAAAGGCATGAGCGTTGCATTTGTAGATGGCCAAGTCCTAATGTGGCCAAAGGGTAAAACAATCGATGATGCAGTAGTGATTGGAGAGCAAGAGGGAGGATTGTATAAATTGAAGGGTCAACCTGAACATGCCATGGTACATGACTCCATGGAGCCAAGTGAACTTTGGCATAGAAGACTTGCTCATATGCATTATAGGGCACTTCCAATTGCAAGAAAGGCTGTAGAGGGTCTTCCTGAATTCAAGACCAAACATGAAGGTGTTTGCAAAGGATGTGCAAAAGGTAAGAACATTAAGAAGGATTTCCCAAGTAGTGAAAGCAAGGCAAAAGATATCCTGAAAATCATCCACTCAGATGTATGTGGTCCTATGTCATCCAGTTCTCTGAGTGGGTATGTTTACTATGTCTCATTTATTGATGACTTCTCCAGGAAGACTTGGGTATACTTCTTGAAGAACAAAGATGAGGTGTTTGATAAGTTCAAGGAATTCAAAACCTTGATGGAGAATCAAACTGACAAGAAGATTAAAACATTTAGATCCGACAATGGTGGAGAATTCACCTCAGGTGACTTCAAGGAGCTTTGCAGTGATTTAGGGATTAAGAGGGAGTTTATTGCTCCTTATAATCCTCAACAGAATGGAGTTGTAGAAAGGAAGAACATAACAATCATGGAAGCAGCAAGGGCAATGCTGCATGACCAGGATCTACCTATGCATCTATGGGCAGAAGCAGCTATAACAATTGTATATGTGCAGAACAGAACTCCCCACAAGATATTGGACAACAAGAAACCATAAGAGGTCTTTTCTGGTAAGAAACCTAAAGTCAACCATCTCAGAATATTTGGTTGTCTAGTATACACACATGTCCCAAAGGAAAAGAGGACCAGGCTAGATCCTTCAGGAAAGAAGGGTATCTTTGTGGGTTACAGTGAAAGCTCGAAGGCTTACAGAATATATTTTCCAGGGTTCAAGAAGATTGATGTCAGTAGGGATGTAACATTTGATGAAAACTCAGCATTCATCAAATCAAGGAAGGCACCTATCAAAGTTTATGAAGAACGTAAGGAAACTAGATTTCAAGAAACTTCCATGATTGAAGCAATTCCAGAAGTTGTTCGTGAGTTTCAAGATCCGCAAGAACCTGTAGATCCACCCCGTGAGGATAACTCTCACAAGAGGAAACCTGCATGGGCTAGAGAGCTCATTCAAGATGCAGAAAGATTTGGCATTCTAGAAGAAGAACACAGAGCAAAGAAGAGAACCAGATCACATATTAGCTATGTTGCTTTGCTCTGTGACATCATGAATAAAGAACCTTCTAGTTATGAAGAAGCAACGGAAAAGAAAGAATGGAAAGATGCCATGGTTGAGGAATACCAATCAATAGTGAAGAATGATGTTTGGGATGTTGTACCAAGACTTAAAGAGAAGTTTGTTGTGACTTCTAAATGGATCTACAAAATCAAGCATGCTGTAGATGGCAGTGTAGAGAAATACAAACTGCAAGATTCGTAGCTCGTGGCTTCTCTCAGAAAGAGGGAATAGATTATGAAGAAACTTTTGCACCTGTAGCCAGGTATACTTCCATCAGAACAGTACTTTCCCTAGCTGCAGCAATGAAATTGAAAATACACCAAATGGATGTCAAGACTGCTTTCTTGAATGGTGTAGTTGAAGAGGAAGTATATGTGGAGCAACCACTCGGTTTTGAAATACATGACATGGAGTCATATGTGTGCAGATTGAAGAAAGCCTTGTATGGCTTGAAGCAAGCTCCCATAACTTGGTATGGTAGGATGGACAGTTTCCTATCTAGTTTGGGATTTACCAAGAGTAAAGCGGATTCCAACCTTTACTACAAGGTTAAAGAAGGGAATCCTGTGATTCTACTCCTGTATGTGGATGACTTATTTGTAACAGGAGATGATAGATTGATTGTAGATACTAAGAGGAAGCTTGTTGCTGAGTTCCATATGAAAGATTTGGGAATGATGCATTATTTTCTAGGTATGGAGGTGTGGCAGAATGCAGGTGGGATCTTCCTTGGTCAAGGGAAGTACACAGTAGATATTCTGAAGAGATTCGGGATGATGGATTGCAAGGCCATGGCCACACCCATGGCATCGAATCCGAAGCTTCTATGTGATGCTTCATCTGAGCCAATTGATATCTCTATGTATCGTCAGATGATTGGGTCCTTGATGTACCTGACGAACACGAGACCAGATATTTGCTTTGCTGTGAACACATTGAGTCAGTTCCTGACAGATCCAAGGAGTGTTCACGTAGTTTCTGTAAAGCATGTTCTGAGGTACCTGAAGGGTACAGTGGATTATGGGCTCAAGTATGAAGCGAATCAAAAGTTTAACCTGCAGGGTTATGTTGATTCAGATTGGGCAAGCAGTGCTGCAGATAGGAAGAGCACATCTGGGTGCTACTTCAGTATGGGATCAGGTGTGATCTCTTGGTTCAGTAGGAAGCAGTCCTGTGTAGCACTGAGTACAGATGAGGCAGAGTATGTTGCATCCTTTTCAGCTAGTTGTGAGGCAGTATGGCTACGGAAGCTACTGTCTGAGTTATTTGATCTCCCATTGGATGCTACTGGTATTTTCTGTGATAACCGGAGTTGTGTGAAGCTATCTGAGAACCTAGTGTTTCATGACAGGTCGAAACACATAGAGATCAAATATCACTATATCAGGGATATGGTGCAGAGAGGAGCTATGAAGCTCCTGTACGTTGCGACGGATGAGCAGATTGCAAATTTGTTGACGAAGCCACTAGCCATGGTGAAGTTCGAGTACTTCAGGGAGAGGCTTGGCGTTCTTCAGATTGATGACACTTTGAGGAAGAAGTGATGTACACATTTGTTGAAGCCATTCCAAGCATGTTGGAAGGAGGATCCTTCACATGATGGGTTTATCTACAAAAATCTTTCTCATTTTTTACACATCTATTAAAATTTGGAATATATGCAACCATCTGTGGGACCAATTTTCCATATTTTGTCAGTATTTTGTTGCTGCAGAATTTTAGATTGTTTTTGAAATTCGTGAAGATAGCTATCCCAATTGATAAAATCAGCTCTAAATTTGAATTTGAGATTACAGATCAGATTCTTATCTCTCATATCATGCAATCAAATCATATCTTTGCACATTTTTAGTGGGTCAAACACCAAATCCTAGATTTTAGATATGGGACTGATTTTCCATAATTTTCTTTTGTAATATTGTTGATATGACCAAGTGCAAATTCGACCCTAGGAAGTGCCATCTATGTATATTTTTAGTAAATAAGATCCAAACTATAAGGATCTAGTTGTTATCTCATAGATCTATAAAGCTGATGTAAAATCATAGGGAGAGGAGAGTTCCAACTGAGAGGGCTGAGGCAGGGTTGTGCTTACATTATGTTTTTGTTGATACGAAAGAGCTGTTATTTGATATGATTGTGATCTATGAGCCTATTTTGTTTTAATAATTAAAGTACAAGTTGCCATTATTCTGTTTGTCTACGGTCTTAATATTCCATCTCATGATTCTCTTGGTTAACATGCAACCATTTGCAATGGCTTGAAAATAGAGTATAGATCATACTTTTAACAAAGTCATGCTTCATAGCTGTGTATTGTCAATGTCCATGATAGTAACACTGATACATTCCCTGCTGTTAAAGCTTCTATCTTAGCTTGATCTCCGTCTTGTTTACAACTATTATAGCTATCTCTTCACCAACTATTAAATATTTCTCTAAGCTTGACCCTAGCAGTCAGGGTTCAACTTTAGGGATAACAACTTGTATATTTTCAAGTGATTTGAAATGAAAATTGAATGGATACCCATGCAAGATGAAAATTTGAATTTGAATGTGTTCTCTCTAATATACTCAATGATATTGTATGGTCCATGTATGAGCAACTTTAGTTATTTTTCCTCCTTAAAGTGATCTTTCAAAATATATACCCAAACTTTGTCTTCTACCCAAAAGGATTGATCTACACAATGGTGATCACGCTCAATCTCTTGTTTGTGTTGATTCTTGTAAAAATATGGATAAAATTATTTATATCCACTATAAAACAACGTACTTTGTGATATTTATCATGGGAATGGGACACAAAATAACCAGTGGCATGGATCATTGGTGAGGATCCAAGGCATGCCTCAAATGGTGAATTTATTGTCATTTTGTGCACTACATGATTGTAATTATTTTGCATATAAGGCATGTTTCTATCCCTTATATTCTTCTCCACACACTCGTAAGGAGGAATCCATCCTTATGTATAGAATCATAATACATTCTAACCTCCTAACCACCTAGTGGGCCTTCTTTAATGAGGTCCCATTCCATTTATTTCCTAACATAATGGGTCTTATTTAAGAATAACAATATAGTGGACCTATTCCACTTTACATTGAATGGCCTCCATTGTTTCTCTAATGGGACTTCCAAGCCCCCCATTAACCCCCTCGGTAAGGTCATAACATGTTTCCATAGATCTTATATTATTTTAAATACCCCGTCCTCTTCTAATCAGTGAGGGTTGAATCTAAAAGGTATTGGTACAAAGTTTTATGTTTCATGGAAATCTAGAAGGATTGGATTTTGATTTGATATAGCATAGGGAAGTATCTTGGAAAAAACGTCAAATGCATATATAAGGTGGGAGTTGTGGACTAAGAACCTGTCTATCCTTGGAGTTGTGTGTCCTATTCCAAATGTTCTATTTGTCCAAGTGTACATCCCATTTTTTGGAGGTATATATATTAGATCCCACTCTACTATTAGATCCTCCATATGTTAATTGAATTGTTTCCTAACTAGACGTCCTTCCCTATTATCCTTCTGAGAGATGGTTACATTAAAGTCTATGGATACTACTATCCTTTGAGTTAACCATTTTTCCTTCAATATTGTCATGGATCTCCAAGAGTTTAATTTTCCCTTGTATGTTGTCAGAACATATACATTGCATATCGTAAAGACTTCTCTTGTGTCGATTTTTTCTAGTCCCACCACTAGCCAGTTTTGAGTTTCTAATTGCTGAAACTTTTTATATATCTTGCATCCAAAAAGGTACTAATCCATCCCAATTCTCTTTGGGAACTTACTATTGCTCCTTCATAATGCTTCCAAACTTCTTTACCATTGATTTTACTTATTCTGATTCAATTTTGGTCCCCTAAATGAGAAGAATGGAAGGTCTTTCTCTCTTAACAAGATTCTTTATTGTTTCTACTTTTGATCTACTCCCATTCCTCTATAGTTCCAGGAGAAAGTGTTCATTATCAACTGGATGGTAGTGTTTCCTTCCCTTCATCATCTTATTCAAATTTTTAGTAAGGCTTGTTGGAGGGGATTTCTTGGAGATATCTAGAGTAGTTTGCAGTCCAAGTATTTTCTATTTTGCATCATGTTCCTCTCTTCTTTCCCTGGATGAATTTCCACCTTTTCATGGAGGGGCTTTGTCCTCTTATGATTCCTCCAAATATTCATCATGATGGTTCTTATCCTTTTATATTGACTATTGTTCTTGGAGTGTATGCAACTCTTTCCTAGGTTTTCATCACATCCCTATAAGGATTAAGAGGGAGACATGTTTTAATGCTTTCATTTGCTACTACTTCTTCAAGAATTGGTTTCTCTTAACTCTTTGATTTTTTAGGAATAAATGACAAAGATATATATCATTCTCTAGTATTTTCTTTCTCTGGATCTGACCGAGACAAGACTTGAAATTTGTTAGTAGTGGATACTAAGAAATGTGGGGTGAGAGACAAAGGGCCCCAATTTTCCTGCCTGCTCTAATCCTTTTCTCACTAACTACCATTTGATATTGACCTCAGAGACTAGAGATTAAATATGAGATTTTGGGTAGTTCCTTGCAAAATGTCCATATTCATAGCATAATTTGCACTTAAAGGGAATTTTTTCATATTCCAACTTCTAAATATGGGACCATCCATCCATGGATAGATTTATTTCCTCAAGGAAACCCTTCTCCAAATCTACTTCAACATGTATTCAAGGACAAGTAAACATTGGGGCTTTTGTCTTCGATTTGTCTATAAACTTGAAAAGATGGTTTCCAATTGCTGCCAAGTCTTCATCACTCCAATAGTGTAAGGAGAGGTGGGGAATATGCACCCAAAATGGGACTGTCATGGGGATGTCCTTTTCTAGGTCAAAACATAAGGTCCAAAGGTTTTCCCCTTGGCCCCATGAAATAGGGGTTGCTCTTGAATATTAAGTATTGACATTATTTTTTCTCAAAGATGAAGGTGAAATATCCTTGACCACAGAAGCTATGTTGTACATTACTCTTAATGGGTGGCCTCCAATTTTTCTTAATCCATATCTCTATTGCTTGTTGAATAAATTGTCATTAGTGCCAACAGGTGTGTGTTAGTGTGTCTTGGTGCCCCTTGAGGAGCCCCCGAGGGTTAAGTAGTTTTCAACAAACCAAAGGAGACCTTTTGACCTTGTCCAATCCCAAGTCTGAATCCCTTGGAGCCCTTTGGACAATGGCAAAAGCCCTGAACACCCTTTAGAGTGTTTAAGTACCCCTAAGGTGTTTCTCTGGTTACCCAATCGTTTCTTTGGTTCCCCAATACCACAACCTTTGCACTAATACCCTAGAATGTGTCCTTGGTGTGTTGCAATAGGCCAAATGACCCTTTCAGTGGTCATTTGGGCTTTAATGAGGTCATGGTACCCTAGTAGAAGTCCAGGCACCCCCACACTTAATGACTTAATGATCCTTGAAGGAATGGAAAAACTAATTCCCTTGAGATGGTCAAAATGATCAAGAAAATCCTTGGAACCCACATGTATGGTTGTATGATATCTCTTGATGATATTACACTCTTGATGAAGACTTCTTGCACATGATAAAGTTTGGTTTGCACACTTATAAATTAAATAGGACATGATTTGGTCATAATATGGACATATGACCCACTTACATATGGTAACTTGGTGTTGTGGAACCCATGATGAATGCCTTTGATGAACATTTGCATGATATGGAGGCCTTGAAATTTGGATGTGGTGGTATGGTCACATCCTTGCATATGGTGACTTGAATAACATGGTTGAATCCCATTGCACTTGGTTGTTAAAGTCCTTGGAACCCTTTACCCATGGGTCCTTGATACCCTTGTAGGAACATGGTGCCTCTAATTATTTAACAAAACATGAAATGTTGATATATAAAAATAAATAAATAAATAAAACCTAGAAGTCTTTTGAAGCCCTATTATAATCCCTCTTGTGGAATCCCTAAAAGTATTAACCCTCAATTGTTATCCTTATGACCTAAGTCAGACAACCCTAAAAGAATTTTTTTTTAAAGAAATTAAAATACTCCTCAAGGCTAGGTCGGCCTCATTTTTTTTGGGTTTTGAATGTGTATAAATAAAACTAATTCGCCTTATTTTCAAACAATAAGTGGGTGAGCAATAGATCTGATTTTCGTAGGTCTTATCTAAGGCTGCTATAGTACCCGAATTTCTACAGTGACATATCAACAACAGATTTGTAGCAGCATCTCACCCCTCTAAATTTTGAATTGCTCAGTGGACAGGCAGCAGTAGTCTTATCTCTGATTTTCAGGTTGTTTCTATGATGGTTTTTGTGCTACATCTATGATTACTTTTGCAGGCTACCTCCTTCAAATATTTCTGGGCCCTCCTTTCTGTAAATTCGGGCTGCCTCATAAGTTTTGGTTGTCACCTCTCTGATGTTTTTCGGACTGCCTCAGTAACAATTTCAGTGATGTATACAACTCCTCTTCCAAGCTGCCTCAGAATTTTCAAATTTGAAAGTGGCAATTTCCCATTGCACAGTTCCAGGTATGCATACACAATAACACAAAGGTATGTATGTACAGTTTTCAGTCAAATGTGTAAACAGTATTGATTGCATGTACATTGATGTACAAAAAATACAGTGGTATATTGATGTGTGAAGTAAGTCCATTGTGATTTATATGCCATGAAATAATGATGCATTTCTATACACTTTCTGATGTACACTGTGATAATGATGCATGTTGCACTAAGATGTACACTTGATGTTGATGATGCATACACGATGATGATGCATATTTGATGATGATGTATATATGACAATGATGCATACCCTATGATGATGCATGCTTATACTCTATGCGATGCATGATGATAAGTGAAAGCAGAGAAGAGCATAACTACTTGATGAATGATTGTGTATGATGAGGTGTACAATGATGTACATGAATAGTGTGTGGCATTGAAATGACATATCAGTATATAGTGATGACTTGGAAGTGATCAGAGAGCAGAAATTATCAACAACAGATTTAGTGATTGGTTTGGCAGGTTCACTCGTCTTTTTCTTTAGGGTGGTTGGGTGGTGCTAGGGCTCACAATCTTGTGAGTCAAGTTATTGTAGTAGCTTGTCAGTTGTAGCTGACGAAGCCTAACGGGTTGTATCCCCTTCCAATCGTAGCTGGAAAATTTGTATTAAATTTGTTACCCCAGTTGTTGCTGGGTCAAATTTATTTTTAAAAAGGCTTCCATGGTTTTACCCCCAGGACTTGGGTTTCCACGTCAAAATATTCTGTACTGTGCATCTTTTTATTTTCATGTACATTGATGATATGCTATGATTGGTGATTAGCAACTTGCTCTTGATTAAAAATTTTATAATTGTGCAAATACTGATTCACCCCCCTCTCAGTATTTCAACATTGCTCTGGGTGATAGTCAAGAGCCAATGAATTGGACAACCAATATATGATCAAAGAGATTTGTTAGAGGCATAAGAGGTGAGTTTGACCTCTAGGGCCAAGGTAAGTTTTACAAAATAAGAAGGATATGTGGCATGAGGGTGAACATGAGGGGAATTATTAGAAAATGAGAAAGGAAGAGAGGCCGGCCCTTGACACAAATCCGGGAGAGACTCCATCAATGATATGGAAAGGAAATCAATTTTTTTTTTTGCAACTTGTACACACCTCTTCATTTGAGATGATATTTTTGGGGATTGTCTATTTGTTTAGACAATGTTTTTTTCCATTTCAACTTCTCATAATTTTTGAGGTGGTAGGGTTGGGGAATTTAATGAACCACTTCCTTATAAAGAATGCAGATATTGTTCCAACACAACCACCATCATTACCCCTTTTCATGATAACTATGGTTGTAGCTATTAAAATCTTCAATAATCAAAGCTTTGTATTAACAACATTGCATGCTTTAACAATATTGGATGCTTTACATACTTTAATAATATTGAATGCTTTGCATTGTCTCCTCCAAAAAATTACTTTCCTATTGAAGAAAACCTAAAAATAAAAAAACATGTAAATATATTACCTTACATTACTAAACAACTCTTATAGGAATATTGTCTCATTTCCACATAACTTTTTAACTTCCATACTGCATCAAATAGAACATATATAATTAAATCAACTATAGATAGGGGAACAATCTCTGAGAGCCCAAATATTTTATTTTTGAATATATAATCTCCCAAGTTGAAATTAATGTATTTAATTTTTCAA
The DNA here is from genome assembly GCA_027924585.1 of Larix kaempferi. Classification (NCBI taxonomy): domain Eukaryota; kingdom Viridiplantae; phylum Streptophyta; class Pinopsida; order Pinales; family Pinaceae; genus Larix; species Larix kaempferi. Next base: position 4,206,745 of record BSBM01000841.1, read on the forward strand.
AAAATAAAAGAAACTTAACCTTGATCTCCTTCTTTACCAATAAATCCTCACACTCATAATGCCTCATACCAACCAAAGAATAAAAGGTCCATAATACTTCCTCTCTCGCTATTTGTAAAAGTGAACAACTCTAAATATGTACATTTTACATATAACATATTCTAAAAATGTAGTTTCCAAAGTGATACCAATATGAATCGACTGACATAGTAATATTCTTATAAATACCCTCAAAGAGACAATATCTGTTATAACCCTAAACAAGCTAAAAACACACAAACTTGTATTTCATTAAAATTGGAAAAAAATTATTACAAATACATAACCATAATTGAGTTTTTTAGTTATTTTTGAATTCTAGATCCATAGTTTAATTCCAAATTTAATGAAATATGTGTTCAGAGATCAAATTCCATTTTCCATCAACATAAAGAAAACCTCATATGGTACAAATATAATTCCTTTAGTGGCTCTGAAATCTCGATGTCCATATCAATTTCTTTGTTAGCACCATGGGAAAGCTTAGCCAAAAATCAAATGCTAGAGTAGATTAACATACCATCCATATTGTTTTGTTGTGAATTATGTAATTAGGAATATCAATAACAACATTTTTTTTTGAGATATAATGTAAATATATGCGTACAATAATTGAAACACTGAAAAAAATTCCAAAACACATACACATCTATTACATTTTTTAATGAATGTCTGTTTTTCATTGTTTCCTCTTTAAAGGACATCATTGTCTTGAAGGAGGAAACTCTTCATTCGAGCCCTTTGTTGTGGCCATACAAAATTTCCCAATGCATTTAATATTCATGAATTATGATCTACAAAATGATCAATACCTATGCTAGAATCTATTCGATATTTCAATCAAATCAAATGTATATATGGAAAAGTATATTCAATATGAAAACACAAATAATATAAAGTTTTCACCTATTAATATTGCATAGATCTCATATACACCTCTTGGATCCTTTGATTATTATTTATAACGAGGACGACCTTAGTTTATTGTATGTAGAAATAGTTAAGGAAAGATGGCAAATCCTTATCTGGTGCTAGTGTTAAATGTTCTCTTGTAGTTGAAAATGTTTGTGAAAAATGGTTTCTCGATCTCTTATGCCCCACAATGTTGCTCATCCAAGATTTGCATCCATAGGCTGACACACCAAAGTCTTATTTTTTATTCACTTCATCCAACAACCATAAGTCATTATGGTTTCTCACCTCCATCGATTCCAAGGTTGCTTTCCATTGCCTATTGATCATAGAGATTAGTTGTTGCTATGATATTACACTATTCCAATCACATCTCTCATGTATTCCAACTAGAAAGGAAGGAAGAAGGATGAATGATGTTCAAAACAGATTTTATCAATTACCTTCCATGTTTCAAGTCACTTCCCGACCATGCCATTTGTGTGTGAGTGCTTTATATAGTGCCATTATGCTTGCTCCTCATTTATGCTCCTTGGCCTTGGTGTTCCATGTGATACACATGCAATTATAGGTTTGACAAATGGAAGCATCCATTTCGAGGCCTTTCAAAACTCAAATGACTTCATGACATTTATGTGTGTTGACCATGCATTATAACAAATTTGAAATGCGAGTAAACGTTGAATTACATTATTGCAGTTATAGCAAACAACAATTATTGTAAAGAAACACTTTAAGCTGAATCTTGATCTCGATTTGAGCTATATATGCATATCCCATAATTGCATTTTAACCTCTCATAGAACCAAGTCTATAACTATGGAATGTTCCAACATCGTAAGTAGGTGAATATACATTCATTCATTATGTATTGTCTCCCTCCAAAATACATTAAAATTATGCTTGATTTAGTATTTTTGCTTTATGGATAACATTAAATAGAATTTCAGTTTTCCACAACCTTAAGCTATTGACCTACCACTCATAGAATTATAATGTGTGAGTATGAGTTAGGATCTTACTGAGTTAAAAATGTAGATACAAAATATTATTATAAAATAATATTTATATTTTCTTTCGGGTTATAAATGATGGCCACATAATTTTAGGTTGTGTTATTTCATATTAATTTAATTTATTGTATAAATATATCATTTAAAAACCTTATATAAATTGAGTGACACTTTTAAATTGATTAACAAGCCACTGTAAGGTGAGAATAGAGTCTTTTCTTTAAATTGTTACTAAAATTATTTGTTATTTTCTACCTTGAGAAAATTTAAGATACAAAAGTTACATCTCAAGGAATTGGATCCCTGTGGATACTTGATAAATATGGGTTTAAGTGGATCTATATTGGTTTTAGTTTTTATTTTATTTTATAATCTACATGTTATTCTTTTGTGATGTGGATTATAGTTTCTATGTTAGTGTTATGCATGTTAAGTGATAGCATCTCCTTCATACTAGGATGTAAAACATCTCACTATTTTAGATATAATCACATAGCATTATATCAAAAAAATATCCATACATAAGACTTGAATGACTTATTTTCAAATCCATAGAGTGTACCAAGATTATCTTGACTGATAACTATATGCATCTAAAATCGGTTTGATGTGCATGTGGCAATAAAACGACATGCCTTATCTTATTTTATATAACATAAGAGAACATGACAAACTCTACTTTATTGTTGTCGGATATTTAATTACTACATCGCTATTATAGTATAATTGAATATTATTTATGAGATGATGATTTTTTCTAAATGATTTTAGAAATATAATTATAATTTAAATATTATTTATGAGATGGGTAATTGTTTTAAGTGATTTTTATAAATATAATCATTATGATAGATATTGATAAAAAAATTATAATAGCACATCGAGGCAACACTAATTTTTTTTTTGTACAAATACAATGTAAATAAGAAACAAAATGCTAGGATATTATCACCATAATATAATGTCGGTATAGATCCATTTTAACTCTGGATCTACTAAGGGCCGAGAGGGATCAAATTCCTTGAGGTGCAAAATTTTCTCAAATATTGCACTTTAAAAAAATGTATGCGCCTCAAGGGATTATTCCTCCCGGTGCTTGGTAGATACAGAGTGAAGATGGATCTATACTGGTTTAATATGCAAATATCTCATATGTGCTCAAATCCATTGTATGTAAATCTTGGTTTAATGATGGCTCAAATCCTAGATTGCATAGCAAGAAGTATCCAAGTTTCATTATTTTTTTTAGTTTTAATTAATTGGAATATATAACTTTTTGGTTTTGAGCTTTAGGTTATGGCCTACATTGTAAATTTTTTATTTACATAATTTTTTGTTATTCTATTAAAGTGACACGAGTCAGCTCCACGTTAAGCACAAAATTACACTTATCCTTCATAATGGTTTCTAGAAAGTGCTTCTCGATGCAATAAACTTAGTTTTTAAATAGAAAAATAAATAAATTATATATATATATATATATATATATATATATATATAAATGTATCCTTAAAAATAATAGTAGTACATTAATGCAAACATAATTGTATATAACTATTTAAATAAGTTATGTAAACATAATTAATGTGAGATTTTATAAATATTATTGTATTCTTATTTATTATGGGAGGTAACAGGTTAGAGGTAGTCTAAAGATTAGATGATTTTGTCGTTTTTATACTTGACCATTTTTTCCCAAAATTTGGCTGTAATTTTTCAAATCCTAGATACAAGGTGTTAAGATTGCATAATACAGGTGCCCAACATATTTTTGAGGGTGATGAATTTATTTTTGCAATGAAAAATGGATTTTGAGTATTGAAAAGTTATGATTTGGCCATTTTTAAATTATGCGAAATATATGTCAAAAAGTCAAAAATCATCTAATATTAAACAACTCCATAAATATTGTGGTTACTTTTGAATTAAACATTGGGAATCAATGGTCTTGTACCAAATAAATAATATTATGATTTTTTAATATTATAAGTGAGAGTTTTGAAATGGTATAAAAGTCTTTATTTTATTTAAAGAGGGATTAGTTACTTTGCATATATTTTCATCATATTAATTTCATTTTTTTATAATCTATTATAGAACCTTTTATTAAATTTTGATAATACGAAACAAAATTGTTGCTTGCACTGCCTCTTAGAAGAGGTATATTAGTTAGGATAAGGCATAATTTTTTGTATTACATAAGGAAAACCAAACAAAAATAGACCTACCCATAAGAGGGAAATTAGGTAACCATATAAACTATATATAACATCCATAAGTTGTGTGCCACGATCAAATTTTCTTATACTGCTAAAAATCATTGGGCGAATGAGCTAGAGACAGACCAAACTAGAATTCCTACACTACAACATATATGTAACTTAGACAAAAGAGTAAAACATCTTTCCTGGAAAAGGTTATACCCGGCTAGGAGATGCTTGAGCACTAGCCACAAAGACTGGAATCTTATCATCCTAACCAATTATGAATAGCACCCCCACAGACTTGGAAACGTCGTCCAAACACTTGTCATGTATTTTCTCCATATTTTCATGTATATTGCTGATCAGGTGTTTCACTTCCTCTTTTTGCAATTCCTTTTCTAGGATAACCTTGGACAAAGCCATCTTGGCTGCCCAAAAGGGACTAGAAGTCCTTAATTTTATCTTGATCCTCTGTCACAAGAGCTTCCAGAGACTCAATGGTTGCTCTACATGTGTCAAGACATATAGACTAAAATTTTGGGTCTTGTCTTGCCTCCCAGATTCCTGGGTGCACACCTGCTACTTCCTCGTTTGCTTCGAGCACACTCTTGTGCGGCCATTATAGCAAGAGAAAGAAGAGAGGGGGACTTGGGTCAAACAAAGTGCCTTCCCAAACTTGTTTCACCTTCTAGCCTTCAATGCCATTCAATTTATAATAATCCCTATCACTTAGAACTAGGTCACTTGGATTTCCACTAAGAAAATCACCACTACTTAAATAAGGAACAAACCCATGAATGCATGGTGTCCTGTGAGAAATATGTCGATCATGATCAATACCGCCTTCATTATGTTAGAATATTGAGAATATGCATAACATACAACAATACATTTACGCTAACATGTAAATCAATAGCAAAGATCTACTATTCTAGCCTTCTATCCGCACAAGCAACAATAATCATGTAAGAAATAAGAGAACAAGAGAACAATACACCATATATACGTGGTAAAAACTCAAATAGGGAAACATCCATGGAAGGCTTGGTCTTCTATTGATATTTAAAAATATTCAATATTACAAGAGAGCTCCACCCCACATATGCTTCACAACTTTACAATACAAATATATGCAATATCAAAATGTATATCACAACATATGCCCAAAGGATATTCCTCACCTCTATTTTATACCAAGAGGTATGGAATAATAACATCCCAAAATACATGTGGGATAAATAATTTTCCACCTCTTTATATAATGAATGGTAATATGTGATTATTAATCCATGATGCATGTGGGATAACTCCTTTTTACATAAGATAAGATTTAATTATGCCTTCTAATGCTGGATAAGACATCTTACAACTTCATACTAGACATCATTACACATGTAATATTAAAATTACACATTCCAATACTCCCCCTTAATGATGACTGGGAGAACAACACATAAATGGAGGAATATGGAATTACATTAGCTTTCCCACTTGATGACAACTTCCCTCATTCCCAACATACTAGGAAGATACACAAAATTTGCTTCCATAATGGATTTGGTGAATATATCAACTACTTTCCTTTTTGTGGGACAATAATCCAAACAAATAACACCATCTGTAACAAGATCTCAAATGTAATGGGTATACAAGTCAATGTGTTTAGTCTTGGAGTGATACACTGAATTGTACGTATGCTGAATTGCACTTTGATTGTCACATCTCAATTCGGTAGGATATTTATGTACTAGACCAAGCTCTATCAAAACATGTCAAATCTGCACTACTTCTTTAGCTACTTCCTTAGATTCCCTGTACTCTGCTTCACAAGAAGAAAGAGAATCAGTTCTCAAATTATTACTAGACCATGAAATCAGAAATGAATCAATATGAAAGATGTACCTCGTAGTAGACCTTTGATCTAAAGCATCTCCTGTCCAATCATAATCTGTATAACCAAGAAGTGAAATTGTAGCCCTTCTAGAATAGAGCACACCATAATGCAACGTCCCCTATAAATATCTGAGAATCCCATTTGTTGTTGTCCAATGAATTTCATGAGGCTTTTGAATAAACCTCAAAACCATGCTGACTACAAAAGATATATATGGTATGTTGTGTATCAGATATATCAAACTACCCACAAGATGACGATACAATGTGGCACCAACAAGAGGAGTGGTACAATCAATAGTTAACTTTACACCGGACTGAAATGGCATAGGTGAAGGATTACAATCACTCATATGAAACCGAGCATGTAAATTTGTCGCATACTTAGATTGAGACAACAATATACCATCATCCATATTCCAAATCTATAGAGCCAAAAAATAATGCAGAAGGCCTAAGTTGGTCATTTCAAATTCATGCTTTAGATTATTCTTCATTTTTTGTATAAGAGTAAGTTGGATTCAAATGATAATAAGATCATCCACATAAAGTACTGTTATGAGAACGTATTTATAAAATTTCTTCACATACCAATTTTGGATTAGATACACATCGCTTAAAACCATTCTTCAAGAAATAGGCATCAATTTTTTCATACCAAGCTCTAGGTGCTTGTTTTAGACCATATAAAGACCTGTTTAATTTGCATACCAAACTTGAAGTTTCAGAAGTAATAAAACCAAGTGGTTGTTTCATATAAACTTCTTGACGAATATCACCATTCAAAAAAACACTCTTGACATCCATTTGGTGTATTTCCAATTGATAACATGCAACAAGAGAAAGATTATTTCTTTTTGTATTCATTTTAGCAATTGGAGCAAAAATTTCAGTATAGTCAATACCTTCTTGTTGAGAGAATCCTTTTTCTCCTAACCGAGCTTCCTTTTTTTCAATGTGTCCATCTACAATAAAATTTGTTTTATATATCCACTTATATCCAACTAAATTATTTCCAGGAGGAAGAGACGCAAGAGTCCATGCCTTGTTTTTCCTTAAAGAGTCATATTCAATTTCGATTGCCTTCTCCCATTCAGGTTTATCTTTAGCTTGAGCATAGGTATAATAATCATATGTGGAAAATACCTTAGTCATAAGATAAAATTTATATCTAGTTCAATGAGTATAGGAAGGAACACCAATCTCAGAACTTGCAGATTCAAGAGTTTTTCGAGCATAAATAGAAATAAAAGTAGTGGTAGGAACCACACTAGTATATTCAGAACATTAAGGAGGAGCACTTGAATAATAAAGAGAACTAGGATCAACAATAGGAACAAAAGGAGCGGAAGGAGTAACAGAGATATGAGTAGCAGAAGGTGGAGGAAAATTCAAGGTAACATGAGGCTCAACAGACTCGAGAGGAGGAGAGACTTCATTGAAGTGAACACATCGCCTAATGATGACACCTGAATAGATGGATTAAACAACTTGTACACTTTGAATTCCTCATAATAATCAATGAAAATACACTTGTGAGACTTGGGTTCTAACTTTTTCTATTTTTCATCCAATATGTGAGCCCAACATTCACTACCAAAAACTTTAAAGTCACTAATATCAGGTTTCTTTCCATTCCATTTTTATTCGAGAGTAACATGCAAAACTTCTTTAGTAGGGACTCTACTCAAGATTTAGTTAGCACAACAAATAGATGCAGCCCAAAAACATCTATGTAATCCTTTAGAATCAAACATACATATAACCATTACAACCAAATTTCTATCCTTTCTTTCAACTACCCCATTTTGTTGAGGTGTATAAGGAACAACATTTTGATGTTGAATACCATGCTTAAATAAATATGCATTAAATTCTTTCTTAATGAATTCTCCCCCTATTAGTTCTCAAAGTCTTAATACTTTTACCAGATCCTTTCTCAACCATGGATTTAAGTTCTTGAGAAATACTAAAGGTTTCACTTTTATGTTTAAAAAAATAAACACAATATTTACGACTATAAGCATCAATAAAAGTAAGAAAGTATATTGCATGAGACAAAGAAGGAGTTTCTGTGAAAATCCTCATAGCAGATCTAAGAGATGATGTATACCTCGCAAGAAAGTAATTGATTAAGCAAGAAAATGCAAGAAGAGTGGTCAATGCAATATAATGAGCAACAGAATAATAATACAGTAGAACTTGGATAGAATAAAAAATACTTCACACACTAATTAATTAATCACAATATGGACAATAAGTAGTACAATGCATGAGGATTCGAATGCCTAAGGTGGCAATTCGAATTAGCCTTCATGGAGTGATCAAAGGATCATTGGAGTGTCATCAGAGCACAACTAGTAATCTATCTCATCATCGGTGGAGTCATCAATGCACAAGTAACTATCAACCGTCAGTCAAGCTAAGTCTAAATGAGTGTGGTAGGTGTAAATAAATGTAACTGGCACATGGAGACACTAACTGAATGAAGGAGGATCAGTGGAGGGCGCATGAGGAGCTAACTGGAGTTAGAACAGGTAGTCATGTCTCATCGGAGGTCAATCGGAGTGATAACAGTAGTGAGGAGTCAATCTGGCCTCAAATCAAGGAAAGACTGGTGGCTAACTGAAGTAAACTAGACTGGTAGGTGAGAAAGGATGTGTGGCTTCCTTAAATCAAGGAGGAAGGGCACACTAAGCTCTAGGAGGGCTAAAACTGATCTGAAAGAAGCTCTCGGGGGCTGGCTAACTGAGGGCTAGGTGCTAGACTGATGATTGGAATGCATGCAAACCCTAAAAGTGCATGCATGACTGAAAATGTAAATGATCAAAATATTGGTGGGACTAGGATGAAGTATAGGAATACCCTAACACCCCCCCTTAATCCATCCTGGGCCCTAGTAACTAAGACCAAAGGTCACCCAATACAATGAATAATAATTGTCAATAAACCAAGGAAGTGGGGAAAATTTCATGGAAAAAATACCCCCCCCTCAAAACAGACTGTAAAGCACACACAAAAATTAAATGCTCCAAACTCAAGCAGGTGTGATGCTTGGTCATATGTATAGAGGTATCTTCTTCTTGGGAAGAAGTGGATCATGCTCAAAAAGCATGTGCTTGTACTTGCTCTTCAGATTGAATTTGATGAGAACAAATCCAAAAGTATGAGGATGATCCTTGAACCTGTGATTCGAATCAGCTGAGGTAGGATCAAATCTATGAATGTGCAGATAGTCTTTTGTCTTCTCCTTCGAACCATCATGGGTGATATTATTCCAAAATGAACCATCAAACAATAAAGATTGCTTGGAATCCAAATAAGATCCAAGACTTGAATCATGGTTGCTTAAGATCTCCTTTGAACCATTTGAGGTGAGATCTAAACCAGTAAGTGCATGAGAAATTTGCTCAAGCGAATGGCAATGGCCATTATCTTCAATAAACTTCTGAGAACATGAAAGAATGATCTTACAGTAGTAAATGAGAGGTGATTGCTTGGAATCCAAATTAGATCCAAGGCTTGAATCATGGTTTCTTGAGATCTCCTTTGAACCATAAGAGGTGAGATCAAAACCAGTAGATGCATGAGAAATTATCCCAAGCAGATGGAAATGGTTTCTTGAGATCTCCTTTGAACCAGCAGGGGTGAGATCAAAACCATGATGTGCATGAGAAATTATCCCAAGCGAATGGCAATGGCCATATTCTTCAATAACCTTCTAAAAGCATGGAATAATGATCATATAGTAGTAAATAAGAGGTGATTGCTTGAGGAGAGCGAATGCATTACCTCCAATAGCTTATTTTTCCTCCGAAATAATCATGTCATAATGATGCAAACCAATAGACTCTAGTGCAAGAGAGGATTTAGGACCTTCTGCAATATCGAGAGTGTGAGTTGGCACAGAAAGAGAAGAAAGTTGGAGCATGAGTGTAGAATCTGCAAGTTCTTTGTGGACAACTTCAATATGAGATGATATTAGTTCATGATTTGAGAGACCATCAAGGGGAGTGAATGTGTCACTGGGCTTGTTCTCGAAAGGTTTTGGACCAATTCCTTCATTCTGTCTGCCAAATATTACATCCAGGTGAGCCCATAGCTCTTTTGGTGATGAAAAATCAGGGAGTTCATATAACATCCATTCAGACATAGCAAGCATCATTGATCCAAAGGCTCCGTCACCTTTATTTAACCAATCAATCTTCTCTTCAAAAGATTCGAACTCTCTTTCAAAACAATAGTCAAAGATATCATGGCTCTTCAAATATGCTATCATTTTCGGTTTCCATTCATCATAGTTGAGTGGAGAAAGAGGAGGGATTTCTTCTGAATTCATAGAAGCTGTAGAAGACCTGCAAAAACAATAGAGAAAATCTGCAACTACTACTGCTGCAAAAATACAGAAACTGTTGCACTCAAAATCTTGGTAATAACCTGCAAAAAACTCTTAGGAATGGAGATAAACAATACTCTCAACATGCTCTGATACCATGTGAAAATCCTCACAGTAGATCTAAGAGATGATGCATACCTCACAAGAAAGTAATTTATTAAGCAAGAAAATGGAAGAAGAGTGGTCAATGCAATATAATGAGCAACAGAATAATAATACAGTAGAACTCGGATAGAAGCAAAAATACTTCACACACACTAATTAATTAATCACAAAATGGACAATAAGTAGTACAATGCATGAGGATTCGAATGCCTAAGGTGGCAATTCGAATTAGCCTTCATGGAGTGATCAAAGGATCACTGGAGTGTCATCGGAGCACAACTAGTAGTCTATCTCATCATTGGTGGAGTCATAAATGCACAAGTAACTGTCAACCATCAGTCAAACTGAGTCTAACTCAGTATGGTAGGTGTAACTGAATGTAACTGGCACATGGAGACACTAACTGAATGAAGGAGGCTCAGTGGATGGCGCATGAGGAGCTAACTGGAGTTAGAACAGGTATTCATGTCTCATCGGAGGTCAATCGGAGTGATAACAGCAGTGAGGAGTTAGTCTGGCCTCAAATCAAGGAAAGACTGGTGGCTAACTGAAGTAAAATGGACTGGTAGGTGGGAAACGATGAGTGGCTTCCTTAAATCAAGGAGGAAGGGCACACTAATCTCTTGGAGGGATAAAACTGATTTGAGAGAAGCTCTCGGAGGTTGGCTAACTGAGGGCTAGGTGCTGGACTGATGATTGGAATGCATGCAAACCCTAAATGATGCATGCAAACCCTAAAAGTGCATGCATGACTAAAAATGTAAATGATCAAAATACTGGTGGGACTAGGATGGAGTATAGGAATATCCTAACAGTTTCAAGAGGACCACAAATATCACTATGAATTAGTTTCAATTGTTCATTAGAACTCCAAGCTTTACCTTTATCAAGCATTTCCTTATGATGTTTACCAAGTACATAACCTTCACAAAAACCTTTAGTGGAAGAAATTGACGGTAAGCTAAGTACCATTTTAGACAACATTTGCATTTTACCATAATTCAAGTGACTTGATATTTCATGCCATAATTTACTTAGTTCATTAGCGTGAGAAACATAGGAATAAAATGGTTGATTTTTTCTTGAATTAAAACCAATAAGCTTATATAACCCAACATTATGGTCAAGAGGACCGGAAGAAACAATTTTGAAGTTTTGTTTGATATCTTTTAACACATACTTATCAAGCCAAGCTTCAAATTTATAACCCTTTTAACATGCAAGATAAATAGAAATCCCATTGATGGGAATTCCTTGAACATGGAATACATATTCCAAAGTACCATTAGGAACATTGACACTACGAAATCCTAAAACTGAAAGATGATTACCATCGCTTATAGATACTTTATTTTGTGTGTTCTTTTTAGTGTCATAAGTATTAAATAAAGAAGTCATACTAGACATATGGTTAGATGCACTAGAATACATTATCCATTCCACAATAGAATATGCCTTACTTGTTTGAATATAGTAGGCACATAGGGATACTGACGTTCCTTTGAAATACATTTTCTTCTTTGCTTTCGCAAGTTCATGTTGTGGATGTATTTGTAACTTTGGAATGTATTTCACATATGTATATTGTATTCCTATAGAGATGTTATTATTCCTCTATACGGAAGTGTCGTCATTTATATTGTAAATGTCGTAACTTATACTTGATGGGTTATTAGACCACCTTGATAGGGTTGGCCCTGTATAAGTCATGTGGTTTAAAGGGTTAATAGACCACTTTATTGGGGGTCGGCCCTGTCACCATTATGTTATGTGGTTAAGTTAAGGCTGACCTAGTAAAGGTTATTAGGCAATTCAAGTCAAGTATAAATAGAGTGTGGGAGGCACTCTATTTTATCATTCTATTCTTCACTCACACACTCATTGGAGAGTGGCGCACTAGTGGAGGAGGAGAAGCTGCTGCTAGGAGGGCTATCTCTTGTACTTGGGTTGTATCATTGCTCTATCTATCTCTGAGGAAGTTGCGAGGTTTTTCACCTTCTTGGTTTTCCCTGGTGAAACTCTGTGTCTCTTGTGTGCTTGCATTATTGTGTACATGATTGATATGTTGTAGATATGTTGTACATGTTGTTCTCTCAGTTAAGATCCTAGATCAGATTGAAATAAATTCTGAAAAACTAGCACATGTCTCCATTTACAACAAACATTTTTTTGTGTGGTTGGTTTTTCCACAATGTTTATAAGGATTATACACTTTCTTTTTGTTATACACCATGCTAGAAACAACATCATTAGAAGAAGTAGATCCTTGATTATGTGGTTTGTAATTTTTAAAATTCCTATTGGGATTATTTTTACTATGTGCCAATATTAGAGCTCTATTATTAGATAATTGACCACTAGTAATTAATCTATCTTGCTAATTTATCAAACCTTTACAAAACTCTTCAAAATTAGGTTTCAAATTTCCTTTAGACATTTCAATAGTTGTATTCCTAGTTTGGATGAACATATCATAACATGAAGGTAACTTTTGTTCAACAAGAATAGTAAGAGAATTATCATTCTTCTTGTAAAGAACCATAATGATTTATTTTTTCATTAAATATTTTAACTTTAGCAAGAAATTACTCTATTCTATCAAAATATTTAGGGTCTAACTCATGGATTTTCTTTTCAATATAGTAAGAAAAAAAATCATCATTTTTATTAAATAAAGAAGCTAAGGTTTTCCATGCCTCAATAGGGCTATCCTCAGCCTTAGTGTGTACTTGTAAGCTATTTGAAACAATTTGTCTAGAATGAGTCCTCTTGCTTGATCACATCGATCTTCCCATATTTACAAATCTTTTGCATCGGTTGGTTTTGTTTGTTGACCTTTAACTAATCTCCAGATATTCTTACTCCTAAGAACATCAATCATATTTCTCTTCCAAGAGAGATAATTAGATCTAACTAGTGTAAGAATGTAAACAAATTTTGAAGTCATAGTGTAACAGTAAACTTAAACCCTTAAATATGCAGAAATTGAATTGATGCAAAAGGAAGAAAAATGACACTAAAATTAGAATGTTCTCACCAATGTCGAAACTTCCTTGTAACTAATTGACGAATCTGAAACTCTATAGCAAAAAAAAACAAACTGAAATTGTTGAAACACAATTTTTGCCGAAAAAAGGGCATACGTGCTTTGGTCCACCGGTGCATATGAGACTATTCCATGCGCTCCCTAGCTATGTATAGGGTGTGTATATGCTTTTCAAGTCCCAAAAACTGTAGGAAAATCATTGAAAATGGACCTGAATCCGCGTGGATGAAAACCTATAAATACTTGAACTAGAAACAAACACTGTGTTAGATTTTCTACTTTTAATCAATATTTATCTAGCATCTTAACTGGAAGAATAACATGCATAGCATAACACAATAGAAACAAAGAATTTCCTTAGGGAAACCATAAAGGATAAAACCTCGCAACTTCCTCAGAGATAGAATCCTCACCAATACAATATCACAAAAGTAAAACCCCAAAACAAAGATGGTCTTCTGTAGCTCCTCTTCTTTTCCTCCTATGCAAACTTTTCCTCTCTCACTAATGCGAACTTGTGAGTGAGTGTGTGCATACAAATGAGAGAACTTCACTATCTATTCATACTTTATCTTTCACTTGAATTTTTCACTTACTAAGTTGGACCTAGTTGTACTTGACTGGGCCGACTACTCTAGGGGACTCAATGAACCTATTCTAACTGACTCTAGGGGGAACTATTGCCCCGACTTACAAGGGAGGATTTACCTCATTGAATTTACATGACCAATTGTAATAATGACATCCCCATCCAGAGGAATAAACATCTACGTCAGAGGTACAAATAAAATACAATAATAATAACAATATAAAATACAAGTGAATATCTTCCGAAGTTACAATTACATTAACACTCCCTCTTAACTAGGAAGGTATTCTCTTGACACAATCATCAACATATATGGACACAAGTCTTTGTTGCTGGATCACCATCCATGCTGGAACATCATCATCAACACTAGATCATCATTGTCGTTGTGCTGCAATCCTCATTGTGTCGATCATCGATTGGTGACATCTCTCGAATATACTCATCATAGGATGTTCTACAGAGCCAACCCTTTTTCATGTTGGATGTAGGCCTATCGCTCATGTAGGTATTCATCATCTCTGCGAGCAAGCCATCAAGTAGGTACATCCCAGGACCAGTCATTGCATTTCCTCTGTAAACACCTTCATCTCCTACTGTCGCCTCATCGTCTTCAGATCATCTCATCGTCACACGGAGCACAACCCAGATGCACATACATGTACCACAACGGTCAGCCCGCGTCTACCAGCATGGGAGGCACGAACCTACCACCATGCGAGATACTACCTAGGTGCACACACAGTGTCTTATGACCGGTGGATGTCTCCAGTATGGGAGGCATGAACCTACCACCATACAAGACCTCATCTACCAGCATGGAAGGCACAAACCTAACACTATGTGAGACCCAACCCATACATCTACCAACATGGGAGGCATGAACCTACCACCATGCGAGAATGGCTCAACACTTACATATACCAACATGGGAGGCACGAACCTACCACCATGCAAGAATGGATCGGCCCTTACATATACCAACATAGGAGATATGAACCTACCACTATGCGAGAATGACCCGACCCTTACATCTACCAACATAGGAGTCACGAACCTACCACTATGCGAGAATGGCCAACGTGCATCTGCATCTTCCGGACTCATCAATACTTCCTCTTGGAAGGAACCTCGAGTTGGAGAACACCAAGATTCTCTCTAAAGTACTCAAACTTCACTCTAGCTAATGACTTGGTCAACACATCAGCTAGATGGTCACCCGTCGCAATATACTATAGCTTCATTGCTCCTCTCTACACCATATCCATGATATAGTGATACTTGATCTCAATATGCTTCGACTTGTCATGGAACATTGGGTTCTCGGACAACTTCACATAACTCTGCTTGTCACAGAATATACAAGTTTCCTCTAACTAGAGATCAAACAAATCAGACAGTAACTTCCTAATCCATACTTCCTCACAACTAGCCGAACAAGATACAACATACTCTTCTTCGACTATACTCAATGCCACACATGAATGCTTCCTGTTAAACTAGGAGATCATACTAGATCCCATATTGAAGCAGCATCCCGAAGTGCTCTTCCTATATGCGGCACTTCTTGCCCAATCCGAATCAACATAACCTTGGAGGTTAATCTTCTGATTTGCATCATACTTGAGCCCATAATCAACTGTACCCTTTAGGTACCTCAATACATGCTTTGTAGAAATCAGGTGAACATGTCTCATATCCATCAGGATCTGGCTCAATGTGTTCAAAGCAAAGCATATGTCAGGTATGGTATTTGTCAGGTACATCAATGACCCAATCACCAGACGATACATTGTGGCATCAACTGACTCTGATGAAGCATCACACAATAGCTTCAAGTTCGATTCCATAGGTGTGGCCATAACCTTGCAATCCATCATTCCAAATCTCTTCGGAATATCCATTGCATACTTCCCTTGTCCGAGGAATATACAATATGCATTATGCCACACCTCCATGCCTATGAAATAGTGCATCATACCCAGGTCCTTCATCTCGAACTCTACGGAAAGTTTCATCTTCGTATCTGCAATGAGCCCATCCTCCCCTATTACAAACAGGTCATCTACGTAGAGTAGAAGTATCACTGGATTTCCCACTTCAACCTTGTAATAAAGGTTGGAATCTACTTTACTCTTGGTAAAGCCAAAGCTCATTAGGAAACAACCCATCCTGCCATACCACATCCTGGGTTCCTATTTCAATCCATACAAGGCCTTCTTCAATTTGCACACATGAGTCTTCCTATCATGTGCCTCAAATCCAAGTGGCTGCTCCATGTATACTTCCTCCCCTACTATACCATTCAAGAACGTTGTCTTGACATCCATCTGGTGTACCTTCCATTTCATCACTACATCCAATGCAAGTACTGATTTGATGGAAGTGTATCTAGATATAGGTGCAAATGTCTCCTCATAATATATGCCTTCCTTATGGGAGAAGCCACGTGCCGCAAACCTCTCCTTGTGTGTCTCTATGCTTCCATCAGCAGTATTCTTGATCTTGTAGATCCACTTGGAAGTCACAACAGACTTCCCTTTTGGTCTCAGAACTACCTCCCAGACATCATTCTTCATGATAGACTAGTACTCCTCGATCATGGAATCCTTCCATTCTTTCTTCTCTATCGCTTCCTCATAGTTGGTAGGTTCTTTATTAATGATGTCGTATAATAGGGATACATAAATGGAGTATGGCCTAGGTCTCTTTCTTTCTCTATGCATTCCCTCTGGAGTTCCATACTTCTCTGCATCTTGTATTGCCTCTTGTACCCATGCTGGTTTCCTCTTGTGGGAGTTGTTCTCATGAGGTGGATCTATAGGTTCTTGTGGTTCTTCCATCTTGTGGTCTTCGTGATATTCTAGAATCGCTTCTTCCATTACTGCTTCCCTGATCCTGGGAGCTTTAGGTTCTTCAGTGTCTTCAACAGGTAACTTTATGGATTTGTTGTAGGCTGAGTCTTCGTCAAATGTTACATCTCTGCTGATGTCTATCTTCTTGAATCCTGGGAAGTATATTCGGTATGCCTTATAGCTTTCACTGTATCCTACGAATATACACTTCTTTCCTGAAGGATCTAGTTTCATCCTCTTCTCCTTCGGAATGTGTATGTACACTGGGAAACCAAATATCCTAAGATGGTTGACTTCTAGTTTCTCTCTGGAGAACACTTCTTCTGGAGTCTTGTTTTCTAGTACTCTATGAGGAGTACGGTTTTGTACATACACAAATTTCCTCACAGCTTTTTCCCATAGGTGCATCAAAAGATCTTGGTCATGAAGCATTGTTGTTGCTGCTTCCATTATTGTTCTATTCTTTCTTTATATAACTCCATTCTGTTGTGGATTGTATGGGGTAGTAAACTCCCTCTTAATCCCAGAATCTCTGCATAGGTTCTTGAAATCTTCCGATGTGAACTCTCCGCCATTATCTGATTGAAAAATCTTTATTATTTTCTATCAAGGATTTGAATTACTTGAAATTGTTGAATACTTCATCTTTACTCTTCAAGAAGTATATCCAAGTCTTGCGAGAAAAGTCATCAATAATTGAATCATAATATACATACCCACTCAATGAACTAGATGAGATAGGACCACATACATTGGAATGGATGATTTCCAATATTCATTTTTCTTTGCTCTCGCTACTTGGAAAAGCCTTCTTCACGTTCTTTCCCTTTGCACATACTTTGCAAATGCCTTCATGCTTCGACTGGATTTCTGGAAGTCCTTCAACTGCTTTGCTTGCAATGGGTAGTGCTCTATAGTGCACATGTGTAATCCTTCTATGCCATAATTGACTTGGCTCCATGGATTCATGGACCAAGGCTTGTTCAAGTTGTCCCTTCAATTTGTACAAACCTCCCTCTTGCTCTCCAATCACAACTGTATCATCTATAGTCTTTCCCTTTGGCCACATTAGGACTTGGCCATCAATAAATTCAACCCTCATACCTTTTGCATCTAGTGTTGATATAGAGATAAGGTTCTTCTTGAGGCCTGGAACATATAGGACATCCTTCATCTTCAGATATTTCCCAGAGTCTATATTGTAAGAATATTCGACACTTACTTTTATGGGGTATTGGTAATCATCCCCAAGTTTCAACTTGTGAGGTGACTCATGTTTAGATAGGTTTATGAAGGCTTCTTTATATCTTGTCATATGCTTGGAAGCTCCACTGTCTACAATCCAATCATTACTTCCATGTGTGATAGTGGCCGTGAGTGTTGATATCAAGACATAGTCTTCATCACTTGAATATTCATCACTCTCTTCTTTGGATATCTTCCTCGAAGGTTCATCATCTTCTGCAGTGTGGGCATGGTTCCTTTTCTTGTTGTTCTTCTTATTGTGGGAGCCACTTTTATTTTTGGGACAATTCTTGGATTAGTGTCCCTTCTCATCACAAGTATAGAATCTAATAGTAGATAGATCTCTCTTGGATCTTCTAAATTTATCCCTCTAACTTTGGTGGTGGTGTTTCTCCCTCTTACTATGATGGTGATCCCTCTTGTTATTATTCCTCCTGGAGTGTACTGTGTGAGATTGATCATCGTTTTCTCCCATCTTCTCTTCTCGAGCTACAATTCGAGCTTATTCTTGTGAGCATTCCTCCCACATCCTACTGAATGTGATTAACTTCTTCCTAGCACAAATCACTTGAATTAAAGAGTCCCATGATCTAGGGAGATCATTCAAGGTGTTCATCACAATTCATCCATCTTCTACATTTTCTCCCACAGCTTCAAGTTTCTCCTTGATCCGAGAGACCCTTGTAAAGTAAGACTGCATGGTCTCTGCATTTTGCATCTTCACATTCTTCAACTGGTTTCTCAAGGTCATCTTTTGGTGTATATTCTTCCATTCAAACAGCTTGGTCAAGGCATCAAACATATCTTTGGGTGTCTTCAAAGATGACACATGTGGGATGAGATGATCCTTAATAGAATCTACAATGATCCTCTTGTTCTTAGCGAAGTTCTTCTTTTGTAAGGCTTTAGCCTCATCTCCCTCTAGTGCTGTAATCTCCTCATTTACATATGTGTCCAATTCATTCTCTTCAAGGAAAAGTGCAATCCTATACTTCCATGCTGGGAATTTATTAGCCCCTTCAAGCTTATCCTGAAGCTTGGTGTGGTGAGACATCTTTAATGAGAACTTCAAATGGAAATAGAAAATCTTTTAGGTCTTACCACATTTAGATGCCCAAACTGGTTTTGGAGATGGTTGGACCTAGGGTTTGTTAGAGAAACCATAATTTTCAAAACTTGGATTTTGGAACTTCTGATTAGACAGATATATGTGCTTCCTCAATGCAAGTTTCCCAATGTACTCACTCTTCCAAATCTGTGAACTAAAACCCAAAATATCGGATGCCCTAGTTTTCCTCCAGCGGTAATGACGGGCCAAAAAATGAAAATTATCATAATCAACTTATGCTTCGATAGAAATATGTGCTCTCCTCAGGCAATTTAGCCTAGCCTCTTTTCGTTGATGATTTGTGGAGAGAAGTCAAAAAATTAAGAAGCTCTCACTTCCGCAACTGCACATTGTCTTATTTTTAGGTTAGCTCTGATACCATGTTAGATTTTCTACTTTTAATCAATATTTATCTAGGATCTTAACTGGAAGAATAACATGCAGAGCATAACAGAATATACACAAAGAATTTCCTCGAGGAAACCATAAAGGAGAAAACCCCACAAGTTCCTCAGAGATAGAATCGTCACCAATACAATATCACAAAAGTAAGACCCCACAACAAAGATGATCTTCTACAACTCCTCTTTTTTTACTCCTATGCAAACTTTTCCTCTCTCTCACTAATGTGAACTTGTGAGTGAGTGTGTGTGTACAAATGCGAGATATTCACTCTCTATTTATACTTTATCTTTCACTTGGCCTTTTCAGTTACTAGGTCGGCCCCAGTTGTACCTGACTGTCGACTTCTCTAGGGGACTCAATGACCCTATTCTAACTGACTCTAGGGGGGACTATTGCCCCGAATTACAAGGGAGGATTTACCTCATTGAATTTACATGACCAAATGTAATAATGACATCCCCAACCGGAGGAATAAACACTGTCTCCGTAGGAGGTACAAATATCATATTGATATAGTGTGAATTTTGATGCAAATAAATGATTTTTTTGTTAGTATTGATTGGCATGTGAAAATAAACGTTGTGGACAACAACATGTACCAATGTACATTTTTTTCCATAGAAAAAAAAACTATAACTTTCTTTTCGAGAAAATATCATTACATTCTTCAGATGTTTTTCATAAAAACATATTGTTCATATCGTGGATATGAAATTTTAGTCTATGATATTCAAAATATAGTTGTATAAAACAATTTTTGACAAAAAAATTCATCTCAAAATACCATATTACAAATATTTATGCAGATCATTGTTCTTTGAGTCTCCTTTCAAAATCATTTTGAAATCATAAAAAAAACCAATATTCTTTTCAGAAAATAAACTTTTCTTCAAAAGTAGAGAGTTTTCTCCTTTAATTAAGAAACATCTTGTTGATTATCAATATATAGACAAGGATGTTAGTTGTCATATTCAGCTCAAACTTTGCTGAGAATGTATAAAACCTTCTCCATTTATATTTGGTATGTACGGGAGTAACAAGAACTTCTTCCTGCGTCAATATTCCTAAAAAAAACCAGAATACTCACAGAGAGAGTTGTGCATGTATTCAGGTAAGTAAACAGGATCTCATGAGCTCACTTAAGCGTTCCTCCAGATGAAACCAAATTCATAGCTCAAGAAAAGGAATATGAAAATGACCATTTGTTTCCCCATTAATTGATTCGGTTATGAACCATTCTCCCACCCGCAAAGAAATTCCAGCTTTTGCAAGTTCATCTATTTTTTCATTTCTTTCTCTATATACATGTTTTATAGAGAACTATCCAAACATTAATTTGAGGTTAAAAGTTTCTTGCAGGAGATCATTCAACATTAGATTATGTATTCTCATTTTTCCTTTTATCCAACTTACAATTAAGAGGGAATCTCCAGAAATATGAATTATGTCAAGACCCTTTTCCACTGCCAGTACTAAAAGTAGTCTTAGGGAGCTCATTTCTGCAAAATTGTTTGTACCTTGCCCAAGTCCTACTTTAAATCTATACCAATGATCCTCCGATATATAAAGTGCGTCCCCCGATCTACAAGAATTTGTCTAGTTCTAGGCTGCTCTATCTAAATATGCCCACGTTTATTTAAATTTATCTCTTCTTGTTCAACCTTTCTTATCTTAATCTGCTTTTTTCCTGCTCCAACAAGCTGAGAATACCCAAACTTTGGGATGCACATTGGAGAAGTACGATAAATTTATCTTTGAAAAAGCTGGCATTTCTTACCATATTCCCCAGGAAATAATTAAAGGTAGAGCTCTGAACTCATCATATTCATTATTTGAGCACCACAATTTTAGACAATTTTCCACTGAATATCCATGCCACTGGATATTTGTCTCCATCCTCTTTCCAATCTCTTCCCAAACTGCCAATGTATAAGGACAAGAGACGACCAGATGATAGTTTGTCTCTTTTTCTTATTTTCATAAAGAACACCTTCTAGGACCGGTGTAACTTTTCCTTTGGATAACATCCCAGGTCAAAACCTTGTTTGATAGCAAAAACCACATAAACTGTTTAGATTTTGTCAGACAGTTGAATATCCAAACAACTTTCCACCACCAGACAATATCTTGTCTCTCCTATTCATTCATCAGAAAATTATAACCCCTCTTAGGAGTATAAAATCCCGATGGTGAGAAGCACCATGCTAAAGGGACCTCTTCATTTTTTATCCTGATATTGCTAGAGTTTAAGTTTGAAATGAAGGATTTCCACAACCTGTTATCTTCTTGCCTAAATCCCAACATATCTGAATTTAACCATCCTTGTCCCAATTAGTAGAGGCAGATTGATCCATTATGCTACTGAGTGTTAAAAAACATCTATCACGAAGAAATACTTTCATATGTTCTAGAAGCAAGTGTCCATTTGCACTTCCCACCCATGGGTCCTCTCCCAATATTAATTTAGATCCATTTCCAACTTTCCATGATAAATCTGATCCATTCACCTCAAATGCATTTACAGCTACTCTCCAAAAGTTTGAAGTATTATTCTTTGACTTAGTTGTTGTCTGGATCCAATCCTCAATTGATAGAGGCTTTATATATTTCTGAAAAAATTATCTTAACCCATAACCCTGTACCTTGAATCAAATGCCAAATATCCTTTGCAACCAAGGATTTTGCAAACAAAACAAGAATTTTGAACCCCGAGCCACCCATACTCTTTGGCATAGGTAATGATTTCCATTTTATCCAAACCATACCTTTCTTATCTAAATTGCCTGAAAACAGAAATCTATAACATAATTTCTTGATTTTATCAAGGACTCCTAGAGAAATCCAGAAGTTCATCCAGTATACCGGGATTGCCTCGAGTACATCCTTTACCAAAATCATTCTTCCCCCTTTTGATAACCACCGAAGGCACCAATTTGAAACTTCGGACTCACATTTTGAGATCAACCATTCCTAGTCCTTAACTGAATAAGTGCAAGGCTTGAATATGAATCCTAAATATTTAAGGCCCTCTTCAAAAGGAAGATCAGAAAAAGGAAACATAGTGCTAAATAAATTCATGTCTTTCTCTTCAATACCTACCACTGAAATGGATGATTTGCCATTGTTTACCTTCATGCCCGAAGCTAAATAGAAAGATGAAATTAAGTCATGAATTCTCAACATATCCCTCCTCGAGCTATCCACAAAAATGAGTATGTCATCTACGAACAGTATATTTGTAAGGCTAATTAACCCCCCCATACAGATACCTTTTAAGTTACCAAAAATTTTGGCATGCAGAATAGCTCTTCTGAGTTCTTCAACAACAATAAGGAAAAAGAGAGAGGATACGGGACAACCTTTCCTTAATCCTCAGCTAGGCCTAAAAAAAACTGAAGCTGAACCATTTATTAAAATAGCAAAAGATACTGAAGACAAGCACCCCATCACCCTAGTTACAAAGGGAACATCAAAACCCATATGGGAAAGTACTGACCTTATCATATGCCTTTGACAGGTCAATTTTGATCACTATAGCCTTCATCTCTTTTAATCTGATAGAATGCAAACCTTCTTGAGAAATGACAGTGACCTCATGAATCTGCCTTCTGGAAGAAATGTAGATTGTTCTTCTAAAATAGTCATGCTTAGAATGATTTTGATCCTTGTCGAAATTACTTTTGCGATGATCTTGTATATGCAATTACATAACCAGATTGGTCGAAAATCATCAAAACTTTCTGGAGAGTGTTTTGGGTATAAGATCTATAAACGTTGAGTTAAAAGCAGCTAAAATTATTTCACTACTTCTAAATTCTTCAATCACTTTTATTAAGTCCCGTGCAATTGTAATATCCCTTCTATGAAGGTTGCTCAAATTCACCCAATTTCGATTCTAGGAATGTAGTACACAAATTGTTCAAAACACCTCCAAATGTTTTTGAATTGTTGAAGGAGGGAATTGGGATAAAATATAACACTCTATTACACCCTTTATACACCAAACCTCTGTTATAAACATTCATGTTCTGCAATTTTCAAGGAGAGAAGACTTGGGACAAAAATAGTCAATTGGATTGGTGAAAATACCCCCTAGGTATGCCATTATTTTTCCTTCCAAACATTGTACGGACTTCCCTAATATTCAATATGAGAATTGTATCTATTAGAGGACATCAAGGAAAACATGTGTGCAACATTATATCAGGTTTTAGGGTCATATAGGTCTCCCTAAGGACAACAACGTCTAAGGCATACAATTTATGTAAAAATGGTGGACAAGGGAGCATGAATTAATGTTGCAAACTATAGTATGACTTGAGGAGTCTGAATACAATATTTTGGCCATACATTTAATTTCCATATGCATCTTAAATAATAGGCAACACATCCATAAAATTCTGATATCAAACTGATACAAAACATGCTACAATCACCACGAGAATATAGTGAGGAAACTAGCTCGAATATCAATGTTACTTGGAGAAATAGTACATGAAGTGATTAGTATTTCAAGTTGTGGCTATCATGATATATCTATTACAGATTTATGCATCCATTAACAATTTCATAAGGTCTAAACAACAACCTTCCATTATCTATATGCAACAAAGAGTGCGCTATCACACTTTACATGAACATTGAGAGAAAGATAGGAGAATGAGAGTAGAGAAGGAAAAGAGAATATGAACTCGAACTCAGATGGGGGTTTAACTTGCATCAAAAAATATCCACGAAGTTCTACTTATAGGTCTGAATGGCCTTTCCATCAACCAACTTGGATGGGAATCTTTCACCCTCGAAATTGGTTCTAAGGAAGGGAGGATGAGCATCCACCGTGCAAGGACAAGCTTGAAGCTCTCCCAAATTGCAAAGATGCAAATGAAAAATGACCAAAATATGCTCTATTTCAAATTGTCCTCCTTTTAATAACTTTATTTGAATCATTTACCTCCTTAGAACTCAAATTATCTCCTAATTACTCATGAAATTCAAATTAGTGGGGGTTGTGACCCTTCATTGGCCCCACATGACACTTGGCTCATCTTTTGTCTCCAACTCCTCCATGAATTAGAATTGGGGAATATTTTGGATTCTTTGGAGATGTGTAACTTCTCCCATTCTCCCTCTTGGTCTATTTTTAGCTCTTACATTGTCATAGATGTCATAGAATCTGTCATAAGTGTCCAGGTGCCATAGAATCTGTCATAAGTGTCATAATGCTTGTCATAGTTGTCTTAGAATATGTCATTGCCTATTTTTAGTCCTATGAATCTTCCTCTTCCTTCATGAATGTGACCTCTTCCCTCCAACTCGAATTTGTGGATGGCTCCATGTTTTAAGGAGGAATATTCTCTCATGTGGACCCCACATGTCCACTTATGCGCCCCCAAGTCCAACTAGGACCTAATGCCACTTCATTCTGGAGCATTTAACATTTATTCCATAATTTATTGGCCCTTTTTTCCACTATCAATTTAGAATATTGAATTTTCATGAGAAACTATATACCTTGGGGTTAAATGTCAATATTTTAATTCTTCCACATAACCCTTAGGAATTGGGTAGGCCAACTTAATTATTTATTTGAAAATCATTTAATTGGGGACATGACAGTCCTCCCCACCCAAGATTGCTTGTCCTCAAGCAATTTCAAACATGGATGTTGAAGAACCTGCCTTCCTTCCAAAATTTGCTTCCAACTTGTTTCAAAAATGATTTGAACCTTCATACTTGCACTGAACAACCTCCTGAAGTTGCCACTCATTTGCCAAAATTTTCAAAATTTATGTTTCCAAGAAAATTTATGAGAGGAAAGGCCATGCTTCCGTTGATCACTCTAATACAATAACTTTCGTAAGTGGTGACTTGAACTTCCAAATTCTTTCTATACCCCAAATTTGAAACCAATGAGACCAAAAGTGATCCCAGGGTCTCAAATGATCCTGTAGTATGCATGGTGAGAAATATCTGCAACTAAACTCCATACACACCAAGCATATGAAAATTGAGTCCAACTAAAGAAACTAAAACAATACTATGCATAAATGAAAATAATGAATTGAAGGTTAGCTTTCTCCATCAAGCCAACAACCAAGGTACTGTTCCAAATGAACCGAAAACAATCAATGTTGGGATCCCATTGCTTGTGTTGCATTCCAAAAGATAGGCATGCTCTACCACAAAAAATTATAGGAAAACGATTGCCCACATCCCACTTCCTTAGTTTAAAATCTTTGAGTGGCAGTGTCACATGTGTAAAACTAACATTCCAAAGAATGTCAGGATCCCATTGTCTCATCTGCATATTTCCAAACATCAGTAACAACAATAAAAATTTATCACTATGAAAAATGCAAGGAAGGATGTAAAGATCATACCATCATACTGGATGTTCAACATTTCCAGTGCATAGTTGAAACTTTGAGGGCTCCTACATCAAAATATGAACTTCTTCAAGGTTGGTTCGAGACCAAGAGAGACTCTCCATCATGAAATACATATCCTCAAAGTGAGGTTAAATGAAAACAAGTATCCCCCAATCAACCATATAGTCCTCATGTTCCAAATGCACACAAGAATTAAGAGTGAGACCATTGAAGCTCAAAGGACAAGGGTGAAAGTCCCATGTCTCATCACCAAAGGAGTAGGAATAATCCAACAATAAAATATGTCCATGCTGCTCCAAAATAATGTAATATGCAACAAAATAATAATCCATGTGATCTTTCATCCAATAATTGAATGAAGAACCCCCACCAAAATCTGAACCAAGTAAGGAGCAAAGAAAACAGGGAGACTTCAAATGGCTCAAAGAAGTCTCATCTAGACACCCATGAATATGCATATCATCAATAAATAACAAAGGATGTTGCTGCCAATAATAATTTTATTCAATCATATATTTATTCACCCAAGTATTGGATGAAATTCCTCCAACATCAAATGAACTAAACAAGGAGCCAGGAAAATCATGAGTCTTCAAGTGACTCAAGTGAACATCATAGGTGCATCCATGTAGATGTGTACCATCATAAGGTAACAAAGGATGCTTCTACAAATGTAAAGAATAAAGTTCTCTAGTCATGTCATCCTCAAAAGGGGAGATAGGCGGATTTTTATACTCCTCATGTGGCACCATGAGAAAGACCCCTTTCACCCATACTTCATTAGGATGAATGTGGCAAAATATGGAAGTGTAGGATGTAGGAGAATGAACCAACTCACCCAAATGATCATAAATTGCAGAAGTTTCATCATGTGAAGGCTCCATAGGGGTAGGATCATGCACCTCCCTCAAAAGTGTGAAACGTTTCTCATAGGTTGGTTCCAAGGTAGAGGAATCATGCACTTCTTAAAAAATGGCATAACCATCATCAAGAGGAAACTCAAGTTCCTCTTCCACCACAACAAGTGCTTGGATCTCATCAAGCTCATCTTCAAACACATTAAGCACATGAAAATTTCCATGTTTCCCATGATCCATCATGTCGTGAGAATCCTCCAAGCAATATACCATATGACAATTTGAAACATATGAGGAAGAACATGTATCTTGGAATCTCTCAAGAGGTTGTTCATTTTGAATTTTGAACTTATGAATATCCTCATTATTCTTCAAGTATGCTTCATGCAACTATTCATTAAGCTCAACCGAATTGTTTCTATAAAAAAGAAAATACATGAAATTACCTTTGATGTTGCACATTGCTCTTTGACTCTTCTCCATGTCTTCAAGGAAGGATGGCTCCTCCAGTGAAGAAAATATCCAACAAGAATTTGAAACCAATTCTTGAGTGTCATGGAGTATGCTAAGGGCCTCATATATCTTCCTTTCACTCATATTCAAAGACCATCCAATGAAGGATTGGTCATGAGAGAAAACCTCATTTTTTTTTCTTGGGATCAACTTCACATGGAATCTCAAGTGGTGACTGGGAAGCTGATCTTGGTTCATATTTTTCAGCTACAAGGTCTTCGTCTTTGTGCTAAATGGAGTTGGGACTTGCAACAACCTCATCAAGGATGATCTCTATCTCACCAATATAGAGGGATGGACATCTATTAGTATATTTCTTTGGATGATCCTCTTCAACGCGCTGTGTAATAAGAAGAGGTATCATCCTTGTGTGAGTGGGGTCAGACTAACTTGCAGTCAAGGAAGTCACCTATAAAGTTCCTAAAAGGAACCACTAATTTGCATTAGAGAAGGAGTGACGTCCTTGTATGAATGAAGAGTTGTGTGTGTGAAGGGTTGTGGTGCAAGAAGGTGTGGTGACATTGGTGAAGGCATAAAATCTCTATTGGGACAACAGTAGGAGGGCGAGAACCAAGACTGACTGAAAAACCTGAGATGCCTATGGATCCATAGTAGAGCCTTGACCTATAATGGTCAGGTGGCGCAGTTTCCTTCCATTGGTCGATGACCCAGATGAATGTGCTGGCTCGGCAATGGAGAGGGCCAACTAGGTATGGGACTGGTTGGGCACCACCAAATGCTTGGTAAATCCAATCAGCGTGAAGGTGTACTAGTGAAGCATTAAATACATCCAAGTCCATAGGCGATCCCAAGGCTTGCAAAGCGAAGCAGGATCCTGTGGACCAGAGGGGAAACGCACAATATAGATAAGTATTCGTTCTCATTTATGTCTTGTTTGGAATATTAAATATTTTAGGTATAAGTCTTCTAATAGCTAAGTTGATACACTATTGTTTCTTTGTTGGAAACCTTGGTCATTGCAGGAAGGAAAGACCCTGAAAGCGCTATAAAATTACTGGTAAATCCAGAGATTAAATGAGTGGACGATATGAGATTATTGATAAATCCAGAGAGTAACTGGTTGGGCATTCACTACTTAATATTGTGAAACAGCATGTATGTTGTCCCAATACCCCTTAAACAATTGATAAAACCAGTCAGCATACTGGCCTGGCATTGCCTATTCGAATGATTGTGGAGTAGCCTACGTGCTGGCCCAACATTCGTAATTGTGTCCACGGGAAATCCAAGGCTCGTAAAGCAAAGAAGGATCCCGTGGAATAAAGTGAAAACATCCAATACAGATAAGTATTTGGTTATCTTGCAGCTTCTTGCTTATGAATATATGTGTGTATATGATTTGGTTATGATTTCTCAAACTCTTGTTTAGAGAAAAACCTTATGAAATAAACTAAACATGTGAATTGATTCAATGTTTGAGTGTAGGTATTGTTGGAAACAAATACCAGGAAGGCATCATAGGGATGCATATGGACTTATGACCGTCCTAAAGAGCTCAATATGAGCAATAATAAAAGATGGTGCTAGTGAACATGAGTGGGTCCTAGCAACTAGAGGTACTGTAAGCAGAATGGAAAGGGGTACCCAAGTTGAAAAGCATTAGACAAACCTCAGACACTAAGTGTCATAGCCAATAAAGGGCAATTCAAGCATTCACATTAAAGTGAAAGAGACTAAGGAGCATGAAACCACAGTGATGGCATAGCTCTGTAATAAAAAAAGACTAAGAGGGATAAACTCTTACTCTTCTCTTTCCTTTTTATTAATGCATTTATAAAACAAAGAATTGTTGAATGCATGTCATGACTAGAAGAAGAATGTGTTTATTTGCTTGAATTAAATTGTGAATGCTAAAATAGTTATTTCACTGTGAAATGATGAACATGAAAGAGTTCATATGTATGTTGGGCAAGCATGAAAGTGTGGAAGTCTCATGAATAAAGCATGGACGTTCCATGTCAATTGGGAAATTAATTGACTAATTTTAATGTTTATGTTATGCTTGTCCTAACAAAGAGTTTCCATGATAAATTTCACAGGGAGAAATTGAAACAATCGGTTGCAACCGACACAAGCAAGTGTTGCTAGTAAGTGAAGAGTGGTCAGCTGTGCACATTGACCATGGAGGCAGACCAAGGGCTATTAGAATTGGCTGAAAGTCTTCTTCAAACAATTGCAAAAACCCAAGAAAGTCTTGGAGAGATTCTCAAGCTACAGAAGCAGCAGAATGCGATGAACCACAAGGTTTTGCAGGACTCTATTCGCCTGCAAAAAGAGGTAAAAAGCATTCTGGGAGCAATCAGTAAAGGAAAGGAAAGTGGATCCATGAAGAAGCATTCATCCAATCGACCAATTAAAAAACGTTCCAGGTGGGAAGACTCGAAGGAATTTGAGCAGGAAAGGGTAAAGCAACCAATGAAATGTTGGGGATGTGGAGGAAATCATTGCCTCCGTGACTGCCCAACAATGGAGCACCAAGAGGGTAGTCGTCATAAAGTTTCCATACTTGTAGATCAGTGGGAAGGTAAAGAAAGGGAAGGGATTGTTTTGGAACAATTCCCTCATGCAGAGCTAGAAGGTCCCGACCAGCAGGAACAGTTTGTGAAGGCCAAAGGACTTGATCCCGAAAACCCAAGAAAAGGGTGAAATGCAGGACACACCTGCCATATTTTGTGAATTTTGGACATGTATATAGCGTGTATGTATTCCTAGGTATTGGAACACCGAGGACGGTGTTATTCCAAGGGTAGGGGAATGTAATGTCCCCCATTTTGACCCTTGTAATATTTTGGGCTATAATGTAAATAATATATGCATATTATGTATGATTCTTGGAGCTCAAGGCCAAGGCCCCGCTAGTGAACGCTCGATCTAGAAGAGGCAAGTATTTGATATTATGCTACCCATGTGCTAGTGAACCATGGGAATTGTAAATATGCATTTTAATATAAAAGCCCACAACTAACTATGCAATGGAACAAGAGATGGGGGCATGATATTACAAGGAATTTGGAGGGAAATATTCAAACCCTTGAGCCAATGAAGTTAGGCCAAGTGTCAATGAGAGAACCCATCAACCATCAACTACCCATGTTGACTTTGGTGCCCAATCATTCATTTCTCCCAAGAGTTGGGTGAAGTAGTTAATGCCTTGGGGATTGGGGAGGTATGGCTGTCCAAATTCGAGTATGGGCAAGCCACCCTCATGCGAAATCATGTTTTTTGCTTCTTGGGCAAGAAAACAGCCATGATTTGCTCTCCAAGCCATTACCATGAAGGAGTTTTTCCTCTCTCATGTTTTTGGAACTGCCTGGGCATTTTCTAGCCATGCTTTTCTGGTTTCTCTGGGTATTCTAGCTGGGAAGAGGGCGTTTTTGTGTTGCAGACCTGTTGGGAGCTGCCTGGGCATTTTTCTCCATTGATTTCCAGTGTTTTCTTCCCTTTTGGCATTGCTGGGAACTCGTTTTTGTATCACATACCTGTTGGGAAGGGGAGAGCACGATTTGGGGGTTTGTAGAGACCATTGCGGCTCTTTGAATGCCCACGGACATTTTCTAAAAATGAAATTTCCTTCCCAGGGTTGTTTTCCCCCGTTTCTCACTTTGTTTTGGCTTCCCACATTTTTCCTCATACCCAACACTTGGGATTTTGCTGTTATGTGTATCCATGCTTAGTTTTGAGTTGTTGTGTGTTAAGAAATGTTGGGGTTGAGATGGGTATCCATTGCTTTGGGATATGTTGAGCTTGAGAGTCCCCTTTTCCTTGTAGATATCATGCCCAGCTCGGAGGTGGTCTCTGAGTGCTGAAATAATACAAGTTGGGCAGAGACCTACGGTTGGGAGGAACGTTGCAGCGACATAGCTAGTTATTGGGGACAACATTACAATGAGATAAGTATATTCTCTGTTTGTATTCAATTCTGCAACGTGATATATTGAATGCATATGAAATTATGTGTGTGGATGAGTTTTATCTCCGTTGTGCATGTTTGTTGAATATTACATCTGCACACATGGGTTTTTAATTGATGAATGACATGAATATCTTGAATGTATGATGGATGTGTAATAGAATTTAATTCTGCTATGTTTCAAGTATTTATGCATTTGCATATGTCCATCTTCATTTTATATGAACCTTTGTTTACTAAGTATGGGGCTAGACGTCCAGATTTAGTGTAATGTTCTCTCCCATGCTGGTATGATGGGTGGGTATGTGACACTAGCAAATACAAATATGTAAACCATAGACATGAGATCCTTCTGCTCCATAGCAGATCTCTCCCTCACCTATGCGCTATTCTTAGGTGAGTGCAATGTGTGTTAAATGAGGAACACACCTCCTCTATTTATACACAACTCCAACTTGTATTTTATATTAACTAAGTCGGCCCCAACTTAACCACTGGGTTAAATGCCCCATTACAACTAACTGGGCTGACCCCTTTAGGGTGGTCTAATAACCCTTTGACCCACATAACACATACAGGGCTGACCCCCACTAGGGAAGTCTAATAACCCAAGTTACCACATTCCGACGGAGGAATAAACATCTCCAGATATACAATAAGGTCTTCACGGAGGAATGAAACATCTCCTGAATAATAAAGTACAAATATAATATTCTTAGAAGTTATAATATTTCAACAGAGAGCCTCTTCACCTCTTGAGCCGATTTACGGTGACATTTCAGGATCTCTTCCTAACCTATCTTTGAACAATGCAAGATATATCCTAACCTTCATTGATGACTATTCTAGATTCAGTTGGGTGTATTTTCTTAAGTTGAAATCAGAAGTTTTTGGATACTTCAAGTTCTTCAAAGCTTCTGTAGAAAAGTTCTCTGATAATAATATCAAGCTCCTTCGCACTGACAATGGAGGAGAGTATGTAAAGAATGAGTTTCAGTCCTTTTGTGCAGATGAAGGTATAGATATGCAGCAAATTGTTCCCTACACACCACAACAAAATGGTGTAGCAGAGCGAAAGAACATAACATTGAAAGAGATGGAAACTTCCATGCTAGAGTCTAAAGGATTGTCTCCTAGACTTTGGGAAAAAGCTGTTAAATGTGTTGCTTACCTCCAGAATAGAGTTCCTCACAAAGGGATACAAGTTCAAACTCCTTTCGAAGCATGGATGGGATACAAACCTGATGTATCTCATCTGAGAGTCTTTGGATCCAAGGCTCGGGCAAGGATTCCATTAGAGAAAAGGAGAGCTTTAGAGCCATAGAGTAAAGAGTGTATACTTGTTGGTTATGCACTCAGTGTAAAGGCCTACACACTGCTAGATATATCCAACATGCATACACTTCTTGAGACAAGTGTGCAGTTTGAGGAGTGGTCATTGCATGATGCCCAACATGTCGACGAAGACAGCTTGCCAACTACATCACCACAGCTTATTGAACAAGATAGTGAATCCTCCTGTCATGAAAGCTCATATTCTGACTCCGAAACTAAAGATGAGCGAATGCTAGATCCAGATCCACAAGAACCTGAAGATCTAGCACCTGATAATCCAACTCCTGTTCCAAGATGGGCTGTCAAAACTCTTGAATCTGTCGGTGATCTTGTTGGAGATCCACAAGATCCAAGAAGAACTAGATTTGATTTTCAAAATGCAAGGTTTGCACTAGTCTCACACAGATCCATTTCTTTCTGACAGATGCTTTCTTATGATTGGATCAGATCCAAAAAATTGCTTTGAGGCCTCCTAAGATCCGATATGGATAAAAGCTATGGATGAAGAGTATCAATATCTTCAAAGAAATGAGACTTGGGAGCTTGTTTCTCTTCCTCCTAGTAGGAATCTTTTTCAATGCAAGTGGGTATACAGAACAAAGATGGACCCAGATGGGGTCACAAGAAAGTACAAGGCTCGCTTGGTTGCTAAAGGTTTCTCCAAAGTTCATGGGATTGACTATTCTAAGACATTCTCTCCTGTTGCAAAGACGGATTCCATCTGTCTTGTTCTTTCTCTTGTTGCATCCAAGCACTGAGAAGTGCATCACATGGATGTCAAGAGTGCATTTCTTCATAAAGATCTAGAGGAGGAGATCTACATGAAGCAACCTGAAGGGTACATTGATGATCCTTCACTAGTGTGCAAATTGAGGAAGTCCTTGTATGGGCTCAAGCAGGCTCCCCGAGCATGGTATGCTAAGATGGACTCCTTCTTATTGTCACAAGATTTTTATAGATGCAAATTTGATTCGAATGTCTACATGAGACATGATGGTAACTCTCTACTCCTTATTATTCTTTATGTTGATGATTTTTTTATTACAGGGATTCTCTCTTCATGTCTTAGATCTATCAAAACATCTTTGCACAACTCCTTCTCTATGTCAGATCTGGGACTGCTAAAGCAGTTTCTTGGTCTTGAAGTATCTCAGAGTGACTCAGGAATCAAGATTGCACAGTCCAAATATGCATCAAATCTACTTGACATGTTTCATATGACAGAATGTAAACCAACAGCATTTTCTTTTCTTTCAGGGATTAGCCTTGAGTATGGTTCTTCCACACCTTTGGTGGATAGTACTTTGTATTGAAAGTTGATCGAGAGTCTTGTTTCTTACACATACTCGCCCTGATCTATCCTATGCAGCCAACGCTGTCTCCATATACATGCAGGAGCCTCATGAGCTTCACTGGAAGGCAGCAAAGAGGATCTTGAATTATGTGCAAGGGACGAAGACATATGGTATTCACTATGCAGCTGGGTCTCCTTTGAACCTAGTTGGGTATACATATTCATATTGGGCTGGAGACAACTCAGATTGGAAGTCTACATCCAGTTTTGTTCTCATGATTGGATCTAGTCCTATCTGTTGGTCGAGAAAAAAGAAGACTTCTTTATCTATTTCTTCAGCTGAGGCCGAGTACAGAGGTGTAGTGACTGCAGCCACACAATGCATTTGGTTGCAGGGCATCTTGTTAGAGTTTGGGATTCGCTACAATACTCCACCAGTCATCTATTGTGACAATCAGAGTGCTATCAGGATTTCTACAGATCCGGTTCTGAGACAGAGAACCAAACATATTGAGATACACATGCATTACATCCGAGGATTGGTGCATGATCGTACCATCACACTGCTCTACTATCCTACAGAAGAGCAGATTGCAGATATCTTCACTAAGTTTTTTCGGTGAAGAAGTTCACTTACATCCAATCCCTTCTTGGGGTGAGTGATGCCTTGGCTTGATTAGCTTTTTACAGTCTATCTTGAGGGGGGGTTTTGCTCCCACTAGGTTTTCCCTCTTTCCTCACATTTTTATTTAGATTGTTGTACAGGGTGACCTTTGGTATTAGTTACCAGGGCCCTATTTTTTCAGTTATATTTCCTCAAAGTCCGGCTTAAGGGGGGGTGTTGGAATATTCTCACCATCATCACTTGTATTTGCATGCATTGCATGCATCTAGTCAGCAACAGTGGAGTCTCCCAGCACCTAGTCCATATTTTGGGCCCCCTAGACCTTATTTTTGGTCAGTATTATCCCTCCTAGTCATTGATGCACCCTTGTTCTCATCACTGGAGTTACAATTGCGCCCTCTTCCACAGATTTAGGAGATCTATTAGGAAGTTCATTGATTTGAGTATTGATTACTTAGTTAACTGACTGTAGCTCTTAGATTGACTGCTATAGAGACTAGAAGTGCCATCCTTGACCACTGACACCTAATATGCACCCTCCTTGGAGTCTCCTTCCCTACTTTTTTGCTCGCATGGTTCAGTTATGATCAGTTCTACTACGGTTGACTGATCATTAACCATCGGTGGCCACTAAACCTTATAGGGAGATGGTTCCAATGTAGACTAAGCCATGCCTTGAGAAGAATTCGAATCCTACCTGGGGTATTCGAATTCATTCTATTGTATTGTCATATTTTTTCTAGCTTATTTTGGAATATTCTCACCATCATTTTTATATTTTGCATGCCTGCATGCAATTTTTCATGCATTTAGTCATCTGCATGCAATTGCATGCATCCAATCATCAGTATGGTAGTCTCCCAGCACCTATTCCTTATTTTGCAGCCCCCAGGAGCCTGTTTCTGCTCATTTTTATCCCTCCTAGCCATTGATGTGCCCTTGTTTTCATCACTGAAGAAGAAGTGCGCCTTCTTCCACCTATTTAGGAGTTACTTCAGTTAGTTCCATGATTAGTGGATTTGTTCCTTGTTTTGGGAATTGATTGCTAGTTTAACTAACTGAACCACTTAGATAGACCTCCAAAGAGACTAGATCAGCTATTCTGACTACTGACAGCTCCTCATGCGCCCACATTGGAGTCTCCTTCCCTACATCAATGCCCATGCACTCAGTTAGACTCATTTGAATAACTACTTGACTTTTTTAACTATTTCCACTAGTTTGGATGATGTCTCCAATGCTATCCAAGCCACACTTTGAGAAGAATTTGAATGACCTTATAGGAATTCGAATTCATTTGATTGTATTCAGTTATTATTCATTTTACAGAGTGCCAGCTTACAGTTGATGTATGATAAAACAGTTTTTCTCCATTTTCTGTGTAATGAGTGATTATTGATTCAACATTTATTCTTCTTCTTTCTGCACTTCTTGAGTGATTTCTAGTGAGGTCTGCTACTACTGAGTGATCCTAATCATAAAATATCACAGCTTACAGTTGATGAATGTATCAACAGCAGTTTGTTGCATCTTTTGAGTTTCATGTGTGAATTTGATCATCTTTATGTCTAATTCTTCTCTGCAATTAACTGAGTGAAATTGTGAGGTTTGTTCAAGCTAAGTGATCTCCACTTGTGGAATTTCACAATTTGAAGGAAGTCTTCTAGAAATCGTTCTGCTCAATTTTCGCACTTGATGATAGCCAGACTTCAGATCAATCTTGTTGAAATATTTGGCACCCTTGAGCTGGTCAAGAAGGTCGTCGATCCGGGGAATGGGATACCGATTACGGACAGTGATCTTGTTTAGAGCTCGGTAGTCAATACAGAGTCTCCATGTCTCATATTTCTTCTATTCCAACAAAATTGGGTTCCCACAAGGTGAGGAGCTAGGTCGAATGTGACCCTTTTGGATTAAATCTTGAATCTGGCATTTGATTTATTCATTTTCCATGAGGGAACGCCTGTATACTGGACCGTTAGGTAAAGGCACACCAGGTATCAAATCAGTGGGATGCTTGACCTTGCAATGTATTGGCACCCTGGCGGGTGTGGTGAAGATGTCCTTGTATGCTTCCACGATATTTTCCAACTGTTTTTGTTGTGCATAGGGCCTCCGTGTGGAGGTGGTGGATGTTGCTGTGATATTTCGTTCTCCTTCAGAATGAACCATGAAGAGTACAAATTTCCCTTTCTGGGAGATTAGCTTCCTACACTGCTTATTTGTGATGAGGTACATTGCAGTAATGGGAAGTGTCTCTGGTATCTTGTAGAGTTTGTTTCCCAAAGTAATAATGACACTACGAGGTCTAGACTCATACACAGCATGACGTTTCCACATATATGGTTGTCCTAAAAGAACATCACAAACTTCAAGTGAGGAAACATCGCACATTACCTCATCTTTGAAGGGCTTGATGTCGTAGGAGAGAAGGCACTGTTGATTGACGTGAATGTCTCATCCCAGGCTCAGCCAACCGATATTGTATGGTTGGGGATGTGGAACCATTAGAAGCTTCAATCTTTTGACAACCTCGACTTAGATGAGGTTCTTCTGGATACCACTATCAATAATGAAATGTAGTGGGGTCCCCTGCACCCATAGTTGAGAATGGAAGAGGCGCTCCCCTTCCTCTGGATCCTCTAACTCTTCTGGTTGGATCTTTGCGGTTGCGATGGTGGCACTTGGTTCTGCGTCAATGATCTGCTTTCTCCTTTATTTCTCCACATCACGGTCAGAGTCAGAGTCTGGATCTGGGGATTTCATCTCAGCCAACAAGTATTGTTTTGAGCGGCATTCATCAGTGTTGTGCCAAGGGCTCTTGTGGAATTCGCACCACTTTCCAGTGTCCTTCTTCGATTTCCCATTACCCTTCTTGGACTGCGTCTTAGGATGGTTTTCAGGGCTTTGGTTGTCCTTACTATGTCCTTTTCCTTGTGAATTAGGTACATCTTTTCTAGGCTTCTGCTGCTGATTTGCAGACCCAAAATCACGCTTATTCTTTTGCTTAAACTTCTACTCAATCTTGACGGCATACCGATAAGCTGCTCCTAGTGAGGATATATCCAGGAAATCCATCTCCATCTAAATGTTCCTGTGAAGTCAACTACGGTACTTTAGGACCTAGTTCTGTTCAGAGTCTCTAATACCTAGTTTGGAGCGTAGGGTATGGAACATGTTGGTAAAATATGGCACTGTCTGGTCTCTTTCCTGGTGCAAAGTTGACCACTTGGTGTACTGGTCATCAAAGTTTCTGACTGGGTAGAACTCCTCCTTGACGGCGTTGACAAAATCCTCCCAAGTGGGGACTATCCTAAATAGTTTAGACTCTTCTCCTGCTTGCCTCTCGTAGTACCCATCCCCCCAGTCTTTAACATGGGGGAGGGACTTAAGGAGCGCGAATGTGATATTTTCACTGTCGAAATTTTTTTGAACAGATAAGTAGCCCTCTAACATATTTAACCATTTATCCAAATCATCTGCATCTATATTTCCTTCAAATAAGGGAATGTCAAAGTTAACTTGTACGTTGAACGGAATCGAACCCCAGAAATGGCTGCTCGTTGAAGGTGCATATGGCGTCGTCGACATTCTTCGAAGGATATGGGCGAAATTATCCATCATCTCGTTCCTCTGTCGCGCGAGGGATTCCTAGAGAAACATCTTAATAGGATTTCTTGCTCCGCCATCTCTCTTTTCTTCCCCCTCCATGTGAGTCTGCTTGGACCGACAGAGGGGTTTTCCCCAAGCTCAACTAGTTCGAGACCCAACTCTCGATATTCAGATCTCGTTGGGGACATGCACTGAGAAACCACAAGAACAGAATGCTCTTATACCACTGATCTGGATTTATGTGAGAACGAAATGAAAGAGCATAAATATATTCACATACACAGATATATGGCAAGAAACACAGTGATACAATAAACTCAGATTCTATTAAATGAATGAAACAAAACAAACTGTAAAACAAAAGCAACTAGAATGGTGGTAGCTATATCTCTGAGAAGAGATGTGGAGGCTACGCTCATTCGTGACAAGTTGAATACAAGAAGAGGCCAAAAGAGCCTATTCATCATAAGCATGAGGGAAAGAACCCTAAACATCCAAAAACCCAACCCCGGAAGATGAACCATCATAAATTTTGCGAACCCAAGGTGGTTAGTTGAACAATCAACTTCTGATCGGGGTCATAACTTTTGCATACGATCTTCGTTTTGGGCGCTCGATAAGCTGTTGGAAATTTCTATCCGAGATTTACAAATTTTGATTGGGGTCCAACCAGTGGATTCTGTATGCAACCACTACCCCCCCCCCCTGCCCCCGAATCTCCAAAAAACGTCGTTTAAGGACTCGTTTAAGGACTCAAAACGGCCCTGGAAGTTCGGGAGCCGAAAAACTGGAGAAGAATTACTAGAAAAATTCCAAAATGGAAAACTGTTTTGACCCAGTGGAATAGGTGGGTGGCCACCTATATCCATCTAGATCAGTGAAAGTATTGATTTTTAAAAGGCATATACTAGATATAACATATTTGACAGCGTTGTCCAGACAAAATAACATAAAAAAATTAGAAAGTCCTTGATAGTAGAGCTTAAATAAAAAATTCGAAGAAGAAAGAAAGAGAGAGATTCTATTAATGTCTAGACTCCATAAATAACCAAACTAGTACTAAAAATACACAAGCAACATACAACCAACATGAAATCTAATAAAGTCAACCAAAGTATAAATCTATTTTAATGTTTAAATTTGATCTTCCTACTTTGTTCCTCTATTGTTTGTTTATTAAATTGATTTCCTTGCCTAATTAGTTCTCCTTGACTCCATTATTTTTACAACAGATTACTCTCAAATTTCACCAAATTGTTGAATTTTGCAACAAAGGTTTGAGCTCGTAGTTTAAAAAAAAGAAATGAAAGAAGGGGGTTGGTTCTTGAAATGAACACTTTTAAAATAGAGAGAGAGAGAGAGAGAGAGAGAGAGAGAGAGAGAGAGAGAGAGAGATAATATTAATGTCTAGACTTCATAAATGAGTCACATTGATAACACTTACATTTATCATGTTAAAAAATGGTGGCATACAAGTTATAAAAAGATTAAAATCATAAAGGCAACACGAGCTAAATCATATAAATCATTAGAAGATTAAATACAAAATTAATATTTTAGTGCGCAAGAGCAAAGTGTCATGATAAATATGGTGCCAAACAAGCTATAAAAAATCAAAAACATCTAAATCATCTAAATCATTATAATATTAACTAAAAAATAATAGTTTAGTGGACAAGAGCAAAGTGTCATATCATGTGGTTGAGAAGAGAGTTATTGCCTTATGAGGAGTCTTTATATGCAAGTGAAGGAATTGATATATCTGCAGCAGGCTTAGTATCATTAAAATTTGGTTTTTATTCATTGTTTTCTATCTTATTCTTTACAAGATGCTTTGGTTTAGGTATTTCCAAAGAAATATTGAGAAACTTATCAAAATGAGGTGTTGTATAGATTTAGGAATTTAGAATAAAAGTTAAGGTCCTTATTGCTCCTGGCATTCATAAATAACATGATGAACTCTACTTTGAAGGTCACCATCGACAAAGGTTTGAGAATGTGTTGAATATGTCAACCATTGATGTGCATAAGGAACCCTACTCATGGTGCAAGGTACCCTAGTCCATAACTCCATAAATTAGCACAAATGTGCCACTTCCATCTCCACTTTTTTTTATTGCATGCATAGACACATATTAGGGAGCTATCATGCCAAGTAAAAGATGTGCAAAGTTGTATATTTTGGAACAAATATTCATTGCTTGTTTTCAAAATGTGATACAAAATGTTGACTTCAATCAACTACCAAGATGTGAATCTCAATGATGCGAGAGTTTCTTGGTTGTCAATTTGCAAGAATTAAGGGAAGGGAGAAACTAACAACAAATTGCAATGCGTGATCATTGGTGAAGTGACCATGCAAGGGATCAAGAACTACTTTGAATGGGAACAAAACCCTTATGTTAGGAAAAATACCAAGCAACCATGACAGGTAGAAACCCCACCACAAGTTGAAACACCCTATGTGCAAATACGAAAAGTGGGAGACACCAAAGCAAGTCTAGGCTAGAACACAAACTGAGGTACCAAGAACTAGGGAATGAACTAGATGCTAAAATATCAAATATTGAATTCCAAATGAATAAGATGTCTCTCACCTAGAAATAATTCAACATGATAGAGTACAACTTTGTTATTTTTTAATAAGTGATCCATATCGATATTGGTGACCACCCACCTATTCCACTAGTTAAAAATAGTTTTTCCAGTTTGGCAGTTTTTGGGTCAGAGGATTGATACGGAGATTGAAATCCTACAAATCTCATGAGGGGATGGATAGATTTGTCCTAGTTTTTGACGTAAATATGGATAGGGTGGATACCCTATCCAAACGAGCATTTGTCAATCGGATTGAATTTGCAAAGGAGAATAGGGTCGAGCTACTCGAGTAGGTTAATAAACATTGGGTATTGGTTTTTGGATATGCACCGAGGGTTAACTTGTTAGTCAATGGCTGGATTATATTCATTTTTCTAGATGAATTCCATATTGAGTTGATTATGAATGGTGTCTGGGTAGTTAAAGAA
The DNA here is from genome assembly GCA_027924585.1 of Larix kaempferi. Taxonomy (NCBI): domain Eukaryota; kingdom Viridiplantae; phylum Streptophyta; class Pinopsida; order Pinales; family Pinaceae; genus Larix; species Larix kaempferi. Next base: position 4,248,137 of record BSBM01000841.1, read on the forward strand.
GGGTCACTCATTGATCTTAAGCTATGGCATGCTGCCTTCAACATGGAAAAGGAAAAGTAGATGTGGAGACATCTGTGGATGTTAAGTTCAGGCTTTACCTTGGAATTATGGACACAAAATGTATTCGATGGCTTATCTAACTATGTGGGAAGATTTATCAGGGTGGACAAAAATTCTATGTTTGGTATGGTTAAAAAGTTAGCTAGGGTTATGGTTGAGTTTGACATTACGCGAGGACTCCCAGTGGAAGATGAAGTAGTGTGGTTGGAGAAGATCTTTTGGCGGCATTTGGATTATTATCAAATCCCCTTCAGATGTTTCTTTTGTCAGCTTACAGGACATGTTAAATCTCGATGCTCCTACTTGTTTGCTGGAACCTCCGTGTTGACATAAGGAGGAGGTGAAGAATACCCTTTGTCTTCAAGTCATGAACATGCTACATCACCTGAGTATACTAGTCTAGAAGATGGAATTGGCAAATTACCCAGTAAGTCCTCTTCTGAATCTCCCACTCCTTACGAAGATGTTTCTAAAAGGGAATTTTTTTTTATTTATATGCGAAAAAAATTAGACCATAGATTGTCTTTTGGGGGGAATGAGATCTTGTTGGGTCAAAATCCCTTATCTGGGGATGTAGATGATTTTGTTGGTAAGGGTGCAAAAACTGATCTTCCTTCAATATCCTTGTTAATTGTAGGTTATAAGCACTAGGGGATTAGGGTCGAAGATGTGTATGTGGATACTATAAAGAAAAAGCATAATTCAAACCCTAATGAAACCAATGCTTGTGCATCACCCCGCTTCGGTCATATCCTTTTTCCTGATTGTTCTATTTTAAAAGATAGTGGGTATGGGGTCACTGAAATTCAAGATTTTAAATCTCTGCTGCATATCTATTAAAAAACTCCTCTTAGAAAGTTGAGGTTAACTCTGTCCATTCCATTCGATTTCAAAGTGTTACCATAAGAAATATAAATAAAAAGGTTAATGGTCCCAAATTAGGTTCTGAAAATATGGAGTATAAACCCTTATCGATTAGATTGGAAGAAGCAGCATTGGGTATTAGTGGTTGTGTTGATAAATTATCTCCTAAGGCCCTTAGAGCACAGTTTCCCTCTAACTATGTTCCTTAATGTCAATTATGTCCTTGAATATTTGGGGTTTGGGTAAGGCTACGAAGGTTAGGGCCTTATCCAAATTAATCAAAGACACTAACCCTGATATAATTATTTTACAAGAAACAATGTGTTTAGATACTTCTACAATTAAGACTATTGCAAACATGCTTCGTGGATGGGAAATCGCTACCACTAATTCTTCTATTTTATCAGGTGGCTTATTATCATGTTGGAACCCTACGGCCCTACAATTTAGGCATTTTAAAACAAATTAGGGATTATTAATGGAGGGAAGAATCTGTAATCTAGATAAAAATATCTCAATTTTAACTGTTATAGGCCATATAAGAGTAGAGAAAATTTCTGGGAATCTCTTGTCCTATCAAGATTGCTAGATGATGAAAATTTTATCATTCTTGGGGGTCTAAACCCTGCATAAATTTGGGGTCAATTGGCTAGAGTGGATGTGTTGTAGAGATTTCTTCCTACGGATAAGAAGAAGCCCTCTTAGGATAAAGTGAAAAATATCAACTCTATGCTAAGACAAAAAATGAAACAAATGCTACCTCATTCCCTATATCTAAACTAGTGTTTCCAGTTCCAACATTTGATAGATGAGAAAGAAGACAACTAGCCTTCTATTCTGATGTTTGTCCAATCGAGTCTTTGATCCCGAAATCCTCACGATGAACCTGTAGAGATCAAAACGACAACAAGTGCACACTATCTTCCAAATAACTGAATCACAAGTTAGATCTATATTCTACTGAATACAATTTATGTAAATGAATCATGATCAATACACATAAATAGGGAAACAAGACAAGTTATATTTTATTCAGAACTCAAGAGTGCTTACAAAATAGTTGCTTGATGTCCAAGCCCACTCCAGCTCCAAGTCCTTCCTCTAGCTATCTATGCAAAAGGTCTATGATCATAGGTTTGATGCCCCAAAAGTCTTCCCTTTGACCCATGGAATGTCTCTCTCTTATAGTGTTGGGAAGGGTTAACCACAAGGAGAGTAAAATGGATCTAGTGAGTGTTTAGTGGATCAAGCCTGCTAAACAGAGAGGGGGGTTGGGATCGAATCAAAGGTGGCAATCCCAATAAAATCTCTCGAAGGGTGAAATCCCAAAGTCCATGGAAAAAAGGCTAAAAGTGGATTATCGCGCCCCTAGGCTTGAGCATAACGCAGTATTATCGCGCCCTAGGGTAGGAGCAAAATGCAGTAACCCTAATTATCGCGTCCTGACAGATGTGCAAAGCGCGATAATTCCTGCAGATGAGGTCTGTCTCAGTGACATGTGGCAGGTGAGATGTTTGCTTTCAATGTTCAGGCAATAGATTTCACTCCTAGATGTCCAGATGATCATTAAGGGGAAGTGTCGTTTAGGTCGCTTTGTGCAAGGATGCGGCACTAGGATTTAATGTGTGATATTGAGGTATAACAAGATGCTATGTCAAAATACTTCTCGCATTTTTTGGAAAAGAACAACTTGGTTGATGTCTATCTTACTATGCTGGAACCAACTTGGTTTAATGGTCATTGTGGTAGTGATGGGATACATAAGAGATTGGATAGATTCATCATGAAATATTCACTTATGTTATCCTTTGAGAGATATATATCCTGGGTGGAAAAGAATAAAATTTCAGATCATTGGCTTATTTTTCTCCAATTAGATGGGGTTATTCCAAACTTAAAATATCCTTTTAAATTTAATAGCTAGTGGCTATTAAATTATGATTTATGTGCTATGATAAAAAAAATACTTTGAATAGTTGTGGTGTTTATGAGGATTCAAATCCGATGGACTGTTTGGTGCATAAGTTAAAGAATATGAAAGGTGTTGTTTTAGTGGGTTAAGGATAAAAATTTGAAGGATTGGGAGGAACTTAGAAGTATTGATAGATGTAAGACTAAGGAATTAGAGAGGAAAAAAGACCAGATGTTGAAAATGGAAGAGATGGAATGGCGCCTTAAGAGTCATGCTTTATGGATCAGTCTTGGTGATAACAATACTAGGTTCTTCCATTCATATGATTCTCATAGAAGAAACATAAACTCTATATGGGAACTAATTGATGATAATGGTGTTGTTGTAAAAGGACAATCAAAATTACAAAATTTGGCTAAAAATATTATGGTGATGTTTTTAAGGATCTTGGTTCATGTTCATTGGAAGCACAGTTGAAGATCAACAGTATCCTATATTATTTGATGAGGATGATGGGAAGGCTATGGGAAAAAGGGTTACTCTAAGTGAAATTGAGGAGGCATTGAAATAGTTTGCAAAAGAGAAAAGTCATGGACCGGATGGCTGGACTGTGGAACTGTTCCTTCATTTATTTGATATTATGGGTGAATATTTACTTGTTATGGTTGAGTTTTCCAGAGCTGAAGGATTTTTATCTGGTGCTCTTAATTCTACTTTCCTTACTCTAGTTCCTAAAAGCAATAAACAAAATAATTTTTCAGAGTTCAGTCTGATTGCTTTATGCAATCTTGCTTACAAAATAATCACTAAAATCATCTCCAATAGGATAAATCCATCATGTCTAATCATATGTCATTAGAGCAATTTGGTTTTCTACATTATAGACAAATCCTAGATGCCATAGGTATCTCACAGGAAGTCTTGCATTCTATTAAGCAGAAGAATATGAAGGCACTTTTGTTGAAAATGGATCTCGAGAAAGAATATGATAGAGTTGACTGGGTTTTTTTGAGGTTGATTTTATTACAGATAGGTCTTCCCCTTGATGTAACAAATTGGATAATGGCTTGTGTAACGTCTACGCAATTTTTTGTTTTGATTAATTGAGATCCATCTAATTTCTTCAAGGATACTAGAGTTATTAGAAAAGGGTGTCCACTATCTCCACTATTATTTCTACTCATCATAGAGGGACTAAGAACACTTATTTTGAATGCAAAATCAGAAGGTAAATTAAAAGGTGTAAAAATTTCTGCTGCAGTTTATATTACACACCTGCTTTTTGTTGATGATGTATTGTTTTTTGGTACTGATTTTATGGAGGAATGGAAATGTTATCTAGAGATTATCAATATTTTATGTAATTCATTGTGGATGAAATTCATCTTGTAGAAGTATAGCTTCTATCAACACACGCTGGAAGACGACACTTTGTTGAGAATTAACTCCTTTATACCTTACAAGGTGTGCAATCTATATGATGGCTTCAAGTAATTAGGATATTTTCTTAAACGTAATGGTTATAGAGTACAGGACTGATTATGGTTGGTGAAGAAATTTGAAAAAATAATAAAACATTGGACTTACAGGTCGCTTTCAATTGGAGGAAGGTTGACACTTATCAAAGTCGTCTTAATTAGCATCCTGGCATATTGGTTCTCTTTATCCCATGTTCCTTTGTCTATTATCAACTCATTGAGAAATTTTATTTTCAATTTTCTTTGCTCTGGAGGGATTGAAAGAGGAAAATTAGTTATGGCAAGCTGGGAAAGGCTTTCAATGCCAAAAGAGTGGGGTGGTTGGGGCATAAAGAACTTAGCATGGTTTAGTCTTGCATTAAGACTGAAGAGTTTATAGTGAGGTCTTTTTGGAAAAATCCTTTGGACCAATGTTATGCATAGTAAGTATATAAAAATGAATGTGATTTCTTGGATAAGAAACCCAAAGAAAAATGCAAGGAATTCTTCTCATGTATGGGCAGGTTTTCTTAAAATTTATCAATGGCTTGGGAAAGATCTCACTAAGAGAGTGGCAAATGGCAGAGATGTTTTGATAGGTATTGATTCTATTCTTGGTTTGGGTGAAAACTATCAGCTTCCTTCATATATTCTGGAATACCTGGCTAAGATTGGATACTTTACTCTTGTACACATTCAAAATCCTAAGTGGCTCACACAATCAAACTCCTATTGGTTAACAACCACAGATTTGGGCATTGATGGTGTTGGGGAAAATGAATGGGAGGTCTATATTAATAGACTCAACTCTGCAGGATGTAGATTGTCTCATAATCGGGACACTCTTATTTGGATTTCAAATCCAGCTATGAGGTAATATCACTGCTAAAACTGCATATCTTGTTATTGTTCAGAATGGGAGATTTTTTATTCAGAAATGGTGGTGTAAGCCATTATGGAAGTGTAACCTTCCATTAAAAATCAAATGCTTCATGTGGATTTCTTTTCAAAACTGTCTGAAAACCTGGGATAATCTTTTGAAAGAGGGGTTGGTGTGGGCCTAATATCTGTCTTATGTGTAGAATTGATTATGAGTCTATGGAACACTTGTTTTTCATATGTCAATTTACATTAAAAATATGGGACAGTGTGTGTTCGTCTCTTGACATTAGAAACTCCTGGGGTGGTTCAAACTTTGAACAAAACTGTTATCAATGGTATAAGTCATGTAGGTATTACTATACTCTCCCTGCTTTCATCTCATGGAAATTTTGGAGAATAAGGAATGTCCTATTATTTGAAAATCAGATACAGGATATTGATATGATCAGTATGCATATCTTAAAGTTGGTCAAAGAATTCAATATAGAGGCAGTCAAAGTGGACAAGCCTAGAATTCGTAAAGAAATTCGACATTTTAAAGGAGCAGTTGGATATTTTGATGGTGTGGCAAAAGATGGATATTGTGCAGTAGGTGCAGTTCTATTTATTAATGATTCACACAGGTTTACATTTAGACTTTAGTGTGGCACAGGATCCAACATGAAAGCAGAGCATCTTGCTCTTTGGTGTCTGTGTATGACGGCTTCTCTTTTTGGTATATTTACTCTTGCAGTTTTGGTGACTCAAGAGTTACTATTAAATGGGAAAAGGGTGACTATAATCTGAATGTGGTCTCTTTATTACACTGGTGCAGTCGGATTCAAGAACTTTTGGGACATATTACATATATTAGTTTTGAGCATATTTATAGGGAACATAATCAATTGGTTAATGATTTGTCCAAACTTGCTTTGGAAGGTGATGAAGGGATTCTCTACTGGGAAGAATTCTTGGATAACTCCAAAGTTGATATGGGCTCATTATACTGTTTTGGTTTGTAGTCTTTTACAAGGTTGATGTTTTTTGTTATTAGTTATTTCAGGTTTGGATATTTATCCTTTATATGGACTTATTGTTATTGGGATGGTATACTGAATCCTATATTGTGAACATGTTGATATTAGACAGTCGATTGATAAGACTGTATTTTATCAGTCTTGTACTTTTTTATTCATTTTTTAATAACAAAAGTATGCTTTTTCTACTAAAAAAAAAATCTTATACCCATTAATCATTATCCAATCTATTTAAGATAGCATTTCTACCTTAGTTATTCTACTAGATAGCAAGATAAGACGCCAAAGACTAGTAAATAGCTATTTGATTCATATGAACTTGAATGAAGAACAAAGACACACAAAATTCAAAATATCATTGAAGGAATATCACTAGCTTGCAAAAGGAGGGAGCCAAATATGGAAGGTATTGGAAATCTAAATATGAGAGTGATAATGAACAAAAAAGAGTTAATTCTACATGAGTTAATGGACCCCCGAGTGCTAAAAATAGCGTACTTAGAGGGAAAAATTAATCAAACCTATATTTTTTAGCATGAATTCACTGATGATAAAAAATCTTGATCTCACACACTATATGCACAAAAGTCGGCTCAAGAATTGAGAGAGAAGAGAATAAATCATTGTCAAATAGTAACCATTGTATAAATCTTGGTTGTTAAACATGCTAAGAGTATTAATCTTTAGCACGTCAACACATATACAAAAATACATAAATTTCATACTAAGTAAGATACACCAAGGGAATCTATGGTTGGATAAGCTATATCCATTATCCTTAGAACTTGTCTAAGAACTTGGAAGCTATGGTTGGATAAGCCATGTCCATTATCCTAAGAATTTGCCTAGTTTTAATTGCATTTTCGTCATGACACATGAGAAAAGATGTTCATAATCTATAGTTTAACGATAAGGAATATATGTCATGTTATAAAAAAATAATAAAGTAAACCCAAAATCACCTTAGTTCCCCATAAAGACGATCAACCAATGTTTGAAGTTGTTGAGGTTCAAGGCTAGCAAGGATATTAACTATGTCAATCCCATTATGGAGTGGGTGGATATGATAGATTTGAATCATTTTCCTCACATATTGATAGATAAAGACATCCATGAAGAAGTACAAAGATGGTCGAGAATTAGCATCTCAATCATGGATCATGAAATTGCAAACGGTCAAACACGAAAACCTTCAAAATGAATGTAACTAATGATAAGGTCAAGGGCCCACAAGTAAATATCAGGTTTCATTTCTATTTGTGCTAGTGGGAAATCTCCATTGAACATGTATTTTGATTTCTAGTTTGAAGTGGTTAAGCTCAAGGTCCAGCTTGAAAGGTAATTGTATTCCATGTTATTCTTGTGAGGAATGTACCATGGGTGATAACCTTAATCATTAATCATTGGAATAATTTCAAGTGAAGGGTTATACTTTCCACCAAAATCACCCATGACTTTAAGTAGAAATCTGATTTGAATTATATTCATTTTTTAAAAATGTAAAATATTGTGTTGTTGAGAGATTGGTCATTTCAGTTTGAAATGATGAGTTCCTCTCATGGGTTTTGTTTTATCCCAGTAGTCAAGTCTATTCTATGCATTTATCTAAAAGGGCCTAATCCTTTGTGGTGATGGCATTTACTTTTCCCCTAAAATTCCTCGCATATGGCCAATCCCTTTGTGTACATAGAGATAAACATAAACAATAATGAATTATTGTTGTCACATGGTTTAAACTCACATGAACCTTACCAGCTAACATGATATTTGTGTAACAATTCCAAAAAATGGATGGAATCTTATGTCATCGACAGTTTGTTTGTGAATTACCAAAATGTTTTCAGCAAAGTGAAAAGTGAAATCAGAAACATAAATTTGGAGCATGTTACCTTGGGGTCAGGTTTAAATTTTGGAGAATTCAAGACGACGTGATCTTGAAAACTAGGAAATTTCAACAAAAAGTAAGTCATTTACTCATCATAAATACAATTTGATGTTGAGAATGATTAATTAATATGCAATGGCATTGTTTAAACCATTGTTGTTGCAATTGCACATAATTCATGAGGATTGATCTCTATTGTTGTTGGGAATATTGTGTAAAAAATCAATAGAGCTAACAATCTCTATTGTTGTTGGACAGATTGAACACACATTCTATGAGATTGACCTTTGCACAGACTTTAAAATAAACCAATATCTAAACAAGCAAGAGGTGAAGACTATGCCAAGTTTCTAATCTTGCACTAATTACAAGAAATATGTTCCTGTAGTTGCTACCATAATAGTTTGCTACAAGATTTAAGCACTCTCCTCCATGGTTGTAGTTTCTTCCCCATTAATCAAACTCATGTTGAAGGAATTATATATCTCACTATCCTCTTACCAAAACCCCAAAACCCCATATTATATTACTCTTAATAGAATTCGAAACCCTCTCTAATTCATGCCTACAAAGTTGGGCATGATTTGTCTTTTCTGGAAAATACCATAAGTTATAGGGTGATTTTCTATAGTTCTACAGATCAACTCTTCCATTCTCATACATCCTAATAACTTCAGGATCTATGTCCTCTTCAATTTCAACATTCATAAATAATTCAAATAAATGAACATGCTTACCCATTTAAGCATCGAACACAGATTTGGGTTTGAAGGGTTTGTTCTATCGCCCATTGAATGCACACTTCATATTCCATAAATAAAATGACCCAAATAAACACAGGTACATCCCTCCCATAGAACTTACGATCACCAAATTGGAAGTTCATTGGAACCAATACACTCTGCAAATGCTTACATGATTTACAAAGCCTCTGCAACTTCAAACCATTGTACACAAACTCTGCAACTTCAAACTACCTCTCTATCTCTCACGGGCTTGATGAGTAAAGGAAAACAAGAGATTATTTTGACTTATGCAATGATCAAGAGTGGAGGACATGAGGTTCCATATACAAATCCATCCAAAACATTCAAATTCCAACTTAAAAACAAGGATTATCTAGGATTCAATCATGATTGAAAAGCAAACTATCCCCAAAGTCAAATCATCAAACTTTGCCATGTTGTTGGTGGATTCAACTTCCAAATTAAAAGTAGATTTCCATGGGATTTAGTCATAGTGGATATACAATCATTATTAAGAAGCAAAACACCTCTAATGGAGAGGGTAAACAAAAGTAGGTCAAGGAGCTCACTAATTTTGGAGGCATATTGGCTTGTTGAGGTCATTGAGGTCTAATTGCAAAGGTCGTTGAGGTCTACTTGCTCTATCTGGGTGAAGTATCTACTTGCTTGCTCTTCTTGGGTGAAGTTGGGTGAAGTCTCTACTTTCTTTTTTACTGAGGTCACAGGAACAGGAGGTCTGCATATGGGAGGTAAACTATGCAATTTTTATTGTTTTGTGTTTTGTTTTGTATATTATGTATTTTTTTTATTTTGTTTATGTGTGTGTGTGTGTGTGTGTGTTGTTGTTTTTTTTGCATAGTCTAAAATTTCTACGAAAAAACCTGGCATAAATTTTTGAAAATCCTAGTTACAACTTTCAAACTCTGAAATTTTGGGTGCCTCGGGGGTTTTTGATGGTGTTAAATCTGTTTCTACCATCAAAATAATCATTAAAACATAGTTAAATTTATATTTTTCCAAATAAAAAATGTCGGATTCCAATGAAAAACCCCCATCCGAGCCAAATCATAGAATTTTTAGACAACTCCATTATTATTTATTTATATAATACAATATTTTTTCGCTTGGAAAAAAGTATTATATTCGTATTCATAATATGCATTGGACTGTCCAAGAAGGGATTGATAGAAAAGGAGAGAGGCTGAGAAAAAACCCATATTACTTCTCCTATACTTCAAAAAAATCAACTTTTAACTACATGTCTGAATAATACATAATCTACAGACTATTAATGAAAAGACATAGCATTAATTTCCTTCCTTATTTATTTATATAAATAAATATATAATATATTTATTTTATATTTATATATATATAGATATAATATAAAATTAAAATAGCCCGATGGGTAAGCTCAAGTTGTTGGGTGCTTTGAAAAGCAAGCAGAAGGTCTCGGGGTCAAATCCCTGGGTCATCATCAACATGGTCATCATCATCATCTCCATCCTCATGATAATCATCGTCATCGACATGATGATCATCATCATTGTCATTATCATTGTCTACAATATCGACATTGTCATCACCAACATAGTCATCATTAGCATGGTCATCATCATCATCAACATCCTCATGATCAGCATCGTCGATGACATGATGATCATCATCATTGTCATCATCATGAACATCATTATCGAGTCCACAATATTGACACCGCCATCATCAACATGATGATCATAATCATCACCATCCCCATGATCATCATCGTCGTCGACATAATGATGAGCATCATTGTCATCATCAAGAACATCATCACCATCCACAATATCAACATCATCATCATCATCATGGTCATCATCATCATCGCCATCCTCATGATCATCATCGTCATCGACATGATGATTATCATCATTATCTTCATCATGAACATCATCATCATCCACAATATCGATATCATCATCATCATCATCATCACCATCCTCATGATCATCATAGTCGTCGACATGATGATGATCATCATTGTCATCACAAACACATCATCATCCACAATATCGACATCATCATCATCAACATGATCATCATCATCATCATCATCATCCTCATGATCATCATAGTTGTCGACCTGATGATCATCATCATCATTGTCGACATGATGATCATCATCATTAACATCATTATCATCCACGATATCAACATTGTCATCATCATCATCGCCATCCTTGTGATCATGATCATCATCGTTATCAACATGATGATGATCATCATTTTCATCATCGTCATCCACATTATCGACATCATCATCATCAAGATGGTTTTCATCATCATAGCCATCCTCATGATCATCATCATCGTGTACATGATGGCGATCATCATTGTCATCATCGTCGTCCACAATATATGTCAAGTAAAGTTGTCATTGATGTCAACAACGTCAAGAGATATGCGTCATGAGCTTATAAGATTGTCGAGTGATGTTATCATTGATGTCAATGTGGTAATGATGATGATGATGTTGTGGAAATGGTAATGATGATGTTGTTATGGAGAAAAATTCCTATGGATTGGGGCAAACCACAACAGACAGCTGACTACCAGAAAATGACTCAATTCCCAATGCAATGCTATATAAATGACAATGCTGAGATAATGGAGAAAAGACCAACCTTCAACCGGATGTTCGAAGTAGATCCCCGTTGAGCTTTCAACCTCTACACTTGAACCTGCAGATTAGTCTCAACAACAAATACAAGCAAGTGCATATAATATGTGAAAGACATTAGCATAATCAATAGCATGATCCATGATATCATAAGCTAATATAACCCAATGTAATTTGAAAATATTCACAACATCAATTGGATGATAAAATGAGTATTTTCATTAATGAATAACAAGAAGTACAATATGGAAATACGGGATTGGAGAGAATGAGCTCCAAGAAGTGCCCTCTTTCAACGGCCAATTTCTTTTAGGCCGTGTGTCGGTGAAAATTGTTGAGGTGTGGGGCTTTGGATAAGGGCATCAGCATGATGGTGCGCTCACAGGGGAGGGGCCTCTCCCCTCCTCTTCATCAAGGAATAACGACGGAGATGGAAGGAGCGAAATGTTAGGAGCAGTAGACAGGGATAGGAGGAGAGGGTCGAGATCTCCGGACTGAGAAGCAGGAGGTTGTTAGGGAAAGAATAGCACCGAGTCCGGGGTTCAATAAGTCAGAAGCGATCAGTGGTGAAACAGGAGCGAGAGTCTGTATACCCAAATCGACTAGAACTCTGGTTATTACTATTAACCCTACTAGAGTGAAGGAACGAATTCAGCATATGATGGACCATGCTTTGATTGGAAAAATCATGGGAAAATGGCCTACGGAGAAAGCCTTGAACTGGTGGATTCATGCGACCTAGAAACCGAAGGGACATTTTGATCTCTTGTTGGGGTCTAAGGGTTTCTTCACTGTGGTTTTCCTCAATATTGAAGATAAGGATAGGGTATTTGAAGGAGGACCATACTTCTACTACTCTACAGGCCTATTTTTAAGGATCTGGAAAGATCATTTCAATCCAGATAAGGAAGATCTATCTATCGCTCCTGTATGGATTCGTATTTACTCACTACCCATAGAATACTGGGATCTGGAAATCCTAAAAGTTATTGGAGAAACCCTGGGACACTTCGTCAAGTTATATAACCAAACTAAACAAGGAAGGTATGTGTCCTATGCCCATATATGTGTTTATATGAATATCTCAAAAAAACATCCCGGATGGAATAACTCTAAACTAGGAAGAATCAAAATGGTTCCAAACCCTGGATTATGAACACGTCCCCTTCCATTGTCGACGTTGTCATACTCATGGTCACCTGGCTAGAGATTGCCATTTGAACCTCCCTGAGGATATCCCTGGTAACAATACTCAGGAGCAGAAGGATAAGGAGGTTTTTGTTAAAGTGGTGACTCGCAAACGGACGAGAAGACAACATAATGGTCTGGATCTACGGAAAAAGATTGCTCAGACTAACAATTTCATGGTCTTGGAAAATGCTCTAATGGAAAACCCTCCTTGTGAGAGTGTGAAAGAAACATCCCATCCTGATGAAGGGCATCTGAAGGCGATACCTGTGAATGAGAAACATAATAAATCTGTTGAACCTAAACAAAGCGAAACAGAGTGCATGGATGAGGATCTGGATGATATGGTACTTGGAGATCTGGATTTGGACAGTATGGAAGAGGCAAGTAAGAACATTGAGGTCCATTCCATCCTTGACAACAAACTTCAACTCCTAAAGGAAGTTATTCTGAAAACTAAACCGACCCCTAGTTTGGGAATCGGACCCTTGAAACTCAAGGAGAATAAAAGAAAATTAAAGGAAGGAAGCTCCAAAAGGGGTAGGCTGTCGAACAGGGATAGGATTGGAGAAATTGGGGCAAGATTGGTCGATTCTGGACAATATCTGACTATCAAGGAGGCTCTTCTCTTAGCTAGATACAGTGCGTGATGAAACTATTAACTTGGAATATTCGAGGGATCAATGGTCCTCATAAAATTAAAACCCTTAAGAGTAAAGTTATGAAGGAGAAACCCTTTGTGGTGTTTTTACAAGAAACTAAGTGCTCTGGGCACCAATTAGAGGCTAAGGCTCAGATTCTGTGGAAACATTGTAATAGTATGGCTCTGGATGCGACTGGGCATGCTGGTGGATTGGCGGTTCTATGGGACCCTACGATAATATCCTTGTGCAACTTTCTCTCAACTAAATTTAGTCTATCTTCTAAATTCCATGTCATCGGCTCTAAGGTGAGAGGATTTCCTACCAATGTTTATGGGCCCTACAGTTATCCTGAGAAACGAAATTTTCTTAGTACCATGACTAGCCTGAGGAGATTGTTTGAAGGCTGTCATTGGATTGTGGGGGGGGATTTTAACGTGATCTGATCGTTATCTGAGAAAAAATGTGGAAGAAGACAGCTTACCCATGAAAACATTTTATTTGATGAATTTATTGAGGACAATAGTCTAATTGATGTGATCTTGGGAGCACGGTGTGTACGTGGAACAATAGAAGGGGAGGGGAACATCTAGTGGCTGCAAGATTGGATCACTTTCTCTTATTTGAAAGCATCATGCTTCTAGGGGGAAACTTGACATCTCACCCGATTGTTTCATCTGGATTAGATCATTGTCCTGTCTCCCTGATGTGGAGTAATACAGGTACTAAGATGACCAAACCTTTCAGATTTGAAAAGTTCTTGTTAACTCAAGAAGACTTTGCTTCTAGTGTGGAGGAATTGTGGATTACTTTTACTCCACCTGTTGGGACTAAAATGTATTGCTTCCAACAAAAATTGAAGATGCTCAAACAAAAGATCAGGTGGTGGAATAAAGAATTCTTTGGTAATATACAGGTTGAAAAAGAAAAACTGGATTTAAGGATGGAACAGATCCAGGAATGCATCATGCAGAATGGAATGACCCCGGAGCTCGTGGGGGAGGAAACTTAACTTGCCAAAGACCTCTTCCAAAGCCAAAGGCGGGAGGAGATTCTGTGGAAGAAAAAGTCTCGTAACATGTGGTTGAAAGATGGGGATTAGAATACTCAGTTTTTTCATCGGGCCACCATTCAACATAGACAGTATAACCAGATTGTTAACTTGAAAACTGAGGGAGGGGTGGTGGTGGAATCCCATGAGGAAATTGAATAGGAATTAGTCCATCATTTTAAAGAAGTGGTTACTGAAATTTTGGGCGATTGCACTGAAGCTTGTAGGGTGATCAAAGCGGTCATTCCTCGTCTTATTTCAGATGAGAAGAATGAAATGTTGATTTGCCCCATTGAATTGTTGGAAGTTGAGACTGCCATTAACCAAATGGAGGATGGGAAATCCCCTGGACCGGATGGATTCACAGCAAAATTTTTTCATCCTTTTTGGGATTTAATTAAAGAGGAAGTATGGCAAGTGGTGGAAGAATCACGGAAAATGAGAGGGGTGCTCCCTGCCCTGAACTCTACTTTCCTCACTCTGATCACTAAAACTTCGATGGTAGAGAAAGCTAAATTGTTCAAACTGATCTTCCTATGCAACATAATATATAAAATTATCACTAAGGTACTTGCTAATCGGTTTAAACCCCTTCTTCTGTCTTTAATATCTCTGGAACAATCTGGGTTTGTGGAAGGTCGTCAGATTATGGGCGGTATTATTTTGGCTCATGATGTTCTTCACTCCTTGCGAACTACTAAAAAGGCTGGTATGATGCTTAAATTGGATCTTTATAAAGCCTATGATAAACTGAATTGGACATACATGAAAGATATTATGAGTTCTTTTGGGTTTAGTGATATTTGGATCAGATGGATAGCTAATCTCACTTCCTCTGCTTTCTTCTCTATTCTAGTGAATGGACACCCGTCCATTGTGTTCAAACCCTCACGGGGTATTCAGCAAGGTGATCCTCTATCCCCGTCTCCTCTTTGTCCTTATGACGAAAGGTCTTGGGAGTCACATATCTCACTTAGTTGATCAGGGAAACATCAAAGGCTTGAATTTTCCACCCTATGAGAAGGCTATTACTCATCAGCAGTTTGTGGATGACACTTTACTAATGGGTCATTCTTCAGTACAGGAAGCTGTTAAATTTTGAGTATTAATTCACAATACTATAGGATCTTTGCTGAGAGAATAACATCTACAGTATATCAATGTATGACAATCATAATATGACAAGCATCACAAGCATCACAAGAATCAAAAGCATAGAGACAAGAGACACAGAGTTTCCGTGGGGAAAACCCTAAGGTGAAAAACCCCACAACTTCCTCAGAGATAGAGAGAGCAATGACTCAACCAAAATACAACCAAATAACACTGAGATAGTCTCCTAGCAGATGATCCTCCTCCTCCTCACTAGTGCGCCACTTTTGAGAGTGAGAGTGAGTTACTTTTTCGAGTGAGTAAAATAGAGATCTCCTATCTCTATTTATACTCACCTTTTTGCCCAGTGACCTTATGGGGCCGACTTGTCTATCTAGATACATCCACATTATATTATATATAATTCAGGTTCGACCCCACATGGTGGTCTAATAAACCATTGGCAAGTACACCCACTTGCGACACTTGTCAATCCACATGACGACAGTTCCTTATAGAGGAATAACACATCTCTTATAAGGGTACAATAAATATATATAAAATACACAGATGAAATACATTCCGAAGTTACATATACATCAACACTCCCTCTTAACTAGGAAGGTATTTCTTGACACAAATCTGCTAGACAAGTCTTCTTCTCGGGATCATCGTCATCGATGCATCATCACTGCTGTTGCTATCTCAACCAATCTTTGACTCTACTCATCATAGGAAGTTCTACAGAGCCAGTCCTTTTTCATACTGGATGTAGGCCCACCATCTGTAGGGCTTCATCATCACTGGCCATACTGTGGAAACCTCAGGACTTATTACGTGCGTCACAAAACCTGGCTGCAGCATCCCAGGCTATTACTAGCACACAGCTCTACGTATAGGATCTCCCAAGAGCACATTACATGTGACCCATCACAAAACCTGGCTGAAGCATCCCAGGCTGTTACGAGCACACGGCTCTACCTGTCGGATCTCCCAGGAGCACATTACATGTGATCTCACCACAAAACCTGGCTGAAGCATCTGAGGCCTTTTTCATCCTATCCAGATCTCCCAGGAGCAAATTACATGTGGTCATGGAAAAACCTGGCTGAAGCATCTGAGGCCTTTTTCATCCTGTCCAGATCTCCCAGGAGAAAATTACATGCCATAGGATAAAACCTCGCAAGAGCATCTGCCAGATATCCCAGGGCACTGAATTACATGCCATAGGAAAAACCTTGAAAGACTATCTGCAGATCTCCCAGGGCACAAATTACATGTCCTCCCAAGCAAAACCTCGCAAGAGCATTTTCCAGATGTCCCAGGGCACCGAATTACATGCCATAGGAAAAACCTCGAAAGACCATCTGCAAATCTCCCAGGGCAAAAATTACATGCTTACCTACACAACCTGATCCACGGCCACAAAGTATCATCTGATACTCACCAAACATCATACTGATGTACACATGATCATCCTGACCATCATCACTGCAACATCCTGCTGCATGTCATCTGGAGAAGCTTGTCATCCACAATCATCCTGATCATACAAAGCATCCCTCTGATGCAGACCAAGTATCCACCTGATACATACATAGATACATGATCCACACAATGTATCCATCAACATACATGATCTATCTGATCAGACAAAGATACATGATCCACACAA
The DNA here is from genome assembly GCA_027924585.1 of Larix kaempferi. Taxonomy (NCBI): domain Eukaryota; kingdom Viridiplantae; phylum Streptophyta; class Pinopsida; order Pinales; family Pinaceae; genus Larix; species Larix kaempferi. The sequence continues at coordinate 4,265,265 of BSBM01000841.1, forward strand.
TGTATCCATCAACATACATGATCTACCTGATCATACAAAGATACATGATCCACACAATGTATCCATTAGCATCCAACATGATGCGTACATGCAAAATACATACACATGATCCAACCGATCATATCCAGCATCCAACATGATGCGTATACAAAATACATAGACATGATCCAACCGATCATATCCAGCATCCAACATGATGCGTACATACATATAAATGATCCAACTGATCATATCTAGCATCCAACATGATGCATACATACATACATATAATGATCCAACTGATCATATCCAAGCAGAAACCAGAACATCATCCTGATGCTCATCATCCAGCGCTTACATCCACAGCCATGTGAAGGATCCCCCTTCCAACATGCTTGGAATGGCTTCAGCAAATGTGTCCATCACTTCTTCCTCGAAGTGTCCTCGATCTGAAGAATGTCAAGCCTCTCTCTGAAGTACTCGAACTTCACTCTGGCTAGTGGCTTCGTCAGCACATCTGCAATCTGCTCGTCTGTCGCAACATACAGGAGCTACACGGCTCCTCTCTGCACCATATCCCTGATATAGTGATATTTGATCTCTATGTGTTTCGACCTGTCATGAAACACTGGGTTCTCGGACAGCTTCACACAACTCTGGTTATCACAGAAGATACCAGTAGCATCCAACGGGAGATCAAATAACTCAAACAGTAGCTTCCGTAGCCATACTGCCTCACAACTAGCTGAACAGGCTACAACATACTCTGCCTCAACTGTACTCAGTGCTACGTAGGACTGCTTCCTGCCAAACCATGAGATCACACTTGATCCCATACTGAAGCAGCACCCAGATTTGCTCTTCCTATCTACATCACTGCCAACCCAATCTGAATCAACATAACCCTGCAGGTTAAACTTTTGATTCACTTCATACTTGAGCCCATAATCCACTGTACCCTTCAAGTACCTCAAAACATGCTTTACAACAATCAGGTGAACACTCCTCGGATCCGTCAGGAACTGGCTCAATGTGTTCACAGCAAAGCAAATGTCTGGTCTTGTGTTCGTCAGGTACATCAAGGACCCAATCATCTGACGATACATAGAGACATCAACCGGCTCAGATGAAGCATCACATAGAAGCTTCAGATTCGATGCCATAGGTGTGGCCATGGCCTTGCAATCCATCATCCCAAATCTCTTCAGGATATCTACTGTGTACTTCCCTTGACCAAGGAAGATCCCACCTGCACTCTGCCACACCTCCATGCCTAGGAAATAGTGCATCATTCCCAAATCTTTCATATTGAATTCAGCAGCAAGCTTCCTCTTAGTATCTGCAATCAGTCTGTCATCTCCTGTTACAAATAAGTCGTCCACATACAGGAGTAGAATCACAAGATTCCCTTCCTCAACCTTGTAGTAAAGGTTGGAATCCGCTTTACTCTTGGTAAAGCCTAAACTAGATAGGAAACTGTCCATCCTACCATACCAGGTTCTGGGAGCTTGCTTCAAGCCATACAAGGCTTTCTTCAATCTGCACACATATGACTCCCTATCATGTATTTCAAAACCGAGTGGTTGTTCCACATATACTTCCTCTTCCACTACACCATTCAAGAAAGGAGTCTTGACATCCATCTGGTGTATTTTCCATTTCATAGCTGCAGCCAGGGAAAGTACTATTCTGTTGGAAGTATACTTGGCTACAGGTGCAAAAGTTTCTTCATAATCTATTCCCTCTTTCTGAGAGAATCCACGAGCTACAAATCTTGCTTTGTATTTCTCCACACTGCCATCTACAGCATGCTTGATTTTGAAGATCCATTTAGAGGTCACAACAGACTTCTCTTTAGGTCTTGGGACAACATCCCAAACATCATTCTTCATTATTGATTGGTATTCCTCAACCATGGCATCCTTCCATTCTTTATTTTCCGCTGCATCTTCATAACTGGAAGGTTCTTTGTTCATAATGTCACAGCGTAAAGCAACATAACTGGTATGTGATCTGGTTCTCTTCTTTGCTCCGAGTTCTTCTTCTGGAATGCCAAATATTTCTACATCTTGAATGAGCCCTCTTGCCCATGCAGGTTTCCTCTTGTGAGAGTTATCCTCACGGTGTGGATCTACAGGTTCTTGCGGATCTTCAAATTCACGAACAACTTCTGGAACTGCTTCAGTCATGGTAGTGTCTTGAAATCTAGTTTCCTTAGGTTCTTCATCAACTTCGATAGGTGCCTTCCTTGATTTGATGAATGCTGAGTTTTCATCAAATGTTACATCCCTACTGACATTAATCTTCTTGAACCCTGGGAAGTATATTCTGTAAGCCTTCGAGCTTTCACTGCAACCCACAAAGATACCCTTCTTTCCTGAAGGATCTAGTTTACTCCTCTTTTCCTTTGGGACATGAGTATATACTGGACAACCAAATATTCTTAGATGACTAACTTCAGGTTTCTTACCAGAAAAGACCTCTTCTGGTGTCTTGTTGTCCAATATCTTGTGGGGTGTTCTGTTCTGCACATACACAGCTGTTCTAGCTGCTTCTGCCCATATATGCATAGGGAGATCCTGGTCATGCAACATTGCCCTTGTTGCTTCCATGATAGTTATGTTCTTCCTTTCTGCAACACCATTCTGTTGAGGATTATAAGGAGCAGTCAACTCCCTCTTAATCCCTGAATCACTACAAAGCTTCTTGAAGTCACTTGAGGTGAATTCTCCACCATTGTCGGATCTGAATGTTTTGATCTTCTTGTCAGTTTGATTCTCCATCAAGGTTTTGAATTCCTTGAATTTATCAAGCACCTCATCTTTGCCCTTCAAGAAGTATACCCAAGTCTTCCTGGAGAAGTCATCAATAAATGAGAAATAGTAAACATACCCACTTAGAGAACTTGATGACATAGGACCACATACATCTGAGTGGATGATTTCCAGGATGTCTTTTGCCTTGCTTTCACTGCTTGGGAAAGCCTTCTTAATGTTCTTACCTTTTTCACATCCTTTGCAAACACCTTCATGTTTGGTCTTGATTTCAGGAAGACCCTCTACTGCCTTGCTTGCAATTGGAAGTGCTCCATAGTGCATATGAGCAAGTCTTCTATGCCGAAGTTCACTTGGCTCCATGGATTCATGCACCATGGCATGTTTAGGTTGTCCCTTCAATTTATACAAGCCTCCCTCTTGCTCTCCAATCACTACTGCATCATCTATGATCTTTCCCTTTGGCCACATTAGGACTTGTCCATCAACAAATGCAACCCTCATACCTTTTGCATCCAATGCAGAGATGGAGAGTAAGTTCTTCTTGAGCCCAGGTACATAAAGTACTTCTTTCATCTTCAATGATTTTCCAGAATCTAGGTTGTAGGAGGCTTCACCACTTCCTTTGATTGGGTATTGATAATCATCCCCAAGTTTCACCTTATGGGGTGATTCATGTTCAGATAGATTCACAAAAGATTCCTTAAACCCAGTTATGTGTTTGGAAGCCCCACTATCAATCAACCAATCATTACAGCCATGGGAGATGGTACCTGTGAGAGCAAAGATCAGAACATACTCTTCTTCACTTGATGAGTCATCATTACTATCACTTTCTACCATAGCCTTCTTCTTTGGGGGTTCATCATCTTCAGCAGCATGAGCATGAAACCTTCTTTTGCTACCCTTCTTCTTCTTGTTGGGGATGTTATTGTCCTTCTTGTTCTTGGGACAATTTATGGCAATATGTCCTTTCTCATTACAGCTGAAGCATATTCTTCTTTCTTTGAAGTGATGTGAAGATCTCTTGGAGTGAGATGGCTCTCTCTTGGTCTTCCCTTTCTTGGTGTGAGCTGTGAGAACTTGATCTTCATTTCGCATCTTTTCTTCTCGTGCCACAAGCCTTGCTTCTTCTTGTGAGCATTCTTCATGTAGTCTACTGAAGGAGATCAACTTCTTCCTTGCACAAATTCCTTGGATAAAGGAATCCCATGACCTGGGTAGGCCATTTAGAGTGGTCATCACCACTTCACCATTCTCCACCATTTCATCCACTGCTTCTAGTTGTTCCTTGATCTGGGAGACCCTTGAAAAATAGGATTGAATGGTTTCTCCATTCTGAAACTTTACTCCTTTTAATTGGTTCCGCAGGGTCATCTTCCAATTTATGTTATTTCCTTCAAACAGCTTGGTCAAAGAGTCAAACATCTCCTTGGATGTCTTAAGAGAAAACACATGGGGTATGAGATGGTCTTTGATAGAATCAGCAATGATTCTCTTTGCCTTAACCAAGTTCTTCTTGTGCAATGCCTTGGCCTCTTCATCCTCTGGGATAGGGATGTCTTCTTTCACATATGAGTCCAACTCATTCTCTTCCAGGATTAACCCAATCCTATACTTCCAGGCTCGGAAGTTATCAGCCCCTTCAAGCTTATCCTCAAGCTTGGTGTGGAGAGACATCTTTAAGAGTACTTCAAATGGAAATAGAAAAGATTTAGGACTTACCACTTGAAGTGTTGAAAAATAGATCTAGTCTCGGATTAGGGTTTGTCAGAGAAACCCTAAAAATTCAAAATGTGAATTTCAAATTTCTGAAAGGATAGAAAGATGTGCCTTGGTGAGCTGATCAGCCTGGTACATTTAGAATTTGAGATCAGCAAAGTCTTGCCCTTTAAAATTGCCTTTTTGTCCTCCCGGGTTCACTGAGGAGAGCCTTGAATTAGGGTTTGAGTTTCCCGGAGAACTACCCAGCCAAAAATCTCGATCCAAAGCTCTAAACTTCAATTTTTGCAAGGAGCTTCCAGCTGTGTCTTCAGATTCCAGAAATTCCTATTTTTGTGGAAACCCTAATTTTTAGGGCCAAATCTAAAAATGCTCGGAACTGAATTCTGATTGGACAGATAGATGCACCTTGATGAGTAGAGTCAATCTACTATACTGATTTTCAAAAACCTGTGGAGAGAAACCCAATAAACAAGGAACTCAAGCTTCCATCACTACAAAATGTCTTCTTCTCAGGTTAGCTCTGATACCATGTTAAATTTTGAGTATTAATTCACAATACTATAGGATCTTTGCTAAGAGAATAACATCTACAGTATATCAATGCATGACAATCATAATATGACAAGCATCACAAGCATCACAAGAATCAAAAGCATAGAGACAAGAGACACAGAGTTTCCGTGGGGAAAACCCTAAGGTGAAAAACCCCACAACTTCCTCAGAGATAGAGAGAGCAATGGCTCAACCAAAATACAACCAAATAACACTGAGATAGTCTCCTAGCAGATGATCCTCCTCCTCCTCACTAGTGCGCCACTTTTGAGAGTGAGAGTGAGTTACTTTTCCGAGTGAGTAAAATAGAGATCTCCTATCTCTATTTATACTCACCTTTTTGCCCAGTGACCTTATGGGGCCGACTTGTCTATCTAGATACATCCACATTATATTATATATAATTCAGGGCCGACCCCACATGGTGGTCTAATAACCCATTGGCAAGTACACCCACTTGCGACACTTGTCAATCCACATGACGACAGTTCCTTATAGAGGAATAACACATCTCTTATAAGGGTACAATAAATATATATAAAATACACAGATGAAATACATTCCGAAGTTACATATACATCAACATAAGCTAGAAAAATCAAATAGGCTCTGAACATCTTTTTACAAGCGTCGGGTCTTACGATCAATATGGTAAGTCCCTGGTTTTCTTTTTGAACACTCCTCGCATTTGTCAGAGAAACATTTTAAGGATTTTGGGCTTCAAAAAGAGCTCCCTTCCAACCAAATATCTCAGCACGTCCTTATCTGAGGGTGTTCTTAAGAAAGCATCTTGGGAAGAGATCCTAAATAAAATCAAGGAGAGACTGTCGAACTGGACTCTTTGGTCGTTAAATCTCCCAGGAAGACTGGTGTTAGTAAAATCTGTGTTGCAAGCTATGCTTCTTTACATGTTCTCTATTCTGGTGGCTCCTAAGTCGGTGATGAAGGAAATCAAGAACATCCAACGAACTTTCTTGTCGAGAGGCACAACGGATCATAGGAAATGGCCTCTGGTCGATTGGAAAACTGTTTGTCAACCCAAGCTGGAGGGGGGTTTAGGTCTTCGTCATCCTGAGGATCTAAGTATTGTTTGCGGAGCCAAGATTTGGTGGCGTTGGCTTACTCACTCAAATGAACAATGGGCCAACCTTTGGGGAAAAAGTATTCTAGGACCCCGAATCAGTAGGATTGGATTCGGGAGGAGGGACTGGAGAAAGGCTCTCATATATGGAACATGGCACGGACAAGTAGTGCAATGATCAGGAAACATTGTTTTTGGGAAATCCGAGAAGGAAATTCTGCGAATATTTGGCTGGATGCCTGGAAACAGGAACCACCCATATCCACCCTGGTTAATATTCATGAAGATGCCCTGGATGGAAGATTTAACTGGATGATGGTGAATAGATATTTGCAGGATGCCTCTGACGATAGAGGATTTCTTATTTGCAATCCACTGGAGTGGTGGATCGACTCCTATGGGGAAGATATAGGCAGGCAGGTTCATGGAATTGTTAGCAACAGGAAGATAAAAACTTAGGGGGGGAGGGTTATTCTTCATTGGGATTACAGTCCTAAAGGTATGTTCTTAATGAAAGAAGCTTATAACCTTCAGACTAGATTTAGAAGTACTATGGGAGATCATACATGGAAAGACTTATGGGAGGCGAAATTATGGCCTAAGATTACCCTCTTCCTTTGGATGATGCTAAGAGGTAGGATCTTAACCTGGGATAACATTGTGAAGCATGGATTTGAGGGTCCATCCATCTGTGTCCTCTGTGGCCAACACAGTGAAACTATAGCGCACCTTTTAGATGAGTGTCATTTTACTGTTGCTCTGTGGGATGAAGGAGCTAGGATTTTTCGAAGATCTAAGTGGGTTAGGACCATACCGCAGCAAACGGTGAGACATTAGAGAGGGGATCCTTTCCATGGGAGAATCCTGAACCGTATTTGGCAACTCTTTCCCGGTTTTCTCCTTTGGGAGGTGTGGAAGGAACGCAACAAACGCCTGTTCCAGGGAAAACAAAGCCCGTGGAAGATCGTCTGGGGGCATATCCAGCATGGGATTACGGAAACATTGAAATTATCCTTGTGGAATGAACAAGATTTGAGCATCCCGAACAATGAATTAAAAATTCTCCATACATGGGGTATCATGGTGCTTCCACAGTTCATCGGGTGTAACACTATCGACAACAGGAAACAGAACAGTCCAACTGTGTGGTTGTCGCCTCAACAGGGGTGGCTAAAGCTTAACTTTGATGGAGCTTCTAAAGGAAACCCCAGAATGGCAAGGTATGGTGGAGCTATGCATAATGATCAGGGAATGGTTTTGTTCATCTACTATGGTCATCTTGGGCGTGAAACTAATAATGTTGTGGAGTGTGAAGCATTATTGCAAGGATTGAGCATCATGGCTCGTCATGGCATTAACAGTATTATAGTGGAAGGTGACTCTAACATGCTGATACAGATCGCTACCAAACTTATTAATGGTACCCATGCTGCCAAATTGGAAACTTCGTGGCGTCTGGCATGGCGTCTTACCTGTCTGGGCAACCTCATCATGTCGTTTAACGCCATCATTTTCCAGCATGTCAGGAGGAGTGCCAATTGTTTGGCTGATGCGCTTGCAAACCAAGGTGCCAGTAAATGTAATGAGCGATGGGATGGGGATGCTTTGGAATTACCAATTAATACATGTCGTCTTAATTGTATTTAAATCACTGAATGTGACCGTGATAAAAGGTTGTCAAATGCTGACGATAGAACTTGTCCTCCTATAGATATTAACGGAACTGATGGTATCCGTCATTGATTGTTCGGACAGATGGTCTTATGGTAAGATGCCTATAAGGACAGATGTATGGTGTTCCGGGGTATAAATTTCGGTTGGGGATTTTAAGTTAAGGGATTTGAAGTGTGAGATAGACATGCGAGACCAGCTTCACACGATCCAAAGGGACTATCAAGATCAGCAGAGGATGGTGGTGACGAAGGATTAGGACAGGCTTCATCATTACAGAGGTTGGGACATGATGAGGAAGGTCATGAAGGTAAGGGGTGGCTCTCCTTTAAATTTGGAAGTGAGGAATGGTTACAGTCACAGCGTTTATCACTTGGATCAAGTCTGTGTTGGGCCGAGCTATTATAATTCCTCTTTAGGGGTGTTGAGTGAGTGCAAGGGGGTGAGAACTATGCCGCCAAGAGGTAGAAATATGAGGAGAGGCTGTCATGTGCATGGGGAGCATAGTAATGTGGGAGGGGGTACTCCTTTGTAGGCTGGCCCTAGCCGTGAACAATGGAACGCTGCAGCGATGGTGGTATTTTTTCGACGTTTCTTCCCACCGGGTGTGCAGCAAGAGAAAGAGGAAATTAAAATGGACCTTTGGCGCCTTGTGGGGGAGGCAGAACTTCTTGAGGAGGCGGTTTCTATGGCCAATTGGATTCATGACCCGGGAAACACGATGGGGCAGATGGCCCTATATAATCGGGCTGTCGTAACTAGGGGGGATGCTCTGTCTGGTTCTTCATGCCTTAAAAAATTGGAAGACCTGTGTCAGGATACTACTGAGAACTGTAAATGGATTCACATGAAATTAGATGCTCTGGCTGGAGATGTGGGTATCTCTTTTCTATCTCAGTCTAAGAAAGTGGAAAACCCACGTGAGATTATTATTGAAGATAAGGAGGTTATGGAAGCACCCCCGGTGGTTATCATTGAAGATGAGGCTAGTCCGTCTGGCTAATGTTTTGTTTGGTTCTTTCGGTGTGGTGACTATCGGCTTTATGATTATCGGCAGGGTGAAGGTTGGATTACCATCTGTTTTTGTGTTATTGTGGCCTCTATTATGGTTCTTTGGTTTTAGGTCTTATGGTTTCTATTGTTTTAACTCTCGGGCTCAACGTGTGTCCCCTTTTTGTTCCTGTTATGGCCTTGGAGACTATGCTATGGTCTGTGCAGCTTTGGCTTTGAGCCTAGGGTTCTGGGTCTGTCGGCTATTTTGTGGTGGCTCTGTTAGCACCGGGATGGATGTATTGGGTCTGTCTGATAATCTGTGGTGGCTCTGTCAGCACCAGGTTGGTTGTAATGTTATTTTGTGGTGGCTCTGTTAGCACTGGAAGGGATGTAATGGGTCTGTTTGATACTCAGTGGTGGCTCTGTCAGCACCAGGATGGTTGTAATGTTGAAAGTTGTAATTCTGCCACTTTATTAATAGAATGAAAGTCTTTTTTTTTGCTTAAAAAAAAACAAGAAGTACAATATACAAACTCTTGCCGGCAACCAATCTGAACCAAGAACTGGGTCTCTCCACTTGTTCCTCCACCACTTCAATCCTCCATGTAATGGAAAACTCAAACTATGAAAGGAGTTTGGAAGGTGAATATAAGGAATTCACAACAACAAGGATCAATGAGTGCAGACTCAAGTCACGGCAAAAATCCACTAGATTTATCTTTCTCTCTCTTTCTCCTCCCTTCCATATGCCATAAGAGCTCAATATATAGCCTTCCAAAGGTAAGTGAAAGGACACATCGAGGCATTTTGGGGCATATGGAGGGCCAAAGGTCACCCTAAGACCACTTTTTGGGAGTAAAAAGTAATTTTCTAATTATTTTTACCATTTTACTTGGTACTCGCAAGCTATAATGGAACAGCTCGCATGTACGCTGGCTATAATGGGACAGCAAGTGTACAGGAAGAAAAATAGGGAAAATTTGTGTTTTCTGGAGGACATAAAGTGAATTTGAGTCAATGAAATGGATCCTGAAGGCCAATCAATGCTGATGCTCACAAGGTGGAAAATTATGCTGTAACAGATGCCCCCTAATGTGTGAGGTCAGAGAATGGTACTACGATGGCTGAAATACATTATAAATCTCAGAAGTGGAGTGATGGAGACACAACTGGAAGGAAAAACTCACTCGTCATAATACAATAATATCTCTGAATACATGTCAGTATAGTACAACAATCTGATACAATGGCCATGAATAGGAAGTACATAATGAATACATGTCATAGGTGATCATAGCCATAACCATCTACAGTAAGAGATGGTCTCCTGCTGAAAAGGAAACAACTAGTGCAATACTAGAGGTACAAACTGCTGATGTCTGAGAGGTGATATCTCAGATGTACATTCACGATCAAGAGTAGCATACGGAATGCTAATAACATCTGGGGTCTTCTACACAAATCATCTACGGTGCAAGTCCCATCAAGTGAATAAGGTGTTGAGGTCGAACATGATGTGACATTGTCTGATTATCGATCAATGATGTATACCGTTAACAGACGCGAGACAACCCACCAATAATGAAAATGGGCATCAAGGCATAGAGTACAATCATCAAAGTGCGAATAGATGTGTTGAAGTTGAACACTAAGATGAATCCATCAATCAGGGGACATTGATGTATTCCAAAAACTATTGATGGCGAGGGAACCTACCACTAATGACTGCAAGCCTCAAGGTACTCAACCGACTCTAAGTCTTAATTCTGGAATAAATGAGTTGAAGTCAATGGAACAAAACTCGTAGAAGGAGGGAATTAAGGCATCCCCCATCAACCAGCATGAGGTAACAGCTACGCTGAAAGATTTGGAAGAACTCAGATGAAATGGACTGACTCAACAAGCATGGCCGACATGCAATAGTCAAGAGATCTGAGGAGTGGCCGAATCTAGTTTCAGGACTTCCTTTGAACAAGAGCATGAGTAGATGGATAGGATCAGGAAGCATAGACTCAACATAACACTGTGCGATGCAAGAGGCATCAACAAAGGGCTCCATAATGACTGGAAGATTAACCAATCAGTGGAGTAAACTGAGAAATGAGTACAGCTCCTAAGGTCCAACTATAGTCTGACTCATAATGTCTGGAGTGGAATGAATGCTATGTTCAAAGGAGACACAACAGCTGCCAACAAAAAGAAGTAAATATTCTCCCATCCGGCTTTTTGGTATATTTGATTTTTTTGGTCTTCTTCATATTTGGAAATCTTGAAAAAGAATAAAATTGCTTATAGTACAACAATTGAGGGAACGAGTGTCAAATAGCGAGCAGACTAGTCCCAAGCAGTGGAACATACCTATGATCAATGCAAGGAAGCATGTGTAGGATGTGGACACTCAGGGGGTGTTCCCTCAGGGTCAAAAGGTCATCAAATTGTGAAGGGAAAATGGAAGCTCTGCAGGGCTCGACAAGAAAAGTGCTCAGGCACCAGGCTAACAATTGAGTAAGCGGGAGCTGACATAAGGCTCAAGCAGCAAGCAGGATGATGCAATGCAATCACAACTTGATACAAATGGAGGGAGTCCTTATGGGAGATGGCCAGCATAAGACAAAGTAGAGTATGAGTCTTTATCGCAAAGTCATGGCGTAACTAAGAAGAACTCCAATCCTAAAGAGAGACAATGACACGAGCGCCAAAATGCATAAAAGGGCTCTAACTAGGGCACCCATGGTCGGATAGGCCGTACTACCAAATAACGACACTTTTATAACAGTGTGAAAGCTCTGTGTCCGTTAAGAAGTGGGGTCGCACCTAGGGTTAATGAAAACGGTCAAAATTTCAAATGCATAATGCATGTGAAAATGACATCTAACCTATATGCCAAGTGTCAAATATACCTTCCTTAGGCACAAAATGGTCAAAAAATAACTCTCGTCAAAGAAATCTGTTTAAAATGCTACTCCAAGACATCACATTAGTCCAAAACAGCTTAAAACGACAAAAACTATAGACAAGTGGGTTTCCAAAACTATAAATAGTAATAAAAATTTACAATTTACAATTCATTTTCACTTTTTACCCAATTTGGAGTTTTTGGTTAGTTTTCACCTAAAACTTCAGTCACTGATTCTGGGAGCTATGGGCATCCGTTCGTCGAGCTGTCTGGATTAGGTTAGCTATCTCATCCTTCTCTTTCATTTGGTAGTTTTTATTTCATTTTTTAGTGGTCAAAAGTTTCTATTGGGCAAGCCCTATTTGGTCACGGTGCTATACGCGGGCTACAAGTATATGGGTCATGGGTAGGGCCTGCTACCCAGGGTCAACGCATGCATTGACCATGGGTGCCCGCCTCTATTTTCTAAATAGCCCGCGGGGAACTTGGTTTTTTAAATGTCAAGGGATAAAATCTTTGTGTTTCTTCCTCCAGGATGGTTCTAGAATGGAGGGAAAGGGAGCATGACCTTGTGGATGAGGTCGTCCCTTACGATTTTCCTGCACAACAAGCATTACAAGCATGTGGGCTTTTCAAATTCTGTAGTATTGGGGGTTTGAGGGCTCAAAACCAATCGCTCCGTCGCTTGATAGACTACTAGGATGTAGATGCACAAAATTTCAACCTAGATGGTCAAATACTCTCCTTGGAGGTATATGACATATATTTCATTACAGGATTGTCTCATCGAGGGGAAGTGGCAAGTCTTCGATCTCATAATGTGGGTGGTGGGATCACCATTCCCGACTACATAGAGCGGTACTATCTTCCCAACACCCAGAAGGTGGGGAGTCAGGTACCCATTGGAGCCATATTCAGTCTGAGCATGAAGATTATAGTGCCCACTCTCGTCGGGATTACAGGTTCGGCAGCTCTACACCAGGCTTCAAGGCCAGTGATGTTCTATGCCTCACAATTCATGCGGCCCATGATATATGACTGGTGCAAAACGTTACTGGGGTCTATGAAGACCCAATTAACGAAGTGCAAGCGTAGGGAGGCAAAAAAATTTGGATACGGCAGTATACTATGCAGATTTTTCTTTAAGAGGGTTCTGGGGCTCAGTCCGAGGGTTGAAGTCCCTCCTCATAGTCTCCGTGACCTAGCCCTGACCTGGTGGGAAGAGGTCTTGACACAACAGGGTGGTGGCCGACAGGCATCACCATACACAAATTAGTTCTTTCACTGGTGGGACCAACAGGTCATAGCCATTGACGACTACCCCTATGGAGGGATAGACTTCTATGGTGATCGTGACATGTTGCTTCCGCCAGGGGCAGCGTTCAGAGACATCAGTATGTTACTCTTTTTATGTTTTTGTGTATTAAATTTTATTTTTATTTTTTGGGGGGATTTTTTATTATATATGAAAATGCAAAAATATTTTTGGGGGTAGTATCACATATTAACATTCTACTATTTGCTCACAGATACTCATCCGCGAAGACCAAAGGATTTCCCGAGACATCGTCGACGGGGCAAGGGTGGAGAGGTAGTTGGCACTGTAGCAGAGCGCACATTAGAGACCGTGCAGGTCAACCTATCCCACATGACCAACAGGGTACCCATGATCGAGGTAGCACAGCTTCTAGAGGATATGCAGCGCCATGTTGTGGGAGTACCAAGCCCTTGGGTGCGACTACTGCAGCGTATATCCAACGCAGTACATTATTACTATCAGACACATCCTGCCGAGGCAGCTAAGCCTCCTCGTGGGGCTTAGACATCTTAGAGTCCCATATTTTGAATCGATATGTATATTTTTGAGAGCTACGGGCTCCAATTTTGTATTGTGACACTACCATTTTGAACATGTTATTTATATATAAAAACTATGATTGTCCGGTTCTACTATATGTGTATGTACAAATGCATGAATGTATATTTATTTGTGTGCTTCATTATAAATGTGACAAATGCCAATCTAGAACATAGTTAGCATGTGCATTAGATACATGATTAAAACTTTTCGGAACATGAATGTATGTAATGGAAACAAAATGACGTTCCAAGAGTCTTACCCTCAAGAACCTCCGTAGTAAAGTAGGATCCATCACACGGTACTGACCATTCAACTGAGACACAACTAGTTGTGAATCCAAGCGGACTTCTAAAGACTGGATACCATGTGAAATGGCATCATGAAGTAGCTCGACAATGGCACTGTACTCAGCCACATTGTTAGATGTAGGACCGAGACAAGCACCTCCCGAAGACACAACCAGGTGGTCAGGAGAATAAATAACCCAAGCAGCAGAAGTGAGTTGCTGCGTATGATGACTAGCACCATTCGTGAATCCCAAGAACATGGGAGATTCCACTGACATCTTTCAACCAAACGGAAGCGAATGAGAAGACCGAAAAACCAGAAGAAATCTAAACTATTTACAGAAGCAACTATACAACAGTATACAAAAGTACTAGCTCGAGATATAAGCTCAAGCATAATACCGCTTGAGGTAGAGCCCATTTCTAGGCTCATTCAAGGCGTTCCCTTCATAATCTTCCAATTCATAGGCTCCTTTCTCTGGGACACGCCTCACTATGTAAGGACTGTGCCACATGGGGTTAAACTTGCCTGCCCCCAGTGGTTCCTTAGCTTGGTCATACAAGAGGACCAAGTCACCTTCAGCATATTGCTAGGGACGAACAGACCTATCATATTGAACCTTGACATGATGCTTATTGGCATCTATAGCCACGGCGGCATCTTGATGTTGCTCGTCAAGCTTCTCAAGGTGGATCAAATGTTTCTCAATATCCGACGTATCAGGGAGGAGCTCTATGGCTAGTTTTAATGAGGGGATTTCACATTCAATCAGTAGAATAGACTCCACACCTTGTACTAGCTGAAACGGTGAGAACCCGGTGGTAGTCTTAATTGCGGTTCGATATGCCCACAAAGCAAGGTATAACATAATATGCCAGTTGCTCTTGCTCTGTTGGATGGTACGTTGGAGAATGGTTTTTAAGGACTTATTGACTGCCTCAACTTGACCATTCGCTTGGGGGTAGTACGAGGAGGAGTGATCTTGACAAAACCCAAGCTTGAGTGACAAATATGCCATCATCTTGTTCTGAAAGTGACTGCCATGGTCAGTGGAAATCTCTCTCAGAATACCGAATCGAGTGATAATCTGATTGAATACGAAATGGGTTGCTGTAGCACCATCGGCTTTTACGGTATGCATGGCCTCAGCCCATTTGGAGAAATAATCCACAGCCACAATGATATGGTGATGCCCCCCAGCTGAGGCCGATTTGCAATCCATGAAATCCACCCCCCACTTGGTGAAGGGACCGACGGTGATGACCGGATGAAGGGGCACTGGATGCGAGTGTATATTCTGAGAAAACACCTGGCAAGGGTGACATCTCTTTACGACGTTCATGCAATACTTGAAGATCGAAGGCTAAAAGTAACCAACTCGCATAATGTGTTGGGCTGTTGAAAACCCGAATAAGTGACCACCACACGCCCTAGCATGGAAATCATTAAGAACACGCTCTGCTTCTTCGTGATTCAAACAACGATGAAGGATAGAATCCTTTCCTCGATGATACAAAGTGTCACCGATGATGGTATAATCTTTAGCGTGGTGTTTCACACGTCATCGTTCGTCTCATGAATAATGCGAAGGAAACTTCAAAGTTTGAAGATATACAATAATATCCCCATACCAAGGGTCCTCAAACAAGATAAGAAATAAGTGTTCATCCACAAAGCATTCTTCATGGACAATATCCCCATCGAGTTGTGGAAGGTCTGACATGAGCTCAGCAAAAACCAAGGATTTCACTGACTTCGCTGAAGCAAAATCAAGATCAAACTCCTAAAGGATCACAATCCATTTATTGTACTTCCCCCCTATAAGACGTCGTGATAGTACGAACTGAAATGGATTGAAATGCGCTATGACTGTGGTTTTCCTAAGCATGATGTAATGCCTTAAACATTGGACTGCATGAACAGTCACAAGTGCCAACTTTTCCACATGAGTGTATCTCAGCTCAATGTATACTAAATTTCGACTAAAGTAATAGATCACATGATCCACGAGCACATCATCTACCTGAACTAAGACCATGCCAATCGTCTCTTGAGACGCGGCCACATAAAGTATAGAATCTCTTGCAAAGTCGGGTGGACTAAGCAAAGGGGCCGATACCAAATCTTTCTTAAGAGAATTGAAAGACTGTTGGGCTCGCTCATCCCAGATAAATGGTGTGTCTTTCTTCAACAAGTGCGCGAAACCTTTAGTAAGACTAGCATAATTCACTACAAAGCGACGTAGAAAAGTGGCTCTTCCTTGGAGGCTCTGAAGTTGAAGTAAATTGCACGGAGGAGGCAACCGAAGTATTGACTCAACTTTAAGAGGATCAACTCTGATACCCTCTTTCGAAACTATGAAACCTAGAAGGCGACCCGTTTTCACAACAAATATGCACTTATTGGGATTTAACCGAATCTTGTAGCATATTCATCTTTCGAGAATTAAATGGAGGTGGGGTGGTCCACTTTCTTGCGAGAATGGCCAGTAAGATCATCCAAGTATGCCTCCACTATGCGTTTAAGGTCATGAAATGTGTAGGTTATAGCATGCTGAAAAGTGGCTCCAACATTTTTAATGCCGAAGGGCATCTTCCGATATGCAAATGTACCCCAAGGACAAATGAAAGCAGTCTTATGTTTGTCCTCGGGTTTTATCTAGATCTAGTTATATCCTGAAAAGCCGTCCATAAATGAAAAAACTTCACAAGCATCCAAGATCTGATCTATGAATGGAGTGGGGAAATTGTCTCTCGGACATGCGAGGTTCAGATCTCTAAAATCAGTGCATACACGGATAGTTCCCTGCTTCTTATCCACAGGAACGGGATTTGACACCCATTCGGTAAGGTGAAATGGGTAGATGAAACCATCCTTAAGCAGTTTCTCCACCTCTTCCTTGATCACGGCTACCTTTCTAGGGTTCACAGTACGAAGGCATTGTTGAACCGACTTAGCATTGGGATATGTTCTAATCTTGTGTTCGACAATGCTGGGGTCTATTCTTGGCATCTCCTCATATGACCAGGCGAAAGCTTCCCGGAGTTCCTTAAATAATTCGGTGTAAATGCGAACCTCCTCAGGAGAGCAATTAGCACTGATGTAAATGTTCTCAACCTTTCCTGGTGTATAAGAAATGTTGATCGGTATGGTAGGGGAATTATTATCCATGTTCCCCTTTGCGTAAATCCCATGCGAATCGCAAGGAACCACAAGGTGACCAACCATCTCGGCAAGAGTCGTCCTAAACTCTTCTTGCTCGATAAGATCCAGGTTGGGAAGAAAATAGGAGCGATGATGCATGTCTTCCCAAGGTCTTTCACTACCACACATGGCCTCGACAATAGCTTCATCCGAAGGTAAAGTATTTTCAAGATAATCATGCGAACAAGATGAGCCGACTGCCCATTCTGGCAGCATAACAGGATCTTCCTCCTCTGTCCGTGAAGAGGAAATATCCGGCTCTGCAATAGCTTGTTGAATATCTTGATATGCAATCTCAGCAGCAGACAGTGGCATGGCCATTCCAACATGCTCAATGTCTCCAGACGTGGAACTCCTGGATGGTAAGGTCCATGGATCATGAAAATACGAAGTCCGGAACAGTACATTATTCAGTGGAGGAGGCGCATTATCGGAAATGGTTCCAATAAAAGCAATGGGTGCAGGGAAATCAAAATATCCCAAAAATGAGGCGTACAATCCGACACCCATGTTCCCAGTTTCCAACTGAGAATCTTTGACTTGGGAGACAATAGGTCCCATGGATGCTGTGAAATAGGGACTAACGAAATCTAGCCGGTCGATTGTCACAATATTTCCTTCATGTGGAAAGCAAATAATTTTGAATACAGAGGACACGACTGCTCTCATAGCGTAAATACAATTTCTACCCAAGAGAAGGTTATAGTTGATGGGTGCATCAACCACCTCTAATTCAATAGGCACGGATTTCCCACCCAAGCAAACAACAAGGGAAGGGAGAATACCATGCGGCTTAAACGACCGACCATCGAATGCAGTGAGCATGGTCATAGACTTGGATAAGGGAGGAGATCCAAGAGCTTTCCAACAAGATAAAGACATCACTGACGTAGAAGCACCTTCGTCAACCACCGTTCTTTTGACAATATTCTGCAGGCACTCCACATGGACTTGAAAATCCACATGGTAAGGTAAGAAAGGTTGGATGTCAGTAGTGTCAAACTTGATAATGTTAGGACTTCCCCCATCCTGAACCCCTAAAGCACACAAAAGGGCATACCTTTGAGAAGGACATGCCTATAAGACCTCAAGAGCCGACATGGTAGTTTGACCCAAATCTTCTACAATAGAGTAGTTCTGGGAGGCTCGAGCATTGGGATTATGCATAGAGCGCTTGAACACCTTTCGGTATCCGTGCCATAGTAGTGGACTTATCGATATGAAAAGAGGTATCAGGAGGAGGGGGAGGCTCATTCCCCATATTCGATTGTGGTGTATCATAATCACGTTGACGAGTAGCAACACTAACCTCTGATTTAACCATATTCACGCATCCAAAGCCACCGGTATGGGAAGAAGACATGGAAGTTTCATTGGTCCCATAACCAGTAGCGGGAGCATTCGAAGTCATATTCTAATGATGTGGAAGGGGATCTTTCAACACAGCTGGTCTCTGTGCAAGATGCTTTGATGCTTCTTCAATCTAAGGACACAAGTGAGTAAGATGATCTTCCCCACAAAGCTTGCAAGGGAATTTCACTTTACCCCTAGGTTTACGGTCCCCACCAGCATTTTCGTCGTCCCTGGGAGGGTTGGCGTTCTCTTTCCAAGGAGTATTACGATTACTATCATTGTTCCCATTATTTCCACCCTTACGATTATTTCTCCCCTTCTTCTTACCACCAGGCTGCTGGTTACCCGATGGATTCGCCGATTGCATAGCATTTACATCAGACGATGGGGTGGAAGTGGACAAGGTGTGAACCTGTCCGGGAGTAGATTGGTTAAGTGAAAATTTTTGCATTTGATTAGCAACCAAATCTACGGGTCAGTACCTGCAGATCCAACAATTCCATCAGCATGTGGTCCAGGAACTGGCTTGGGCTCATGTTGTGATCACGGTGCGTCAGGAATAATGTCATACAGAATGCCAGATTGAGCATAGAGTAAATCTAGCTGCTAGAATTTTAGTATAGCTTGTTCCTCAGTCGTAATGTCAGACATCGAAACATCCTTAGAAATGTATGGAAGCAAAGACTTGAGAAACCATTCCAACAGAAACTCTGGAGGAATGTTGGCTTTCACTAACCTCTTCCGTAGACGCCACTCTTGAACGTGGTCAGATATGTGTGTGGCCTTATTCTGGCGGAAGGTAGACAAGAGTTCAGTGCCAGTATCATAGCGAAATGGCAGATGGAAATGATCCAGGAAAACCAAGGCTATCTCATTGAAACCCCTATACATTCCCCCAGGCAACTCGACATACCACTTAATGGCTGCCCTCGTGAGGGTGCGTTGAAATAGTCTCAAACGAACGGAATCGTGATTTAATGAGTTTGATGCACACCAAAGGTGAAAAGTCATGACGTGATCACCCAGATCCTCACCACCCTTCCCCTCAAACTTGGGAATGTTCAAAGGGAGCTTGGTAGGGACTGGAGGCCAAGTAGGATTGTGACACACCGTATCATTCGTGAGCTTCGAAAGATCTGGAAGATTCAATTGAGCAAGGAACGAGAGTTGTGGCTGTAAAGCTTGATTATAAGCTCCCATAAAAGGTTGATTATACAGACCTGGAGGATAAGATGGACCATAACCCTGACCA
Source organism: Larix kaempferi (assembly GCA_027924585.1). Lineage (NCBI taxonomy): Eukaryota > Viridiplantae > Streptophyta > Pinopsida > Pinales > Pinaceae > Larix > Larix kaempferi. The sequence continues at coordinate 4,284,894 of BSBM01000841.1, forward strand.
TGGCCATTAAAAGGTTGATTATACGGACTTGAAGGATAAGATGGACCATAACCTTGACCATGGCCATAAGGATGATAACCTCCCCCAAACTTACCCGTGTGAGAGTAAGCAGGTATATGTGTATTATGAGCACCGTAATGAGGTGGGTTGTAATGAGGGCCAGCACCAACTGTATTATAGTAAGGGTTACCACCATGATTATGGGAAATATAAGTATTACTTGTAGCGGGAACCGTATTGTATTGACCATAATTGTTAGGTATGTTCCCGCCCCCTACATTAGAATTACTAGTAGCAGGAGCAATTGTGTTGTGACCATAAGCATAAGGTATATTCCCACCCCCTACATTAGCATTACTAGTAGCAGGAGCAGACGTAAAAGTATACAGTATGTATCCACTCCCGGTATTAGGAGGATTGTTAACATTAGAAAACGTGGTCCTAGGTTGATGTGTAGAGGCATGTGTATTGTACTGTGGATTGTGAGTCATATTGCGAACAGTGTTCCCACTAGGAGGGGTAGTCCTAGGAGGCGTCCTTCCTCCAACATTTGGAATGTTTGAATGGATACAGCAAGTCCCCATATTGTGTGTGTGAGTAGAAAATGTGGTGCCCCCAATGAGGGTATTGCCCCCAATGGGTGCAATGTTGCGAACACCATGACTAGTGTTAGCATGACTACCAGACATAGTGGATGGATCAACTGTGTTGTAACTAGTCATACCATGAGAGAATGGGGTAGCATTCGTAGTGGTCGTAGGACTTGTGTTAACATGCAAATTCGACATCCCATATAGGAAATTCCGTGTATTCAAAGGATCGAATGGGTCGTCCTCGGGTGGAGTAGATCCAATCATAAGAGGTTGAGTCTCTGGTATTAATGGATCGCCCCCCCATGCCTCTCTAGGAGTAGTAGGAGTAGAAGTGTCTTCGACTCTACCTGACGGAGTCATAGGTATTTCTCCCATGCCAGAATAAGTAGTGATAATGTCAGCGCGAAGCGCTTCAAAAGAATCAAAAGAATTGGAGAGGGAATTCTGGCGTCTCCTCTGAACACAACGTGTAACTTTGGCGGCCGGTAAACCAGCCAACCAACGAGACTGACAGAGACCAAGCATCCCCTAATGGCCAAACTAACGATCAAAGAGCACACACCTAAAGAAACTACAGCCAAATCACACAAACAGGACTGGCTCAAGGGACCTCCCGACACTACAGCCGGTATGTCTCGCCTAAGAGAGGCTTGAGACTCCCAAACTATAACCAGAGGTAACAGAATCAGTTATAAGGGTTCCCAGACTTCATTGCGTGCACAGGGTCAAATCCCTATACAACAAGCAACTATGTTGTCCAACCCCTATCTGACTCAGGACAACAACAGTATAACCACTACGAATTCCCTATGCGATACCTAGGTAAGGAAACTAAGGTCACCACAATATAACCAATGCTCGGGAAGACAGTTGCAGGTGGGATCCGTCGTATGGGAAGGGTAGCTAAGCCCAAAACTCAAGAGGTACAGATCCCTCAAGATCCCCTGTACACGAACAACTCCTGGAAATATCTCCCACGTTCAGTCAATATTGGAGGGCTATCTCCACAACCAACCTCCCGTGACCTCGTGCTTAACTCTGGTCTGAGTAGAGCTTCCTGAGAACACTAATGTATATTATGGAATTCACCACTCCCTGGTCATACACATAATGTTTCATCTAGTAGTCTTGGATTGTTAACTCACAATGATCTATTCCAAGACTCTAAACCTATTCTAGTTGGTGTACCCTATAAAAGAAAAAATTTTCTAATCAATTTTAAGAATAAGCATTGATTTAAATGATTGTAATTACTCAAATGATACGGTTGTGAAACTGATGATGTATAGGACTCAATAGTATGCACAATCGAAAAAACTCTAGACTCATCTATCAATAAAAACAATGCCACTAAAATGATAATCAATCCAATGGTTCGAAATAAAATGCAATTCTTTTAAATTTCCAATGCACAAGAAGATCCTAGATGAAAGCACAAGCACTCAGATGCAAAATACACTACAGAAAGCAAATATTTTTGTATTTTCTCTTATAATGGAAAGCAAAATGCAAAAATATGTTTTTGTATTTTTTCAATATAATGAAAAGAAAAAATGCAAGCGAAATCTACCTATTCGGTTAAAGAAATGCAGAGCAAATCACTAAGACAACCTAGCAAATCCCAAATAGGTTGACTCAGCCAATGTAATGAGCTAGAAAATCAAAAAGTGGTGTAAAACCAACAAGGCTCAAAACAAAGAGAAAAAGGAGTTTCTGGTCACAAACAGGGCATGGAACAGTCAGGAATTAGGCCAATTAAGACTCAAGAACACTCAAAACCAACCCAGCAACAATCCAAGACCATAAATCAATCAATCCTGGAGTTGTACGCTACTGTTGAAAGGAAAACTACGGGTAGACGCGGGCTACAGTGCAGACAGAGGCAGGTAGATGCAGGCAAAACTAAGTTGACCCGTGTACAGGGAAAGGAAAATGGGCAAACAAGAAGTCCAATAACCCAGAAAAAGCTTGTTTTCTATATTATATCCCAACGGCCAATTAATGACACAGAAGCTCGACACACTGCAACTCTAAATAAGGACAAATGCCTAAAAATCACCAAAAATGGATGTTATCCCCAACGGAGTCGCCATTTCTGTTACGAAGAAAACTTCCTATGGCTTGGGGTAGACCACAACAAACGGATGACTACCAGAAAATGACTCAATTCCTAATGCAATGTTATATAAATGACAATGCTAAGATAATGGAGAAAATACCAACCTTCAACCGGATGTTTGAAGTAGATCTCCATTGAGCTTTCAACATCTACACTTGAACCTGCAGATTAGTCTCAACAACAAATACAAGCAAGTGCATATAATATGTGAAAGACATTAGCATAATCAATAGCATGATCCATGATATCATAAGCGAATATAACCCAATCTAATTTGACAATATTCACAACATTAATTGGATGAGAAAATGAGTATTTCCATTAATGAATAACAAGAAGTACAATATACGACCTCTTGCCAGCAACCAATCTAAACCAAGAACTGGGTCTCTCCACTTATACCTCCACCACTTCAATCCTCCATGTAATGAAAAACTCAAACTATGAAAGGAGTTTGGAAGGTGAATATAAGGAATTCACAACAACAAGGATCAATGAGTATAGACTCAAGTCACGGCAAAAATCCACTAGAGTTATCTTTCTCTCTCTTTCTCCTCCCTTCCATATGCCATAAGAGCTCAATATATAGCCTTCCAAAGGTAAGTGAAAGGACACATCGAGGCATTTCGGGGCATATGGAGGGCCAAAGGTCACCCTAAGACCGCTTTTTGGGAGTAAAAAGTAATTTTCTAATGATTTTTACCATTTTACTTGGTACCCGCGGGCTATACTGGAACAACTCACGTGTACGCTGGCTATAATGGGATAGCAAGCATACAGGAAAAAAAATAGTGAAAAATTGTGTTTTCTGGAGGACATAAAGTGAATCTGAGTCAGTGAAATGGATCCTGAAGGCCAATCAATGTTGATGCTCACAAGGTGGAAAATTACGATGTAACAGATGTGGCAATGGTAATGATGATGTCACAATGATGACGATGATATGGTAGTGATAAAGGGAGATTGTTTGAAGCCTTGAAGATCCCTGAAGGAACCTCAACATAAGTGTATATAACTCCAAAGTGGTCTCCTTAATGTATAATGTTAAGCATGGACCTCATAGGATGACATAACATGTGGATGCTTCCATGTGCCCACTTTGAGATGTACACAAATGTTGCAAGCCCCTAAATCCATCGAAGATGTGTCCACATGATCATGCCCACTTTGAGTGGTACGCAAATGCAGCAAGCCCCTAAAGCCATTGAATATGCCTCTAAAGTGATGATGATGTATCCACATGATCATAATGACCCTAAAGCCAATAAAGAATCCCCTAAAGTGATGATAATGTGTCCACATGAAGTGAAGTGTAAAGAATTCCCCAAAGTGATGATGATGTGTCCACATGATAATAGTGAAGTGAAACTTGAAGAGGCCCCAAAGCTCCTTGATGAAGACATGAAGCCCTAAAGTAAATATCTAAAGTGTCCACATGATCATAATGAAATGAAACTTGAAGAAGCATTAAATCCCCTTGATGAAGACATGAATCCCCAAAGTAAGGATCTAAAGAAAATTGAAGAATCCACTGAAGCAATAAAGATATGTTCACTTGGAATGGATTGATGAATCCATGAAATGGTCAACAAGAAAAGTCAAAGCTCATTGAACCATTGATGAAGTATCTAAAAGCATTGAAGACATGAAGTGGTCAAGAAGACAAGTCAAAGACCCTTTATTAATCCATGAAGTGTCCAAGAAGCTAAATCAAATCCCATTGGACCATTGAAGAATCCACTAAAATTATTGAAGACAATAATTAATGTAAAGTTATAGGTCATCCATCCTTAAGGAAGAGGTGTGACCCAAGGGTTGCACCCCCTCATTTGGATACAACATCAATTCAACTTATCCAAGGAAGAGGATTTAATTTCATCCTAGAGGAGTGAATTTCCAAGGGAGTATGAAGTGAAGAAGGGCGAAATTCCAATGGAAGATGAAATCTTGTGATGATTTGTTCTAGGGTTTTTGTTGTGAAATCTATTTCAGGTCATCTTGTAATTTTCACTCTAAATTTTATTCAGGGATGATTTAGATTATAATTTATTTATGGGATGGAGGTAATATGTGTTAGTACCTGTGGTAAAAATTTCACATGTTGGTTCACTATAGTTTAGGATATATGACCTTGGGAAGTTAGGGTTTCTGAATCATCTTCAAACAATTTGTAGTGGAATTTTCACTATAGTTTTTGTTCTAGAAAGCTTCAGATAGTGCCCCTTGGGGAATACGAAGTAGATATCTTGAAGAACTTGTGGTAGGAGTTTCAAATGTTGGTCTGCTATATTTTTGGAGATGTGACCTTAGGAAGTTTGGGTTTCTGAATGATATTGAAATCAGCTTTAAACAAGTAAGTTTGACATTTTCCTTATATCTTTTGCTCTAGAAAGCTTCAGATAGAGTCCCTTGGAGGAAATGAATTAGAGAGATTGAGGAACTTGTGGTACATGTTCCAGATGCAGGTCTGCTATATTTTGGGATATATGACCTCAGGAAGTTAGGGTTTCTTAATGATCCTGAAATCAGCTTTAAACAGGTTAGCTTAGTATTTTCTCTATAACTTTTGTTCTAGGACGTTTTAGATAGTGAACCTTGGAGGAGATGAAGTGGAGATATTGAATTAATTGGGGTACAAATTTAGGATATGGGTTTTCTATAATTATGGATATATTCCCTTTGGAAGTAAGGGTTTATGTATAGTATGAAGTATATTAGAGGCAGATTATGAAGTAGATCAAAGGTAGATTATGAAGCAGATAAGAGGAAGATTATGAAGAAAATCAGAGGCAGATTATGAAGACAGTGAAAGAGATAGTGACAGTGATAGTGATAGTGATCGTGATAGTGACAGTGATAATGACAATGACAGTGACAGTGACAGTAACAGTTATAAAGACAGAGACAATGACAACGATAGTGTGAAGACAATGACTATGACAATGACAATGTGAATATAGTGACAATGACAGGTTGCTACTCTTATTCATATCAGGGTGGCAGGGTGGTGCTAGGGAATATTGGTTCATGTGATATTAGGGAGTTGGATATTCCTTCCAGCTGGTGCTGGAGAACCAGGGTTGCAGGGTGGTGCTAGGGTGAATTGGAGCTCACTAGGGACTGGAGTACTCTCTACAAGTTGGAGCATATGGATCAGGGGGTTGTAGCCTCCTTCTTGTGGGTTCTAGAGAATCTAGGGAGTGGGTACTTCCTTCCAGTTGGTGCTGGTAAAGCTAGGGGGTGTATCCTCCTTTGAGTTGGTGGTCATAATTAGGAAGTCGGTGCTTCCTATAAATGCAATCTTGTTATTATATATGAAAAATATTGCAAGATTTTCTCCTTTTTAGGTGTCCACGTAAAATATCTTTTGCATTATGTATGATTTCATGTGACAATGAATGGTAGTGTTAATGGTCAATGTTACAAGATTTTCTTAAGGTTAAAAATGGTAAAAAGTGCTCAATGTTGATTCACCCCCCAATATTGGAGAATATTCCAACAATATTGACATTGTCATCATCAATATGATCAACATCATAATTTCCATCCTCGTGATCATCAATGTTGTTGACATGATGATGATCATCATTTTCATCATCATACACAATATCAACATCATCATCGTCGTCAACATAATGATGATGATCATTGTCATCATCATGAACATCATCATCATCCATAATATCAATGTCGTCGCCGTCATCATAGTCATCATCATCACCATCCTCGTGATCATCATCGTCATTCACTTGATGATCATCATCATTATCATCATCATGAACATCATCATCATCCATAATATCGACATCATCATCGTCAATGTGATCATCATCATCATCATCACCATCTTCATGATAATCATCGTCATTGACATGATGACGATTATCAGTGTCATCATCATGAACATCATCATCATTAGCATGGTCATCATCATCATCGCCATCCTCATTATCATCGTCATCGTCAACATGATGATGATCATCATTGTCCACAATATTGACATTTTCATCATCAACATGATCATGATCATCATCGCCATTCGCATTATCATCATCACCATTGACGTGATGATGATAATCATTCTCATCATCATGAACATCATCATCATCCACAATATCTACATCGTCATTATTAGAATGATCATCATTATCATCATCATACTCATGATCATCATCGACGTCGACATGATGATCATCATCATCATTGTCGTCGTTGACTTCTTTTCAATGTTATGAACTGATATTTAACTCCAAATGTCGGTCTAAACATTGAATTTCAACCCCAAATGTAGTAGTGACACCAATCTATTGTTGTGCACTTGATTTATTGACATCTACCTTTGACCTCACACCAAATTCTCATGTACATTGATGTGTTGGAGAAAACTCACTATGGCTTGGGGTAGACCACAACAGAGAGCTGCCTACCAGAAATCAACTCAATTCCCAATGCTATGCTATATAAACGACATTGCTAAGATAATGAAGAATATAGCCAACCTCGATCCAAACGTTTGATGTAGATCCTCGTCGGAGATTTTCAATCCATGCACTCGAATCTGCAAATTAGTCTTGACAACCAATATACAACAAGTACATATAATATATAAATGGCATTAACATCATCAATAGCAATGGCCCATGATATAGCAAGTAAATGCAACCCAATGTAAGATAAACAACATTTACAACATTAATGGACGAGAATATGAGTATTTCTATTAATAAATAAGAAGAAGTACAATGTGATACGACCTCTTGCCAGCAACCAATCTGAACCAAGATCTGGATCAATCCACTTGCACCTCCACCACTTCAATCCTCCATGGAATGGCAAACTCAAACTAGAATAGGAGTTTCGAAGGTGAACATAAAGGGTTCACAACTACAAGGATCAATGAGTGTAGACTCAAGATAGGGCAAAAATCCACTAGAGTTCTCTTGCTCTTCTTTTTCCTCCCATCCATAAGCCATATGTGCTCAATATATAGTCCTCTCAAAGGTAAGTGAAAGGACACATCGAGGCGTTTCTTGGGCAGATGGAGAGTCAAAGGTCACCCAATGACCTCTTTTTGGGAGTAAAAAGTAATAAACTAGTGATTTTTACTATTTTACATGCTACCCGTGGGCTATAATGATGCAACTCGCGGGTATGCACACTATAATGATGCAGCATGCGTACAAGGGAAAAAATAGGGAAAAATAGTGTCTGAAGGATATAAAGTGGTTCTGAGTCAGTGGAATGGATCCTCTAGGCCAAAGAGTGTTGATTCTCACAAGGAGGAAGATTACGTTGTAACAAATGCTCCCTAATGTGTGAGGTCAGAGACTGATGCTACGATGGCTGAAATACATTATAAATCTCAGAAGTGAAGTGATGGAGACACAAGTGGAAAGAGCAACTCACTCGTCATAATACAATAGTATCCCTGAATACATGTTGGTAGTACAACAATCTAATACAATGGCCATGAATAGGCAGTACATAGTGAATATATGTCATAAGTGATCATAGCCATGATCCCTCTACAGTAAGATATGGTCTCCTACTGAAAATGAAACAATTGGTGCAAACTGGAGGTACAAACTGCTGATATCTGAGAGGTGATATCTCAGATGTAAAGTCATAGTCATAAGTAGCATAGTGAATGCCACTATCGCCTGGGGTCTTCTACACAAGTCTTCGACGGTGCAAGCCCCATCAAGTGAATAAAGGAGTTGAGGTCGAATCTGATGTGACATCGTCTGATTATCGGTCAATGATGTATACCGTTAACAGACGCGAGATAACCCACCAATAATGAAATGGGAATCAAGGCACAGAGCACAATCATCGGAGTGTGAATAGATGAGTTGAAGTCAAACACTAGGATGAATCCATTGATTAGGGAACATTGATGTATTCCCAATACTGTCGATGGTGAGAGAACCTGCCACTAATGGCTGCAAGCCTCAAGATACTCAACCGAACTCTAAGCCTCAAGTTCCAGAATAAATGGGTTGAAGTCAATGGAACGAGACTCGCTGGAAGGAGGGCATTAAGGAATCCCCCATCAACCAGCATGAGGTACCAGCTACGCTGAAATATTTGGAAGAACTCAGGTGAAATGGACTGACTCAATAAGGATGGCCGACATGCAATAGTCAAGAGATCTGAGGAGTGGCCGACTCTGGGTTCAGGACTTCCTTTGAACAAGAGCATGAGCAGATGGATAGACTCAGGCAGCATAGACTTGACATAAACTGTGCAATGCAGGAGGAATTACAAAGGGCTCCATAATGACTGGAAGCTTAACCAATCAGTGGAGAAAACTGAGAAACAAGTACAACTCCTAAGGTCCAACTATAGTCTCGACTCATAATGTATGGAGTGGAATGAATGCTTTGTTTAAAGGTGACACAACAGCTGCCAACAAGAAGTAGTAACCATAATCCCATCCGCCTTTTTGGAATATTTGATTTTTTGGTCTTTTTCATATTTGGTGAAGGCTTGAAAAAGAATAAAATTGCTTATAGGACAACAAGTGAGGGAATGAGTGTCAAATAGCGAGCAGACTAGTTCCAAGCAGTGGAACATACCTATGATCAATCCAAGGAAGTGCATGCAAGATGTGGACACTCGGGGGTGTGTTCCTTTAGGGTCAAAAGGTCATCAAATTGTGAAGGGAAAATATAAGTTCTGCAGGGCTGGACAGGGAAAAGTGCTCAGGCACCAAGCTAATTATAGAGTAAGTGAGAGCCGACACAAGGCTCAAGCGGCAAGCAGGATAATGCAATGCAATCACAACTTGATATAAATGGGGGAGTCCTTATGGGAGATGGCCAGCATAAGACAAAGTAGAGTATGAGTCTTTATCGCAATGTCATGGCGTAACTACAAAGGACTCCCAATCCTAAGGACAAACAACGGCATGGGCACCAGAATGCAAATGGGGGTTCTATCTAGGGTACCCATGTTCAGAAAGGCCCTACCGCTACATAATGACACTTCTGTAACAGTCTGAAGGTTCCGTGTCAGTTAAGAAGTGGGATCGCACCTAGGGTTTACGAAAGTGGTCAAAAGGTCAAATGCACAATGCATGTGAAAATGACATCTAACCTATATGCCAGGTGTGAAACGTACCTACCATAGGTGTGAATCATTCGGAAACAACTTTCGTCGAAGAAATATGGTTAAAAACACTACTCCATGACATTGTATTAGTCCATAATAGCATTAAATGGAAAAAACTATAGACAAGTGGGTCTTGAAAATTATAAATAGTAATAAAAATTTACAATTTACTATTCACCCATTTGGAGTTTTGTGGTTGGTTTTTACCTCAAAGTTCAGTTGCTGATTTCGGGAGCTACAGGCATCCGATCGTCGAACCGTCAGGAGCAGGTTGGTAATCTCATCCCCACCTTCCATTTTAATGCTTTTATTTCAAATTTCATTGGTTGGATTTTAAGTTTGGCCAAGCCCTAAATGGATTCATCACTACCCGCGGGCTACTGCTATGCAGGTCGCGGGTAGGGCATCATACTCGCATTCAACGCATAGGTTGACCGCGGGTACCCGCAACTGTATGCAAATTTGCCTACAGGTATGGCCGTGAAGTTGATTTTGCAAATGAAATTGACAAAAATATTTATTTTTTCTCACTCTAGGATGGTTCTAGAGTGGAGGGAGAGGGAACATGACCTAGTAGATGAGGTTGTTTGTAACGATCTGCGTGCACAACAAGCGCTACAAGCATGTGGCTTATGCAAATTCTGGAGCATAGGGGGTTTGAGGACCCAAAACCTATTGCTCCGGCATTTGATAGACTATTGGGATGTGGATGCACAGAACTTCAACCTAGACGGGAAAATACTTTCACTGGAGGTGGAAGATATCTATTTCATCACAGGTTTGTCTCGCTGAGGTGAGGTGGAAAGCCTTCAATCTCGAACTGCGGGTGGTGGGATCACCATCCCCGACTACGTAGAGAGATATTGTGTTCCAAATACTCGGAAAGTGGCAAGTTAGGTGCCCATCCGAGCCATAGTCAACCTGAGTATGAAGGTTGTCGTGGCCACTTTAGTGTGGATCACTGGATCCAAAGCTCTTCACCAGGCATCCAGGCCAATCATGTTCTATGCATCACAGTGCATGCAGCTTGTGATATTCAACTAGTGTACTACACTACTGGGGTCCATGAAGACCCAGCTGATAAAGTGCAAGCAAGGGGATGCGAAAAAATTTAGGTATGGTAGTATTTTGTGCAACTTCTTCTTCAAGCGGGTTCTGAGGCTTAGTCTAAGGGTTGAGGTCCCTCTTCATAGTCTCTGCCACCCAGCCATGACCTGAAGGGATGAGGTCTTGACACGACAGGGTGGTGGCCGTCAGGCATCCTCGTATACAGAGATGTTCTTTCACTGGTGGGATCGACAAGTCATAGCGATAGATGACTACCCTTATGCAGGGATAGACTTACGGCAGGATCGGGACATGCCGCTCCCACTAGATGCAGTGTTTAGAGACATCGGTGAGTACTCTTTTTAGGTTTTTGTGTATTAAATTTTTATGGATTTTTTATTATAGATGTAAATGCAAAAATATTTTTGGGGGTAGTATCATGTATTGAGGTTTGACTGTTTGCTCGCAGACAAGGGCCCAGTGAGACCCGATGGCTTCCAGAGACATCATCATCGAGGCAGGGGTGATGATATGGCAGGTGCTGCAGCAAAGCAGACACTACAGACTCTGCGGTCCAACATATCACGGATGACTTCCAGGGTACCACAGGCAGAGATGGCACAGCTGCCAGAGGCTATGCAACGCCAGGTAGTGGGGGTGTTGGGTAACTGGGTACGACTGCTACAGCGGATAGCAAATGCAATGCAGTACTTCTATGAGACACATCTTGTCGAGGCGGAAGCTAGGCCTCCTCGTAGGGAGTATATATATCAATATCTCATTTTGTAGCGATATGTATATTTTTGAGGGCTACGGGCTCCAGTTTTTGTATCACGATACTGCCATTTTGGACATATTATTTATAAAAACTTTGGTTCTCTGGTTCTACTATATGTGTGTATGTACAAATGTGTGAATGTATTCTTTTATTTGTGTGCTTCATGGTGAATGTGACAAATTCCAATCTATTACATAGTTAGCGTATGCATCAGATATATGATTAACACTTCTCGGAACATGAATGTATGTAATTGAAACAAAATGTCGTTCCAAGAGTCTTACCCTTGGGAATTTTCGTAGTAGCGTAGGATCTCACACACGGTACTGCACATTCAGCTGAGACACAACTAGTTGTGAATCCAGGCGGACTTCTAAAGACTAGATACCATGGGAAATGGCATCCCGAAGTAGCTCAATGACGGCACTATACTCAGCCACATTATTAGATGTAGGACCAAGACAAGCACCTCCTGAAGACACAACTAGGTGGTCAGGTGAGAAAATAACCCAGGCAGTAGAAGCAAGATGCTGCGTATGACGGCTAGCACCATCAACGAACCCTAAGAACGTAGGAAACTCAGCTAACATCTGTCAATCAAACGGAAGCTAATCAGCAGACCTGAAAACCAAAAGAAATCTAAACTATGTACAGAAGTAACTATACAGTAGTATACAAAAGTATTAGCCTGAACCAGAGGTTCAAGCCTAATACCGCTTGAGGTAGAGCCCATTTCTAGGCTCCTTCAAGACAGTCCCCTCGTAGTCTTCTAATCATAGGCTCCTTTTTCCAGGACACGCCTCACGATGTACGGGCCATGCCACCTGGGGTTGAAATTTCCTACCCCCAGGGGTTCTTTAGCTTGGTCATACAAGAGGACCAAGTCACCTTCAGTATACTACCGAGGACCGACAGACCTATCGTATTGAACCTTAACATGACACTTTTTGGCATCTATAGCCACGACGGCATCTCGACGTTTCCCGTCAAGTTGCTCAAGGTGGATTAAACGTTGCTCAAGACCCGTCATATCAGGGAGGAGCTCTATGGCCAGTTTAAGTGAAGGGATCTCGCATTCAATCGGTAAAAGTGACTCCACACCGTGAACTAGCTGAAATGGTGAGAACTCGATGGCACTCTTGATTGCAGTTCGATATGCCCACAAAGTGGGATATAACATGATGTGCCAGTTGGTCTTGCTTTATTGGATGGTACGCTGGAGAATGGTCTTTAAAGACTTATTAACTGCTTCAACATGACCATTCACTTGGGGATAATAAGAATATGAGTGTTCTTGACGAAACCCAAGCTTGAGAGACAAATCCTCCATCATCTTGTTCTGAAAGTGACTGCCATGGTCAGTGACAATCTCTTTCAGAATACCAAACTGAGTTATAATTTGATTGAACACGAAAAGGGCTGTTGTAGCACCATCGGCTTTTACAGTACGCATGGCCTCAGCCCATTTGGAAAATTAGTCCACGACCACTATAATATGGTGATGCCCCCTAGCCGAAGCTGGTTTGCAATCCATGAAATCCACCCCCCACTTAGTGAAGGGACCGACGGTGACAACCGGATGAAGGGGCACTGGATGCGAGCATATATTCCAAGAAAACACCTGGCAAGGGTGGCATCTCTTTACAGCATTAATACAATCTTTAAAGACTGAAGTCCAAAAGTAACCTACTCGCATAATACGTTGGGCTATAGCAAGCCCAGATAAGTGACCGCCACACGCCCCTGCATGGAAATCATTAAGCACACACTCCGCTTCTTCGTGAGTTAAGAAACGACAGAGAATAGAATCCTTTCCTCGGTGATACAAAGTGCCACCGACGATAGTATAATCTTTAGCGTGATGTTTCACACGTCGTCGCTCATCTCGTGAATAGTGCAGAGAAAACTTCAAAGTTTGGAGATATACAATGACATCCCCATACCAAGGGTCTTCGGACGAGATAAGAAAAAGTGCTCATCCACAAAGGAATCTTCATGGATGACATCCTCATCAAGTCTTGGAAGGTCCGACATAAGCTCAGCAAACACCAACGATTTCACCAATTTCGTCGAAGCAAAATCAAGATCGAACTCTTGAAGGATCACAATCCATTTATTGTACTTCCCCCCGATAAGGCATCTTGATAGCACAAACTGAAACGAATTGATATGCACAACAATTGTGGTTGTTCTAAGAAAAATGTAATGTCGTAACCGTTGGACTGAATGAATAGTCACAAGTGCTAGCTTTTCCACATGAGTATATCTTATCTCAACATCTACTAGATTTCAACTAAGGTAATAGATAACATGCTCTACAAGCGTGTCATCAAACTGAACCAAGACCATGCCAATCGTCTCTTGAGACGCGGCCACATAAAGAATAAAATCTCATGCGAAGTCTGGTGGACTAAGCATGGGGGCCGAAACCAAAGCTTTCTTAAGGGCATCGAAATACTGTTGGGCTCGCTCATCCCAGATAAAGGGTGTGTCCTTCAATAAACGCACGAAACCTTTGGTAAGATTAGCATAATTGACTACAAAATGGCGTAGAAAAGTGGCTCTCCCTTGGAGGCTCTGAAGTTGTAACAAGTTGCGCGGAGGAGGAAACCGAAGTATTGCCTCAACTTTAAGAGGATCGACTCTAATACCCTCTTTCGAAACTATGAAGCCCAGAAGGAGACCCGTCCTTACAGCAAAGATGCATTTGTTAGGATTCAATTGAATCTTGTATCGTATACATCGTTCGAGAATCATGCGGAGGTGCTTGGGGTGGTCCATCCTATTGCGAGAATTGCCGGCAAGGTCATCCAAGAAAACCTCCATAATCGTTTTAAGATCGTGAAAGGCGTAGGTCATGGCACACTGAAATGTAGCTCCGGCGTTCTTAAGGTCGAAGGGCATTTTCCGATATGCAAACATTCCCCAAGGACAAATGAAAGTTGTCTTATGTTGGTCCTTGGGTTTGATTTGAATTTGGTTATATCCAGAAAATCCATCCATGAAGGAAATAATCTCACTTCCCGCGCAAGCATCCAAGATTTGATCTATGAATGGTGTGGGGAAGTTGTCTTTCGGACATGAGTGGTTCAAATCTCTAAAATAGGTGCATACACGGATCATTCCCTGCTTCTTATCCACAGGAATGGGGTTTGACACCCATTCGGTAAGGGAAACAGGGTAGATGAAACCAACTTTGAGAAGTTTCTCGACTTCTGCCTTGATAGTGGCTGCTTTTCTAGGGTTCACGGCACGTAAGCGTTGTCGAACTGGTTTAGCATTGGGATACGTTCTAATCTCATGTTCAACAATGCGGGGGTCTATTCCTGGCATCTCCTCATATGACCAGGTGAAAGCTTCTCGGAGTTTTGTAAACAATTTAGTGTAAATAGCAATCTCCTCAGGAGTGCAATCGTCACTGATGTAGGCATTCTCAACCTTTTTGGGAGTACGAGAGATATTGATCAACGTAGTTGGGGAAATGTTAGCCATATTCCCTTTCGCAAAAACATCATGCGACTCTAAAAGAGCCACAGGGTGACCAACCATCTCTGCTAGAGTCGTCCTAAACTCTTCTCGTTCGGTGAGCTCGAGGTTGGGAAGGAAATAAGAGCGATGGTGCATATCTTCCCAAGGTCTCTCACTACCACACATGGCCTCCATAATAGCTTCATCAGAAGGCAAAGTATCATCAAGGCAATCGTGTGAACAAGACGAGTTGGCTGCCCAAACTGGCAGTGTAATGGGATCTTCCTCGACTGTCTGAGAAGAAGAGAGATCCGGATCTACAGTGGCTTGTTGAATATGCTGGTAAGCAAGCTCAACTACATACAGTGGCATAGACATTCCGATATGCGTAATGTTTCTAGACGTGGAACTCGTGGACTGTAAAGTCCATGGATCATCAAAATAGGAAGTCCGAAACGACATATTATGCGAAGGAGGAGACGCATCATCGGTAATGGTTCCAATAAAATTCACAGGTGCGGAAAAATCATAAGTTCCCATCAATGAAGGGTACATGCCAACACCCATGTTCCCAGTTGCCATCTAAGAATGAGTAACCCACGGGACTATGGATCCCGTGGATGTTGTGGAAGAGGAGTTAACGAAATCCAGCTGATTGATGGTCACAATCTTTCCTTTGTGAGGAAAGAAGATAACTTTGAATACAGTGGACACAACAGCTTTCATAGCATACATCCAATTCCGACCCAGCAAACGGTTGTAGTCGATGGGCGCATCAACCACCTCGACTTCGATAGGCACAGATTTACCTCCCAAGCAGACAACAAGGGAAGGGTTAATTCCATGCGGCTTAAATGACCGACCATCAAATGTAGTGAGCGTGGTTCTAGATGCGAGTAGGGGAGAAGAGCCGAGATCTTTCCAACAAGATAACGACATTACTGATGCAGAGGCACCTTTGTCAACCATCATACGTTTGACAAAATCCTGAAGGCACGCGACCTGGATTTGAAAAGCCACATGGTAGGGTAAGCGAGGTTGGACATCAGTAGTGTTGAACTTGATAACAGTGGGACTTCCCCCATCCTAAACTCCTAACGCACTCAAAAGGGCATGCTTCTGAGAAGGACAGGCTTGCAAGACTTCAAGAGCCGACATGGCACATGGAGTTTGGCCCAAATATTCCATGATGGAGTAGTTATGGGCGGCTCGAGCATTAGAATTATGCATAGAGCGCTTAAGAACACCTTTCGGTATCCATGGCATATTAGAGGGCTTCTCGATATCCAAGGAATTGTCAGGAGGAGGGGGAGGCTCACTCCCCATATTAGGTTGTGGTGCACCATAATCACGTTGACGAGTGGCAACACTACCCTCCGACTGAACCATGTTCACACATCCATAACCACTAGTATTGGAAGAAGACGTTGTCGTCTCAGTAGGTCCATAACTAGTGGTGGGAGCATGCAAAGCCATATTTTGATGATGAGGTAGGGGATCCTTTAACACAGCTAGGCTCTGTGCCAAATGCTTCGACGCTTCTTTAATTCGAGGACATAAGTGAGTAAGATGGTTTTTCTCACAGATATTACAGGGAAACTTTACCTTACGCCTAGGTTTACGGTCTTGACCAGGATTTCTGCCTTCCCAAGGAGGGTTGGTATTATCTTTATGGGGGGTATTACGATTGCTATTGTTGTTCCCATTGTTTCTACCCTTACGGTTATTTCTCCCCATTTTCTTACCACCAGGTTGCTGGTTACCTGATTCGTTTGTCGTTTGTCCATTGTGTACATCGGACGATGGGGTGGAAGTGGACAAGGTATGAACCTGTCCAGGAGTAGACTAGTTTAGTGACAAATTTTTCATTTGATTATCTACCAAATCTACAGGGTGAGTGTTTGCGGATCCTACAATGTCATCGGCATGCGGTCTAGGAACTGACTGAGGCTCATGGCGTGTTCATGGTGCATCAAGAATAATGTCATACAAAATGCTAGATTGAGAGTGTAACAAGTCTAACTGCTGGACTTTCAAGATGGCTTGTTCCTCAGTCACAATGCCGAACATCGAAACATCCTTAGCAATGTATGGGAGTAGAGACTTGAGTAACCATTCCAACAGGAACTATGGAGGAATGTTGGTTTTCACTAACCTCTTCCGCCGATGCCACTCTTGAAAATGGTCAGAAATATGTGTGGCTTTGTTATGACGGAAGGTAGATAAAAGTTCAGTACCAGTATCATAGCGAACCGACAACTAGAAATGATCCAAGAAAACCAAAGCGATCTCGTTAAAACCCCTATAAGTGTTTCCAGGCAACTCGACATACCACTTCGTGGCTGCCCCCATGAGGGTACGTTGAAATAGTCGCAATCTAACAGAATCGTGATTCAATGAGTTGGAGGAGCACCAAAGGTGAAATGTTGTGACATGATCACCCGGGTCCTCACCACCTTTCCCTTCAAACTTAGGAATGTCCGAAGGGAGCTTGGTAGGGACCGGAGGCCAATTAGGGTCGTGACACACCGGATCATTCGTGAGCTTCGAAAGATATGGAAGATTCAAGCGTGCAAGGAACGGGAGCTGAGGCTGGAAAGCTTGATTATAAGCTCCCATAAAAGGTTGGTTGAACGGAACTGAATTATAAGATGGAACAAAAGCTTGACCATGAGGATTAAACTACTAATAATGTGTTCCCGATGGACCATAAGCTTGACCATGGACATAGGGTTTATAACCTCCTTCGATCTGACCCATTTGAGAGTAAGCAAGTATATACGTGTTTTGGGCACCATATTGGGGTGGGTTGTACTGATGGCCAGCACCGACTGTGTTGTAGTAAGGGTTGTCACCATGAGTATGGGGCATATACGTACTATTCATAGCGGGAACCAAGTTGTAATGACCATAATGGTATGGTATGTTCCCAACCCCAGCATTAGGATCGGCGTGAACAGTCATGCGGTGACCATAAGCATGAGATGTATTCCCAGCCCCAACATTCGTGTTACTAGTAGCAGGGATGGTGGCGTTATGTCCATGTGGATAGGATACATTCCCACCTCTTGCATTGGCATTACTAGTGGCGGCAGTGGACGCAAAATTATGCGGTATATGTCCACCCCCATGGTTAGGAGGAGCATTAACATTTGCGAAAGTAGTCCTGGGTTGACGAGTAGTGGCATGCGTATTAGGTGGTGGATGATGAGTCGTGTGGCGGATAGTGTTCCTATTAGGTTGGGTAGCCCTAGGAGGTGGTCGTCTTCCAACATTAGCATTGTTAGGAGGAATCTGACCGATCCCCATACTATGTGTGTGAGTGGACAATGTAGTGCCCCCAGTAAGGGTAGTGCCCCCATGGGGTATAGTATGGCTAAAACCATGACTAGTGCCAGCGTGACTACCAAACGTAGTGGAAGGATCAACTGTACTATAATCAGGCATACCAAAAGAGAATGCGGTTGGGTTAATCGTAGGACTAGTGTCGTCATGTAACTCTGGCATCCCATGTCTATAATTGTGTGGAAACAAAGGAATGAACGGGTCGTCCTCGGGTGGATCTAGGCCAAACAAACTACGTTGAGTCTCAAGTGGATCACCCCCCCACGCCTCACAAGGAGTAGGGGAGTCTAAAGTGTGTTTGACTCTACCCGATGGAGTCGTAGGTATTTCTTCAGTATCAAAATGTGCAGCAGTCATGACGTCTAGGACGTATGTCTCGTAAGAATCTAAAGACTCAGAGGGAGCCCATCGGCGTCCCCTAGCAACACGGCGTGAAAGCTCAGTAGGTTCTAAACCAGCCAACCAACGGGATTGACGGAGAGTAGGACTCCGCGCCACGATATCTCTAGAGAGACAATAGAATCAAACGTCCCCTAAAGGCCAACTATCGATCAAAAACAATAAATCAAAAGCACACACCTAGAGAAACTACAGCAAGAGAAAACAAACAGAGTGGCTAAATGAGCTCCCAACACTAGAGCCGGTATGTCTCGTCTAGGAGAGGCTTGAGACTCCCAAACTATAGCCGGAGGTAACAGAATCAGTTATAACGGCCCCCATACTTCACTACGTGCACAGGGTCAAGTCCTTATACAACAGCAACTATGTTATCTGACCCCTATCTGACTCAAGACACAAACAGCATAACCACTGCAAGTACCCTATACGATACTTAGGTAAAGCAACTATGGTCACTGCAATATAATCAATGCTCAGGGGTACAGTCGCAGGTAGGATCTGTCGCATGGGTAGAGTAGCTAAGCCCAAAGCACAAGAGGATGAACCTCCAGTACCCCTAGATACGAACAAACCCTGGAAATATCTCCCATGTTCAGCCGGTATCAGAGGAATATCTCTTCAACCAACCTCCCATGACCTCATGCTTAACTCTAGCTTGAGTAGAACTTCCTGAGAACACTGATATATACCATGGATTCCTCCACTCCCTGGTCAGACACCTAATGTTTCGTCTAGTAGTCTTGGATTGTTAACTCACAATGATTTATTCCAATACTCTAAACCTATGCTAGTTGGTGTACCCTATAAATAAAATCGGTCTAATCAATTTTAAGATTAAGCGTTAATTTTAATGGCTGTCATTACTCAAAGGATATGATCGTGAAACTAGTGATGTGTAAGACTCAATAGTATGCAAAATCATCAAATCCTAGACTCATCTATCCAATGAAAACAATGCCACTAACATGCAAAATCAATCCAACGGTTCCGAAATAAATATGCAATCCTTTTATATTTTTCGATGCACAATCAGAATCTAAATGAAGGTAGAAAGCACTCAATGCAAGATGTAGTACATAAAAGCAAAACTTAAACAATAACTCCATACACCTACTCGTGGATTTTAATATCGATCCCAAGTAGGTTAATGCTCGCTGGTGTTTTCCTATTTATAGAGTCTGAAAAACTTAAACAATCCTCTATTTACCCTCTCGTGGATTTCACATCGAGCCCGAGTAGGTGAATGCTCACTTGGTGTTTTCATGTTTAGAGAGCCTGAAAACCCTAAAGAGAGGCTCCAAAAGTCCTTTTTCGTATAGTTAGTCCCCTCCCCCAAAAAAGTATAAAACAATGAGAGGAGAACTCTTCTAGCCACGGATGACTAGAGTATTCCTATTTCGTAAGTAATCTGTAGAAGTCCGGAAAGGGTTAAACTTATACTTAAGCGGATGTCACTTCAAATCCTTTAACGAGTCTGAAATGACAACTATACTCGGCAATCTTGTCATATTTAAAGAGTCAAAACAACAGCGTGAAAGAACTCTATAAAAATATTTTTCGTAAAGTTTTTAACGAGCCCAAAAAAGTAAACTCGTGACCTCCTTACTGTTTTTAACAAGCTCAAAGGAGATAGAAAAATGCTCATAACTTCTTTGTTGTTTTTAACGAGCTCAAAGTGAAGATGGAAGAAATGCTTGTAGCCTCCTTACTTCTTTTAATGAGCTCGAAGTGAAGGTGAAAGAATGCTCATAGCCTCCTTACTGTTTTTAATGAGCTCGAAGTGAAGGTGAAAGAATGGTCGTAGCCTCCTTACTATTTTTAACGAGCTCAAAGTGAAGGTGAAAGAATGCTTGTAACCTCCTTACTGTATTTAATGAGCTCGAAGGAAAGGTAGAAGAATTCCCATAGCCTCCTTACTATTTTTAACAAGCTCGAAGTGAAAGTAGAAGA
Organism: Larix kaempferi; assembly: GCA_027924585.1. Classification (NCBI taxonomy): domain Eukaryota; kingdom Viridiplantae; phylum Streptophyta; class Pinopsida; order Pinales; family Pinaceae; genus Larix; species Larix kaempferi. The sequence continues at coordinate 4,305,706 of BSBM01000841.1, forward strand.
ATGCTCATAGCCTCCTTACTGTTTTTAACGAGCTTAAAGAAGAGGCAGAAGAATGCTCGTAGGTGGATCAATGTCCAAATGAATGGCAGATTGCATTACAGACTCTAGGATAACTTCATCAGAAGGAAGTATATCATCCCAGATAGAACACATATCTAAACATTTAGATGGAGTCATCACCTGGTCAATTGCCGGGACCCAGTCCCAAGAAGGTAAGCATGAATTCAGAGGCTTCTTCTCAGTGGAAATTGGAATCAAGGAACAATATGCCACATAATTTGATTGTGACATGGTATTGCCTACTGACAGGGGACATACTTGGTCTATAGTTGGGTAATAAGAGGGATCAACAAATGTAAGTTGATCGATAGTGACAATGCTTTCATTGTGGGGAAAATAGATCACACGAAAGAGCATAGACACCACAGCCTGCATAGCATATACATAATCATGCCCGAGGATCATATCAAAATCCATGGGGTCCTTTAAAACCACAAAATCAACTAAGACTATTTTTTCACTCAAAGTAGCAGGTACCTGAGGGAGGAATCCCAATGGTTCACTAGGTATTATGTCGAAGGTCAACGACCAATTAACAGCTATATCAAGGTTAGGGAAACCTAAATCTCTCCAAGCATAAGGGGATAAGATACTAACAGAGGATCCATCATCTACAATACATCGGTGAACCACATGGTTGCTGATATCAACCTTTATCTGGAAAGGTGAAAAAGAAGGAAGGCAAGGCCCGGTTAGACTATTCCAATCAAAGGAAATGATCCCAGAGCTTGGTAGGGGTTCACTCACCACAGATGCATTGCCCCCATTTTCATAAACATCGGAGCTGGTAATGCAAAAGACTTCAGGGACAGGTGCATCAGTCTCTAAAGGACTGATGGGATCGGTCGAAGATTGCATCAATTTGATCACTTTACTCTCTAGAGGAAGAGTGGGGTTGACCAAAGATTGCATTGGTTCAACCACTTCATCAACCAAAGGTTGATCCGGCTGTTGGGAATCTATAGACAATTCAGGAGCAGAGGATCCTTCAGACATGGACCACACTCTCCGTACCTCTGGAATAGCAGGGCATGGGTGAGTAAGGTGATCTCCCTTACAAAGTTTACAAGGGAACTTTGGCTTGCATCCTATAAGCTTAGACTCCTTTACAACAACAGTGCTCTCAGCATAACTAGCATTGGCTGATAGCGTGCCCCCAGCATGGCTTGCAGTGGCTGGTTGCTCAGAAGCAGAAGACTTTTGAACTATGGACCACACTCTTTGCACTTCTGGAAGTACAGGGCACAAATAGGTCAGGTGGTCTCCCTCGCAAAACTTACAAGGGAACTTAAGCTTCTGTTTATTATATTTGTTGATAGTGTCAACTTTATCAGCATGACTTGCAGTGGCTGATGTAGTGTCTCCAGTATGACTCACAAGAACTGGTGACTTGTCATTAATATGACCAACAGTGATCAATGATGTGTCCTCAACATGAGAAACAGTGGCTGAAGACATACTTTCAGTATGATTTGCAGTGACTGAAATTTTCCTCCCAACATGACCTCCAGAGGCTGGGTAGGTTCCCCCAGCATGACCTTCATAGGTTGGGTGGTGAGGTTCAGTATGATTTCCAATGACTAAACGAGTTATCCCAACATGACCACCAGAGGTTGGTTAGGTGCCCCTAGCATTACCTCCAAAGGCTGGGTGGTGAGGTTCGGTATGATTTCCAGTGACTGAACAAGTTCTCCCAACATGACCACCAGAGGTTGGGTAGGTGCCCCCAGCATGACCTTTAGAGGATGGGTGGCAAGGTTCAGTATGATTTCCAGTGACTAAATGAGTTCTCCCAACATGATTACTAGAGGTTGGGTAGGTGGCCCCAGCATGACTTCCATAAGCTGGGTGGATAGGTTCAATATGATTTTCAGTGACTGAACGAGTTCTCCCAACATGACCACTAGAGGTTGGGTCGGTTCCCCCAGCATGACTTCCAGAGGCTGGGTGGCTACCCCCTTGCTTTGGCATCTTCTTCCTATTCTTCCTCCGTCTATTCCTTTTAAACTGCTGGTTACTAGTATTACTACTTTCACCACATGAGTTAGAAGGAGGAGGAGAAGATGTTATTGGCGAAGCAGGCATAGGCTTTTGATGCTCTTGATGTGAGGTGCTTACTTAAGAGGCATCAGGAGCATGCAAGGCGTTCGGAGTGGAAAAAAACCAAACCGGTATCCCGATAGTGAATCCCGGAAGATTCAAAGTATCCATTAAGGGAGTACCAATGTTCCCAATGAATGGAAAAACAAAAGGAGCCCCTTCAGCAGGGGTCCCTTGATTGGTGCTCACTGGAATTCTTTCCATAGTTTTCGACTCAACGGGCCAGAAATATCTAAGGCCAACTAAAAACAAACGGCACAAAGAGCACACCACTAAAAAGGTACTAGGTAATCAAACCAATCAAATAGATGGAAAATACTCTCGAAAGCAAGTCTGGGGTGATCAGGGCCCAGAACAGACTAACAAAGTATCGACGGTTAGTTACGTGGCGTCCTCCGGAGGTCCATTGGGTGCAAGCGCTTGAATCACCAAACTGTTTTCCTGGGATTATTGCCAAAGGGTTACCTTCCGCGTTTTCCTGAGGTGAAGTGGGAATAACTGCCCACTCTACCTATGTATAATCCTAGGGATCTGATACTAAGGCTACCATCAATACGAAATAACCTAGGGGGACAGTCGTCAGCCTAGTCGAAACGCATGGGCAGGGTAGCAAATCCCGAAGTCCGAAAGTACCCACGTACATGAGTCAACTGTTAAATTTTGGGCATTAATTCGCAATACTCTTGGATCTTTACTGAGAGAATAACATATATAGTATATCAATGCATAACAATCACAATAAGCATCATAAGAATCAAAAGCATGAGAGACAAGAGACACAGAGTTTCCGTGGGGAAAACCCTAAGGTGAAAAACCCAACAACTTCCTCAGAGATAGAGAGAGAAATGGCTCAACCAAACTACAACCAAAATACACTTGAGATAGTCTCCTAGAGCAGATGATCCTCCTCCTCACTAGTGCGCCACTTTCTGAGTGAGAGAAGTGTGTCTTTTCGAATGATCCAAACATAGATCTCCCAATCTCTATTTATACTTAACCTGTTTTCCCAGTGACCTTATGGGGCCGACTTGTCTATCTAGATACATCCACAATATAATATATATTTTAGGGCCGACCCCACACATGGTGGTCTAATAACCCATCGACAAGTACACACACTTTTGACACTTGTCAATCCACATCACGACACTTCCTTATAGAGGAATAACACATCTCTTATAAGGGTACAATAAATATATATGGAATACATAGATGAAATACATTCCGAAGTTACATATACATCAACACTCCCTCTTAACTAGGAAGGTATTTCTCGACACAGTTCTGCTAGACAAGTCTTCTTCTCGGGATCATCGTCATCGATGCATCGTCATCATCATCATCACTGTTGTTGCTATCTCAACCAATCTATGACTCTACTCGTCATAGGAAGTTCTACAGAGCCAATCCTTTTTCATACTAGATGTAGGCCCACCACCTGCAGGTCTTCATCATTTGTGCGAACGGTCTGATAGAGGTGGCCTCTTAGCACTAATTTTATGTGTAGATGCAATACCGGAAAGAGTATCCTAGGAACATTTATGTTCCTAAGCACGACCGGCAAGATCTCCCAGGACTGATTACATGCATCTCCTCCACAATACCTTTAAAGAGCATCCCAGTAACATTTATGTGCCACGGCACGACCGGCAAGATCTCTAAATAGAATCCCAGGACTTATTACGAACATACAGCTCAACCTCTCAGATCTCCAGGACTGATTACATGTGGATAGACAAAACCTTTAAAGATCATCCCAGGAACATTTATGTGTCGCAGCATGACCGGCAAGATCTCTAAAGAGCATCCTAGGACTAATTGCGAGCACACAGCTCAACCTCTCGGATATCCAGGACTGATTACATGTCTCCATAGTAATACCTCATCCTAGGACTGATTACGAGCACACAGCTCAACCTATCGGATGTCTAAGGACTGATTACATACTACATAGCAATATCGTAAAGAGTACCCCAGGAACATTTATGTGCCGCAGCACGACTGGCAAGATCTCCCAGGACTGATTACATGCTATTTTCACAACCTACCACATATCATCTCTGACCTCCAAGTATCAACCTGAGACTCATGATCCAACGGATCATCATTGCTCGAGGCATCATCCTAATGCCCATGATCATACTGATCATCATCACTTGTACCATTACGATACATATCATCTGGAGCAACATCCTGAAGCTCATCATCATGATCAACTTGATCATACAATGCATCCACCTGATGCACACAAAGTATCTACCTGATACATATCATCATACATGATCCACCTGATCATATAGTGTATCCACCTGATACAAATACAAATACATGATACATATCAACATACATTATCTACCTGATCATACAATGTATCCACCTGATACAGATACATGGTCCAAGTATCCAACATGATGCATATACAAATACATACAAATGATCCAATCGATCATATCCAACATCCAACATGATGCGTACATACATATAAATGATCCAACTGATCATATTCAGCATCAACACGATGCATACATACATACAAATATAAATGATCCAACTGATCATATCCAGCATCTACACGATGCGTACATACATACAAATATAAATGATCCAACTGATCATATTCAACATCAACACAATGCATACATACATACAAATATAAATGATCCAACTGATGCATATACAGAGCAGTAACGGGAGCACCGTCCTGATACTCATCATCCAGCGCTTACATCCACAGCTATGTGAAGGATCCTCCTTCCAACATGCTTGGAATGGCTTCAACAAATGTGTCCATCACTTCTTCCTCGAAGTGTCGTCGATCTGAAGAACACCAAGCCTCTCCCTGAAGTACTCAAACTTCACCCTGGCTAGTGGCTTTGTCAGCACATCTGCAATCTGCTCGTCCGTCGCAATATACAGGAGCTTCACGGCTCCTCTCTGCACCATATCCCTGATATAGTGATATTTGATCTCTATGTGTTTCGACCTATCATGAAACACTGGGTTCTCAGACAGCTTCACACAACTCTGGTTATCGCAAAATATACCAGTAGCATCCAATGGGAGATCAAATAACTTAGATAGTAGCTTCCGTAGCCATACTACCTCACAACTAACTAAACAGGCTGCAACATACTCTGCCTCAGCTATACTCAGTGCTACGCAGGACTGCTTCCTGCTAAACCAAGAGATCACACCTGATCTCATACTAAAGCAGCACCTAGATGTGCTCTTCCTATCTGCAGCACTGCCAGCCCAATCTGATTCAACATAACCCTGCAAGTTAAACTTTTGATTCCCTTCATACTTGAGCCTGTAATCCATTGTACCCTTCAGGTACCTCAGGACATGCTTTACAGCAACCAGGTGAACAGTCCTCGGATCCGTCAGGAACTGGCTCAATGTGTTCACTGCAAAGCAAATATCTGGTCTCGTGTTTGTCAGGTACATCAAGGACCCAATCATCTGACGATACATAGAGACATCAACCGGCTCAGATGAAGCATCACATATTAGCTTTAGATTCGATTCCATGTGTGTGGCCATGGCCTTGCAATCCATCATCCCAAATCTCTTCAGGATATCTACTGTGTACTTCCCTTGACCAAGGAAGATCCCACCTGAATTTTTCCACACCTCCATACCTAGGAAATAATGCATCATTCCCAAATCTTTCATATCGAACTTAGCAACAAGCTTCCTCTTAGTATCTGCAATCAATATGTTAGCTCCTATTACAAATAAGTCATCCACGTACAGAAGTAGAATCACAGGATTCCCTTCCTCAACCTTGTAGTAAAGGTTGGAATCCGCTTTACTCTTGGTAAATCCCAAGCTAGATAGGAAACTGTCCATCCTACCATACCAAGTTCTGGGAGCTTGCTTCAAGCCATACAAGGTTTTCTTCAATCTGCACACATATGACTCCCTGTCATGTATTTCAAAACTGAGTGGCTGCTCCACATATACTTCCTCTTCAACTACACCATTCAAGAAAGCAGTCTTGACATCCATCTGGTGTATTTTCTATTTCATTGCTATAGCCAAGGCAAGTACTGTTCTGATGGAAGTATACCTGGCTGCAGGTGCAAAATTTTCTTCATAATCTATTCCCTCTTTCTGAGAGAAGCCACAAGCTATGAATCTTGCCTTGTATTTCTCTATACTGCCATCTGCAGCATGCTTAATTTTGTAGATCCATTTGGAAGTCACAACAGACTTCTCTTTAGGTCTTGGGACAACATCCCAAACATCATTCTTCATTATTGATTGGTATTCCTCAACCATGGCATCCTTCCATTCTTTCTTTTCCGCTGCTTCTTCATAACTGCAAGGTTCTTTGTTCATAATGTCATATAGTAAAGCAACATAGTTGGTATGTGATCTGGTTCTCTTCTTTGCTCTTTGTTCTTCTTCTGGAATGCCAAATCTTTCTGCATCTTGAATGAGTTCTCTAGCCCATGCAGGTTTCCTCTTGTGAGAGTTATCCTCACAGGGTGGATCTACAGGTTCTTGCGGATCTTCAAACTCACGAACAACTTCTGGAATTGCTTCAGTCATGGTAGTGTCTTGAAATCTAGTTTCCTTAGGTTCTTCATAAACTTCGATAGGTGCCTTCCTTGATTTGATGAATGCTGAGTTTTCATCAAATGTTACATCCCTACTGACATCAATCTTCTTGAACCCTGGAAAATATATTCTGTAAGCCTTCGAGCTTTCACTGTAAAGATTACCTTCTTTCTTGAAGGATCTAGTTTGGTCCTATTTTCCTTTGGGACATGAGTGTATACTGGACAACCAAATATTCTGAGATGACTAACTTCAGGTTTCTTACCAGAAAAGACCTCTTCTGGTGTCTTGTTGTCCAATATCTTGTGGGGTGTTCTGTTCTGCACATATACAGCTGTTCTACCTGCTTCTGCCCATAGATGCATAGGTAGATCCTGGTCGTGCAGCATTTCCCTTGCTGCTTCCATGATTGTTCTGTTCTTCCTTTCTGCAACTCCATTCTGTTGAGGATTATAAGGAGCAGTCAACTCCCTCTTAATCCCTGAATCACTGCAAAGCTTCTTGAAGTCACCTAAGGTGAATTCTCCACCATTGTCGGATCTGAATGTTTTGATCTTTTTGTCAGTTTGATTCTCCATCAAGGTTTTGAATTCCTTGAACTTATCAAACACCTCATCTTTGTTTTTCAAGAAGTATACCCAATTCTTCCTAGAGAAGTCATCAATAAATGAGACATAGTAAACATACCCACTTAGAGAACTGGATGGCATAGGACCACATACATCTGAGTGGATGATTTCCAGGATATCTTTTGCCTTGCTTTCACTGCTTGGGAAATCCTTCTTAATATTCTTACCTTTTGCACATCCTTTGCAAACACCTTCATTTTTGGTCTTGATTTCAGGAAGACCCTCTACAGCCTTGCTTGCAATTGGAAGTGCCCTATAGTGCATATGAGAAAGTCTTCTATGCCAAAGTTCACTTGTCTCCATGGATTCATGCACCATGGCATGTTCAGGTTGTCCCTTCAATTTATACAAACCTCCCTCTTGCTCTCCAATCACAACTGCATCATCTATGGTCTTTCCCTTTGGCCACATTAGGACTTGGCCATTCACAAATGCAACCCTCATACCTTTTGCATCCAATGCAGAGATGGAGAGTAAATTCTTCTTGAGCCCAGGTACAAAAAGGACTTCTTTCATCTTCAAAGCTTTTCCAGAATCTAGGTTGTAGGAGGCTTCACCACTTCCTTTGATGGGATATTGATAATCATCCCCAAGTTTCACTTTATGGGGTGATTCATGTTCAGACAGATTTACAAAGGATTCTTTAAACCCAGTCATGTGTTTGGAAGCCCCACTGTCAATTAACCAATCATTACAACCATGGGAGATAGTACTTGTGAGAGCAGAGATTATAACATACTCTTCTTCACTTGATGAGTCATCATTACTATCATCACTTTCTGCCCTAGCCTTCTTTTTTGGAGGTTCATCATCTTTGGCAGCATGAGCATGGTACCTTCTTTTGTTATCCTTCTTCTTCTTGCTGGAGTTGTTGTTGTTGTGGCTGTCCATTTTGTTCTTGGGACATTCTGAAGCAAAGTGACCCTTCTCATTACAAGTGAAACACCTTAGATCTTTCTTGTCTTTTTGAAAATGATGAGAAGATTTCTTTTGTGATGGGATGGTTCCCTCTTGAACTTATCCTTCTTAGTGTGAGCTGTGAGAGCTTGATCTTCATTTCCCATCTTCTCTTCTCTTGCCACAAGCCTTGCTTCTTCTTGAGAACATTCCTCCCATAATCTGTTGAAGGAGATTAACTTCTTTTAGGCACAGATCCCCTGGATAAAAGAGTCCCATGACCTAGGTAGGCCATTCAAAGTAGTCATAACAATTTCACCATTCTCCACCATTTCATCTATAGCTTCAAGTTGTTCTGTGATCTGAGAGACCTTGGAGAAATAGGATTGAATAGTTTCTCCATTCAACATCTTGACCCCTTTCAATTGATTCTGCAGGGTCATCTTCCGATTTATGTTCTTTCCTTCAAATAACTTGGTCAAAGAGTCAAACATAGCCTTGGGTGTCTTTAGAGAAGACACATGGGGTATGAGATGGTCTTTGATAGAATCAACAATGAATCTCTTTGCCTTGACCAAGTTCTTCTTATGCAATACCTTAGCCACTTCATCCTCTAGGATAGGGATGTCTTCTTTTATATATGAGTCCAACTCATTCTCTTCTAGGATTAATCCAATCCTATACTTCCAAGCTCGTAAGTTATCAGCCCCTTCAAGCTTATCCTCAAGCTTGGTGTGGTGAGACATCTTAAAGAGTACTTCAAATGGAAATAGAAAAGATTTAGGTCTTACCACTTGAAATGTTGAAAACTGGATCTGGTCCCGGATTAGGGTTTGTCGGAAAAACCCTAAAAATTCAAAATGTGAATTTCAACTTTCTGAAGGATAGAAAGATGCGCCTTGATGAGCTGATCAGCCTGGTGTATTCAAAATTTGAGATCAGCAAAGCTTTATCCTTCAAATTTTCCTTTTTGTCCTCCCGGGTTCACTAGGGAGAGCCTTGAATTAGGGTTTGAGTTTCCCGGAGATCTACCCAGCCAAAAATCTCGATCCAAAGTTCTAAACTTTTATTTTTGCAAGGAGCTTCCAGCTATGTTTTCAGATTTGAGAAATTCCTATTTTTGTGGAAACCCTAATTTTTAGTGCCAAATCTGAAAATGCTCATAATTGAATTCTGATTGGACAGATAGATTCTCCTTGATGAGTAGAGTCAATATACTATACTAATTTTCCAAAAACTGTGGAGAGAAACCCAATAAACAAGAAACTCAAGTTTCTGTCACTGCAAAATGTCTTCTTCTCAGGTTAGCTCTGATACCATGTTAAATTTTGAGCATTAATTCACAATACTCTTGGATATTTACTGAGAGAATAACATATACAGTATATCAATGCATAACAATCACAATAAGCATGACAAGCATCACAAGAATCAAAAGCATGAGAGACAAGAGACACAGAGTTTCCGTGGGGAAAACCCTAAGGTGAAAAACCCCACAACTTCCTCAGAGATAGAGAGAGCAATGGCTCAACCAAACTACAACCAAAATACACTTGAGATAGTCTCCTAGAGCAGATGATCCTCCTCCTCACCAGTGCGTCACTTTCTGAGTGAGAGAAGTGTGTCTTTTCGAATGATCCAAATAGAGATCTCCCGATCTCTATTTATACTTAACTTGTTTGCCCAGTGACCTTATGGGGCCGACTTGTCTATCTAGATACATCCACAATATAATATATATTTTAGGGTCGACCCCACACATGGTGGTCTAATAACCCATCGGCAAGTACACACACTTGCGACACTTGTCAATCCACATGACAACACTTCCCTATAGGGGAATAACACATCTCTTATAAGGGTACAATAATTATATATGAAATACATAGATGAAATACTTTCCGAAGTTACATATACATCAACATCAACTCTTGTTTATGGTTGAGAGGAAAGTGAGGGTATATCGTCAACAGTTCCAATCTCCCACGGCCTCGTGCTTAGCTCTTGTTTAAGTAGAGTTTCCCAGGACTATTTGATATGGATGGGTTTACCTAAAAGATAGTCGTACTACGATTGTTGAGTAATGAAGCTAGTTCCGAGCAGTTTAAGGTGATTTAAGCTCGAAACTCTAGCCTAAGCTAGTTGATGTCGTGTATACCTAAAAAGAAAAATGTTGCTAATAAATTTTATTAATATTTCTTTTTAAGGGCCACTTGTTACTCAAAGGTTGTATTGCGGTGTGTGGAATGGTTTGTATGAAAGTAAAGTGCATGTAAAGCAAAGCTTTCAAATTCACAAAAACTTTTTCTCTTTTCCATTTGTATTCTTTCAGAAATCGAAAACTAGGCAATCCTAAAATCAAAATCATTTTGTATTTTTCTTTTAAATATTTCAAAGCAAACTAAGCTACCTCGAAATAAAGCAAGATCTTACTACTAAGTTTTTTTGAACAATTTTTGCCTTTTCTGATAAATATAAAAGAAATAGAACTTTGTACAAAAGCAAGCAAGATCTAAATGTAAAGCGTGTGTAAGACAAACATCTAAATGGTTCAAAGCAAATGAATCAAAAGACTCGATGAAGACTCGACTTACCAAGTTTTTACAAAATAAAAACTTGAGGCTTGGAAACGAAGTGAAAAAGAAACAGGGAAAAGAGACACTTGTGACAGAAAGGCAAACCTAAACAGGTTGCTCCTAAGCATCAAAACCCTAAGAAAACACTAAGCCAAGCAAAAAGTAAGCAAGTGAACCAAGAATGACTTTAACAACACACGGGCTCAACAGAAAGAAAATCAGGAGGCTTTAACTCACTTGAACTGAACAGATAAAACAATCAACAAGTGTCTGAACCAAGCAACCTTTCGGAAGCAACCCTAAGGACTCAACCTTGAAGTCAAACCCTAATGGACAGGATAAGACAAAGAGAAAGCGTGCTCTACGTTGCAACAAAAAACAAACATTAATGATGCAAGTTTGTATGACTGCAACAACAACTAGGGTGGAAGAATGTAGCTATGTCCAACAAGAATAGCACACGGACTTCAAAAAAGGGCTCGTAAGCGGCAAAGACACTTAAACAAAGACTCAATCAAGCAAAAACAAGCTAAAGGAGATTGGAGAGGCTTACAAGACTCAACAGAGACTTATGAGCTCTCAGGGGTTAGTGAAGATAGCAAAGCAACAGGCTGGAACAACAACCAAAGCTTGGAAAACAAATCCTAACAGCAAAATAGGACACTACAGGAACATACACCACTATGTAGTGTTACAACCAGCGTACATCATGACAGGTACGCTACTGTGCAGTGCAAGGAGGGGCATTCATCAGATGAAAAACACAGTTGTAAGTAGGGGAGACTAGCGTACATGCCTCAAAAGGGCACAAACAGGCTTTGCAAACCAAAAACTGAGTTGAATCAAGTAGATAGGAAAGATAATACAGACCTACAAGGCCTCTTAGACAATAAAAAACTGAAAAAAGGGCTGGAAGAAAACCAAAATTAAGTCTCCTAAAGCAGAATAACTAAGCGGTTACTCCCCAACGGAGTCGCCAGTCTGTTGTTCAGGATTTCTACTTTATAGTGAGGAGATGGACACTACCAACTGGGTGGGGTTGATAGGTAAATACATTAATTGCATTACAACTAATTCTTACAAATGACAGAGATTGGGATATCGAAAGACATACCTTTAACCTGACGGTTGATCCTAGCTTTCACTTGATCTTTTGCTTGACGAACCTACAATACAAGGGATACCTTCCTAAGCGTATCTTGACCCTATAACATATGATGAAATTATAAAGCAATTTAACATCAAATATAATCAAGCATTGAACCAAATAGACACACAATCCATTAGATATCTGATTTGGGACATGAAGGGTATTTCGACCTTTTTATTGTCAAAGAAACATGAATAGTACAATATACCTGACATGTAGAGATGTTTCTGCAACCGGATCCTGGGCTCCTACTCTTCACAATGACTTGGTACTTTCCTCTAGTGTAACAATACTTCAAGCCTTCTCTCAAGATTCTTTCTTGTGTATTCTAAGTCTATTAAGTGTAATGAGTAACCCCTCTCATGGATCCTCCTTGTATTTATGGGACAAGGTAGGCAGTTGGATTCGAGAGGTAGTTGGATTGGGAGATTGGGAAAGTTGCAGAACCAACTTCAACTAATCCCAATTCGTCAAATTAATATATTTTTGATTTCATCTTAAGATGTACGTGGGTTTCATACAACAAGAGTAGCGTACAGGAAGCAACTTTTGGGATTTACAACATGCATTTACAACTTTTTGGGAGATGTACGTTGGTTGTCCTTGAGGAGAGTAGCGTATTTCTCAAGGTGTACGCTGGTCTTCATTGAAGAGAGGGGCGTACAAGTGGCAAAAGCAGGAGAAACTGCAATCTTTTCAGGTGAGGAGTGTACTTCTAGCAGCAAATCATCTGAGGCAATCTAGTTCTTCCATCCTTTATGTCCTTTTGTGTGATCTACAAGGCAAGGTGTTCACGGGACGGAGAAGTGCAGATTTGAACTATAACAGTGTGTATAAAAATTTCATATCCTTTGATATAATGACGAAACTTGTTGATGGCATAGACTACTGCTAGAAACTCTTTTTCAGTAACAATGTATTTCGATTATGCACGAGTCAAATTTTTACTAGCAAAATAGATCGCATGTGATGTTTGTCCCTCTTTTTGACCTAAGACTGCCCCTATAGCTATGTCGGAAACATAAGTGGATATATGGAAGGGAAGGGACCAATTGGGGCCCCTGAGTATTGGTGCTACTGATAGCTTTGCCTTCAAAGTTTCAAAGACATGTTGACATGGTTCAATCCATTGGAATTCTATGTCTGTAGCTTGAACAATATAGGTGCGGCTATCTTAGTGAAATTTTCAATAAAACATCTATAATAGCCTGCATGGCCAAGAAAACTTCTTACTTCCTTCAGAGTTTTTGGAGGAGGAAGATTAACAATTATTTCTATCCTTGCAGGGTCTACCTTGATACCTTGAAGAGAGACATGATGTCCCAAAACTATGCCCTCGGTTAGTAGCATCTTACATTTTTCGTGACTAAGAGCTAAGTTCGTTTCTTGGCACCGAATAAGAACTGTTTCAAGGTTTTCAAAGGATTCTTGGAAGGTATTACCATAAACAGTAAAATCATCCATATAAAATTCTACACAATCATGTATAAGATCAACAAAGATTCCTAATACTGCACACTGGAAAGTAGCAAGTGCATTACCAGGGTTGGCAGGTGCGGGGGGAGTCCTTTTGGACTCCGATGGAAGCAAAATGACAGATTTTGCTTGAGGGCCAGGCAGGCAAACGAATAATGACGCGGAGTGGCTTGCATTGATCAGAGGCCTGAACATCCTCAAGGAGAACAACATTCAGAAGGTACTGGTGATTGGAGATTCATTGATGGTTATCAAAGAAGCTCATGCCTTAGCAAAGAAGTATCACTCCCCCTCATCCAAATTTCATTTCCACTTCAACACTTTGGCTAAAAACTTCACTTTCATGTCCTTCTTCCACATTTTAAGAGATAATAACCATGTAGTGGACACATTGGCCAATATTGGTACTAGGCTAAATTGCAGGACTCTTTTTAGCAATGGGAAACATAGTGAAAATGTGTGGGCTCCTTAGGATCCCTAGATTTGTCTGCCTATTAATGGCCCATCCAACCCATTGGCCAAATCTCACCCTGGTCACTATCTAAATCCACTCAATATTTCTTCCCCCGTTCCCTAGAATCAAACGATGGCGTAGGCAAATTGATCACATCTGGCTCGCATGTGTGGCTTTAATAAATGTAGGTGACAGAGAATCCCACCATTATATGAGGCATTAGGGTGACGGTCCTGCTAAAACATTCCCCTCCGACATTCTCTGGAATATTTACTCTCTTTGGTCCAGGCTCTGTAGCTACAGTCTGAGCATGGATAGTGCAAACACTGGCAACAATTATGGGTTCTGCCTTCCAGGGTTGAAATGCAATCGTTGTAAGACCCATATCTAGGTCAATAATGGAGGCATTGGTTTGAAGCGCTACCTCTCAGCCTTCGAAGTGGTGCAAGGTAATGAGAATGGTGAGAAAGTAGCCAGCAGCTCTCTCAGCAACCGTATGAAACATGTCCGTCGTGACTCCAAAATGGACGACAATGGCAGAGTCCGTTCTCAGCAGGAAGTTGGGCAGGGACGGAACCCTGCAAACTTGGTTCATAACGGTTTCATGTTCGATGGGAGAAGAAATTGGTGTCCCCTCGAGTCGAACAACATCCAACCTATAGGCATCCCTTTGTAGCAGGGCTCTCTGCAAGACGGCACTGTGCATAACAGCTCTCGGTGAGTTAGCCTTGGTGAGACTGGCAAACTCTGGAACATGGTAGGTGAAAGCATGGGAATCGTGAATTTGGACTCTCTAGATGGACCAAAAAAGTCCCTCTCCTGGGGTTCTATCCCACCTCCAAGACATTGAATCACAAGTGAAATGGCTGAGGGGAGAAAAAAAACAATTAAAGCAGGCTCTTTCCCACTTGGCCACCTTCATTCAAATTTCGAACTCTGACGTAAGGAACAACAACAATAAAATGAAGGAGTACTATGAAGGAATTGCTAGAAAAATGGACTCCATGCACAACTGTATCAGAATTGTCGAGGCCAAGGTAGATTGCATTCGAACCAGTAAGGACAACAACACTTTAGCGATTTTGGGTTTGCAGGACAAAGAAGACATGGAAGAAGGCCGCAAGAAGAAGACCCGTCACTCCAATGCTATCTGAACACCGGTTTTTCTCTCATTAGTTTTTTTTAATCAATATGTAATGTTTAGTTCAGCAGTCTGTTTCTTTGCTTTTCAGCTACTGTTATATTTTTGTCTTTTCATAATAGAGAGACTGGGAATGAAGTTCCTACTTCCCTCATTTGATGGGTACAGTCTCCCCATCCTGATGTAATAGTTTCTCTTTTTTTAATACAAACTTCCACAACCGTTTCTGTTAAAAAAAAGTAGCAGGTGCATTAGATAGCCAAATGGCAACACTCGATAGGCATATGTCCCCCAAGAACAAGTAAAGGTTGTCTTGTCTTGATCCTCAGGTGCTATTAGTATTTGATTGTATCCACTATACCCATCAAGGAACGAAAAATATTGTTTCCCTGATAAGGTGTCTAACACCTGGTTAATGAAAGGAAAATGGAAGTAGTCCTTAAGAGTGGCCTTGTTCAATTCTCGAAAGTCAACACAGATACGCCATTTCCCTGTGACTTTCTTTGGAACTACCACCAGAGGAGACACCCATTTACTGTTGGAAATTGGGTAAATGAAACCAGTGTTAAGGAGTTTTTGTAATTCATCTTTTACTATATCCTTTAGGGATAGATTCATTCTTCTTTGGGGCTGTCTGACAGGAGGTATGTTTGAGTCTCTGAAAATGTGGTGAATACAGGTATCTGGGTGTATACCCTTCATATCGGTGTATTCCCATGTGAATGCTCCAGTTTGACTCTTGAGAACTTTTAGTAATTGTTTTTGCTGACTCTCATCTAGACCTGCATGTATATGTATAAATTTGTCAGAACTAACCTCACAAGGTATGGTATAGGATCTTAGATGTTCTTCGATGGCGAAGACACAGGGTGTACTTGTAAATGTTGAGAGGCTCATGTTTTCTTGGAATTCATCTCCAAAGATTTGGTCAAGTTGGGAAAAAGATCGAGGAAAGTCTATACATGTTGTGGAAGAGATAAATTGGTTCAACACATTCTCGGTATTTTGTTCTTGAAGTGCCCAGGAGAAATCACTAACAAGGGAAAGTTCTTCCAAGTTCTCATCTCCAAAAGGACAATCTAACCAAAACAGGTTTTCAGTTACTAGTTGTGCTGGTGGGTATAAAGCTAATTTTCTTGTAGATAACCCATCAGAGATAATCATTTCTCCATCCCTTCATCCTATGAATGCATCAGCAGTAGCCAACCAAGGTCTTCCCAAAATAATGGGATGACCTTTGGAAGGGTCTTTTGATTCAATGACCATGAATTCCACAAGATATTCCCATGAAGCTACTGATAAAGTGATGTCATCTAAGATCCCAGCAGGCTGCACCATAGTGCGATATGCTAATTCTAGCATTGTTGGGGTAGGGTGGAGGAACTATCCTAAACGGAGAGTTTCTAAAACTGTGGTAGTCATCAGGTTAACAGCAACTCCTAGATCAATAAGTGTATTTCCTATGGCAGTGTTATTGATGATAACAGTCACCACAGGGTTTCCTAGGTTTGAATACTTGGGAATTCTAGGTTGGTTTGCTATGCAATCTGACATTTCACCTATTACATGAATTGTCGGAAGGTCTTTTTATTTTCTGCCTGGTCTTTTAATACAGAGTTCCTTTATTACTTTACTATAGATTGGGATATCCTTAATGGCTTGTAACAAAGGGATCTTAATACAAATATTTTTCAATTCGTTAATGATATCATACTCTGGATAAGTTACAGGTTTTCTATTACTAGACACTCCGGATATGGGGGTGTCTTTTCTCTTGTAATTACTTCTTCATAAGGATGGTTGTCACCTACCCAATTTCTGAAATTATTATTTTATTGGCAAAATAGTTTATGTTAAATTTTAATTACAAAGTTTTGTAATTATGACCAAGTTTGGTCAAGGCTGAATGTAATTACTGAATTATTATTATTTAATAAATTAAAGTAGGAGACAAACACCCAAGGGAACTGTTAAATGAGTGTTCACAGACCCACTAGGAAGAATGGAAGCTGTTAGAAGGCATGGGACAGATGGCAGCAATTGCACTTCACCACTAGTTGTTGGTTATGGGACAACTACCCCTACAAATGTGGCATTATCCCCCAGGTGGAGGGAGTGATCAGGCAGCTCATTTAATGACCAGTTAACAACTGAAAAGGCCTAGGCATCCTACATAAGGCAAATTCGAATTGATCAGGCAGCTCTTACACAATATTTTCTGTAGAAATATTCCTCATGTGCATCAGGTGATCACTGAGAAATTCGAATAGGGAGGCTATGTGTGAGTGCAACTGTAAGTCTGCAATTTATTCTGAGAAGGAGAACCAGAGGTGTTGGTGTAGGTCCCTTTGACTGCTAAGTCTTTAAGACTAGATAACTAATGCTACTTCAAGTTGAGGTCCTAAGCTTCTAAGTTTCTTTCTCCTGGTGGTTCAGTGAACAGGCTCAGGGGTCCTAAGCCAAGTACTTAGCTGTCTTCAGGAATTGGTTGGGTGGAACAGGCTCCTTGGGCTGTTTGTTGCCCTACAGATTAACCAGGTTTTGTTGTTTCCTATTTTGTTTACAGTTTAATAATTCTGTTTAGAGAAATCATCAAACTCTGTTTTGTAAATGTATTTATTTTTTATCTTTGTTTAAGTCTTAATGATAAAGATTTGTTAAAGATCTAATTAGATAATCATCTCTATATTTTTCCACATGTTGTTATTTGCATCGTACTCTAGTATAGAGAAGCAAATTAAATGATAGATGAGAGATAGGCAGATTGCCATTGATTAGACAAATAATTACAGTAAGTGCTATGATTACAATTTTGTCCTATATCTAAACATAGTAAAAATTTACTGTATAGTATGGACAGTGTTATAGGATTCTTTTGTTATTTCATGAAATATAAATATAGTCTAACTTCTGCACAGTCATATATTTTTCTCTTATCTCTATTCAATCAAGATAGCAAGCAAATGCAATTAAAATCATACATATTATGTTTTCCAAGTAATAGTATTTCCAAGGATTTTAATAGCTGCAAGAACTAATTAAAATATAGTTTTCTTATATTTAAACATACTTTATTTCTTCATTGATTTCCTGTTGATTTCATGTATCAATTGTTTATTTCTATAGTGTCAAAACATAATACATTAAAACCCTAACGCTGTGTATAAACAATCATTTTTCTATCTCAAAGACAAACTGTAAATATTATTCAAAGTATGATAACATTTATGACTTTTTAAACCCTAGTCATTACTTTCCAGAACTATATTATTTCTTTTATATATATAAGTTACTATCTAAGAATCATCTAACAATTAGCCGAAGGCGTAATTTACCTATTGATGTCTAAACCTTAGCTCACAACCCTAGCATCTAAACAAACATCTTTTGATCAACATCATTCGAAGTCTACTACTTTAGCATAGTCTATGTTGCGTCGAAACCAAAAAGACAAACGAGAACCAGTCTCAGTTCGCCGGTTTGACTCCCAAATCTTTTCCTCAATAGAAAAACCATCTTTTAAATCCCTCATTTTATCTTTTCATTCTAAAAAAACCCTATGCTAAAACTTTCAAGTCTAAGGTCGCGAGTGCCTCTTTTTCCAGACCAAGTTTCGAATCACATTATTCACAGCAAAACAATAGTATCATATGCATTAAAACAATTCAGCGAATACTGTAACAAAACCAACTTTATTACCATTTATCACTTCAAACGGAGCTATGCATAGTCTGTTTAAACATTAAGTTTTTGCCAGATACTCCACAGAACCGGTTACAACAAAGGCTGGAAGCCTAGAAAACTCAGTCTAAACATTCTTTCTGCCCACAGATTAAAAATAAAACTAATAACTTTTTACATCAGAGAAGAACCACATCATCTTCCAACGAGCCCAAGGTTTAAGAATGAACCCGAGACTTAACAGGGCACTGAAGTCCTCGGTATTTATCCTCCGCAGTAACCGTAACTAAGAAGACTACAAAACTCTGCAAGTGATACACAAAAACTCATATTAGAATCGTATGATATAAGAAACCAGAAATGCACATTTTAATCATGGCCAACAACGTCGAGTCCTTACCTTTTCTTTTATCTTTGATTTGCTGGATAAATCATTGGAAGGCCGAAGTTCCAATTTCCATACATAGCAAGGTTCAAATTAGCTTCATTAAAAGGCACCAAGGCATGGTATCAGACCCTGAAGCAACCGTTTCGAAAACCATTGAACAATCACTTCGAACTCCTGGATGCTAAGTTCAGTATCACCATCACAACAAGCACCGAGGTCATGGTTTCGAACCCTTCCCAACACTAAGTTTACCAATTTTAAAACAAGCCTGGAGGTCGTATTTTCGAAACCTTGCACTAACACTCCAAACCCTGAGATCTCGCAGCCGATCGGCCCCACTCCCAAGTGCTAAACCAACACAATGAATACTAGGGTTTTGGATAGGAGAAGGTTAACACTACTACAAGCATGGTAACACAGTATCCAAGAGAAATTTTCATGTGCCCGAGCCAGGTAGGATGCCACCAAGCAATCCACCGAAAATGTAGTAAATGTTTAATAAATGTGTAGTGCTAGCCAACCTGTACACTTCAATCAACGAGTACCATATTCATTACTTTTGATCATAATTCCATATCATTGTATTGATATTTTTACTATCACTTCGATTATTGCAATATTAGTTCGATACATTTCAATCATGGTCAGAATCATAATATAGATTATGTATATAGGTTTTAGTTATGTTTGCGATCCTAACTATAACAAACAAAATGTCGTTTCAATATATTTAATGTAATTTTTGGGTGGATTTAATACCTATGTTGTTATATAGAATATGTTTATTACTTATCATTGTAAACCTAGCTCTACATAATACAATTGGAATAGTTTTTATGTTTGAATAAATGTAGGTAGGTTTATTGACTATATAGTATGAAAGCTAATATTTGATGATAATACTAGCATTATTGATACAACCTAAGAACCATAGCATCATGGTTTGAAAACTTAGAATTATAACATCAAACGATACTAGTAATAGTGTTGTTCAGTTCTTGTTTACAATGGTTGAATATTACACTTTGCAAATCTTATCATATTGTAAATATTTATTTTATTCTAGTCCTTATGTGTAATTATCAAATGAAGATTGGTGACGCTAACACTTACGATAAATCTGAATTACAGTAGGATTACATTTGTTTATACACATAACATTATATCAAGTGACCACGATAAATATATGGTAGTCTTAGTAAATCTGATCACTATACATTGCGTTCCATACAGAAGTCC
The DNA here is from genome assembly GCA_027924585.1 of Larix kaempferi. Classification (NCBI taxonomy): domain Eukaryota; kingdom Viridiplantae; phylum Streptophyta; class Pinopsida; order Pinales; family Pinaceae; genus Larix; species Larix kaempferi. The sequence goes on from BSBM01000841.1 coordinate 4,326,063, forward strand.
CATTAAAAGTAAGGATCTTACCTGAAACATTTCTTCAATTAAAACTATTTCCATTTAGTTAAATACTGGGAAATCTTCAAATAACTTCAAAGACTGGAAATACTTTTACATGTAACCTGCGTCAAGATAACTAACTTTAGCCTTGTAGCTAAGTAAGCCCCGGGTGTCATATGACCCCTTCATCATCAGAAGAAGCCATGTTTAGTTAAGTGAAAAATAATCAAACATCAAGTAGTAATTCTTAACAAACTTTGTTAAACAACAGTAAGATAATTTAGTATTGTTGAATTAAACAAATAGTTAATTACTTCCGCATAATTAACATCATATTTATTGATATTATCAATTTTTTTTTATTTTGCGATTTTTGGGATGTTACAATGGTTGTGTGTTGACGATTTAGGGATAACCACATCTTCAAGAATGTATCATTCAAAACTTCACGAGGTATGTTTTCTTCTTCATTCTCTTCTCAGATAACAACTAATGACTTGGGTTGATCTTGCAAAACTCTTCCAGACCGCAGTTGAATCTCATATATTGGTGCGGTCTAAATGGAATATGATGGAAGAGGTAACAACCCAATGCTATTAAGAGCTTGGGTTGGTTTTTTGTTAGGATTTGGTATCGGTTGTGCAGGCAATACTGTGGGTCTTGGAGGATTCATATTCTGGAAATGGTGAGGTTGATTTCAAATAGGGGGTGGTGAAGGAGATACAAATCTAGGCAAGAGTTGTTGAATATTAGGTGGGCAGGGATAGTTAGGCATAGGAGTAGGTGGTTGAGCATAAGCTTGTCCTCTCCATCCATGTGGCCATTGTTGTTGTTGAGCATTCTGAGGAGGGTACTGAGGTGGCCAATTTTTCCAACATGAAGTGTTCCATTATTGAGGAGGTTGATAAGGATAGTAATAGGGTGGAATTTTTGATGATGGATCCTGATATGATGATTGATCTCGAGGTTGCCAAGGCCTCCTAGATGTTTCACCAAAGTTTCCACTATTGTATACATCTTGCAACCCAGGCAACGATGGAAAATTATCAGTCGGATGTTCTTTTGTACAAAGGTGACAAACTGAAACATTATTCAATGGACATTCTCGTTGGGTATGTTTAGTTATACACCTAGGACAAAAAACACTCATTGTTGCATGCTCTTCATCCTGTCTCTTTTTGGCTTGTAATGCATCCAATTGAGAACCCATGGCACCTAAGATATCTATTTTGAAATTTTCCAATAGGTTTCCCAATTCTACCCTTGTAACTCCACCAGGACCGGATGTGTTTCCTTTTAGGTTCCTAGCATAAGATTCTCGAAAGTGTCTTCCACTTTTCCCTTTGCTCCTAAAGTAATTCCTACATAGCTCACAAATCTGTGAAAAAGGCTTATGAGAGATGTCTCCTGCTACCATGAGATTAAGGTTTTCTAAGAATTCTTCTGAGATTCCCTTGAGGAAGAGTGTTCTTACTACCTCCTCCCAAAGATCACTATATTTAGATTTATTTAACACATAGTTAAATCTTTCGAGATAGTCTTATAGGATCTCATCTTCAAGCTGTTGTATTTTAAAAATATCATTGCGAGAGTCCTTAGGTTTACAGTAATCTTGATATTTCCATCGAAATGCATTCTTCATGTCTTCCCAAGTTCTAATACTAGATTATCCTAACCCCATGAACCATCGAAGAGAAGAATCTTTTAATGTGGCAGGAAAGAGCTTTAGCTTTTGGCCATCTTGTAGGTAGTTATAACTCCTACACAAAATGTCAAAGTCGAATAAGAATGTATCTGGATCCTCACTACTCTTCCCATAAAAGGTTGGTAGTGAGGAAGGAGGGATATTTTTCATAGTTACATCTTGTGCAGTGTCTAGGATAGGGAATCCAAAAGTACCTCCAGTTCTAACCTCTCCCTCTTCTTCATCTTGTTGGACATGATCTTCATTTTCATCCTCCATGAAGATTTGATTTCCAAAGAGAGAATACTTAGGTGGATCATTTCTTGGAGAATATGGGATATCCCAACGTTCTATTTCAGGAAGGGTATTTTTCTTTTTAGGATGGGAATTACCAACTACGTGGGATTCTAGCTTTGAAGGTCTAATCGTTGTTGTTTCAATTTGTGAAATAACTATGTTCACAGAATTTTCAAAAAGAGTATCTAATTGTGTAGGATCAATAAAGTCTACTAAGTTTGGACCACCTACTATTGAAAAGGTAGTGTCTTTGGGTTTTTGAACTAATGGAGGGTTAAGAGGTTCTGAATTTTTATCCTTTTAAATTTATTCTTGTCTAGCTTCGGTCTCAATATGAGCTTGAGGTTCTTCTAGTGGAATGTCTTTATGAACAGACTTTTCTGATGTCCCTATGGTTTCCCCTAATTTATTTCCAGAAGGGTTACCTTTGCTTTCCAAGTAGGACTATCCCCTTTAGGTGTCTTCCAATACCTTTATGTTGAGTTAGTAGTTGGGGTGGCACGGCCCCCGTATAGGTTAGTAGGAATTTTAGTAGGGATTCTAGTAGGAGGGCTAGTTTTAATAAATCTATCTTTTGAGTCTATATACCTATTCATGAAAACAAACTATAACTGAAATAAATTCTAACTTCATCACTACTACTGTTGGGTTTTGGGGATGCCTATTATAACAGATGTGCAGGTTCTTACCTCTCATCTTACCACTCACCCACCACCAGCCTATTTCTAAATTTCAAAGCAGAGAATTCAAATCTATCACTAAGTGTCTAGAAGAAAATACTAACTATCTATAACTGAATTTGACCTATCTACCATTGAATTCTACCTATCTTCAACTCCTCGGCAACGACACCAAAATGTTGAGGTGTATTTGTTATCTTAAAGAATCACCAAAATATTTAATTATCGACCAGGGTTGGTAATCTTAGAGTTATGGCACAGTATATGCTGAGGTAGAATGAGACCTAAGTTTCGGCTCGGCAGACCTTAGAAATGTTTAATAAAGAAAAGATCGAAAGATCTTTCAAAATGAAAAACCGAGTCAAACTTTGAAAATACAACTACTGAACAAGTTAAACCTATCTAAACCAACAGATCATAATAGTATCAAGCTATACTACTATACTCTATGGATAATAACTAAAAAGATATAAAAAACAATGTTATTCTAGGAATCGGAACTAAATCAAAACAGAACCACTATAATGAAAATGAAAACTAATAAAAAACTCTAAACTGAGAATTAAAAACATTTGTAAATGAGTTCAGAAACCTATCTATTAGATAATTCAATTGACAACTAACTATGAAACAAAGAACTATATCAACTTAAAGCAAAACTACAAATTACTTTAATGAATTCAACAACTATTCATACATTCAATTCATAATTCAAGTATACACTAAACTACCTAATTCCATTCTCCTTGAGGATTCTGAGGAAGTGTATCAAATGTAATGGGAATAGGAGAGAAGGTGTCAAAGTGACTTTCAAATGTGACAAGGAAACAAAATGGAAACAAATATAATTTAACTTCTACAAATAAATGCAAACTAAAGATTGTCCAACTACAATTAACTTTAAACATTATGACCTATCTTCTATCCATAAGCAATTGACTTGGAACTAATGAAATCTAGAAGCAAGTAGAAAACTTAATAAATATATTTACTTGAATTGAATTTGATTTGGAAGCAAGTAAAAAACTTGATAAAGATATTTTATGTAGAAGCAAGTAGAAAACTTGATAAAGATATTTATTTCTGAACCAAATCCTATTCTATGAACATCTTCATTAACTGTATGAATGGAAAAACTAATCCTAGGCTTAACAAAGAAACTATCGAAATTAAGATACTTTGGAGAAGGAAATTACTAAGTCTAATCTGATATTAATCTTAACGACATATTATAAACTAAACTAAGAATGAAACTGATAAATTCTGTAACAGAAACATATTAACAAATCAGATATGAAAGACATCATTTTTATGACGATGCGGATGACTATCCAAATAACAGTCCAGATGGAGGAAAACGATTTAAACTCAGGAAAGAAGCAAATTGGATGATCTTAACGTCAGCTGGCTGATGCATATGAACCTACAGTGCAAGGAAGCAATGAATAGAGTGTTTAGAAGCTAAGATAACAAGAAGTCACCTATTCTAATTATTGTCTAAGGAATGAACTATTTCTATGGCATAATAAGACAAAAACTGAGATATGAATAAAACTAACCTACAGCTACAGAAAAGAAACTAACAGAACTAATTCTAATTATAAACTAAACTTGAAATAGCAACTAGTTAAGCTCTATCTAATTGCAAAATACTGAAATCAAACTACAAGAAAAACTATGCTTGACCGGTCATTATCAATTCTGTAAATGTAAATTAAATTATCGACAGGAAATAAATTACAAAAAATGAAACAACAGCTATAGGAAAACATAGTTAAATACAATTACTGGAAATGAAAAACTATTTATTTGCAGAAAGGAAAATACAAAATATACACAATAAAACCTTCGGTTGTTGAGGGGCCCTTCCCAGCAATCGGAGATTAAAGCTTTAACTCAACTAATCACCAACAGTAGAACATTAACAGCAGAATTCAGGAATTTCCATTAACTGAGAAAGTTACACAACGTTTCTACAAATTACTGATAGCATGTATGTATATTATTTATTGTCTATTGTCTCATTTTCTCCAAAGCAGACGTATATATATAAATTTACAATCAAAGAGAAGTTCGACATAGTCGACCTCTCTAAAAATAGAAGTCTTAATGATTTACAAACGACTGCATGGTGGTTGATGACAACGCAGAGGCATCTTCCTAAGTCCACGGTGTTGATTCCCTTGGACACGAACAGCTGTGAGTCGGTTTCCTTCCATCATGGGAAGATAATGCATTGGCAGACTAAGCATGGGAGGACGAAGGCTTCTGGATTGTTGACGTGGGCAGAGGTGCGTGCTGTCCGGCTTGGCGAACAGGAAAGATGGAACTCCTGGAGTGTTGACATGAGTTGTAGATGCGTTGTCAAGCAAGGCGAGTGGGAGGGAAAATCTTCTAGAACAGGGGCTCACCAACCACGACAGCCACGTTGCTAACAGAACCCACCTTTCTATTTCTGCCTTTAATGACCATAAATATTCCAACCAGATATTTCATGGGTCGAATGAAGGTCTGAACGGCGGGTTGGATGCAATTGAACGTTTGCAACGTGAACACGCGTCTGAATGGAGGTTCGTTTGAAACCCATTGCCTTCAAAAAAAAATCTAGTTGCCAAGCAAGTCGATAAATGTCAAATAAACATCAATAAATCACAATATGATGATTTTTACCCAAAATTCATGTGATGTGTGAATATATGCATACCTGATCTTATTGACGGTCTGAATGGAGGAAAGAATAACTTATCATATCAAAAATAGTCAAAATAACGCCAATCAGAGCATGTTTACTGATAAAAAATGGTGACAAAATGGACACCAACATTAATATTGTAAACATAGATCACTCAAAATATGCAAAGAAAATGCTACTCCCATGTAGATAGTTGAGACAAAGGGCTAGTGGGGAGCACGAGACAAGGAATCTAAAAACTCCTTTTAGAATTGTTGTAATGCTTCTATGCAAATCTATGGGAAGGCAACTGCAAATGTGTATAAGCTCAATTGGATTCTGTTGATGTATCATGTCACCACACATGGTACTATATTCAACTGGGCAGACATCATTTCGGAGAACATGGCTGAGGCTATATCAGCAGCTCAGGATGGGTTGAAGCAAAACAAAGTTGAATTCTACATGCCCTCTTACCTGATTGATTGCATCCTTATCATAAATCCATTCCATAAGCTGGGATGTTATTGGGTCCTAGGCTAGACCCCCATCTATGTAGCCTATAAGATCATGTGGGCACATAGACATGCTAGTTTCTACAAGCTAATTTGCAAAGAGTTCATAATACCTCTGTATCGATTAATTTTTTATAAAGAGCCAATTGTATGTCAGATGTAGCTTTGGAGGTAATTAGTGAATATGGAGACTAATATTTTACACCAGAAGGCACCTATGTTTGGATGTATGGAGGCACCAAGAGTCCTTCCTTGATGCCTAGGTATGTTACAGACTATGTTATTTTGAAAGAGGCAGTAAGACAAGTTTTTATAAATCAATTTGGACACTTTATAAATGACAATAAAAAACCATCATATCCTCCACTTCCATTCACCGTGCGAGCCTATAAAATTCGTAAAGTCAAAGGGGATAAAAATTTTGTGGAGGAGTTAGAGGCTTATCGCTTTGGGGAGAAAATCTTCGTCGGAAATGATAGCTTACAAAAAATGGCTAAGCATTGCGCATCATGCACAATCAACTATGAGTATTTTGATCACTTCTTGAAAGATGAGGAAGTGTATAGGAGGGAAAAAAACATAGTAGATTTGAATAAAAGGTTTGGTAGGAAAAGAGAGGCAAGCTCAAGTCAAACAAAAGAAGCCTTGAAGGAAGCAGAACTAAAGAAATCCAATGAAGAGGCTCTAGCAGCAGAAAAGGAAAAGAAGATTCCAGTCGAAACTCTAGTAAAAAAATGTGAAGAAATTGCAAGAAGAAGCATTATCAAAGAAGCTACAAGAAGAGCAACTTGCTAAGCAGGAAGAAGGAAGAAGACAAAGAGAGAAAGAAGAAGAGGATGCAAAAAGAAAAGAAGAACAACAGAAATCAAGTGAAGAGGCACCAGAGCAAGAAAGGAAGATATTACAAGATGAAGCCAACAAAAGAGCAGAACAAGAATAACAGATCAAGAAAGCTTTGGAAGATAAGAAAATTCAAGAGGAAGATTAGAATCGACAAGATATGGATGTAGATAATCCTGCTCATTCTAATACAGAAATACCTCTTACTGGAGGTCACCTTCCATTGCCTGAGATCAGACTCACGCCATTCATGCCTTCAAAACAATACTCTGTATCTAAACTTGAGACTATTGTCTTCGATCCAAAGAGGAAAACCATCTTGAAGAGAACTGAGAAGAGATTGAATATTGGTACTCAGCCGGACATTGTGACTGTTGATGTATATGTAACTTCGGAATGTATTTCATCTGTATATTTTATATATATTTATTGTACCCTTATAAGAGATGTGTTATCCTCTATAAGGAAGTGTCGTCATGTGGATTGACAAGTGTCACAAGTGTGTGTATTTGCCGATGGGTTATTAGACCACCATGTGGGGTCGGCCCTGATTTATATATATTATAATGTGGATGTATCTAAGTAGACAAGTCGGCCCCATAAGGTCACTGGAAAAAAAAGGTGAGTATAAATAGAGATAGGAGATCTCTATTTTACTCACTCGGAAAAGTAACTCACTCTCGCTCTCAAAAGTGGCGCACTAGTGAGGAAGAGGAGGATCATCTTCTAGGAGACTATCTCAGTGTTATTTGGTTATATTTTGGTTGAGCCATTGCTCTCTCTATCTCTGAGGAAGTTGTGGGGTTTTTCACCTTAGGGTTTTCCCCACGGAAACTCTGTGTCTCTTGTCTCTTATGCTTTTGATTCTTGTGATGCTTGTCATATTGTGATTGTCATGCATTGATATACTGTATATGTTATTCTCTCAGCAAAGATCCTAGAGTATAATGAATTAATGCTCAAAATTTAACATGGTATCAGATCTAACCTGAGAAGAAGACATTTTGCAGTGACGGAAGCTTGAGTTCCTTGTTTATTGGGTTTCTCTCCATAGATTTTTGAAAATCAGTATAGTAGATTGACTCTACTCATCAAGGCACATCTATCTGTCCAATCAGAACTCAGTTCCGAGCATTTTAAGTTTTGGCCCTAAAAATTAGGGTTTCCACAAAAATAGGAATTTCTGGAATCTGAAGGAACAGTTGGAAGCTCCTTGCAAAAATAGAAGTTTAGAGCTTTGGATCGAGATTTTTGGTTGGGTAGATCTCTGGGAAACTCAAACCCTAATTCAGGGCTCTCCCTAGTGAAACCGGGAGGAAAAAAAGGCAATTCTGAAGGGAAAGACTTTGTTGATCTCAAATTCTGAATGCACCAGGCTGATCAACTCACCAAAGCACATCTTTCTATCCTTTCAGAAATTTGAAATTCACATTTTGAATTTTTAGGGTTTCTCTGAAAAACCCTAATCCGAGACTAGATCCAATTTTCAGCACTTCAAGTGGTAAGTTCTAAATCTTTTCTGTTTCCATTTGAAGTACTCTTTAAGATGTCTCTCCACACCAAGCTTGAGGATAAGCTTGAAGGGGCTGATAACTTCCGAGCCTGGAAGTATAGGATTGGGTTAATCCTGGAAGAGAATGAGTTGGACTCATATGTGAAAGAAGACATCCCTATCCTAGAGGATGAAGAGGCCAAGGTATTGCACAAGAAGAACTTGGTCAAGGCAAAGAGAATCATTTCTAATTCTATCAAAGACCATCTCATACCCCATGTGTCTTCTCTTAAGACACCCAAGGAGATGTTTGACTCTTTGACCAAGCTGTTTGAAGGGAAGAACATAAATCGGAAGATGACCCTGCGGAACCAATTGAAAGGAGTAAAGTTTCAGAATGGAGAAACCATTCAATATTATTTTTCAAGGGTCTCCCAGATCAAGGAACAACTAGAAGCAGTGGATGAAATGGTGGAGAATGGTGAAGTGGTGATGACCACTCTAAATGGCCTACCTAGGTCATGGGATTCCTTTATCCAAGGAATTTGTGCAAGGAAGAAGTTGATCTCCTTCAGTAGACTACGGGAAGAATGCTCACAAGAAGAAGCAAGGCTTGTGGCACGAGAAGAAAAGATGGGGAATGAAGATCAAGCTCTCACAGCTCACACCAAGAAAGGGAAGTCCAAGAGAGAGCCATCTCACTCCAAGAGATCTTCACGTCACTTCAAAGAAAGAAGAATATGCTTCACCTATAATGAGAAAGGACATATTGCCATAAATTGTCCCAAGAACAAGAAGGACAACAACATCTCCAACAAGAAGAAGAAGGGTAGCAAAAGAAGGTTTCATGCTCATGCTGCCGAAGATGATGAACCCCCAAAGAAGAAGGCTAGGGCAGAAAGTGATAGTAATGATGACTCATCAAGTGAAGAAGAGTATGTTCTGATCTCTGCTCTCACAGGTACCATCTCCCATGGTTGTAATGATTGGTTGATTGATAGTGTGGCTTCCAAACACATGACTGGGTTTAAGGAATCTTTTGTGAATCTATCTGAACATGAATCATCCCATAAGGTGAAACTTGGGGAGGACTATCAATACCCAATCAAAGGAAGTGGTGAAGCCTCCTACAACCTAGATTCTGGAAAATCCTTGAAGATGAAAGAAGTACTTTATGTACCTAGGCTCAAGAGGAACTTACTCTCCATCTCTGCATTGGATGCAAAAGGTATGAGGGTTGCATTTGTGGATGGACAAGTCCTAATGTGTCCAAAGGGAAAGACCATAGATGATGCAGTAGTGATTGGAGAGCAAGAGGGAGGCTTGTATAAATTGAAGGGACAACCTGAACATGCCATGGTGCATGAATCCATGGAGCCAAGTGAACTTTGGCATAGAAGACTTTCTCATATGCACTATAGAGCACTTCCAATTGCAAGCAAGGCAGTAGAGGGTCTTCCTGAAATCAAGGCCAAACATGAAGGTGTTTGCAAAGGATGTGCAAAAGGTGAGAACATTAAGAAGGCTTTCCCAAGCAATGAAAGCAAGGCAAAAGACATCCTAGAAATCATCCACTTAGATGTATGTGGCCCTATGTCATCCAGTTCCCTGAGTGGGTATGTTTACTATGTCTCATTTATTGATGACTTCTCCAGGAAGACTTGGGTATACTTCTTGAAGAGCAAAGATGAGGTGCTTCATAAATTCAAGGAATTCAAAACCTTGATGGAGAATCAAACTGACAAGAAGATCAAAACATTCAGATCCGACAATGGTGGAGAATTCATCTCAAGTGACTTCAAGAAGCTTTGTAGTGATTCAAGGATTAAGAGGGAGTTGACTGCTCCTTATAATCCACAACAAAATGGAGTTGCAGAAAGGAAGAACAGAACTATCATGGAAGCAGCAAGGGAAATGCTACATAACCAGGATCTACCTATGCATCTATGCGCAGAAGCAGCTAGAACAGTTGTATATGTGCAGAACAGAACACCCCACAAGATATTGGACAACAAGACACCATAAGAGGTCTTTTCTGGTAAGAAACCTGAAGTCAGTCATCTCAGAATATTTGGTTGTCCAGTATATACTCATGTCCCAAAGGAAAAGAGGATTAAACTATATCCTTCAAGAAAGAAGGGTATCTTTGTGGGTTACAGTGAAAGCTCGAATGCTTACAGAATATAATTTCCAGGGTTCAAGAAGATTGATGTCAGCAGGGATGTAACATTTGATGAAAACTCAGCATTCATCAAATCAAGGAAGGAACCCATCGAAGTTTATGAAGAACCTAAGGAAACAAGATTTCAAGACACCACCATGACTGAAGCAGTTCCAGAAGTTGTTAGTGAAGTTGAAGATCCGCAAGAACCTGTAGATCCAACCCGTGAGGATAACTCTCACAAAAGGAAACCTGCATGGGCTAGAGAGCTCATTCAAGATGCAGAAAGATTTGGCATTCCAGAAGAAGAACAAAGAGCAAAGAAGAGAACCAGATCACAAACCAGCTATGTTGCTTTACTCTATGACATTATGAACCAAGAGCCTTCCAGTTATGAAGAAGCGGCGGAAAAGAAAGAATGGAAGGATGCCATGGTTGAGGAATACCAATCAATAATGAAGAATGATTTCTGGGATGTTGTCCCAAGACCTAAAGAGAAGTCTGTTGTGACTTCCAAATGGATCTTCAAAATCAAGCATGCTGCAGATGGAAGTGTAGAGAAATACAAGGCAAGATTCGTAGCTCGTGGCTTCTCTTAGAAAGAGGGAATAGATTATGAAGAAATTTTTGCACCTGTAGCCAAGTATACTTCCATCAGAAGAGTACTTGCCCTGGCTGCAACAATGAGATGGAAAATACACCAGATGGATGTCAAGACTGCTTTTTTGAATGGTGTAGTTGAAGAGGAAGAATATGTGGAACAGCCACTTGGTTTTGAAATACATGACAGGGAGTCATATGTGTGTAGATTGAAGAAAGCCTTGTATGGATTGAAGCAAGCTCCCAGAACCTGGTATGGTAGGATGGACAGTTTCCTATCTAGTTTGGGCTTTACCAAGAGTAAAGCAGATTCCAACCTTTACTACAAGGTTGAGGAAGGGAATCCTGTGATTCTACTCCTGTATGTGGATGACTTATTTGTAACAGGAGATGACAGACTGATTGCAGATACTAAGAGGAAGCTTGCTGCCGAGTTCGAGTTGAGGAACTTGGGGATGATGCACTATTTGTTTTTGGCATGGAGGTGTGGCAGAGTGTAGATGGAATCTTCCTTGGACAAGGGAAGTATGCAGTAAGAGATCCTAAAGAGGTTCGGGATGATGGATTGCAAGGCCATGGCCACACCTATGACATCGAATCTGAAGCTTCTATGTGATGCTTCATCTGAGCCGGTTGATGTCTCTATGTATCGTCAGATGATTGGGTCCTTGATGTACCTGATGAACACGAGACCAGATATTTGCTTTGCTGTGAACACATTGAACCAATTCCTGATGGATCCGAGGAGTGTTCACCTGGTTGCTGTAAAGCATGTTCTGAGGTACCTGAAGGGTACAGTGGATTTTGGGCTCAAGTATGAAGCGAATCAAAAGTTTAACCTGCAGGGTTATGTTGATTCAGATTGGGCTGGCAGTGCTACAGATAGGAAGAGCACATTTGGATGTTGCTTCAGTATGGGATCAGGTGTGATCTCTTGGTTTAGCAGGAAGCAGTCCTGCGTGGCACTGAGTACAGCTGAGGCAGAGTATGTTGCAGCCTGTTCAACTAGCTGTGAGGCAGTATGGTTATGGAAGCTACTGTCTGAGTTATTTGATCTCCCGTTGGATGCTACTGGTATCTTCTGTGATAACCAGAGTTGTGTGAAGCTGTCCGAGAACCTAGTGTTTCATGACAGGTCGAAACACATAGAGATAAAATATCACTATATCAGGGATATGGTGCAGAGAGGAGCGGTGAAGCTCCTGTATGTTGCGACGGACGAGCAGATTGCAGATGTGCTGACGAAGCCACTAGCCAGGGTGAAGTTCGAGTACTTCAGATAGAGGCTTGGCATTCTTCAGATCGAGGACACTTCAAGGAAGAAGTGATGGACACATTTGCCGAAGCCATTCCAAGCATGTTGGAAGGGGGATCCTTCACATGGCTGTGGATGTAAGAGCTGGATGATGAGCATCAGGATGATGTTCTGGTTTCTGCTTGGATATGATCAGTTGGATCATTATATGTATATATGTATGCATCATGTTGGATGCTGGATATGATCAGTTGGATCATTTATATGTATGTACACATCATGTTGGATGCTGGATATGATTGGTTGGATCATGTGTATGTATTTTGTATACGCATCATGTTGGATGCTGGATATGATCAGTTGGATCGTTTATGTATGTACGCATCATGTTGGATGCTGATGGATACATTGTGTGGATCATGTATCTTAGTATGATCAGGTAGATCATGTATGTTGATGGATACATTGTGTGGATCATGTATCTATGTATGTATCAGGTAGATACATTGTATATGTTGATATGTATCAGGTAGATACTTGGTGTGCATCAGATGGATGCATTGTATGATCAGGATGATCGTGGATGACGAGCTTCTCCAGATCACATGCAGTAGGATGTTGCAGTGATGATGATCAGGATGATCATGTGTACATCAGGATGATGTATGATGAGTATCAGATGATACTTTGTGGTCGTGGATCAGGTTGTGCAAGTAAGCATGTAATTTGTGCCCTGGGAGATTTGCAGATGGTCTTTCGAGGTTTTGCCTATGGCATGTAATTTGGTGCCCTGGGACATCTGGCAAATGCTCTTTCAAGGTTTTGCTTGGGAGGACATATAATTTGTGCCCTGGGAGATCTGCAGATAGTCTTTCGAGGTTTTTCCTATGGCATGTAATTCGGTGCCCTGGGATATCTAGCAGATGCTCTTTCGAGGTTTTGTCCTATGGCATGTAATTTGCTCCTGGGAGATCTGGACAGGATGAAAAAGGCCTCATATGCTTCAGCCAGGTTTTTCCATGACCACATGTAATTTTCTCCTGGGAGATCTGGACAGGATGAAAAAGGCCTCAGATGCTTCAGCCAGGTTTTGTGGTGGACCACATGTAATGTGCTCCTAGGAGATCCGACAGGTAGAGCTATGTGCTCGTAACAGCCTGGGATGCTTCAGCCAGGTTTTGTGGTGAGATCACATGTAATGTGCTCCTAGGAGATCCGACAGGTAGAGCCATGTGCTCGTAACAGCCTGGGATGCTTTAGCCAGGTTTTGTGATGGGTCACATGTAATGTGCTCCTGGGAGATCCTACAGGTAGAGTTGTGTGCTCGTAATAGCCTGGGATGCTACAGCCAGGTTTTGTGATGCACGTAATAAGTCCTGAGGATTCCACAGTATGGCCAGTGATGATGAAGACTTGCAGATGGCGGGCCTACATCCAGTATGAAAAAGGACTGGCTCTGTAGAACTTCCTATGACGAGTAGAGTCAGATATTGGTTGAGATAGCAGCAGCAGTGATGATGATGATGACGATGCATCGATGACGATGATCCAGAGAAGAAGACTTGTCTAGCAGATCTGTGTCGAGAAATACCTTCCTAGTTAAGAGGGAGTGTTGATGTATATGTAACTTCGGAATGTATTTCATCTGTATATTTTATATATATTTATTGTACCCTTATAAGAGATGTGTTATTCCTCTATAAGGAAGTGTCATCATGTGGATTGACAAGTGTCGCAAGTGTGTGTACTTGCCGATGGGTTATTAGACCACCATGTGGGGTCGGCCCTGATTTATATATATTATAATGTGGATGTATCTAAGTAGACAAGTCGGCCCCATAAGGTCACTGGAAAAAAAAGGTGAGTATAAATAGAGATAGGAGATCTCTATTTTACTCACTCAAAAAAGTAACTCACTCTCGCTCTCAAAAGTGGCGCACTAGTGAGGAAGAGGAGGATCATCTGCTAGGAGACTATCTCAGTGTTATTTGGTTGTATTTTGGTTGAGCCATTGCTCTCTCTATCTCTAAGGAAGTTGTGGGGTTTTTCACCTTAGGGTTTTCCCCACGGAAACTCTGTGTCTCTTGTCTCTTATGCTTTTGATTCTTCTGATGCTTGTCATATTGTGATTGTCATGCATTGATATACTGTATATGTTATTCTCCCAGCAAAGATCCTAGAGTATAATGAATTAATGCTCAAAATTTAACAGTGACTATTCAAGAAAGTACTTTAGTAGAAGGTACTAAGAAAGACCCAAATTTCACATCCTATGTAGATGCAGACAACATAGACAATTTAACTGAGGATTTAGAACGAAGCAAAGACAAGATGATCAAGCTAAAGGATAACTTGGTGAAAGCTCATAGTGAGGGGATAGAGGTAAAAAGAAAGTGGGATTCCCTAGAAGTAGAGAAGGAAAAGATTTTTCTAGATCTTCAGAGTCTTAAAGATGAGAAAGACTCCTTAAATGTGCAATTAGTCATAATGGAAGGAGAAAAGACAGATTTCCAAGCTCCGATAAGCGAGATAGAACGCAAGGGAATTCAGTTAGATCAACATGTAAGATCCCTTGTAATGGAAAAGGGAACCTTGCAAACTCAAATAGACAAATTAACTAAAGAAAAGGAGTCCCTGATAGAGCAACTCGAATCTTCTCAATCCCAAAAACAAGACATAACACCATTTTATGATCATGCTTGTGAATTGCATAAACAATTTTTTCACTCCCAAGAGTTGCTGACATAACAGACTTATGAGTTAAAAGAAATGGTCATTAGATTGAATCAGATCTCTGCAAAAGCTTCAACTACAGAATAGAAAATAGTGGATACCTATATTAAAGTAAAGAATTTGATTGTATGGAAAGGAAAGGTCAAATAAATCCCCGCACACTTGCCTAGAAGAACAGTTGTTGAGTTAAAATTGGATATATCTCTCTTAGAGAGTTATCGAAAATCAACCAAAAGGATAAAGAACAAGGTACATAAGTCAATCACAAAATGTGAAGATGTCTATCAAGCTATATATCAATCATTCCAGAAATGTCACCTTCCACTCGCTAAGTCCATTGATGAGTTAACACCCAAAGAACAACATATAGCATAATTGAGAGATAATATAGATGAAGATATGATTTACATCAAAAAACTAGGCGTACTCACTGCAGAAGATCTTCAACAGCATGTCGGATAGGAAACTCTAAATGCTTACTTTTTGGGAGAAGGTAACAAGGATGCAACAAAAGGATTGATTGATATGGTCAAAGAGTTGTCTGCATATGAAATAACTTTAAATTTATTAGATCCTCAACAATTAAATGTAATATCTTATGAGAGTGATCTTTGGGATAATTGCATTCAAAGTAAAGAGAATATTACATCCAATTGATGTAATTTGTAATTTTCTTATTTATTTTTGGTTATTTTTTGGTGCAACCACAAAAGACAAAACTGTGAAAACCAAAAGTTAGGATGGAATGTAAAATGATCAATCGCATAAAGATGAATTTTGTAAAGACCAACCTAGATCCAAATCCTAGGCTCTATCAAGTGCCGAGAAGGATCAAATCTCCCTAGGTGCAAACCTCTCCTTGAATAGCTACTTGAGTACAATACTTGAGCCACCTAATCCTAAGCTCTAAAGTCTCTAGTTTAAGTCTCATATTTACTTTTTACTTTGTATTATTATTTTTTGTTTATGGCCGACATAATATTTATTACTTTTTACTTTGTATTATGCTTTTTTGTTTACTTTGTATTATTTTGTTACTCGACAAACACTCTAAAGTCTCATATTTACTTTTTACTTTGAATTAAAAGTTAAAAGTAAAGTCTCTAGTTTAAGTCTCATATTTACATTTTACTTTGTATTATTCTTTTTTGATTATGATCGACATAATATTTACCACCTAATCCTAAGCTTTAAAGTCTCTAGTTTAAGTCTCATATTTAATTTTTACTTTGTATTATTCTTTTTTGTTTATGGTCGACATAATATTTATTACTTTTTACTTTGTATTATTCTTTTTTGTTTATGGCCAACATAATATTTTTACTTTGTATTATTTTGTTTCTCGACAAACACACACATGTTACAAGATCTCCCTCATACTGGGTTCTAGAGCGCCTCTCGGCGCAATAAATAGAATAGAGAAGAGTAGAAAGGGGCTTTTGGCTAGTGCAATAGAAAAGAGGTACCATTTTGTATGAGAACTACTTTACTACTAATGAGAAAGAACTATTTTGTTGGGTGAAGGCTTACATGGAGTTTTGCATGGAATTTTATGAATGAATGCGCAGAATTATTTCTTCCTTTGTTCATCTATATATAGTAAGCTCTTTCCTTCTTTATTGGAGCTTTATTGGATTATTTTAATGGTATGTGAATTATTTTACTAATGGTAATTATAAATGCAATGTTCTATGTAAAAATGAGTAATGAATTAAACAAATGTTGTACCAAAGTTATCTTTGTGTAATTATTTTACTATGATTGTGGATGCTTTTCTTTCAATAATCTAATAGTTGAAGTTGTATAAGCAATCTCATCCATTACTCATATTTTACATTTTTCTCCTTACAAGGATAGATTAGACTAGTTAGTTAAAGATGTGTGCTTTAGTATAATAGTTTTAGTTGATTGATAAGGTAGAAGTGGTAAGACGAGAGGTAAGAACCTGCGCATCACTTGTGAGGATGTCATCTAGATATACGACCACAAAATAATTGGTGAATGGCTATAGGATATCATCCATCATCCTCATGAAGGTTGTTGGAGAATTAGTCAATCCGAAAGGCATGACCAACCACTCAAAAATTCCTTCCTGAGATTTGAAGGCAGTATTCCAGACATCGGTCTGCTCAATTGGCACTTGATGATAGCCAGACTTCAGATCAATCTTGTTGAAATATTTGGCACACTTGAGTTGGTCAAGAAGGTCGTCGATCCGAGGACTGGGATACCGATTCTAGACTGTGATCTTGTTTAGATCTTAGTAGTCAATACAGAGTCGCCATGTACCATCTTGCTTATGTGCCAACACAATTGGGCTCCCACAAGGTGAGGAGCTAGGTCCAATGTTACCCCTTTGGATTAAATCTTGAATCTGGCATTTGATTTCTTCATTTTCCATGAGGGAACACTTGTATACTGTATCGTTAGGTAAAGGCGCGCCAGGTATCAAATCAATGGGATGCTTGCCCTTGCAATGTATTGGCACCTTGGCAAGTGTGGTGAAGATGTCCTTGTATACTTCCACGATCTTGTCCACCTGGTTTTGTTGTGCATAGGGGCTATGTGTGGTGGTGGTGGATGTTGCTGCAATCTTTCGTTCTCCTTCAAAATGAACCATGAAGAGGATGAATTTCCATGTCTAGGAGATTACCTTATTGAACTACTTAGCTGTGATGAGGGACATTCCAGTAGTGGGAAGTGTCTCTAGTATCCTATAGAGTTTCTTTCCCAAGGTAATAATGACACTACGATGTCTAGACTCATACACAGCATGATGTTTCCATATATATGGTTGTCCTAAAAGAACATCACAAACTTCAAGCGGGGAAACATCACACATTACCTCATCTTTGAAGGGCTTGATGCCATAGGAGAGGCGGCACTGTGGACTGACGTGAATGTCTCGTCCCTGTCTCAGCCAACCGATATTGTATGGTTGGGTATGTGGAATCGTCGAAAGATTCAACCTTTTGACGACCTCGACTGAGATGAGGTTCTTCTGGCTACCACTATCAATAATGAAATATAGTGGGGTCTGCTGCACCCATAGTTGAGAATGAAAGAGGCACTCCCCTTCCTCTGGATCCTCTGACTCTTATGTTTGGATCTTTTCAGTTGCGATGGTGCAACTTACTTCCGCGTCAATGATCTGATTTCACCTTTATTTCTCTACATCAAAGTCTCATTAGGAGTCTGGATCCGGGTATTTCATCTCAGCCAACAAGGATTCTTTTGAGCAGCATTCATCAGTGTTGTTCCAGGGGATCTTGTGGAATTCGCACCACTTTCCAGTGTCCTTCTTTGATTTCCCATTACCCTTCTACTCCAAAGGCTTGGGCTGGTTTTCAGGGCTTTGGTTGTCCTTGCTCTGTCCTTTTCCTTGTGAATTAGGTCCACATTTTCTAGGCTTATGCTGTTGATTTGCAGACCCAAAATCCCGCTTATTCTTTTGATTAAACTTATGCTCAATCTTGACGGCATACCAATAAGTTTCTCCTAGTGAGGATATGTCTAGGAAATCCATCTCCATCTGAATGTACCTGTGTAGGCCACTACGGTACTTTACGACCAAGTGTCGTTCAGAGTCTCTAATACCCAGTTTTGAGCATAGGGTATGGACCATGTTGGTAAACTATGGCACTATCTAGTCTCTTTCCTGGCGCAAACTTGTCCACCTGGTGTACTAGTCATCATAGTTTTCGACTCGGTATAACTCCTCCTTGACGGCATCGACAAAATCCGCCCAAGTGGGTTCTATCATGAATAGTTCAGACTCTTCTCCTGCTTTCCTCTCGTAGTACCCATCCCACCAATCTTTGACATGGGGGAGGGACTTAAGGAATGCGAATGTGATTTTTTCATTGTCGGAAAAATTTTGAACAGAAAAGTAACCCTCTAACAGATTTAACCATTTCTCCAAAGCATCTGCATATATCTTGCCTTCAAATAAGGGAAAGTCAAAGTTAACTTGTACCTTGAATGGAGTCGCACCCTTGAAACGACTGCTTGTTGAATGTTCATCTGAAATTGTCGGCATTCTTCGAAGGATATGGGCGAAATTATCCATCATCTCGTTCCTCTGTCGTGCAACGACTTCCTCGGGCAACAACTTAATAGGATCTCATGCTCCGTCATTTATTTTTTCTTCCCCCGCCATGTGAGTCTACTTGGACCAACAATAGGGGTTTTCCCCAACCTCAACTAGTTCGAGACCCAACTCTAGATATTCAGATCTCGTTGGAGACATGCACTAAGAAACCACAAGAGTAGAACGGAAACCACAAGAGTAGAACGCTCTGATACCACTGATCCGGATTTATGTGAGAACGAAATGAAAGAGCATAAATATATTCACATACACAAATATATGGCAAGAAACACAGTGTTGTATGGCCCATGTCGAAGTGGACAAAGCTTGAAATGGGGTCCTCTGAGCCTCTCTTTCTGCAAATGCAACCAAACCTTATCACCTACCTGGTACTTGTGTTGAACCCGATGTTGGTCATGTCGTTGCTTGTACTTATTGTTGGCCTTTTACAAAATTTCATGAACCTGGTGGTGGATATGATGGATTCATTCAACAAATCAGGTGGCCTTATCATCCTAAGTCTGAGCATGGGAAGCTTCCTCTCGTGTGGATGCAATGGGAAGATTACATCAATTGGGACCAGTGGTTGGAACCCCGGGCACACTTGAAAAGGAATTTGGTCAGTAGAGCTATGAAGGGATCTGTTATAGCTATGTTGAACATAAGGAAGGCTCTCATCCCATGTGCGGGGATGTTTAGAATTTTACATTCTCAGAATATGCACAATCATCCTGTTAAGTACCTTTGTTTTTCCATCGGTCTACGGGTGGAAGGCAGTCGATTTAGTGAGATTCGTATCCATCAATGACCATAGGATGGACCAAAAAGTGATTAGCAACCTCCTGTCCCGATCTTAAATGATAGCTTGTGGCAGCCCGAAATGAACCCAAACGCCCTCGAAGAAGAGATTAGCAGTGACTTCGGCAAAATTGTTTTTCTTGCAAGCTATCAGAATAGCCATCTTAGAGAAGCATTCCACGACCACAAACACACAGTCATTATCATGCTTGGTTCAAGGTAGTCCGTACATGTAATCCATGGAGATGGATTCCTAGGGCCCATCGAGAGTGAGAAGAGGGGTGTACAACCCCTGCTTTTTTATGGCAAGTTTCGTGATGGCGCAAGCAGTGTAGGATCTAATGTATCAGCCGACATCTTGTAGTAGCTTGGGCCAATAAGAATACTTCTGCAATATTTCCACTAAATTTTCGGTGCCGAAGTGCCCTGCCACCCAATTGTAATGTGCTTCCCAAATCATCTTCGCACTCTCGCTTGAAGGAACACAGAGATGGCCCAAGTGGCATAGAAATCCTTCTTGGAGATAAAATTATGCCACGGGTGTTCCTACACATAGGGCTTGTTCGATGGGAAAAAACTCAGGATCACTGCTATATAGCTTAGAACACCTAGAGGTCTCGTGGCCACAAGAGTTGAGCACCGTGGTCAATGCTGCTACTAGAGGTCGACTGAGGCAATCAGTGACTCGATTGGTGCTTTTCTTATTATATTTAATGTTCAAGTGGAATTGTTGCAAATAAGTGGACCACTTCTGGTGGCGTTCATTCTGTAAATTTCCTTGGTTTTGCATGAACTGTAAAGTCTTGGGATCAGTGTGGATGACCGTTTCTTTTCCAAGGATGTAATGTTTCCATTGGTGGCAGGCTTGGACAATGGAATACATTTCCTTGTCATAGGTGTGGTACTTACGGACTGCATCTGAAAGTGTCTCACTGGGATAGGCCATTGGATGGCCATGCTGAGAGAGGACTGCACCAATAGCATAGTCCGAAGCATCTCTCTCAATCTCAAAGGTTTGTTGCAGATCTAGTAAGGAAAGGACGGGCGCCGAACATAAGCGGTTCTTCAGCTGCTCAAATGCTTGTTGTTGTGATTTGCACCAAATGAACTTCGCCCTAGATCCCCCTTTTGTCACCTAGCTAAGGGACCAAACAATATTAGAGAATCCCAACACAAATCTACAATGGAATTTGGAAAGACCTAGGAAGCTATGAAACTCTATGAGAATTGTTGGGGTTGTCCAATTGTGAATGGCGTTGATCTTTGTCGGATCCACATGAACACCATATTCATCCACGATGTATCCGATATATTGAACACTCTCCATGCCAAATGTGCACTTCTCTAGATTGGCGTATAACTTGTGTTGTCGTTGGGTGCTAAGGACCTAGTGGATATGATGCAAATGTTCCACCCATGTTCTGTTGTAGATGAGGATGTCATCTAGATATATGCCCACAAAATAATTGGTGAATGGTCATAGGATATCGTCCATCATCCTCATGAATCTTGTTGGAGCATTATTCAATCCGAAAGGCATGAAGAACCAATAAAAAAGGACTTCCCGATATTTCAAGGTAGTCTTCCAGACATCGGTCTGCTCAATTGGCACTTGATGATAGCCAGACTTCAAATCAATCTTGCTGAAATATTTGGCACCCTTAAGCTGGTCAAGAAGGTCGTCGATCCAAGTAATGGGATATCGATTCCAAACTGTGATCTTGTTTAGAGCTCGGTAGTCAATACAGAGTCGCCATGTCCAATCTTTCTTTTGTGCCAACACAATTGGGCTCCCACAAGGTGAGGAGCTAGGTCGAATGTGACCCTTTAAGATTAAATATTGAATCTGGCGATTGATTTCTTCATTTTCCTTGAGGGAATTCCTGTATACTCGATCATTAGGTAAAGGCACGTCGGGTATCAAATCAATGGGATGCTTGACTTTGCAATGTATTGGCACCCCGACAGGTGTGGTGAAGATGTCCTTGTATGCTTCCATGATCTTGTCCACCTGTTTTTTTTGTCCATAGGGGCTCTATGTGGAGGTGGTGGATGTTGTTGCGTTATTTCATTCTCCTTCAGAATGAACCATGAAGAAGACGAATTTCCCTGTTTGGGAGATTACCTTCCTGCACTACTTAGATGTGATGAGGGACATTGCAGTAGTGGGAAATGTCTCTGGTATCCTATAGAGTTTCTTTCCCAAAGTAATATTGACACTACAATGTCTAGGATCATACACAGCATGATGTTTACACATATATGGTTGTCCTAAAAGAACATCACAAAATTCAAGCAGGGCAACATCACACATTACCTCATCTTTGAAGGGCTTGATGTCGTAGGAGAGGCGGCACTGTTGACTGATGCGAATGTATCGTCCATGACTTAGCCAACCGATATTGTATGGTTAGGGATGTAGAACCGTCGGAATCTTCAATATTTTGACGACCTCGACTAAGATGAGAATATTTTGGATACCACTATCAACAATGAAATGTAGTAGGGTCCCCTGCACCCTCCTCTGACTCTTCTAGTTGGATATTTGCGGGTATGATGGTGGAAGTTGGTTCCATGTCAATGATCTACTTTCCCCTTTCTTTCTCTACATCAGACTCTGAGTTGGAGTATGGATCCAGGGATTTCATCTAATCCAACAAGGATTGTTTTGAGCGGCATTCATCAATGTTGTGCCAGGGGATCTTATGGAAATTGCACCACTTTTAAGTGTCCTTATTCGATTTCCCATTACCCTTCTTTGCCTACGGATTGGGCTGGTTGTCGTGGCTTTGGTCATCCTTTCTCTGTCCTTTGCCTTGTGAATTAGGTCCACCTTTTCCAAGCTTCTATTGTTGATTTGCAGACCCAAAATCTCGCTTATTCTTTTGCTTAAACTTCTGCTCAATCTTGATGCCATACTGATAAGCTGCTCCTAGTGAGTATATGTCCAGGAAATCTATCTCCATATGAATGTACCTATGCAGGCCACTACGGTACTTTAGGACCAAGTGTCGTTCAGAGTCTCTAATACCTAGTTTGGAGCGTAGGTTATGGAACATTTTGGTAAACTCTGACACTATCTGGTCTCTCTCCTAGCGCAAAGTTGTCCACCTGGTGTACTGGTCATCATAGTTTCCGACTGGGTATAAATCCAACTTGACGGTGTAAACAAAGCCGCCCAAGTGGGGTATATCCTAAATATTTCAGACTCTTATCCTGCTTGCCTCTCGCAGTAAATATTTCAAACTCTTATCTTGCTTATCTCTAACAGATTTTACCATTTCTCTAAAGCATCTGCATCTATCTTTCCTTCAACTAAGGAAATTTCAAAGTTAACTTGTACCTTCTACGAAGTCGCACCCCCTAAATGGTTTCCCGTTGAAGGTGCTTCTGTCATCGTCGGCATTCTTCGAAGTATCTAGGCGAAATTATCCATCATGTCTTTCCTCTATCATGCAAGGGCTTCCTCGAGAAACAATTTAATAGGGTCTCCTGATTCATCGTCTCTCTTTTCTTCCCCCGCCATGTGAGTCTCCTTGGACCGACGAGAGGGGTTTTCCCCAAGCGCAACTAGTTCGATACCCAACTCTCGATATTCAGATCTCATCGGGGACATGCACTGAGAAACCACAAGAGCAGAACGCTCTGATGGTACTGATCCGGATTTATGTGAGAACAAAATGAAAGAGCATAAATATATAAACATACATATATATATGGAAAGAAACACAATAATACAGTAAACTCAGATTCTATTAAATGAATGAAACAGAACAAACTGTAAAACAAAAGCAGCTAGAATGGTGGTAGCTATATCTCTGAGAAGAGATTTGGCGGCTACTCTCATTCATGACAAGATCAATACAAGAAGAGGTCGCAAGAAACTATTTATCATAAGCATGAGGGAAAGAACCCTAAACATCCAAAAACCTAATCTTAGAAGATGAACCATCATAAAGTTTGTGGACCCAAGGTGGTTAGTTGAACATTCAACTTCACGGGGTAATAACTTTTGCATACAATCTTCTTTTGGGGCACTCAATAGTCTATTGGAAAGGTCTATCCAATATTTACAACCTTTTTCAATGATTAGTTCATGTCAACGGCAGCCACTGACCTCCTGAATCTCCAAAAAACGTCGTTTAGGGCCTCAAAACGGCCCCGAAACTTCGGGACCCAAAAAAATATAGAAAAATTACTAAAAAAAATACCAAAATAGAAAACTGTTTTGAGCCATTGGAATAGGTGGGTGGCCACCTATATCCATCTGGATTAGTACTCCCCCCTTAGGAAGCAATGGTCTCCATTGCGTTGATTTTCTCCATCAAATGGGGAAACTTCTGTTGAACTTGACTCCTAGTGAGCCACTTGCCTTGGTGGAGTAGTTTCCATGCTTTGACAACCCGATATAGTTGGATTTTATACTGGTGGGTGCCCTTAACCTATGTGTCCATGATCTAATCAATAGTTTCCTATTCCATGCAATTGAGATTAAGCTCTGTAGGTGTTAATTTCTCTACTACCTCCGAGGTGTCCAACAATGGTGGAAAATATGGGTTAAGGAGATCCACATTGAATACTAGGTACAGGCCAAGGAATGGAGGAATGCTTAATTCGAAGGCATTGTGACCAACTGCCTTGGTGATGTTGTATGGCCCATTTCGAAGTGGACGAACCTTGTGATAGGGTCCTGTGAACCTCTCTTTTTGCAAATGCAACCAAACCTTATCACCCACCTGGAACTTGTGTGGAACCCGATGCTGATCATGTCGTTGCTTGTACTTAAGGTAGGCCTTTTCCAAAATGTCATGGACCTGTTGGCGGATGTGTTGGATACGTTCAACAAATCAAGTGGTCTTATCAGCCTCAGTCTGAGCATGGGAAGATTCCTCCCATGTGGATGCAAGGGGAAGAGATACATCAATTGGGGCCACTAGTTGGAACCCCAGGCACACTTGAAAAGGACTGTGGTTGGTAGAGCTATGAAGGGCTCTATTATAGCTATGTTGAACATAAGGAAGGATCTCATCCCATGTGCGGGGATGTTTATAATTGTAGTCAATGCGATTAGAACGCTCTTATACCACTGATCCAGATTTATGTGAGAACGAAATGAAAGAGCATAAATATATTCACATACACATATATATATATATATGGCAAGAAACACAGTGATACAGTAAACTCAGATTCTATTAAATGAATGAAACAGACCAAACTATAAAACAAAAGTAGCTACAATGGTGGTAGCTATATCTCTGAGAATAGATTTGGCGGCTACACTCATTCATGACAAGCTAAATACAAGAAGAGGCTGAAAGAGCCTATTTATCATAAGCATGATGACAAGAACCATAAACATCCAAAAACCTAACCCTAGAAGATCAACCGTCATAAGGGTGGTTAGTTGAACAGTTAACTTCCCTCAGAGGTCCGATTTGATATTGTGAAAACCAGAGATTCTCCCCAGCGGAGTCGCCATAATCCTATCACTCACGATTTTACTGGGTTGTGGCAGGAAATACCATGAGGTAACTGTTTCAAACCAATCTTTATGTCCACAGGGAAAATAGAGAGTCTGAGGTTCCAAGGTTGTATCATTTGTCTTGGCAACTCCAGCTTTCAAACAAGCGATTCCACTGGAGATCGAGCTTACTTCAAAAAATTTGTATCATATCAGAGCTGATTATTGAGGGTGAACAGTAGCCAGATGCTAAGAGGACCATGTATTATTCTCGTGGCGAATCCATCTTCCGAATCAGTGAGCTCCTAGGTGGAAGTCTGGATCCCAGGAGGATACCTACCAGAATTCATCCAGTCCCCAAGCTACCAAAGGTTACTTCGGACTCGGAGAAGGTCATCAAGAAAGCAAAGAAAGGCCAAACAGGTATTTCTCCATTAACTAGGTCCTTTTCTTTACCTAAAAAAGAGGCATATACTACAGAAAGCATCCCTTGAAGTTTAAGGACTGGGTCTTCCCCATTCCTATATTGGTCTGAGACTGATCTAAGAGAAGTCTTGTTCGACCAGAGAGGATTCCAGACCCATTTTCTGAGTGCTTTGTGGGAAAATTACAAGCCCGGGAAGAAACTAGTGGCCTGTTTCCCTTCGCTAAAGCTACTGGCCAAAATACCCTCGTCCTAAGTACTCCTCCTGTTGCTTCTAAAACTCCCCGTGCTCCTAAGAAAAACCCAAGATCCATGGTTGACCGATATGCCCCTCTAGCCCTCCCATCTAATCTCGATGACCTACCTGTGGGCTACGCCCAAAGCCTCATGAGATTCGATGGGGAGGGATAAGTTTTTGTGCAACATCATATAGACCAGTTCAATGATTTCACAAACCTAGAAGAGGTGGATGAAGATGATGTTAAGATGAGGTTTTTTTCCCAAAGCCTTACAGGGGAAGTGAAGAAATGGTTTAAGGCCCTTTCGAATAGAGGAATTTCTACTTATGAAAGATTTGAAGAAGATTTCCTAGCCAGATGGTAAGATAAACAAAATCCTCTCCAGATTCTCACTCAATACGAAAATACAAAGAAAACAAATGTTGAGACTATCCAAGAATTCTCAGTCAGGTTCATGAGAGTGTACAATTCTATCTCTGTGGACATAAAACCTCCTGTGGGGGTAGCCAAGTTTCATTTTTCCAACTGTTTTGACAGTGACTTTGCTCTCATGCTGATAGAAAGGAGATCTGCCACTCTCCCTGATATGCTAAAAGATGCAACCTTCCAGATCCTAATCCATGGATGCCAAATTTGAGCAAATGATGAGAATTATGGAAATACTGGTGGATAGGATATCCCTTGACAATAGGCCTCTTACCCGGAAACCCAGAGCCTCAAGCTCGAAATAACAATCTCAGAAGGCCCCCTCCCCCACAAGGAATACCTAGAGAGCCAAGAGACCCTAGAAATCCCGAGAATTAGCCAATCAGACCACCTTTTTCTAAGAATTTCATAGATGAAGAAGAGGAAGATGGGCTTGAAGACCAAATCCATCTCTTCGATCATATCCAACCCCAATTCTATTTAACTAAAGATTAACATGACTGGTCTTCCCTGCAGTCAGATGATGTCCCAGGTGAATCAGAATCTGAACAGTACCAAAGAGGGCTTCACAATGCCATATGTGAGTTCGAGAGGCAGCATAATTTGAGAAGTAGAAAAGTAACAGTAGACAGAGGAAAGGTTGTTGTTGATCCACCCTCTTCTCAGCCACAAAGAAAAGAAATATCTAGGAAAAAGGACCCAAAAATTACAATCTCTAAGGTGACTCTTGGGAAGGGGGAAGAACCTCCTAAAAAGAGTCTGGAATGGAGAGAGTAAGGTGATACAAAGACAACAGAGAAATTCCATGCTGATTTTAGTTTGGAAAATGAAATATCTAAGATTAATATCTCCATCCCCTTAAATGAGTTGGTCAAAAACTCGGAATACAAAGACCAGATTCTGAAAGTAGTTAATGGTGGAGAAGGAAAGCAACCTAATAATCTCAATCTGTATGATGACAAACCCACTCTTTTGTTTGGTCCCCATGTTGAAAATGCCTCAGAAATTGATGTCCCTCCTTTCTATATCAGTCTCAACATACATGACCATATCGTGCACAATGCCATGTTTGATTCAAGAGCCTCTCATAACCTCATGCCAAGTTCAGTGGTGGAGAATCTAGGGTTAGAAATCACAAGACCCTATAAAGACCTGTTCTCATTTGATTCTAAAAGAGTTCCATGTGTAGGGATGATTAAAGACATGGTGGTCTCACTGACTCAGATACCTCAGAAGAATATGATCATGGATGTGGTAGTGGCTGATATTCCACCTAAGTTTGGGATGTTGTTGTATAGGTCATGGACATCCAAGTTAAAGAGAACCATGCAAATGGACATGTCTTATGCTACCATCCCCATCTTTGGGGAAAGCAGAAGGTTGTACAGGGAACATAGGCTATCGTACGTAGTAAGCAACAAGGACATGTCAGATAACCACCCCATATTTTCGGTAGACACAGATGTGGGTTCCTCCATTCTTTGCTATGATCTGGGTTCAGAAGAAGAAAGTGTGAAAGTTTCCAAGTTACCTGAATTAGATGATAAAGCTAATGGTGGGGATGGGGTACAATGCCTCGACAGCTCAACCAACACAGAGAACGAGGGGTAGTGAATGGAAGAGGGCAGTAATGAGAAATCGGAGTTGGGAACAGAAACCACGGTCACCCTCCAAAAAGAAGATTACTGGGTCATGAGATTCGACGGAGCTGTAAATAAAGAAGGAGCTGGAGCTGGAATATGGATCACCCCTCTAGACGAGGGAAAGGCATGCACCAGATTTCATACTTCCAAACTAATGTTTGACTATTCAAATAATGTGGAAGAATATGAAGCTCTACTATTGGGATTGAATGTTCTCAGAGTCGTGAAAGCTAAGAAGATCAAGGTCTATGGAGATGCAGAGCCGATAATCCAACAAGTGAACGACAACTATGAGGCGAAACACCCCAGGTTAAGGGCTTACAAAAATGCGGTGTGGGATCTATTTGACAACTTCTTCACAGAACATCATGTTTCCTTCATTCCTAGGGAGAAAAATGAGATAGCAAACATTCTAGCCAACTCCTCTAGAAGGTTTCAACTCCTTGCCTATCCTACTAGGACTCGCATGATCAATATAAGGCATAGACCCTCTATCCCGGACAATACAAAACATTGGCAGATATTTGAAGATGATCAATAGATAAAGAAATTTCTGGAGATGACTGGGGAATTTTCCAATATCCAGATTGATCAAGAGGACTGTGAAGTGGAGGAGTGGAAGCCTGATCCGCTAGAGCTCAAAAATACTTTGGGAGGAAAAGAGATTTTGCAACTAAAAAGCAACTACATACACAAAGGATTGGTTCCACTGGAAAGACTGTTTGATGAAAATGATGTGGCCAAGGATCACAAAGTGGCTCCAAATCCAAAAGAAATAGAAGATTGTAACATTGGGAGCGATGAAGAGCCCAAAATTGTCAAACTATCGAAATATTTGGCCCTAGGTACCAAAAAGGACTATATGGATTTAATGATAAAGTTTTCTGATGTGTTTGCATGGTGCTATGAAGATCTGAAAGAGTATGACACAGTCGCCATCTAGCATACCATACTAGTCAAGACAGGGGAGAAGCCATTCAAGCAGAAGCTAAGAAGGATGAATCCCATGCTGCTCCCGCTGATAGAAAAAGAGGTAAAGAGGTTGTATGAGGCCAAAATCATAGTTTCTTATAGGTTTTCGAAATGGGTGGCCAACATCCAGTGAGGAAAAAGAACAGTGAAATCAAACTATGTATTGACTTTAGAAATCTCAACAAGGTGTCCCTAAAGGACAACTACCCTCTGCCCAAAATGGACCACATTTTGGAGAAGGTTGTAGAGGCGGCAAGAATGTCCATGCTGGATGGATTTTCAAGGTACCATCAGATTAATGTGAATCCAAAAGACCAGAGCAAGACAACCTTTACCACACCTTGGGGAACCTTCATGTACGTTAAGATGCCCTTCGGTCTGTTGAATGCAGGAGCCACCTTCCAAAGAGCTATGGACATAGATTTTCGAGGAGAAAAAGACAAATTTTTGGTTGTCTACATGGATGACATCACTGTATACTCTAAATCTGATGCAAAATGTCTAAAGCATCTGCACCAAGTGTTCATCAAGTGCAGAAAATTTGGAATCTCCTTGAACCCTAAAAAGTCAAATTTTGCCATGCAAGTGTGAAAGTTGCTAGGCCACATAATATCTAAAGATGGGAGCAAAATTGACCCAGATAGAATGGATGCAATATAGAAAATTGAGCTCCCCAGGAATAAAAATGAAATCCAAACCTTTCTAGGCACAATGAATTTCATAAGGAGATTTATCCCCAATTTTGCAGGAATCATGAGGCCAATCACCTGCATGCTTAAGAAAGACACTTAGGTCAGGTGGACTGATGAGGCTAGGCGAGCTTTTGAAGATATAAAAAGAGAAATTGTTGAAGCACCTATACTGATCAGCCCAAATTTCGACAAGGAATTTATTATGTTCTCTTTCGCCTCGAAGCACTCCATAGCGGGTGTGCTTTTACAGAAAAATCAGGAAGGAGATGAGCAACCTATAGCTTTCTTTAGCAGGGATCTCAGAGATGTTGATCTCATATACAACATTATGGAGAAGCAAGCCTATGCCATGATCAAAACTCTAAAGGATTTCAGGTTTTATGTTCTACATTCCCATGTCGTAGCTTATGTACCTAATGTTGTTGTGAAAGATATATTGACCCAACCAAATCTGGAAGGTATAAGGGCAAAGTGGATAGTTGCGCTACTAGAATATGACCTGGAGATCAAACCTAAAAAGCTTATTAAAGGGAAAGGGCTGGCTAGATTCATGGTTGAGTCAAATTGGGATTCAATGAGTATGAACCTATTGTCACACATGCAGGAAGGAACTTCCCAAGATCCACTACCTCAGGTATCAGACAAATTCCTATCCTCTCCTTGGTATTATGATGTTGTATATGTTTTGCAGAACTTGCAAGCACCCCCTTAGATGGGAAAAAGCAAAGCTAGATCCACTAAGATGAAGGCTATGAAGTTTTTCATATTGGGTAGTTGTCTTTATTGGAAAGACCCTGGAGGTGTCCTCTTGAATTGCATAGTGGAAGAGGAGGCCCAAGTGACCTTGAAAGAGTTTCACAGATGTGTCTGTGGAGGACATCATTACTGGAAGGCCAATGTTAACAAAATTCTCAGGGCGATATTCTATTGGCCTACTATGTTCAACGATGCTTATAAGGAAATAGCCAGCTTCCATGAATGCCAAGTTTTTGAAGGAAAGGGGAAGCTCTTGTCCTTGCCTTTGAAACCAATATCTGTAGAAGCCCCTTTCCAGGAATGGGGACTCGACTTCATTGGTGAAATTTTCCCCAAATCCTCTGGACAACACAGGTGGATATTGACTGCCACTGATTATTTCACCAAATGGATCGAGGCAGTACCCACCAAGCAGGCCATAGATAAAGTCATCATCAAGTTTCTAGAGGAGAATATCATGTCTAGATTTGGGTGTCGTGTCACGATAATCACTGATAATGCATAGGATTTCAAATCCAAGAAGATGATCAAATTCTGTGACAAGTTCCACATCAAATTGGGCCATTCTACTGCTTACTACCCCCAGGGAAATGGGTTGGTGGAATACTCCAACAAAATCCTGGTGAGGATATTCAAGAAATTGCTGCAAGAAAATAAAAGGGCTTGGCACGCCAAGCTGACCTTTTCCCTATGGGATGATAGGATCACCTTTAAAAAATCCATCGGAACTTCTCCTTTCAAATTAGTATTTGGAACGGAGGTAGTATTCCCCGATTCCCTCAGAGGGCTCGTAATGAGACTGTTGCAGGAGCAAGAAGAAAAGCCAAACCTTGAACTGAGGAGAGCTAACCAATTGGTGGAAGTACAAAAATTAGAGAAGGGTTCGGGCTAAAGCCACGAAATCTCAAAACTGGATCAAGAAGACGTTTGACAGAAAGACCAAGGCAAATGATTTCCAAGTGGGAGATCTAGTATTAAAATGGGATGCTAGAAGAGAATACCAGTCCCAAAAGTTCGATAACCTTTGGTAGGGTCCCTATACAATCACCGCCTACCATGGGAATAATGCTTTATTCCTATAGGACGAAGATGATGAACCAGTTGGAAAGGGATCCATCAACAGACGGTTCTTGAAGCATTATTTCAAGTAAAAAAGCAAGTCCGTCGACCCACCCCCACTGTACATTGCCATTTTTTATTTTTCGTTAGTCATGTTTCATTTTTTGTGATACAAAGAAGGAAAAAGAGGAGGGGAGTAATGGCCACTAGTCTACATGTTCTTGCTACCTCACAGGGAAGATAACATCCCCGGTTGGAGCTGCTATTAACACCAATTATGATTTCCACCAGGGAAAGTAAAGGAAAGCCCCCACCAAATCTCCAAGGTCACCCATTGGCCGGTTGCACCAAATAAAGAGTCAAGAAACCCAAAAATAGCTAAGTGTCAAGAAAATCCAAGCTAAATAACCGAGCCGCAGTAAGAAAATGAGAAAAAACATGGCAATAGGGCTCTTCTGCAGAAAAAGATAGCAATAAGAGCTTCTTCCGCAACCAAAGGAGATTTGACGGCCAGGATTGAGTGGAAAGATCAGATCGGCGGTTGAGAATGCCTTCCGCAAGTGGGTTTCCGAGTTCCGCATCCTGCATTGTGGATTGCGGATTGCAAAAAAAACAATTTTTCGAGGATATAAAAAGCAGGGTTTCTGATTCCCGCAATCTGCATTGCGGATTGTGGAAAGGAAACCTTCCAAGGAACGAAAAAAGTGAGTTTTTGAATCCCGCTTTCCGCATTGCAGATTGCGGAAAGGCAACCTTCCAAGGCGCGAAAAAGTGATTTTCCGAATTCTGCATTTTGCATTGCGGATTGCGGAAAGGTCATTTTCCAGGAACGCAAAAAAGAAAGTTTCTGAATCCCGCATCCCGCATTGCGGATTGCAGATTGTGGAAAGGCAATTTTCCAGCACGCATAAAATCGATTTTCTGAATCCCGCATCACGCATTGCAGATTACGGAAAGGTAATTTTCAGAAGGCACCAAATGGAGATTCTGAATCCCACAGTCCGCATTGCGGATTGCGGCAGTCCACATTGCGGGTTGTGGAAAGGAAATTGTGGATCGAAAGAATTTTTGCAGAGCAAATTGCAGCCACAAGGAATGAAGATTTTCACAGAAAAATGGCGTGTTTGTGAATGGTGAAGGGACCTCTTTTAGTTACCTGTCCTAATCAACCTAAAATGGCCTGATCTGAAGGACGATCAAGTGGCTTCCATGGCCCAATGGTGCACTACCAGCGCAAGTGATTCCCTTCCTCCACGCATGACCGAATCATATGTTGTTGGCTCAGGAGGCCCAGCTCGAGCGGCCTCATCATTACCAGTCTGAGTTTGTTCTGAATTAGTTAGGATATTTTGATGCTTTGTAAGCTTATAAAGGCAGGTTCCAAATAGGACCAAAATGTTGGATGTTTTTGTTTCAGAGAGATTACTGCTCTGCGCCTGTATTTGAACTCGGCCTCTTAATTCAATGAGAAGACCCGATTCTAGAGCTTGAGATTCCTATGATGTGTGTTCTAATGTCTGTTATTTCCCATGTATGTGTTCTTGCTTTGTATTTCCATTGATTGTTTACTTATGCAGTACCTAAAGATCAAGACTACCTGGTCTGGAATTCATGTCCACATGCTCCAGATGCATATGACTAGGTATTCCACCCTTTTCCTCTTGAAGTTTCAAGTTAGAATTCATTTGTAAATGCTCTGACCTTGTAATGGAACTTGTTCCCTTTTTATGTCTTCACTTGCTGAACATTTTGAATTGAAAGAACCCCATCTACCTTGACTCTTGCCTCTGCAATTATGGTCTGAATATTTCATTTGTGACAGTAACCCACCGAATTTGACTCCATGCCCAACTGTCCTCCTTTTCTTAACTCCAACCAAACGAAAACATTCCTTTACTTCATTGTTTGAAGGTCTAGCCACCAGTTTTACCAATATCCTGGCCCATTCAAGATATATCCTGCTGCTGGAAGCACTAAAGAGAGATCCCTCTCTGTGGTTGGAAAGGCTAGTTTCCAACCATTAAAGATTGGTTTGCAACAGTTACCTCATGGTCTTTCTTGCAACAACCCAAGAAAATCTTGAGTGATAACAATATTGATGTAGATAATCCTGCTCATTCTAATCCATAAATACCTCTTACTGGAGGTAACCTTCCATTTCCTGAGATCGGAATCATGCCATTCATGGCTTCAAAACAACACTCTGTAGCTAAACTTGACACTATTGTCTTCGATCCAAAGAGGAAAACCATCTTGAAGAGAACTGAGAAGAGATTGAATATTGGTACTCAGTCGGATATTGTGACTGTTCAAGAAAGTACTTTAGTAGAAGGTACTAACAAAAACCCAAATTTCACAGCCTATGTAAATGTTGTTGCAGCACAAGCAAATGCAGACAACATAGACAAATTAACTAAGGATTTAGAATGAAGCAAAGACAAGATGATCAAGCTAAAGGATAACTTGGTGAAAGCTCGTAGTGAGGGGATAGAGGTAGAAAGAAAGAGGGATTCCCTAGAAGTAGAGAAGGAAAAGATTTTTCTAGATCTTCAGATTCTTGAAGATGAGAAAGAGTCCTTAAATGTGCAATTAGTCGTAATGGAAGGAGAAAAGACAAATTTGCAAGCCCAGATAAGTGAGATAGAAGGTAAGGGAATTCAATTAGATCAACATGTAAGATCCCTTGTAATGGAAAAGGGAACTGTTATCACATATATAGTAGTCGGGCTACCATACATTATTTTTCTGATTCCAATACACTATTCAGCCAGTTCCCTTACATTGAGATGCTGAGATGAGCATCTATATTGGATCACTATCAGATTTTGGACAGCAGTATGTATTCCCCATGCCATGACTGAGTCTCGGGACACTCAGAGAGATGACCGATGTAGCCATTATACCAGTTGTATAGAGCAGTCAGTAGTGCCCAGAGTTACAGCAGCAGTTTCAGAGGACAGATGATGGTACAGGTGATGAGAATTTAGGTATATGACTCAGCAGGTATATCATTGTGTTATGGTTATATTGCTTTTATACTTATTCTTATAGCATGTCTTAGCACTTAGTGTCATGATCTGGCGATCATATAGATATGTGGACCTGGTTGATCTTATTATATATATTATATTGTCCCTACTCAGACTTAGAAGTTCACTATTCATACTCATTGGTTTTACCCTCCTTAGGGAGAATAGAGGTGATCATTCCACCATACCTTGGCTTGCTAGTGTTGGCTCCATTATTCATTGTCTTCACCCATCCATTTCCTACCTTTTAGTTTATCACCCTGACTTACTACTTGACTAGTGGCATGGAGGACTTTTCCCCACTGTAGCCTCTGTATTGGATGAGCTTCCCTGTTTACTGTGTCTCGGCTTTGAGTTGGTGACAAAACTTACCTTTGGTAACTTGGATTGTAGGCCTAAATCATTTTGGTCGGTTGTCCCGATGTTTGGCATTGGCTCGAACTCCCCCTAGTCACTTGAGATATTGTTGGCTAAAACTGAAAGCTCATGTACTATTTATGGAAACTGATAAATTCGCCCATGGAAACTAAAAAGGGCAAGAGCGATGAACTGCTAAAAAATACTCCTCGAAGAGTATAAGAAAGGTCCAAAAGGCAATGATTCTTAAAAGCTATATCTAAACAATTGCTGACCTTATATATGTATGAAAAACATGCCCTGGATGCAAGCTGCAACTAGTTGCGCTTATCAGCACACTTGAGATCCGAAGGGTTATGTAGGCCAAGAAGGCCATGAAATGAAATTGAATGATCCTAATGAACTTGGATCAACTTGATATAGACATGATGCATAAGTTGAATAAGCACTCTCTAAACAACTTATCCATTTGTGAGACACCGCCATTCCCTATGTTGTTGCTCATTCAGTATATACTATGGTGTGTATTCCCTTTCCCATTGCCAAAGTGCCACAAAGTTAAGTCGTTCAAGTCATCCCTTAACCTAACCAGTTATTTTAGCCTTCACCCTTCACTAGCAAATTAATCACAGCTATGAAGTGAGTATGATCTTGAAAGTCTAGTCTGAGTAATAATAATAATTAATAACATTATATATTTGGATTTAGATCGCCAGTAATGATTAATTTTTGTTATAATTGTTATTTGAATAAGTTGTAGAGCATGCATTAACCTTTGACACTTTGCAGCAACTTCCGATGATGGTCTGAGTTATATTTGGTCATGTTGACTTGGTCAAACCTAGTTTGACCAAGGTCAACTATAAGACATGAGATGGTTGGACCTTGTGATGATATGGATTGATGATATATGGTATATGTACATGTACATGATGATTCTATGTAGCAGCTACAGGGTTATGATGATGATTCATGGTTTACAGCATTTTTTGATCATTTACATATTATTATTATTTCACCTGTTCCGGTATATTGGATATATATATTGATCATGTAGAGACTCATATGGTGTATGAGTACACATCTTGGATGGATTTGGATCTTCTGATTCCAATGAGACAGTTTGTTTTCAGCTCCGGGCACTTACAGTGATGATTGAGCCTCAATAGGCTATCCCAGTGCAGTTTTGGTATGTTGGAGACCCTGTCAAAGCAGATGTGATTTTTATCCGGTTGACCTAGGGTGTTGTGCTTAGAGGGGGTGGTCCAACCACTTCTTTTTACCATATTACCCCCCTCTCGGACACACTGGTGCCCTCACCTTGACAGCGCATGCACTCCAGGAGGCAGTTTGGGGCAGTTTCACACTTCCCGAGGCATTTCAGGATTGGTAGAAATGGCTATTGAGGAATTCGATTTGGGCTACTGAGGCAATGTCTTGGCATGGGATGATCAATGATGATGGGTTGATGTCTTCCACACCTCCTCCAGCAGTTTTAGCTTCATCGGGGCCCGCATCCATCACTTATGGCATTTTTTGATGGAGGCCTACGATTTGACCATAGAGGCACGATTTGGTATATTGATGACTATTTTATTATTATTGTGCTATGGGGATTGACTAAGGGTGAATAAAATTACCCCTTGGACCCACCATAAGCTTCCTATTATATTTTGTCATCATGATTTGGTGGGATTCCCCTCTTCTAGGGCGATTTTTTCCACTTATATTATATTTTATTAGTGATCCATGTATTTTATTGTTGAGCTCATCTCAACCATTGATTAGACATTTGTATCTTTTAATCTTAGCCACTCATTCAAAAATTGGTTAGGATTTTGATGCCTCCCCTTCCAATTTAAAGGAGAGAGCTTCTCATTGTAAAGGGACTTGTGGCTCTAGATGATTGGAATAGAAAATTATTATTGCATCTATCTCCAGTGTTGTGGTGAATTTTTCTGGTGTTCGTTCGTTGGTTCTTCCTTTGCACTGAGTTATTGGAGATCTTGTTTTTCCATATCTTTTGTACCATGTTTTTTGCATCTACAAGTGGAGGCCGATTTGCTTTGAGGAGGAAGTATTGGTAGGGGAAGACTCTCCCTACTTCTTCTTTGGATCTCTTCGTTGGTAACAGGGAGTATTACTGTCCCAGGACCTTCTATTCCATGTTATCATTGCATTTTACTTGTATTTCCTCCATACTTGACCTCTCTGATTGAAATCGATTTTCCTTGGATTGACAGGTAAAGGAGGGCACACTTGTGGGCTAGGGCATCAATTTGGCAAGCAAAATCAACAATCTCTCATTTGATCTCTACGGGAATCTTCCTCAACATCAAAAGCATCTCTCTTCATCACTCAGGTATGATCTCAAGGTAAGTTCTATCTCCATGATCTATCCACTTGTCTAAAACATTTAAAATCCTAATTAATCAAAACCCCCATTTTTACATTTCTTCAGATCTACTAAGATCTAGTGGCTTCTTGGGTAAGATATTTAAAACCCACCTCTATAGTATCCACGGCATCCCGGATCCATAGTTTGGTGAGGATTGGCCTCCGTTTGACCCTCTTCCCAAGGTATTTAGCCTCTCCAAGCAAGGGTGCACTTCCTAGTTTGGTGGGTTGACCTAGATCTAGCATGTGGGTAGTTGAGATCCAGCTTAATTCATGATCTACACATCCAACAACCTACCCCCAGATTGTCACTTTTCTGACTTCTACCTTGTGGGCCCTATTCCACATTTTAAGGGATTTAATCCCCATTTTGGACCACTTGGTATCTTCAAACTCAGATCTAGTAAGACCTAGCCATTGGATTGCCTTGAAATTGTAGATCCATACTCTCACTTGCTTAAACCACTTGGATCTAAAGTTTGGATGCCATTGGACTTGTCTTGACCCCACTTATCCCACTTTTAGGCCTCCTTGGGTAAAGTCGCACCACCTTGGAGAAGTGAGTAGTCCCACTTCTAGGACGTGGGTACTTGAGATTTCAATGGATTTGGAACGGGAGTAATTCAAAACCTAGGTCTAGTAGGTCACCTTGTCAAATCTTGCCTTGGGGATAGCATTCCTTGTTTTAAGGGATTGTGGCCCACTTAGGTCAAACCTAGATCTAGACCTATTCATCCATCAAGACTTTATTTTCCCACTTGTCTCATGAAATAGGAGTCCTTAACCACAAGTTGACTTTACTTTGACTCCATTATCCCAATTCCCAAGGCACTGGTCTCTCTCCAAGTCAATTCGACTTTCCTAGATTGTTGGATTAACTTGTGATTTGACCTTTGATTGGTGAGCTAAACCCTTTGATGCCATCATACTTCATGATGAAGCTTGTCACTTGTACTAGTTAGCCCCAATTCAACCCCTAAACTACCCTGCATTGGATGCGGTTCCCAAGGCAGTGGATTTTCTCCCATTGACTAGTACTTTAATCCTGGATCCTATTTCAAATATCATAAGTCACTCTCACATCAACAATGAACCAAAGCCATACTCATTGAACCCCTCACTTATCTTGTAACTTCATCCTAAGGTCTAGGATAAACCATACACCTTACTTCACTTAGAATTAACTTGATTTGGTGTCTTGGTTTTGATCTCTCCTATCGGGAGTAGATCGGGTCTCCCCCTTTGTTGTCTGGGCTAGATAACATAAAGTGAAGGTTGCCTCGACTGGCGTGACAACCATATATTGGAGGTCGAGGTGATTGTGGTTGCACCTTTTGAGTTGCCCTTCCCTATTGCCATCCATGAGTGGATAAATCCATAGGGTAACTACAGTTTAGGTGATAACAGGAACCTTGCAAACTCAAATAGACAAATTAACTAAAGAAAAGGATTCCTTGATAGAGCAACTCGAATTTGCTCAATCCCAAAAACAAGACATAACACCATTTTATGATCATGCTTGTGAATTGCAGAAACAACTATTTCACTCCCAAGAGTTGCTAACATAACAGACTTATGAGTTAAAAGAAATGGTCATTAGATTGAATCAGATCTCTGCAGAAGCTTCAACTGCAGAACAAAAAATAGTGGATACCTATAATAAAGTGAAGAATTTGATTGTATGGAAAGGAAAGGTCAAAGAAATCCCTGCACACTTACTTAGAAGAACAGTTGTTGAGTTAAATTGGATATAGCTCTCTTAGAGAGTTGTCGAAAATCAACCAAAAGGATACATAACGAGGTACATAAGTCAATCACAAAATGTGAAGATACCTATCAAGCTATATATCAAGCATTCCAGAAATGTCACCTTCCACTCCCTAAGGCCATTGATGAGTTAACACCCAAAGAACAACATATAGCATAATTGAGAGATAATATAGATGAAAATATAATTTACATCAAAAAACTGGGCGTACTCACTGCAGAAGATCTTCAGCAGCATGTCGGACAAGCAACTCTAAATGCTTACTTTCTGGGAGAAGGTAACAAGGCTGCAACAAAATGATTGATTGATATGGTCAAAGAGCTGTCTGCACATGAAATAATTTTAAAGTTATTAGATCCTCAACAATTAAATGTAATATCTTATGAGAGTGATCTTTGGGATAATTACATTCAAAGTCAAGAGAATATTCCATCCAATTGATGTAATTTGTAATTTTCTTATTTATTTTTGATTTTTTTTGGTGTAACCACAAAAGACAAAACTGTGAAAACCAAAAGTTAGGATGGAATGTGAAATGATCAGTCGCATAAAGACAAATTTTGTAAAGATAAATAGAATAGAGAAGAGTAGAAAGGGGCTTTTAGCTGGTGCAATAGAAAAGAGGTACCATTTTGTATGAGAACTACTTTACTGCTAATGAGAAAGAACTATTTTGCTGGGTGAAGGCTTACATGGAGTTTTGCATGGAATGTTATGAATGAATGCGCAGAATTATTTCTTCCTTTGTTCATCTATATGCAGTAAGCTCTTTCCTGTTTTATTGGATTATTTTAATGGTACGTGAATGATTTTACTAATGGTAATTATAAATGCAATGTTCTGTGTAAAAATGAGTAATGAATGAAACAAATGTTGTACCAAAGTTATCTTTGTGTAATTATTTTACTGTGATTGTGGATGCTTTTCTTTCAATAATCTAACAGTTGAAGTTGTATAAGCAATCTCAGCCATTACTCACATTTTAAATTTTGCTCTTTGCAGGGATAGATTAGACTAGTTAGTTAAAGATGTGTGCTTTAGTATAATAGTTTTAGTTGATTGATAAGGTAGAAGTGGTAAGACGAGAGGTAAGAACCTGCGCATCACTTGTGAGGCTTCTACCTAACAGTCAAGTTTAGCCTAGTTAGAATTATGCATTGCTAGAATTAGGGCATTTGCATTTGCATCCTTAAATAATAAAATTTAAATGGTGGACCAAGCCGTAACCAGTAAACTAAACTCGAAATATATCCAACGGTAGTCGAACCATTACCCAGACGGATTCCCCATTTCAAACAGTGAATAGTCTAGTTGGGACTTTTCATTGGGGAGAATCCCTACTGTCGACGCAAGGATTTTTCCAGGCGTCAACAACTATCTATGTGAGACATGAAAGCATTATAGATCTTGTGGGTCATTTTGACAGTGGGGATGGTGAGGAACACTAGTAGTAGCAACATCATTACAATATATGAGCACCTTACAATCTTGAAAGGCCAAGAGGTAGCTTACTTCTCAGTGCACTGCAAGGTGGAATATAGCGATATGTTTCTATCATCTTGCTTAGATTTCGAGTTCAATATATAAAATGTGTAGTTCTTGGATCTCAATGGAGATGATTTCCTAGTCGATTAGGACCATCATGTCATGTTTTGTCTATATTTTCTTCAACAAGTATATTCAATGCTTGTATCTCTCAACCCATATCCAGCTCCAAAATTACATGGTTGAGGTAATTGATCAAATTTAATCACTATAGTGGTATATCAAAATCAAAGAGTGGGTCAAATTAGAACATTATCTAAGATATTAAAGAACAAAAAGAAAAGAAAAATACTAGAAAATCAACTAAATGATTGGGTCCAAAAGGCTTGGACACCAATCTTGGGGTATGGGTCTTGATTTCATTTCCTAGCTAGAGGGTGGATTGGATTATTGCTTTAGTCTTAGGATGACTCAAGTAAAGTTTTATGGGGTCAATGGTATTGGGATTTGGCCTTTTTGTCTATGAAATCTTGGACTATTTGTTTTGAACCCCAAATAAAAGTATCAAAAATAATTCTAGTTTGGGCCAAACTTCCTAGATTTCCTATGGAGATGAGGTCTAATAAAATCTTAAAGGAGATATGAAACAATTTGGTTAATACCCTATACACATATGTCTCCTTCAAAACAAATG
This sequence comes from Larix kaempferi, assembly GCA_027924585.1. Classification (NCBI taxonomy): domain Eukaryota; kingdom Viridiplantae; phylum Streptophyta; class Pinopsida; order Pinales; family Pinaceae; genus Larix; species Larix kaempferi. The sequence goes on from BSBM01000841.1 coordinate 4,367,278, forward strand.
TTTATTGGATGGTGGCCATGGTATTTGTTGAGGTGGGTATAAGTCAAGATATTTCAAATAATATGGAAATTGTGGTAGGGAATGTAGCTCATTATATTGGCTACATTGAAATTCCTTCCAGTTGTGCTTATTGTCATGTTTATGGCTACATTGGAGAGTTTGGAAGAAAAAATTGATGTGAAGAGGGATGGATAGGAAGGTCACATAAGGCAACAAGGGCTTGAGGGGATTTAACTCATAAAGTTGTCTCAAATCTGAATCCAATTAGAGAGGTGAGAAATGGTTATAATGCAAGAAAAAATATATATTTGGATAAGGAAAAGGTATCAGAACCAAATATGGTAAGAATTTCCAACCAAGGCGCTTAACCATATTCTGAAGGGGTACAAACCTTCATGGAGTCTTCTTAGATCCTAGATGATTTAACAACTCAAATTATTGGTAAGTCTTTAAAACCTTTTTAGTATTCATGGCTTTACATATGCAAAACTATGTGTAAGAAGGAATCTTGTTTTGGAGAGTCTTATAGCATGAGTTGCAAACCTATAAGTAGTCCATTTAAGGATCCAACACTCATGCTTTATCCTCAATTGTTTAGTAAATTAATATTATTTCCATGTATATAATTATGTTAAGCATGATTGAGGTCATTTATATGATTGTTAATAATGCACTAAAGAACCATTTTCAAAGCTTCTTTGAGTTTAATTCCATCATCTCAATTAATGTTGTTATTATTCTTCTCTACTTCTATGGATTCCCAAGTCCCTCTTTTATAGTAGTGTGACTTTAGCTATTATCCTTGTGTCTTCTATGCACATGGTGCTTAGAAACATAAGATTTCTTAGCCACTATGGACTTTTATTTCTTGTTATGAATTATAGTTTCTTTATGTTCTTTTATTCTTGTTTGGATTGAACATCCTATTTCACTAATGTAAGTCTACCAAACGAGTGCAAAATTTCTCACACTCCCTTATGAATATTTGGATCAAGGGGGTATTTTTCCCAAGATAACATGTTTTTAGAGAGTTTAGAGGTGAGAAGGATATTTTTATATACATATTCTTTAGTATTTTGGTAATCTTATTTGTAATTCCATGTATAGAAGGAAGGGTGATTTTAGGTTTGTCGAAGCCTTTAGGATATATTCTTTGTTTATGCCATTGATTATGCTTGTTTTTGTGATCTAGCTTCAATTCAACTTGAGTATTTTGAAGAATCCTATTTACTAGTTTTTCACCATATCCATTGTTTCTTAGGACCTTGTGCAAATGTTTCATCTCTTGTTCCATATGGTCCTCGTCTGATATCCTTATTGCATAAGTGTCCAGTACACCAACCTATTGTTGCGCACTTGATATCTTGACATCTACATTTGATCTCATGCCAAATTCCCATGTACATTGATGGTAGTCATTTCTCATATAGGCACCACTCTCCAAGGATTGAACTCAACATTCATTTCTCTCTACTATCCCCTAAGATTGCTAGCGTAGTAAATAGATTATAACCCAAACTTAAATATGTTCTAAGACTTTCATTGTCATATAAATCTATTCCATTCCACCATGTGGAAAGAACACAACATGCACGGATTCGCATTCATGCATGTGATCTTAGAAGCTAGGAGAGCTTCAATGGTGATTAAACCTGAGCTACGTTCAACGTGTGGTAGAATTTGGGGATGCGATGGAGGCAATGATATCTGCAATTGATTAGTTTAATGGCGAATTTTCTGACCATGGGAAATATTGAACTTCTGGATCTGTTTGGATGTGAGCATAATTGTGAATGGAGGGGTGAATGATCTGGTCTTCAACGGGATGATGTGCTCTTCGGATGGTTCAACTCTAACTGGTAAGCATTTGTTGAACTTTGATATAAAAGAAGGTCTATCTTTCTCGGGGGATATTTGGCAAGGAGAGGATATTCTGGCAGTGCTCTCTAATATCAGAGAAGTGGTGAGAAATTTTGTCACAGAGCCATTATCTTTCTCGAGTAATATGTTTCTTTGAAACTCTGTTCAACATAATGTTAACAAATCCGTCTGTTTTGTTCTAGTTGATAAATTCTCAAGTAATTTTTATGCCTGCCTTGCATCGAAGTTCTTAACTACCTATCCAAAGCAAGAGGCAAAGAGGTATTTCTTGCCTTAATCTATAAAAGGGCCCCAATTGCAATTCGTAATTTTGGTAATCCTACTGCGTAGGAAAGGAAATTTTTTGTAGTCCATCCAATAATTGGGGAATGTTCTTGTAAGCAAGAACATGAAAGGATTTAGTATTGTGTCGTCAAGACTCTACATCTCTTTCGAAATTATTTAGCAAGATTAGCAGCATAGTGCATGAGGACAAGCAAGGATTCTCAGGCTCCCACTCAAATTCAAGAGATATAACTCTTCTCGATATGAAGGTAAGAATCTTGAAACTGATAGATGAGTGGGCATTTCTGAGTGGTCTAGAATTCTGTGGGATTCTTAAATATGGTAAGATACATATGTTCTTCCAGACTGTGCCAGAAAGCAAAGTTAAGGTCTTTCTAAACCTTGTAAGTCATGTTTCGGTGAATCAATTACACATCAAACGTGACCAACCTATCAGGAAAGAATGTCCCTCTCATTTGAGGTCGGGTGGTATCCTCAGCTAGGCCAAGAATAGTTGGCTTAAGATTACCTAATTTCGAATGGAGAGCTCAGATGCGGTCAGGGAACAATCTGTTTGATGAATGGAATGCCTACATGACGAGGCACATGATACAATTGTGGAGGCCCTCCAGCAGATGAAAAACTGAAGGAAAAAATGGAAGACTAATTATGCTCGAGATCTATTAACTTCTAGAAGGTAGCATGAGTTGCTAAAAGCACAAGTGAACAAGTTGAAGAGTAAGCTACTCATGGAAAAAATCAAGATAGAATGTCAGAAATATAAAAATGATGATCAACCTGAGAAAATCCACATTCTCCAAGATAAGGTTAAATATTTGGAGCTAGAACATCATCCAGAATTTGCAACTGATAGAAAGGTCCCAGACCCTGAGGGATCAGTTGGTTCATTCGGCTTGGAAGAGAATATTGCAAGAGAGAATAACACCATGGAACAGGTCCATTAGGAAATGCAAAAAACTTTCTTTACGGGGGTTATTATCTTCCGATCCCATTTCCACCACACTTGTGGTCCACTTGTTTGTTATTAAAATCCATGATCAATTGGATGTACTATATCCCTTGATAAAACACCAACATGTTTGATCATCCATCCACTAAACTACTTTGGCCTTGATAACTTTCCTTAAATCACTGGGTGTATACCCCATCCTATGATACCCTGCCAAAGATGGGCTAAACAAATCTTCCTAATCTTATTTTGAATTTATTTTGGAATGGAAGAGAAAGAGATTTGATAAACATGATTTACATGCAATACAGCTTTGAGGAGAACAAGCTTACCTCACAAGGAGATCCATCAATGTACCCAAGAAGTAATTCACCTATGCAACAAAATGATGATTTGAAAAGGGGATGAACTTTGTTAGAAAAACAAGATCGCAGAGCAATAACAATAAACAAGATGCAAATATAAATCACATATACACAATACAAGAGTGACACCAATATAACGTGGTTCACCCAATATGGGCTATGTCCACAGATAAATTGCCAGTCCTTTTATTATTATACCATCCAACAAATGAAGGGATACAACTTGTAGCACATCCGTTGCAACTTCCTCTTCACTCTCTCTAAGTCTCTCTTACACAATCACAGAGATCTTTACAATGCTACAATACATTACACAGTTGTATTACAATGTCTTCCTTTTATAGGGAATTACCATGGGAAAATACTACGGGCTACCCAATACCATGTGCCCGTAAACTGTTGGCCAACAAAACAACCAATAAAATTTATTTTGGGGGCACTGCCCCGAACCACCGTGGGGGGGCGATGCCCCCCCACACCCCCCCACTGGGATGAGTGTACAACCCACCTACATATCATATAACACTGGGGTACAAACACGGTTGAAACAACATCTATGAATTAAGAAGATCAAGCTCCACAACCAACAAACTTGTGCATCATTGAGATTTGGCGTTGAGGAACTATATTAAAGCAATTTTGTAAGACCAAATTTTTATACTTCAAAAATATTGTATCGAAATATTTATTAGTGAAAATGTGTGGATATAATGACAGGAGTTTATCCATGTGAGCTTCAATATATGACCTCATGTTGTAAATGTTGTAAATATGCTTGTATAGGTTCTTATTGCAAATCTCTAGGCCAAGGGACAGCTAGTGAATGGCTAAGCATGTAGATGTTGTAAACATACTTCTATGGGCCATTTAGTATGCTTTCCATGGAAAACTCAAATTTATGTAAATATTAATGTTAGAATATAGTATATAATGGTCCAATATGGTTACAAAGAGCACGAGAGGGGCTATGATTCTACCAGAGGGGAAGAGGAAAAGGAGGGCGATGGGAAAGTCATTTTATATTACTAAGTGTCATCCTAAGAGCTAATATCTTTCCCATCATGTGCCTTAAATGAGCTCATTCACCTCCTTTGACTAAGAATACCAATCATGAATGCATTTAGAGTTTGGTGAGAAAGTATACCTTACACAGTTATGGATGCACAAGAAAGTGCATTTTTTATGGGGACATGTAAAAACTTCATTATACTACCTTGGGGGAATCATACTATTCTTTTGATCACTCTATGCTTTCCATGATAACTCACACCATTGAACTTATGATGTTATGTTTCCATTGTTACCCATTAACCAAGTCTAGAAATGACCAAAATTAGCATTGGGAAAGAGGAATTTGAAGACCTCAGTGGAGAGATAGAGAGGTTGTAATGAGCACAGAGGTTGCTTCACCATAGAAGAGTATGGAAAGTAGGGCCATCCAAGAATATTAGGTTAAGATAAAGGTTATTGAAATGGTGGAGATTTGTCCATTAGAGTTGAATGGAACCCTGTCAATTCATAATTAAGGAAGAAGACATCCTAGTCAAAAAGAGGTATAAAAAGTATGAACTTATGGTATTCAATTTAGGAACCTCATACTTCACAATTCAATTTTAGTAATTGGAACCATAATAGTTTAATTTCATTGATTCCCTATGGCCACCGAACTACGAGGCATGATTATAACAATTATTCTTTGTATAAACCTTGCAAAAGATAATCAAAACCTATACTTTTTTATGTCTAGTTTTATTAAACATCGCTTTAGCGCCAACTAGCCAATATTTATGCTATGGTATCAATGTTAGTCGGTAATTCGATACATATGGTCCTTACGGAGAAAATGCCTAAACTTGTTGTACACCTTTTTCCCTAAACTTCTTGAACATCTAGATATTGTTCTTGGACTACATACTGGAGAAGCCTATTTGCCCTTTGTTTGAATATGTGTAAGTTATGGAATAGTGTTAATATATAGAATTCCAAAAATTATAAAAATAGGTTTAATAATAAATTATACGTAGAGATACATGGGGAAATTACATACCACAAGAATGTGTAAGCTCGGGTGCATCGTGAATTGTCCATGTAAGTATTCCATGGAACTGAAATTGTTTTTGGCCTATAGGTTTGGTGATGTCGTACATACCGATGCCAGCCCATGATTTTAAAAGTTCATCTATAAGAGTCTTGAGATATACATCCATCTCTTTAACTTGGTGCTTACCCAATAGTTTTTTTTTTGTAATTTGCATGGGAAATTTATATTATAGTACAAAAATGTTACAGTCCACAGGAAAATCCAGGTAATTCAGATTGGCCCTGTTCAAGGTGCCATCTTTACAAAACGGACCATTATAGCCAAACTTATGGAGATAAACTGGATATCTATCGAGCAAGAAAGACAGTAAACTACTATGACTATAACTCTGGGAAAGCCAGTGCGTACAAAAAGACATAATGAAAAAACCAGAAATGCAGAGCTCAAGAACTAGCTTCTGCACCTTTGGAGTCATGCGTTTCCTCAGAGATGAGGCAGGGTTCAAAGAGATCATCTGTCCACTGCTACTCTGGGAGCTTGAATGGCAGAGGCTCTGTTTTTCGCTGAAGAATCATTGCTGCTTCATCCTTCCGAAGGTGCTTGCTATGGACAATGTCAATTGTGGAGGGTGTCGAAAAAGAGGTCCCAGGAGGGGAGACAACCTGCACCGCAATGGCAGCTGGGGGTTTCGGACACATAGTGCTATGAGGAACAGGAACAGGTGCTGGAGCGGCGTCCGCTAAGGCAGCAAGGTCCCCATAATTGTGAAGAGAGCTCCCGGCTGCTTGCTCGACTGTGTGAGGCTCAAAGCCTTTATTCACCCCGACCAAGCCATCTCCAGTACCGGCCAACGGACCTTCAGGACCAACTCCCGAGGGTGGAGACGGGTGAGGGAAGATTGCATATCTGCTGCCCGAGAGACATGCTTCAAGAGCCACAAGGATGCTTTCTAACTGAGCCATATTGGACCTGGTTTCCATTATATTCAGCTTGGCCACATTCCAGTTCGTAAGCATATCTTCAACCAGAGTGCCAAGCAAATTTTTCAGTAACCAATAGTGGTTCACCTGCGTACTAGGGCTACCAAAGGTGAGAATCTCAGCAACGCTCCTGGACTCCCAATTATCCACTAGTCTGCGAACCGACATTGAAACGTTATCTTTGTAGCCAATGTTGGCTGGAATTTCCTTCTCCACCGACGTGGATTTACCAGTGCCCTGATTGGAACCTCGCCGGGAGGTGCCTCTGGTGCGCTTCATAATCAAATGGGGCAGTAAGAAAGCTAAACTCTCTGCAGGTGCCGAGCTCTCTGCTGTGGATGCAGACCGGGCATAACCCAGAGGCGTAATGACCGCAATGGAGCGAGCATGGTTCTTCATAACCCTGCAGGTGCCGTGGAGAGCGTAGGAGGTCGCACGCGAGTGATTAAATGCGAATTGATACCAGCTCGAGCGAGAGTTACCCAATAGTTATTTGAAAAGTAACACGCATAATTAATAAATTATTGTACATGCAATAATGAAAAAAAGGGATTGCTTATAGCGTGTCAACATTCTTAAAAATAAGTACATGGAACAATTAATGCCAACATGACGTGCTCCATTTTTATTTTCATCCACAAAGGAAAGTTATTGTTTATAAAAAAAATTGGCCAAACTGAGTAATTGGTTATGAGCTCTCCAAATGGATTAACACCATCGGCTGCCATTGAAAGTGTAACATTACGTAGTTCTTCTTTAAAATTGGTCACATTTCCTTGATGTCTTTAAATGCAGAACCATCTCTAGGAAGTTGCATGATATCATCTTCACTTCTCCATCGTGCATGATAATCCATAAATTCTACAATGTTTTTACACCTGAACAATCGTTGAAAACATGGATTTAATTGGATATAGAAAAGAACTTTCCGAGGAACTTTATTTGATTGATACACATAAAAAATCCCATCCTTCTTGGCTACAATTATAATATGTGACCCACAACAAGGTGAGGTGCTTGTTCAAATCATTCACTGCTCCAGCAACTACATCTTCACTTCATCTGCTTCTATAATAGACTATCTATATCTATATAGCCCAATATTTGTTAATGGGGAGTCAAGAAACAACTGTATCTCATGCTTTGCTTCCCCCTTAGGTGGTATCCCTTTAGGATCCTAGAAGACTCCTCTGTGTGCATGTATCAACTCTTCCAAATGATGATTTTTCTCTTTGGTACATCCCTCAAGGGATGCCTTTACTCTTACTGATTCATCACCTAACTGGTTCTCTCACAAGAAAAAAAAAGTATTTCTTAGTTGCGCTAATCAACTTTTTGGCTTAGTTGGCACCTACCAGTGATATAGTTGATTTACCTTTATATGCTTTGATGATAATTGAATTCCCATCCTTGATCAGGTGGTATTGGTTTTCTCTCCTTATGAAGACTGCATCCCTCATATACATTTAGGGGATTCCAAACACTACACCACACACATCAAGGGGTACTACTACTAACTCCATTTCATCATTAAAATATACACTTACAAAAATTTGATCTTACATTGGTCTGTGACCTTGACCTCTATATCCTCGTTTTACCCATCCCAATGTATAAGTGCTAGGATGATGATGAACCTCCAATCCAAACTTTCAAACTTTCTCTCCACGTCGTCATGACATCATCATGACGTTTTTTCAGTTATTTCTTCTTTTTGGGGGAGCAGGGTCCGTCAAAAGTATGCAGTGTGCATACTCGTTGGATGCAGAATTAAATTATGCATCCAATGAGTGCTCCCGCTCGAAATTTGAGTAAAAACACTGGGAGATATGTTGAAAATATGAACAAAAAAGTAGTTTTTTTCTTTCTTCCTCCAAAATTAATAAATATTATTTTATTATTTTAACTATTATTTCATTATTTTAACCATTATTTCATTATTTTCCTTAGGAGACCCATTTTAGACCTCAAATTTCCTCTAATGTATCTTTTCATTGTCAATAACATCGTGGTCATTTTCTTCCCTTGTATTAACCTCAATGTCATCACCCTCACCATTTCTAGTATGAATTGTAGGGTATGGATTTCCAAGCACTGGTAGTCATGTCTATGTAATAACTATGGAAAAATATATCCAATTAGTATCGAAATAGACATAAATATTAATATTGAAAAAATGGCAAAAATATGTTTTTTATACTTACCAAGGGATGATATTCTTTTCCACCTTCCAATTTCCCATGCTCTAAGCAATGTTTCCTGGTTAATGGCTTAGAATTTCTTCTTCTCTTTACCCCTTTGCATTGCGTATAAGGGAAAAACATTTCCTTCATCAATTATATCCTGATAAATATTGGCTTAATTTTGTTACCATGGTTGCTTCTATCACCGAATACAAAATCAATAACCGTCTGCATAACAACATCTCATTCAAATCTACTAGCAAATCAACGGACATGGTTGTTTGATATTGTGCTTTGTCTCAATAAAATACATCATTAAACCACTAGTGTAGTAAGAAGAAAGACACATAAATCATTAATCCAAAAAAAAAATCAAGGGATAATCTCATTAGTCCACAAGAAAATTTACCTCTAATAAGATTTCTCCTCCCTTCAAATTTATTCAAAAAAGTATTCTTTTGTTACGTCTAAATCGGTATTTAATCTTGAGAAATTGACAAAAATAAACATAAATACATTTGGCATGTCACTTAACTGATGTTTTAAAAAAACATTTTTTAGTCGACATCGACAGCCATACCACTTAAGCGATGCCCTGTAGTGTCTCTTAAGAGATGCTTGATGATGTTGCTTAAGCAATGTTATAGGGCATCTCTTAAGCAATGTACGGTCCTGGATGTCGCTTAAGAGATGTGTAGTTGCATTTTTGCGAAAAAAAAATTACTCCCATTTGAATCCTTTTCGACGTTGAGATCCTATATTTAACTCGAAACATCGAATTCAAACCCCAAATGTAGTAGCGAATTACTACTCACTATAATGGCGTGGACTGGTGTAGCTACCACGAAAAAGGAAGTGATAAAATTCCATAGGTATTATGCTACCCCAACATTAAAGCTCCTAACTTCAATGACATTAGTAGGAATTGGCCATTTTATAATGGCCTCAATCTTTGCAGGGTTTATCTTGAGATCCCCTCTCGGCCAGTGACATTGTGTCTAGGCACTCTGTCTGAGTTTGTGTTTGTGGTGATGAGCTTCGCCCTCCAAAGCCGATCCACATGAGTCTGTAATATGATGCTGAAGAAATAAAGCTTTGAAGTTTTGTGGAATTGTTGTCAATTAAAGTGAAGATAGATCCTGGAGCGTATTGGTATCAGAGCCAAAGACATCAATTCTGGTATATCTATTCTGAATTTCTGATGAAGGCTTAATATTGTCTGTTAAATCTGCTGTAATATCATTGTTCCGTTTTGTTATTTGAATATCAACATTCTACAATAGTATTCTGTAGGCGGTGGAAATGACCGTTGAGTGGATTGTTGGGTCATTGAGAGTGTAAGAGTTGTCTGAAGTCAAAGTAGCAGTAAGGCCCGTTGGGATAGGGGAGTAAGTCTACAGAGCTGCCGGAGACTATTTTAGAGTCAGCACTCACTCTCTTTTAGAAATGGACCCTTCAATGGATACTATTGAGCTGACACATTTAGAATGTGATTCATCTAATGACACTGAAGTAAGCCTTGCAGAACGCAGGCAATCCTCATTCAATCCATCTTCATCAGAATCCTCTTATATATCTATCACAGATCATAACCCTTCTGAAAATTGGCAATTACCTCAGATACTTCCTAAAGAAGTATATAGACTTCCATGGTGGAACATTACAGCCGCCACTCACATTCGAGTGTCAAGTATAGATGTTTCTTTTACTGATAAGCAAGAACCTGTACATATAAACTTGCTTGATAAATGTCAGATAGACTGGGCTAAAGAGCAAAAATATAAGTATGCACATTTTGGTGCTATCAAACTTGGCCTTGGTCCATTAGTTCGTCTGCGTCTTGTTGTTTCTTCTCTCTGTTGTATTGTAGATACTAGTCATCGAAAGTTTTCCGATGTTGTCATTGGTGGTTTCACAGCACCACTTCATGATGGTCCTGCTTTTGGTACAGTCTACCCAAATTTTTCTATTAGCTTAGACGACCCTCATATATATAATCTGCTAAAGGCATATATCCTACCCAAAGGCTTTGACATGGAAACTGGCTCAAAGATCATCCAACTTAAAGGTGGAGTCTGTGTTAGGTTCGGAAATGATACCCTTCCTCAATTGCGAACTCATGTCCATCAGAGTTCTACAGACACCAGCGTGGTGGAAACGGAGAAATCCCGATCCCGAAATGCCACACCTATTACTTTCAATTGGACTGGTATTAATTATCCACAATCTTGGGAATTTAAATATTCTGAGTTAAGGAACCAAGAAAGAGTTGCTACTTCTTTTAGCTCACAACCTCTCATTTTCGATGAAGCTACAAGTTCCTTTCGCGCACCCTAAGAGTTGCCCACACAGAGATTCAATCCTCCATTAATAAAATCTGCTTCTATCTCCTCCTACAACAATGCCACATTACAAGCCTTGTCTAACCAAGCTAGTAAAGCCTCTGCAGATGAGTTTGCCTCTTCTACTCCTGAAAATGAGTCTTCTTCTGTAAATACCTCCTTTTCTAGTTTATCCGACTTTGAACATAGAGGCCAACATGCTTCCTGTCAAGCATGCCAAAAAATTAAACAGAAACTTTTGCATCAACGGAAACATAAACAAAAAGAATACCCCGCCTTAGGTATGTTTTCCCTACCTCGTGAAAATTCAAGTATAGAGGTAGTGAATGCTAGTCAAAAGTCTTTTGTTCCTGGAAGGAATCTACCCGAGGCTGGATTTAGACAATACTCACAAGATGGCCAAACCAAAAGAGAGTTCTTACCTTGCAAATCTTCCAGTCATGACCAGACTGTTTCTAAAGAGATCAAGCTTGCAAATTGGGGCAATTTGCAACAAGTCCACACTGCTAGAAATTTAGACGATATGGCTAGCAATCTTCTGATCCTGAAAAAGTAGTGCGTATATCAACAAGAGCATCTTGTTAAAATTGAAACAAAGCTTGGACTATTAGATCACTTGTTACATGATTTTAGAGAAATCCATATGGCCATAGATCAAGCTTCCCAAAAGCTTGAAAGAAGATTAGCTGTCCTAGAAGATCTCTGCACCAAAACAGAGAATCTTAAGAAAAGACAGTATGTGGTCCCCGACCATGTACTCAAAGCAGCAGCAAAAGGGCATGCTAAGAGTCACTCTTTAGGTCAGTTCAGTGTTCTGCCTGAAGATGAAAGGCCAGAATGGGATTTTGGTGAAAGTGACGCAGTTAAGGAGAATGTTGAAGAATGGATCAAAGAATTCAAAGGTTTCAAACTTGCTTTAGATCCTAAATATTTAGTTAGTCTAAATGCGTTGAATGATGAAGGATACTCTAACCAAAGAAGACAGTTAGCTCCTCCCCGCTTTGGCACACATATGCCAGATGCTACCTCAGCTTCAGCCGCCCCTGCCAAAGTATTCCACTTTGGTATCAATTCAATGAATGATATCATCTCCCAAATGCCTAAGCAACCTGTATTGAATATACAATGTCAATCCAGGGAAGATATTAGAAATGCAATCCAAAGGCTTGCTCAGTGGACTTTGTATAAGAAACAACAGGACCCAAATCTCACAGGGCAAATGCTAGGAACCCGGCTCATAGCAGGTCTTTCAGGTTTAGCATATGAATGGTGGCGATGGTTGCCACAGGAAACAAGAAATGAGATGCTTGCTGCCGATGATGCAGATGAGCAAATTCTGTCTGCCCTAGGAAGATAATTTTATGGCCCTGAAGAGGGAGAAGATTATGATCACCTTGCTTCATTATTCATTTCTGCTCGTTTATGTGATTTAAGAAAGAGTGAAGAGTATTTTTGTTATATGCAAAAGCTTCTAATTTCATCAGGGAAATCAGGTAGCCCTGCATATTTAAAGCATTATCTTAGAAGCTATCCAAGTCATGTGCCTGATGCAATGGAACAGGCACTAAAGGACAAAAAGGTAGAATTGAGAAGCTTGTCGCTTGCTCAGCTTCATGCTCACATTATGGAGACATGGCAAGAACATTGCCTAGAGAAAAGAGTGAGCAAAGATTTTAAACGCCATCAGAAGATGTATTCTGCTTCCTTCTGCAAGGATGTTGTAGGAATGCCCGATTGGGGGTGTGGACCACACAACCAAGGACATCTAGATTCTTCTTGCCATTGTAAAAAGAAGAAGAAAAAGGGCTTCTATACTTCAGAACCAAGGTACCACCTTGATAAGCCCTATTACCACAAATCAAGATACAACTCTAAGAAACACAGATATGATAAACCCTATCATAAGTCCAAACATAAAGCCAAACGCTATGTGAAGCGTCGGACTGAAAAAGGGAAGAAAAATGTATGTTTTATTTGTGGGAAATCAGATCATTGGGCTGCAAAGTGCCCAGAAAGAAAATCAAGACCTCGGCTTGCCACTCTGTGTACTGGTTTGGATCCTGCTTGGTGGGATTTATTTGAAGTCACTGTAAATTCTCCCAAACCCTCTGGTGAAGTAGTCTATCTTCCTGATGATGATTCTGATTCTTCTGATTCTTGTACAGATTCTGATTTTGACCCTCCTTTTTTAGCTAAATGTGATCCTCCTTCCAGCTCCTCTTCCGAGTCTGATTCCAGTTCGGATGCACATTTAGGGGGGTGTAGTAGCTTGCCTGAATTTGATTTTTCATTATACATGTTTTCCAGATCACCTTCTAGGTCTTCCCGTCATCAATTAGAAAAACAAATTGCTGACATTGATTTACAGCTTTCTCTTATTCCCGTGTACAGACACTTTGAGAGAACAGAATTAAGAGAAGACAAAGCGAGACTACAAAAACAGCTTGAAACATTGAAAGCTGACAAAGGTAAAAAGCCTGTCTCTTCCCATACTTACTCTGCCCATTATAACCCAGCTGAAATTTATCAAGATTATCCGAGTAGTCATGAGGATAGACAATCCCATAGGAAGGACAAAGAAAAACTCTTAAGACTCCAGCTCAAAGAAAAACTCTTAAGACTCCAGCTCAAAGAAAAACAAAATAAACTCAAGCTTATGATCAAAGAAATTGATGATTTGAAAAGTATGATAACTGCTTTGGTCCTTGAGAAAGATCAGTCCTCAGATGAGGAATTGTCAACAGAAATAGAAAGAGTTTGTTTTAATCCTGAAGATAAAGAAGATTCGCCTTCGTCAACTCCTCCTCAGTATCCGCAGTCTCAGAGTACTAATCTGTTAGGTGCTCTTTCTGGTCCCAAAATGTTTATATCTTTGCAGTTCTTTCCGCCAGAGTTTAAAGCTTATTCTGTACAATGTTTAATTGTTTCTGGTTGTCAGTTTAACCTTGCAAAAGGGCATGCCATTCCACAGTTTTATTAGGAAAAGAGTCAAGAGTTTGGCTCTGCAATTGAAGGTTCCCCTGTGACTTTGTCTGGTAAGGTTAAGCATTTTCCTGTACAGCTTTCTGGTGTCAAGAGTGATTTATCTTTATTTAGATTAGATGTCTTAAAAGAAGATTGTGTATTAGGTTCAGAGTTTTTGCAAAAGGTCAGTCCATTCTCCATTGATACAAAAGAAATGATTTTCACTTGTACAGTGTTTGGAAATTCAGTTCAGTTGCCTTTGAGTTTCAGTCTTGTAAATAAGTGTAAACCCATTCCAGTTGAGTCAGTCAGTTCTGTCAAGTCAGTTAATTTAAATAAAATGGATCGTTGCATAACATATGCAGAAGTTCATGGAGAAAAAGCCTTGGAAGCAATAACAAAAAAAATCAAAAAAGATTGTTGCTTAGAGAGTCCTAATGCATTCTGGACTCGAGAGAAATATTTTGTTTCTCTACCCTTTGACCCACTGCAGAAAATAAAGCCCATGAAAGCTTCAACTCGTCTAATGAGTCCCTCTGAAAGGGAATTTTGTTCAAAAGAAATTCAAGAACTGTTGCAAAAAGGCTTGATTGAGCCATCCAAGAGTCCGTGGGCATGCAAAGCGTTTGTCGTGAACAAACACTCAGAGCAGAAGAGAGGAAAGCCTCGACTGGTAGTCAATTTCAAACCTCTCAATGCTGTCTTACAAAAGGTTAGATACCCATTGCCTGATAAATCTAGCTTGCTGCAAAAGATTGTAGGCTGCACTGTGTTCAACAAGTTTGACCTTAAATCTGGGTTCTACCAAATTGGGATCGAAGCGAAGGATCGCTTCAGAACAACCTTTGCTGTCCCTCATGGACAATATCAGTGGAAGGTTTTTCCTTTTGGAATTAATAATGCTCCATCTGAGTTTCAGAAAATGATGGAGGACATCTTCAGAGACATCCCGTGGCTTGTTGTCTTTATTGATGATATTTTAATCTACTCAAAGAATCTTCAAGATCATCTTAAACATCTTCAGTTCTTTTATGATCTTGTTTATAAGCATGGTTTGGTCTTGTCAGAATCAAAGATGGAAATAGGGAAAACTGAAATGGATTTCCTTGGTTTTCATATCAAGAAAGGACAAGTAATTCTGCAGTAGCATGTGTTGCAGTCATTTGAGCATTTTCCAGATAAGATTTTGGATAAGACACAGCTTCAGAGATTTCTGGGAAGTCTAAATTATATAAGGCCCTTCTACAAAGGACAAGCAACAGACATCCACTGTCTGCAACAACAATTGAAAAAGAATCATGTTGCTTGGTCAAATGAGATGACTTTGGCAGTCCGAACAATAAAGGCCAAAGTTAAAGAGATACCAGCCCTTCATCTGCCACAGGGTACTGATAATTTAATAATTGAAACTGATGCTTCAAACACTACCTGGGGTGGTGTTCTATTAGAAGAGATTGATGGCAGAGAGAATATATGTGGCTACGGATCAGGTTCCTTCAAAGCTGCTGAGCTTAACTATCCTAGTAGTCATAAAGAGATTCTTGCTGTGAAGAAAACTGTTCAACATTTTATCTTGTTTTTAAAGCCTGTTAAGTTTGTCATTAGAACAGATTTAAAAATAATGCCAGGGATATTTAAGAATGAAAACTTAATGGCAGAGAACAGTAGCAAAATCCTGAAATGGTTTATCTGGCTTTCAAATTTTGATTATGAAATTATTTATAAGCCAGGTTATCTCAATTGTCTTGCTGACATGCTTACTCGTGAGACTGTGCAGGCAGAAGAAGCAGTCAGTTTGAAAATGTTTTCTATTGGTTCCAGTTATTCAGGTTCAAAAGAAGACAAGGGCAAAGGCCCAGCACCAACAGCATATACTGAGCCCGACTATGTCAGGTTCGAGCCCCGTAATGCTTTATTTATGAAGCCCTGGGATGAAAGTTTGTCTCCCAGTGACAGAAGAGAACTGCTAGATTATGCAGATCGCCATGCGGCTGAGAAATATCTCAGCTTGACCTTAATAAGTAAAATACAGATGAATCCCTGCAAACTGCACATTATGGAACGATGGGAATGTTCTGCGTTCAGAGGATTTACTTAGGCCCAAGAAAAATTGAGAAGGTGCAGAGAGTTGTGGGTTGATTGCAACGAGGAGAAGGATGGTCCGATGTGGTACGTGGATATAGGTGAGGGAAACCTAACCTGGACCTCCTACAATTTGATTCTGCAATTCTGCAGAGAGCAGACAGCAATAGTCATCTGTGTTGACCCTGGTAATCTCAGAAATAAGAAGTGGTCTGGATGGACTGAAGTCCTTTTGGACAAATTCTGCCCCAGACTTGATTGGACCGATCGCCGTGCAAATTTCATATTGCACATGGAAGCTGATATGCAGGTAGAGGATCAAAATAACTTGTGGTTTAAGTTTCTGTTGTGACATCATGGTGGCCGTTATAGTCTACTAGAACACACGGTTCATGTCACTCAAAAATACATCAAATGTGATAGCAAAGGGAACCGTCTTGATACTAAAATACACCGGAGAACCTTGCCTTTAGAATTTCGGGTTGAGTCTATGTTTGCCAGTGAATTTATTGGCGAAAAGAATGAAGTCCTGCATGGATCGAATATTGAATAGTGCTTCAGCACATGGTTATACCCTCCTCCGGAGTACAAAGAAGATGTTGCCGTGCCCGATGATTCTCAGTATGTTGACTCTCCCCTTGAGCAAAGAGAGTTAGAGGAGTACCTCTATGCAGAAGAGTTTGATTGTGCCTATGGCGGTTAGCCAGTAGGTCCTCCGGGTAATCTGGAACTATTC
Organism: Larix kaempferi; assembly: GCA_027924585.1. NCBI lineage: Eukaryota > Viridiplantae > Streptophyta > Pinopsida > Pinales > Pinaceae > Larix > Larix kaempferi. The sequence goes on from BSBM01000841.1 coordinate 4,384,086, forward strand.
TGTGTTTGCAGATCAGGTGATGATTAAATGTAAATATTTATTTCTTGCTTTCAATAATTGAAGCCGTGGTGGACCAGTAACAGTAACTCCACAGTTGTATTTGTCGGGATACTGTTCCCCGAATCTTTTATTGCTTTTGAGTGGGCCATAATAATTTTGTATGTCGGCCATGATGTTCTGACAGATTCCTTTGTAAGCCATAGTTGTCGGCCACTTGTCTTGTCTGTTGGTCCGGGTCCCCATATGGCGCTGCCTTTAAGGGATGAGATAATAATGGTTCGGTCCCACCATTACCCCGGATTCCCTCCTTTATGACTGAATGGTGCATGTTTTCTGTAACCAGTAGACCAGCTAGCATCCTATAAAAGAAAGGTCCCGGAGTTCATTTGATCATTCGAGTCCAGTGCATCGAGCTAGTTAAGAGCTCTGCAACTTAGGATTCTAGAGCCGTGCTGCTCCAGTAGTTGGAAGCTCTGCGAGTCATAGAGAGTCTATCCAGAGCCGAAGGTTGTATGCTCTGTTGATTGCCCTCGTGGTATAATACAGCATCAAAAGACCAAGGTTCGACCTCTGTAAAAATGTCGAGTCTGTAAGGTGTGCTAGTAGACATATCACTGGATCCCCAGGAAGCCTCAAAGTAGGTTCATCGCTCTACGAAGTTCTGAATGATAAATGGGCCAGCAACATTGTGTCTAGGAACTTAGTCTGAGTTTGTGTTTGTGGTGATGAGCTTCGCCCTCCAAAGCCGATCCACGAGTCTGTAATATGATGCTAAAGAAATAAAGCTTTGAAGATTTGTGGAATTGCTGTCAATTTATGTGAAGATAGATCCTGTACCCCAAATACACCAATGACTACTGAGGAAACTCACCTTTCTTGTTATTAGCTAGCAATTAGTGCTTATTCAAAGTCTCTAAAACCTACTTGAGATGTTAAATGTGCTACTCCCAAGTAGAGATATAAACCAATATAACATCCAAATACATTATAAAAAATGAATATAATTATGGGCTCAAAACATCATTCATCAGTCTTATAAATGTAGTTGGTGCATTACATAAACCAAAATACATGACCAACCATTCGTGCAAATCTCACCTTGTCTTAAAGGAAACCTTTCATGTGTCTTCTTCTTTGACACATACATGGTGGTATCCCGATTTGAGATCCGACTTGGTGAAGTACTTGGCATGTTGCAACTGGTCTAATAAATCATCAATCTTGGGTTGAGGCTATCGATTCTTAACTGTAATGTGGTTGAAAGCTCTATGATAGATACACATAAAAAAAAATCCCATCCTTCTTGGCTACAATGATGATATGTGACCCACAAGGTGAGGTGCTTGGTCAAATCACTCACTGCTCCAACAACTACATCTTCACTTCATCTGTTTCTATAATAGATTGTCTATATAGCCCAATATTTGCTAATGGAGAGCCAAGCAACAACTGTATCTCATGCTATGATTCCCTCTTAGGTGGTATCCCTTTATGCCCCTGAAATACTCCTATGTATGCATGTATCAACGCTTCCAAATGATGATTTTTCTCTTTGGTACATCCCTCAAGGGATGCCTTTACTCTTACTGATTCATCACCTAACTGATTCTTTCATAAGAAAAAAAAACGTATTTATTAGTTGTGCTAATCAACTTTTTGGCTTAGTTGGCATCTACCAGTGATATAGTTGATTTAACTTTATGTGCTTGGATGATAATTGAATTCCCATCCTTGATCAGGTGGTATTCGTTTTCTCTTCTTATGAAGACTGCATCCCTCATATACATTTAGGGGATTCCAAACACTACACCACACACATCAAGGGGTACTACTACTAACTCCATTTCATAATTAAAATCTACACTTAGAACAAATTTGATCTTACATTGGTCCGTGACCTTGACCTTTATATCCTTGTTTACCCATCCCAATGTATAAGTGTTAGGATGACGATGAACCTCCAATCCTGTAATACCCCAATTTTGACCCTTATGAAATATTGGCTTCTAATGTAAACATTGTATACATGCGTTGTATGTTTCCCTAGTGTGGAGCTCAAGGCCAAGGCCCCGCTAGTGTATGTTCAGATTTTATTTAAAACAAGCAAGTATTTGATATTTTGATACCTATGTGCTATTAAGCCATAGAATATTGTAAATTGATGTAAATATTAATATTACCATAAAATACCAAAACTGGTTATGGAAGCAACCAATGAGAAGGGGCCATGTGTATCCACTAGGGAGTGGTGAGGGGGTTATGGGGATGAACCATATGCTGCCAAATGTCATTGTGAGAACCCATTTGACTTTCCTTGATGACATTTATTTATGTTGTAAGGAAGTTGTTGGAGATTTCAGTCCATGGCTTCAATGGAGCATGGGCAGCCCAGAAATTTGTATGGTAGAGTATGGGCTCTGTTTTCTTGTACCACAAGTCACTCTACCTCAGGAGAGTTGCTTCTTCCTCATTCCCATTCCATTGTGGAAGTTACCAGCATCAATTTTCATCCAAAACGAATTGCCAGCAGTGAGAAAAAACAGAAATCGCAACTTTGAAAGAACCCACGTTTTGAAGAGCCAAAAATGCCTAGATTTGGTATTTAACAGTAAAATCCAATGGGGGATCCATAGATATGAACCTTGGGGCGAATTTGATAGGATTAGATACCCTGAAATCCATTGGAAAACCCAGTTTTTATAGCCCAGAAAACCAGTGACGGAATTGAGTTATTTGATGAACAGAATTGTGAGAAAACCAATTGTGAATGACTGAGTAGAGGTTGGGTTGCTTGATAAACCCAGTGAAGGCTAGAATCTCAAGGATTAGCAGCTAGACCTTTCTATGCCCACCCTGAAGAGCACTGGAGGGAAGGGACGCCCAAGGGACTGTGCAGCAGAGAAGGGGACCTTCCTTGTGTTGGGTGTGGTAGGTAATATGGGTACCTTAACTGTTGAATTCATTTGAGATGTCTGTAGCTCTGTGGTTGAGCTCAGTGGCTTAGCATTGCCCTCCTTTGTCTTTCATATGCTTGACAAACCCAACTGTGTGTTGGCTTAGCATAGTTGTTGAGTGAAACCATGGCTGTGAGTGAGACTAGCTAGTTCCTCCTTAGTGGATACACAACCCCGCTCGGGGGTGATCTCTCAGCTAAAAGAATACAAGATGGACAAAGATCTATGGTTGGGTGGAACGTTGCTCTCACATAGCCAGTTGTTTGGACAGCTTCATCTTCAAGATAAGTGTTATCTTTGTTATAAATTATATGCATTATGTGTTTTGCATTGTGCAAATTCAAAATAATATTTATTCATGATTAATGGAATTGATATGTAGTCTGTGCATAGCATGAGAATGGGATGGATTCTTTGCCTGTTGATGCATCATTTGCTTGAGATAAATATGCTGATGTATGTCTGTTGTGTGTGTGCAATTATGTATTTTAATTCCGCTGTGTAATTTAATTGTGCAATTTATTTAAAATGGCAAAAATTTTACCATTATGGCTTTGGGAAAAAATTAGACACCCCATGTTACAGTCATGTTCCCTCCCTTGTAATGGATTGATGGAAGGGGACACTACAAATCCAAACTTTCAAACTTTCTCTCCACGTCATCATGACGTTTATTCCTTGTTTTTTGGGTAGCGGGGTTCGCCAAAAGTATGCAGTGTGGGTACTCGTTGGATGCGGAATTAAATTCTGCATCCAACGAGTGTTCCCACTCGAAATTTGAGTAAAACCACAGGGAGATATGTTGAAAATATGAACAAAAAAAGTAGTTTTTTTCTTTCTTCCTCCAAAATTAATAAATATTATTTTATTATTTTAACTATTATTTCTTTATTTTCCTTAGGAGGCCCATTTTAGACCTCAAATTCCCTATAATGTATCCTTTCATTCTCAATAACATTGTGGTAATTTTCTTCCCTTGTATCAACCTGTCATCACCCTCACCATCTCTAGTATGAATTGTAGCGTGTGGATTTCCAAGCATTGGTGGTCATGTCTATGTAATAATTATGGCAAAATATATCCAATTAGTATCGAAGTATACATAAATATTAATATTGAAAAAATGGCAAAAATATGTTTTGTATATCTTACCAAGGAATGATATTCTTTTCCACCTTCCAATTGCCCATGCTCTAAGTAATGTTTCCTGGTTAATGGCTTAGCAACTCTTCTTCTCTTTATCCCTTTGCATTGCGTATAAGGGCCAAACATTTCCATCATCAATTATATCTTGATAAATATTGGCTTAATTTTGATCATATGTTTTACCATGGTTGTTTTTATCGCCGAATACAGAATCGATAACCGCCTGCATAACAACATCTCATTCGGATTGTTATCAACTGATATGTACAATAGTTGAAACCTCATTGAGCCGCCAGTGTTGGAACACATCAGTGTTCACTTCCAGAGTATCTGGGTTTCAGATATTTGGGTCTAGCCAGTTTTGGCTAGCCAGTTTTGTTTTTGAGTCGACATGACCATGGCCCCATGGGGGTTTGTAACAAAGTGTGCTAATAGGGTCTGAGTGGCTCGGTTCCCCATGACTGGATTAAACAACTAAGGTATTCCAGGGAGTTTTTTCACCGCCAGATTATACTTTGCTTCAGGCGAGATATAATCTCTTGGTTTTTCTCCCGCTTCCTCCAAAGCTGGAATGCCCGATTTTGGAAATTTTTGCCATGGGGGGTTATTAGAGTCCAACTAATATATATAAACCTACTAGACACTATTAGAATAGGTTCTAGTCATGTCCTAAGTCTCTAGGACCCCCAGAAAAAATTTCGAAAAAATTTTACCGGACGCGTCGGATTTGGGTTTTTTAATTATTTTTAAATTTTAATTAAATTTCTCTATAGTTTAAATAGAGAAATTTGGGTCTGTAATATGTCAGTCATATGGGGTCCGAATTTAGTGTTTGATGGCTTGTTTCATAAGCCAAAAATCACACATGACCCATGGACCAGCTAAACCCAACTTTCGGATGTCAATTCAGCCTCATAATTAATATTTTCTCTAAAAAGTCATTTACAGAGAAATTATTAATTAAATTAATAAATTTGAATATTTTGGAGATATCCAAAATAATCAGAAATGATTAAAATAAAAGGCTAAATGACATGGCAATAGACATTTATGAAGATTCCAATCAACTCCAAGTGGTTTCAATCAACTATCCAGTCACCAGCAAGAGATCCACTTAAGCTAATTCGCCCTTTCTACCTTCAAAAGTCGATTTAGTGAGTTGTCAAGTGGTAATTGGGTTGGTAGATGTGCATTTAAGTTTATGGTAGGCGCCCTCATGACTCACCAAATCACAAGGCTTGGCTCCTTTTCAAATCTCCATTTAGCACCTACCACACTCCCACATGTCAAGACATGCCCTCCTCTAAAGCTCATGCATCCTCCCTCATCAAACTCACGCACCTGCCTCTAGCTCACGTGGAGCCTTGTTGTAACTTTCCTATTTGATGGGTGATACTTCCCATGCATCACCAAAGTCGAGCTTGCCACCTATCCATTCAACCTACCAACAAGTGCGAGTTGTCCATTGAGTTAGCTCTCCAAGCTTGGATTTGATTGGAATTCGACCTTCATGTCTATTGTCATTGGCTCTCACTCAAGCAAATTAGACCTAGGGTTTTAGCTATTGGTTTTACTATAAAGAGAGGCCCATTTGGGTTATTATCTCATGGAGAATTTTGGGCAAACTTACTCTGTCAAATTGTATATGTGTTATAGCTTTTGCTAATTGAAATAAAGTGGCTTTGGAGGTCCATATGGTGTGTTGATCTTGTTCATGGGAATTGCTTCAAATTAATCAAGGTGATCTTGCTCCATGTTTTTGCTTACATGTTCATTGTTTTGATCAAATTTATTAAAGCTTAGAAGACTTTTTTAAGTCCATAGGATGGGCATTTGAGTTCAATTTTTCCATTGATGTTGGGTTGCTTGTGATTTCGAAGTAGTGAATTGTAGTCGAAAATACTAACACTCTTCTAGTCTCTTCCAACTTTGCATACTATATTTGATCAAACTTGTTTGTAAGTGATACATTTTGCAAATCTCATAGGTTTGAAGAGGAGTTGGAACTCGGTTGTCTCCTCCATCTCTTCAAAGAACTCATTTTTCCCTAACATTCGTGCATTGCAGGATCTCCCAAAGTCTATCTCACAACATCAAAATTTTGGCAAGAAGTGTTAGATTCAAAGATCCATCCATTTATCAAAAAAGACTCTTAAAATTGGTTACCTTGTCATATTAGGCTATCTTCTTCAAGCTCTCTTTTTCTCCTTGAACCCCTTTGTATTGACTTGCTAAGCCCTTTATTCCCTTTCCCTAGATCTACTTCTCCCTAGGTTTGTTTTCATCCTACCTCATCATTCCATTCGCTCTCCCTTCTTTCCCATCTTCTTTAGCCCTCTTCTCTTTCCTCTCGTCCCATCTCTAGTCCATCTTTTAATCCTCCTTTCATCCCCCCTCAAATTCCTCCTCTCTTCATACCATTTAGCCCTATCTTCTCTAGCTACCTTCTTCCTCTCGTCCCATCTCCCATACCCTTCTCTCCATTCGTTTTGCCTCACTTTTCTTCCTCTCGTCCCTCCTCTAGTCTCCATTCTTCATTCTTTTTTTCCCTACTCCTTAGCCCTACATCCCCCCTCTCGTCTTACCATTTGCTAGCTCCTTTACACCTTCGTTTTGGCCTTCAATCTTGTCTCCAAACCTTCCTTTCGTCCACCTCTTTGGCCCTAAAACACAACAAAAACAACAAAAAATTGTTAGTCATAGTTAGTTTTGCACTTAGGCACCTTTAGTTTAGATCTCACTTAAAGGTGTTTTGAATTTTGCATTTAGAATCTTGCATGTAGATTTGGATCTAGGACTTAGCTAGTTTCAAATTCTATTATTGTTTTCTTTAACATTAAAGGGTGCCTTGTTAGATGATTTGAATTGGTGTAGGTGTTTTCAAAGGAGAAGAAAGTCAAGAGGCTTCTAAAACAAGAAGTTATCAAGAAGACAAGAGGGCGATCCAAACCAAAAGACTAGTATTTATCCTTTGTAATAGCTCTTAAAAGCTTGTTTCAATTATTTTCCAAGTTATTTCTCTCAAAGTCCCTACAATGGTTTCATTCCCAAGGGCATTTGTACTCATAATAAAGTTGCAAGTGGGGTTTTTAAGCCCCCACATTCACTTCCCCCATTTGGGGAAGCCTTGTAGTCTTCTTTGATTGGTTTGAGTTTCTAGTTTAGATCTCTGATATGCTCTTAGATTAGTTTCCATTTCAATAAGTGTTTGTTGTAATTTCCGATTTACTTACCCCCATGCTCTCCCGAGTACGGTCTTTGACCTGAAAGAGATTCTTGGGTAGATTAGACTTTATTTCCTGTTTAGTATCTTATTTTTCATCTTGTCATTTCTCTTCCAAACCTTGACTAGAGTAGAGCTAACTTTGGGATTGTATCCCAAAGGCCACATAACTTTGTGGTAGCTACTCGTTCCCCCATCAGCTTCTTGTGGACATCCAGCTAGTTGGAAGGTTTCCAAGTCTGGTGACTTCTAGTGGTTGACCTTGTTCGGAGGTTGATACCACCTATTAGATTAGAATTTGTGTGGTAGAACACTAGATCTTTCAGTTTCATTTTATTTTGCAAGTAGCATTGTTAGCAATATTTCATATCTTTCTGATCTATCACATTGTTTAATCATTTCAAGTTGAAGTATCTTGCTTTTACAACTAATATTTGCTTCTTAAAATGAACTAAAGTCTCTTTAACTTGGCCAAATCCAAGTCAAGAGCACTCTCTATCGAAGAGCATTATTAGTCTTGCATCATTCCCTGCATTAGGCATTTGATAATTAGCAAGTCTCTTGAACTGTGGTCATAAGATCAAGTCAAGAGCGTTCTCTGTCAGAGAGTTGAACAAAGTGCTCTAATAATAAAAAATTTCCACCCATATTTCCCTTTTAATTAATTTATCTTGGTCTTTGTCCTACACCCGTATGCTCTGCCAACCGGGAACGGTTGGGCTAGTACTCAGAAAGGTGGAAGACTTGTTAATTCATAAGTGATAATATTAATTAAAATTTTACCCAAAACCCCAACCAAGACAAAATCACTGAGTTCTTCCTGAAACAAGTGGTGCCGGGAATCCACTGTCAGACTCGAGGGCGGTCAAGCCGTAAGCACACTTGCCCTCTTTGCAATCTGGGTGCTCCTGACCTATCATCTAAAGGTTGCCAGTATTTTTCTTGGTTAAGGTTCCACTTTTTTGAATATCCTTGTTCTTAGCCATAATAATCAAGACCACTAAAATCTTTAATTTACCAAGATAAGCTGCAAAACGATCTCAAAAACTTTTCTTCTCGTAACACTTGTATCAAACATTTCAATCACTCAGACAATTTTTGACTCCATAAGGCACTGGTCCTTAATCACAATATTTTATTTGCTTATTATCAATATTGGAGTATTTGTGTTAATTTTCGTAAAGAGTGATTTATATCTGATTCAGTGCATCTCTCATTTTCTATTTTGCAACGTGGATTGCGTTATCTTGGTCTTATCTAAAGCTTTTTGTGTCTCTCACCTTCAAAAAACTCCTAAACAACACCCATCTGTATCACAACACCTAAAAACATTTTAAACACACAAGAGCCTTAGACAACTCTTTTATAGGGACTATCCCCCTTGGCTTCGTTAGGAATTTGCCTAAAAGGAGGAGATGGGATTCAAGTGACAGTACCTGGCCCATTGCTTGCCCCCAAGGCCACACCTCTCTCACTTGTAGTGAAGAGACAGCTTTTGAAAGATTTCCGCTGCTGGTGTGCAATCTGGCGGACAACACGGATCTACTAGCAAATCAATGGACATGGTTGTTTGATATTGTGCTTTGTCTCAATAAAATACATCATTAAACTATTAGTGTAGTAAGAAGAAAGACAGAGAAATCATTAATCCAAAAAAAAAAAATCAGGGGATAATCTCATTAGTCCACAAGAAAATTTACCTCTAATAAGATTTCACCTCCCTTCAAATTTATTCAAAAAAGTATTCTTTTGTTCATCCAAATCAGTATTAATCTCGTGAAATTGACAAAAAAAACTTTAATAAATTTGGCATGTCGCTTAACTGATGTTTTAAAAAAACATTTTTAGTCGACATCGGCAGCCATACCACTTAAGCAACACCCTATAGCATCTCTTAAGAGATGCTTAATGATGTTGCTTAAGCAATGTTATAGGGCATCTCTTAAGCAATGTACGGTCGTTGATATCGCTTAAGAGACGTGTAGTTGCATTTTTGCCAAAAAAAAATACTCCCATTTGAAGCCTTTTCAACGTTGAGATCTTATATTTAACTCCAAACGTCAGTCCAAACTTCGAATTCAGACCCCAAATGTAGTAGTGAATTACCGCTCACTATAATGGCGTGGAGTGGTGTAGCTACCATGGAAAAGGAAGTGATAAAATTCCATAGGTATTATGCTGCCCCAACATTAAAGCTCCTAACTTCAATGACATTAGTAGGAATTGACCATTTTATAATGGCCTCAATCTTTGCAAGGTCTATCTTGATATCCCCTCCATGAATCACATACCCCAAATACACCAATGACTACAAAGGAAACTCACCTTTCTTGATATTCGCTACCGGTTGGTGCTTATTCAAAGTCTCTAACACCTACTTGAGATGTGAAATGTGCTACTCCCAAGTAGAGATATAAACCAATATAACATCCAAATACATTATAAAAAGTTAATATAATTATGGGCGCAAAACATCATTCATCAATCTTGTAAATGTAGTTGGTGCACTACATAAACCAACAGACATGACCAACCATTCATGCAAATATTACCTTGTCTTAAAGGAAACCTTCCATGTGTCTTCTTCTTTGACACATACATGGTGGTATCCCGGTTTGAGATCCAACTTGGTGAAGTACTTGGCATGCTTCAACTGGTCTAATAAATCATCAATCTTGGGTTGAGGCTATCGATTCTTAACTGTAATGTTGCTGAAAGCTCTGTGATCGATACACATAAGAAAAATCCCATCCTTCTTGGCTATAATGATGATATGTGACCCACAAGGTGAGGTGCTTGGTCAAATCACTCACTTCTCCAATAACTACATCTTCACTTCATCTGCTTCTATAATAGATTGTCTATATAGCCCAATATTTGCTAATGGGGAGTCAGGAAACAACTGTATCTCATGCTCTGCTTCCCTCTTAGGTGGTATCCCTTTAGGATCCTGGAAGACTCCTCTGTATGCATGTATCAACTCTTTCAAATGATGATTTTTGTCTTTGGTACATCCCTCAAGGGATGCCTTTACTCTTATTGAGTCATCACCTAAATGATTCTCCCAAAAGATGAAAAAAAACGTATTTCTTAGATGTGCTAATTAACTTTTTGGCTTACTTGGCACCTACCAGTGATATAGTTGATTTACCTTTATGTGCTTTGATGATAATTGAATTCCCATCCTTGATCAAGTGGTATTGGTTTTCTCTCTTTATGAAGATTGCATCCCTCATATACATTTAGGGGATTCCAAACACTACACCACACACATCAAGGGGTACTAATACCAACTCCATTTCATCATTAAAATCTACACTTACAACAAATTTGATCTTACATTGGTTCGTGACCTTGACCTCTATATACTTGTTTACCCATCCCAATGTATAAGTGCTAGGATTATGATGAACCTCCAATCCAAACTTTCTTACTAGGTCAACTACTATGAGACTGGCCCATGAACTGAAATCGAATAGTGTGTCTACCTTGGTCTTTTTAATATGGATCTTGATATGGAAGAGTTTGTAATCTCTTTATATTCCTTATGGTCGAATTTACTCAGATTCACCTCCTTCTACACTAAATTCCAGACAATATTCTCATCCACATCTGAGTTGCTCTCTACCCACTTGCTTGAATATGTGGCTAGAAGGTTCTTCTTCTTGGCATCCTTCTTGCATTTGTTAGGGTTTAACTTTGGATATAGTTTCAAAAGTTACAATAGTTACTTGGATACTTGCATTGATGTGCAGTGGCTATCATGTTCTTGTGTTTCCCTTTCCAATTCTTCTTCCCCTCCTTGGAAGCGTCTCGGTTCTCTTTTTGTTTGGAACCAATTGGCTATCTTTTCTTGTGGCCTGTATTTTTTAGGTATTGTGCTTGCACACAGGCCTCATCAATTATCTTAGGATTTAAGGGCATCACTCGCTTTCGTAAATATTGTGTATATCCCTAAATACTTAAGGAGTACATATGGATTCCTAGGTGATATACCCAACATAATAGTCATCTTCCTAAATTAAATGGTGTACTCTTACACACTATGCCCTTATCTTTGCCTAAAGTAATGCCAATGGATCTAGTGGTCCTCTACATACTCGATAGGGTAGAATTGGGACTTAATGAGAGTTTTGAAATTCTCCCACTTTGTTATTGGAGGATCACCCTCTAGCCTAAGTGCCTCCATGTGGCTTTATCTTCTTGTTTTTCATTTGATTCGACCTCTAAGTTAGAGCCCCCAAAATCACTGAAAGGTCCAAACTTTCTCTCCATGGTTTCCATGAATATTGACATATTGCGAGAGATATCAATGGCTTGTATTTCCAGCTATGTAAATTGCTCTTCACACTCATCCGTCAATTCTTCATTGGACTCATATGCCATGGCCAGGGTTTGAATACTTTTCCTTTACTACGCCAACTTTCTCTCCATGTTTTCCATGAATATTGACATATTGCGAGAGATATCAATGGCTTGTATTTCCAGCTATGTAAATTGCTCTTCACACTCACCCGTCAATTCTTCATTGGACTCATATGCCATGGCCAGGGTTTGAATACTTTTCCTTTACTACGCCAACTCCTAGATCCTATAATTTCCTACAAAATCCCAAATAAAATTGCTCTAGTACCAATATGTCTATAAACTATTGTGGATATACTATTGGACCAATTTGTCACAACATATCTTACAGCTTTCTGCAAACCCTTAGTCATGTAGTGTTTATTGAAGATTTAAGATTCATTGTTGATAGTTGAATCTCATAGAATTCCAAAATAAAATGAAACTGAAAGGAAAATATCTAGAGAAAAATAACACATACACACAAATAACACAAGATATACCCTAGAAAACCCACTATGGGAAAAACCCAACCATAATTGAGGATTGTTCCTTGCTCTTTTCTTCTCCAATATGCAATGCAAATAAAAAGAAAGTGATACTATTTGTGGAGTTTCCTGCGACACTATGGCTTGTGCATGGCTCCTATAGGATCTCCTCCTTCGTCTGTTATGCTCTATAATCCACTATCTAGCTCTTGCTTAGCTATGGAACAATACAATAATACCATAATAGAACCACTTCTTCTATTAGTGGCCCTGTATTTAAAATGTCTTGATAGCCATCCAGGGTTCGATTTTAGGGTTTTTGAATGTCTAACTCCTAATTGGGGTTAGGGTTTTAGCTCCTCTAAAATGTTGTTGAAAGTCAACACAAGACTAGTTGTACATGTGTTGGTAATGAGAGCTAACTTGGAATTCACTCAATGCCATGGTGGTCAACATGATAGGTCAACTTGCGAGAGGCTTAACTTCCTCATACAAACTCTAACTGAGGTGATATTTGTGCCATTTGAAAGCTCTTGGAGTGTAGAACAACAACTCGGGGCTAGGAGCTATGTTCACAACCTTTTAACCCCAAAAACATCATTTAAGCCCTCAAAAGAGCCTTAGAAGGTTTTGGACACCAAATTTGCAAAGTAAGACCAGCCCCTAAAATGGGCCATACAAGCCAATGCATCCAATTTTTCCATCTATAAAACACCAAAATATATGAAAAACTATATATTGATCCATTTAAGATCAACTAAACAACTAAAAGAACCATAATTGTTATATTACCTATCGTTTCTATGACTATACTGGCGTACAAAGGCACCCAAAATCAAAATACAAAAAATGCCATATTCCAAAATTAAGAAAAGTGATGCCTAGTGCGGCCTTCCTCCATTTGAACATCCTCATACTCCTGCTTACCATCTCTCTAAAACTAAGATTGCCCAATTATTGCACTGCATGTTTGCTACATTGTTGCCTCTTCATTTACATTCTATATTCCTTAAACTTATGAAAACATTACTTTCCCTATTGTTAATTGGGTTTGTCGAGAAAATTTGAGGATCATGTTGTGGTGCATTTCGATTCCCTCTACCATTATATCCATCCTAACGATGTTCTCCTGCAATTTGGTTCCCAACTATGACAATTTTTTCTTTTGAAATTCTAACTAATTGGTCAAATACCCAGTGGCATGTCTCATGCCATCCATGTAATCATGCACTCTCCTTAATCTTTTCTTTATATCATAAACATGTTGGCCATAGAATTTCTAAAACTTGGGAAACTGGCCATTATGTTGTCATTATTTAAATTTTTTAAAATGACAACTATGGACCTACAATACTCAAAGTTTGCTTACCTAATATCTTCAACAAGCATTCCTTTCAATGCTAGAAAAACCTCTCGATCTATCTATTTGGAATGGCAATATTTAACCTAGCGGAGAGTAGGTTCATTTGTACCTAGGAAATAAGCAACATAACAGGGAAATTCAAAGATACTTAGAAAAATACCTTTGACCAAGCACACACATAAATACCCAAAAATACTATCGTGGATGCCGAATTAGAAATGCCTTAGACTCAGGCAAGTGAACTAGAAGGAGAAGTCACACTTACCTCTATCCAGACAACCCCTAAACAATTGTTACATACACCAACTGCTTTTATCCCGAGAAAAATCATTGTTATCTCTTAACTGCACCATCCTTCCCTTTAGATATATCCGACCTTCACACTCAAGTGAGATTATATTAGATTTAAAATCATGTACCCAATATATATCGCAACATGTAAGAGGATCATAAACATTATGAGACTTGAAAGCTATGCAAATGAAATAGGTCCGCATGTCCTTCTAGCATGTTGAAATGCCACATGGCTTGTAAATTAATCCTTAAAAATGGATCTTTGGACCTAAGTCCCTTTGTGCTTTAATTTTTTGCCATGGTAGGATATTATGGATTGAAACTAATGCTCAAAGGGTCTTCATTTTCATGAGAACCCCTTTGTCCAAGTAGGTGGTCTTGTTTTCCTTTTGATCGGATTTCTTATTATTGTGATAATTTATGTGGAAGATCTTTGCATGTTCAATGGTGTCCAATTTCCAAACAATAAACAAATCTTTGGATTATTCTACTGAGTCTCATTTCTCCTTTCACATTTATTTTTCTGACCAATTTCACTATTATGAGTGAATCCCCAAAAATTAATACTTTTTAAAACTTTGAGGGATTGAAGAACCAATAATCCTTGGTATAGAGCATATGCCTCTACTTCATTGTTCGATGCAATTCCTACTCCCCGGGAATACTTGGCCTTTGTACTTCCATCAAGTTCATATAACCCCCCCACCCCACGCCTGCCACCTCTAGGTTGCTATTCAAGGCCCCATCAAAGAAGAGTTTGTGGTGTCGTTGAGCCTTGACCCAATCCTTAAAGTCTGATTTTGAGAATTCCAATTCCAACTCGAGGCAAATTGAGGTTTGGAGGTTGTTCTTTTGGATTGAAGGAGGCTCCTAGTCATAAAATCTTGAGCCCATGAGCATTCTTAGACAGTGGGAATATATTTTGATGAAGATAACTCATGCTCTTTGAAATTTTCTATGATTAAATCATTTTCCCTTGAAGTTGTTCTAAAGGGACTTGAAAATTTGGAGCATAAGAATGCTTTATTTTGAGTAAGCTAAATATTCCAACAAATACATTTTAGAAGAGCTGTCCCTTTTCTACTCAACCCAAGCTTGCTACTTAGAGATCTTAAAAAGAAGTCCAAATAAATAAAAGATCGAAGCAATAGCTAGGAAGGATAATCATTCGCATCTCTCCTAATGTTGTCTACCATACTTGTTTTGCATAGTCACATTGAATTAAAGTTGCAAAGTTTCGTCTTCCCTCATACGTAGAGTATATGTTTAATGCCCCTAGATGTTTCTCCTTCTAATATTTCTAGGTGTGAGAACATTATCATGAGCTAGCACCTAACAAAAGATGTTAATTTTTAGGAGACAATCAAATTTCCATATCTTCTTCCAAAGTTTGAAGGGTTAAGAAAGAGCCACATTATTGAGGAGCGTCCTATAGCCTTAATTGTGTAATAACCCAACTTTTCCCACCCTCTAGTGTCTTTGGAATACATGCTAACGGGATCCACACCTTGTAACATATAAAATAATGTTGAGCTTAAGAATTGGAGATAGTTTGGGATGTTCGGTTGCTTCTATAATTGCCACTATCCCATCGAATCCCATTATGAGATGTCATATAAGGTTCTAAACCCCTTGCTTAGAAGTCGTTTTTTAGTTCTCCCAACTCATTTTTTTAGGCTAGAGGGTGTTGAGTATGTGTTATATTCTTTGCATGTGTGTGTTTGGGGGGGGGGTTGTCTTTGACCGCGCACCTGAATATAAGACCAAAGCGAGTTCGAAATTTTTTGGGCTATTTTTGTGTTCTTTCTAAAAATATGTAATTTAATATTGTTTAAGGGATTGGAGTCTATTTTCTAATCCGGGTTAATGTATCAGGGTTTTGGTTGCTGTAGAATACCTATATTTGTATTGTGAGTGGTTAATAATCAATATGAGAAAATAAGAGGTGTGGCTCTAAGTTTTGTTGGTTTTCTCGGTTAAGCGTTCCCAGGGTAAATCTCTGTGTATTATGTGTGAATGGTGTGGTGTAATCTCTATTTTGCTTCAAATAATCTATATGCTTTGCTTCTCTACAACAGGTTTAAAACTTACATGTGGTATTAGAGCTCGATTATTGGCTTCAGGGGGATGCCTTTGTTATTGAGGGTTCGGCGTGGTTGATAGATATTGGGTCTATGTTAAACCTGGGTTGAATGGGAGATTTGTAGCATTAATTTGTGCATTGAAAGAGAATGGAAAGAAATTCAAGAATCAAGATTGAGAAATTTAATGGCCACAACTTGAGCTATGGAAGCTCAAAATGGAGGATCTTCTTGTAGATTGGGAATAGTGGATTTTCATCGATCTAGGTAAACAACACATTGGAACGTTGAAAGAAGATTGGGAGAAATTAGATAGAAGGGAAAGGAGTACAATCTGATTGTGCTTATCAGACTCTATGTTGTTGAATGTATTTGGAGAAGATAGTGCGGTAAAGCTTTGGACAAAGCCAAGGAGTTTGTATCAATCAAAATCCCTGAAAAACAAGTTGTTTCTACAAAAGAAACTACATCACCTCAGAATGGATGAAAACGACACAGTGTAAGAGAATCTACATGTCTACAATACTCTAGTAAGTCAAATAACCTCTACTAGCATTAAGATGGCTAAAGAAGATAAATGTATTACAATGTTGTGTTCCTTTCCAGATTCGTGGGATAACCTAATTGTGGCAATAGGTAGTACTAGTTAAGCAACCTTAAAATTTGATGAAATTGTATCATCCTCGTTGTCAGAAGAGATGAGGTGAAAAGCCATGGATGTCTTATCTATGAGAGGTCGCCCCTGTGAGAGAAATAAAAATAAGGGATCTGGGGGGGATCTAAATCTAAGGGTAGATCTAAATCCCCAGGAAAATTTATAAGGAAGTGTTTGAAATGTGGTAAATCTGAGAACTATAAAAAGGATTGTAGATTTAAGAATGTTGAGAAAGCAAAGGGATCTAAGGATACCCCTTCCATAGAGGCGAGGAGCTCCTCAGAAGAAGGAGGGGATGTGTACCTAGATTCCACAAGTAATTGTTCAAATAATGATATATGGATGATTGACTTAGGTGCGTCGTGTCATATGACCCCTCATAGGGAGTGGTTTTGTGAATATGAAAAGTACGATAGAGGAGATGTATTCTTGGGAGATGATTCATCAGCCAATATCATTGGACGTGGAAGAGTTAAGTTGAAGCTTGAGGATGGAAGGATTAGAACTCTCCCTGCAGTACTACACATTCCAAATCTAGCGAGAAACTTGATATCTATTGGAAAGATGGATGATGCAGGTGTACATACTGTGTGTGGAAATGGAAAATGCAAAATGGTTCGAGGATCAATGGTTTTAATGAGGGGAGTTCAGAGAGGAACTTTGTATAGTCTATTGGGAAGCACCATCATCGATGAATGTAACATTTATGTTGTGCTTGAGGGAGGAGATAAAGAACACATAACCATGATTGCCTCATGAGGAAAGACAATGCTATGGCATCAAAGATTAGGGCATATCGGAGAAAAGGGACTTTGAGCATTACAAAGTAAAAGTATGGTTGAAGGTATGTCTCATTACACTCTAGATTTTGACTTGTGTGAACATTGCATATATGGAAAACATAATCAAGTAAGATCTATATCTAGTGCTACAAGAGCAAGGGGAATCTTAGAGTTAATACATAATGATGTTTTTGGACATGTGCATGCTCCATCATTAGGTGGATATGTGTATTATGTTTCATTTATAGATGATTTATCAAGGAACACATGGATTTATTTCCTTTGAAAGAAATATGAAGTATTTTACTAGTTTAAAGAATTTAAGGCTCTTGTAGAGAATCAAACATAAAATAAAATAAAGGTGTGGAAGACAAATAATAGTGGGGAGTTCTACGGGAATAAATTTGAGGAATTTTGTAAGAAGTGTGGTATAGCAACGCAAAATACTACTCCATACACACCTCAACAGAATAGTGTTATATAAAGGATGAATAGGATGTTGATTGAAAAGGCATGGAGCATGCTCAGTGGTGTCGAGATAGGATAAGAATTATGGACAGAGGCAGTGGGTATGCATGTTACTTGGTAAATCGATCACCCACATCAGCATTGGTTGAGAAAACTCCACATGAGGTATTGACCGGAAAGAAACCCTCCATTAAACATCTGAATTTTTGTTGTTGTGATGCTTATATACATGTTCCAAAGGAGAAAAGGAATAAGTTGGATAATAAAGTTAAAAATGCATCTTTATCGATTATAAAGATGGTCTGAAAGGTTATAAGATTTGGAATCCCGTAACTAAGAAGACTGTTTATAGTAGAGATGTTGTCTTTAGAGAGATCAAAGAAGTTCCCAAACAGGAAGTGACTCCAATGGAAAGGAACCAGAGAAAATAGAGGTTAAGTTAGAAGATGAAGAATTTGACTCAACAGAAGAAGTTGAATAAGAAGAAGAAGAACCTCATACCTCAGTTTTAAGGAGATCATCTCATGAAAGAAGGCAACCAGAAAGGTATTCCCCTCCTGATTTTTAGTCTAATTATGCTTTATCTATTACTAATGATGATCCTAGAAATGTGAAGTAAGCTATTGATTTAGAGGATATAGATCTCTGGTAGAAGGCCATGGTTGAAGAAATTGATGCCTTGGATGAAAATGAAGCTTGGGATCTAGTTCAGTTACCAGCTGGAAGAAAAGTTGTTGGTAGAAAATGATTGTTTAAAAAGAAGTTGAATGCAGAAGGTAAGGTGGAGAAGTACAAAGCCCACTTGGTAGCAAAGGGATATTCTTGGGTAGAGGGAATTGATTTTGGTGCAATATTTTCTCATGTTGCAAAATTAACTTCTATTAGATTCCTTCTTTCTATTGTTGTTGCTTTTGATCTTGAAGTAGAGCAGATGGATGTGAAGTTAGTGTTCCTACATGGGGACCTGGAAGAAGAAATCTACATGAAGCAACCTGAAGGATTTACAATAAAGGGTAAGAAGGAGATTGTTTGCAAGCTGAAGAAGTCCCTTTATGGTCTAAAACAATCTCCAAGGATGTGGTACCAAAAGTTCGATACATACATATTGGGACTGGGATTTGTGAGAAGCAAAGCTCATCATTGTGTCTACTGCAAGTAGGTTGGAGAACATTTTGTTTATTTAGTGTTGTATGTCGATGACATGTTGTTGGTTGGAAATAGCATGAAGGTTATCAAGGAGGTGAAAATGTAGATCCTCCAAGTTCGACATGAAGGATCTCGGTGTTGCTAATTTTAGCTTGGGGATGGAGATAAAGAGAAATTGCGCAAAAAATAAACTCTGGCTGAACTAGAGAAAATATGTGGAATCAATACTGGCCATGTTTAATATGCAAGAATGTAAACTAGTAAAAGTTCCTATTCATGTAGGTGTGAGATTATCTACAAAACATTGTCACAAGACTGAAGAAGAAAAAGAAGACATGTTCCATGTTCCTTATGCTATGGCAGTTGGAAATTTGATGTCTTGCATGGTATGTACTAGACCAGACATTTCCCATGCAGTGGGAGTTTTGAGCAAGTATATGTCAAAACCAGAAAAGGAGCATTGGATAGTTGTGAAGAGGGTGTTTAAGTATTTGCGTGGAAGAACAGATAGTGCAATATGTTATCAAGGAAGAACTGGACAGGACAGAGTGTTGAATGTACATGGGTTTGTTGATGTTGACTGAGTTGGAGATGTGGATAGTAGAAGATATACAAGTGGGTATATATTAAACCTATTTGGAGGTGTTATCAGTTGGATGAGTAAGAGACAGGCTGTAGTGGCACTATCAACTATAGAAGTTGAATACATGGCAACCACTCATGCAAGTAAAGAAGTTGTATGGTTGCAGAGATTGTGTTCGGACATTGGGTTTGACTATCAAGCTGTAAGGTTAGATTATGACAGTCATATTGCAATCTTTCTGGAAAAGAACCTTGCTTATCACTCGAGAACGAATCATATTGATGTGCAATTTCACTTTGTAAGAGATATGGTTTAAATCAAGAAGGTTTTACTAGAGAAAGTCGACACTATGAAGAATGTTGCAGATTCATTGACAAAATCTGTGAGCACTGAGAAGTTCTCTTGGTGTAAAGGAGCAATGGGAATTCATGCCCTAGATTACTAATTCAATAAAATATTGTCCCTGTATGCAAATAAAACAACAAGTTGGAGAATGTTGAGTATGTGTTATATTATTTACATGTGTGTTGGGGGGGGGGGGGGGTGCGTCTTTGACCGCACACCTGGCGATCCCCTCCATATAGTGCTCTACCATATGCGTCGGGCGCTGGCTCAGGGGGGGTTAGGGGGGAGGGGGGGGTTTTTTCTAAACATATGTAATTTAATCCCAGTTAAGAGATTGGAGTCTATTTTCTAATATGGGTTAATGGATTAGGGTTTTGGATGCTGCGGAATACCTATATTTGTATTGTGAGTGGTTAATAATCAATATGAGAAAATAAGAGGGGTGGCTATAAGTTTTGTTGGTTTTCTCGGTTAAGGGTTTCCAGGGTAAATATCTATGTATTATGGGTGAATGCTATGGTGTAATATCTATTTTTCTTAAAAGAATATGTATGCTTTGCTTCTCTACAATAGGTTTAAAACTTACAAAGGGGTTTGACCCAAAATACTATCATCCCATAGATTAATGTGTTTGATGTTTCATGGGATCCAACACAATTTTCCATGTATTGTTGGACTTGTTTCCTTGCAAAGTTTCCAAATGCCCGATCCTCTCCCTTCGCATTTAGATTTTTCAATGGATCCCAACCTTTTCCCTCTCAGGTACTTTTTTTTCAAAGCATATTTCTAATATTAATTTTCTCTGAAAATAAGCCTCCATATAATCTTAACTCCTATTGCTATATTCATAAGCCCATAATTTTTTATGCCAAGTCCATCATTAATGATAGGGGCTCTTATTGTATCCCATTTAATTCGATGATACTTCTTTTGGTTGGATTTACCCCCTTTCCATGGGAATTTATGAAGATATTTTCTTATGTTGTTCACAATACTAACAAGAGAAAGGAAAGAGGAGCATTGGAATAGAGGAAAAGATGACATAATATATTTGATGAGAGTAATCTTGCCAACTAGGTTGAGCCACTGAGCTCCCTAAGATTGCTACATTTTTTCTTCACTTTTTGGAGAATAGGAAGCCAATCCAATGCTTGAGGTAGCTTTAAGGAGATAGGGGTTTCAAGGTATTTGAACGAATATCATTGAGCAAGCCCTGTAAACCCAAAAAATACTAGATATATTCTGCAATGATCTTGGGTTAACATTCCAACTATAGATTTGACTTTTTAAAAATTTACTAATCCACCTTATGCTTCCACAAATAACTCCATAATTTTTTGGAATTAGGAGGCATTTACCCTAGAATCTACATGAATAAATAGTGTGTCATTTGCAAATTGTGCATGGTTTATATGCTTCACCCCTCTATGTATTAAAATACCATCAAGACCACCCTCTTCCATTTCTTTATTTAGCGACCTGCTAAGAGTTTCAACCATAATGATGTAAAGATAAGATAAGTTAATATAAGATAAGATAATTTTATTAATGTCTGACTAATGACCACAAAAGTAGGTCAAAGGGACTGTTGAATACAATGATGTCAATACAATGCAGGAGTACCAAAAGGTCGTAAACCTCTAAAGATTTGGAAGAAATCAGTGGGCATTTTATTGACAAGGGGAGGTTATCTAGGGCTTCCCGATGCAGGCATTAATCCATCTAATGAAATTCAAAGAGAAATCAAACTTTCAAAAATGGATTAAAGGAAGTTACGATGAAATCGATCGAAATCATTTGCCATATCAATTTTTATGACCATACCTTCGTCACCTTTGATATTGTTGTAGTGAATGGCCCCTTAAACCATGATGATGTTATCAATGATTTGCTCTTCTTAATGAAGCCCCCTTGGTTTTTAGATATGAGCTTTGGCAGTAGCCCTTTTACTCTAGTGGCTAAATTTTTTGTCAAGATCTTATATGCTACTTTGCAAAGATATATAGGTTTGAAATGAGATAGGGACATGGGCCTTTCCCCTTTCAGGATCAGGGAAAGGAAGGAGGAGTTTGTGGCCCCTCCTATTTTGTCCTATCCTTTCGTCCAATTTAACACTTTGCATAGATCCCTTTAATAATATGCCAACACAACCTATAGAAGTGAACTGATAATCCATATGGTCATGGGGCCTTGTCCAATTCCAAGATCCATATGACTTCCAATAACTCTTTTTTACAATAGACTTTTTTAGAGCACTATTCTCATCATTGTTTATCATATTTGAAATGTTTTTCATCCCTGGCCTTTGAGTTGTAGATTCCGGTTTCCAAGTAGAGATTCTTGAAATGGCTACATGCCTTCCTTTTTATTACTTCATATCAAGAGAAAAAATTACCCTTTGATTCACAATGATATTTGATGGTGTTTCTTTTCATTCTCCCTCTAGCCTGCTTGTGAAATAAAGAAGTATTCCTACCCCTTGCTTTGGACCTTAACCTTTTGAACTTTAGCCTCCACATTTCTCCCTTCTAGTTGTGCATCTTGTGCATTTTTTGGTTCAACTCGTATTCTTCCTCTAATATCTCTTTTGTGTAGGAATGGACTCCATTCTTTTCTACAAATTGTTCAACTCTTCTTAGGTTTGCATCCTTTTGTATGATGGCAATTTATATTTAATTTTCACACATTATTTCAAGGCAACTTTAACTAAGCAGAGTTTGGATTCCCAAACATTGGTTGGCGATCCCTGAATGGAAGAGTTTGTTATAGACCTTATATATGAAAATCCAATCACACAAGATCACAAAAGAGATAACATAAAACCTTAACATTTATTAATATGGAATGATTTTGTTGATGGGATGAATCAACCATGTTCACTTGCCTCTTCGAGGGGGCTACCACATAATGAGCTAATATCAACATACAATATTATTCTCCACACAATCATAAGGAAGAATCCATCCCTATTTATAGAATCACAATACATTCTAACCTCCTAACCACCTAGTGTACTTTCTTTAGCATTGCCCCATTACATTTATTTATAGTGGGACTTATTTAATAACAACATAGTGGACTTTGTCCACTTTGCATTGAATGGCCTCCACTACTACTCTTTGGGGTCCTTTGAGCCCCCCAATAGACCCCTAGGAAGGGTCATAACATAGTTCCATTACTCTTCTATTATTTTAAAGACCCCTTTCTCTTGTAGCGAGAGAGGGTTGAATATGAAAGGTATTGGTCCAAAGGTTTATGCCTCCTGGAAAGCTAGAAGGATTGGCTTGTGATCTTATATAGTAGAGGCCCGAGGGAAGTATCTTGGAAAAAATGTCAAATGCATCTAGAAGGTAGGAGTTATGGACTGAGAACTTGTATAGCCTTGGAGCTATGTGTTCCAGTCCAAATATTCTATTCGTCCAAGTGTGCATCCCCATTTTATGAGGTATATATACCAAATCCCACTTTGCTATCAAATTCTCCATATGTTCACTGAATTGGTCCTTGACCAAACTTCCTTCTCTCTTGTCCTTCTGAGAGATGGTTACATTAAATTCTCTAGCAACTATTATCATATGAGTTAACTCTTTTCCTTCAATATTGTCATGGATCTCCAAATGTCCAATTTTCCCCTGTATGTTGCCGGAACATATACATTGCAGATCCTAAAGACTTATCTTGTGTCGATTTTTTTTAGTCCAACGATTGGCTAGTGCTGTGTTTCTAGTTTCTCCAACTTTCTATATTTTATTGCATCCCAAAAGGTAGCAATCCCTCCCGATGCTCCCCCATAGTTTATTGTTGCTCCTTCATGATGCTTCCAAATCTTCTTTATCATCACTATTCCTTCTTGTACTTCAATTTCAGTCTCCTAAGTGAGACGAATGGAAGGTCTTTCTCTCTTGACAATGTTTTTATTGCTTCCACTTTTGATCTACTCCCCATCCCAATTTCTCTACAATTCCAGGAGACCGTGTTCATTATCAACTGGATGGTAGTGTTGCCTTCCCTTCTTCATCTTCTATGCTCTTTTGTAGGGCTCGTTGGAGTGGCTTTCTTAAAGGTATCTAGAGTAGATTGCAGTCCCAATATTTTTTCTTTTGCAACCTATACCTCTCTTCTTTCCCTGGCTAACTTTATGCCTTTTCATGGAGGGGCCTTGTCCTCTTTTGATTCATCCAAATCTTCATCAAGTTTGTGCTTAGACTTATTTCTGGTGACTATTGTACTTGGAGTGGACATAACTATTGCCTAGGTTTTCACCACTTCCTTGTAAGGCTTAAGAGGGAGACATGTTATGATGCTTTCATTTGCTGCTACTTCTTCTAGAACTAAATGCTTTGTACTCTTTGTTTTTTTAGGAGAGGATGCCAAAGATTTATTATGTTATCCAGGATTTTCTTCCTCTGGATCTAACTGAGACAAGTTTTGAAATTTATTTGTAGTGGGTATTGAGAGAGGAGGGGTGAGAGCTAAAGGGACCCTATGTTACTACCTATTATGATCCTTTTCTCACTCACTACCATCTATTATTCACCTTGGATACTGGATATTAGACATGATATTTTGGGTAGTTCCTTGCAAAATGCCCATATTCATGGTTGATTTTGCACTTAAAGGGCAATTGTTCATAATCCAAATTTTGAATATGGGACCATCCATCCATGGATAGATTTATTGCCTCAGGGAGGCCCTTCTTCAAATCCACTTCAACACTGATTTTGGAACAAGAAAGCATTAGGGATTTTGTGTTAGATTTGTCTATGAACCTGTCGAGAGAGTTTCCAAAATCTACCAAGTGCTCATAGCTAGTGTACATTAGCGGAGATGGGGAAGATTCACAAGAGGTTTGTTGTACATTAACCTTAATGGATGGCCTCCAATTCTTCTTAAACCATACCTCCATTGCTTGGGTGATGGTCACAAGCCAATGAACTGTCCAACCAATCCACGATAAAAGAGAGTTGCAACTTTGGGCTTAGAGGAAGAAGAGGTGAGTTTGAACTCTGGGGCATAGGTAAGTTTTACAAAACGAGAAGGATCTGCAACTTGAGGGTGAACACGAGGGGCATGATGGGAAAACGAGGAAGGAAGAGAGGCCTCCCCTAGACCCAAATCCAAGGGAGTCATCATTAGAGATCTGAAAAGGAAAGCACGAGCTAGGGTTTCTTACCAAAACGAAAGGAAATAGGATTATTTTATATAATATTTTACCTCAATTCAAAAAGATTTTAACTAAGATCATATTTTTTTATAAACATTCTACTTTATTTTTTAACAAAAAAAATAAAAGTCTTTGAATGAAGTGCTATAGCATTTTTCAAATAAATCTACACTTCCATTTTTCTTTAAACAAAATGAATCATTTGAAAGGTTCCATAATTTTTGGGAATTTGGAATATTAGTCTGTCCTTGCCTTGAGCAAGGGCCCTCAGTAATCAATTTGTATCGATTTATGGGTTTTTGGCCATTAATGACCTTGTTTTTATTGAAAGCACTCGAATTTATTCACTTTTCCGAAGTTCTATTTAAGAGCAATTTTGATTTTTTCAACGTGTACACACCTCTTCATTTGAGATGACATTGTTGAGGAATGTCTATTTGTTTGGACAATAATTTTTTCCATTTAAACTTCTCATAAGTTTTGAGGTGGTAGAGATTGGGGCATTTAATGGACCACTTCCTTATAATGAATGCAAAGCTTGTTCCAACATTGTCACCATCACCACCCCTTTTCATGCTATCTATGGCTTATGTGACCACTGGTTGCAAAAGGTTAACAAGCATTTGACCGCAAGTTGGTAATCTACAACTGGTAGTCATGTATGAAATGACTCTGGAAATTACTACGCAAATTTGTAAAAGCATAATGATGGGCCAAGCTAAACCTTTTTAGCCAAAGGAAATATGGTATAACAGATTCCCCCTAATTTACGCGATCATAAGAGCAACTAATGGCGAAAATACATTATAATAGCTCAACAAGGATCTAACACATGAACAAGAGTGAAGTCTTACACATTTAGGATAAAAAATGCACCTACAAACACAAACCAATGTATCAGATATTCTCTTCCCCAAGGCGACCATACCCATTCTCAGATGTAAATTAAGCATGTCTGCCAAATCAAGTACACTGTAGATCCATGAAATATGTATATAAAAACATGATCATGGCCATGAAAAATATACAACGGATCCATGTCAAATAAAAAATATCTTAGCCATGAACAAATAAAATGTGGATCTATGTCTTAGTGTACATCTAGACAACAATTGGGAATGTGAGAGTTCTCCAAAAAGTCGTCCATAGTACCAACGTTGTATGTGATAGTGGTATTGTATAATGTCCTAGGCATAGCATCAAGAGGAGATGCAACCATGCCCATGCTCTTCAATCCAAATCTGTCTCTCTATACAATTCATCCACATGTGAATAAATATTTTGAAGTCAAACATGGGAGAATTTGTATAGTCACTAGGCATTGATGAATCCTGTTGCTAGATGCAAGGTAACTCACCAATGATGATTATGGGTACCAAGATACATAGTACATTCTAACAAGTGTAAATAAATGTGTTGAAGTTGAACACTCGAAGATTTTTTTTTATAACAAACCATGTAAACATTGTTATTATTTGTGAAGTCTCACAAAGATGAAATACCACTAGATATCCTAATAATTAAGATGAGCCATTCCTTTCTATTTTTCCATACGATGTTATTAGTGTCTCCCTTATGTGCACTATTTGCTCAGTCCAACTGCTCCTCATGGAACACATGGACATGATTTATATTCAGATGGTTATATTTGCTTCAATGGTTGATTATATCATAGATATTTTACGATACTTGCAAAATATGGCTTATGATGATGCTTTCATGATTTTTATTGCACTTAGTAGGCTCACATCGACTAATTCATGATTACTAGTCGATGGATGATTGTGTTAATTAATTATATGGTTGACATAGAATTTATGATGTGTTCATGCTCCATTTGCGTAGATGTCCTCTAAACACAAGCAAAGGTGTTAAAACACAAATTTGAAAAGTGACAAACAAAATAGTGCTATGGTCAAAGACTTTGTGCATTTATGGTGGCATACATGTACTCTTGGGTTTTATGGAAACCATTGAAAAGTGCCTATGAATGAAAGTATTAGTGCGCGCCACCTTTCCTAGCTATTCATTGGTCACATCTTGCATGGAAGAATGGGATTAGATCACAGTCGTTTATGAGATCCAAGGGTTCATATTGCTTGGTGTCAACCTTCGTGGAAGTTTGCCCTAGCCGCACTCCCATTCTCTCCTTTCAAGCATACATTCCTTGCTCTGAACTTGGGTTGTTTTACCTTGGTTGTGGGCACCCAAACATTGCGAACCTCACGCTACTCTCAGACTGGTAAACAAGACTAGAGTTTTGCTGTTGTTTAACCTCTGTTTTCGTTGGAAGGAAGTGTAACGTCCTCTTCTGCTAAGGCACTGAGGACCATACCGTTAACCTATATGATTCCTCATAGGTTCGAGTGGGCACTGACAGTCAGGGGATCAACTGTGAACTTATGCCATATTGGAATATCTAGGGCATATATTTTATATCATCAGTAGGTAGATAGGGGCCACCTGCATGCATGACATCTGAGCATTATTTCATGATGCATGCACCTGATTGAGTCTCTTGGTACTTGCGTGCAAGTCAACTGCAAATTAGAAGATAAAGTGACCTAGTTAGGTCAGAAGTTAGGTTTTTGGCAGTTGAATGTTATAAAAGAAAGGTAAAGTGAGTGGAGAAGACACATTATTGATTATTGATTTATGATCTCGATTTGGAGAGCTCAGCGAGTTAAGTTAGGGTTGAGGCTTGTACTTAGCTAACTGCTATATTTCGACAGCGAAATCTATCTGCCTTAGTTCATCATCAAGTTGGATCATCCAGATTCAACATTACTTCAGCATTCATTCAGTATCAGGTTTAGTCAGCATCGAGATTGGGTTATTCAGCAGATTGGGCATTCGTTATCCCTACTTGGGCGAATTGATCCAAGACATACCTATTCGAAGTTCAACATTCAATGGTCATAATTGATGCATGCAGCCTCCGTCAACATCAAAGCATTGGTATTACCCTTTACCTGGAAGGTTAGCCTCTCATATTGCCTCTTTCATTATTTATCAACAGTTCCTCCTTTAGGAACACGTATCATCTTCTTGGGCGAATTCCTTAGAAGGAGATCATCACGTTTTTGGGCTTGGGAGCCTTATTTCTCATGCATGCAGTCTCCATAGTCTTCAGCAGGGCATTATAACCCTAGACTACCTCATCGGGATTTCATTCGGCATCTCATTTATTATTCTAGAGCATTCTTGGCTTTGAAGGAGGACGTCTTCTCCTCAAGAAGATGACTTGCCTTAGTTCTTTATTGGTTCATCCTTATTCATGCATGTAGGGACCATCAGCATCGTCATCAGCTTGGATAAATACTGGTATGTACATGCATAAGCTTCCTCTTATTTTATAGCATTTCAGTATTACTTGGGTTTAGTTCTGCATGCATGCAGAGATCAGTATACATCTTCAGACTTGTTTGAGACATCAGCCTACTAGACAACATAAAAAAAAGAAAATATCAGTTTGGGATATTAAAGGAAGGTTGTGTTGTTTGCTTCAAGCCGACCTACTATCTCTTTCATTCAAGCTCTGTTTAGAGACCGCTTTAAATAAAATAAGCTCAGCCTTTTGGGGCTCAATTTCATTGTTGGAGGAAGCGTCGGAAACAAATGATGGATAACTCGAACATCAAATCCACACAGCCACCAGCGAAGCCCTAAAAGGTAGGCTTCTGGCCAAGAATAAGTTAGTATTCTCTTGCATTTTGTTTGCATGGACTGCTTGGGTCATAGCACAGCTCGATTATGGTGTTATAGTGCTAAACACAATCCTTTATATCCTTTCATCTGAAACCCATCATTGCTTGCGATTCAAGCTCATACCCGAGCTGTTGGCTTTGCCAGGAAATAACCTCACTTTGCTTGCTATATTTAATGAGTTATATATCCTTATTTTGTATGCCCAGGTGGAAATATTTGGCTATATTTTAAAGCTTAAGCTATTGTTGACATTGACCAAATCTTTGGTCTCAAGGACGCTGTGTCCATATACCCGTTTGGTCATTGAAACGAAGTCCCTATGCTATGATTTTTGTTGACGTCTACAGCTATCCTAATCCCGTCTATTGCTGGCAGCCATTGGTCTATATCGCCCTTGCTTTGCCTGTCGATGAAGAATGAATGGTTGAGTGGGTTGGTCTCCATGTAGATACACTTTTGTGCTTTGAAGTGGACCCAACAAGTTGGTTATCCCGTTGAACATCATATCATGGTGGAACTTGGACTCTTGGCCTTGAGTCGGGGGCCATGGCAGGATATAATGCTAGTCTGTGATGTGTCTGGAACTATGGTGGTCATTATTGGTTGTGAATGTTTATAATTCTGGACTGCAAGTTATGTTGAAATTACAGGTTATGTATGTTTTATCACATATAAAAACTTTGATACAAGAATATGTAAACAATTATACTACTTAATTAAATTTAAACAGAAATAACATAATTTTCATCTCTTTCAACTTAATGCTCCATTTGGTCACTGCATTAATGTTGGTCCTCGAGAATCATCAAATGCTAAGTTCAGAAAAATAAAATGAATCTCAAATAACATTTACAGTAAAATAACTATGTACTGCATTAAAGAATTAAAACCAACATTTAGATCCAACTTATACTCAGATATTTCTGAATTTGATTTTATCACTGAAAGGACAAGTCAAACTGGTTACCATATACGTACCTTGAGAGAAGGTTCGAAAAAAATAAATAAACAGACCTCAAGTTCTTCAATCAATAAGCAAATGACAAGGGTAAAAGAAACACACAGGCGTAAGTAATTTCCTACACATAAGAACTCACACAGAGACAAGTCGCAGAGCCAAGTCGAGGTTGTAATCACAGCTTAGGTAAATCGCAGAGATAAGCCCGTGAGAAATCACGCTGGGTAAAAAAAAGAGAGAGGGGGTCCCGTAAGCAATCAGAGACAGATGCCTGTAAAACAAAAAATAAAAATGCAGAGATTATCCGTGAAACAAGATCGCAGAGACACCGGAGACACCCGCAGCAAGATGAGCCCGTAAATAAACAAATCGCAGAGATTAAGTTCAGCCCGAGAGAAATGCTGATGACAGAGCAGAGCAGAGATCACGGTGGAGATGCCCGTGAGAGAAACGTTGAGGACAGACAGAGATCGCAAAGGATAATTGAACGGCTGGAGTAGAGTAGCGTGAAGTAGAAAAAAAACAGACATGTGAAATCCAAAGAGGAGCAGACCCAAAATGTTTACCCGAGAAAAATAAAAACGTGAAGTGTGATCCAATTAACAATGGTTCAAACTTAGATTAGGAAAAAAAATAAATAAATAAATAATAAAAAATCAAAAAGATAAAGTGACAATGGTTCAATAATAATAAAAAAAGGAAAATTTAGGATAAGGTTAAATGGTCCAATAAAAACTTTATTAATAAAATCATAAAGTCTTTATTAATAAAATCATAAATATTTTATTAATAAGATTAAAAATAATATTTAATGAATTTATCATAAAGTGAAAGTCCAAAGATCCAATATGAAGTAAGTGGACCAAAAACATAAGTGGGTCAAGAGGCCCTTTAACAAAACATAAGGTGATTATAATAATACATGGTCCAAAGGTCTTTCATAAACCCATGGGTAAAAATGCTCCATAAAGTAGGAGTCATCATAATCAAATGTGCACACAAGTGAGAGTGCTAAGACCAAGTAAGAATAGGACCATGAGTCAACAACCACAAGATCAAAGTGGACAAGCAATTAAGTAGGACCAATAAAGACCAAAGACTTTTCTCTCTCTCAAGATACATAGTTTATATATATTCTATCATCACTGTATAAGGGGGAAGATCCAAACGGATGGTACTATCCTTTTGTTCTTAACATTGCTCCTAAGAGTTAGGTACTAGGAACATCATCAAGGGGTGGCTAGTTCCTTGAGAAGCAACCTAGCACTAACCGATTAGGAGAGGGGACAACAATATCTTCCATTCTTAATGAATTTTTCCATTCTTAATGAATGGCTTTCAGCGCAAGGCTGAGCCTCAGTCTTAGACTAGGACATGTTGATCAACCATCTGGTGCATGACCAGGATCTCCATTCTTCTAGAGAATGGTCCTCAGCCTCAAGCTGAGCATTCAGTCCTAGACTAAATGTTGATCAACCATCTGCAGGACCTAGGAAGTCTCTGTCTCAACCTGCAAGATCTGTTTGGTCATCATGACCAAGAAACTGTCTGGTTCTAGACCAGAATACCCTAGAGACAAATAAGGGCCCTAGCCACATGCTAGGGACTTTGCCATGGCATCAATCTGCTTGGTCCTAGACCAAGAACCCCAGGAGATAGCTGGGGGCCCTAGGGTACCTTCTAGAGTCTTACTCTTTACTCTGCATAGTTAACTTAACCAGGAACCCTAGTTAACTGACTAGGGTACCATTCTCTCTGAGAATGGGTCTCGCAGCTACACTAAAAAATTAACAAGTTATCCATATTACTGTCATTGCAAATACGAGACTACCTATAGAAGAAAATCTGCCTATTGGAGGAATCTTTGACTATACAACTACCTGTTGGAAAGGGCCGCAAGTTTATTTTATTTCTAGATTTAGATGGATTATATTATAACCCTAATCCACTGTTTTCCTTTGGCCGGCATGCTTGATAGATCGTGGTGGAGATGCTATTTTCCTATAGCATTCATGGGAGTAAACTAGACATTTTATGTATAAATGCTATCGCAAAGCTTCAACTCTGAAAATGTGCGTTTTACAGATAAAATATTTTAAAAATGAAGTTTCCAAAGTGATACCAATATGAATTGATTGACACAGTAATTTCCTTATAAAATCCCTAAAAGGGACAATATCTACTATAACTCTAGACAAGCTAAACACACATAGATCGGATCCCATTTGCCATCAACATAAAGAAAACCTCACCTAATACAAATAGCATTCTTTTATTGGCTCTAGAAGCTTGATATCTATATCCATATCATTGCTAGCACCATTGGAAAGCTTGGCCAAAACTCAAATGCTAGAGTAGAAAGCATATTGATATAATCCATATCGTTTTATTGTGAATTATGTTGTTAGGAATAGCAATGACAACAATTTACTTTTTGAGATCAAATGTAAATATATTCACACAATAGTTGAAACAATGACAAAAATTCCAATGCACCCACATCTATTACAATTTTTAATAAATTTATATATTTCATTTGTTTCTCTTTATGGGACGTCATTGTCTTGGAGGAGGCAACTCTTCATTAGAGCCCTTAGCCGTGGCCATATAAAATTTCCCAATGCTTTTAACATTCATGAGTTATGATCTACACAATGATCAATACCCATGATAGAATCTATTCAATATTTCAATTCAATCCCATGTATATATGGAAAATTCTATTCAATATAAAAATCCAATCACACAAGATCGCACAAGAGATAATAGAAAATCTTCAATTTTATTAATATGGAATGATTCTTTTGATGGGATGAATGAACCTTGTTCACTTGCCTCTTCGAGGGGGCTACTTGCTAATGAGCTAAGCTCAACACACAATATTCATCTCCACAAACTGATAAGGAGGACTCCATCCTTATTTATAGAATCACAATACATTCTAGCCTCCTAACAACCTAGTGGACCTTCTTTAACAAGGTCCTATTACATTTATTTCCTAACATAGTGGGCCTTATTTAATAACTACAACATAGTAGACCTAGTCCACTTTACGTTGAATGGCCCCCACTACTACTCTAATAGGCCCTTAGAACTCCCCATTACACTCCTAGGGAGGGTCATAACAAAGTTCCATTGGTCTTCTACTATTTTAAATACCCCTTACTCTTGCAGCAGAGAGGGTTGAATCTAAAAGGTAGTGGCCCAAAGTTGTATGCTTCTTGGAAACCTAAATGATTGGCTTGTGATTTGATATAGCAAAGGGAAGTATCTTGGAAAAAATGTCATGCATCTAGAACGTAGGAGTTGTGGACTAAGAACCTATCTAGCCTTGAAGCTATGTGTCCCAGTCCAAATCTTCTATTTTTCCAAGTGTGCATCCCCTCTTTTGGAGGTATATATACTAGATCCCACTTTGCTATTAGATCCTCCATATTTTCACTGAATTGGTCCCTAATTCCCTCTTCTCCTTTTGGCAGATCGTTACATTACAGTCTTTGGCTACTTTTATCTTATGAGTTAACCCTTTTTCTTTCAATATTGTCATGGATCTCGAAAAGTCTAATTTTTCCTCATAAGTTGTCGAAACATATACATTGTAGATCCGAAAGACTTCTGTTGTGCCGATTGCAGATCCTAAAGACTTTTGTTAGTTTTTTTTTGTGTGTTGATTCATGGTCCAACTTCAAAATATGGGACCATCTATCATGGATAGATTTATTTCATCAAGGATACCATTCTCTTGATCCACTTCAACACAAATTTGGGCACAAGCAAACATTAGGGATTTTGGCTTAGATTTGTCTATGAACCTGCCAAGAGAGATTCCAATTGCTGCCAAGTCTTCATCGCTCCAATAGTGTAAGGGGAGGTGGGAAAGACACACCCAAATTGGGATTGTTGTGGGGATGTCCTTTTTTGGGTC
This sequence comes from Larix kaempferi, assembly GCA_027924585.1. Taxonomy (NCBI): domain Eukaryota; kingdom Viridiplantae; phylum Streptophyta; class Pinopsida; order Pinales; family Pinaceae; genus Larix; species Larix kaempferi. The sequence goes on from BSBM01000841.1 coordinate 4,417,713, forward strand.
AAAATCCAGGGTCTAGTGGTTTAAGTACATTCCCCTTGGCCCCATGAAATAGGGGTTGCTCTTGAAGATCAAGTCTTGATCTTCTTTTTTCTCGAAGCGGAACACGGAATATCCTTGTCATTAGAAGCTTTGCTTTACATTACCCTGAAATTGTGGTCTCCAAATTTTCTTAAGCCATATCTCCATTGCTCCGGGTGATGGTCACAAGCCAATGAATTGGCCAACTAATATGGAATCAGAGAGAGCTGCAATTTGCAGCTTGTTACTGCTCAAACTAGCAGTCCTTTCAAAGCAGACTAAGTATGCCCTGTGCTAGTGATGGTAAGCGTACGAGAGGGGCTAGATACAATGTCACTACAACCTAACTCCTCTACTTCTTCGGGTAACTCCTAAACCTAGGGGATAGTCCCTAATAGAAGAAGAACACCTACAAACACCAACACACCTGCAAATACTCTTCTACAAGCCTTATAGATGAGTTCAATGCCTTATATGGAGTCAACAATGGATAATAAAGACACATAAATCACATAAAAGGATTTAATTCAATCTACCAATCAATATCAATAGATATCATCAATTCAATACACTTCACAAGTTCCAAGGTAGTGTTTCACACTTCCCAAGGCACTGCCTCAGAAAAGTGCGCTTTGAAGAGGAGATGATCGATTGGCTTAGGGCGCACTTGATGATCCAGTTAGAATTGTAAAAACCCTGTAGAAAACCTAATTTAGGCAATCTCACATTTCCCAATGCACCAAGGCAAAAGGGGATGCCCTCAAAGATATGTGCATAAATCCACTAGGGCGAATTTATTGGGTGGATCATAATTACAAACTCACGATTATTTTTGGAGTTTTGGTATTTTTAGGGTTTTTCCAATAATATTATATCTAAGTAGCATGGGTATCCATATTTGGGGTAGGGTACATGTACCCGTACCGGATACTCGTACCCACATACCGGATACCCGTACCCACATACCGGATACCCTGTACCCACATACCCTGTCGCACCTTACCGTACCCGAAACTTGGCCGAAGTACCCGAGATGTTTCCCACAGATTCAGGGGACGTTGATTGCAGAGGGGATGAGGTACCCCTGTTTTGAGGATGCTTGGGGATGCCTAGGGACCAATTTTGTACGGGGTACCCCTGTTTTGGGGACGCCTAGGGACCAATTTGGTATGAGCCCAGCCTTGTACAAGTGACATTAAAGTCAGTAATAATAAATGGTAATATTAAATTCTTAGAGTAAAAGTGACACTCTCCTTATTTTTCATTTTCTATCATTTTACTTAAATTTTAACAGTACCCTTAATTGTTTCAAGATGTTTGAGAGTGGTCTCGACCTCATTGGACTTCATATGCAAAAAGTATAATTTTAGATCCCATTCAAAATTCAACAAACTTAACAGTTTTCAACATCCCACAATTGCAATGTTTCCACTTATTCTATCATGTATGAGGGTATGGGATCGGCATTGAATCAAGCACATCAACCTCTCCATGTACCTTGATGTTGGAGGTGCTTATTGTTGAACTCCTCTATCATGACCCTTAACAAAAATGTACCCTTCACTCAAGCAAAATCACTTATTAAGCATGGGAAGCTTTTTCTACCTTATTTTAACACTTGGATTAGGAAGTTTCATCAAAACTATAGGGTGTTGACTAATGTCCTTGGAGGACCAACTTCAAGATTCAAGGTAGAGGCAAGGGCTAGAGCCTAGAGGAGGGGGCACATGGTGCTATTGATGAATATGATCCCAATATAGGCAAGGATTTTGATATGTAATTATTTGTTGTAGCATGAAGTTTTTTGGATTCTATAGGTCATTTAGCCTCTTTGTTTAAGTAGTTTGGGTCGAATATGGATTGCACTTGATGTTTTTATAGTTGTATGCACCCTTGCTCTACATGAGGAACTTTGCATATTTGCGTGTAATGGTTTGGATTCATATGGATGCCAAAAGTGGCGTCCCCATACCCGTCCCCGTACCCAAGTTTCCTAGCAACTTAGTATTATATTTTTAGGGGTTTTTCAAAAATATTATATTTTTAGGTTTTTTTAATATATAAAGATGCATGCAAAATAGAAGGCATGTAAATTGATAAAAGAAAGATAGATTTGTTGTATATATAGGGAATATGATTCTTGTCTCAATCCCTAGGGCATTAAGAGGTCAATATGAATGTCCCTCTCTTAGAATGGCTTTCAATACTTGCAATTAGGGCATCGATTAGCAAACACAAGAGTTAGGTAGAAGAGCCTAATTAGGGCAAGAGAAGAAGTCCAAGGCCAAGTAACAATGGAGAGCTCCTATGAAAGGAAGGTCTCCTCATGCAAGGTTAACAAAATACAAGGAAGAAATTCCAACACTTTCGGATAATGCACCATTAAACTAGGTTAGAAGTATAACTTACCAACATTTAACAAAAATGAGCAAGATAACACCTTAGGTCACCGTTGTGCTTTTGTGTTATTACAACCATTCTTTAGAATCAACTAATAGTATGTGTAAAAGAAACCCTAGAACTTCATCAAATTAACCTTCAAGCAAGAAAGATCATCCCAAGAGAGGTGTGCATAGCATCAAGAGCTCCAATAAACCAAGAGAAATAGAAAATATCTCATAATGAACCCATATCTTGTGTTTTTACAATGAGAGGAAGGCGCTATTTATATAAGGCTAGCCTCACCTAATTTTAAGTTATGAGCCTACAAGATAATGTGAAAATATAACATTTTGGCTTGCTCACCCACAATTTGGGGCCTAAATTACTCTAAATGACATAACAATAATAATAAAAATGCAATTAGGCTACACCAAGTGCTAGGTGTGCCAAAAGGAGGACGCCATGCCCCAACTAACCCCAATAGATGTGTGCCTTCAATGTCCTTCATTATCCTTGTAGGATTCTTCAATAAGGAAGTACAATTTGCGGGTAACATAGCGCAAAGGTGGGGTTTTATATCACAAAATACTTTCAAGTGAGCAAATAAGGTGTGCTAGATAGGGTACACAGCCCTTTACAAAGTACTATCACCTTTTACATGGCAAATAAATGAGTGTGGTCATGTGTCCAAGTGATTATCCCCCCAAAGGCACCGACCCCTATGGGTGAGCACCTCATGGAGGTGGAAATCAAGAGGACCATCCATCACATGATTAGGGGTATTTAGCCCCAAATCAACACTCTACGCTTCAACTTGGCCTTTACATCAATTTTTTAACCCCTCATTCTGATAGACCTAACTGGGAATGCTGTAGATACTCTGCGCCGTAACAAAGCTTAAAGTGTAGTGGTGGGCCCAGAAATGAAATTTCCCACATTTGGGAACAAATCCTCCAAAAACTTGATGCCCTAGTTCTCCAAGCTGTAGTGGTGGGCCCAGAAATGAAAATTCTCGGAATTGAATTTGGCTTCGATATAAAGATGCGCCCTAGTGAGACGAGTTGAGTGCACCCTCTTTTTCAACTAATTTGTGGAGACAGCTCCCAGAAATAGAAACCCTAGTTTCTGCAGTTGCAGTAGCTGCATAATGTTTTCTTTCAGGCCAGCTCTGATACCATGTTAAGTTTTTACTTGTTTAGCATAATAACATTTGCAACAATAGGATCACTGAAAGAAAGACAAGCAAAACAACACAAAGACATAAGATTTTCCTTGGGGAAACCAAAAGGGAGAAAACCCCGCAAAACTTCCTCAATATAGAATTCACCAAGACAAAGTGAAACCCCAAGACAAGACAACAACTTCTCTCCACCAGCGAACTTCTTCTTCCTCTCTCTTGCACACTTACTTGAGTGAATGAGTGAGTGAGAGTGATACAAATGAGGAATTTGACTCATCTATTTATGTTCTTTTGTTGGGTGACTTTTTACCCTAACTGGGCCAACTTCACCTAACTGACTGGGCCGACTTCACTTAGGGAGACTCAATAATATATTTAATATGTTTCTGAAGGGGACTATTGACCTGACTTACAAAGGAGGGTTTACATTGACTCTTTCAATGACTCTTACACGACCAAATACATCAATGACATCTCCCGAAGGAGGAATAATAATAAAATAAACAAATACAATTAGAATATCTTCCGCAGTTACATTTGTTTAACAGAGATGAATATCATGAAGCCCAAGATTCTCGTAGACTTTTGGAACAAAAGAGAAGCCATGATGATTACTCTGGTTCTTTATGATCTGTCATCCATTTGAGGTGGTTGATCTCAACATGAGTATTATTCTTGGGATGGTCAAAGTTGTTGCCGGAAACACAGTTACTAAACTTGGGAGATTTACTTTGATAAGTAGGCATGATGGTAGTAGTTAGTACACAATAAGTAAAGAAGGATAAATCATATGGACATAGCTAGGTCCTACTTATGCCCTGCAATGGATGGATTTATTTTGGAGCTGCCTTCTTACAGGGGACTATGTTTTTGTTTGTCTTTGTGACATGTCCAAGGGGGTTATTTCACCCAGTAAATTTCATTACATACATAAATCAAAATAAATTTTATAATGCTAGATTTAGGGAGCAGTTCATGACAGTAAAGGCGTTCAGTAATTGTGTCAACATGTGCATTCTGCCCATTATGGAAGAGATGTGGCACGTGCCATGTGCATCAAACTAAAATACACTGTAGAATGTGGCTCTTGGTGTAATTAAAAGAGGCAACCTAAAAAAATAGTATAGATCCATTCTTCCTCCAAAACTATGAAGCACTGAGGGGTCAAATCCCTCGCTGAAAACCTCAATTTTCGCACCCTTGAAAGGTTTGCATCTATGGGGACTTGATCCACCTTGGTGCTTGATTGATCTATGTTTAAAGATGGATCTATGATCATTCATTAGGAGTTGGTTAGGGAAATATACAGGTTATTAATTATTAACTGTTATTTTTTATATGTATTATTATCATGTCTGCGACATCAATGTGAGATACACTCTGATTTGATTTATCTCGTGCTAATCTGGCCTTTGGAATAACTTGTTACTGTCTCTCTAGTATTTGAATTTTCAGTTTTTGTTGTAAAAAGTGTGCCTTCCGAGTTTTGTTGTTTGCATGCTTTGTTTTAGCTATTCTGACCATGTTTCTTCTATTCAATGTTTTGCCATTTCTCACTTGCTTGTCTTATTTCAACATTTGATCTCATAGTTGCTTTGTTCACTGGTTTACAGAACTACATCACTTGAGGAATAGTTTGTTGGATGAAGTTGTGGTGCAACGAGTTGAAGAACAACTATCTGCACTTGGCAATTGTTTGGTGTGCAACGATCATGTCGCTCTTATTCATACTGATCTCAACAGGGTTTGTGTTCATCTCTAAATTATTCTGTAGTAAAAATAGGTCTCTTTGTAGGATTTAGAGTGGGTAAGCTACTATTTGATCTATGACTTCTTGTTATCAAATATTCAGTCTGACTTTTAAATGTGCAATTTGACTGAAAAAGAAATATAATATAAATGATAAAATAAATAAATATAAAGATAATATAAGCAATGGTAAAAGGATCTTATTAGAACTAGAAGACATAGCTTTTCATTAAAGAGCACCTAGGCACTTTTTTATGGGATACATATTTGGGCCCTGATTTTGTAACAAGGCATCATCTTATCAATCATATTTTTACACATTTATATACATTATATCTTATCCAACATTCAAAAGTCAATTGTACTTAAGCTTCTATGCTTCACTTTCCAGTGTAGAAAATCTCAGCGAAGTGGTTTATGAGTTCTGAGAAATTAATTTGTTGGAGATTCTACTTGAATACCTTAATACACTCTCCAAATTCCAATGGAGAAGCAAATTGACACCTGTATTGCTCCAAGCTGTTGAAATATTGTAACTTTGAAGAATATTCGATTGCATTTTATTATTGTAATTTGTTCGGAGATGTTTTATTCCTCCGTCGGGATGTTATTATTGTATTTGGTCATCATAGAGTCATGAGGTAAAACCTCCTTTGTAAGTCGGGTCGATAGAACCCTCTAGAAAGTAATATTATATTGTTTTGAGTCTTCCTGGGTAAGTCGGCCCAGTTAAGTTTGTTGGGGCCAACCTAGTTAATGAAAAAGTCAAGTGGAAGATAAAGTATAAATAGGAGTGATGTGCTCCTCATTTGAACACACACACTCACTTGTGTAATTCGCATAGGAGAGAGAGCGAGAGATATCTGCAAGGAGAAGGAGCACTTGTTTGGGGTTTTGTCTTTGTACTTTTGATCATCTATATTGAGGAAATTTTGCTTGGTTTTCTTTCCCTAGAGGGTTTCCCAGGATAAATCTGTGTCTATCTTGTGATTGTGTTTCTTTTAGTGATCCTATATATGCTATTGTTGTGAAATTGAATTGAATACTGATGTTATCTATCTTAGCATATTGAATCTTAACATTGTATCCGAGCTAGCCTGAATAGGACAACTTTCACAAGGTGAAACTCTCTCTCTTCTCCCTTCGACAAGAAATTAGGATTTTTGTCAAAGTTGGAATTTTGGAAATCTGATTGCGTAGAAAGTTGCGCCTCCCTAGGGTGCATCTATTGAATTCTAGACCGAAATTTTTGAGTGGGTAGATCTCCGGGAAAGTCAAACCCTAGTTTGACTTTGGACCAGAAAACTAGAAAACTGCAAATCAGAATTTCGCAAGTCAATTGTGAGAGGTGATCCTTTGGAATCTCCAGAAACCAAGTGTACCAGTCAATTCACCTCAGTCAAGCACATCTCCTGGTAAGGTCAGTTTTGCATTTTGAGAAATTTCATTTTTGGTGATCTCTTGGATAAGATGGCCCCAAGCACTAAGCTTGAGGATAAGCTAGAAGGCATAGAGAATTTTCGAGCATGGAAATATAGGATTGGCCACATTCTTGAAGAGAATGATCTTGCCAAATACATCCAGGAAGAAGTTGCAAAACCTGAAGAGGATGAAGCTAAGGAGAAGCACAAGAAGGACCTGATTAGGGAAAAGAGGATCATTGCTGATTCTATCAAAGACCACTTGATTCCTCAAGTGTCATCCAAGAAGACCCCGAAGGAGATGTATGATGCCTTAGCCAAAATGTATGAAGGAAGGAACATCAATAGGAAGATGAATTTGAGAGCTCAATTAAAGAGTACCAAGATGTGCCAAGGAGAATCCATCCAAGACTACTTCACAAGGGTCTCCCAGTTCAAGGGGCAACTAGAAGCCATTGGAGACTCCCTTGATGAAGATGAGCTAGTTATGACTGCTCTCAATGGTCTCACTAGACCTTGGGATTCATTCATCCAGACTATGTGTGCCAGAAAGGAAAGCATGAAATTCAACGTTGTATGGGAAGATTGCATCCAAGAGGAGGCTAGAGTAGCCAATAGAGAATCTCTACTTAAAGAAGATGATCAAGCCCTAGCCACCCATACCAAGAGAGGAATAATTCAATCTAACTTCAAGAAGGAAAGCCACAAGGAGTCTCAACCTCCTAAGAAGTTCCAAAGGACAAGAGGAAACAATCCAAGAAGAAACTACTCCAACTTTCAATGCTTCAATTGTGACAAGCTAGGACACATTGCCAGAAATTGTCCATTGAAGAAAGAAGAATACAAGAAGAGGAACAACAATGGAAGACATCATGCACACCTAGTTGAAGATGAAAATGAAGAAGAAGAGGAAGGAAGGACCTCAAAGAAAACAAGCAAAAGAAGAAGATGCAGAAGAGTATGTATTATTCTCTGCACTCTCTGGGTCTGTGACACCTGGAGAAGATACATGGCTTATTGATAGTGGTGCTTCAAAGCACATGACGGGACAAAAGAAAACTCTGTCAAAACTTGAAGAGAAGAACTCTCCTCAGAAGGTATCATTAGGAGATGACTATCAATATCCTATCAAAGGAATTGGTGAAGCAAGCTACAAGCTTGATTCTGGAACCCCCATGAAGATGAAGGAAGTCTTATATGTACCAGGTTTGAAGAAGAATTTACTTTCTATCTCAGCATTAGATAAGAAAGGATATAGGGTTGCATTCATAGATGGACAAGTACTTATGTGGCCCAAAGGAAAATCAATTGAAGATGCAGTTGTCATTGGTGAAGAAGGAGGCTTATATAAACTCAAGGGACATTCAGAAACAACCCTTATTCATGAGCCCACTAGTCCAAGTGAATTATGGCATAGGAGGCTTGCTCACATCAACTACAAAGCACTACCCCATGTGAGCAAAGTAATGACGGGATTACCAGATTTGAAGATCGATCATGAAGGCATTTGCAAAGGATGTGCAAAAGAAAAGAATATCAAATCCATTTCCAAAGAGTGAGACAATGACTAAAGGTACGTTGGAATTAATCCATTCAGATGTATGTGGTCCAATGCCCTCCACATCTTTGAGTTGTAATGAATATTATGTTACATTTATTGATGACTATTCAAGAAAGGCATGGATATATTTCTTGAAAGCAAAGGATGAAGTATTTGGAAAATTCAAGGAATTCAAAGCCTTGATAGAGAATTATTCAGAAAGAAGAATCAAGGCACTCAAAACAGACAATGGTGGAAAATATACTTCAAAATATTTTGAAGCCTTTTGTAAAGAAGCTGGAATCAAGAGGGAACTAACTACTCCCTACAATCCTCAACAGAATGGTGTTGCAGAAAGAAAGAATAGGACCATTATGGAAGCAGTGAAGACAATGATACACAATCAAGATCTTCCAATGCATCTATGGCTTGAAGCAGCAAGGATGCCAGTTTATGTACAAAATAGATTATCCCATAGTGCCTTTGGATTCAAGATTCCCGAAAAAATGTTCACAGGAAAGAAGCCTGAAGTGAGCCACCTCAAGATATATTGGTTGCCCAGTATATGTTCACATACCAAAAGAAAAGAGAACCAAGTTGGACCCTTCCAAAAAGAAGGTACTCATCATTTTTCTTGGGCCCATTTTTCTCTGTCATTTACCCGAAGGTACTCATCATTTCTTTTTGTCCAGTAGTGAGTTCTTTTATAGTTGAGATGAGACTATTGAAAGTTGTTTTATCATCATCGGCCATTGTTTCTTTTCCTTTTCCAAACTGATACTCTCTATCCCCCAACTCTATGTCCTCTAACTCTTCTTCTCCTCTTTCACTGTTTCTAAACCTCTGTCTCCGGTAAATAATGTTGTATGGATCTTCTGAATTCATTTACAATTTTGCATGCCCACAGCTGGCAAGGAACATGCTCTGATACCACTGTAATATCCCAAACTGATATTTTTTCTTTTTTTGTCTACTGTAGATGGCTAGTAGGCTTATGTCTCAAAAGAATATGAAAGTAAACCCTGATCTCTGCATGCATGCAGATATGTAACATAGATAACACCGAAATGCTAGAAATTAGGAGGAATTAATGCATGTACATACCAATATATAGATCTTCTAATGTCGATGAGGATGATCCCCGCATGGAGATATTATGTTGGATGAATAAAGAGATAAGCCAAGTCATCCTCCTAGAGATAAGTGTGCCCTCCTCCAAGCTATAACTGCTTCGTAATAAATGATACTTGATTGATGAAGACCCAGACAAGGTGCAATAGGGTTATAGTGCCCCTCTGACGATGATAGAAGCTACATGCAGAAGATGTGATGGCTCAATAGCCCAAAACGTGAATATCTCTCCAAAGCAATTCGCCCTCAGACATGCAAACGTCCTCCAATAGTACCAACTGCTGATAACCCTCTCAAGAGTCCAATAGAGAAGCCCTTCTTCCAAGGGAAGGGTAATATGGCCACTCTGAGAAGGATGGGAGCAACATGCAGAGGTTCTGCTCCCTGTAGACTGTAAAACGAATGAATGTATATTTGAGCAATGTGCCCAAGCAAGAGAGCGAATCCCCCAATTCAGTGAATAACTTGATCTCCTAAAGCAACTAATGAATAGATGTCGATGATGAAGCACTGTTGAACCTGGATGATCAATCCTGATGATGAACTAGGGCAGATAGATTTCGGTGCCGAAATACACCAGTTAGCTGAGCATGCACTCAACCCCAACTTAGCTCACTGAGCTCTCTAATTCGAATTCTCAATTCAATAATAATATAAGTGTCTTTCTCCATTCACTTTACCACTCTTTTATAACACTCAACTGCAAATAACCTAACTTTTGACCTAATTAGGTCACTTTACCTTCTAATTCACAGTTGACTTGCATGCAGGTGCATGGAGACTCAATCAGGTGCATGCATCATGAAATAATGCTCAGATGTCATGCATGCAGGTGGCCTTTGGCTCATGTGGCCCCTGTCTATCTAATGATGATATAATATCAATGCCCTAGATTTTCTGATATGGCATCAATCCTCAACTGATCCCCTGACTGTTAGTGCCCACTCGAACCTATGGGAATAAAATAGGTTAGCGGGATGGTCCTCAATGCTTAAGCAGAAGAGGACATTACAGTCCTCCCTTCTTGAATTTGCTTGTTCTCAAGCAACTGTAAAGCTGGGTGTTGTAATACTTATTCTCCCTCCCATGTGGCCTCCACTATAGGCAGATCTCTCCACTAAACTAAGTAGTCTCTGATGATCCTGTTCCTCAGTTTTCGCTTTCGCACCTCTAGAATGTGCTCGGGAATCAGAATCAATTGCCCCTCATCATCAAGGGGGGGAAGCTCTTAAGATGTAACAATCTGTTGATCGATTGCCTTCTTGAGGTTGGAGACATGAAATACGTTGTGAATCTTGCTCTCTGGGGGTAGTTCTAGCTCATATGCTACCTCTCCGACCTTCCGAATTATCTTATATGGACCATAGAAGCGAGGTTTGAGTTTTTCCGCTCCTTTCTTTTTTAGAGATGACTGTCGGTAAGGTTGGAGGCATAACTAAACGAGGTCTCCTACCTCAAAACTATGCTCAATCCTGTGCATGTTTGCATATATCTTCTGTTGATTCTGAGCAGACTGTATGTTCTTTCTGAGTATGCTAAGGATGTCTTGACTCTCCTGAATCCACTCTTTGGCCTTGGGGGCCCTGCTATCACCAAATACCAAATCTGCAAAAGTAAGGGCGTCATATCTGTGTAGGGCTCGGAAAGGAGTCGTCCCAATGGTCATATGATGGGTGGTATTGTAGCAATGCTCTCCAAAGTTTAGCCACCTGATCCATGTCTTCTGTTGGCCTGCTACGTAATTCCTCAAATACCCCTCAATCCACTTGTTAACTATCTCAGTATATCCATCGCTCTATGGATGATAACTTGTGCTCATAGCTAACTCGGTTCCCACCAATCTGAAGAGCTCTTTCCAAAAGGCTCCAGTGAATTTGCTATCTCTATCACTGACAATGGTCTTGGGTAACCCGTGGAGTCTGAATACCTATCTGAAGAATAGTTCCGCCACCTGTGCTGCTGAATAATCTGAAGGAATTGCAAAGAAGTGAGCGAACTTGGTCAACCTGTCCACCACCACGTACAAGCAATCTCTACCCTGAACCTTGGGCAATCCTGTAATGAAGTCCATGGAGATGCTCTCCCACTTCTGGTCGGGAATAGGCAAAGGTTGTAATAAACTAGCCGGGTGGGTGTGCTCTATTTTATTCTGTTGGCACAAGCTACACTTTCTCACATGATGTATCACATCATTCTTGAGGCCCTTCCATGAGAACCTCTCTCTAATCTGTCTGTAGGTCTTGAGAAACCCCTGATGCCCTGTTAATGGTGAATCATGCGATGCTTGTAAAACCTTCTTCTTGAGGGAAGACTCTGGAACTAAGAAGATTTTGTTCTTGTAGTATATGATGTCATCAATAACCCGGGTACCTGTCATCCTAAATCTGTCCATCCAATAGCTCACAAGCAAACTTATCTTTGGAGTACTCAACCAAAAGATGAGATCTCCAATCTGATGAGATGCTCATAAGGGATAAAGTAGCTGGTCGTCTAGAAAGTGCATCGGCCACTACATTGTTCTTTCCCTTAATGTACTCAATCTCGAAGTCATAGGCCTGAATTTTGCTCACCCATTTCTGTTGCCTCTCGTTTAACTCTTTCTGCTCTAGGAAGTTTTTCAAGCTGTTATGATCAGTCTTAACTTTGAATCTACTACCCACTAAGTACTGCTTGAACTTGGTTAGCACATGGAGAATGGCTAACATCTCTTTGTCATATATCGAATAATGGCACTCATAGTCTTTGAGCTTCCTGCTCTCAAATGCAATGGGGTGGTTGTTCTGCATCAATACTACCCCAATTCCCTCTCCTGAAGCATCACATTCTAACACAAAGGGTTGAGAAAAGTCTGCTAGCGCTAACACTGGGCATGAACTCATTACCTTTTTCATTTTCTCGAATGTCTTTCGTGCTCTCTCTGACCAACTGAATGCCCCCTTCTTGGTAATATTTGTGAGGGGTGCAGTCATCTGTGAGAATTCACTGACATACCTCTTGTAGTAGGTGCAAAGGCCCAAAAAGCCCTTCAGTTCTGTCACATTTTTGGGTGTAGGCCAATCCAATATGGCCCGAATCTTCTTTAAGTGCACTTGGACCCCATTGGCCCTTATCACATGCCCTAAATATAGCATCTCCTGCATGCCAAACTCACATTTGGACATTTTGGCATATAGTGACTACTCCTGTAAGATGCCAAGTACCTCGTCTAGATGTCTCAAATGTTCTTCTCAAGTTCTGTTGTATATCAATATGTTGTCGAAGAATACCAGAAGATGCTTGCGTAACTGTTTCTTGAAGATGTTGTTCATGCATGACTGGAAAGTAGCTGGTGCATTAGTGAGCTCAAATGGAATCACTAGAAACTCATAATGTCCGTAGTGGCAACGGAAAGTTCTCTTTGGAACATCCTGTTCCCTAACCCAAATCTGATGGTAACCTGAGCGGCGGTCAATCTTGGAAAAGTACTTTGCCCCCTGTAGTTCATTCATCAACTCATCAATCCTAGGGACGGGATACCTGTTTTTAATGGTCTTCTTGTTGAGTGCCCTGTAGTCGATGCACATGCGTAAGGTCCCATCTTTTTTCTTCACTAGCAATACTGAAGATGCAAATGGACTGGAGCTAGGTTTGATGTACCCTAGCTTGAGCAGTTCTTTGATTGTACTCTCTATCTCATCTTTGTACCTCTTGGGATGTCTGTAAGGAATGGTGATAACTGCTTGAGTCCCCTCCTCTAACTCAAAAATATGCTCAAATCCCCTATCGGGAGGTCGACATGCTGGAAGGTCTCTGAATATTGCTTTGTGCTTCTGCAGTAAGGCCTCTATATCTGCTGGATGTTGTGTGGCCTTATCTGGTGGTTTCCTGAAGGTAACCAAGCACTCTGCTACCCACTCAATATCTCCCTGTCGGAGTACTGCCTCCATCCTGTGTGATGTCACTGCGGTGGGAGGGTAGGTATTCATCCCTCTCAATACTACCTTCTGTCCCTCTGCCCCTGTGAACTCCATCTCCATGGTCTGGTAGTTCGTGGAATACTTCCCTATGGAATACAGCCACTGAACTCCTAATACCACATTCATGTCAGGTACATCTACCACATAGAATGTCTCTATCACATTATAATTCCCCAGTGTTACTTTTAATTTAGGAATCCTCTGACTACACTCCATGGTGTGACCTGCTGCAGTTACTGAAAATCCATCAAAACTCTCGGTCTGGATGCCTTTCCTTTTAACCCATGCAGCATCAATAAAATTGTGGGATGCCCCACCATCAATCAGTACTCCCACTATGTGGCCCTGTATGGTACCCCTGATCCGGAGAGTGTGGAATCTAGGGACCCCTCTCATGGTAGCAATAGTACCTCCTGAGGGCTGTCCCTCATCAACTGTCTCTAGTGTCGCTCCTTGCTCCTGATCCTGATAATCCTCATCCTCCCCACTATCTAAATAGGCCTCTATGTAGTAGGCCTTTCCCTTCCCTAAACATCTGTGACCTGGCTCCCATGGGTCATGACAAGTGAAACATAACTTTTTTCTTCTAAGGTCCTGGCAAGTATCTTTATCCATCCATTCTTTCTTGGGCCACTCTTTCTGGAAGGGCTTCTTCTCTTTTTCTTTGATAGGGAAATTAGTTATGGGAGGAAATCTATTCTTGGGTACTGCCTCCTACAAATCTCTAGTCCGACTGATGGCATCGTCTAGGGTGGTGGATCTATAAGACTTGACCCATCCATGTAAGGGCTCAGTGAGAGCCTCTGTAAATAGCATAATCAATCTGCTCTTTGAAATATCTGTCACCATGATTGCCACCCTCTGAAACTCTGAAACGAATGCATCTGCAGTACCTGTCTGCTTGAGTTGTGCCAGCTCTCTAAAATGCACCTCAGGATCCTTCCGGTCAAATCACTCAATGAGCCTTTGTGTAAAGTCGGAATATGAAGTGATGGTGCTGTGTCCCAACGTCACCAACCTGTGGTATCACCACTCATGGGCCTCTTCGTCCAAATGCAAAGTAGCCAATTTAATGGCATCTGTCTCAATCATGGGGTTGAGCTGGAAGTATGTATCCAACTTCTGCACCCAATTTCGGGCTGGGCCACCCCGGGTACCCTCAAAGGTAGGGATAGTCAGTTTCCCTACGGTGCATTGTAACTCATAGTTTTGGGTGAATGGCCTATTATAAGCTCTGGGTTTGTTCTTACTTTTAAAGTGGCAGAAGTTAGTGAAGGTCATGGCTAAAGGGAAGTCATCTCCTAAAGCTCTATACTCTCTCAGATAGGCACTCATGGATTCTTTTGGTTCTACTTGTGCTAGAGGCACTGCAGCTGGACTATCTAAGAATTGAGGCATGGTAGGTTGGGATGGCTTATTGTATATATGGGGATGGCTCTGCATGTTGGTATGTAAGTGCTCCCCACTACTACTAGTGGACACCCTATCGCTATTGGGAAACAAGGGGCTGTGTGGGGTGGGCCCATTTTTCTCTGTCATTTGCCCGAAGGTACTCATCATTTCTTTTTGTCTAGTAGTAAGTTCTTTTATAGCTGAGATGAGACTATTGAAAGCTGTTTTATCATCATCGTCCATTGTTTCTTTGCCTTTTCCAAACTGATACTCTCTATCCCCCAACTCTATGTCCTCTAACTCTTCTTCTCCTCTATCACTGTTTCTAAACCTCTGTCTCCGGTAAGTAATGTTGTATGGATCTTTTGAATTCATTTACAATTTTGCATGCCCACAGCTGGCAAGAAACATGCTCTGATACCACTGTAATATCCCAAACTGATAATTTTTCTTTTTTTGTCTACTATAGATGGCTAGTAGGCTTATGTCTCAACAGAATATGAAAGTAAACCCTGATCTCTGCATGCATGCAGTTGCATGCAGATCTGTAACCTAGATAACACCAAAATGCTAGAAAGTAGGAGGAATTAATGCATGTACATACCAGTATATAGATCTACTAATGTCGATGAGGATGATCCCCGCATGCAGATATTATGTTGGATGAATAAAGAGATAAGCCAAGTCCTCCTCCTAGAGATAAGTGCGCCCTCCTCCAAGCTATAACTTCTCTGTAATAAATGATATTTGATTGATGAAGACCCAGACAAGGTGCAATAGGGTTATCGTGGCCCCTCTGATGATGATAGAAGCTACATGCAGAAGATGTGATGGCTCAATAGCCCAAAACGTGAATATCTCTCCAAAGCAATTTTCCCTCAGGCATGCAAACATCCTCCAATAGTACCAACTGCTGATAACTCTCTCAAGAGTCCAATAGAGAAGCCCTTCTTCCAAGGGAAGGGTAATATGGCCACTCTGAGAAGGATGGGAGCAGCATGCAGAGGTTCTGCTCCCTGTAGACTGTAAAACGAATGAATGTATAATTGAGCAATGTGCCCAAGCAAGAGAGTGAATCCCCCAATCCAGTGAATAACTCGATCTCCTGAAGCAACTGATGGATAGATCCCGATGATGAAGCACTGTTGAACCTGGATGATCCAACCTGATGATGAACTAGGGCAGATAGATTTCGGTGCCGAAATACACCAGTTAGCTGAGCATGCACTCAACCCCAACTTAGCTCACTGAGCTCTCCAATTCGAATTCTCAATTCAATAATCATATAAGTGTCTTTCTCCATTCACTTTACCACTCTTTTATAACACTCAACTGCAAATAACCTAACTTTTGACCTAATTAGGTCACTTTACCTTCTAATTCATAGTTGACTTGCATGCAGGTGCCTACAGACTCAATCAGGTGCATGAATCATGAAATAATGCTCAGATGTCATGCATGCAGGTGGCCTTTGGCTCATGTGGCCCCTGTCTATCTAATGATGATATAATATCAATGCCCTAGATTTTCTGATATGGCATCAATCCTCAACTGATCCCCTGACTGTTAGTGCTCGCTCGAACCTATGGGAATCAAATAGGTTAGCGGGATGGTCCTCAATGCTTAAGCAGAAGAGGACATTACAAAGGCAGACGGACTCACGTATGCAAGTTGAAGAAGGATCTGTATGGATTGAAGCAAGCTCCTAGAGCGTGTTATGGAAGGATATATAGCTTTTTGACGAGCTTGGGCTTTAACGAAAGTAAACCTGACCCTAACCTTTACTTTAAGGTTATGGATGATGAACCTGCCATATTATTGTTGTATGTGGATGATTTATTTCTTACAGGAAATAAGAAACAAATTGTAGAGTGCAAGAAGAAGCTCGTTGAAGAATTTGAGATGAACGACCTTGGATTGATGCACTATTTTCTAGGTTTGGAAGTATGGAAAAACCCATAAAAAATCTTTCTCAACCAGGGAAAGTATGCTATGGAAATCCTAAAAAGATTTGATATTTTAGAATGTAAAGCCATGGCCACACCCATGGATACCAGCCTGAAGTTGTTAGCTGATGAATTGTCAGAGTTAGTGGATGTGACTCAATACAGACAGATTATTGGGTTGTTGATGTATCTGACGAATACTAGGCCAGATATATGCTTTACTGTGAACACCCTGAGTCAATATCTAGTTGAGCCTAGACGTGTTCACCTGGTAGCTGCAAAGCATGTGATGAGGTACCTGAAAGGTACAATAGACTTTGGTCTATACTATGTTGGAGATCATGACTACAGATTGTATGGTTATACAGATGCAGATTGCGTTGGAAGTGTCTCAGACAGGAAGAGCACCTCAGGTGGATGTTATTGTCTGGGATCCACCATGATCGCATGGTTTAGCAGGAAGCAGTCCAGTGTTGCTCTCAACACAGTTGAAGCAAAGTATATAGCAGCCTGTTTTGCTAGTTGTGAAGCCATATGGCTTCGAAAATTGATGTCAGGTCTATTTGACTTGGAGTTGGATACCACGGTGATTCTATGTGACAACCAGAGTTGTATAAAGATGACAGAGAACCCAGTGTTCCATGACAAGTCAAAGCACATAGAATTCTGGTATTTTTACATACGGGATATGGTACAGAAGGGAGCTATAAAGATCCAGTATGTGAGCACTGATGAGCAAGTTGCTGATGTGTTGATTAAGCCTCTGTCTCGAGTGAAGTTTGAGTACTTCCGTGACAAGCTTGGTGTGGTTCGAAAGGACCTTCCTCGAAAGGGGGAGCAGTGATGATGATGTTGCAGTTGGATTGTATCATCCCTGGACATTAGTCCTAAAGTGATCCGCAGACTTTTTTCTCTGTGATGTGGTTGGGATTGTATCATCCCTCGACATTAGTCCTAAATTGATCCACAGACTTTTGTCTCCGTGATGTGGTTGGGATTGTATCATCCCTGGACATTAGTTCTAAAGTGATCTACAAACTTTTGTCTCCGTGATGTGGTTGGGATTGTATCATCCCTAGACATTAGTCCTAAAGTGATCCTCAGACTTTTGTCTTATTGATGTGGTTAGCAGTGCATCATCCTTGGGCTTATGTCCTAAAGTGAGAGGGATTGATCATCCCATAATTGGATCATGTGTGTTGCAGGTTAAGTTGCTGCAGATGATGTTACTTGTTACTGATCGAAAGATCAAGAGTTGCTGCCAATCGAAAGATCAAGAGTTGTTGTAGATGATCGAGAGATCAAGTGTTGTTGTAGACGATCGAGTGATCGAGTGCTGCAGAAGATGAAGATGAAAGATGAAGACTCAGTGCTGTAGAAGATGATGCTCCAGTACTGAAGATGTTCCAGTTGTTGAAGAAAAAATCCAATGATTTATAGATGTATCACCTTGATGTTGTTGATGATGCTCTCTCTCCTTGCTCCTACAGTTGATGTTGTTGTTGTCAGTAGAATACCCTTCTCGTTAAGGGGGAGTGTTGAAATATTGTAACTTCAAATAATATTCTATTGCATTTTATTATTGTAATTTGTTCGGAGATGTTTTATTCCTCCGTCGGGATGTTATTATTGTATTTGGTCATCATAGAGTCATGAGGTAAAACCTCCTTTGTAAGTTGGGTCGATAGAACCCTCCAAAAGGTAATATTATATTGTTTTGAGTCTTCCTAGGTAAGTCAGCCCAGTTAAGTTTGTTGTGGCCGACCTAGTTAGTGAAAAAAGTCAAGTGGAAGATAAAGTATAAATAGGAGTGATGTGCTCCTCATTTGAACACACACACTCACTTGTGTAATTCGCATAGGAGAGAAAGAGAGAGAGATATCTGCAAGGAGAAGGAGCACTTGTTTGGGGTTTTGTCTTTGTACTTTTGATCATCTATATTGAGGAAGTTTTGCTGGGTTTTCTTCCCCTAGAGGGTTTCCCAAGATAAATCTATGTCTATCTTATATGCTATTGTTGTGAAATTGAATTGAATACTGATGTTATCTATCTTAGCATATTGAATCTTAACACAAGAAAGGAAAACAATTATATGGTGTCATCCATATGCCTGGCGAATATTATGACTCTTTGAAGAATATTAATGAAAAACATAACAGATGTCAGTTTTCATTCAGTAAAAACCTAAAGGATTACAAGAGTTTGGGTGTCTGGGGGAATTTTCATTATTAATGAATTTTGAAGCATTCTCATTTTAGGAATTTTTTCTAAGCAGGTTTGGCAGATCCTGAGGTGTTTCTCTGTTCTCATGAAACACGATGGATGGCTAAGATATGATTTCAAAACCTTTGAATTAAAGTCTGTTGCACGGGGAGACCCCCCCCCCCCACCCCCCCCCCCAAAAAAAAAAAGCTCCGTACCCGCTGCCCCTATTCCCGGGACTTGGGGACCCCTAGGAAACATCCCTGATCTGTTGGGGACTTCATCGGGGACTTGGGGACTTGCTGGCCGTACCCAAAATGTCCCCAACATATTTTGGGGACTTCCAGACTGATTTTGGAGACATTCCAAGTAGATTTCAGAGATGTCCCAGGCAGATTTTGGAGATGTTTTGGGCATGTATCTTCAGTTTTGACAATCGACATTGATGATTGGACAATATGATCATTTATCCAATCCTTATTTTTTGTATTATTTTGAATCTAAATCTAAATCTATACAAGTTGCAGCTCAGAATATGGGTTGTGTATGATAGATTTTGATTTGTGTTCCTAGTGATTTAACTATTGTATTTTTAGAAACATCATTACAAGCAGCAAAGTCTTCACGCCAACAAACTAAGAAATGCAACAAGTCAAAGGTTTGACCTTCTGGGTATTTCTCTTGTTTTTCTCATTTTTAGGGTCATTTTAGCTTTTACATATTGTACATAGGTGTCCAGGAGTTATTCAAGTCCAACTCTTCCCCCATCTCAACCTCAAGCACTGTGAAAACCAATTGGATAGTAAAGACTTAGATTGGGTACTATACATTTGAATAAATTCCTATATACATTTGAATAAATTCCTATTCAATATCCTTCTTAATCTAAAATATGAATCTAATCTCTTTACAGAATGCAAGCATGTATATTCCAAAGTGTTTTGTAGTGGTTTTCAACACAGCTGTAAAAATCTGCAGAACCTGTTGAAAAGGGAATGCTTTTTAACCCAATCACCATAAACAAGAAATATAAGGAAGAGAGGAGTTGTTATAGAGACAAACATTCTTCTCATAGACCCTTCATGGACCTTAATGCAGATTGAAAATAGTTAAACTTGTTACTTAAGTTTCCTAATGCTGAACTGCATTATGCTCACATTCAAGTGCCAATAATGGTCACTCAGCCCTTTTCTTATTTGCCTGAGCTTTTTCAGAGCTAGCAAGTGTAAGGGATGTGCATAATATTGTATAGCATAGACTATTGTGCTTACAAGCAACTACAAATGGTTATGGTGAATTCTAACTTTTAAAAGTTTTTTAATATATATACTGCTGTCCCCTGGGGACCCATCCCCGTTCCCAAAGCCAGTGCAACATAGATCGAAGTCATCTGAAATCTGGAAATGGTTTTTGTTTCTGAAATGGCACTTGAATCTGTAACCTTTTTTGTCTGTTGCAGGGTTTATTTACACAAGTATTACACATGTGAGTTCCACTTTGTTTTGGGGGGCTTTTTTAATCTTTTTTCCCCTGGAAATGTGTCATATTTGGCAGTTTTGAAGTTTGGACAGGAAACACCTTGGAATTATTATCAGCAGTGTCCTGGAAATGTTACCAGGGAGTTTCATTCCTGTTTTTAACTACGGGTAGGAGTTTCTTGTGACCTTCCTTTCAAGTGACCAAAGGGCAGGCTACCTTCCAACAAATCACACAGAGTACAAAGAGCGCACCACTAAAAAGAGTTTTAGGAATATCAATCAAGCAATATGGTTGTCCTTTTGAAGCTGAGTATGGGTTGATTAGTTCCTACAACTATACAACAAAAGTACATGAAATAGTTACCAAGGCCTCTGCCAATAGTCTTTCTTGGTTCAAGTCTCCAAGATGGGACACCCTCTAAGGGTATTATTGGTTTGGTTCAATGTCTATTTCAAGTACCACTAGAAGACCCCAACCGTCACCTAGGCAATCCTAAGACAAGATACTATGGCTACCAACTTGCAATTGGCATCTGTGGGTATAGTTGACGATTGGCATCATACTAATGGGAAGGGTAGCTAAGGCTGAAATCTCAACATCACCAACACCACATGGGACCCAAGGGTGGTATTGAAGAAATCCCTGTACACACGAAATCCTACAAGTTCTTGGTTAAGGATCGTAGGGGTAATCTCTTCAACTCAACGTCACATGACCTCGTGCTTAACTCTTGTTTTAGTGGAGCGTTTTGGCCACACCCTTACGATATTGGATTTTTTCCTATCCTTATGAAAGACCACTATGTTTCACAGTTTAAAATAGCCTTAGATTGTTAACTGCCAACCTAGTCCAAGTCTCTACACTTAAACTAATTGATGAACCCTATAAAATGAAATTACTAGTTAGTTTTAGATTAAGCGTTTGTTTTAGTGGTTGTTATTACTCCAAAGGACATGGAAGTGCAAGTAATGGTTTTTTTTTACACTTACAAGAAAAAAACACTATAAATATACAACTACAAATAAAACAAAGAAAATATCTTTTACTGTTTTTAGTGATCATCAGCACTTCTTTTTAAATGAAAAACTTTTTCCAAAATATTTACTTTTGTGCTTTTCATTCTTAAAATAAAAATCAAGGAAAATAAAACACAACTCTTTTCCTTTTTCAAAAACTAAGAAACAAACACTCAAAATCAACCCAAAACTTTTCTTTTTCTTTTTGAAACAATTGGAAAATAACTTCAAATTTTTAAAAGAAAAAAATATTTTCTTTCTTAAAAAAACTAAACTCTTTTCTCTTTTAAAAGTTGCACGAAAAAATAGAAGTATAAAAATATTGCAACCTAACTGGTTCATTTAATGCAGAAAATGCACTAGAACAAACAGGTACAAACAACTTCTTTTCAAATTGTAGTAAAAGCATCAAGAGGAAAACGACAAATCTGTAGCTTTTTTTGTCTGTTGCAGGGTTTATTTACACAAGTATTACGCATGTGGGTTCCACTTTGTTTGGGGGGCTTTTTTAATCTTTTTTCCCCTGGAAATGTGTCATATCTGGCAGTTTTGAAATTTGGACAGGAAACACCTTGGAATTATTATCAGCAGTGTCCTGGAAATGTTACCGGGGAGTTTCATACCTGTTTGTAACTGTGGGTAGGAGTTTCTTGTGACCTTCCTTTTGAGTGACCAGAGGGCAGGCTACCTTCCAACAAATGGCGAGAACCTTCTAGGCTTGATAGCTGGAAGTGTGTCAGTCTCCAGCCAGTTTGAGATATTTCTGGCGCATATAAGTTTAAAACTCCTGCATGGGAAAGGAGCCAAACCATAAAGTAGCATTGCATTGCAAGATAGGTCTTTATATCTTGGAATGTAAATTCTTCCTATCAATGATGATGCATATGTGATGTGCTTAACCTTTTCAATATTTTTTGTTTGTTTGAATGCCCCTTGTTACAGTTGGGATTTTCACCCATAGAGTTGTGGAATTAATTCTTGGCTAAGTGGCTGTGACTGGGGGAATATAATCTGTCAAAGTCCCCCAAGGATTACATCTGGTCACATCCAAATGATATGGTTATTTGCAGAAGTAAATCGGCCTGTGAGGGGCAAGCATATCACAAGTGGGAATTGAACCTGGGTGGGGAGGATAACAACGCCTCAGGTTAACCACCCAAGATAGACCCCACTGACAACCCTATCAATATTTATGAATCCTCATGAATCCTCTGTAGAACAAACTTGGAACTGAGATATATAATGATCATAGATGTGAGATGGTCTTACTTGTAGAACAGAAAAAATATGTTTCATTACCAGTTTTTGCCAATAGTTACATTCGATTGGGTTGATTCCCATCTGCTGCCACTATATCCCTAGATGCACCCACACGGGGCATCCGTGACGTCATGAGGAGTGCCTTAACAGTACACGCTATCGCCACTTGGTCTACACCCCTGGGGGCGACACAATCTCAGCTTTATCTGATTGTGTATCACAAAGTTATTCACGGAAAACTTTTTGTAAAATGTTCAAATGTTGACTATTAATTCTGTGTTTTGTGCCAGGTCATAGGCTTTGCTGAACTTTATCCAAGAAACAAAATGAAGTTTGATTAGGTTTAGTGAATCCTAACCGTAACTCAGAACCCTGATTGCCCTCTGACTCGTCTTTGGCTCCATCCCTCCCCATGATCTTCTTCTCTTGCATTTGTTCATCCTCATATGCTGCCCACGCATTTGTTTACGTGGTGCTAGCCTGCTTATGATTTGTTGCCACTGCAAAAGAGTCACCCTCAGCATCGCTGCAGCCTGTCTGTGGTTTGTTGTTGCAGCCTTCCTGCTGTGACTCGCTTTGGAGTCTGGATAGATTAGACAAGGTAGCTGCCAGTCCAGGCCCCTCGAGTATTTGAACTCTCTGTTGAGTCCTCAGTCACCGGTGTGAGTATTGAGTTTTCTCACCCAGGTTCACAACTACAAACACGAATTGCAGGTGATAATTCTTATATTATCAGAAAGAATTTTATTGTTTGTTAAATATTATCACAAATTACAACCTCTTCTACTTCTATATTAAATATTATTTATTCTACATATAATATACAAGTATATATGATATGTTAATATGTTTATAATGTAATTTATATTTTGAAATTATGTATATGGTTGAACCTAACGGTGAATCTTATCCAAATTTAATCGGAAAATTCGAATTTGAATGGGTTTTCATCATTTAAAAAAGGTTATATGATGAGTCCATTTAGAGGAAATATTTGATATTTCTCCATATTCAATAATGCCCATTTTCTGGGTATTTGATTAGTACTCCCTTGATCGTGTCAATAATTACTAGGTTGTCCTCCTGCCTTTTTGTTATTCTAGTTTTAGTTTCCCACTAGAACAACTAGGTAGTGTTGTTTTCTTGTTTGTGGTATTAAATTTGTGTGATATGATTTGCAAACCAACCTCTCTGCAGGCTCAGTAAATGTACTGTCTTGGTGACCCTAGTAGAGAACCCAGGTCTAACATTCCCTTTTAATTTGAATATATCCTTTTTAATTATGTATTTAGGTGATGCCTGAGACAATCCCATGGGCTTTATATGATACCTGAGGCCTACTTTTTTGTTGCTTGGATGTGTACATTTCGTAATTTGTGCTGTTAATTCATATGAACATTTGTTCCTACATTGGGGGACTGTGGGTTCATTAGGAATATTCTAATCTTACAGATGTGAAGGTTTCAAAAAATAAAACAAAAAACAAAAAATTAAGTCTTCATTTTGTATAGTAAGATATTTTCAGAGAAGTGAATTAAAATGAATTTTAATGGAGGGTACAAATGCAAAAAATTATTTCCCCTTTTTTTCTTTTCAATGATAATACACGTGAAAAAGAATATCAAGTTGTTTTCCTTTTGTGTGTTTTCCTTTCCTAATGCAGAATGGTTAATAATAATCCTTTTTAATTCCTAAATGTAATAGAATGAATTTTGATTAAGTAGTGGTTTATTTTCTCATTGGTCCAAGTATGTCAAATTTATGTTCCTGTAATAAGGTCTTTACAATGGCTCTTGTTCTGAATCATCGTGTTTTGTTTGTCCAGGAGACAGAAGAATTGATAGCAGATGTGCTGGGAGTTGAAGTTTTCAGGCAAACTATTGCCGAAAATATTCTTGTTGGGAGTTATTGTGTGTTTTCTAACAGGGGTGGTTTGGTAAGAGTTGATTTTGGCATGCCAAGCTTGCATTGATTAATACTTCTTTTTGCCATTTAACGTTAAGCAACCAGTATTTTAGTTTAAATTTTAAAATATATATTTGTGTATGTTTTCGTTCAAGCTATTTATTGGGGAAGTTGTTGATGGTAAATAGGTTCATCCACACACGTCAATAGAAGATCTTGAAGAGTTATCAGCTCTTCTTCAAGTACCTCTTGTGGCGGGCTCTATCAATCGTGGAAGTGAAGTAATAGGTGCTGGAATGATTGGAAATGATTGGACAGCTTTTTGTGGGCTGGACACAACTGCAATTGAATAGTCTGTTATCGAAAGTGTTTTCAAATTGAGAGAATCACAACCTACTGCTATTGTTGATGAGATGAGAAAGTCATTGATAGATACTTTTGTCTGAGTATCAATCTCATGCCTTATGTCTCATTGCTTATTAGTTGAAACTTACTACCGACCGTATCTAAAATTTCAAGAGCTTGACATTTTCTTAACTTGCTTTGCAAAGTTGTAGCATAGCACTGGCACATTTATTCCAAGTTTCATTTGGCTGTGCACCATTGCTATATTTATGTAAATATTGAGAAGATTGAATTCTGATTATTACGTTGAACGAGTTTTGTAACTACACTCCACGGCCAAGATGGGTAGCCGTTACGGCTGTTAAATTTGTATCTGTTTCAGGTGACTTTATATTTGTTGGAAACGATGGAGTGGTAATTTGATGTGTAGGTCACTAAGGCTTGTAAACGTATGTCTTGCTGCAGATATTCCAAGATCCTGCTTGAAATACACAATCAGCTACACTCTAAGAAACACTTAACCTAAACAACCTACAATGTTCATATCTTGACTTTTTATCCTTAAAGCACTGAGTTGAAATGAGATGGTTGGAATGGCGAAGAGAACTTTGCGAATTGATTGTTTTTATTTGGCCTATGATTAAGAGTGTCATTGATGGTGAGTAGATGTATGGATGTTTTGCTGGATTTCATATGGATCATGATGTATGGATGATTGATTGAATGCAATTTAATGTATGGATCTATGGTTTTGCCAAAGTTATTTGAGATTCAAATTGGATATATTGTTTGAATTCAATATATGCGATTATAAATAAATAATTTGCCTTCTAAGAGAATTGTGCGAATTGATTGTTTTTATTTGACCTATGATTATGAGTGTCATTGATGGTGAGTAGATGTATGGATTTTTCATTGGATCTCATATGGACCATGATGTATGGATGATTGATTGATTGCAATAATGTATGGATGTATGGTTTTGCTGGAGTTATTTGAGATTCAAATTTGATATAAATGTTCTATTTTTATTTTTTTTTTAAATATTTTTATTAAAGTGTTTTTCCATTTTTTAATAAACAATCATCAGTGTTTTCTTTGAGCACTGAATTCTAATCACTAATCTTGTTAACATGGAGATGACTTCTGATTTTGACTTTGGATGTCACCTGGTTGTAAAATTCCCATCGAGTGGCGGTGGTTATCCTTCACTTATTGGCATTCAAGGCAATAGCGATGAATTAGACCATATTGTGCTTTGAGCTTACCCAAAATAAGAGCTTCTTCATGCATGCATACATATTTTTCACTTTTTAGTGACACTTTAAAGTACTCTATGGGCTTCCTTGAGGATTGTGCTTTGAGTATCTCCTTGTTCATGCATCCCAGGGACATCTTATAAATTTGGGAATTGATTTAAGGAGGGTCTCTTTTCTTCACTTATTGCCTCCACTACATACAATTGACATACTTGTCTTAAATAACATTTTACTTTCATCATCGACATAAACATAGATACACCTTCCTCCTAATATCATGAATATTAATTATCCTTCCTTTAATATATAAACAAAGCATTCTAAAATCTCAATGAGCGTCCAACCAATCCATACCAATAATGAGGTCATATGTCACAAGAGTAGTGCAATACAAATTTAACATGTTAGTACACACTCCCAAATCTACAAAGAACTCTTAACATTAGGTCCTACTCCTTGTTTTACTCTAAAAGCCATTCAACTAGTCTAATATTGTTATGTTTGCAAACTAATAACCCACATTTATCTAATGCAAATGGAGAAATGAAACTATTTATTGCATTCAGGTTAAACTATATTTTAGGTTTCACATTGTTTATTTAACTTGATGATTCCACTATAGTGGATTGATGTTATGCTTGTATAAATACAGTGTTTATGTCCGACATCCTTGATCATGGATTTTCCCTCATGATGCATAGTATTGACACCATTCTACATATGAGGACCTCCCATTAAGCAATGTGGGATGAGGTATGCATGCTACTCTATATTGAGATCTTGTGAGGGTTTCCTTTCCTTAGAACCCCTTCTCTTAAAGTACCCTGAGGATGTCTTGGAATTTCATGTGTACTTGATGATGCCTAAGATATTATACTTACAATCATTGTAATATTAGCTACATCACCTTTGGTTGCATCCCTGTGGCCATATGGAGGTAGCCTAATACTAGCTCCCTTAGAGAAGGTCCAAGGGTCCTTCCCAACAAATCTTGATTGTTGTGTCATTGACAATCTCATACCCCCTCTTTGATCCCCTCTAACAACACCAAGCTCTTCTATATAACATGCATATTGAACTGCCTCAACTACCAATGCCAATCTCCACATTTGAACAAGGGCCCAAATTGTATGGTTTATCCCATATACAAAGCATTATGCTTGGCATCATTGCTATCCATATATGAAACATAATTTAGTATTTCCATGGACCTCATCTTGTATTCCTATTTTGAATGACCCCCCGGAACTATTGTATGAAAGGCTCCAACCTGATGCTTTTTAAAGTACCTTGGAAAATGCTTGTTTGAAAATATTTTCTCAAACAACTCCCAAGAGACATTGTCAGTAGTGAGACGCAATTGCTTCTCTACATTTCCCCACTAATTTAAGGCATTGTTGCAATGTTGGAAAATGGTTATCTTGGCCTTTGAAGTGGAGGCATCGTATCTTAGTGCCTTCTAGCCAAGCTTCAAAATATTTCCTCAAACAACTCCCAAGAGACATTGTCAATTGCTTCTCTACATTTCCCCACTAATTTAAGGCATTGTCACAATGTTCGAAAATGGTTATCTTGGCCTTTGAAGTGGAGGCATAGTATCTTATTAGTGCAAAGGACATCCTCGAGCCTTCTAGCCAAGCTTTGGTACACATTCCCTCAAAAGGACCCTAAGAGTTTGATTTTATGGAATTACCTAGTAAGATCCTCAGGAGGAGGTCCTTGCTCCAAGTTTTGTGACCCTTTAGGGTTACCACCCTCAATTTGTAGATGGCGTACTTCCCCACTCATTGTTAGGCATCCTCTCAAGGTCTCATTTAAAGCCTCCAAGGAATGCAATATGAGAAACAATTCAAGCGGTGATAGTAGTAGCACTAATGTTGATGGCTCTCGCTGTGGAAATGACTAACCTTGATCGTTGCAAGTTGTAATCATAATTACTATTGCATTATGACATGAAGGATTATAAACAAGGGTTTATGTTATAATCCTAAACCTTATCAACTAACATTTTGTTATAATTTTAGCTAGGATGTAAGTATGAATTGCAAGAGAAACATAACATATAAAAGATGAAAGTAGGGAAGGTTATATAGTCACTAACTTGGTACTATGCCCACTCTAGGGCTTGAGATCTTTTCCACCCACACTTAAGTACAAAGGTAGCCTAGGTGCATACACATAATTTCCCTGGGCTAGGGTGGACATGGAGATAGGAAAGAACTGGAACAGATTTAGCCTTTTTTTCCTAATGGTATTCTGAGAAGACACCAACATTTTTGCAGAGTTTCTATGTATGTTAACTTGAAGATTTTAAAAAATAACCAAATTGATTTGACGCCAGATCCCCAAATAATAAAAAGAGGGAAATTTTTTAAAGAGACCATAGATGAAACCCACCTTCTTAGACTCTCCTTAAAAGTATTCATCGCCCATCTAACATAATTTTTTAGCAAACAAGAGACTTCAAACCATACTTGTTGTGAAAAAACACAACTTACAAACAAGTGATCTATCGATTCTTAATCAGAGAAGCAGAATGGACACGAAAAAAGGCCCATAAAAACCTCTTTTCTTCTGATTATCCCTTGTTAATATTTTCTTTTTGAGCACTAGCCAACCAAATAATTGGACTTTCAAAGGCGCATACCACTTCCATACAGATCGGAACCACTACTTATCTACAGGAATATCAGATAAGTAAGTGATAGCTTCATATGCCTAATGCATTTACTTGGCCATTTGTAGTGTTCCATGACCATACAAGTTGATCCTCCCAATTAGTTAGTCTTATACCAAAGTGATCAAGACCTTTAATATATTTATTCCATTCTTCGGCACGACTACCATATAATCCCAACTCCTCAGATAACAACCAATACTTCGAATTATTTAGCCTAGCATCATGATTTTTTATATGGGCTAAATATTTAATAGCATGTTTTTAGATAGGTTATGATAGACAATGATAATTTAAAACAACCATCTCCTCCTACAAAAGAATCTTCACCAATTCTAATATAGTTCCCTTTCTCGACCTTCCACGCCAACCAGTCACCCAATACCTGTACAAAATCATGAAACCCCCTCCAAATATTCAAGGTGTTGGACACTTGCTTGTTTTCACAATGAAACCATGCTTCCACGGACTAATTCTTTAAATACATTTTTTAATACATCACACCAAAGTTCTTGTCCATTAAGTCCCCTCCAAAGACTCTTCATGGCCAAAGCTTGGGCGAACCAAAAAATATTTTTAATACCCCACACACCCAACTTCCTTTGCAAAAAGAGTCTAGACCACTTCACTAAATGAAATCCTTCTTTAACCTTTCTACCTATTATGAATATAAAATATGCAAATACTAATAAATAATAATTAAATTGTTAATTGATAATAAATAAAAATAGTAATAATTATTAAAAGTTGCAACTCTTCACGAAGAGTTACTATGTGTCCTTTAAGCATTATATATGCGGGCTCTCCTAATTGTAATCATATCATAGAGATCTCTTATTCATTTTATACATTTTATTATATATTTATCATTTATGGATTATTTATCATATTTACATTGGAAGTTTCCTTGAGTAACGAACTTTGTTCATTTCAGTGGTATCAAAGCCTATTGTCTGATTCGGCCTTTGGCCATTATTTAGACCTTATCTAATTTAGATTTTGGCCATCAATTCGAAGTAATTAATTATTCTATGCAAATAAGAAGTGGGAGAAAAAAGTTATTGAAGGATATTTGTATATTTATTGAAGAAGTGAGTGGCGAATTATGGATTCCATATATATGTCTAAATTTTGGACTAAGTGTCCTTATTGCTAGATGGAATTCCAATAGGTGATAGTTTTTAAGAATTTCAATCACTCTTGTCCAATATGTGGTAAATATTTTATTATGAAAAAAAATCAAGGTCAATCACAATTGCAATCACAAATACATAAATTGGAAGGCGAATTATGATACAAAAATGAAAGCGATACAAATTTGAAATTTGAAAATGCTAAAGATAAATATTTTAATGGTTTAATAAAGATAGAAAATTCCAAATTGAAAGATCGTATTCAGGATTTTACCAAGCAAATTAAAGAATTTGAAACCACAATTTTTTTTTGACAAGGACATACAAGAATGAAATGAAGAGATCTCTCATTTAAGAGATCATAGAAGGATAAAACATAGTGCAATCAAAAGTTAGAAGAGGAGATTCAAGGTATCCAACAAAAATTATCAGGAAAACACGAAGACAATTCCTCCTTGAAGAAGGTTAATAAGGAATTTCTAGAGCAAATAAAAACGTTAAGAGAAAGAAAACAAGAGAATCAAGATGTTCAAAATGAAGTCAACAAGTTAGATTATAAGGAAGAACTCTTATGCTTAAGAAGACAATCAAGATTTACTCATACAAATTAGAAAACTGAAGCATCATAAGAAATCTTTACATGAAAAGTTAGATCGTAAGGGATTAGATGAAAAGGAAACAATGACTGACCCAATAGACAAGTCATCAAACACTCAAATTCAAACCAACACATCTCCTTTCCGAGTCGAGCCTCATTATTTATCCATACAAATTCATCATCTCATTATTTGCATTCAATATACATTTTCCTATATGGATTTATGTTGGCTATCTAATTTACAGTGGTTATTTGTTTAGAAAATGAACTTTGTTTGGCTCATTTGGTATGGATAAATGATCAGGAAAAGACGAAGAAAATTCCTCCTTGAAGAAGGTTAATCAGGAATTGCTAGAGCAAATAAAAATGTTAAGAGAAAGAGAGGAAGAGAATCAATATGATCAAAATGAAGTCAACAAGTCAGATTATAAGGAAGAACTCTTACACTTAAGAAGACACAATCAAGATTTACTCATACAAATTAGAAAACTAAAGCATGATAAGAAATCGTTGCAAGAAAATTTAGATCACAAGGGATTAACTGACAAGGAAATGATGACTGACCCAATAGACAAGTCATCAAACACCAAAAGGGGAACCAATACAGAGTCAAATGGCGCTCAAAATTAGAAGAATGTTTATAATGGCAAATCACTACAAACATCAAGACAATATGGTTCCGAAGAACAATTACAAAAGATTAGGATGCCTTATCATCATCCAAATCATACAAATCGATATGACCAATGACAAGGTCAAGAGGAACATAAACAAACAAGTTGTGATTTCAAAATAGAATGGGGACAAAGTCAAGAAACATAGTGGAAGCAAAAAATGAGAATTTCGATCTGAACAATCGATCAACAAACAATTCCATTGAAAGTAGATCTTAGATTGACCACTTCACAAATGACACAACAATTTCACTCAATGTTTAAAAGAACGCATCGTCTTGTTCCATAAGAATCTAAACATCCTATGCCAAATTTTGATCAAAATAGATTTAGGCACTTTGGCTAAAGAGAGCCAATACACTGAAATATTTTGGAGAACATTATTAATCCAGATTAGACAACCCGCCAAAGAAATCCAATGATAAACCCATTTCTCAATTCTCTTTTCCACTTTTTTCACTAACCATAGCCAATCCACAGTTAAATAATTGTTGGGCTTTAAAAAGTAACTTAGATACATAAAACTGGAATCGATGGAATCCATTTGATAAGGGAAAAAGTCTCTTAACTCATCAAGCAATTCATCAGTAAAACCATTTATCGAAAGATTTATTTTTGTTGACCGACTTCCATACCTGAGGCCTCACAGAAAAGATGAATGAGCTCCTTAAAAGCTCTCCATTCCTCCAAGGAACCCATATCGAACATAAGATCATCATCTACAAAGAGGATATGAGTGATAAAATGATTAAGATAAATTTTGACACCTTTGATTTTCCGTTCTCTTCCGCCCTTTTCAATTAGCCTGCTCAAGCCCTCAACAACAATCAGAAAAAGTAAGGGTGATAGATGGAAGCCCTGTCCGAGGCCTCTATGGCTCATAAAAATACCAGAGGGGGTACCATTTACTAAAACAATTTTTTTTTACAGATGTCACACATCCCATGATCCAATCCATTACCTCCAAGCTCAACCCAATTTGCAATAGCACCAATCTCAAGAAGGTCTAGTTTACTTTATCATATGCCTTCACTAAATACATCTTTAGACTCAAAGCTTTCAAATTCTTAATTTTGATAGAATGAAAACTCTCCTAAGCCATACCAATAACATAAAAAAATTCGTCTATTGTTAAGGAACCCAAATTGCTCCTTGGACATACAAGAACCCATGAATAACTTGATTCTATTTGCAATAAATTTTGCAATAATTTTATAAATCAAATTAGACAAGGAAATTTTTTACAAACCTATACCTTGTAGGTTACTTTAATTTACACATCTCTTATTTTCTATTAATATTATTATATTTAATTTAAATTTTTACCAACTTATATTTTGTAGGTTATTTCAATTTACACATCTCTTATGTACTAGATTCTATTATTATTATTACTATTATTATATTTAATTTAAAATTTTACCAACCTATACCTTGGAGGTTACTTCAATTTACACATCTCTTATGTCCTAGATTCGAATGCAAAATGAACCCATGCCTTCCATTCATAACACAAAACTGACTTAACCAAGAATCAAACCTAGATTGATTATGGTGAGAATGGTTCTACTCTATGGATAGAATAGACCATATCCCAACTAACTAAGGATAAAAAAACAATCTTACACCCTATCTACATGCGTTACACCTATGAATGATGTCTGCACCTTCACTATATCATTATCTAGGCTTGAATGTAATTAAAATCATATCATCTTCTAACATGTATTTCTCTCCCATTGCCATTCTTAATCTCACTTTGCAACTTTTCTACCCCAATAATATTTCCCATTTATAACCTGTACAGATTGGCTCATTGTGGGGTTTGTCT
The DNA here is from genome assembly GCA_027924585.1 of Larix kaempferi. Lineage (NCBI taxonomy): Eukaryota > Viridiplantae > Streptophyta > Pinopsida > Pinales > Pinaceae > Larix > Larix kaempferi. The sequence goes on from BSBM01000841.1 coordinate 4,450,807, forward strand.
TGGGCACTTTATTTGGCTTGTGGGCATGAGGTGTTATATTTTAAATGCAATAACAATATGGATCAATGAAAGATAAACAAGCACAACAAAGACAATAATACACAATAATTTTATCATGGGAAAACCCTCTCGAGGCAGGAAAATCCAACAAACTTCTTCTATATAGATTTGTCATAATGTACAATAGTATTCCTTGTGAAAAGACCCAAAACAAGAAGACTGCAAAAGCAACTACTCACTTGACTCTATTTCTCCTACTCATGCAAGCTCAATGAGTGAGAGTGGTGACCAAATGAGGAGTTCGAACTCCTCATTTATACTAATCAACTAACTTGACCTTTTTACCAAATAGGGCCGACTTGACTCTCCTAACTTGGACGAATTGTACAATTCACAATAAAATATTATTTTCTCGATCTTTCCAAGCCGACCTAACAGTTAGGGTTTACATTAACTCTTTCAATGACTTTTACATTTTTAATTACATCAATAATAATCCTTGTAGGGTGTACAATACAAATGATACAAATAATACAAATAAGAATATCTTCTGAAGTTACATTCTTCAACACTTCCTCTTAATAAGGAAGGTATTCTTTTGACATCGTCACCATCGTCTTCCAGCTGCTGCACTTCTTGTACTCTGACTATTGACATTTGACATCTACCGAATCTATATATCATAAGGAGTTTCACAAAGCCAACCCTTTTTCATTTTGGACGTGCCTTGCAGTGCCAACCCTTTTTCATGCTGGATGCAACTCTCCATAGAGCCAACCCTTTTTCATGTTGGATGTCGCCTAGATCCAATCTAGGACTTCAACATTAACGTTGGAATCTCCCCTTGGTGATACGACCAGTCATACTGGGATCCACCCTTGGAGATACAACCAACCACACTGGGATTTACCCTTGGAGATACAACCAACCATACTGGGATCTCCCCTTTGTCATGTTCGGGTACACAGGGTACTACCAAAGGACCGAACACCAAGAGCAACCACTTCACACAAACAGATCACAGATCAACACACCGATGTTTTGACGTGGTTTAAACCCTCTTGAGGTAAACACTCCATGGCCCCGGCCAAATAGCTTCTACGGGACAATTTATTATGCAAAGAAAGAAAGTTACAAATGAGCTTCCCATAATCGATCAACTAAACAATGACCCTCTATGCTCTTTAAATAGAGATCATGGACCAATCGGGTGTTAAGCCACGGATCAAGGTTAGGTATGCTCTAAGAGAAGTTGAGCCGTCAGATCACTCTATGTCGGGAACATATCGTGACCGTCGGATTAAGTATTTACAAATGCATACTAAAGAAACACACTATCCCTAACGGATATATTACACAAGTTGATCTTAACTAACTCCTAAGTGTCTAAATATCCTAACATCCCCCCTTAAGAACAACTTGGGATAGGATTGAAGGATTTACAAGAGTGACACTATTAGGAGAAGGAAGGAGGCATTAGAGCCTATCCCCCCTTAATAACAAGTTCCTGAACTCCTAACATAGATCAAAGTTTAGAAAAAATCACTTCTATAAGAGACTTGGTGAAGATGTCTGCAACTTGATCATCTGTAGGGAAAAAGAGCACTTCAAGAACATGATCATGAACACGATTTCTGATGAAGTGCATATGTAGCTCAATGTGTTTGCTGCGTTGATGTAGAACTGGATCTTTGGCAAGCTTGATGGCACTTTGATTGTCGCACCAAAGTGGAGTAGGCTGCTGCTGCTCGAATCCAAACTCTGAAAGGATCTGTCGAAGCCATAAAGCTTCCTGACTGGCATTAACTGTGGCTTGATATTTTGCTTATGCTGAAGAAAGAGCAAGAGCTTGTTGTTTCTTACAAGCCCAAGTGATAGGTCCAAATCCCAGACTGAAAACATAGCCTGCAGTAGACTTTCGATCATCAGGATCGCCGGCCCAATCTGAATCAGTGAAACCAACCAACAAAGGTTTCCACCCTGTACTGTAATGAATCCCAAACTTAACTGTACCTCGAATATATTGAAGTATTATTTTAGCTGCTTTCCAGTGACTTTCATGAGGTGTCTGCATATAACGGGCAACACGACCAACGACAAAGGAAAGGTCAGGACGGGAATGAGTCAAGTATAAGAGACTACCAACAAGCTGACGATACAAGGTGGCATCGACTTCAGGTGAAGTACAAGTGGCAGAAAGTTTGACTCCAGACTGGAAGGGAGAAGGGGCTGGTGTACAATCTTCCATGTGAAAGCGATGAAGAAGGTCACAAGCATACTTAGACTGAGAAAGAAAGATTCCTTCTTTTGTTTGCAGGACTTGGAGACCAAGAAAATAATGCAAATGTCCCAAGACTGACATTTCAAAATTTTGTTTAAGACTGGATTTCACATGGGTTATAAGCTTAGGGTCACTACCAGTAAGAATAAGGTCATCAACATATAAAACAAGTATGATGAGATGGTTTCCTACTTTCTTGGTATAGACATTGGGGTCAGAATGGCATCTAGAAAAACCAGTGTCAAGGAGAAAGTTATCCATTTTGGCATACCAAGCTCTAGGAGCTTGCTTAAGGCCATATAAGGATTTCTTAAGGCGACAGACAATACTAGAGTTATTCTAAACATATCCAGGAGGTTGTTCCATGTAAATTTCCTCTTTTAAATCACCATGTAAGAAGGCAGACTTGACATCCATTTGATGGACTTCCCAATTATGTAAGGCTGCAAGGGAAAGAACAAGGCGGATGGAGTTCATTTTTGCGACGGGAGCAAAGGTTTCATTGTAGTCAATCCCTTCAACTTGGGAAAAACCTTTGGCAACTAACCTTGCCTAAGTCTTTCAACACTTCCATCTGATGCATAGTTAGTTCTGTAGACCCATTTACATCTAACAAGTTTTCTTCCTTTTTGGAAAAGTATAAGATCCTAAGTATCGTTCGCCATTAAGGAACGATATTCTTCATCCATGGCTGCATCCCAATCTAGATTCCCTGAAGCTTTTGCAAAAGTTTCTGGATCATGATTCTCGGAAAATTGAGCCAAAAGAGAAGAGGCTCGCTAAAACTGAGAACGTGTTCAAAGTTGATCTCTAAGATCACTGACAAGATCACCAGTTGCTTCACATGTTGAACGAACCCATTGAGGAAGCACTTGTGCTGGTGCAACTGGAGGAACATGAGCAGGCGGAGGTGGATTTTCATCCTCACTGTCATCATCAGAAACTGGAGTTGGAAACCTGTCAAGGATGTTGGAAGAAGAAGAAGAAGGCACAAACGCCGAATCAGGCTCGCAGGCCAAAGATGGCACAATCACCGAGTTAGGTTCGCAGGCCAAGAGATTTTCATCAAATTTAACATCTCTTCTAATGATTATATCATGAGAATGTGGTTGAAGAAGTCTATAACCTTTTACATCTTCAGAATATCCAACAAATATGCACTTTTCACTTTTAGGATGCAATGCTTTCCATTTTTCATCCGGAATGTGAGCCCATGCTTCACTACCAAACACACGGAAGTGACTTACATTAGATTTAGTTTTACTCCATGCTTCTTCCGGTGTTATACCTTGTAATACTTTATTGGGGGTGCGTTTAACTATGTAATTTGCACAATTAATGGTTTCAGCCCAAAATTGAAGACTTAGTCCCTTATATTGGATCATACAATTAGCCATTTCTTTTAAAGTGCGGTTCTTCCGCTCAACTACACCATTTTGTTGTGGTCTATATGGAACGATGTGTTGTTGTTGGATGCCTTGTTCAGTGCAGAAAGTAGTGAACTTTTTGTTAACATATTCTCCTTCATTGTCAGATCTTAACTTAATAATTTGATGACCAGATTGTTTTTCAACAAGAGCCTTGTAGGCCAAGAACATGTTAAATACTTCGCTCTTAAGTTTTAGGAAATAAACCCAAGTGCGTTTGGTGTAATCATCAATGAAAGTTAAGAAATATTTGAAACCAGAAAAGGAAGCAGATGGAAGAGGACCACACAAGTCACTATGCACAAGCTCCAAGGGAACCGAGGCGTGCCAAGAGGCACGTTTGTCAAAACTGTCCTGATGATGTTTTCCGAGTACACAACCGGAACAAACACCATCCCTGCAAGATACCATCGGAAGACCTGTCACCATATTGTCTTTACATAGTTGTTGCAATGAGCGATAATTTAAGTGACCAAATCGGTCATGCCAAAGTTTGCTCAAGTTATCACTATGAGCAACAAAAATTGAAGGGAAAGGTGATGACCCAAAGTTGTTAAACTTGTACAACCTGGTAATATCATCAACAATTCCGGTAGCTAGGACCTGTTGAGGATCTTTAAAATCCTTGATTACAACTTGGTGAGGTGTAAAGGTCACAGTTTTACCTTCACCAGAATGAGTGATCTGATAGACTGATAACAAATTGCAGGAAATTCTTGGAACACATAGTACATCACTAAAATGACCATTATCTACTGGAATTGTTCCAGCTCCTACAACACTTAGAGATCTATCATCACCAACAAATATTTGTTTGGTGTTACATTCATGCATAGTAGAAAAGATGGCTTGATCCTTAGCCATATGATAAGATGCTCCAGAATCATTGAGCCATTCATTTGAAGTAGAAGAAGAAGATTCATTATAAGAATAACCAGAAGCACAAAGTGCATGTCCATGAGAGGCAGATTCTGAAGGCGAATCTAGGCTGATGTGGTGCTTCTTCATTGCTGCTTCCAAGGCTGCCATCTTCTTGAAACACTTAGATTCATCATGATTATCTTTCCCGCAATATTTGCAATGACGCTCAGTCTTCTTGCCTTTTGGCTTGGATCCTTTGTCATTTTTAAAGAAGGAGCTGACTGAGAGGGTTTTGGACCCTTGTTTGACTTATTATTGCGAAAATTTTGTTTCTTGGGAGGCTTGGACTTTTCTTTCAATTGGGACAATAAGGTTTTCTCAGATGTATCTGCATTGTTGATTATTCCAAGATGAATGAGTTTATCTTGCTCTCTAATCAAGGAATCAAAAAAGGATTCAAGACTAGGCTCTTGATAGCTAGATGCATTCAAGGATTCTTTCATGGAGTAAAATGTAGATACAAAAACAGAATATGCAGGTCTAAGTTTGGAAATAATATGATAAATGCATTGTTTGTCTTCCCTCTTAATCTTACATTATGCACATAAGAGTTTAAGAGTTTTGTACTTAGATAAATAATTTTGAATGCATGAAAAGTCACTTGGATTTAAAGAAATCAACTAATTTTCAAGTTGGTGACATCGAATTTCATTGTGTTTACCAAACACAGATTCCAACTTGTCCCAAGCAGCATCAGGTTCATCAATTCCAGATATGTGGAATCGCAAATTAGTAGAGAGTGACATCCCAATCAATCCACAAGCTTCGTCACATCTATTTGCCCATTTTATTTTCTTATCATCATCAGTGGGTTCTGTTTCTTTCCCTGAGGCAATTTTGAAAAGTTCCCTACTTCGTAGAACATCCTCCATACGAGATTTTCATGAGAAATAATTGGAACTGTTAAGTAGAATATCACAAGGGACGGCCATATTTGTAAATTAATGGTTGTAAAAGCAGAAACCAATAGTCTGGATGTGAAGAGCTTGAAAAAATAGGTAGTTTAAAAGAAAACAGAACTGAAAACTGACTCTGTATGATGAAGTTATGCTTGAACAAAGAAACTGTTGAAGATGTCCCCAATAGTGACGTGGCAGCTAGAGAATGTCCAACAAAAAAAAAGAACCCCCCTCTTCCCAAGATGAACCTTTTGACAATCACTTTACAATAAAGTTGTTTTAAGTAAACCAATTTTGTAAAATAAGTGATTTCACTTTTACAATGATATTACTTTTAAATAGTGCAAAAAAAAAGAACTTAGGTGACTCACTTGTATTTTTATTTTTTATTATTTAAGTGAGATGCACTTTTACAATAAAGTAACTTGAAAATAGAAATTGCATGCATTTTTTCTTTTAAAAGTAACTTCCTAAGACTTGAACTCAAGACTTAATAAGGAATAAAGCAACTTTGAACCAAGTGAGCTAGATTAAAAGGTATGTAAAATATGGGAATGAGGAAGGGGGCTTTTTTTTTTTTGTACTCTTCTTGCTTGGTTTGCATGCTTGCCATTTTTCCTGCAAAACACACCACAAATCGAAACAAAAAAAAAAAAATTCCACACTTCTGGATTTAGATCTCGTTAGCTTGCCCGGAAATTCTACGTTTTCTCTCTGTTTTTTATTTTCCGAGATCGTGCAAGGTGCACGGAAAAGAGCATACACAGCCGAGAAAAACCCTTTCCCTTTCTGTTTCTGATTTGTCGAGATCGCTCAAGGTGTACGACAAAGAGCATACGCAGACGGGAAAGCAACAATCTGAACCCAAAAAAAAATCTAACAGTAAAAAATGATAAAATATGAGATTTTTTCCTTTTAAAAACAGAAAATAAAAAAATGCGTCACTGTAACATTATACCTTCAGATCTGTTGAAATACGCGTTTCTGGAGCAACCGGGAACCGTTTTCGATCAAAAGAAAACTATTTCTCAATGGAAACGACGCTCCAGACGCAATGAAACACCTCCCACATCCCAGAAATGCACAGAAATACCAGAACCAGAAACTCTTTCGAGTTTCGACAACAACAGTTCAAGATCTAAATCATAACTGGAAGCAGCTCTTCATAAAATATCTGATACCATGTTCGGGTACACAAGGTACTACCAAAGGACCGAACACCAAGAGCAACCACTTCACACAAACATATCACAGATCAACACACCGATGTTTTGACGTGGTTTAAACCCTCTTGAGGGAAACACTCCATAGCCCCGACCAAATAGCTTCTACGAGACAATTTATTATGCAAAGAAAGAAAGTTACAAATGAGATTCACATAATCGATCAACTAAACAATGACCCTCCATGCTCTTTAAATAGAGATCATGGACTAATTGAGTGTTAAGCCACGGATCTAGGTTAGGTATGATCTAAGAGAAGTTGAGCCGTCGGATCACTCTATGTCGGGAACATATCGTGACCGTTGGATTAAGTATTTACAAATGCATACTAATGCGTACTAAAGAAACACACAATCTTTAACGGATATATTACACAAGTTGATCTTAACTAACTCCTAAGTGTCTAAATATCCTAACATGTCATGCCACCAGTCAAACATGCACTTGCTCAATCCAGTCCGTCGGAGAGCCTACTGTACCAATTCAACCCATTCCGTTGGGGAACCTACACTGGGATCTCCCTTTGGTGATACCACCAACCATGTTAATATCTACCTTGGAGATACAATTAGTAACTCAAAGATTCAACCAGCTAAGCTGGGATCATCCCATATAGTGACTAGTCCTTTTTCATACTGGGTGTACACCACTTCATTGCCAGTCCTTTTTCATACTGGATGTAGATATCTTGCAGAGCCAGTCCTTTTTCATACTGGATGCACACCACTACAAACCCAATCGTTTTTCATACTGGATGTAGATATCTTGAAGAGCTGGTCCTTTTTCATACCGGATGTAATTGTCTTCTTCCACGAACTGAGCAAGCCATCCGATGGGTTCAACCCAAGAGCTCCATTACATTGCATGCCGCAACTACCTGTGTTACCTCACCACTTGTCCAAATCCTCTCCTATCCTAGGAGACTCAATTACGTCACATGACCAGTGACTACCTACTACCTCATCCGAGCTCATCACTCCCTCTTGATCTAGACCACTCCAAGCTTGTCCCTGAAGTACTCGAACTTCACTCTCGATAGAGGCTTGGTCAACACATCGGCTATCTGCTCCTCTGTTGATATATACCAGAGTCTCACTGCTCCCTTCTGCACCATATCCCGGATATAGTGATACCTAATATTGATGTGCTTCAACTTGTCATGAAACACTGGGTTCTTAGACAACTTCACACAACTTTGGTTGTCACAGAAGACATAAGTCGCCTCTAACTCTAGATCAAACAATACTGATAGCAACTTCTGAAGCCACACTGCCTCGCAGCTTGCTGAACAAGCTTCCATATACTCGACTTCGACTGTACTGAGTGCCACACTCGTCTGCTTCCTACTGAACCATGAGATCATACCCGATCCCAAAATGAAGCAACACCCTGATGTGCTCTTTCTGTGCGTGACACTCCCGACCCAATCCGCATCAACACAACCCTGTATATTAATCTTCTAATTCAATAAATATACGAGGCCATAATCAACCGTACCCTTCAGGTACCTCGAAACATGCTTTGCCGCAACCAGGTGAACATGTATCATCTTTACCATATACTGACTCAGAGTGTTCACCACAAATCATAAGTCTAGCCTCATGTTTGTCAAATACATCAACGAACCAATAATTTGCCTATACATTGTGGCATCCACCAGTTCTGAAGAAGTATCACTGAACAACTTCATATTCGATGCCATGAGTGTGGCTATGGCCTTGCAATCCATCATCCCGAATCTCTTCAAGATCTCTACCACATACTTTCTTTGAATTAGAAAAAGTTCCTTTAGATTCTGCCACAAATCAAGACCTAAGAAGTAATGCATCATACCCGAATATTTCATCTTAAACTGTACGACAAGCTTCCTCTTTGTTTATGCTATGAGCTTCTCATCACCTTTAAAAAAAAAGTCATCTACATATAACAATAGAATCACATGATTTCCCTCTTCAACCTTGTAGTAAAGGTTGGAATCCGCTTTACTCTTGGTAAATCCCAAGCTCATTAGAAGCTCATCAATATTGTCGTACCATGTCCTAGGTGTCTGTTTTAAACCGTAGAAGGCCTTCTTTAACTTGCTCACATGAGTCTCTTTGTCATGTGTCTCAAAACCTAGTGGATGCTCCACATACACTTCCTCCTCTACTACGCCATTCAGGAAGGAAGTATTCACATCCATTTGATGTACCTTCCACTTCATTACCTTGGCTATATAAAGTATAGATCTAATCGAAGTGTACCTAGCCACAGGAGAAAATGTCTCCTCATAGTCTATGCCTTCTTTCTGGGAGAAACCTCAAGCCACAAATATTTCCTTGTATTTATCAACACTTCTGTCTGCCGCATGCTTGATCTTGTAGATCCATTTGGAATACACTACTGACTTCCTTTCTGGTCTCGAAACCAACTCCCAGACATCATTCTTCATGATCGATCGATACTCCTTGATCATATCATGTTTCCAGACCTTCTTTTCAGCTGCCTCTTCATAACTGAAAGGTTCAACATTAATGATGTCACACAACAATGCCACATAGTTGGAGTATGGTCGAGGTATCTTGCTTCCTTCTGGGGCACCATACCTTTCTGCATCCTGAATAAGCTCTCATTCCCAGGATGGTTTTCTCTTTTGTGTGTTCACTTCTTTCGGTGGATCTACATGTCTCTGTGGCTCAGTCATATCATGATCCTCAGCTTCTTCTGGAACCTGCTCTTCCATCACTATATATCGAACTGTGGGAGTCTCAGTTTCTTCTTCATATGCTTCATCGGAGTGAATTTGCCTTGATATGTTGAATGTTGTATCTTCATCAAAGGTTACATCTCTGCTAGTCTCAATCTTCTTTAAAGCCTAGTATGTATATCTTGTATGCCTTTGATGAATCACTATAACTGACGAAGATTCTCTTCTTTCCTGAAGGCTCCAACTTGGTCCTCTTCTCTTTCGGAATATGTATGTATATAGGGAAGCCAAATATTATGAGATGGTTGAAATATGGCTTTTCTCCTATAAAAATATCCCTGGGTGTCTTGTTCTCAAGTACTTGATGGGGAGTCCTATTCTGAACATATATTGTTGTTCTTGCGGCTTCCGCCGATAAATGCATTGGAAGGTCTTGATCATGGATCATGGCCTTCATTGCTTCCATTATTGTTCTATTATTCCTTTCTGCAGTCCCATTCTATTTTGGATTATAGGGAGTGCTCAAATCCCTCTTAATCCCTGAGTCTTTACATAAATATTTGAAATCACCTGAGGTAAATTCACCTCCATTATCTGATCTTAATGTTTTTATTTTCTTTTTAGTCTAGTTTTCTACAACGGCTTTGAATTCCTTAAACTTGCTAAATACTTCATCTTTTGATTTTAAGAAATAGATCCATGTTTTACGAGAATACTCATCAATAAAAGAAACATAGTAGGCATACTCGCTTAATGAGTTGGAAGACATAGGCCCGCAGACATTTGAATGTATGAGCTCCAAAATCTCCTTGGCTTTGCTGTCTGTACTTGGAAATGGCTTCTTCACATTCTTCCCTTTCACACATCCTTTACATATGCCATCATGCTTAGTATGGATCTCAGGTATCCCATTCACCATCTTGCTCATAATTGGTAATGCCCTGTAGTTGATGTGAGCAAATATGCTGTGCCACAATTCACTTGGTTCCATAGTTTCATGAACCAAGGATTGTTCTGGTTGTCCCTTGAGCTTGTATAAACGTCCCTCTTGCACTCCAATTACAACTCCATCATCAAAGGTTTTACCTTTGGGACACATTAGTACTTGGCCATCCATAAATGCTACTCTCATCTAATTTTGAGAGGGAAAGTAAGTTCTTCTTCAGTCCAGGTACATATAAGAGATCCTTCATTTTGATAGGCTTCCCAGATTCAAGCTTGTAGGAAGCTTCTCCTACCCCTTTGATGGGATATTGATAGTCATATCCTAGCTTCACCTTGTGAGGTGAGTCCTTTTCTGTAAGGTTGTTGAGAGCATCCTTGAATCCCGTCATGTTCTTAGAAGCACCACTATAAACAAGCCAATCATTATTACCAAGTGATACTGTACTTGTAAGAGCGGAGATGAGAACATATTCTTCATCACTTGAAGAATCCTCTCTTGCTTTCTTCCTAGATGATTCATCATCCTCTGCAGCATGAGCATGTTGTATTTTCTTGTTTCCCTTCTTGTTTCCATTCTTCTTGGGACAATTCCTAGCAATGTGTCCCATCTCACCACAATGGTAGCATCTGAAGTTTCAATAGTATTTAGTAGATCTTCTACCCTTGTGTGATCTCTTGTGATGCCGATCTTCTTTCTTGCCTCTCTTGGCATGAGCTACCAGGGATTGATTATGTTCATCTCCTAAATTTTCTTCTCTGGAAAAAAGCATTGCTTCTTCTTGGGTGCATGATTCTAAGAGTGCACTAAACAAGATAAGCTTCTTCCTGGAACATATTCCTTGAATATATGACTCCCATGATCTTGGAAGTCATCACTAGTTTTGCATTTTCAACCTCGTCTCCAATGGCACTTAATTGATCTTTGATGTTGGAGACCCTTGTGAAGTAGGATTGGATACTTTCATTGCTTTGTATCTTCACAGCCTTGAGTTGAGTCCTCAAGGTCATCTTCCTATTGATGTTAGTTCCATCAAACAGTCCCTTCAGTGCATCAAACATCTCTTTCAGAGTCTTCAGATATGAGATGTGTGGGATCAAGTGATCCTTGATGGAGTCAGCTATGATCCTCTTGGCCTTGATAAGGTTCTTCTTGTGCTTTGCTTGTCCTCATATCCCTCTAGCTCTGCAACTACTTCTATGACATACTTGTCCAATTCATGCTCTTCTAGGATGAGCATCACCCTATACTTCCATGCTCGAAAGTTCTCAGCCCCTTCAAGCTTATCCTCAAGCTTGGTATGATTTTTCATCTTGATAAAATTGATAAATGAGAACCTCAAATGGAAATAGAGAGAATATAGCTTACCAAATGAGATGCTCCAACCATAAGTTGATTTATGTGATCCGACTTTAGGAGGTCCTAGGGTTTGTCAAAGAAACCCTAATTTCTCAACTTTTGGATCTTGAAAATCTAAGAGGAGGAAAAGATACGCCTCCCCAAGGTGAGTTGAGCAATGTTACGTTTTCTCCAATCCTATGGACAAATCCTCCAAAACATTGATACCTAGTTCTTCGGGCTATAGTGGTGGACCCAAAAATGAAAATTCTCGGAATTGAATTATGCTTTGACATAAATATGTGCCCTAGTGAGGCGATTTGCTTGCACCCTCTTTTTCAGCTGATTTGTGGAGAGAGATCCCGAAAATAGAAACCCTAGTTTCTGTAGTTACAACAACTACACAATGTTTTCTTTGAGGCATGCTATGATACCATGTTATATTTTAAATGCAATAACAATATGGATCACTAAAAGATAAACAAGCACAACATAGACAATAGTACACAATAATTTTATCCTGGGAAAACCCTCTCAGGGAAGAAAAACCCAACAAACTTCTTCTATATAGATTTGTTAGAATGTACAATAGTATTCCTCGTTCAAAGACCCAAACAAAGAAGACTCCAAAAGCAGCTACTCACTTGAATCTATCTCTCCTACTCATGCGAGCTCAATGAGTGAGAATGGTGACCAAATGAAGAGGTCGAACTCATCATTTATACTAATCAAATTACTTGATCTTTTTACCAAACATGGCCGACTTGACTCTCCTAACTGGGTCGAATTGTACAATTCACAATAAAATATTCTTTTCTAGATCTTTCTAAGTCGACCTAATAGTTAGTGTTTACATTGACTCTTTCAATGACTTTTACATTATCTACAATACAAATGATAGAAATAATACAGATCAAAATATATTATGAAGTTACATTCTTCAACATGAGGTCAAAGCTTCGTTTTGGAGGTTAATTTTGGATTGGGATTTGAATTGTGACTTGGCAATAGGTATATGGTGCTAGAAATAGACGAGGTTGCGACCTAGTTTTGGACTTTGACTTTAAGTTAAGATTGTGGTTTCAGTTTGGATGTGTTGTGCAAACTATCAGCTTGGGCTTGGTCATGCTACATAATAATTTACCAAGGACCGAGAACAAGCCTACGATGTTGGTGTTTGATCACTTTACCAAACTAAATATAGTATTCTAGTGGTTTGTGTTCATGATTTTTACTCTACTTTTCCTTCTCACTTCTATTCTTGTAACTTCGCCTAATTGTAAATCTAAACACAACTATGTTTATGTTAAAATAGTTCAAATACTCATTTTTTTTAAATGTAGGAAACTTCGTGGTTTGCAATGCAATTCAAGTTTATTATTTTGTTTGAAGGGAGCTACAAAGGATGATGACTAGACACCAATGATTATATCATCTATCATCCATCTCTTTTTCTATTGCAATATGTTGTAGCATCAACTATATCTACCTAAATATGGATGTAATTCTAACACCAAAGCCTTCAACTATATTGACCTAATTTCTCTATCATGCAAACAACAATCACCTTTTCTTGTCTAGGGGAGTGTGGTGAACACAATGCTCCCATGACTATAGAATTCAGAGGATACACGATGGGAAACACCTCCACTCCTCTAATAGAACCGGGGTCTATTAAGTATGAACTAATAGGCATAGTTAAAGCACCCCAAAAAGAACAGGTAGCTCAACTATAACTTAGAGGTGTTACCCACTGTCACCTCAATGACAACCTCTCTACACTTCTAGTTGGCTCTTCTCCAACTAGAGGGGGGAACCGCTAGATAATATTGCTAGGCTATGGAAAACACAGTGATTTTGAAGAGTTAGCCTTAGCAAAAAAAAAAATTGGTCCTTTTTTGAGTGTAGGTGATGATAGGATTATGGATACTAGTGCCAATACCCAAGGCATATGGAGTCTCAGAATGATCCCCCTTAAGCCTTGTTTGAAAGTGTTTGATTGGAACCTCTGCAAATCAAGACAAATCCTTACCCCAAAACTCTTGAAGCTTCATGCAAAATTTGCAAAGGAAGGGTGGCCTTGGCACAAATCTTCAATCTGTAACCAAATATTGTACCCCAGCCTATGCAATCTTCATTAGTAACCCCTGCAAATCACAAGACAAATCACAAGACTAAAAGACAAAATAAACGAGGAAATAATTCCTCATTTAATCCACTTGAGAAAATTTACTTTCTTAGTAAACCAAGTTAAATATTTTAAAAGGAAAAAGATACATGTTACCTCAATATTCAACCATTAAGAAAACCCAAGAGAAGAAAAACTTTAAACTTCAAAATGCTCCATAAATAAGTGTTAATTAGGCTCTCCGAGAGAGAGCGAGAGCTCCCAAAATCTAACCATGAGTTCAAAATGAGGAAGTGTCTCTCTCTATATAGGATAAGAGAATAGTTGTTATGAACATAAATATATCAACAAGCAAAAAAAAATAATAATGATTAATAATTGATACTTAATAATAATAATAATAATAATTAAGGGATGCGATTCTTTATGAAGAGTCACCAAGGTTCCCTTTAGGATTGTGTATATGGACCCTCTCACTGTAATCAAACATATCATAACCTTATGTTTCAATATATATTTTAATTTTCCACTTATAGATTGTAGTTCTTTATCATACTTATATTGGATGTTTGTTAGATAATGAACATTTGTTCATCACATTGGTATCAGAGCTTCATTTTCTAATCTTGTCTTTGACCACCAATGCTCAAACCTTGCATGAACCAACTTTTGGCTACCATCGACACCTTTTTCAAAGTTTCTCTAAACTGAGGTCTTTGACCACAATAGGCCTTTGGTCATTTGATGTTAAGAAGTCTATTGAAGAAATCATTCTGCTACAAATTTGAAGAAACCAAGAAAATCAAATTACAAAAGAGAATTGACAAAGAAGAATTTGATCTGTTGCAAGTCTTTAGAAAAAAGAAAGAAAAATAAATCGTTGGAATCGCTGCCAGAAAGCAATCGTTGGAATCACTAGATTACAACAAGAAGAGTCATTGAACAGAAAAAAAAAAATCCAACTGCCACCATTCGATAATCTGTCAAAATTTAGAATAAAGTGTATACTTGAATTTTTTGCATCGAATCTATGAATTGGACTATGAAATCACTATCAAGGTAATTTGCTACAACAAAATTTGAAGGAAAAGAAATCGGGGGCCATACGACCCAATTTTCTATTGCTTTAATGTAAGAGCCACCAAATTTAATATCTGTATCACCTACTAGCCATACCACCTGGTGCCATAATCTCGCTCTGCAACAATATGTACTTTCCACCACCATAATTTCAGCTATCCTCTAACATTTTGGAAGAGTTCAATGCAAACATGCTATCAAAATAATACTCAGAGATGTCTAAAGAATTGAATTTCAATTCACCATTGCTACAAACTTAATGTTGTTGAGGCATTTTGCTTTCATATTTGCAATTTTTCATAAGTCATTCCACATAAATTTCCAGACTCTTCCTACCCTAGACTCTTCCTACCTTGGGGTTGATACTGTTATAATTGAACACTGCTTAATTTGGTGTTAGGATTTGAACCAATAGCGGAATAAATGAAAACTGCCTAATTTGGTATTAGATCTAGTGGTTTTATGAGCAAAATGTGGTGTTAGATCTAGTGTTTCATATGGGGTATTATATCATTCGTTCAAAATGGTTGGGGAAATTTGATTTAGGAAGACTATGATGGGAATACAAAATTCAAATGGAGCTTAATATTGGAAAAAAGAAGAATTTCTAAATCTTCAAAAAATTATGTTAAGGTGTTACTTAAAATTAAAGGGACAATTGGAGGGAAATATATTACTATTTATGTTGCTCCCACTTAACATAATAATTATATTAATGATGAATTCGCTAATGAGTTGGTGATTCTTGAATCAAATATAGGTGAAAAGTTAAACTTTTGGGATAAGAAACAATATGAAATAAGTGATTTACAACTAAATATTGAAGATTATACCTTCATATCACAATTCATTGTTAGATCCTTGTGAAATGACGGTGGTGACATACTTCTAGGTTCAACTTGGATGGATACATTGGTTACGTTAATTTTCAACAAAAGGAATTTTTTTTTGACATTTTCTTATAAAAATAAGAAAATCACTTTACAGGACATCACAATGAAGTTAGATTCAAAAGCTCCATCAACTAAATAATTCAAGGATATCTCAAAGGTGAGAGGAAGTTGAAAAGGTTGTCACTGATAAGGATGAAGAACTTACACACTTAAGAAGTCATAATCAATATTTACTTACACAAATCAAGAAACTTAAGAATGAAAAGACGCTGCTATAGAACAAGTTAGAGAAATCTACCAACAAGGAATCAAGGGTTGATAAGGAGACAATGACTGATCCAGTCGCAATAAATGAGTCATCAGACATTAAAATTTAGATGTCAGAAAAAGGAACCAATATAATTCCAATCGACATCCCAATTCAACATAATGATGATATGAGAATAGTGTCAACCGATGAATTGCAAAATGTTTCAAAAGACGAATGCTACAAAAATAAGGTTCAAAATATAAGGGTTCCTTATTACCATCCGAATCATAGGAGGCGTCGTGACCAATGAAAAATTTAAAGTGAACAATAATATTCATACTTACAAAAGAATCATAATATTGAAAAAGGACAAAATTGACATAATGTTTGGAAACACAAAACAAGAATTTTTGTCCAGAGAGTTATTCCGTAACAAAATCAAGATGAAAGCATAAAAGAAGATGATATTATGTTGAAAATAATTTCAAACATGAAATCCTACAAATTTCCAAGTTATAGGGGTCGTCACCATGCAATATTGGATAAGATTGATTTAGGGTGTTCAGATCCTCTAATAGTTCAACAATTTTGTTCAACACTTCAAAGATCATATCATTTCGTTTTGTCAACCTTATAAGATTTGAGCATACATGGATCTAGGTACATAATATAACAAGATATATAGTGAAGATCAAATCAAGCATTAACAATTATGCAAAAAATGAATAACATAAATGATTACACAATAAACTTTGGAAGAGAAGAAGGAACAATGATATAATTCACAATGTTGAATGAATGGAGAAGGTTACAATTTATAGAGAGACAATTCGAGTTAGGTTAGAGGACCATGCAACACACCTAAATTGACTTTTACTGATTGAGGGACTCACTGATCACTTAGTTTAACTGAAGTGGAGCATGAAAATCCCTAAAATCACTCAACAAGGGCGCTACTAACCTAATCGGGGCACTAATGAGTATTATAGGTTAGTCAGTGTTCAATTAGAACTAAATTAGTGGAGTGAGTCTAGTTCTAACTGAACCTCAAATTAGGAAATGTGCCCCACAATTTAGGGTTTTGACTTGTGGTTGACTCAGGAGGTGGATTTAAGTGTGGTTTGGACCATTAGACACATTAGAACATGCTCTAAGAGGATTATTTACTCTAACACCTCCCATAAGACTAACTAGGTAAAAAACTAAGCAAAAAATAATGGGTCCTGACAAATTTTCAGCCATGTTAGGTACCCATGCACACATAAAGAAATATTCTCTATAAAATTGGGAAAGAGGGAAAACCTAGTGGGAAACCCCTCCCCATAAAAGAGAATGCAAAATAAGAGAATGTGAGAAGAAGGTTTTAAGGAGCCTCCTCCAAAACTGCTCTTACTCCCAAGGAATCTCTTAATTGGATGAATAAGTTCATGGTAAAAGACTTGGTGAAGATGTCTGCATATGCTCAGAGGAAAGGCATAACTGCAAATCTATGAACCGATCATGGATCAACCCTCTAATACAGTGCATATGGATATCTATGTGATTGGTTCGTTGGTACTGAACAAGCTCTCTTGAAATCTGAATGGCTCCCTGGTTGTCACAAAATATGATGGTAGGCCTGTGAAACTCTATCCCAAACTCAATAATAATTTGTTACAACCAAATGGATTTTGTTGTGACATTTACTGCTCCTCTGTACCCTGATTCCGTTGTTGATAGTGAAATAGTGGCTTGCTTCTTACTTGACCAATAAATAAGTCCTTATCCCAAACTGAATAAGTAACCAGAGGTGGAGTTTTGTTCTATCCCATCTCCATCCCAATCAGAATCTGTTTATTTGGCTAGATTAAGTTTGCAAGCTGCTTCATAGTAGATCCCATATGCATATGACCGCTTCACATAATGGAGTATTCATTTGGCATCCTTCCAATGAAACTCATGTGGTTCCTGCATGTATTTGGAGAACACCCCAACTGCAAAGGAGATATATGGTCGACTATGTGTAAGATAAAGAAGGCTCCCAACTAACTACTGATACATGGTACAATCAACCTATGGTGTAGTCTTTCCATCTTCAAGTTGAACTCCAGAAAGGAAAGGGAACGGAGCTTGTTTGAAATCATCCATTTTGAATTGAGTGATGAGATATTTGGCATACTTAGACTGTGTTAAGATGACTCCCAAATCTGATTGGGTGATTTGGAGTCCAAGAAATAATTGTAATGGTCCTAAGTCAGTCATGGAGAATTTGTCACGCAGGGAAGATTTGAACTATGTAATGGAGGTAGTGGAGCTTACAGTGATGGCGAGATCATCCACATAGAGTAAAATAAGTAAGAGAGAGTTGTATTCTTGAAGCATATACACATTAGGATCTGAATTACATCTTGATTTTTTTGGGGATAAAAGAATAGAATCCATTTTGTATACCAAGCTTGGGGAGCTTGTTTTAGTCCGTATAATGATTTCTTTAATTTGCATACCAGAGATGAGTCTTGAATGTAACTATATGGATACTCCATGGATATATCCTCTTCAAGGTTCCCATGAATAAAATCACTTTTCACATCCATGTGATAAATATCCCATTTTTTGTGCACCTGCTAAGGCAAGAACAAGTCGACCTAAATCCATCTTTGCAACTGGAGCAAAGGTTTATGTGTAGTCAATGCCATGTCTTTGAGAGAATACTTTGGCCACCAATATTGATTTGTAATTTCTGATAAGTCCATTGGATACCATATTGGTCTTATAAATCCATTTGCATCGAATCAATTTCCCCCTTTAGGAAGAGGTACCAAATCCCAAGTTTTGTTGTCCATGAGGGATTGTTATTCCTCATCCATCGAAGCCTCCCAGTGAGGGTATCTAGAGAATTCCCCATGGTTTTGAGGATCATATGAGTAAAACATATAGAAATGAGTGGGTATGAATGGCTCTATGGTTGAAATAGTGTGTGTGGCAACATGAAACTTTGAACGGGTTCTTCGAGTATCGGTCGGATCACCCACTAGTTCACCAGTTGCTTCTAGTGTTTGCTTTTCCCAACGAGGATGAATTATTGAGTCTACAACACTTTCATTTGCATAATTCTCATTAAAATATTTATAAGAACCTAAATATGTATTTGAATCTTAAATTTCAGTTTAGGCATTAGAAGAAGAATCAAACAATTCATTGTGAATAACTAGTGGTGCATTAGTAGAAGAACGAGTTTTAAGCATTTCATCAAATTTGACACTTCTTTCGGTAAAGAGTTTTTCAATATTAATATTCAGCACCCTATAACCTTTTGAACCTTTAGTATATCCCACAAAAATTCATTTCTCACTTTGAGCTTCTAAGTCCTGATCCTTTTCTTGGAAGGGATACGAGCCCATGCATGGGATCCAAATACCCTGAAGTGTTTTACTGTTGGTTTTTCACCAGTCCATGCTATAAAAGAGTAAATAATTTTAAATTTTTTTGAAGTACTCTATTTTTAATGTAATTTTAAAAAATTATGGCCTCAACCCATAATTTTGGAGGAAGAGTATTTGGTTACATCATGCAATTTGGCATTTCTTTCAATGTGCGGTTTTTCCGCTATGCAACTCCATTCTGCTATGGAGTATAAGGAATGGTATTTTGCATATCTATACCATATGTAGAGCATATATTATGTACATGTTTATTGACATACTCCCCACCATTACTTGTGCGGAGTATCTTGATCCCCTTATCAGATTGTTTCTCTGCAAGAGCTTTAAAATCTTGAAGACAAGCAAGTACATCATATTTGTGTTTTACGAAGTACACCCATGTCTATCTAGAAAAATCATCAATGAAGGTTAGTACATATATTGATTTATTGATAGATAGGTGAGGAAAATTCCTAGTAATATCATTGTGGAATAATTCAAGAGGAGATGGGGTTCTCCTAGCCCTTCCTTTCTCAAAATTTTCTTCACGGTGCTTACCAAGAGCACATCCTGGACAAATTCCATCTAAGAAAGATATATGTGGAATCCCTACTACCATGTATTCATTGATTAATTTATGCAAGTAAGTATATTTAAGGTTCCCAAATCTCTCATTCCATAAATTACTAACATCATTAGATTGCATTAACAAAACTGAAGCAGGAGTTTTAGGCAAAAACTTTGAAAAATATAAAATTTGTTTTTGTGATCAACTTTTCCAAGAGAAATATTTGAACGATTAACTGAATATGAAATGATTATTGAGATTTTTGTCAAGATAAATTCCTTACGATGTCCTGACTGTGTGATTTGGTATATGGAAAGAAAAAATTTCAGACAAAGAAGGTACAAAGAAAACATCTTGAAATTTCCCACCTTCTTGTAAAATCACCTTTTCCATGTACCTTGATTGGAGTATTGTCTCGCATGAGTAATTCTTGGACAAATGATGGCTGCAAGGAGGTGAACATGTCCTCGGATGATTCCATGTGAATTGAATCTCTAGAATCTAGGATTCAAGAGGTTGATTTTGAAGTTTAAATTGTCACAAGTGCATGTCCCCTTTCGGGAGGAGGCCTTGGCTTGTGTACGTTGTCTTCATTTTATGAATTTGTTTTATTATAACTTCAATTTTATTCTTTGTGAAGCCCATTTCTACAGTCGGCAAACAAGGGAAACTCCTCCTCAGTCTTCCCTTCATTGGAGGTGGTCTTGTCATAAGACAACTTAGACTTTTGCTCCTTCTTGCCTTTGTATGAAGTCTTGTTCTTATTAGCTTTTTTTTGTCCTCGTTTTCTGCAAGTGCATGAGCATTTGAGGACCTTTGTATGCCGATATGATAAATCTTATCTTGGTCTTGAATAAGAGAGGCAGCAAAGACATCTAAAGAAGGCATGGTGAAAGATGTTCCAAGTGCTAATCTAGTAGAGTAAAATGAAGAAACATAAGTGTTGAATTCAAGACCCAATTTAGAAAGGACAAAAAGTACCATTTGGGTGTACTCTTTATTAATGTTGAACATCTTAAGCTGCAATAGGATATATCTGAACTTTGTACGGAGTCAAACTCTCTCGACCTCAGATTCATTAACTCTACCTCCAAAAGGTGACCCCTCATCTCATCTTGTGTACCAAAGAGTTTTGACAAGGTGTCCATATTTCATTGGGGGTCTTCTTGGCTTGAATATGGTAAATAAATTCAGGAGACATACAATAACATAGAATCCCATGTGATTCATTCATTTTGTTAAGGTACTTGGACTTTTCAACAAGTGCCATTGGTTCCATCTCATTTCCCATGGTGATTTGGTACAACCCCTTCATTCTTTTATTCAATTCAAAGTAATTGAAGGGGGTTAGCAGTTGATTAGAATGTAGTTACATGACTGCAAAAGCATATTTAATGGCTGCAAAACCTTCCTTGATGGATGCAAAAAAGTGCTTCCTTGGTGGCACAAAAAGAGCATGTTTCAATCTGCAAGAGTAGTGGCTACAAAGGACTTCTTTAGTGGCTGAAAAAATCCTTCTTTGGTGGATTCAAAATACTTATTTATTGGCTGCAAAATCCTTCTTTATGGCTGCAAAATCCCTTCTTAACCTGTAAAAGATTGAAACAACAACACTAGCACACTAGCTAGTTAAAATCCCCTACAACTCTGATACCATATAATATTTGAGCATACATGGATCTAGGTGCATAAGCTAAGAAGATATATAGTGAAGATAAAATCAAGCATTAAAAATTATGCAATAATTGAATAACATAAATTATTACACAATAAACTTTGGTAGAGAAAAAAAACAATGATATAATTCACAGTGCTAAATGAATGGAGAAGGTTACAACTTATAGAGAGGAAATTCGAGTTAGGTTAAACGACCATTCGAATTTCCCATGCCATGCTAAAATGGCTATTCAAGATTAACTAAGAGTATATAACCTCAATTATCCATGCATCACACCTAAATCGAGTTTTATTGACTGAAGGACTCACTGATCACTTAGTTTAACTGAAGTGGAGCATGTAAGTCCCTAAAATCACTCAACAAGGGTGATATTGGCCTAAATGAGGCGCTAATGAGTATTATGGGTCATTTAGTGTTCAGTTAGAACTACATTAGTGGAGCACATCTATTTCTAACTGAACTCCTCCTTAAATGAGGGTGAAACTCCCCCAAACCAAGGAATGTGCCCTCAAATCAAGTAGAAACTCCCCCAAACCAAGGAATGTGCCCTCAAATTAGGGAAGGTGACCCCAAATGTAGGGTTTTGACTCATCTTAGGAGGTGGACTTGAGTGTGGTTTTTCCCATTAGACTCTTCAGAACATGCTCTAGGAGGATTATTTACTCTAACAACCTCAAAGATAAAGAATTATGACAAGACATAACCTTTGTATGCTTTGAGGACAAAATATCTTAAAAGGGGTGGGAAATGTTATGAACATATATTTATATCAGTAAGAACAAAATAAATAATAATAATTAAGGGATGAAATCTTTATAAAAAGTCACCAAGGTGCCCTTTAGGATTGTATATATGGGCACTCTCAATGTAATAATTCATATCATCATCTTATCGTGCAATATATATATTTTTTTCCACTTATGGATTATTGTTATATGTCATACTTATGTTGGATGTTTGTTAGAGAATGAACATTTGTTCACCACAACATCCTAACTTCCTTTACAATAGAATATTAATTTATCCTTAGATCTAGCCTAGGGTGGGGTAAACAAATAACAAAAACCACAGTACTAAAGCTAACAAACTCCTAACAAATCATAAAACAAAGTGCTCAATTTCCACTTGTACGATACATGATATACAGAAGGCTCGAAGAGAGGGGGTGCTTCCATTAAGAGAGGGAACAAGTGCTAAGAGATGATTCTACGTGTCCTCCAAACGCCTCTTCAAAGAGAGATACTCCAACAAGCCAAGTCCATGAAGTATCCAAATGTCCACATATTAACCAATCCAACATCTAGAAGACTCCAAGTGAAAATTTCCAAAACAAAGTAGTCAAATCTCCAAGAGAAGTCCCTAGAAAAATGACATTTTTGTTGGGTGTGTTATGTTCTTTACATGGAAATCGATGGTTGAAGTCGATAGTTGACTGGTTAACAAGTTGATTGGAATTGAATCCAACATACGATGGAAGTATGATCGAATGGTCGAATAGAATAGTCAATTGGTCGATGATCATGACTGGTTAATGGGAATTCGTCAAGCGTAAAGCGTGAAGGAATTTCATGAACACTTCGATGACAAGAAGCTTGACTAACGGTCGACCAAGGTTTACTCATTCAATTCAAATATAAAATAATAACTATTTTTTTTTAGGAAGTTATGGATCACCATTAATGAGCAGTTAACTGTAACTAACGCGGGCATCACGAGCTAGTATATGTGTTGCATTTATAAATATCATGTAAGGAAAAATGTAATCATAGTACTATGAAGTATTGTATGGTACTGGAATAAGTGTAGTGAATTATTACCTAAGTTGTTGCGATCTAATAAATCATTGTTGTAAGCATTGGTTAAGAGTGTTGATAATAGATGAGTAGTAAAACTCATTGGTTTATTGTTTTTTTCCCTATAAAGGGTTTTCCAGGATAAATTTCTGTGTATTGTGTGACTATGCTTTTGTGACATTATTTAATTCTATTTAATTGTAAGAATCATTATGCATAATCATTGTAATAGGTATTACAACCCAACAATTAGTATTAGAGCTATGTTTGGCTTCAAGGGGATGCCTTTGTTGCTTAGGATTTGGCTTGGTCTTAGATCTGGAGAATACCTAGTTTTAGTACGAGTTCTAGAACAACTAGTTCATAGTTGAGAATGGTAGGTAGTTCAAGGATATAAATTGAAAACTTTAATGGACAAAATTTTGAGCTTTGTAAGCTTAAAATGGAGGATCTCCTTGTAGATCGATATCAATGGGTTGCTATCAAACCTAGAACCACTCTGACAAGTATTTTGAAGGGAGATTGACATAAAATAAACAGGAAAGAAAGGAGTACAATCCAAATTTGTTTAGCAGATTCTATATTGTTGAATGTCTCAAAAGAAGGCACTACAAAGAAATTGTGAGAAAAGTTGGGGAACTTGTACCAATTGAAATATTTGGTTAACAAGTTGTTTCCTTGAAAGAAACTATATCTTATGAGGATGAATGAGGGTGACTCGGTTACAATGAACTTGAATGCGTTCAACACTTTGATTAGTTAGTTGTTGTCTATGGATATTAAAATCATTGAGGATAAATGTATTAGTTTGTTGTGTTCTTTTCCAGACTCATGGAATAGCTTGGTCATGGCTATTGGAAGAAATAATACCACATTGAAGATGCTCTCTATTATTAGAGGTGATGAGATGAAAGAAAATGGGAGATTCAATCCACGATGCCTTGATGGTGAGATGTCGACCAATTGGAAAAGGAAAAAGGTAAATCCTCCGATAGAATATCGAAGTGAAGGGGTAGATCTATTACTAGAGCTAGATCCCATGGACTGATAATGAGAAAATGCTGGAAATGTGGTAAAGTTGAGCATTATAAGAACGATTGTAAGTCAGTGAGAGTCGATAAGAACAAAGGATCCGAGGAATCGTAGTCGACTAAAATTAATCCTTTGACTAAAGAGAAAGGAGATGTGTATTTGGACTTGACAAGTACATAGTTAGATTATGACTCTTGGTTGATAGAATTTGGTGCATCATTTCATATGACACCATGTAGAGAATGGTTTTGTGAATATAAGAAGTTCAACAATATTGGCGTTCTTCTAGGAGATGACTCAACGACCAAGATTGTCGGCCGAGGTAAAGTTCAACTATTATTAAAATATGGAAGGAGAGGAACTCTTACAAGAGTGTTGCATATACCAGGTTAGGATCAAAACTTGATATCTATCAGTAAGATGGGGAATGTAAGTGTCCAGTCTATATTTGAGAAAGATACATGTAAGATGGTGTGAGGAGCGATGGTATTGATGAGAGAAGTTTGGATTGGAACACTGTACAAGCTATTGGGAAGAACATACACCAATGGATGTGCGAATATAGTCTTTCATGAATCCGGCAACATATCCTCCTGTCTAGTTGAATCAACCATGTTGTGGCAATAATGGATGGGACACATTGGTGAGAAAATCCTTCGTGCTATGCACAGTAAAGGCAAGATCGAATGTCTCCCTGACTCTTATGAAGAAGTATATTTTTGTGTACATTGTATTTATGGTAAACAAATTCATGTAAGCTTCTCATATGGGGTCACAACGGATAAGGAAATACTAGATTTAATGCATAGTGATGTGTTTGGACCAGTATTGGCCCCATCATTAGGAGGATATCAATATTATGTTTCTTTCATAGATGATTTTTCCACAATGACATGGTTGTATTTTTTGAGGAAGAAATTTGAGGTTTCTGAAAGGTTCAAAGAGTTCAAATCTCTCGTAGAAAACCATACTAGCAGAACTATCAAGGTGCTAATGTAATATCCCAAGACAAGACTTTTTATTTTTATGTTAAAATGTTTAATTAGGTGTTGAGCAGTAAGCTCTGGAGCACCTAGAATATTTTTGATATTTTTCAATTAGGTGTTGAGCAGTAAGCTCTAGAGCACGTAGAATACTTTTTAATATTGTTTAATTGGTTTCGAGCAATGAGATCTGGAGCACCGAGACTATTGATTAAGTTGGTGTTGAGAAGTAAGCTTTGGAGCACCAGAACCATGGTTGAGTTAGTGTTGAGCAGTAAAAGCTCTAGAACACTTATACTCATTGTGGTTAGATGATGTTGAGCTAGAGGCTCTAGAGCATCAATAGCATATTAATTATTATTAAACTAGCATATTACTTATCTCCTTTTATTCTAAGGTAACTGACTGGGACTGCCACTTGAAGAGGGATCGAGCATGCAAGCGATTAGAATGGTTGAGTAGTTGATAACTAAAATCAACTAGATGATAGGATAAACATAAATCATATATTATTAAATTAAATATAAAATAAAATGTGAGAGTTTAAAAAGAAATCAAATTGTTAAGTGAAGATAAAAACAAACAGTTAGTGTAACTAGTGATTGAACATAGTGTTTAAACCTAAATCATAAAATCCTTTCTCCTCAAGAAAACTTATAAATGGAAGAGAGAGGACGTTGCAGGGGGTTATGGTCCCTATTTCACTAGAGGGTTCAACCGTAGGTCTTCGAGCGCTCAAATTACCAAGTTGAGATATTTGGTGAGTTCAAGAAGGACTATGGGAAAAGGGGGAATTTATTTATAAGACTCTACAAAGGGATGGTAAACGGACCTTGTGAATACTCTACTAATTAGTAAGAAAGATAGAAAACTGCACCTAGGACTTTTAGATTCTCTGTCATGCTCTATTAAGCTCGGGGGTGACCTGTTGAATGAACTAGGAACGGTTCAAGGTCTACGATTGGGTGGAATGTGGCATTTCCCAAATCAGTCGGAAAGCGGAAAGGACTGATAAGTACTTCTACATTGTTTTCTATTTCAAGATTTATCTTATGGACTTATGCTAATATTGTTTATTTTGATCTGATTTAAAGAATGGATTTATAATATGTTCATGCATAGTTTAAATTGATATGAAATATATATCTACAGGTTGTAATGTTTATTTAAATTTTGATTCCTTTTTTATGGTTAAAATTATCATTGGTTCATGGAACCTCGGTTTATTAGCAATCCTATGTTTTATAAAGGATTGATGTCCTTATTTATATATGAAAGATTATTATTTTTGTTCTCATTAAAACCTGTGAATATCTAACATAAACAATTGATAGAATTATTTAAAAATAGAAAATCAAATCTATATATGTCATAGATTTTTCTAGTCTAGAGAGAAAGCTCTCTTTAACCCTAAACAAGGAAAGGATCCCAATTTGGATCCCGTGACCAATTCCCTAAACCCTACTTAGGTTATATATATATGTGTGTGTGTGTGTGTGTGTATTTAGATAACCTTTAGGAGTTGCAAATATTATATATATATATATAAACCATAGTAATATATATTACAAAAACATTGAAATTGAAACCTTTATAAAATCACCTAAGAAAAAGGGATATCATTAAAACCATAATCATCATGCCATACAATTCAATGATAAACCATCACGACTTCAACTAGAGAAGATTGGGCATTATATGCTAAACTCAACATACAAATCACAATGAGTAGAATCGCTCATGCTACTTACTGTCCACAAAGAAACTAATCTCTCTCTCTCTCTCTCTCTCTCTCTCTCTCTCTCTCTCTCTCGAATCCATGCACAAGTAAACAAAGGAGATTTGGATGAAAGCTAATCCTATGATCAAGGAGGTCGAATCGTTCCTTAACCACAAAAACGTAGACTAGGCATTTTAACCAACCTAAAGTAAACTAATAGTTATTAAAACCATGTTCTTCTCTATCATCTATTCAGCCAAGTTGTAGATTCCACGTTGAAGTTTAGGAAGTTAAAGAATTATACAACCAACTAAGAGTTATTAATAACATAATCTTCTCTTAAACAAATAGTCAACAAGATTTAACCATCACTTTAAGATGAAGTTTTCAAATAGTCATACAATCAACACTAAGAGGCCACACTATTCGAATCCTGCATGCAGAGCCTCAGGACTGTCATGCACGAATTATGTAAACAAAGGGTTAGAAATTAAAACCACAAATTTAGTTTGAAAACAGGGTCAATCTCTACGCTTCCCCATGATTAACATTTTAACTTTGAAAACAACTGCTAGGGATCAAATCCCACAACAAGCAAAGAAAAACAAAAGCGTATCCTTCCCTATATAACACACAAGAGTTCTCTATCAGGGATCGAATCCCACAGATGTCAAATCGTATACTTGGGATGTAACACAATTTCTAACTAGAAACAACACTTGCATGGGATCGAATCCCATGAAAAGCAACAACCACGACTTGTCTAGCAAACCAATGCTCATGAACCAAGCCACATAAAATAAGTGAGATTTATTTAAAAATACACATAATTAATATTCAACATAACCTATGGAAGAAAAGAAAACCATACAATCATTTCAATAAGAGAATACGATATACCTTTATGCAAAACATAACATTCACATCCATTCAAGAAAACAGAGTATTCGACCATCATCATATACAAGGATTAACTCCCTATTGACATAAACGATTTCTTTCAATCAATATTTATATTGAAATTATATGCTCATGAAATTAACATCAAGCACATGAAATAAAGTCAAAATAGAGTATTATTCATATATAGGGTTAGCGCTTTCAAGGCTTCTAAAATCAAATGCTCAAAACATTAAATGGAAACCATCGAGGCTGAGACTTACATGAAACAAGAAGAGATTTATGCCCACATGAAACATATATTAATAAATAGATAGGAAATATATATATATATCCCAATTTTTTATTATTAAACTGTCCCAGTTAAACCTCATATTGCAATCCACAATAGCTTCAAAATAGAAACAATAACCTTGCTACAAGGGATATAACTCATAATGAGTTACACGCCTTACCCTTGTTTCTCCATAAGGCGATATGTTAACAATCAAATTAACACCCTTAGTCATGTGACAGAAGAAGCACATTTCTACTATGTGCCTGCAACATGAATACATAACACAAGTACATTCAGAGACAAGTCCTCTCTGATCTAATCACTTCTCCCATAAATGGAAGGATTAGGTGAAGATAGTAAGAACCTAAGGAGACTAAGTTCGGTCATCGAACCGCTCATAAAAGGTCCAAAACTAAGCTACACCAATCAATAAGTGAAGAGAAATGCATTAAAGTGCATTAAATGTGCTTAAAATATGCTAAGTTGTGTAAAAAAACCCAAAAACTATGGAAAAAGAGGTTTTTAAGTGAAAATGATCTAAAATCATGAAGGAGGATTATCCCAAATTCAAAAGAGAAGCCTAAGGCCCA
This sequence comes from Larix kaempferi, assembly GCA_027924585.1. Classification (NCBI taxonomy): domain Eukaryota; kingdom Viridiplantae; phylum Streptophyta; class Pinopsida; order Pinales; family Pinaceae; genus Larix; species Larix kaempferi. The sequence continues at coordinate 4,479,818 of BSBM01000841.1, forward strand.
TTTCCCAATGCTATGTAAGAAAGGCTTTGGGGCATGGTAAAGACACACAAAGGAAGAGCAAAGGCATGTTGGAGAGATTCTGAAGGAGGAGAAAGAGCTCAAATTCTTCAAAAGCAAGGATAAGGGAAGGAAAGCTCACAGGCACAGGATTGAGGATCACACCTACTAAACATATCAATTTCTCAAATATATAAGATCTTCCTGAGGCGGGCATACCCATGCTCAACAGTAAACAAGCATGGCCGAACAATACACAATGGATCCATGTTAAAAGCAAATTTTTCTGAAGTGTAAACATGCACTTTGATAAGTGTGAGAACAAAGTCTTTATCAAACTTCTGACATGGAAGTCTAATCTTGCGCAGCTCGGGCAGTGCATTAATGAGTGATACAACTATTTTTCCCAAGGTCTTCAATACAAATTGACGATAGTACGAGTTTATATCATGTGAATAAGTGACATGATGTCGAGCATAATAAAACACCATATGATTACCGATCATTGATGTATACCGTTAACAAATGCGAAGAGACCCACCGATAATGATGATGGACTCTAAGGTACCGAGTACAAACTAGAAAGTGTGAATAGATGTTCTAAAGTCAAACACTTGTAGAATCAAACAATCAGGAGTCATTGATGTATACCCATTGTCATTTGCGAGGAAACCTGCCACTAATGACTGCAAGATCCAAGGTACTCTTTGGTTTCTAGATCCATGTCCTAGATAGTGATTTGATGTCGATAGGAATAGATCCATCGGAAGGAGGGAATTGATGCATCCCACATCAACCGATACGAAACAAAGATCAATAGTATGATATAATTTGGTAGAACTGCAAGATCCAACACTGTATACTGACACAAGGAAGGCCGACATGATTGGTCAAGAATATTTGAGGAATGGCCGACTCGGTTTGGACTTCCCTCGAACACATAACACGATGCAGAATGGACACTTAGCAACATAGGACTTTGAGTAACCGACCTTAATGAAATCCGCTAATGCCATATGCATTAACGAAAGCTCCATTGGTGAAAAGAAGGATAACCCATTGGTGGAGATCTGTTCAAAATACTGGTATAGTTTTTTAAGGCAAATGTAGATGGTGTACTAACAACGAAGACCAAATTATGTGCCGTGTTCAAGGGCGACAAGGACTGACTGTTGCCGTTTTCTTTGAAGTTTATAATATGAAGTGATTCAAGTCTCTCCCTTTTTGGATTTTTCTATTTTCCAATTTTTTTTAACCTTTTTCATTTATTAGCTTGAAAAAAGAATAAAGCATGCTATGATACATTAGAGGAAACGAGTGTCTCAAGGGAATGGGCCTAAATGACAAGGGCATGGGTCAGGCCAAGGCAAAGATCCATATTGCAAACAAGGGCTGATCTAGTTATGTACACTCTTACAAATGTTTCCTCCATGGGTATGGGTCAAATATACAGAAGCAATGGTTTATAGGCATCTTGTAACAAAAAGTGACTGCAAAGGAAAGTAAGCAACGAATCAGTTTGCACGGATGTTCAAGTGGATATTTTAACATAAGCTTATGTAAAATGACAAAAAACTGGGAGCCCATCAAGATATGGTTAGAAATGAATGAAAGAGAAATATGTGGTGTCAAACTCCAAGTCATGATGGGACTAATAGGGCTCCCGGTCCTATGAGAATGACTCAGCATGGGCACCAAAATGGAAATGGGGTGCTGACTAGGGTGTCCCATGTTCGGTAGGCTCTATTGTCATAATGGTGGAAAATACAGATATGAAGGGATGACCCACCAATTTCCAACAGGGGTTGCAAAAGGTTCAAATGCATCTTCACAAAGGGATGGTCTAAACCTATATGCAAGTTTCCAAATATACCAAATAAGATCGAGGAACATGCAGATCATGCTCCTATACTTGGGCATATTTATATCAAGTATGCTCCCAATGGCCCCAAAAAAGATGTCCTTAGGTGAGTGCAACCAAATGTTTACAACTTCAAGGATATCTTCATTTGATGATAAAATGTAATCCAAGAAGTCATGTGAGTTGGGAGATCTCACAACCCAAAAGGGCTAGGTAACCGAATCATATTCGTCCATCAAGGGAAGATTTTGATCTGAATCTGCCGAAGCTATTTGAGTAGCTTGGTTTGACACTTCTACGACAGATAGAGGTGATCCATATGCTTGCCAACATGGAAATGACATTACATAAGCTGAGGTCCCTTCATCCACTATGGTTATACAGATGTTCTTACCATGATTCGTTACTTTAATCTGAAAAGCAACTTTAGGAAGAATCCTACATATTGAATGGTCTATGTCTGATGTGATCAAAGTCTCATCGGATGGATCAACAGCACCAATGGTAGACAATAGTTCCTTACTTTGCGCAGAATGATATTGCAGTACCTCCAAGGCCGACATGGAGCATGGTACTTGAGCTAGGTTTGCAAGAACATTACTATTTTGAGCAGCTCACGTGTTAAGAGTATGTATTGTTCTATGTAGAACACCTTTAGGGAGGTGTGGTACTAAGTCTATGGTTGGTTCCTCAATGTAGAGATAACCATCTGGTTGTGATTCTGACTGATTTGGTGTACTAGGAGAAACATCATAAGAATCAAATCTTGCTTGAATGTTCATCTCAGGATCACACATGAAGAAATTGGCATTAGGATCATTGCCCCCTTGCGGGGGGGGTTGGCTGGTTGCCCCCTGGCGGAGGTACCAGTGTCAAAATAGTGGGTTGTTGTTTCCCATGGCATTGAAGCACAGTTGGTGCATCTCCCTTCCCATATCTAGCATCTTGCTTACTCTTGTACTTCTTCTTCTTTCCTCTAAGGTCTATCGATGAGACTGTGAGGATGTCAAAATTGTTGGAGGGATTAGTAGGTTCCTGCATTTCCTGGCCAGCTATGGGTTGCGAATTCTAAATAGAAACTTGTCCCAGATGTGGGGTAATCTATTCAATATGGTAAACGAAATCCGTCAACCCATTGACATGAGGTTCATGTGGCAGCCTAGCTGGATCAAACGCAGGTCTCCCAAAGCATACATAACAAATTGTTCATCACAACACCTTAAGCACATTCAATATTTCTGACCTTTACCATATGCTGATTGGAAACATTAATTACACATAAACCATACACATTTGGAAGCACCATACACACTTGGAAGACCCTTTGACACACATTTGCATTTGAAGAACACCTTGAACATCACATGATTGAGATAATTTGAGAGTAATTTCTTTCCAAAAAACAAAATCAAACTTTAATTAGGGGGAATCTGTTAACAATAAAATTAACACCCTTAGTCAAGTGACGGAAGAAGCACATTTTTACTATGCACCTGCAGCAGGAAGACATGACACAAGTTCATGCAGAGATGAATCCTCTCTAAGAAATGCATTAAAATGCATTAATTGTGCTTAAAATCATTATAAATGGTGCACAAAGCCTAAAAACTATGAAAAGTGGGTTTTCAAGCTAAAATAATCTAAAATGGATTATCCTACACTCAAAATAGAAACCTAAGGCACATTTCCCAATGCTATATAAGAAAGGCTTTGGGGCATGGTAAAGACACACAAAGGAAGAGCAAAGGAATGCTGGAAAGATTCTGAAGGAGGAGAAAGAGCTCAAACTCTTCAAAAGCAAGGGTGAAGGAAGGGAATCTCATGTCAATGGAGGAAGGATTCATATCTAATGCCATGGTAAGGATATATTTCTCCATTTTTCTACTATGAATATATTCAAGTTTCTACCATCTACGAGTTTGAATTTAGCTTATCATGCATGAATTTAATTCTTAATTGTCTTTATATCTTAATAAGTTTTGATTAATGAATCTAGATATTTGGAAACTTGTGATAATATTTTCATAATGCTGACATATAATTTCACCAATTCTTAGTAAGATAGATTGATATGTTGCAGATCTAACTCCCTACTTGCAAACAACTTCTTCTATTATCAAATTGGCAACCGTACAAGTTGAAATTTCTTGAAATTTTTTCATATTTCAGAATTTTTCTTCATTTTTTGGTGATCTCCATCCTTTAGATCTACTCACTTGGAGATTAAATATCAGTTCAAGATCCATAGATCCAGCAAGATGACCTCCAAACTGGCCTCCTCCCACCTTTCTTGCAGCAAATGCTTCAAAGTCTCATTCTAGATCTCATTTTTCTGCATTCTAGATCTCATTTTTTTGTGTGCATTCTAGAGCTCGTTTTTGGGGATTTTTGCAGCCTTTAATGCTTGGTTTTGATTCCTTTGGAGTGGTGTTGTTGTATGATTTGGTTTATGATATGATTAACTTGGATTTCCATCCTTCTTTGATCAAATCAGATCCCTCCTTTTCTCATATATTGGTTAAAATTTCAATTCTGTTCTGCTTCATAAATGTGCATATGCTGAAATATGTGATGAGATCTCTTAAAGTTTGAACCTGTTGGAAGGCTTGATATGTATGTTTGCAGACCTGTTTAGAATCTTATTTTGCTTCTCATGATCAGCCTCTCACTCATGTTAAGTCCCTCCTTTTCTCATGCTTCTTGGCTTTAAAGATTTACATCTTATGTTTCCAATTTGCAGCTCATCCAACTAGTTTGTAAGAGACTTGTTTTAGATCTATTTTGAAGGTTTAGAAAGTGCAGTTGCAGACCTGTTTTAGAATCTCCTTTTGATTCTCATGATCATTCTATCACTCATTTAACAAGTGTTCATATGATTTTCATGATTTGAACTTAGATCTTCACCTTTGGACTCATCTTCCAATAACTTGTAAATCTGCCCCAAATTTGAATTTCTATGTCAAATTATGATGGATCCTTTACATCTTTGCTTGTGTTCTTTAGCTTAAGATTAGTTTTCTGATAATACTGAGTTTTTACTCCTTTTTGAGAACCTTTGAAAATATTTTACATCATTTGGATCAAAGATATCTCCCATTGAAATGACCTTCCAAAAACTTTAAAAAATTGCTCCAAATCTGCTTTATCTTTTCAATCTCTTCTTCAAGTTGTAATAGATCTTGTAGCTTGAGAGCATATTAGCTCATATATCCCTGCTATGGAATACTTATGACTGAAACTTCATTTGAACTTCCTTTACATATTTTCAAAGTTTACAACACCTTCCAAGCACATTAATTCAAACTTGTAATCTTACACTAGTTGGAGGAGATCTCTTTCATCTTTGGGTCTGTTTTGAGACCTATTTTGTATGAAATTTACGTACTTGTTTAGAGCCTTATGTGCAGCTTGAAATCAGCCTTATACTCCTCTTGAAAAGTTAGGAAAGTTTCATAACATTTCGATCAAGACATTTACAATTTGAATCCACTTCCAAACACCTTTAAAATCTGCTCCAAATTGTAATTCATTTTCAATCTTTTTCAATTGGTAGTAGATCTATTTTACTCACAACCTTATGAGATGGTAGATCCATGTTTTAACATGATTAAGGTCTGATGTTAACCTACCTTAATGTCTCTTTACATGGCTGCAAGTCTCCCAAATCATACTTAACAAATTGTTCATCACAACACCTTAAGCACATTCAATATTTCAGACCTTTACCATATGCTGATTGGAAACATTAATTACACATAAACCATACACATTTGGAAGCACCATACACACTTGGAAGACCCTTTCACACACATTTACATTTGAAGAACACCTTGAACATCACATGATTGAGATAATTTGAGAGTAATATCTTTCTAAAAAATAGAATTAAACTTTAATTAGTGGCATTTTGTTTTGAAGTTAGAATATTTTCATGATTTTCATGCACAATTAGAGAGAGTTGCACCTTTAGAGTTCAATTTTCTTGAGATATATTGTGTATGAGGCACCGTATCCTCTTCACTCGCATCTTATGATGACCTTGTGAATGAGAAAGTGTATCTCGCTTGTAATAGTTTAGGAGTTCATTTTTTCAAAGCATCTTATATCGAGTCACTATATTCTCTTCACTTGGGCCTTATGGAGATCTTGTGAATGAGAAAGTGGATCTCACTTGTAATAGAGTAGATTTAATTTTTGCATACAAGTTTCTTGAGCCACCGTATCCTCTTCACTTGGGCCTTATGGTGATCTTGTGAATGAGAAAGTGGATCTCACGTGTAATAGCTTAGAATTTAATTCAAAAGTATTCTAAAGGGCTCTACGTATCCTCTTCACTTGGGCCTTATGGCGATCTTGTGAATGAAAAACAGGGATCCCTCGTGTAATAGAATTATATTCATGTTTACTTGAGATATCTGTTTGGGTTACATTGGTCTTTACTCATGAATTATTACCCATATTTCAATAAATAAATAAAAAAAAGTGCATAAACATACGAAATCTACCGAAAATTTCGCATGTCTGAAAGAAACTCATGAACCTCTAACTCTTCCTTAATTTAGAATATTCATCGAATTGAAAGGTAGAGTAATGAGCATCTTGCATTGTGTGGTTCATTTTTTTTTCGAGTCAAAACACCACCAGTTGCATTTCTACTCCTAAAACTAAGCAAACTACCCTTAAAATTGGCGCATAATCTAAAATTGAAAAAATTTTGATTTTCATATCACCAACAAGATTAGGTTAGTGCCCTGGATTAGGTTTGGAGAGTTAACATTCCTAGGCTGCAAAACTTTGAAACTAGCATTGATTAAAGAGAGAAATCCATTAGTAGCATGAAACGCCTATCGGGAAAACGCTCCTGAAACATGGGTTAAACACAAGGTCAATATGAATAAGTAAAGAGTGGTTCCCCCTCTTGCTTGTTTAGTGGGACATGAGCTCATCAAGGAATTCTATGTGAAGTGACAAATCCTTAGGATGGCATCACTTTTCTAGAGTGCCTGGTTATGAGAGTTGTCCTTGACTTGCGATTATTCCGCTCGACTGTGAATTGTGAAGTGGTAACTTTAGTGGATTTTCATAGGATATCACATAGGCTATTGTGAGTGGGACACACTTGCAATACTTGAGACAGACTTTGAAACTTTTACTCCTTGAGAGGGTGATTGGTCAGGAACCAACACTAGCACCCCTGGCGATTAAAGTTTATTGTAACTGTTTCTCACACCTTCGCTTCTAGCAATTGTATGAGGACATTAAATCCCTCAACAGCTACTAGTTTCGAAAGGCCCCTAAAATCCATCTTTTCACTGAGCTTCGGTTCTTTGGAAGAGTAGTTTGCTTGCTTGAAATCTCTAGGGAATTTTTACTGTGTGGACACTTTTCATGTTTTTGAGTCTAGACTGCTTTAGGATTGTTTGATTCAAACTATCACTTTAAACACATCCTTTTGTCCACTTCTTAGAAGTGGCTACTCTCCCGATACGCCAGTCACGGTGACAATGAGGTGAGTCACAAGAAATTGAAGCCCCTGCTACATTGTAGAGAAAAACACAAAAACCACATTCTAAGGACTTCGGAACATAACTGATTTTCAACTCAATTAACAGTACTCGAGAATAAAAACATCAAATCAACACTGAGAATTCATCGTCACATCACAAACTGAATACATACATAGTTGATAATCTTACTCTAGTTGAAATTGAAACATTGAAACATCACAAACATGCTCATGAAATTCCTCCATTGATGAGTCTTTCAGAACCAGTTGCACTTACTACACGTGAGTTACTGGGTGATATCAAACCTATTTCTAAAAGTTTGCATGACATGCACAATCCAACACGGGACCCCATGGATTTCTCAAACATTGGTTTTCCATATGGATCGGCTAATCAGGGTCAACACACACAAGGAGTAAACCAGAGTCCTCATGATATACAAAACACTTGTCCAAATTCTACTTCTGGGGGAAACCCTTCACCATGGAATGGTAATATTCCTGGTGGAAGAAATGAACCACAGAACATTTATGCCAATTGGGGCTATGCTCCTCAAATTAGTGGAAATGCCCCGGGGGGTTATCCTCCGTCTTATCCTAGCATAATTCCTAGTGGCAATCCACCTATCAAACCCATTCTGCCATGGATTGGGGAGGTTCCAGGAAGTATCCAATCTTCTTGGGACCACCCCCACAAGGAGGCAATCAACCTTGGGAAACTTATCCAAATCAAGGAAGCAATCAATGTGTGGTCCAGTTCCAACTAGTAACGAATCTAATTGGGGCCCACCCCCGCAAGGGGGAAATCCACCCATGCATCCCAACCAACAATGGAGTGGTAATGTTCCATCAAGTAACCAATCTCAATGGAACATACCTCCGCAAGGGGGCAATCCATCCATGCAACCTAGTTCACAATGGACCGGGAAACATTCAGGAAGTAACCAATTTTCTTGGATGCCATCTCCACAAGGAGGAATTCAAGCTTGGAATGATTTTCAATACCAAGTTCAACCACCATGGTATGGTTGGGATTTAGGAAATAACCAATCTTCTTGGACCCCACCTCTGCAAGGAGGCAATCCACCCAATGGTCATGTTTCATGAAGTTACCAAACTTCTTGGGGTCAGTCTCCGCAAAGGGAAAACCCACCTTGGAATTCTTATCACATCCAAGGACCACATCAGTGGAGTGGTCAAGTTCTAGAAATTAACCAGTATTTTTCTGGCCTAACCTCACAAGGGGGAAATCCAACCATTAACCCCATTTCGCCATGGAGTGGTAAGGTTCTAGAAAATAACCAATATTTTTGGAACCAACCTGCAAGACCTGTGTTTTATCCAGCTAGGATGCCACATGAACCTCATGTCAATGGGTTGACAGATTCCGTCTACCATATTGAACATATTACCCCACATCCGGGACAAGTTTCTATTTAGAATTCGCAACCCACAGCTGGCCAGGCAGTGCAGGAACCTACTAATCCCTCCAACAATTCCGACATCCTCACAGTCTCATCGATAGACCTTAGAGGAAAGAAGAAGAAGTACAAGAGGAAGAAAGATGCTAACTCTGGGAAGGGAGATGCACCAACTGTGCTTCAATGCCGTGGGCAACAACAACCCACTATTTTGACACTGGTACCTCCGCCAGGGGGCAACCAACCAAGCACCCCGCAAGGGGGCAATGATCCTAATGCCAATGTCTTCATGTGTGATCCTAAGATGAACATTCAAACAAGACTTGATTCTTATGATGTCTCTCCTAGTACACCATATCAATGGGAATCACAACCAGATGGTTATCTCTACATTGAGGAACCAACCGTAGACTTAGTACCACACCCCCCTAAAGGTGCTCTACGTAGAACAATGCATAATCCCAACACGCGAGCTGCTCAAAATAGTAATGTTCTTGTGGACCTAGCTCAAGTACCATGCGCCATGTCGGCCTTGGAGGCACTGCAATATCATTCTGCGCAAAGTAAGGAACTATTGTCTACCATTGGTGCGTTGATCCATCCGATGAGACTTTGATCACATCAGACATAGACCATTCAATATGTAGGCTTCTTCCTGAAGTTGATTTTCAGATTAAAGTAACGACTCATGGTAAGAACATCTGTCTAACCATAGTGGATGAAGGGACCTCAACTTGTGTAATTTCATTTCAATGTTGGAAAGCATATAGATCACCTGTATCTGTCATAGAAGTGTCAAACCAAGCTACTCAAATAGCTTCGGCAGATTTGGATCAAAATCCTCCCTTGATGGAGGAATATGATTCGGTTACCTAACCCATTTGGGTTGTGATATCTCCTAGCTCACATGACTTCTTGGATTACATTTTATCATCAAATGAAGATATCCCTAAAGTTGTAAACATTTGGTTGCACTCACCTAAGGACATCTTTTGTGGGGCCACCGGGAACATACTTGATATAAATATACCCAAGTATAGGAGCATGATCTGCATGTTCCTCGATCTTATCTGGTATATTTGGAAACTTGCATATAGGTTTAGGCCATACCTTTGTGTTATACCTCTATATTCCACAGTGTCGCATCTCCACCACAAAAAGAGCTGACGACACTTCCCCTACTACTTTAAACCACTTAGAAGAGAAATATGATGAGTGAACCTTGAAGGTAAACTTACCCTGATAAGTTTTCACCCAGCTGAGACTTTATTTACCCTAACTACCGCGCCTTGCTCAGTTATAGGCGCGCGGTAGTCCACACTACCGCGCTATGCTTTGTCTCTGCCACGCGGTACTACCGCGTTATGCTCAGATTTCAGGGCGCGGTACTCTTTTTATAGCCTTTTTTCCATGGCTTGTGGGATTTTAGATTTTCGAGAGATATTGGAGGATTGGGATCCCTGATTCGATCCCAACTCATTTTCTGTGATTAGAAACATTGATCCACTTATCTCTCCCTAGATCCACCCATCTCTCTTGTTGGTTAACCCTACCATACACTATAAAGGAGAGGCGTTCCATGGGAAAAGGGGAGGACTCTTAGAAGTACCAAACTTATGATCTTGCAGCATTGTGGAGATAGCTAGAGGAGAAAACACTTTGAGCTGGAGGATTAGCTTAGACATCAAGCAACCTTTGTAAGCATTCTTCAAGTTTGTAATAAGATAACTTGTCTTGTTTTTCCCATTTCATGTGTATAGCATAAGTTCTTAGCATGGAATGTATCTAATCTAGATTTGAATCTAATATTTACTTCAAGGTATTTGGAAGCTTGCATGCTTGTTCTTTGTTTGATCTCAACAGGTTCTTCATTAGAGCTTTGGATCAAGAGCTAGAAGCGGGACAAACGTCGAATTGAAAGGCGAGTCATATCTTTCATTGTTTCTGAATGCATGTAATCTTGTTGTGAAAGTTAGTTCAGGAATTTCAAGGTAGCATTTGTTTTGTTTTGTTCTTACCTTAGAGTCAGTTAAGAATCTGCTTTAAGCTAAGAGAATTTTGACTTATCCGTAGGGAAAAATTCTACAAATAAGAATGGCGACTCCGCTGGTTTTGATTTCTGCTTGATTGATTCAGTTCACTATCATCCATCTTTTGACTGTGATTTGTTTTATTGCTCTTCAAACCAGTCTTGAATTTTGGTCTTGTTTGACCATTCACCCCTCCTCGCTGTATTTTTTCTCCCTGTATGATCATTGAGTCCCTTGGGTTAGCAACAACCCTGAAAAATCCATTTTCTTTTCTCAAGTTGCGCTTTTTTCTTACCTTGCCACAGTACCGCTCCCTCTGCACTGATTACAGCGCGGTAGTACCGCGTTCCCTGTGTTAGTACCAGAGCGGTAGTTTGGCAGTACCGCGTTTTAGCCTCACTCTGCCCCGCGGTAGTGTCTTCAATTTTTTAAATTTTTTATCCTTGCTTGGTTTCCTGAGTCTCTCTCTGCCTTAGGTAGTGTTTACTGTTGCCTGTTATCATCCTAGTCATTTTACAGTCTGTGTGGTGTGATTATTTCCTTTTTGTGAGCTTGATTTGTTTGAATTAGTGGCATGATTTGCATATTGGGTCATTTTTCCAGTTTGATTGCATTGACTTGATTTTTTCACCACAGCCAACCCAACACTGCTATTCTCTTTTACTGAACTCTGTAAATTTTACAGTCACATTGTGTTCATCATTTTTTAGTAATTTAAAAAATTATCATTTGAGAGCAATTCTATTGTTTGAATTGAAAAAGTCTAGTAGCATTATTTTGCATTAGGAAATGAACCATTGATTTTTCCACAGAAATTCTTATATTTGGAGCATCTTAGTTGTAGGATCAGTGCATTAAAAAGAGTGCTTATTTTAGTTTTGCTCTGCTTACAAAAAGAAAAGAAAAAATCTTTTGCTTTGATTTTTAATTGCTTGTGAAAAATTTCATGCATTTTTTATCGAAGAACTCTCTTTCTTAGATAGATTTCATCGAAGACAAAGGCTTATTTTTTATTCATTCTCATTTGCATGGTTTGAGTCGTCATAACACCATCAAGTTTCACGTCCATTACCTGATTGAGTAAGACAGCCACTAAAATTAATCTCCCTAATTAAACCAACATTAACCTCACTTGAGGAAATCAAAAGAATTTGGTAGTTAGGTAGGACACCGGGGATAGGCATCAAAATAATTCCCCCTTGTCATTTTCATCTGAGACATAGTTTTTGTCTTCTAGGGAACTAAAATCCTCTAGTATTTATTGACACAGTCACAGCTAGTTTGTGGAGGGGCCTCCTGATTGTTTCTAACTTTCAGGGGTTAAACGGCCGCGAGATTGAGAACCGGACGGACTCTGTGGAATGCCACACTCCACTTAGCCCTAAGGCAACATCGTTCATTGTCTTCTTCGGAAGGCTGAAGTGCCCAAAACCTTTTCCAATGTGTCATGAACGAGGTAGCTTAGTGACTATTCTACTAGGGCTCTTTTACCCAGGATCCCTTTCGATAGAGGGATATCCTTCTTATATTGGTCTCTCATGTTGTATTGTTCGACTTGGATTTCATCACCTTGCGAAGGATACAGCTTGTTGAGGTCTCCAGCTCTTAGTTAGGAGTTTGCTTGTTATTTCATGTTTGTAGAGGGTCTTTTTTCTTTTTAGGGACTGCTTGTTGGCATTCTGGCCATTTTTTGTATCATCTCGCTTATTGAGACACCGGTCTCAGTATAGATTTTAGAGCTTGCTTTTTTGGCCTGCGAGCCTTGCTTTTTCTAGCTCCTCTTCTGCACACTCGACTGCATTAGAGTTTTTGAGTTCTTTGTTACGAAACTGCCCCCGATTTTCATTTTCCTGTCATCATGTCAGAACAACCATGGAGATCATGAAGAATACAGGGCCAAAGACCTCCACCACCACCACCGCCATGGACTTCCGGTCCGACTACATCACGCATTCTCGCTCCTCCTGGCCGCGGTGCTGGTCGATGGAACATTCCACCGTCGATACGTACAACATCTTCAGTTCTTCCTGTAACTACTACTCACAGCACAGTCTCAGAATCTATTGCATCTTCTGCAACCGCTAGCATACCTGAGACCTCCACTGTCACTTCACCCACTGTTATTCCAGATATATTTTCCACAGTGGACACCATTACAGCAGCTGAACCTAGTACAGCCCAAAGTACTAGACCAGAGGTCATCCTTCTACCTGATGTCAGCACTTCCCGTCCATCAGACACTTTTCACGATGACACAGACGGATCTGTTGGCACCACCGAAGGGTCCGACCAGGATATACCTGGCTTGATTTCAGTCCCAGGCGGGTACGTTGAAATCGTTGAAGATACTCGACTTCTTGACACACCTTTTGAACCTGATTATGGCTTCATCACTTCCCAGGAGGAACTTCCGCCTGTTATCACTACGTCACCCAGTGTTCATCCACAGGAAACAAGTTCTTATAGCAACGTACCTCGTACTATATCTCTACCCAACCTCCCTCCGAGACATGAAATCATGGCTTCCATCCAGTCTAGTATGGTTAGTCTAGCGAACTCCCCGTTAGCATCGACACGGTTTAGACACGACACAGAGCAAATGCTCTCGACAACATCTAGATATCCCCCCGTTACTCGTCCTTCTGACTATAGGGATCCCAACATCCCGTCTAGCACAGAGTTTTGTCACTCCTATGCAGACAGTTCTGGACCTTAGGACGTTACTATACCTAGGTTCCTGTTGGATCCCCAAAACCCTTTTCAGGACATGAACTCGGACCCAGTTTTCGATGGTCCTCCTATCAATGAACACATTATGGACGACGCCGATACCCCTGGGCTAAATTTCCCACATTTGCTGCCATCACCCATTTTTGGTGCACATTCTATGAGGGATAACCCAGTTTTTTCTTCGTCCTCGCCTGTGAGATATGGACGACCCCCTCCGCAAATCGGTACTTTTGGCGTCGTTGGCCAATCCACACTATCATATTTGGCTAGCGATGGAAGAACACCTAGTCATACTGCTGGATCTTCCATTTTGACTGGAGGATCACCTTCAGTCACCATTTACACTATCTCAGGAGGTGGACAACCGACTGCAGTGGTCCCTAACTCCAACATGCAAACCTCCCCTAGTGGGCCATCAACCCAACCAGCTGGAGGACAACCTTTTGTTGGGAACCCCATTGTTAGTCAACAACCTCCTCCTATAGGGCCATCAACCCAACTAGTTGGAGGACAACCTTTTGTTGGGAACCCCGTTCCTAATCAACAACCTCCTCCTATAGGGCCATCCAACCCATCTGCTGGCAGAAAACCCATTGGTTCCATCCAACAACTCTCCCAACCAGCAGCATCTGCTCAGTATGGTATGTACAACACACCTGGCAGCGGGAAACCTTATTCTGGTGTTCCAACCGGACCTCATTCTCAACCTCCCCCGTCAGGTATGCTTCCTTCTTGGGACCCTCAAATCCCACATACCGGGGGGTACTCACTTTTTGGAAACTGGAACCAAGCTGGGGGGCAATCTCAGATCCCCCCCAACTTGAATTCTGGCTTCACTTACCCTTTAGCTACTACAACTCCATGGAACCCATCCCTTCAATTTCCACTCGCTCCTCAAGGAGGAACGAGCATTCCATGGACACCACCGTCGCAGCCACCCCCCAACCCTGCTATGGGAAACCCTCCACTTACTCAATATAGTGGTAACATTCCTGGAACACAACAATTCCAAGGAACTTTTCCCCAACCAGGAGCAGCAACTATTCCTGGGTTTCCGCAACCCCAGGGTACCATACCCACTCAGCAGAACACCCACCAACCGGTTACTTACAATCAATCGGTTAACCAGATGGCTTACTACCCACAGAAATTCCAGCAGTACCCCCTGGGAAAAACATATGGGTATAACACGCAGCAGTATGGTATGCAGGGTCCTCCAGGTTTCTCTACACCACATGGTTATTACTCATACCCGCAGACTAACCGTCAACTTCCCTTTTTGGCCACACTTGACTTACCTGATTTGTCGATGCTTATTAACGATCCTATATGGCATGAACCTCACTGGCCACCCATTCCAGCCAAACTTCCATCGGACATTCCCAAGTTCGATGATAAGCCCGGGGAAGACCCCAAGAACCACGTGATGACCTTCCATCTTTGGTGTTCATCCAACTCCTTGATGGATGATTCCATCCGAATTCGGCTCTTCCAACGTATGCTCACCGGCATGGCAGCAAAATGGTACATCAAGCTGCCACAACACTCTTTTCATGATTTCAACACTTTGGCTATGCAGTTTCTGACTCATTTCCAACTCCCCATCCGGTATGAGACTGGAACAGAACTGTTAACCTCACTGTGTCAAACCACTTCCACACACATTTCGGATCACATCCATGAGTGGCGACGACACCGTAGGCTAATTAAGGCACCCATTCCAGATCAGCTACTCGCCGATTGGTTCACAAAATCCTTTTTGCCTCCCATATCCAGAGATATCGCTATCCGCGGGCCGGTTACAGAAGAACAAGCCATCTCGACAGCCCAGTACATGGATTTGGTATACACTCAATCCAGTACTTTACATGAACTTCTTCCTCATGCCTCCCGCGTTAACACTGATCCAACCAAACCTACCACTGAACCTCCCATAGACAGTATTGTCGTTTCAGTCAAGGCTCAGCCTGCTACTAACTCGATGGGACAACAAGCTTCTGCTTCCCCCGCTTTACCCCAGGATGCTTCAAAAACATCTACGTCTCCTGCTATTTCCTCCGAAGTGAACGCAGTTCAATATACGTCACAACCATTCGGGGGAAAGAAGAAAAACAATCGTGGTAAACCTAAGAAAAACCAGGAGGAGAACCCCAAGCCACAACCCACCCAGAATGACCAGAAACCACGTCAAAAGGCTAAGTTTCCCTGCCTAATTTGTCAAGATGATCATTACACGCGTGACTATCCCTACAAGGATGAGCTCAACAAGTGTGTTAAAGGATCCTCTCACCCGGCAATGTTAACTGACCCTTTCCCCCAACAACAACAGCAAATGGTTTCCCAAGAAACCCCACAAGGGGGCAACCCGACCAATCCCACCCACGGAGAGACGTCCACAAACCGTGAAATCCTGATGACGAGTAATGAAGAGATTCATATAACCACTCATTCAAAGACGTATGAAAATCCTCCAAGTTCAAACAAACAATCAGAGATAGCCAAAGGAAAATCTCTCGTTGAAGTTCCGACTCCTATTCCCCCCCCTACCGGCCATCTCCATATTGAGAGACCGCTTACGGATACAGTGCTACGCCCACCCAAGGGCACCATACGAAAGGAGACATTTAATCCCAATGCTCGAGCCGCCCAAAATTACAATATTGTTGAGTATCTAGCTCAAGCACCTTGCGCCATGTCGACTCTCGAGGTTCTCCAACACTGCCCCATGCAACGTAGAACCCTACTTTCAACACTGGGGGAAATGGACCCAGATACTTCAAACTCTATCATGTTTAACTTGGAACACGCCAAACCTAGGCTTTCTCACCAGTTAGCCTTCCAGGTTCACACAAAAATCCGTGGAAATATCATCCATCGCACTGTGTTAGACGAAGGTGCTTCCACGTCGATCATGTCTTTGAACTGCTGGAGAGCCTTAGGCTCACCCGAAGTCACAACTTCTCCCACTACTCTCAGGGCGTTTGATGGACACGGTTTTCAACCTTATGGACTCATTCCCTCAATTGGTGTTGAACTGGGGGGAAAAACAGTATCCGTACACATTGAAGTTGTAGATGCACCATTGGATTACAATCTCCTCCTTGGCCAGAACTGGTTTTACGCCATGACCGCCATAGCATCTACAGTCTTCCGGATTGTGCAATTTCCTCATGAAGAGAAAATTGTCACTATGGATCAATTGGATTACTGTATCCCAGACTCCCATCCAAACTCCGCCAACACCATCTCGTTATTGGATAAACCTCGGTACCAATTCCAAGACATTGGTGTTGGTCTCATGAAGGATTCATCCCTTATTGGATTTTTTCCAGAGCTGGGAACCCATGTTCAACCAGTCAACATGATTTCATCGAATGTCACCCCTTCCAATGATTCATGGGTGATTTCGAGTCCCTCTCAGATTGAAGACTACGATAACTCTATGCCTCTGAAAAAAAACCTCGCAGCATATAACACGATCCAATCAACCACCGATTGGGTCGGCTGTTCTACTCATCATTCCATGGCACAGTCTCGGCTGAGACTCATCCATACCCACCACTTTTTGATCCTCTCAATTTGATTTTTCCCACTGACGAATCAATTATGGAGGTTATGTGCGGTGATGAGCCACCATGGGGATATTTTCATCATCGATCTTCATTCCCCACCATTCAGCCACTTGAGCCTGATACAAAACCCAGTACTTCACTTGGGATGGTTCAAACCAAGTTCCCCACTTCCCTCGACGAGGTATTTTCCGAAGGAAACTTGGCCAACCTTATGGAAACCACTCCCATTGATATTTCAGTGAAGCCTGGTATCGTGGAAAACGTACATATCGGCAAAACATGTACTCCCCTCGAAATGGAGTTCTATAGTGCCTACTTCAAAACTTTCCACGATGTTTTTGCTTGGAGTTATGAAGAAATGCCAGGGATAGACCCCTCGATTGTGGTCCACGAAATCCCAACTTTCATTGGCACCCGACCTGTTCGGCAAAAACTTCGACCCGTCCATCCTCGTAAGGCAGCCGCTATTAAAGCAGAAGTTGAAAAGCTTTTGCGTGCTGGTTTTATCTATCCTGTCCCATTGACAGAATGGGTATCCAACAACGTTCCCGTAGCCAAGAAACAGGGAACGATTAGAGTCTGTGTCAATTACCGTGACTTGAACAAGGCTTGTCCAAAGGACCACTACCCAACTCCATTCATCGACCAGATCATCGATAACTTTGCCAGGAGTGTCATCTTTTCATTTATGGATGGCTTTTCTGGCTATAATCAGATCGATATCCTCCCAGCTGACCAGCACAAAACGGACTTTATCTGCCCTTGGGGGATTTTTGCGTATCGAAAGTTACCTTTTGGCCTTAAAAATGCCGGGGAAACTTTCCAACGGGCGATGTCATATGCATTTCACGACATCAAACATATTGTAGAACCATATCTTGATGATCTTCCCGCTCACTCTCAGACCCGGGAAGACCATCCAGACCACTTAAGTGCCATTTTTGAAAGGTGTCGTCGCTACAATATACGTTTGAACCCGCATAAGTGCGTCTTTTGTGTAGAAGCCGGAAAAATGTTGGGCTTCATAGTCTCCAAAAGCGGGATACGTTTAGATCCTGCAAAGGTAGCAGCTATCTTAGCCCTGCCTTCACCCACCAACATTCCAGAACTTCAATGTTTGCAAGGGCATGCAAACTTTCTACGTTGTTTCATCTGTAATCTGTCCGAGATAACAAAAGGCTACATGTGGCTTCTCAAGAAGAATGTTCCCTTTATTTGGGATGACGAATCCCAACGCTCCTTTGACAATCTAAAGGCAGCCTTAACCAAATATCCTGTGATCCAACCCCCCGATTACACACGAGATTATATTCTTTATCTCGCAGCTTTGACTTCCACCATCGGTATGGTGCTAGTCCAGGAAGAACACAATGGCATAGAACATGTGGTATACTATCTCAGTAAGAGTCTTCTCGACTCCGAATCTCGCTATTCACATGTTGAAAAACTGGCTCTGGCAACAGTATTTGTTGTCCAGATATTTCGTCATTACATTCTACTCCGCCGGACCACTGTTATAGCCGACTTCAATCCAATGTATTATATCCTCACACGTCAGGTGCTTGGGGGAAAATATTCTCATTGGATCGTCATCCTTCAGGAGTTTGACTTGGAATTTGTCAAAGCCAAGTCCAAGAAGTCTTTGGTCTTTATAGAGTTGATTTGTACCTTGCCCTGTACTACTGAGCAATTCGAGCCCATCGATTCTCTTCCTGATGAATCGTTGTTTCTCATTAGCACGTTTGATTCATGGTACAGGGATATTCTATTATATCTCCAATCCCAACGCTTCCACCCCGACCTCACTCGCGATGAACGGCGACGCATCCAACATCACGCAAAATACTACCTCATAGTCAACGATACTCTTTATCGACGTGGTGTCGACACCGTTCTTCGACGCTGTTTGACCTTAGATGAGGCGGAACGCGTTCTTAATGATTGCAACGCTGGAGCATGTGGTGGTCATCTCTCTGGGATGGCTACGGCCCAGAAAATACTGCGAGCAGGATACTTCTGGCCCTCAATTTTCAAATACTGCATTGAAACAATCAAGAAGTGTCCGCCATGTCAATTCTTTCATAGCAAAACACACTCGCACCCTGCGCCACTCCATCCTGTTATTGTCGTCGGCCCTTTTTCCAAATGGGGCATAGATTTCATGCACTGTAAGCCCACTTCAGCCGGGGGCATAGCTATGTCATAGTAGCTGTCGGCTATTTCACAAAATGGGCTGAAGCGATGCCTACGTATGCTGAGGACGAAAAAACAACAGCGCAATTCATATTCAATCATATTATAGCTAGGTTTGGTGTCCCACAATCTATTGTGATCGATCATGGCTCCCATTTCAGGAACCATATGATCGAAGAACTAAGTGCCAAGCTGGGTTTTCGCCATGAAAACTCAACTCCATATTACCCACAAGCTAATGGCCAAGTTGAAGCCATTAACAAAGTCCTGAAACGTAGGATTCAGCGTATTGTGGGTACCCAGAAATCCAACTGGCACTCAGCTCTATTCTCAGCACTATGGGCATACCGAACCTCAGTGAAAAGTGCTACTGGGTTTACACCATTCCAACTGGTGTATGGCCTAGAAGCCATTTTTCCGATTGAATGTGAAATTCCATCACTTAAGATAGCCATAGAGCTACTTCCACATACCACTTCCGAAGAGGAACGGTTTCTATACCTAGCTAAGCTAGATGAAACCCGCCGCGACGTGGCTTTAGCTAATGAAGCTCAAAAAAAACGCGTCAAAGCTCAATATGACAAATCCGTTCAACCTCGGATCTTCAATGAAGGTGATCTCGTACTTACATATGATCAAATGCACGATAAGCTTGGAAAAGGAAAACTTGAATCTATGTGGTACGGCCCCTTTGTTGTAAAACGTGTCTTCGAAAAAGGAGCCTATGAACTAATCGATTGTGATGGTACGCCATTGGCACGTCCCTGCAATGGGCTATACCTCGAACGCTTCTACGAATAAGGTTACCCTACGCGGGTTACTTGTTGTACATAATGTACTTAGTTTTCTTTTACTCATTTTTTGGTGTGCGCGTGGACCTCATGTATCCACTCTTACTTTGACTCGTGATTTTATGCGCAGATGTCTGCCTACTTCGGATTCGCCGACAGTGCAAGCCGACATACCCGGAATCTCGCTTCTGCGGCATGGGTAATCTATTCCCCCACTGGCGAGTTGATTTCTTCAGGAGCCAATTGTTTAGGTCCTGCAACCAACAATATCGCGGAGTACCATGCAGTCATTGGTCTCTTGACGGAGGTTGCTTCACTCGGAATTGACTCCATATCAGTCTTTTTAGACTCCCAACTCGTGGTTTCTCATCTAAACCGTGTTTACACAGTTCGTGATCCTATACTACTTCGTTTATTTCGGAGAGTACGCCTCTTGGAACGATCATTTAATTTCATTACATATCAACACATACCGAGAGAATTCAATTGTATAGCTGATTCATTTGCTAATTACATTTTGGATTGGCATCTTTCCCATACATAAACACATCATAAAAGATAAAATGCACAAGTCATTGTAAATAAATTAGATCATGAAAATAGGTCCATATCACTTTATATAAGAGTGTTTTTTCCAAAATACATAAAGTTTGTGTCAAAGACAAAATTTGGGACCAAATCCCATACAAAAATTTGGCTCTCAAAGCCTACATATCGTATACACGCCGCAAAAGAAAAAAAAAAACCATCTATGGAGATCTGGGAGATCTATCATGTCCCTCGTCAGACTCCTCCCGCTGCTGGTGGTAACATACTACAGCTCGAGCCACCCTACGAAGAAGTCGACCAATACGACTAGGCACACCTACAGTATGCCGTTGGAGATGTAAAGGGACGTCATCCATCCTCATAGCAGGGATACCATGAGTCAACCCCTGTAAGTTCCTCTCCATGTCCTGGACACCTCCTGCTTCGTCTTCGTCCTCCTCCTCGTCAGGAACAACTTGGCGATCAACACCACTGCGACGTAAGGGCGAGTACCCAGCTGGTCTCTATGGTCCATGATCTGCAACATGCATGTGAACATACATTAGAATTCTTTTACACATTCTAAAAAAGCAATAAAAATTATATATTCAAAAAGGAAAAAATATATATCCATGAAGTTCATACCTGAGTTGTCCCAATCTTCATCCTCTGGCAGTGCCAAGTCGATGTCCTCGCGGAATTCCACCCCTGAATAGGGGTAGTCATCGATCATAACTATCTGCTCCTCGAGCCAGGAGAAGAAATCCTCACCAAACGCCAAGCGCTGAGGTCCCCCAAGACACCCTGCATAATTACTCCATCGAGCCATCCATGGCTCGGTAGGTGGACGACGGGGCATAGATATCTGTGGACGCAGCAATGGCACCGTCGCCAGAAAGAAGGTGACTAGGATACTCCCATAACCAACTTGGGAGTTATCTCCAACCCTACACTTGTGCACTTGTTCTTTGAGATTGGCCAACACCGCTTCACACCAGTTAAATACTATTCCCGCCATACACTCCGCTGCGAGATTCATTTGTGTACGGGATGCCTGATGCGGACCCACACTCCCTGCTGTGCATGTGATGGTGAACAGTATGGTTTTTACAAGGAATTCTATAACATCTTTTATGACCACTTTGCCGCTTTTCTTACTCGAACCTTGACGACAATACCGAGCAATCAGAGCATCTGTGCTCGTCTCTGAGGCCATGTATCCAGTAAAGTTCACCTGCGCCCCTCTTTTCAAGAGGCCCGTGAGGAAATAAATGTCCTTGAGTTGAATTTCGAGAACATGCTCTCCCACTCGGAAAGCTTGAATGTTAGGGTCCCACAATTGGATAAGATGGGTAAGAAGTTTGGCTTGCTGACGAATGCCTTTGGTCTTAAAGAACTTCAACAAACCACACTCTCATAATGCAGTCACGGTAGGTAGGTCATTTTCGGCCGCCAAATCATCTACTTCATGCTCTATTTCTTTCCAACTGACCATTTTGATCCAAACAAATTGCAAACTCCTGCAAAAGGTCAGGAGAAACATTTAGTAATCATTTAACAACTTAGTTTCAGCAAAAAATTTGATAAAATTTGATTTTTTCATCCTAAAATTCGCCTTCATCGCGCCTGGGGAAGACCTTGCCGCGCGGTACTACACAGTACCGTGTTTCGGCTTAAATACACAGCGTGGTATTGTCGAACAGTACCACGTTTCCCGATATGGGCCCCACGCGGTACTGTGAAGGGCGATTTTGTCCTAGTAGGGATCGCCCAAAAAATCAATTTTTCTTACTGAAAGCAAATGATTCCTACATCAAATGAAAGAGAAGCTTGAGAGCTCTTACCTGGTGCAGACGGTTGTTGAAATGGTGTCCTGAAACTCCCGATATGGATCCTTGAAGTTTTTGCTCCTCAAATGGATAAAATCTCCTCTTTGGGTAAAAACACAAATGAAATGGTAAATTTCTATTTTTAACCATCCTTTTATAGTTTTTTCACCTATTTTTTAATTATTATTTTATATGGTTAAAATAAAAATCCATTTCACATTGCTAATATCCAGTTTTATGAGCACTTATTGACAGGATCCCCTGTAAAAAGCGATATATTCACACTGGCGTTTATTCATTGTTTGACCTTCATTTTGAGTCTACTTTATCTTTTTCATGCTCTGGATTTAAAACTTGAAAAAGATTCCAAGCACTTTTCACACCCATGTCGTGCTTGTCAAACTCAAGTAAATGGTGTCGAGTTCGGTCAGCTTTACTCATGCTCGTTAAAACGATGAGGAAAGTATTATCCTGGTTGTATTTTATTCTTTTTTCGGACCAGAATAATTAAAAATTACGAAAAAAACCATTGGATTCCATAGTTAAGCTCTTTTCAAACTCCTTAAAATTGAAAAGATTGCCAAGTGATCTTGACTCTTTCACACTTGTAAAAGTATTTGAAAGGTCGTCTATTCGATGATAGGTTACCCCTTTTTCATCCCGTCTAGACTATTTACGAGAAAGGTATACCTCAGTCAATCTTGACTGGGAGAGTTCTCTCGGGAATTGTTTTACACTATTTCGGGATCGAGGGACTAAATTTACAAAAAAGTACATTGTGGAGCCTCCTTTAAGTTTTTCAGGCTCTCTAAATGCGAAAAACTATCGAGTTTTCCTTCCTTGGACTCGTTAAAAATTAACATTGAAGGACCCACTTTGGGACGAACCCCTCCTTTCTCAGGTTCGTAAAACATGTGAGATTGGACTCATCCATGAGATGAGCTACACCGAGCATCTGTTATCCTCTTCAAGCTCGAAAAACAACAAAGAGGTACTCGTCTATCATGTCGGGGGAATACGGGGAACAAGTCAAGTTTATTTTTGGCAGCTTGTCAGTCGTTACCTTTGAACATGGCATGTGTCTGTCTCTTATCTATATTGGGTATCCATTTTTCACTGAGTAATGGTCATCATCATGAGTCGTCTCCCTGGCCACGAGCCTACTCATCCGGTGTCTATCCTCTGTTATCAATAATCCCTGCTGCCAAGTCCTGTTACATGCCGTTATGTGTTCAAAGGGTTGCATTGTTCAGAGTCGTTCATTGTGACAGGCCTCCGCTGTGTCAGTACATACTCCATTTTTTCATCATCTTATCGTTCGTGCCGATTTCGTGTCGATGATGTGGGAATCATTATGGCCCACCTTCGACGAGTCTATTCCTGTCGACACCAAATCACTATCCAGGAATTGGACTTAGAGATCAACCATTAGTACCTTGGTACCTGCATGCCTCAATGGCAGGTTTCCTCGTGTTCGACAGTAGGTTCACATCATTGACCTCTGATCGAACAATCTCTCGAATGATCGACATCAACTCATCTATTTGAATTTCGTTGAGATGTACTTCAGATACCTTGGGGATCATCTTCATCATTGGTGATTTCCCTCGCATTTGTTAACAGTTCACATCATTGACTGGTAATCAAATGGTTTCTACCATGTTCGACTTCAACACTTTGTAATCACATGGCTAGATTCGTATCATTATTGCGATCGGGTAGAAGACCCTGGGCGTACCTCAGTATCTTGATTACGTCCAAGTTGCGATGGAGATGTCCTTTGTATTGTCACACAAATCCACTTATTGTATTAGTCGTGGCTGTGTCATTATTGTCTCATGGATCTACGCTTGTTCATAGTAGCCATGATCTGTCCACAGTCTATATCATCTCAGTACTCATGGATCTACAATGTATTGGTCGGCAGCCATGATTTGAGTCATTTGTTTCCGAGCATGGGGATGCCTGCCTCGGTGGTATATCTAACACTTTGTTTCTGTTTCAACTCCTTGCCGCTCTCCTCGATGCTATCTCTGCACACTATATTCGTAAAGTCTTTCGGCCATCAGTTCCTTCTGACCTCACACTTTAGGGGGCATCTGTTATACCTCTATATTCCACAGTGTCGCATCTCCACCACAAAAAGAGCTGACGACACTTCCCCTACAACTTTAAACCACTCAGAAGAGAAATATGATGAGTGAACCTTGAAGGTAAACTTACGCTGACAAGTTTTCACCCAGCTGAGACTTTATTTACCCTAACTACCGCGCCTTGCTTAGTTATAGGCGCGTGGTAGTCCACACTACCGCGCTATGCTTTGTCTCTGCCACGCGGTACTACCGCGTTATGCTCAGATTTCAGGGCACGGTACTCTTTTTATAGCCTTTTTTCCATGGCTTGTGGGATTTTAGATTTTCGAGAGATATTGGAGGATTGGGATCCCTGATTCGATCCCAACTCATTTTCTGTGATTAGAAACCTTGATCCACTTATCTCTCCCTAGATCCACCCATCTCTCTTGTTGGTTAACCCTACCATACACTAAGGAGAGGCATTCCATGGGAAAAGGGGAGGACTCTTAGAAGTACCAAACTTATGATCTTGCAGCATTGTGGAGATAGCTAGAGGAGAAAACACTTGGAGCTGGAGGATTAGCTTGGACATCAAGCAACCTTTGTAAGCATTCTTCAAGTTTGTAATAAGATAACTTGTCTTGTTTTTCCCATTTCATGTGTATAGCATAAGTTCTTAGCATGGAATGTATCTAATCTAGATTTGAATCTAATCTTTACTTCAAGGTATTTGGAAGCTTGCATGCTTGTTCTTTGTTTGATCTCAACAGGTTCTTCATTGGAGCTTTGGATCAAGAGCTAGAAGCGGGAAAAATGTCGGATTGAAAGGCGAGTCATATCTTTCATTGTTTCTGAATGCATGTAATCTTGTTGTGAAAGTTAGTTCAGGAATTTCAAGGTAGCATTTGTTTTGTTTTGTTCTTACCTTAGAGTCAGTTAAGAATCTACTTTAAGCTAAGATAATTTTGACTTATCCGTAGGGAAAAATTCTACAAACACTTTGTGAAGATGCATTTGAACCTTTTGCAACCCAAACTTGCCATAAGGTTGAACATGTTGGAAATTGGCGGGTCATCCCTTCATATCTGTATTTTCCACCATTCCGACAGCAGAGCCTACCAAACATGGGACACCCTAGTCAGCACCCCATTTCCATTTTGGTGCCCATGCTGAGTCATTCTCATAGGACCTGGAGCCCTATTAGTCCCATCATGACTTGGAGTTTGAGACCACATATTTCTCTTTCATTCATTTCTGACCATATCCTGATGAGCTCCCAATTTTTTGTCATTTTACATAAGCTTGTGTTAAAATATCCACTTGCACATCCTTGCAAACTGTTTCGTTGCTTATTTGCCTTTGCAGTCACTTTTTGTTACAAGATGCCTATAAACCATTGTTTCTGTATATTTGACCCATACCCATGGAGGAAACATTTGTAAGAGTGTACATAACTAACTCAGCCCTTGTTTGCAATATGGATCTTTTCCTTGGCCTGAGCCATGCCCTTGTCATTTAGGCGCATGCCCTTGAGACACTCATTTCCTCTAATGTATCATAGCATGCTTTATTCTTTTTTCAAGCTAATAAATGAAAAAGGTTAAAAAAAATTGGAAAATACAAAAATCCAAAAACAAAGAGACTTGAATTACTTCATATTATAAACTTCGAAGAAAACGGCAACAGTCAGTCCTTGTCTCCCTTGAACATGGCACATAATTTGGTCTCCGCTGTCAGTACACCATCTACATTTTCCTTAGGAAAATGTACCACTATATTTAACAGATCTCCACCCATGGGTTATCCTTCTTGTCACCAATGGAGCTTTCGTTAATGCATCTGGCATTAGCGGATTTCATTAAGGTCGGTTACTCAAAGTCCTATGTTGTTATGTGTCCATTCTGCATCGTGTTATGTGTTCGAGGGAAGTCCAAACCGAGTCATCCATTCCTCAAATATTCTTGACCAATCATGTCGGCCTTCCTTGTGTCAGTATACAGTGTTGGATCTTGCAGTTCTACCAAATTATATAATGCTATTGATCTTTGTTTTGTATCGGTTGATGTGGGATGCATCAATTCCCTTCTCCCGATGGATCTATTCCTATCGACATCAAATCACTATCTAGGACATGGATCTAGAAACCCAAGATTACCTGGGATCTTACAGTCATTAATGGCAGGTTTCCTCACAAATGATAGTGGGTATACATCAATGATCCCTGATTGTTTGATTCTACAAGTGTTCGACTTCAGAAAATCTATTCACACTTGCTAGTTTGTACTCAGTACCTTAGAGTCCATCATCATTATCGGTGGGTCTCTTCGCATCTGTTAATGGTATACATCAATGACCGGTAATCAGATGGTGTTTTATTATGCTGGACGTTGGATCACTTATTCGCATGATATAAACTCGTATTATTGTCGATTTGTATTGAAGACCTTGGGAAAAATAGTTGTATCACTCATCGATGCACTGCCCGAGCTGCGCAATATTAGACTGCCATGTCAGAAGTTTGATAAAGACTTTGTTCTCACACTTATCAAAGTGCATGTTTACACTTCAGAAAAATTGCTTTTGACATGGATCCACTGTGTATTGTTCCTGGCCATGCTTGTTTATTGCTGAGCATGGGTATGCCCGCCTCAAGAAGATCTATATATTTGATAAATTGCTATGTTTTGCAGGTGTGATCCTCAATCCTGCGCTTGTGAGCTTTCGTTCCATTATGCTTGCTTTGAATGATAAAGAGTATCAATATACTGAGTATAAATTTCAGTAATGTATTTTGGCCCTTAGCTCTGCTTCGGACCTCACACATGAGGGGGCATCTGTTAACAATCAATTTAACACCCTTACTCATGTGACAAAAGAAGCACATTTCTACTATGCGCCAACAACATGAAGACATAACACAAGTACATTCAGAGACAAGTCCGATTTGATCTAATCACTTCTCCCATAAATGGAAGGATTAGGTGAAGACAATAAGAACCTAAGGAGACTAAGTTCGGTTATCGAACCGCTCATAAAAGGTCCAAAAATAAACTACACCAATCAATAAGTGAAGAGAAATGCATTAAATGTGCTTAAAATATGCTAAGTTGTGTAAAAAAGCCCCAAAACTATGGAAAAAGAGGTTTTTAGTGAAAATGATCTAAAATCATGAAAGAGGATTATCCCACATTCAAAAGAGAAGCCTAAGGCCTATTTCCCAATCATATATAAGAAAGGCTTTGGGGCATGGTAAAGACACACAAAGGAAGAGCAAAGGCATGCTGGAGAGATTCTGAAGGAGGAGAAAGAGCTCAAATTCTTCAAAAGAAAGGGTGAAGGAAAGGAAGCTCATGGAAATGGAGGAGGGATCCACACCAATTTCCTTGTTAAGGATGTACTTCTTCCTTGTTCTAATATGAATGGATTCAAGTTTCTACCATTTATGCCTTTGAATTTAGCTTATCATGCATGAATTTAATTCTTAATTGTCTTTAGATCTTAATGAGTTTTGATTAATGAATCTAGACCTTTGAAAACTTGTGATAATATTTTCATAATGCTGACATAGAATTTCACCAATTCTTTGTAAGATAGATTGATATGTTGCAGATCTAACTCCCTACTTGGAAACAACTTCTTCTATTATCACGATACGAACCCCAAAGACCGGGTGTTTTCCATAAAAAAGAAAAATCACAAATGGAAATCAGCCTTAAACCATCACAACCCCATAATGCCTCCT
This sequence comes from Larix kaempferi, assembly GCA_027924585.1. Lineage (NCBI taxonomy): Eukaryota > Viridiplantae > Streptophyta > Pinopsida > Pinales > Pinaceae > Larix > Larix kaempferi. Next base: position 4,508,093 of record BSBM01000841.1, read on the forward strand.
CTCAAGTGCATGACATAAAAACAACCAGAATCAATTCCCATGATGGAAGTTGGTACATGAAGGGCCATTGGATTACCTGGAACAAGAAGAGACCGCGTTGGGTATAAATGGTTGGAACCCTCACGCCTAGGACTACGCGCGTTAAACACTGATACAATACACAATCAATATCCAAATTAAAAACATAGGAGACTATAAATAACCAAGCAATAAAATGAATGGTCAAATAAGGGGCGTATTACCTAAGAGAGAGTTGTTTTGCTACCAGACCATGATTCACAGTTTTTTGCTTCCTTTATGAACCATCAGGAAACGAGTATAGAAGATGGAGCGCAACTCTATCATCATACATAGAGAATTATAGACCATAGGATCAAATGCTTGGAGAAGGGAAAACCCTCAAGCCTCCCTCTCCCATAATGAACAATGGAAATTCCAAAGAACCCTCATGAAGGAATTTTGGGAAACATCAATCCATGGTACAATGGTGTTTAAATGTTTGTCAACATGGAGTGCTATAATCAATGTGTTTCCTGCCATTCACATGGGCTCCATTAATGTGCAACTACCCACATTTAATTCATATACCTTGTAAAAATTACCCAAATTTACTTGTTGTATCAAGGGTGTTAATATAATTCAATCACAATAGGACTTTGACATCATGGTATATGTTTGACTCTCATCGTTGGTAATGAGTATTGGTTATACCATATAGTTTCCATTTCAAAGGGATAATATGCATAAAATAAATGTTTTTACAAGGATGGTGACATCCCTAGGAATGTATGTCATATAGGTACCTGCAATCAAGAAAGAAAGTGAAATGGTTAGCAACACTAACTAAGTCCAGGTCATTAATGGGCCAAAATCCACCAATGGAGAAAGTAAATTCTCAAGGAGACAAACAGTTCAAGTATAAAATCAATGAACAAGACAAACAATTCATGTATAATATGAATTCAATGAACAAGACAGATAGATCATGATCAAGCTTATGAATAAGTAAAATATCAAGAGAATAAGACATACAATTTATTATAAGTTATAACAAAACATACATGTGTAAAGAATACTAAGTGTATTAAAAGGAAAACCTCGTACTTACAAGCCAGTCAAGAACCATAACTGAAATAAAAGATATAATTCTAAACAATGACGGCATTCCAGTCTTAATATTGACTACGAAGGAACAACCAAAAATGCAAGGAGTGCAAAAAAGGAAAAATCACACCACTTCTCAGTGCTGAAGTTAATTTAATTAATTACAAAGAGAACATCAAATAAATTATCAGTTCTGAATGTCACGTCCCCTTCCATCAATCTCACTCCGGGAAGGGAACATGACTAAAATTCCAGGATTTTACAAAACTCTAGATCAATTATCATTCACAAATTCATAGCAAACAAAATATATATGTGCAGACGCATAATACAATAACCATGCATAGCGGAATTAAACTATATCCACGCACAGAACTAGCATGCATTCAACATATTCATGAGAAATCATCAAATAAAGACATTGCATAATCAATATAGTATTTAATAAAAGAAACATTGCGTAATGGAAATACAAGAAAGTACTTATCTTGAAATGAGTCGTCTCGAGAAATTGGCTATGCAATTGCAATGTTCCACCCAACCATAGGTCAGTTGTGCTCATCAATCTCTCAACACAACTTCCACCCCCGATATGGGCATGATTTCCACAAAGAAAAAGGGAACAACATAATCACACATAACCAAGTATTTAACACATCACAACCAAGCCAATCCATGACTAGGTTTATCAGGCTGTTAAGGCAATATAAAGGGAGAATTGCTAAGCTAGTGAGATGTTACACCGTATTTTGCCACCTTGTGAGCATTTATACTCTTTGGCTTCCATGACCCTTTTATAGACTCAAAACCATACTTTTGGTTCTCCTTAAACCCTTTTTTCCCTATTTTTCCTCCTGTACGCGAGCTACTTCAGTACACCTCGCGTATACATAGGCTGCATCACTACAGCCCGCGTACATTGAATTTTGGGTAAATGATAGTAAAAAAATTATTTTTCACTCCAAAAAGCAGCCATTGTGACCTTTGGCCCTCCATGTATCTAGAAACAACTAGATTCGGCCTTTCACCTACCTTTGGAGGGTTATATATTGAGCTCTTATGGTGCATGGAAGGGGGAGAAAGAGAGAGCATCGAAACTCTATTGGATTTTTGCCATAGCTTGAGTCTACATCCATTGATCCTAGTTGTTGTGAACCATTTATGTTCACCTACCAAACTCTTCCATATCTTGTAAAGGATTCTCTCCTTTACTCGTGATTTTGTCATTGCATGGGGGATTGAAGTGGTGGAAGCACAAGTGGAGGGACCTAGTTGACTTGGTTTAGATGAGTTGCCGGTAGGAGGTTGTATCTTGTACTTCTTGTTCATATTAATAGAAATACTCATTTTCTCGTCCAATTGATATTGTGAATGATTGTTTATTATCATTGGGTACATTTTATTATGTATATCATGGATTATGCTATTGTTTATGCTAACATCTTTCATATATCATATGCACTTGCTTGTGTTTATTGTTGAGACTAAGCTGCAAGTTCAAGTGTGGTGATTCGAAAGCTCATCGAGGATATTCATCAGACGTCCGATTGAAGGTTGGTCTTTTATTCCACTTCTTAGAATTTACATTTATATAGCATACATTGGGAATTGAGTTGATTTATGGTATTCATCTGTCTATTGTGGTCTACCCCAATCCATAAGAATTTTTCCTCCGTAATAGAAATGGTGACTCTGATGGGGATAAGCCTCCATTTTTGGGGATTTTAGGCATTTTTCCTTATTTTGAGTCTCTGTTCTGTCGAGTTTCTATGTCGTTGATAGGCTGTTAGGTTCTGCATAGAAAATCTTGATTTTTCTTAGTCTTTTGGTTCATTTTTGGTCCACCTATTCTGCCCTGTACGGGAGTTTTTTGTGTTTTCCCGTGTGTACACACTACTGATAGTTCATTAGCCCACGTACATATGCTATTGTTCTGTGAATAGTTGCGCACAGTTCTGGTTTAACCTTGTTTGGGATATTTGGTTGATGCTGGGTAAATTCTGGGTGTTCCCGAGTTTTATATCCTGACTGTTTCATACCCTTTTAGTGACTGGAAGCTCCTCTTTCTTTAGTTTTTGAGAAATTGGTTTTTAACCATTTTTTATTTTTTATAGCTCATTGGCTTAGCCGAGTCTTGCTTTTTGGGTTTTGCTGGGTTGTCTGCACTACATGCTCTGCATTATTTTTTGAAAAGTGTTGATTCTATTGGCTTTTTCATTCATTTATATTTAAAATACAAAAAAAATGGTTGCATTTTCATTCATTTATAGTGAAAATCCAAAAAACATTGCTTTATGTATTTGCATTTTGCATTAGAGTGCTTGTGTTTTCATTAGGGCTTGTTTGTGCATGAAATTATAAAGAGATTGCATTTCTATTTCTAAAAAGAAACGTTGGTTTGACTGTCATTTAGTGGCATACTTTTTCATTGGTAGATGAGTCTAGTGTTTTTCAGGTGTGCATATCATTGAGTCTTTTCACATCACTAGTTTCACGATCATATCCCGTTGAGTAATCACAACCAATAAAATTAATGCTTAATCTAAAATTGATTAGAACGATTTCTCTTTTCTAGGGTGCACCAACTAGTATAGGTTTACAGTCTTGGAATAAATCAATGTTGAGTAAACGATCCAAAACTATTAAAAAAACATTATGTGTCTGACCAGGGAGTGGTGAAACCCATGGTATACATTGGTGTTCTCAGAACGCTCTACTCACACCAGAGTTAAGCACGAGTTCACGGGAGGTTGGTTGTGGAGATAGCCCTACAATACTTGCTGAACGTGGGAGATATATACAGGATTTGTTCGTATCTGGAGTTTCTTGGGGGATTTGATCCTCTTGAGTTTCAGGCTTAGCTACCCTTCCCATACGACGGATCCCACCGGCGACTGTTCGCCTAAGCATTGGTTATACATGGTGGCCATAGTTGCTTTACCTAGGTATCACATAGGGAATTGGCAGCTATTATTCTGCGATTGTCCTGAGTCAGATAGGGGTTGAACAACACAGTTGTGTTTGCACATTGAATTATGAGGGCCCTTATAACTGATTATGTTACCTCCAGTTATAGTTTGGGAGTCTCACGCCTCTCCTAGGTGAGACATACCGGTTGTAGTGTCGGGAGGTCCCTTGAGCTAGTCCCCTGTTGTGTGAATTTGGATGTAGTTTCTTTTAGGTGTGTGCTTTGTGATGATCTAGTTGGCCATTAGGAGACATTTATTTTTTGAATTTTTGAATTCATCGTGGATCGATATCCATCGATCTCGTCGGTTGGCTAGTTTACCAGCTAGCGATCTGTCACATTCTCTTCGCAAGAGATGTCGGAGTACTATCACTGGCCATTTATTCACATCTCACGAGCTTTAGAGAGCTCCCATTATGAGTTCCACATCTGGCACATTGGGAGTCCTCGCGACTCTGTTCAGTGGCACAAAAGGAAATTCCCCTCCTTGCACTCTGAGGAGTGGATGGGGGGGAGGTTCATCAAACAACACTCCTCCTGGGTTTGGGACATTCCACCCCACTAGTAGGAACCCATTTGATGAAACATGGTCATCAGGTTATTTGTATGGTTCATCCATGAGTATGCCAGGTTTTGGTTCTACATCTGTCTCTATGACCTCGGACCCTTTTTCATTGGGTATGCCCGGTTTTATGCCAACTGTTACTTCCACCATGTACGGTAGTCATGCTAGCTCTAGCATTGGGGTCAGGGGCACTATACCCCATTATACTACATATCAATTTTGAGGTGGTCAAATCCATCCATCTTCTCTGAACGTTGGAGGAGGGCCACCTCCTTCCTCAGACAATAGGCATTAGATCTACGACTTACATTCCATCTTTTAACCCGTTTTCCTCTATACATATGCCTTTGCCCACGTACGCTTATATGATTCCAAATACTCCTCCTGCCTCTAGGTCTTCGATTCTGTGGAGTGGGAACATACCATTTTCATACGGCCCTCACTCATCTAGTTTTCCTACCTCGAGTGGTTATATGGGACCCCATTCTTATGGGGGTCATTCTTATGGTTATTCAACTAGTCCTAGCTATTATCCCAATCCCTCCTATGGAATCCCTTCTATGCATGTGCCCGTGTATCCTCACATGGGTCAGTTTGGAGGAACTTATCATCCTTCTGGTCATGGTCACAGTTTCTATCAGAGTTCGCCAATACCTCAGGTCAAGCTTCGTAGCCTTAGCTCCCGTTCCTTGATAGGTTAAAATTTCCTGATCTTTAGAAGCTCATGAATGATCCGGTGTGTCATGATTATACATGGCCCCCAGTCCCCACCAAGCTCCCTTTTGATGTTCCAAATTTTTAAGGAAATAAGGGTGAGGATCTAGGTGATCATGTCACCAATTTCCATTTATGGTGCTTCTCGAATTCCTTGAACCACGATTCTATCTATTTGAGGCTATTTCAATGCACCCTTATGGGGGATGCTGCGAAATGGCATGTTGAGTTTCCTGGGGGCACATATAGAAGTTTCAACGATTTGGATTTGGTATTTCTAGATAATTTTTAATTGTTGGTTCGTTACGATATTGGCACTGAAATCTTATCTACCTTTCGCCAGGATAAATCCACACATATCTCTGATCATATTCAAGAGTGGCACTGATGGAAGAGGTTAGTGAAAGACAAAATTACTCCAGAGTTTTTTTTAGAATGGTTTATTAAGCCTTTGCTCCCTTACATTTCAAAGTATGTTTCATTGTCTGGAATTATGATTGAGGAACAAGCCATTTTCAAATCCCAGCAGCTAGACCTAGTCTATGCTCAGTCTGGAATTTTGTATGACATTATACCTGACGCACCACAATTGAGACATGAGCCCAAGCCTATTCCTGGACTGCATGTCGATGGAATTTTTGGTTCCACAACTACTTTTCCCATAGATATGGTTACGAATCAGATGCACAATCTATCTATTAACCAATCTACCCCTGGACAGGCTCATGCCTCGTCCATTTCCACCCAGTCGTCCGATGTTTATTCTATACAATCGGTGAACCCATCTGGTAACCAGAAACTTGGTGGGAATAAGAAGGGGAAGAATAATTGTAGGTGTGGAAACAATGGGAACAATAGGAATAACCCTAAGAAAGAAAACACTGACTCTCCTCGGGATGGCGGAAATGCTGGTGGGGACCATAAGCCTAGGCGTATGGTGAAGTTTCCTAGTAAACTTAGCTCGGAAGATCACCTTACACATTTGTGTCCTCGCATGGAGTAAGCTTCGAAGCACATTGCATAGAGCCCAACTGTACTGAAGGATCCCCTTCCTCACCATCAAAATATGGCTTCTAGTGATTCCGTCGCTGGTCACGGGACTAATGAAACTTCAACTTATTCTACCCATGCCGATTGTTTTGGATGCGTTAACATGGTTAAATCTGAGGTTAATGTTGCTACTCGCTCACATGATTATGGAGCTCCACAACCTACTTTGGGGAATGCACCCCCTCCACCTGAGACTCCATTGCACATCGAGAAGCCCAACTCTATGCCACAGATACCGAAAGGTGTCCTCAAGCGCTCGACACACAATACTAATGCCCGATCCACCGAGAACTACTCCATTGTAGAATATCTGGGCCAAAATCCATGTGCTATGTCGGCTCTCAAGGTTCTCTGGGCTTGTCCTTCACAAAGGAACTCCCTTTTATGTGCTTTGGGAGTCCTTGATTCTCCTAACCTGAACGTTATCAAGTTTGACACTATTGACATTCATCCTTGGTTGCCCTATCATGTGGATTTCCAAGTTTATGTTAGGTGCCTAGAGATGATTTTTAAATGTACTGTGGTTGACGAAGGTGCTTCCACTTCAGTAATGTCTTTAGCTTGTTGGAAGGATCTTGGATCTCCCCCGTTGTTGAAGTCTATGACCATGCTTACTGCATTCGATGGTCGTTCTTTCAGGATGCATGGTATTATCCCCTTACTTAAGGTCCACTTGGGTGGGAAGACCATGCCAATAGAGGTTAAGGTAGTCGATGCTCCCCTTGACTATAACCTTTTACTGGGTCGGAATTGGATCTACGCTATGAGAGCGATCGTGTCCTCTATTTTTAGAGTTATCTGCTTTCCCCATGAAGGCAAAATTGTGACTGTCGATCAACTAGCTTTTACTAGTTCTAGTCTCGTAGCATCTCCAGGAACTGTAGTTCCTCAAATTGAAAATTATTAGCTGGAAATTGAGAATATTGGTGTAGGCTTGTATTCCTCTTTGATGGGATCTTTCGACTTTACTGCACCAATTTCCTTTATAGGAACCATCTCCAATGATGCTTCTTCCTCATTGAATAATGTACCATTCCGGACATCATACTTTAGTGATTCGTGGAATCTACCTTCCATGAGTTCCCTGTCTGGAGACGTTTCACACATCGGAATGGCTATGCCCTTGTCTGTAGCCGAGCTTGCTTATCGTGATAGTCAACAAGCCACTGCAGAGCCAGATATCTCTTCTCCATGGATAGAGGAAGAAGATTTCATTATGCTACCCGCATGGGCAGTCGACTCATCTTGCTCACATGATTGCCTTGATGGTACTTTACCATCGGACGAAGTTATTATCAAGGCCATGAACGGTACTGACAAGCCTTGGGAAGATCTCCATCATCGATCTTATTTTCTTCCCAACCTTGACCTTATTAAGCAGGAGGAGTTTCGGTCGACTCTTGTAGAGAAAGTTGGTCACCCTATGGATCCTTTGGATTCACATGGCATTTACGCAGAGGGGAATATGGCTAATATTTCCCCTACCATTCCGATCAACTTTTCTCGCACTCCCAAAAAAATTGAAAATGTATACTTCAGTGTTGATTGTTCCCCTGAGGAGATTCACATTAACATCAATTTATTCAAATAATTTTGGGATGTGTTCACCTGGTCATATGATGAGATGCCAAGTATTGACCCTAGTATTTTCGAGCATGAGATTAAGACTTACCCCAATGTTAAGCCTACTCGACAGCATCTTCGTGCAGTGAATCCTAGGAAGGAAGCCGCTATTAAGGCAGAGGTGGAGAAACTACTTAAAGCCAGTTTCATCTACCTGGTTCCCCTTACCGAATGAGTATCCAACCCCGTTCCTGTGGATAAGAAGCAGGGAACCATCCGTGTGTGTACCAATTTTCGAGATCTGAATAGAGCATGTCCTAAAGTGAAATTTGCCACCCCATTCATAGACCAAATCTTGGATGCATGTGCGGGAAGCGAAGTGTTTTCGTTTATGGATGGTTTTTCAGGCTACAATCAGATCCAAATTAAACCCGAGGATCAACATAAGACCGCATTTATATGTCCTTGGGGTACCTTTGCATACTGGAAAATGCCCTTCGGCCTTAAAAATGTCGGAGCTACATTTCAATGGGCCATGACCTATGCTTTTCATGACCTTAAGCGTTTAGTAGAGGCTTACTTGGATGACCTTGCTGCTCACTCTAGTAAGAGAGTGGAGCACCCAAGTCACCTCCTCCTTGTTTTCAAGAGATGTCGGTGTTATAAGATTCATTTGAATCCGAACAAGTGCATCTTTGTTGTCAAAACTAGTCGCCTTCTAGGGTTTGTAGTCTCAAAAGAGGGTATTAGAATCGATCCTTTAAAGGTTGAGGCAATACTTCGATTGATTCCCCCGCATAATTTGATTCAACTTTAGAGCCTCCAAGGGAGAGCCACTTTCTTACGCCATTTTATCATGAACTATGCCAATATTACTAAGGGTTTCGCGTGATTATTGAAGAAAGACATCCCTTTTATCTAGGATGAGCGAGCCCAACAGTCTTTCAATGCTTTAAAGAAAGCCTTGGTATCGGCCCATCTTCTTATTCTACCCTACTATGCAAGATATTTTTTGCTTTATGTGGGCGCGTCTCAAGAGACGATTGGTATGGTCTTAGTTCAGGTGGATGATGTGCTTCAGGAGCATGTTGTCTATTATCTTAGTCGAAACCTAGTAGATGTTGAACTGAGGTATTCTCACGTTGATAAATTGGCCCTTGCGACTGTTCATGCAGTCCAAAGATTACGACATTATATCTTGCTTATGAAAACCACAGTTATAGCGCATGTCAATCCATTTCAGTTCGTTCTCTCACAATGTTTAATTGGGGGGAAAGATAATAAATGGATTGTCATCCTTCAGGAATTTGATATTGATTTTGCTTCGGCAAAGTTGGTGAAGTCCTTGGTTTTCATGGAGCTAATGTCAAATTTTATGAGACTTCATGAGGAAGTGGTCCATGAAGACTCATTTGTTGATGAGCATTTATTCCTTATCTCGTCGACAGACCCTTGGTATGGAGACATCATTATATATCTCTAAACTCTGAAGTTCCCTTCGCATTTTTTGTGAGATGAGTGACGGCATGTGAGACACCACGCCAAATATTATGTCATCATCGGTGACACTTTGTATCGCCGAGGAAAAGTATCTATCCTACGTCGTTGCTTAACTCATGAGGAAGTAGAGGTGTGTGAGAGACCACGCCGAATATTATGTCATCATCGGTGACACTTTGTATCGCCGAGGAAAATTCTCTATCCTACGTCGTTGCTTAACTCATGAGGAAGCAGAGCTAGTGCTTAATGATTTCCATAGTGGGGCGTGTGGTGGTCACTTATCTGGGATTGAGACAACCCAATGTATCTTGGGAGCAGGTTACTTATGGCCTACGATATTTAAAGATTGTGTTAATGCTGTAAATATATGCCACCCTTGTCAGGTGTTTTCTCGAAATGTACACTCGCATCTTGCCCCTCTTCATCTGGTCGTCACTGTCGGTCCCTTCACCAAGTGGGGGATTGATTTCATGGATTGCAACCCAGCTTCGGTTGGGGGGAATCATCATATTATAGTGGCCGTTGATTACTTTTCCAAATGGGTTGAGGCCATGCCGACCATTAAAGACGATGGTGCAACAACATCCCACTTCGTATTCAATCAAATTATAGCTTGATTCGGTATCCCGAAGGATATTTTCACTGACCATGGCAGTCACTTTAAAAACAAGATTATGGCAGAATTATCTCTTAAGCTTGGGTTTAGACAAGATCACTCAAATTCATACTATCCCCAAGCGAATGGCCAGGTCGAGGAAGGAAATAAGTCCCTTAAGGCCATTCTCCAAAGAACCATCCGACAAAGCAAGAGTAATTGGCATATCATGTTGTATCCTACTTTGTGGGCTTATCGAACCGCAGTAAAGACTTCCACCAATTTCTCACCTTTTTAGTTAGTACATGGTATGGAGTCCATCCCACTGATTGAATGCGAAATCCCTTCTTTGAAGCTAGCTATAGAACTCCTGCCTGGCACTTTAGATGTTAAGAAACATTTGATCCACATCGAGCAGCTTGATGAGCAGCATTGAGATGCTGCCGTGGCTATAGATGCCAACAAACGTCATGTCAAGGCTCAATATGATAGGTATGTCTGTCCCCAGCAATATGCTGAAGGTGACTTGGTCCTTCTTTATGACCAAGTTAAGGAACCCCTGGGGGCAGGAAATTTTAACCCAATGTGGCACGATCCTTACATTGTGAGGTGTGTCCTTGAGAAAGGAGCCTACGAGTTAGAGGATTATGAGGGAAACGCCTTGAAAGAGCCTAGAAATGGGCTCTACCTCAAGCGGTATTATGCTTGATATTCTAGCTTGAGTTGATACTTGTGTATACTGTTATATAGTTTCTGTACATAGTTTAGCTTTCCTTTCATTTTTTGAGTCTGCTGATTTGCTTCCTTTTGGTTGAAAGATGTCAGCAGAATCTCCAGTGTTCTTAGGATTCGCAGATGGGGCCAGTCGTCATACGCAGAGACTAGCTTCTGCTGCATGGGTTATTTACTCACCCAGAAACCAGATTGTGTCTTTAGGAGGCGCTTGTATTAGTACTACATCGAACAATGTGGCTAAGTATAGTTTCGTTATCAAGTTACTTCGCGTTGCCATTTAGCATGGTATCCAGTCTTTAGAGGTCCACCTAGATTCACAACTAATTGTGTATCTATTGAACAACCAATAGTGTGTTAGGGATCCTACGTTACTAAGGAGATTCTTGAGGGTAAGACTTTTGGAACGCCATTTTGATTTTATTACTTATGTTCATGTTCCAAGACGTTTTAATCATACTATTGATGCATATGCTAATTATGTCCTAGGTTGGAATTTGTCACATAATTAAAAGAAGCATTGAATCACAAAAATAACATTCACACATTTGTACACAGATAATAGTAGAGTTGAAAAATCATAGTCTTTTCATTAATCAAAATGTAGTGTCACAATACAAAACTGGAGCTCGTAGCTCTCAAATATACATATCTGATACAAAAAATGAGACCCCATGGCATCGAATCCCTGCGAGGAACTCTAGCCTCCTGGGCTGGATGAGTCTGCATGTAGTAGTGCATGGCATTGTCTATACGTCGGAGCATCCGCACCCATGTACCTGGTACCCCAACCACATGTATTTGCATCTCCTTAGGGAGACGCTCTACCTCAATCACTGGTACCTTGGTAGTCATATGAGTCAGGTTGCATTAGAGAAATTTTGAGGTCAAAAAAGGGCCTCAAAACAAAGAAAATGTACTATAAAATACAACCAATCACATTCTAGTAGATGACATCATCCCCCTTGGTGAGGTGGCATTGCATGAGTTAAGAATGCTTATTTGTCAAATTTTCTATGGTGGATGAAAACACATAGTTAACCAAGGTAGTGGTGTAAGTACTTTTAAGTCATAAAATAATATTATTGTCATTTTCAAGTAAAGTACTCATAATGAATGTCTTTTCACACTTTCACATAAAATAATATTATTGTCATTTTCAAGTGAAGTACTCTTAATTCATAAAGAAAGTCCTTTCACATTTTTTTATAAAATAATATATTATCATTTTTATGTTTTTAATTTTAAATTATATATTCACTCCATTCTATTTAATAGCATAATGTCAAACTAATAAAGAATAATAATAGATTTAATAAATAATAATAATAATAATAATAATAATGCAATGTGGATTATAATAATATTATTGACATTTTACATGTAAATAAATTCTCAATTAAATTACATTATTAAATTCATGAGAAAAGTACTAAATATAAAAAGTCAACATAAAATTAAAAAAAAAAACTCTTAAAAATGTTTTTTATTATTTAATTTCATTTGCAAGTTCAAGACAAATAAATGTTAAAGGACAATACATTTTTGGGAATTTACAATGAATCTTAGTCACATCAATGTAGACTTATTTTATTAATTTTATTTCTAGTGAGTTTTGAAAAGTAACTCAACCATGGTTATTTATATTGTGCATAGAAAATAGTGTGGGAGGTGACTTGTCATATATACCTACCCCATAAAACCCCCAATTCATAATATTTTAATATATCTCATATTTTTGTAGTACATCTCTTAGGAGGCCCTTTTTTGACCTCAAAATCTCTCTAATGACCCGCACAATCTCTAATGTGCACTCTGCCACTGCACCCTGTGGTCTTCTCAAACCCAAGTTTGCAAGCAAACAATCAAACATCATTATATATTCACTTCGTACAAAAATACAAAAAAATTAAATATTCAAAACTTAAAAAGAGTATCTTACCAATGTCCCCAAACGCGGCCCCTAGTGGTAGTGGTATGTCGCAATCCCCTATGAAGTCAATCCCCTCATAGGGATAGTCGTCTATGGTGATCACCTATCACCGCCACCAGTGGAAAAACACATCAGTATATGGGGAGGCCAGTCGGCCACCCCCCTGTCGCGTCAGTACCTCCGCCCATCAGGTATGGGCAGGGTATCGGAGACTATGAGGAGGGACCTCAACCCTCAAACTAAGCCCTTAAACCCTCTCGAAGAAGAAGTTGCACATTATACTATAGAAAACAAAGTTTTTGGTCCGCCCCTGTTTGCACTCCGTCAGCTCGAGTTTCATGGAACCCAACAGTGTTGTGCACCAATCATATATCGTTGGCCTCATGCACTCGGGCACATAGAATATCAATGGCCTTGAGGCCTGATGAAGTGAAGATGATCTTGCTATCCTCACGAGAGTGAGAATGATGACCTTCATGCTTAGGCTCATTATAGACTCGATGGGGAGTTGGTTTCCCACTTTCTGGGTGCCAGTAGTACAGTACCTGTCAATATAATTAGTAATAGTGATTCCTTCCGCCATGCTACGAGACCTGAGACTCACCACCTACCCTCGGTGGCAAAAAACCAGTGATGAAATATATGTCTTCCACCTCCAACAGAAGTGGTTGTCCATCCAAGTTGAATTGTTGATCTTCTGGATCCCAATAATCCACCAATGCGGTGAGTAATCAGTTTTGGACCCTCAAACCCTCGATACTCCAAATTTTGTACAAACCACAAGCTTGCAGTGTTTTTTGCACGGACAAATCACTCCCAACCTGATGATCAACAACATCATGTTCCCTCTCTCTCCATTCTAGAACCATCCTGTGGAAAAACCAAAGTGTTTTTGATGTTAAAAACTCATAAAAAACATTTCCCACGACGTTGTATGCAGGATAATTCATGGACAGTTGCGCATATACGCGGTCAACATTTAGTTTGACCACGTACAACTAGCCCTCCACGCAGCCCGATAAATTGTAGCCCACGTACACTGCAAAATGGGTTTAATCCTTTTAAAAGGTTAAAAATTTACCATTAAAAACAAAATTGAAAACCATAGAATTGAAGAGGAGGATGAGAGCTCTTACCTAGTCCAGACGGCTTGCGATTGTGTTTCTCGTAGCTCCCAGAATCGTTGATTGAAGATCGATGGAAAAAACCACTACAAAGCACTATGTTGTGTAAAAATGACAAATGGTATGGTAAAAAATGTTTTTTTTTACTATTTATTGATTTTTCTTACCCACTTTTCTATAGTTTTTACCATTGTGAGCCATTTTGGACTAATATCTCGTTGTGAGGTACCTTTTTGAGCAGTTTCTTACGTCGAGAATGGATTTTTGAAATTTTTTGCGCTTTCGGCAGGTATTTTCTACACCAATAATATAGGTTAGGATGTCATTACGCCTGCATTGTTGCATTGACCTTATGACTATTTTCATTAACCTTAGGTGCGACCCCGCTTTTTAACTCACAAATAAACTTCATGCTGCTTTAGAAGTGTCGTTATCTGGCGGTAGGGATTTTCCGACCATGGGTGCCCTAGTTAGATCCGTTTTATGTCTTTTGGCACCCATGCAGTTGTTTCTCATTAGGATTGGGAGTCCTTTGTAGTCACACCATGACATTGTGATGAAGACTCGTACTCTACTTTATCTTTATTCCGTCCATCTCCCATAAGGACTCCCCGTTTATGTCGAGTTGTGAATGCATTGCATTATCCTTCTTTCCTTTTGAGCCTTGTGCCAGCTCTCGCTTTCTCAGTTATTAGCCATGTTCCTAATCACTTTGCCTTCCGAGCCAAACATAGCCTTAATTTATCTTTCGCAACTTGATGACCCTTTCCTTGAGGGAACACACCCCCCAAGTGCCCACATCTTGCACATGCTTCCTTGTATTGATCATAGGTATGTTCCACTGCTTGGAACTAGTTTGTTTTCCTTTGACACTCGTTTTCTCACTTTTGTACCATAAGCAATTTTATTCTTTTTCAAGCTTTAGAATATGAAAAATACAAAAAAATCATATAATTTAAAAATCCGGACGGCAAATTGTTACTACCTTCTATTGGAAGTTGTTGTGTCGCCTTTGAACAGAGCATTCATATCCACTCCATACATCATGAGTCGGGACATTAGTAGGACCTTAGGAAGTTGTACTTGTTTCTCAGATCTACCTCCACTGGTTGGTTAATCTTCCAGATATTATGGAGCCTTTGTTGATGCCTCATGCATCACAAAGTATTGTCAATATCCAGTGTTGAGTCTATGTTGCCTGAGTCTATTCATCTGCTCATGCTATTTTTCAAAGGAAGAATTGAAACTAGAGTCGAAAACTCCTCATATCTCTTGACTATCGCATGTCGACCATCCCTTATGAGTCCAGTTCACATGATGTTCGTTCAATTTCTTCCAAATCTTTCAGCGTAGCTGCTACCTCATGTTGGTTGATGGGGGATCCATTAATTCCCTCCTTCCAACGAGTCTCATTCCGTCGACTCCAACTCATTTATTCTGGAATCGAGATTTAGAGTCCGTTGAGTACCTTGAGGCTTGTAGTCATTAGTGGTAGGTTCTCTCTCCATCGACATATTGGGAATTCATTAATGTTCCCTGATCGATGGATTCATCAAGTGTTTGAACTCAACACCTCTATTCACACTCGGTGAATGTACTCTGTGGCTTGATGCCCATTTTCATTATTGGTGGGTTATCTTGTGTCTGTTAACGGTATACATCAATGACCGGTAATCCGACGATGTCACATCAGGTTCGACATCAACACCTTTATTCACTTGATGGGGCATGCACCGTAGATTATTTGTGTAGAAGACCATAGACTTTAGTGGCATTCACTATGCTACTGGTGATCGTGATTGTACTTATGAGAGATCAGTCTCATACATCGGCAGTTTGTACCATTAGTCTGCATCAACTGTTTCCTCTTCACGAGGAGACCATATATTACTGTATATGGGTCATGGCTATGACCACTCATGACATGTATTCACTATATACTTCCTATTCATGGCCATTGTATCAGATTGTTGTGTATTGTACCGATATGTATTCAAAGATATCATTGTATTATGACGAGTGGGATAATCCTTCCATTTGTGTCTCCAACAATCCACTTCTAAGATTCATAATGTATTTTGGCCATCGTAGTACCTTCTCTGATCTCACACATTAGGGGGCATCTGTTACACCGTATTTTTCCACCTTGTGAGCATTTATACTCTTTGGCTTTCCTGACCCTTTTATAGACTCAAAACCATACTTGTGCTTCTCCTTGAACCCCCTTTCCCTATTTTTCCTCTTGTACGCGAGCTACTTCAGTACACCTCGCATATACGTAGGCTGCATCACTACAACCCACGTACATCGAATTTTTGGTAAATGATAGTAAAAACTCTATTTCTCACTCCAAAAAGTGGCCATTGTGACCTTTGTCCCTCCATGTATCTTGAAACTACTCGATTCGACCTTTCACCTACCTTTGGAGGGTTATATATTGAGCTTTTATGGTGCATAGAAGGGGGAGAAAGAGAGAGCATCAAAACTCTATTGGATTTTTTCGATAGCTTGAGTCTACATCCATTGATCCTAGTTGTTGTGAACCATTTATGTTCACCTACCAAGCTCTTCCATATCTTGTTAAGGATTCTCTCTTTTACTCGTGAGTTTTTCATTGCATGGGGGATTGAAGTGGTGGAGGAACAAGTGGAGGGACCTAGTTCTTGGTTCATATGAGTTGCCGACTGGAGGTTGTATCTTGCACTTCTTGTTCATATTAATAGAAATACTCATTTTCTCGTCCAATTGATATTGTGAATGATTGTTTATTATCATTGGGTACATTTGCTTATGTATGTCATGTATTATGCTATTGTTTATGCTAACATCTTTCATATATCATATGCACTTTCTTGTGTTTATTGTTGAGACTAAGCTGTAGGTTCAAGTGTGGTGATTCGAAATCTCAGCAGGGATCTTCATCAGACATCCGGTTGAAGGCTGGTATTTTATTCCACTTCTTAGCATTTACATTTGTATATCATACATTGGGAATTGAGTTGATTTCGGGTAGTCATCTGTATGTTGTGGTCTACGCCAATCCATAGCAAGTTTTTCTCCGTAACATAGGATCATCCACAGAGATATCGACACCTCCACAAGATTCAGCTAGCTTGGAACCCACAATACCTACACACCCAACATAAGGAAGTATTCCCTTCACTACTCCACAGTCCCTCAGTCCATACCTTCCCTTCTAGTGCTCTTCAGGGCGTGCATAGAAAAGTATCCAAATCCCTTTCATATTTAGTGAGGTTACACTCTTCACTAGGTTTATCAAGCCAATTCTGATTCCTCTTCTACTCTTGGTGGATTACACCCAAATTCAAGACAAAACAATGGATATACATAATGTTAAGGTTCAATATGCTTGTTAAATTTTCAGAATTTACTTCAATCTGATCTAGGATCTTAACTGAGAGAACAACATGAACAACAAATCTACAACATATCAATCATGGACACAATAATGCAAGCACACAAGAGACACAAAGTTTACTTGGGGAAAACCATAAAGGTGAAAAACCCCAATAACTTCCTCAGAGATAGATAGAGCAATGATACAACCAAAATACAAGAGATAGTCTTCTCCTAGCAGCAGAGCCTCCTCCTCCACAAGTGCGCCACTCTCCCAAGTGTGAGTGAGAGAATAGAATATGTAAAATGAGGGAGACACACTCTCTATTTATACACTAACTTGACTTGACCTTTATTCAACTAGGTCGGCCTCAACTTAACCACTTAACATAATGTTGACTAGGCTGACTCCCGCTAGGGTGGTCTAATAACCCTTTGACCCACATGGACGACCCCCAATAGGGTGGTCTAATAACCCTTTGACCCACATGACTTATACAGGGCCCACCCCAACAAGGTGTTCTAATAACCCATCAAGTATAAGTTACGACACTTACAATATAAATGACGACACTTTCGTATAGAGGAATAATAACATCTCTATAGGAATACAACCACTTCCGTATAGAGGAATAATAACATCTCTATATGAATACAATATACATATATGTGAAATACATTCTGAAGTTACATATACATCAACACTCCCTCTTAACTAGGAAGGTATTTCTCGACACAGGTCTTCTAGCACAAGTCATCTTCTCTAGATCATCGTCACTGGATAATCGTCATCAAGTCATCATCATCATCACTATTGCTGTTATCTCAATCAATCTCTGAATCTACTCGCCATAAGAAGTTCTACAGAGCCAGTCCTTTTTCATATTGGATGTAGGCCCACCACCTGCAGGTCTTCGTCATCACTGGCCATACTGTGGAATTCTCAGGACTTATTACATGCATCACAAAACCTGGTTGCAGCATCCCAGGCTATTACGAGGACACGGCTCTACCTATAGGATCTCCCAAGAGCACATTACATGTGACCCATCACAAAACCTGGCTGAAGCATCCCAGGATGTTACGAGCACACAGCTCTACCTGTCGGATCTCTCGGGAGCACATTACATGTGATCTCACCACAAAACCTGGCTGAAGCATCCCATGTTGTTACGAGTACACAGCTCTACCTGTTGGATCTCCCAGAAGCACATTAAATGTGGTCCACCACAAAACCTGGTTGAAGCATCTGAGGCCTTTTTCATCCTGTCCAGATCTCCCAGGAGCAAATTACATGTGGTCATAGCAAAACCTGGCTGAAACATCTGAGGCCTTTTTCATCCTGTCCAGATCTCCCAGGAGAAAATTACATGCCATAGGACAAAACCTTGCAAGAGCATCTCAGGATGTTACGAGTACACAACTCCGACCTGAAGATCTCCCAGGGCACAAATTACATGCCCTCCCAGAGCAATGTCTCGAAAGAGCATCCCAAGCTGTTATGGGTACGCAACTCCGACCTATAGGATCTCCCAGACATGCTCATCTGCACAACCTGATCCATGACCACAAAGTATCATCCTAATACTCACCATACATCATCCTGATGTACACATGATCATCCTGATCATCATCACTGCAACATCTTGCTGCATGTCATCTGGAGAAGCTCATCATCCATGATCACCCTAATCATACAATGCATCCATCTAATGCACACCATGTATCTACCTGATACATATCATCATACACAGTGTATCCACCTGATACATAGATACATGATCCACACAATGTATCCATCAACATACATGATATACCTGATCATACCTGATACATATCAATATACATGATCTGCCTTATCATACAATGTATCCACCTGATACATATACAAATACATGGTCCAAGCATCCAACATGATGCATATACACAATACATACAAATGATCCAACCAATCATATCTAGCATCCAACATGATGCGTACATACATATAAATGATCCAACTGATCATATCCAGCATCCAACATGATGCACACATACATATACATATAAATGATCCAACTGATCATATCCAGCATCCAACATGATGCACACATACATATAAATGATCCAACTGGTCATACAAAGAAGAAACTAGAACATCATCCTGATGCTCATCATCCAGCACTTACATCCACAGCCATGTGAAGAATTCTCCTTCCAACATGCTTGGAATGGCTTTAGCAAATGTGTCCATCACTTCTTCCTCGAAGTGTCATCAATCTGAAGAACACCACGCCTCTCCCTGAACTACTTGAACTTCACCCTGGCTAGTGGCTTCGTAACCACATCTGCAATCTGCTCATCCATCGCAATGTACAGGAGCTTCACAGCTCCTATCTGCACCATATCCCTGATATAGTGATATTTGATATCTATGTGTTTTGACCTGTCATGAAACACTGGGTTCTCGGACAGCTTCACACAACTCTAGTTATCACAAAAGATACCAGTAGCATCCAACGGGAGATCAAATAACTCAGGCAGTAACTTCCGTAGCCATACTGTCTCACAACTAGCTAAACAGGCTACAACATACTCTGCCTCAGCTGTACTCAGTGCTACGTAGGACTGCTTCCTGTTGAACCAAGAGATCACACCTGATCCCATATTGAAGCAACACCCATATGTTCTCTTCCTATCTGCAGCACTAACTGCCCAATCTGAATCAACATAACCCTGCAGGTTAAACTTTTGATTCGCTTCATATTTGAGCCCATAATCCACTGTACCCTTCAGGTACCTTAGAACATGCTTTACAGCAACCAGGTGAACACTCCTTGGATCCGTCAGGAATTGGATCAATGTGTTCACTGCAAAGAAAATATCTGGTCTCGTGTTCGTCAGGTACATCAAGTACCCAATCATCTGACGATGCATAGAGACATCAAACAGCTTAGATGAAGCATCACAAAGAAGCTTAAGATTCGATGCCATAGGTGTGGCCATGGCCTTGCAATCCATCATCCCGAACCTCTTCAGGATCTCTACTGCATACTTCCCTTGTCCAAGGAAGATTCCATCTACACTCTGCCACACCTCCATGCCAAAAACAAATAGTGCATCATCCCCAAGTTCTTCATCTCGAACTCGGAAGCAAGCTTCCACTGTGTGTCGACAATCAATCTATCTTCACCTGTAACAAACAGGTTATCCGCATACAAAAGTAGTATCACTGTCTATCCTACCATACCAAGTTTTGCACACATATATGACTACACCATGTTGTCTTGAAATTCATCTGGTGTATCTTCTATTTCATCACTTTTATATTTCTCTATGCTTCCATCTGTAGCATGCTTGATCTGATAGTTCCATTTGGAAGTCACAACAGACTTCCCTTCAGCTCTTGGGACCGCATCCTAAACATCGTTCTTCATGATTGACGGATCATGGCATTCTTCCCGTATCTTGGGAACTTCAATATCTTCAATAGATAATTTTCTTGCTTGAACAAATGTTGTAGTCCTTCTTTTGTAGGTGATGGTATACGATCTTTCCTACACAACAAGTTAAATTGCATGATTAGAAAACATCTCATAGTTTTCAGAACAAATTCTTACACATATGGAAATATGTCAGACAGTCATGCAATTATCTTAGTCAATGCTTCAATACAACATTTATCCATATTCCGTAACTTTATAGATGCCTTCCAATCTCTACCAGAACATTGTTAAGAGTGTGCACAATTCCCAACATGTCAGCAAAGAGGTTTCATTCTAGATAAGTAGCAATGGAATGTTGTATAGTGCCATAGGCCACTTACCCATGCATATTAGTAGTATACTGTTCATCAATGCAACTATTCTAATATGCATAATACACAACCTAATTCTAGGAACATCATTATATACATTATTGAACAGTATTATTTAAACAATAAAATATGCAAGTAATGACAATTCAAATACTTATCTTTGTTTGTTTGTTGGGTTGACTCCCTCCCAGTCTTTGCTTCTTTTCTGCAACTTCATTCTTATGTGGATTGTGAGAAGTGGTCAACTCCCTCTGAATATCTGCATCCTTGCAGAAACCACTGAAGTGTGCTCCTTTGCTTTCTTGCAGGAACAACTAGAGTGTGATCCCTCTTGATCTTTGCTTCCTAGATTACCTATCCTTGAACTTACATCCATCCTTAATCACTATGCATGCTTATTAGTATCATCATTGTGTTATCCTTGAGGTCTCATACATAATCACACATTTATTAGTATAATCTTAATACTATCAAAACACAATAATCTTAAACATGTATATTCATGATCATTCACAGATAATAAACATTAGTATTCAAGGTTTCAGGGAAGTCTTCTTTTACTCATGCATATTCTTATTTGATCATAGGAATCTTCTAATTAGTTAAATCATCAATGCATAAACCCGTGATTACTCAGACCTATACCTTCATGATTCTTCTGGTTAGTCATATCATCAATTATGGTAAGAAACATAATATGCATACAACCATGACTATTCAAACTTATGACTTCATGAATAATCATTATCAACAACACAACAATATAAGATCCTAACACAAGGTAGGATTCTAGCTTGATATAGGAAAAACATACCTGGATTAGCTTGCTAGCTAGTTATGTCTAACATACCCGCATAATGTCTTCTGGTTCTCTTCAGTGACTTGTGCTAGTAACCTGCATGTCTCATAAGTTAACCATTGTAGAACCAAGTTATACATACCTCGAAAGTAGATCTTGTATGTGATCCATGACAACGGATGAATCTGTCTTCATGTCACCATGAGCATATGTTCTTGAAGTAGAACATGATTTGAATTTCTTGGTGTACCTTTTGTGTTAGCAAACAACATAAACCTCATACAACATCATAATGCATTAGTACAATCATAAGTGTCAAAACCTTAATCAATGAATATCTTCTATTAAGGAGATACGACAAGTCCAATAATTAATCAAGATTGTACTATAATGATATGAAGACAAACATATGATAAACTTAACCATGAAACATACCTGTCAATATTGCTTGTAATCTTCTTATGGAAGGCCTTAGCCTCATCTCCCTCTGAGACAGGAACTTCTTCACTTATGCAGGTGACCAATCCATCTTCTTCTAGGATTAACCCAATCCACTTGATTTGTAAGAGTTGGACCTGGAGCTGGATTAGGGTCTGTCAAAGAAACCCCAAAAATTCAAACTTTGAATTTCAAACTTCCGAAAGGATAGAAATATGCACCTTGATGAGCTGATCAAGTTGGTATATTCAGAATTTGAAAACTGCAAAGTTTCACCCCTCGAAATTGCCTTTTAGATTTACGGATTCACTTGGGAGGACCCTTAATTAGGTTTTGAGTTTCCTGGAGATTCACCCAACCAAAATATTTGATTCAAAACTCTAATCTTCTATTTTTCTGAGGAGCTTCCATCCGTGGTCACAGATTTCCAAAATTCCAATTTTTGCAAAAGCCCTAATTTTCCATCTTTCCGATCAAAGTCCCGAACTGGGGTTTGATCAAGCCCGGCCTTCTTCCCAACCAAAAAATCTGATCTTGGTCTCTAA
The DNA here is from genome assembly GCA_027924585.1 of Larix kaempferi. Taxonomy (NCBI): domain Eukaryota; kingdom Viridiplantae; phylum Streptophyta; class Pinopsida; order Pinales; family Pinaceae; genus Larix; species Larix kaempferi. The sequence continues at coordinate 4,530,876 of BSBM01000841.1, forward strand.
ATTTCGATTTTGATGACTAGCATCCAGCCGTGGTCTCTGATTACAAAAATTCCAACTTTCTCCGAAGCCCTAAATTCCGGAAGCCATGAATGAAGGTACTAAAAAATAATTATGTTTTGACAAAAATATGTACTTGATTGTTTCTGTTGTAACTCCGAATTTTTTGACCCACAGGGTCTGAACAATTTTTTTGAGATAGACCAACCTGTTATCTTTCCATCCCGACAGGTCTGACCTCAATTGGATTCTCTAAGAGAGAGTTATTCCAAGTGTCGCAACATGACCTGTTTATGGGATAATATAGGAGAGCGAACTTGTACGGTGTGCCACGTGTCACTGGTTCAACTTCGGCCTTTGAAAAATTTTCCTGAGATATTACAGTCTGTGCACTACCTGTCACTTTTTACGAAATTTAATTTGGAGCTTTTTATCCCAATTTATGACCTTTTTCCCAAGGTCACTTGGTTTTGACTCAGATCTGGAAGAGGCAGAAACCCTAGATTGTACAGATCATAAATCCCAAAGTATAATGAATTAGAGGTTTTCCTTTGGACACAAGGTACATGGGGATCGGATATTCAACCTGTAAAAATTTTAGATCCGAAAACTTCGCCAAAACATATTTATAGCGAAAGTGCTACGATGACTAGTTTTGCTATATCAAGCCCTAGCATCGTAAGTGCAACAAGTGTCATACATGCCATATCATGCCTTCTTTCAGGAAAGCTCTGATACCATGTTAAATTTTCAGAATTTACCTCAATCTGATCTAGGATCTTAACTGAGAGAACAACATGTACAACAAATCTACAGCATATCAATCATGGAAACAATAATGCAAGCACACAAGAGACACAGAGTTTACTTGGGGAAAACCATAAAGGTGAAAAACCCCAATAACTTCCTGAGAGATAGATAGAGCAATGATACAACCAGAATACAAGAGATAGTATTCTCCTAGCAGCAGAGCCTCCTCCTCCATAAGTGTGCTACTCTCCCAAGTGTGAGTGAGAGAATAGAATATGTAAAATGAGAGAGACACACTCTCTATTTATACACTAACTTGACTTGACCTTTACTCAACTAGGTCGGCCTCAACTTAACCACTTAACATAATGCTGACTAGGCTGACTCCCACTAGGGTGGTCTAATAACCCTTTGACCCACATGGCCGACCCCTAGTAGGGTGGTCTAATAACCCTTTGACCCACATGACTTATACAGGGCCCACCCCAACAAGGTGTTCTAATAACCCATCAAGTATAAGTTACGACACTTACAATATAAATGACGACACTTCCGTATAGAGGAATAATAACATCTCTATAGGAATACAACCACTTCCGTATAGAGGAATAATAACATCTCTATAGGAATACAATATACATATATGTGAAATACATTCCGAAGTTTCATATACATCAACAATGCTAAGATAGAAAATATCAGTATTACATTCCATTTCACAACAATAGCATATACAGGATCACTGAAAGAACAACAAGCACAAGAGAAACACAAGAGAAACAGATTTATCCTGGGAAACCCTCATGGGGTAGAAAACCCAGCAAATATTCCTCAATATAAATGACCATCAAATACAAAGATGTAATCTCCAAACATGAGCTCCTTCTCCTCCATTGTAGATCTCTCTCTCTCCTATGATATTTTCACAAGTGAGTGAATGTGTGTTAAATGAGGAACACACCTCCTCTATTTATACACAACTCCAACTTGAATTTTACACTAACTAGGTTGGCCCCAACTTAACTACTTAACATAATGTGATAGGGAAGACCCCACTAGGGTGGTCTAATAACCCTTTAACCCACATGACTCATACAGGTCCGACCCCACTAGGGTGTTCTAATAACCCTTTAACCCACATGACTCATACAGGGCTGACCCAACTACGGAAGTCTACTAACCCAAGTTACCACATTCTCCACGGAGGAATAAAACATCTCCAGATATACAATAGGGTCTCCACGGAGGAATGAAACATCTCTGGAATGATAAAGTACAAATATGATATTCTTAGAAGTTACAATATCTCAACACTCCCCCTTAACGAGAAGGATATTATAACAACATCTGCAAGAGCAAGGAGTCATCAAATACATGATACATCTATAAATCATTGGAAGCTTTCTTCATACATCATCAGTAACTCAAACAGTTACTAGAACATCTTCAATACTGTAACATCAACATCTTCAGTACTGAGTCTTCATCTTCTGCAGCACTCGATCAGCTACAGCATCATCATCATCTGGTTCACAACCTCATTGTCTGGATCTACCGATCAACATCATCATCTGGATCTCTCGATCAACAACCTCATCGTCTGGATCTACCGATCAACATCGTCATCTGGATCTCTTGATCAACAGCCTCATCGTCTAGATCTACCGATCAACAACATCATCATCTAGATCCTCTCAATCAACAACACCGACATCTCGATCCTCTCGATCAACAGCATCGTCATCTGGATCCTCTCGATCAACAACATCGTCATAGCAGCATACTCTGCAATGCACCTGATCCTATTATGGGATGATCAATCCATCTCACTTTAGGACATAGGTCCAAGGATGATACAATCCTGATCCACTTATGGGATGATCAATTCCTCTCATTTTAAGACATCTCTCATGTCCATGGACAATGCAATCCAGATCAACTTACATGATGATTAATCCTTATCACTTTAAGACATCTCATCATGTCTAGGGATGATGTAATCCCGAATCAACTTACAGGATGATTAATCCTTATCACTTTAAGACACCTCACCATGTCTAGGGACTATGCAATCCCGAATCAACTTACAGGATGATTAATCCTTATCACTTTAAGACACCTCACCATGTCTAGGGACGATGCAATCCCGACCACAGTGCCAGTCCTTTTTCATACTGGATGTGACCTAGATTAAATCTAGGATTTTACCACCTGTGAATGATCACCTGCTACTGCACTTGAGCAATCGAGGACAGAACATTACATCATTATAGGACCTGCGAATGATCACCTGTTACTACACTGAGCAGTCCAGGAGCGCACATTACATCATTCCAGTCAACCACAGAGCCAATACTATTTCAATGGGGGCGTGACCTAGATCAGTTCTAGGATTTATAACCACAGAGACAATACTATTTCAACTAGGGTGTGACCTAGATCAAATCTAGGATTTACAACCTATGAATGATCACCTGCTAATCCAGGAGCGAACATTACATCATTACAGGTTTTGTGAATGATCACCTACTGCTATGCTAAGAAGTCCAGGAGAGCACATTACATCATTCACCAACATCTTTCTCGAAGACAAGAGTCTACGGATCAATTCAGGGACTAAATTCCAGAGATGATACAATCCCTCTTGTCCACTAGGGACCATTCATCGACCTCATCGTCGGTATAGGTATCCTCATAATCGAACTCATCGTCGGAACAGGTATCCTCATCATCGATACAAGTATCCATATCATCTATACAATATCCTCATCATTGATACAATATCCTCATCATTGATACAGTATCCACATCATAATCGACCATATCACTCCCCCTTTCGAGGAGGGTCCTTCTAAACGACATCAATCTTGTCTCTGAAATACTCAAACTTTACTCGAGACAGAGGTTTGGTCAATACATCAACAACTTGTTCGTCAGTGCTCACATACTCGATCTTGATAGCTCCTTTCTGTACCATATCCTGTATATAAAAATATTGGATCTCTATGTGCTTTGACTTATCATGGAACACTGGATTCTCTGTCATCTTGATACAACTCTGGTTGTCACATAGGATCACAGTGGGGTCCATCTCTAAGTCAAACAGTGCTCATAACAATTTCTAAAGCCATATCGCTTCACAACTAGTAGAGCAAGCAGCTATATATTCTGCTTCAGCTGTGTTGAGAGCCACACTAGACTGCTTCCTGCTAAACCATGAGATCATGGCAGATCCCAGACAATAACATCCACCCGATGTGCTCTTCATGTCTGATACACTTCCTGCCCAATCAACATCTGTGTAGCCATACAATATGAAGTCATGATCTCCAAGACAACATAGACCAAAGTATATCGTACCCTTTAGGTACCTCATCACATTCTTTGAAACTATCAAGTGAACATGCCTAGGTTCTGCTAGGTACTGACTCAAGCTGTTCATAGCAAAGCATATATCTAGCCTGGTATTCGTCAGATACATCAATGACCCAATAATCTGTTTGTACAGAGTCACATCCACTAACTCTGATGAGTCATCATCTAACAACTTCAAGTTGGAATCCATGGGAGTAGCATGGATTTACATTCCAGCATATCAAATATTCTCAAGATTTCCACAGCATACTTTCCCTGGTTGAGAAATATTCCTTCTAGGCCTTGCTATACTTCCAGACCTAGGAAGTAATGCATTAATCCGAGATCTTTCATCTCAAATTCTGTAGCTATCTTCTTCTTGCTTTTCCATGATCTGTTTCTCATTCCCTGTCAGAAAGAGATCATCCACATACAGTAATAGTATGACAGGTTCATCATCCATAACCTTAAGGTAAAGGTTAGGATCAACTTTACTTTTGGTAAATCCCAAGCTTGTCAAGAAGCTATCAATTCTCCCTATGTGACTGAGCATCATTCACACTCTGCATTGAGTGATCTTCTGCATATATATCCGTGCCATCTCCTGTTAGATGGTTCTACTGATATGAACCTCAAGATCATTCGAACTCTCTGGTGAGTTCCTTCTTGAATCCATCTAAGAGAAGAATGCCATCTGTATATAGACACCATATTCAACCTTGTAGAAAAGGTTTAAATCCACATCACCCATGGTGATCATTAAGCTCATCAAATGACTATCGATCCTGGGTACCCGTACAGAACTTTATTCAATTGAATTCCTGGGAGTTTTCTCGATTCGCACTTCTTCTTCAATTACACCATTAAGAGAATGGTCTTATCTAGCCACTTGGAGAAAACATCTCGTCATGATCCTCTTCCTCTTTCTAAGAGAATCTTCTAGCCACGAGCCTTCTATAGTATGTTTGATTTGTAAGTCTTCTTGTTGAACATCCATCACTTGTTCATTTTTCATCATTCTTCATGATCTTTCCTACAAATCAAAGTTAATTACATGATTAGTAATACTTAAAAATCATCAAATCATGTTGACATGATAACCTATTATGCATACAGATATGATTCACATAGTTATGCAACTATCTTGACCAATACTTTGGCACAACACTTTTCCATATCCTGTATGCATACAATGGCTATCTAGATGCCTTCCATCTCTACCAGAACATACTATCAAGAGCATGCACAACTCTCATCATGTCAACAAAGAGGTTTCATTCTAGATAAACAATAATGGAATGTTTGTCCAACTAACCTATCATATGCATATTAGTAGTATATTGTTCAATGCTATATGAAAGCTTACACTATGCATGATATATTCTAGGAATACAAATATGCATACAATTATTACGAGCAATATCATTAACTATTTAGAGATTCAAATATCAACTCAAATACTTATATTTTATGTTTGTGTGGTTGCCTCCCGCTTGATCTCTATGATAGCATCATGATTATAAGTCTTTGAACTTCTATTCATTATGTACCACTATGCATGCTTAAGTGTGCACTAGTGTCATCCTCATGATCTCATACATAAACATACATTCATTAGTATAATCTCAATACTATCAAAACATTATGGATGGTCATGATCATTTCATACACAAGTATACTTACCTAATATCCTAACACAAGGTAGGATTCTAACTTGATATAGGAAAACATAACTGGATTATCATTCTTGGTTATGTCTTAACATACCCAAACAATATCTTCTTTGTTCTCTTCAATGATTTAGAGACCTTGTGCTAGAACCTGCATATCTCATAAGTTAAGCATAGTAGAACAAAGTCATACATACCTCGTAAGTAGATCTTCTATGTGGTCAAATACTATGGATGAGTCTTTGTCTTTATGTCATCATGGTCATAGAACTCGATTTGTCTTTCTTGATGTACCTGTATCTTGTTAGAAGACAACATCATCCTCATACAACACCACAAGTGCATTAGTACAATCATAAGTGTCATAACCCTAATCAATGAATGTCTTCTATCATTCACATGCATTCATTATTAAACAATCATAATTGTACTAACCTTAATAACATGAAGACAAACATATTATGAACTTAATCAAGAATCAGATCTTCAAAACATACCTATATTTCTTCAAGTCATACTTGTGAGGATTGCTTGTAGTGTTATTATGTAAGGCCTAAGACTCATCTCCCTCTGGAACTGGAACTTATTCACTTATGCAGGTGTCCAATTCATTCTCTTCTAGGATTAGCCCAATCCACTTTGATTTGTTGAAACTGGATCTGGAGTTGGATTAGGGTTTGTTAGAGAAACCCTAAAAATTCAAACTTTGAATTTAAAACTTTTGAAAGTATGGAAAGATGCACCTTGCTGAGCTGATCAAGCTGGTATACTTCATTTTTGAAATCTCCAAAATTTAACCCCTCAAAATTGCCTTTAAAACTTCCAGATCTTCTGGACAGTATCCCGAACTAGGGTTTGATGAAGCCCGATCTTCTACCCATCTAAAAGGTTCAATATTGTGTTCTAAACTTCGATTTTTCTGAGGAGCTTCCAGCCGTGGTCACAGATTTCAAAAACTCCAATTTTTGTAGAAGCCCTAATTTTCCACCTTTCCGATCAAAATCCCGAACTAGGGTTTGATCAAGCCCGACCTTCTTCCCAAAAATTCGATATTGGTATCTAAATTTTGATTTTGATGAGGAGCATCCATCCATGGTCTCTGATTCCAATAATTTCAACTTTCTCCGAAACCCTAATTTCCCACAGCAATGATGATCCACAAATGAAGGTGCTCAGAATTCAATTATGTTTGGACAAAAATATATGCCATATTGTTTCTGATGCAAATCCAAAATTATGAATCGACAAGGTCTGAAACTTCGACCTATGGTAGTCTGACCTATCTTCTTTCCAACCCCATAGGTCTTACCTCAAATGGATTCTCTGAGAGAGAGTTATTCCAAGTGTCGCAACGTGACCTATTTATGGGATGAAATAGGAGAGTGAACGTTTATGGCGTGCCATGTGTCACTGGTTCAACTTCAGCCTTTGAAAAAATTACCTGTGAAACTATAGTCTGTTCACTTTTTATGAAATTTCATTTGGAGCTTCCTAGCCTGAGATATGGCCTTTTTTCCTAGGTCACCTGTTTATGACTGAGATCTGGAATAGGCAGAAACCCTAACTTGTACGGATCATAAATCACAAAGTACAATGAATCCTAGGTTTTCCTTTGGACACAAGTTACAGGGGGATGTTATCTACAACCTGTAAATTTTTCAGATCCCGAACCTTCACCAAAATGGATTTATAATGAAAGTGCCACTATGACTGGTTTTTGCTATATAAAACCCTAACTTTCAAATTGTCGCAAGTGAGACAAGTGTCATAAGTGCCATGCATTGCCTTTCTTCAAGCTAGCTCTGATACCATGTTAAGATTCAATATTCCAAGACAAAAAATATCAGTATTACACTCCATTTCACAACAATAGCATATACAGGGTTACTGAAAGAACAACAAGCACAACATAAATACAAGAGACATAGATTTATCCCGGGAAACCCTCATGGGGTAGAAAACCCAACAAAGCTTCCTCAATATAGATGAACAACAAATACAAATATGTAATCTCCAAACATGAGCTCCTTCTCCTCCATTACAGATATCTCTCTCTCTCTTATGTGAGTTTCACAAGTGAGTGAATGTGTATTAAATGAGGAACACGCCTCCTCTATTTATACACAACTCTGACTTGACTTTTACACTAACTAGGTCGGCCCGAACTTAACTACTTAACATAATGTGACAGGGCCGACCCCACTAGGGTGGTCTAATAACCCTTTAACCCACATGACTCATACAGGGCCGACCCCACTAGGGAAGTCTAATAAGCCAAGTTACCACATTATCCATGGAGGAATAAAACATCTCCGGATATACAATAGGTTCTCCACGGAGGAATGAAACATCTTTGGAATAATAAAGTTCAAATATAATATTCTTAGAAGTTACAATATCTCAACACATAACTCAAACCACAACATTCTCTCCCACACACAGTAAGAACATATGTTGGGTATATCAAAACGTTTTTAACTATGGGATTCACAAAACACGGTTTCCATGTGTATTCTGAAATCATGGGCACCCAAAACTGATTGTTAGAGGGGAAATCGACCCTTGGTGAACAAAATCGATTTTACAGTAGGTATATGGGAATTAAAGGGGAAAAAACAACCTTTATGGACCCCCAAATTGTGACTCCCTTCCTCCCAATCATTCTGAAACACAAAAACGACTTCCCAGCTATGGAAAATGAGGGAATGCTCAGCAAAAACATGGAGGAAAACGCCCATCAAGGTCATACTGCGTGAGAGAGAAAAACCCATGCATGAATAATGGCTTGGGAAGCAATTTCGTGGGTGTTTTATTGCCCAAGAATCCAAACACGATTTTCAAAATTGATGGCTTTCCCATACACGAAATGGAACATCCATACTCTCCATTTCCCAAAACAATAACTACCTCAACCAACTCTTGGAAGAATTAAATGATTGGGTACAAGGGTCAAAATGGGTAGTTGATGGTTTATGGGTTCTCTCATTGACACTTGGCTTGACGCTATTAGATAAAGGGTTTAAATATTTTCCCTCCCTATTCCTTGTAAAAATCATGCCCCCATACTCTTGTTGCATTGCATAGCTAGTTGTGGGTATTTTATTAAATACATATTTACATGATATTTGTAATTTCTATTGTGCCTGGATAGCATGCAAACCATATGCATCGATTTTTAATTGTTGATACATAAAATGATAAATCTATGGAAGGACCTTGGCCTTGAGCTCCCCATCACAATTTTTATAACGATTTTTACATCATCTACATGTTTAAGGTAACGGGTTCAAAATCAGGGTGTTACAATGAAGTTAATTTATGTAAACATTTGTTTTACAACAATACAATGACCCTTAAGAATTTGTTTTTTATGGTGTATTTTGAGGGACATTACAACTGACAATTGATAATAGAGGAGAATTCCATAGTAAGGTGTTCGACCATTTCTACAGACAACACGATATAGCTCGACAAAACACAACTCCATACACACCTCAACAAAATGAATTTGTTGAAAGAATGAATAGAATATTGATGGGGAAATGAAGGAGCATGCTCAGTGGTGCAATTATCGCACAAGAAGTATGGGAAGAAGAATTCAACATGACATGTTACTTGGCGAATAGGTCGCCATCGATGAATCTGGTCGACAAGGCGACATATGAGGCATGGGATAGTAAGAGGCTCTCTCTTACACATCTCAAAGTCTTTGTATGTGATGTCTTTGTGTGTGCATGTTTCAAAGGAGAAAAGAAGAAAACTCGAAAGCAAGTCCAAGAAATGCATCTTCATTGGGTACAAGGATGGAATGAAATGGTATAGGTTGTGGAATCTAGTTACAAGGAAGGAAATCTATAGTAGATATGTGATCTTAGATAATTTGTAGGTACTTATAGGGTTGAAGAGGTCAGAAGAGAAAAAGAACCAGAAAAGCAAGAGTTTGAAATAAACGATGAATATCTGGATTTAGATGAGTCGACTGAATCTGACGATGGGGTGGAACAACAAACTTTAGTCTTCAATAGGTTTGGTCGAGTAAAGAAACAACCCAAAATATATAGTCCACCATAATTTTGTTTTTCTTTTGCATTATCTGCCATAGAAGGTGATCCCAGGTTAGTCCAAGAAGCGGTTGACTTGATAGATGGTAAACTTTAAACAAGGGCTATGGGAGAAGAAATGGAGTCCTTAAGGAAGAATAAAACATGGGATCTGGATGTGTTTCCAAATGGAAGGAAACTCATCAAAAATAAGTGGGTATTTAAGAAAAAATTGAATGCACCAGGATAGGTCGAGAAGTATAAGGCTCAAATGGTAGAAAAGGGGTATTCCCAAGTTGAGGGAGTCAAATTTGGTAATATTTGTTCTCTCATTACAAAGTTAACTTCCATTAAGAAACTAATGAATTTAGCTACAACATTTGATCTTTAAATAGAAGATATGGATGTGAAGACAACATTATTTAGGGTGATCTTGAAGAAGACGTTTATATGAAGCAGTCTGAGGGTTTCAGATTGAAAGGAGAGAAGGAGTTGATCTGCAAGCTCAAGAAGTCTCTCTATGGTTTAAAGCAATCACCTAGGATGTGGTACCAGAAGTTTGATATGTATATCCAGATGCTAGGATTTGTGAGAAGTCAGGTTGATCACTGTGTGTATAGTAAGAAAGTCGGTGATCACTTTATATATGTAATTTTGTATGTCAACGACATGTTGTTGGTCGAAAATAACATGCATCTAATCAAGGAGGTGAAACTATAGTTGTCATCCAAGTTCAACATGAAGGATCTCAATGCAACTCATTTCATTCTTGGAATTGAAATAAATAGAGATCGAACAGATAGAAGGCTCTGGTTAAGTCAAAGTAAATATGTTGAGACAATTATAAAACACTTCAACATGCATGACTGAAAACTGGTTAAGTTCCATATTCATGTAGGAGTTAAATTATTTGTTAAACAATGTCCTAAGACACTGGAAGAGATAGAGTACATTACACATGTGGCCTATGTTAGTGCTATTGGTAGTATGATGTATGAAATGGTATGTAATCGACCTGATATTGCCCAAATAGTGGGAGTATTGAGTAGATACACATCGACAACTTGAAAAGAGCACTGGACCGCAATCAAGAGAGTATTCAGGTATCTGTGTGGCACAATGGATTATGCAATCTGCTACCAAGGAAAACTTGAAACTAATAAAACAACAATTGTACATGGCTTTGTCAAATCCAATTGGGTTAGAGATGTCGATTGTAGAAGGTCAACCAATGGATATGTTTTCAAATTATTCGGTGTGGTAGTAAGTTGGATGAGTAGGAGGCAGTCGAATTTTGGCACTGTCGACTACTAACGTTGAATACATGGAAGCCACTCATGCAAGCAAAGATGCACTCTGGTTGAAAAGATTGTGTTTAGAGGTTAGTTTCAAACATCATGTTGTTAGGTTAGATTGTGATAATCAAAGTATAATATTCCTTGCAAAGAACCCAACATATCATTCAAATACAAAGCATATTGATATAAAGTACCATTTTGTGAGAGAAATGGTGGAGAACCCAAAAGGTTTGTTGGAAAAGGTAGACATGGTGAAGAATAATTTAGATTCACTAATAAATTCTGTGAGCACCAAGAAGTTTACTTGGTGTAGGGAATCAATGGTCCTTCAGGCATGGTCAAGTGAATTGAAGTTATGAATCTCCCGTTAATGTAAAAAAAATAACAAATGGGAGAATGTTGGGTGTGTTATATTATTTGCATGGAAATAGATGGTCGAAGTTGGTAGTCGACTAGTTAACAAGTCGTTTGGAATTGAAGTCAATAGACAGTGGAAGTCTGGTCGAGTGGTTGACTAGAATAGTTGCTTGGTTGACGAGCATAAATCGGGAAGGAATTCAATGAACACTTGGATGATAAGAATCTAAACTCATGGTCAACCAAAGTTGACTCAATCAAGTTGATTGTAACATAATAACTAAAAATTGTTAGGAAGTTATTGTAAAATTAGTCACGGAAAATCTAATGAACAAGTAAATCAATCACAACAGATGAACATAGAAAATATGGTGTAAAACTATGCAAAACATGCATCAGTGCTCAATATCCCAGTAAGGGTGAATGCTTACAGTAGAATACAATTTGACAATGACAGAGCAATTCGAATTGCCTAGGGAGGTCATTCGAATCACTGAATAGAATAGCTTGACTCCAACTAGGAGTCCTCATCATCAATCAGTGGTGGTCATCAATGCACAAGAACCAGTCATCCAGGTGTCAATCTGAGTCTAACTGAGTGTAACATGTGTAACTGAAGTGTGTAGCACTGATATAGGTAAGTGGGCTCAGTGGAGGGCGCATGGGAGGCTAACTAAAGTCAGAACAAGTCATCTAGTCAATCTGGAGGTCCAACGGAGTGAAACAGTCAGGCGGGAGTGAAACTAGCCTCAAATCATGGAGAATTGGAGCTAACTGAGTGTAACTGAAGTGGAACTGCAGTGGTAGGTGAAGAAGTACGCCCTTTTCTGGCAGTAGGTGAGAAGTGGGCGCCTTCCTGACTAGGAGGGCTAATGAACTGATGTAAGAAGCTCCCGGGTGCTAGAGTAAGGTGGCTAAGGTGATGGAGGCATCAACCTGGTGACTGGGATGCATGCAAAGTGCATGCAAACCCTAGAATTTGCATGCAAACCCTAATTGCATGCAAGATCCTGAAAAAGATGATGTGGATATCTGAACACCCCCCCTTAAGCTAGACTATGATGTGCAAAAAATAATAATGTGGGGCCCTGGTAACTGAGACCAAAGGTCACCCCAATACAATAATCCAAAACTAATAACAGTCAATAAACCGAGGAAATGGGGAAAACCTCATGGGAAAAATACCCCCCCTCAAAATAGACTATAGAACACCAAAAGATTTAACTGCTCCAAAATCAAGTTGATATGTCTGGAGGTATCTTACTCTTGGGAGTAAATGGATCATGCTCCAAAAACATGTGCTTGAATTCTTCATCAGTGGATGCAAGCAAATGTGGAGACTTTAAGAACTTGCTCATCATACCGAAAATGGAGAGAACAAATCTGAAAATATGAGGATGATCCTGGAACTTGTTATTTGAACCAAGTGAGGTAGGAATAGCTTCCATCGGATCAAATAGATCTTGAAACTTGAACTTCTTATCAATAGAAGTTAAATCAGTTCCAAAAATAGATGAATGGTTTCTTGAGATCTCCTTTGAACCAACAAGGGTGAGATCAAAACCAAAATCAGAAAAAGGTGCATGAGAATTGAACTCAAGCGAATGGTAGTGCTCTTCATCTTCATTAAAAATATGAGAAACTTTGCAAATGATAGAACATAAGTGTATAGGAGGCATGCAATCAAGGAGGACAAATGCTTCACCTCCAAAATCATATTTTACCTCCAAAACTTCAAGTAGATCATTATTATGCATGCCGGCAAACTCATGTGAAAGAGAGGATTCAAGAACCTCTTCAGAATCTAGAGTATGAGCTAGTTTATCTTGCTTAGAATTTGAAATAGAAGACTTTGAGAGAGTGAGTTTTGAATCTACAGTTTCTTCTTCATCTTGAACAATTTTTGAGGCCAACACATGATCAGAAAGAACACATAAGGAGATCTCACTGGGCTTGTTCTCCAAAAGGCTAGCATGATCCTCTTCTTCCTGCTTTCCAAATTCTGTGTCAAGTTGGACCCATAGATCACTTGGATTTTCAGCAGTCTTACTGAGGTAGCGCATACAAGGAGGCATAGCAAGACATATTGCTCCAAAAGCTCTGTCACAAGCATTGAGCCAATCATTCTCCTCTTCATCGGAATCAAAATCTCTTGTATTACCAATGCACATATCAAAAAGACATTGTCTCTTCAAGAATGCAATCATCTTTGGTTTCCATTCATCATAGTTGAATGGAGTAAGAATATTTTGTGAAGAAGAAGTATCCATCTTTGCATTAGAAAATGCACATGGAGAAGTAAGAAACCTGCAAATCACACACAAACAAACACTATGTTTTCAACCTTGCATGCACATGAGAGAATGCACACCAGATTTTGCATGCCGCTGCTGAAATATATTGGTGAGCAATTCACTCAATCTTCATGTAGAACACCTACAGAAAAGAAGTCTTGTCCCTGCCATGGCTCTGATACCATGTAAAATTAGTCACAGCAGATCTAATGAACAAGTAAATCAATCACAACAGATGAACATAGAAAATATGGTGTAAAACTGTGCAAAACATGCATCAGTGCTCAATATCCCAGTAAGGGTGAATGATTACAATAGAATACAATTTGACAATGACTGAGAAATTCGAATTGCCTAAGGAGGTCATTTGAATCACTGAATGGAGTAGCTTGACTCCAACTAGGAGTCCTCGTCATCAATCAGTGGTGGTCATCAATGCACAAGAACCAGTCATCCAGGTGTCAATTTGAGTCTAAATGAGTGTAATATGTGTAACTGAAGTGTGTAGCACTAATATAGGGAAGTGGGCTTAGTGGAGGGTGCATGGGAGGCTAACTGAAGTCAGAACAAGTCATCTAGTCAATCTGGAGGTCCAACGGAGTGAAACCATCAGTCGGGAGTGAAACTAGCCTCAAATCAGGGAGAATCAGAGCTAACTGAGTGTAACTGAAGTGGAACTACAGTGGTAGGTGAAGAAGTGCACCCTTCTCTAGAAGTAGGTGAGAAGTGGGCACCTTCCTGACTAGGAGGGCTAATGAACTGATGTAATAAGCTCTCGGGTGCTAGAATAAGGTGGCTAAGGTGCTGGAGGCATCAACCTGGTGACTGGGATGCATGCAAAGTGCATGCAAACCCTAGAATTTGCATGCAAACCCTAATTGCATGCAAGCTCCTAAAAAAGATGATGTGGATATCCGAACAGTTGTGGGCAATTAGTTGTAACTAACTCGGGAATCACGAGCTAGTGTATGTGTTGCATCTATAAATATGATGCAAGGAAAAATACAATCATTGTACTGTGAATTATTGTATGGTACTAGAATAAGTGTGGTGAATTCATGTCGATGTTGTTGCAATATAGTAAATCACCGTCGTAAACACTAGTTAAGAGTGTTGATAATAGATGAGTTGTAAAGCTCAATGGTTTGTTGTTGTAAAGGGTTTTCCAGGATAAATTTATGTGTATTGTGTGACTGTGTTTTTATGCCAGTATTTAATTCTATTTAACTATAAGTATCACTACACATACTCACTATAATAGGTATTAGAACCCAACAATTGTTTTCCACAAGTGATAAATAAGAGACTCCAATGTGATCATAAGGCAATGGTCCATCAAGAGATGTCCACTTAGCATCATACTAAGGCTTGGATCCATAAATATAACCCAAAATTCATTCCAAATATGCATAATTTGCTACATTAACCTTCCAAAAGAGGGACGAATTCAATAAATGGTGATCTCAACTAATCCACAAGTCATCAATCAATGTGCAAGATGCCCTCCAAAGGGATAACTTCCTCCACAAAATAGGCATAAAAACTCACCAAAGGTGGCTTATCCAAGAAGGAAACCTTCTCTTATCATGGACATCCCTATTACAAAGGCCATGAAATAATCTTAGAGCCCTAAGGGTGAGTAATGAATTCCATAAATGCTGAGTGTTATCTTATAAATAAGCATTAAACCTTCAAAATGGGACTGGTCCTCTTCCAATTACTTGCTGCAAGGGATACCTCAAGTTTGTAACCCAAAATTCATAATTAGTATTATTATTGCTTATTTAATGGATTCAATATGCCCAATATTAGAACAATATGACCCCTCACTACTGGAGTATGCATAGAATGGCGAAGAAGCTTTTAATTTAGGTAAAAACATGACCTCGAGTGGAGGTTTTACGGTTGTCTTATCCACACAATTACCCATAATGTTTTTTTAGGGATGCTTATGCGATTGCAAGGTGCCTAGAGATCACAAAAAATTAGTTTTATTGTTGTTTTTCATACTAGATAAGATATTAGGGATCACTAGGGGCTTAAGACACACTCAACATCAAGATATAGGGATTCTTCCACTCCAATGACTACCAGAACTTGACCAGATTGGTTCTTTTCATATTTGTTCATGCTTTTGCCTGCCCAAAATTGATTATTTGATGCACAAACCTCCCCAAAAAGTGACCATAACTACATGGGTTATTGTTTGTATCCTTTAGGAGGTCAAAACTAGGTTGGAAGATGCACAAGGATGACCAAAAATAGCCCTAATTTGTTGCTTTATAGCCCAAAATCACCCATATTGATTTTAGGGTTATTTATAGCCTCTCTTACTGTTGTTCAATGTTGTCATTTTCTATTTAGAGGTCCCAAAGTGTCTAAGAGTGCCTAAGATGCACCCAGATTCAAGGTTGGCACTGTTTTCATCCTTCTTACTTTCCCAAACCTACTTATAATTTTTTGTTGTTGTCTTTATATAGGGATTTGTCCAAATATTTCCCCAAAGTTATAATAAAGCCCTTAGACCAACCTAGAAAACCTCGTGTGTACACCCACGCAATATATTGGGTAATAGGGTCAACACCCTATCATCAATCTATATTGTGCAATTTTTGTTCTTAAAGTCATGTATTCAAACAACCACTTTGGGAAAATTGTGCATCATGTCAAAAATCATACTTACCCACAGACCATATCAATGTTTGAAATCATAAAC
Organism: Larix kaempferi; assembly: GCA_027924585.1. Taxonomy (NCBI): domain Eukaryota; kingdom Viridiplantae; phylum Streptophyta; class Pinopsida; order Pinales; family Pinaceae; genus Larix; species Larix kaempferi. Next base: position 4,547,352 of record BSBM01000841.1, read on the forward strand.
AAACTTATAGTATATCATTATATTCCTTATGTTTATGACATTTAGGTTACATTGGCACTATAGTGATTTGGTAATTGCAATCTTGTCCACTTATAGGTTTGCTCACCACACACACACACACACACACACATTCAACCATTTCATGTGATAGTCCACATTACATTATGGACATTCAAGTAAGCATGTATGTTCTTTTGCACTCACATCCTCCACATCTTTCCAGTCCAACATATCAATATTTTTTGTTTGCTTCTCTAAGGAAGCATCATCATGTTCATCCTCCTTGAAGGTATTTTTCTATACCACTTCATCTTCACCCTCATTGAGGGTCTTCTTATGAATTATATCAAACAATGCACAATATACCTTATTTTTTCCTTCTCTACTTTGTTGAGTTTGACTTGTTTCAACAACATCATCATCTAGGACTTCATTTCTTTAGTTATGTCTTACCTTACACTTCTCTTGCCTAGGCATTATGGTTGATTTTTCAATGACACTATAGCCATGTTTTTGTTGAAGCAACCATGCATTGTCAACTTCTATCAACCAGAATAACCATGTTCATCCAAAACCATAGAAACTATCATTTTGTTATTCTTATCAACAATAAAAAGACATATTATCATTGAAATTTATATGGAAGAGTGGGCTATGCTTCATTATACCACTTATCAAAAGTTTATTTTTATCCAAACAAGCAACATATTAGACATCTATACTCATTATATTTTTACCTCTTAGTTGAAGTATGACATTTATCATTCCTATAACCATGCATTCTTCTCTGTCACTCAACAAAATCATACTGAGATTTATCCTTTACAAAATCAACATACCAATCAACATTATTAGTAAAATGTCTAGATTCTCCTAAATCAACATACCATCAACCTACCATTTTTTGAATTATTGTTTGGGACAATGAACACATATAGCTATTCCACCTCCTTGTTTTCAACCACATTAGCATGTCTCTTTTCGAATTGATCATCAAAATAATACTGTAATACCCCAATTTTGACCCTTATGAAATATTGGCTTCTAATGTAAATATTGTATACATGCATTGTATGTTTCCCTAGCGTGGAGCTCAAGGCCAAGGCCCTGCTAGTGTATGTTCAAATTTTATTTAAAACAAGCAAGTATTTGATATTTTGATACCCATGTGCTATTAAGCCATGGAATATTGTAAATTGATGTAAATATTTAATATTGCAATCAAATACCAAAAACTAGCTATGGGGGCAACGAATGAGAAGGGGCCATGTGTATCCACTAGGGAGTGGTGAGGGGGATGTGGGGATGAACCATATGCTGCCAAATGTCATTGTGAGAACCCATTTGACTTTCCTTGATGACATTTATTTCTGTTGTAAGGAAGTAGTTGAAGATTTCAGTCCATGGCTTCAATGGAGCATTGTTGTAAGGAAGTAGTTGAAGATTTCAGTCCATGGCTTCAATGGAGCATGGGCAGCCCAAAAATTCGTATTTGTAGGTATGGGCTCTGTTTTCCTGTACCACAAGTTACTCTACCTCATGGGAGTTGCTTCTTCCTCATTCCCATTCCATTGTGGAGGTTACCAGCATCAGTTTTCATCCAAAAACAAATTGCCAGCACTAAGAAAAACCAGAAATCGTAACTTTGAAAGAACCCACGTCTTGAAGAGCCAAAAACGCCCAGATTTGGTATCTAACAGTAAAATCCAATGGGAAATCCATAGATATGAACCTTGGGGCGAATTTGAGAGGATTAGATACCCCGAAATCCATTGGAAAACCCAGTTTTTATAGCCCAGAAAACCAATGACGGGATTGAGTTTTTTTACGAACAGAAGTGTGAGAAATCCAATTGTGAATGACTGAGAAGAGGTTGGCTTTGTTTGATAAACCCAGTGAAGGCTAGAATCTCAAGGATTAGCAGCTGGACCTTTCTATGCCCACCCTGAAGAGCACTGGAGGGAAGGGACGCCTGAGGGACTGTGCAGCAGAGAAGGGGACCTTCCTTGTGTTGGGTGTGGTAGGTAATGTGGGTGCCTTGACTGTTGAATTCATTTGAGATGCTTGTAGCTCTATGGTTGAGCTCACTGGCTTAGCATTACCCTCCTTTGTCTTTCATATGCTTGACAAACCCAACTGTGTGTTGGCTTAGCATATTTGTTGAGTGAAACCATGGCTATGAGTGAGCCCAACTAGTTCCTCCTTAGTGGATACACAACCCAACTCAGGGGTGATCTCTCAGCTGAAAGAATAGAAGCTGGACAGAGATCTATGGTTGGGTGGAACGTTGCTCTCCCAGTTGTTTGGACAACTTCATCTTTAAGATAAGTGTTATCTGTGTTATAAAATTATATGCATTTTGTGTTCTGTAATGTGTTAATTCGGAATGGTAGTTATTCATGTTAATGGAATTGATATGAAGTCTGTGCATAGCCTGGGAATGGAATTGAAATCCCTAAGTGTTGAATCATCATCTGCCTGGGTCAAATAAGTTGATGCATTACTGTTTGTCTGTGTGCAATTGTGTTTATTTCCGCTGTGTTTATGTTGATTATGTATTCGCACATAGAATTTTTTAATTGTTATCAATTTATTAGTAATGACTGGGGCTGAGATTGCCAATAAGCTCGGTATGTCAGTCATGTTTCCATCCCTTGCACCGGATTGATGGAAGGGGATGTGACAAATACTCTTGGATTTTTTTTTATCCTATTAGCTCGTTTTCAACAAGGGGTGATATGTTGATCAGATGAGGTTTTGTGAGCATATCATAGACATTTGTTCCTAAGTTTAGATCTATGGATTCCTTATAGATCATTGGTCATAGGTCCTTCATCACATTAGATGGTGCATATGCCTTGATGTACTTAGACAAAGACAATGTTAGATGTTCTATGTGTTGTGATATCTCTAAACCTTCATAGATACTTGAATGTTTTATTATATGGAAATATGTTTACATGATATGTTACATTTATGCTCGTATAGTAAGTCTTAACACTTAAAATAGTTACTCATGTCTTATTCCAACCTTGTTGTATTATGCATTAGAATTGTGTCATTTTAAAGGTAAATTTGTACCCCAATAAACTAAATTGAGTGAATTCATCCATTTCATACATTATGCCTAGCCATTTTTCATTTCTCTAGTCAACTCATCCATCCCCTTCACTTTACGCTTTCTAAATGATCTATTATTAGTAACAACCTAAGGTCATATAACTATTCCCATGTATGAATGCCTCAATCAAGCCAAAATATTCTAGTACTCTAAGGTTGATGTTGTTAAATGGAAATAGAAAATATGGGAGATACTTGTTGATTTTTAATCTTAATTGCGGAATTAGAATAATAATTGAAATCAATGAATAATTGTAATCATAAACATCGACACTTGACACCGAAATTTACCATGGTGAAACTCTTTATAACTTGAGGGAGAAAACCCCAACAAAATATTCCTTAACAACCTAAGGTCTCATAACTATTCCCATGTATGAATGCCTCAATCGGCTAAAATATTCTAGTACTCTAAGGTTGATGATGTTAAATGGAAATGGAAAATATGGGAGATACTTGTTTATTTTTAATATTAATTGTGGAATTACAATAGTAATTGAAATCAATGAATAATCATAACCATAAACATCGATAGTTGACACCGAAATTTACCTTGGGGAAACCCTTTATAACTTGAGGGAGAAAACCCCAGCAAAATATTCCTTAGTATATTGATAAATAGCAGAGAATGTTTCCTTTACAATGAGCAGATTACATCAAGCACCCATGGAGAAATATCATAGAGAAATACCAAGCACTCTTGGTGCAATAACAGAGCAAGAGACATAGATGAAATAAGAGAACTCGGAATAATATTCTGCACTAAAACAATTCACTGATTTGGTCACATGCACAAAAGTTGTGAATTGCCTTCAAGAGAGAATTCACTCTGACATTGGTTTCATCAATCTTTCATAACAAGTGTACCATAATTATCATGCTTTGGCTCTTATCTTTGTCCTCTGACTTCGGGATGAACTCACGCTTCAACTAGATTCTAGATTACTTAGTTAGGTGGCTAACTCAATTGTCGTCATGCAAGTGTCGTAACTCAAGTGTCACAATTCAAGTGTCGTATTTTAGTTTAACTCAAGTGTTGACATGCAAGTGTCATAAATAAAGTGTTTTCTTTTAGTTTACCTCGAGTGTCGTCTTTTAGTTTAACTCAAGTGTTGTCATGCATAACACTTAGTTAACTAAATCTTATTTGTTAAGATTTTAGTTAACTCTTTTTACTAAAGTATTTCTTGTTAACACTTTAGTTAACTCTTTAAGCACACTTGATAACTAAAGTCTTTCTTGTTATCACATAGCTAACTCTTTTAGCACACTATCACTGAATTCAACAAATTTGAGTTCACTAACACACTATCACTATCACATAGTTTTGGTAGGCATTAATGGCTACAATATACTCTACTTCTGTAGTAATCTGGGATGTGGATCCCTGCTTCCTAATAGACCAAAAGATCATAGCTAATCCCAAGCTAAAACAATATCTAAATGTACTCTTTCGGTCCACAGTACTACCACCCCAGTCAGAATCGACATATCCAAGTAGCATCACTCCATCACTGGAAGCATATATGATTCCATAAGAAATAGTACCTCAAAGGTATATAAGCACATTCTTGGAAGCAACCTAATGTCTATGTATTGGCTCATACATGAACTGACTCAAGATACTCACAACATAACATATGTCTAGTCTAGCATGTATCAAATACATCAAGGAACCAATGAGTTGTCAATACATGGTAGGGTCCACTAGATCCAATCCAGAATCTGACTCATGTAGTTTCTTCATATTAGACACCATTGGTGTAGACATGAACTTACAGTCCATCATACCAAATATGCACAACACATCAATTGTGTACTTTCCTTATGAAAGAAAGATCTCATCTTTCCTTTTCCAAGCTTCTAGACCAAGAAAATAGTGCATAAGACCTAAGTATTTCATTTCGAACTGAAAAGTGACCTCCATCTTGCATCGAGCTATATGTTGTTCCTCTTTAGTAAGGAACAAGTCATCAACATTGAGAACCAAGATCAGGGTTGGTTCTTCACAACCTTGAAGCATAGGTTGGGGTCAACTTCACTTTTGGAGAAGCCCAAGATCTGAAGATAGTTGTCAATCCTTGAATACCAAGCCCTCAAGGCCTGATTAAGACCATACAAGGATTTCTTAAGTTTCCATACATGGTACTCATTCCCATGAACTAAAAAACTTAGTTTGTTGTATGTATACTTCTTCCTCAACTTCACCATTGAAAAAGGTAGTCTTCACATCCATCTGGTGAAATTTCCACCCTAGAAATGAGGCAAGGGAATTGATGGCTCGAATAGTGGTGTACCTAGCCACATGAGCGAATGTCTCATCATAGTCTATCCCTTCTTTTGTTAGAAACCCCGAGCCACAAATATTGCTTTATATTTTTCAATACTACCATCAATTGCATGTTTGATTTTATAAAGCCACTTGGAAGTTACTACAGACTTCCCTTTTGGTTTAGGAACCACTTCCCACACATCATTTTGCATGATGGATTTGTATTCTTCCACCATGGCATATTTCCATACCTGCTTCTTATAAGCTTCCTCATAGGTGGTGGGTTTTGAATCACTGATGTGACTTATTTGAGATACATATACTGAATATATTTCAGGTCTCATTTGCTCTCTAAATGTGCCTAGTGGTGTTCCATGTTTTTCTGCCTCTTGCAGAATATCTCAACACCAGGCAGATATCCTCTTATCAGGAGGTTCATCAAGAGATATTTCTACCAATTCTAATGGCTCTTCAGGATCAAGCAGATCTAAGGACTCTTTTGGATTTTCCCTCTCAACATATGGATGGGGAGAATTAGAATATGGATCCTCCATCATGGGAGTATCATGCTCGTCCATATATGAATCATACTAAATTTATTTAGAGAGCTTGAATGAATCCTCTTCATGAAATGTTACATCTCTGCTAACTTCAATGTGACTTTGTCCCGTAACGTAGATTTTATAACCTTTGGAGGATTCACTATATACAAAAAATGTGCCTTTCTTTCCATATGGCTCCATCTTTGTACTCTTCTCTTTTAGAACATGAATTTAGACATGACAACTAAAAATATTCAAGTTTCCAACATCCGGTTTTTCACCAGTGAAAACTTCTTCAGTAGTGTTTTCTCCCAGTATAGCATGAGGAATTCTATTCTATATATAAACATCATTGTTGGAGTCTTCTTCCCATAAGGAAGTGGGAAGATCCTGATCACACATCATATATTTCGCAACCTCACAGATTGTTCTATTCTTTCTTTCAACAACCCCATTATGTCGGGGGTTGTAAGGTACCACCAGTTGTCTTCTTATCCCTACCTCTCAACAGAAGTCATTAAAGTCATGAGATTCGAATAGTCCTCCATTATCAGATCTCACTCTTGAAACTTGTTGAAAGTTTCACTCTTTGCCTTCATAAAGTACATCCAAGACTTGCGAGAGAAGTCATCTATGAAAAGCACATAGTACAAATAACCACTCAAGGATGGTGCTGACATAGGACCACATGGATAAGAATGTATCAAGTCCAAGATCCCTTTGGATATTTTGGTACTGCTTAAAAATATCTTCTTGGTGTTCTTACCAAGAGCACAACCTCTACAAATACCATCATGTTCAGATTCAAACACATGCATTATTTTTACCATCTTCTACAATCCAAGTAGCGCTTTGAAATGAATATGACCAAGCCTCCCATGCCACAGTTAAAAAGGACCGACTGTTTCATGGATCATGGCTTGAATGAGCTTTACTGGACCTTTGTAAAGACCTACCTCTCTAACTCAAGTTACAGATGCAGAGTTCAAGTTTGTATTCTTAGGCCACAAGTGTGCTTTATTGTCCATAAAGATTATTTTGAATCCTTTATCTTCTAGAAATGAAACATACATGAGGTTCTTCTTTAGAATGAGAACAAATATAATTTCATCAACATGCAATACATCTCTTGAATCCAACTGAAAAATAAGTGGATCCAACTCCTTGGATCGAATAGGTGGTATTATCTCCAAGATCCACCTGCAAGAGAACTTCTTTTCCTTCAAATCTATGATAACACTCCTATATCCATTAATGTGTTTGGATGCACAACTATCCACCATCCATGTCTCAACACTAGTGGTAGTGGATCCAGATAGGTCTGAGGCAAGATAATACTCCTTCCTTATCTCCTGAGCATTGGAAGAATTACTTCTTGTGGGTTCAGCTTCTGTAGCAGTAGAAGCATGAAACCTACCCTTGAAATTTCATGTTTGCTTTGCACAATAGTCTCTTGCAATGTGACCCTTCTTATTGCAGTTGAAGCATTTGACTTTAGACTTATCAAATTTCTTATTGTATTCTTTTTCCTTTTGATGAGGAAACTTCTTCTGAGAAAAGTATTTATTTCCTCTCTTCATCGGTATCATAAGAGCAAGGTTCTCTTCTTTGGAGGAAGAATTTTTTATTTGAATTCACCCTTCTTCTTGTAGGAAATCATGCCACATTATTTCAAATTTTGGTTGCACTTCTCAACCATTTACAACAACCAAGAATGTCTCTGATGAATATGGAAGACCATTGACAACAGTCTATATGAGATCACCATCATCAACAATTACACCAATACTCAAGAGTTGATCTCTTACTTGAGAGATATTTGTGAAGAAGGAAGCAACAAATTCGTCCTTCTCCATCTTCAAATTACGAAGTTTGTTCTTCAAGGCTCTCTTCTGAATGGGAGCCTTCTTCTCATAAATATTGGTCAAAGTGTCAAAGCATTTATTTGCATTCTTCACTGGAGTAATCACTGGCATCAAATTGTATTTCAAATAATCATAAGTGATTCTCTTTGATTTGGCTTGATTCTTCTTGAAAGTAGTGAGCCCAACATTAGTAGTAGGTTCTTCAAATACACTGGATATGTATCCATCCATATCATGCTCTTCCAGGATATTTAGAATCCTGGCCTTCCAAGTATTGGAGTTCGAATTTCCTTCAAGTATGTCTTTTGGTCTTACTGAGATTGAATCCATTATTCTTCAAGTACTGTGATCAACTTAAATCACCCAAGATCAAGGTAGGCTCAAGCTTGACTGCTGAAATTAGCTCTTCCACGCCCTAGGATCTGATAGCATGTTGATTTTTAGTCTTAATTGTGGAAATACAATAGTACTTGAAAACAAATAATAATCAAAAGCATAAACATCCATAGTTGACACAGAAATTTACCCTAGGTAAACCCTCTATAACTTGAGGGAGAAAACTCCAACAAAATATTCCTTAGTATATTGATAGATAGCAGAGAACAAGCACGCATGGTGCACTATCAGAGAGAAATAGTAAGCACCCCTAGTGAAATTACAGAGAAAGAGAGATAGATGAAATAAGAGAACTTAGAATAATATTCTGCACTAAAATAATTCGTTGATTTGGTCACATGCACAAAAATTGTGAATTTCCTTCAAGAGAGAATTCGCTCTGACATTGGTTTCATCAATCCTGCATAACAAGTGTACCATACTTCTCATAATTTATCTTTTATCTTTTTCCCCTGACTTCATGATGAACTTGCCCTTCAACTGGATGCTAGATCACTTAGTTAGGTGTCTAACTCAAGTGTCGCCATGCAAGTGTCGTAACTCAAGTGTCACAACTCAAGTGTCGTCTTTTAGTTTAACTCAAGTGTTGACATGCAAGTGTCATAACTCAAGTGTTGTCTTTTAGTTTAAACCAAGTGTCAACATGCAAGTGTCGTCTTTTAGTTTAACTCAATTATCGTCATGCATAACACTTTGTTAACTAAATATTCTTTGTTAACACGTTAGTGAACTCTTTTCATTGAAGTATTTCTTGTTAATACTTTAGTTAACTCTTTTAGCACACTTGATAACTGAAGTCTTTCTTGTTAACACATAGCTAATTATTTTAGGAAATTGATCATCGAAGTCAACAAATTCGAGTTCTCTCTTATCTTAACTCATCTTATATTTATCTCTTGTCTTATATGTTTGGTCCACTTGTGCCAACTTAATTATTTATCATATCAAATATACTAAGGATATTTTTCCAATGATGTGATCATCTCGTTCTACTCTTGTTCAAAGTGGTCATATGCTAAAGTAATTCACTCTAGAGGTGGCCAGTCTCTAAAGGAAACTTAATAGCTTATCCATCTCTAACACCATGGTTAGTAGTACATCACATATCATTAATGATTTTAAAATCAAAGCATTACCTCAACACATGAGGCACTTGTTAGAAAAACAGGATTGTAGAGCAATAAAAATAAACAAGATGCAAATATAAAACACATAAAGACAATACAAGAGAGACACCAATATAACGTGGTTCACCCAAGATGGGCTACGTCCACATAAAAATTTTCAGTTTTTATTATTATACCATCCAACAAATGAAGGGATACAACCTGCATCAAATCCACTACAATTTCCACTTCACTCTCTCTCAGTCTCTCTTACACAATCATATAGATCTTTACAATGCTACAATACATTACACAACTGTATTACAATGTCTTCCTTTTAAAGAGGAATTGCCATGGGAAAATACTATGGGCTACCTAATACCATGGGTTTGCAAACTGTTGGCCAACAAATAACCCAAATTTTTCTTTCAGGGGCTTCAACCCCGAACCCCCATGGGAGGGTGATGCCCCACTACATCCCTCCGCTGGGATGAGTCTATAGTCCACTTGCACAGCATATAAAACTAGGGTACAAACATGGCTGAAAAAAAACATCTTTGAATCAGGAAGACCAGTCTCCACAACCAACAAAACCTCCTCAACACACAAGGATATGTCTTGACACATAAGACCTTAGTATTAAAAAACAAGACTGTACAACACCATCACTTTGACATACAAAGAACTTACCTCAACACATGAGGCTTTAACCTTTACGCATAAGGTTTAGTCATTATTGATTCCAAATCAAGATTCTACTCCAAGTTTCATGAGTTGATCTAAGATATCCTTCAAGCTACCATTCAATCATTATCCCTTAACAATTAATGTGTATGAATGAATCTCACTTTTCCAAGATCTTTGTTAACAATGCATTAAACTTGCAATGTTATGTGGTTGTCTTTAATTGAATTCTTTAAGCTCATAAACCATTTACATAAGTCATTCATGCATGAAGAAAATATCATAAGAGACATAAACACAACATTACCAAAACTCAAGAACATTGATAACATAGTTCACCCACGTAGGGCTAGGTCTCTGGGTCCAATAATTCATCGAACCCATTCTTTAAATCTCCCATCCGAGGCTAAATCCCATGTTTTACAAAGAGAAACGATCTCTCACATCAAGAGATAGACTTACCCAACATGGGGCCGCAAAACACAAGCAAGAACTCCTTGCTTCCTCTCCATGAAGTTATCCTAGCATCAATGACTCCCAATGAGCTTGCCTAACTTCAATGACTCTATTAGGCTCTCCATAAGCTCTCCAATGGCTCCTTCACCAACATAGATGATCCTCAACAATGGCTAATGGGGGTTTATATAGCTTTATGTGACCCCCCTTGGCATATTTCACATGAATCCAACTTAGCCCCTTTTGTTGGGCTAGTTACAACTTAGTTACAACCTCCTTTTACAAATGGCATGTTGGTTTCTCCAACTATAAGCATAAGCCAAAATATCTTAATGACATATACAATTTTCATATAATTGCGGGTTTTTCACCTCTTGTTACTCCCCACATATGGAATTACAATAATCCAAAGTTTGAATGACCAAATGCCATATTCATTGGCCATATTGGCCATAACAATTATGATATGGTTAGCAAATACCATTTAAAACTTGGTTGTTTTTGGTATAACAATACCCACTTTTAAACAAAATACAAAGTTTTATTGTGACATCGAATAACAAACCACCCCAATATTCTGTGGCATAAATAAAAGTTTGTTAAACCAATTCAAACCCAGAATAATGCACTTACTCAAAGTCTTTAATTGCACATTTGCTAAAGTGTTGGGGGCGCTCCACATTTGGATAGTTCCATCTAACTCATATAGTATCCCATGGTCTTAGGATACATATCCTCAACCATATCCATGGTGAATATTATATTAAATTCATCTTCCTTTTTAATATTTAAAACCTTTTAATATTTAAGATATTAAAACTTTAAATAATTCAAACCTTTTCACATGCCACATGCCATGTAATTGCTTTGCCATTTGTCAGTCAACCATTGGTCCGTACTTCCCAATCACTTGCTCAGTAAAATTCCAACTCAGCTGCCATGTCACCATGATGTCACTACCACATCATTGCCACATCATCAACCACATTACCAGGGTGCCACGTGGCACTTTTTCATTGGCTCACATGTCAATATGAAAATGCTGAAAAATGAGTAACATGTGTCACTCTAGTGCTCTCATGTGTCATGCTAATGTCAGCAGTATGGATGTTGCGTCAACAGTATGACCTTGGCAGTCTGTCCCTATTTTTGTTGTTTCTTACAAACTTCAGAACTTCAGGCTGCAATATGTTTGTCACCTGAGATCTGTTTGATGCGTCGTTCACGCCGTCGGAAAGATCTCGCTAAGCTCTTCGATATGGTACCAATTTTTACTAATTTCTGAGCACTTTTATTTTCAATCATTTTTAGATCCTCTTGGATCATTCCTCCCCACTAGAATGCTTTTGGTCCTCCAAAATTCTTTAAACATCAGTCAAGTGAGGGAATGGCATCCCCACTTGGCTTGATTCCACCCATCTTGTCTGAAGCATGAACACTTGCTACATTACCACAAATTGTCCATAGATGATAACAACTGCAATCATACTGTTGACATCTATGCTCATTCCCTCACTCCTACAATATTCTCCATTCATGGCCATGCCTTTTAACCATAAACAACTAGCTAGCAATAGGATGACATACAATGGTGCTAAAGGAAATGAATCAACAATCCTTTCATCTTTTGAATACCTTTACCAAAGGGTTTTACCAATTCATGATGAAGCTCTGAATCACAATCTGGAAGTGAATCTGGTTCTTCCTTCTATGGTTCACTTCTTCTCTCATCTTTAATACCATCTTTCAACTTAGGAGATCAAATGAAAGAACTGGAACTAGCAAATGGAATACCTATGACACCTACGGCTGTAATGAGTGCCTCATCCCTTGAATTGGATCTTAGATCCTGCAACACTGTTGCAATAGTCTTATTCTTTTTCTTGTACTTGAAATTCTGTGGTAGCAACTTTGGATGCAATGTCCAACATTGTTCTTCTTTATGCCCTTTCCCACAACAAGAGAATGTAGGCCTTTCTTTCTTCACTGTAGCGGTCTTCTTCGATTGTGGCTCTACAAATGCATCCTCCATACCATACTTACCCTTGCTAGCCTCCAAATGTGTGGCTTGAACTGACACTTCAATAGTGTTAGAATGGTTGAACATCAAATGGTATGTCTCAAATAAGAATGCAAACCACTGATATACTTCAGAAGAAACTCTCTAGTGTACAATGGAATTCCCAATGCAAGTTCCTTATTCTTAAAATCTTGTGTGTAAGCTTGCACATTTTACCACTTTGTTTGATTTAGATGTAGCCATTCTATCATTTCCATCTGACTGTATGGTAAAGGATAAAATCGTTGTCTTATTGCATAAATGAATTCATCCCAAGAATAAAAGATTTTACCATTATGTGCCAGATCTGCTTGAGTCTGACTCTCCCACCATATCAAGGCTGAGCCACTCATGCGCAAAGAATCCAACTGAATCTTTGTCACATCATCTTTGATCTGTTTCACCCTGCAATAGACCTCTATCTGCTTGATCCAATTGTCAAGTTTCTCTGCATTCAATTCCCCATCATATATAGGCAATTCAAACTTTACATCTAATTTCAACAAAGGCATTTTACGATAATGAGAGGGTTTGGAAGAATTCACATCTTCACTATATGTTGATGATGATGGTGAGGAAGGCTCCAAAAGGCCTCCTCCTTCACCTTCTCCTTCATATTTTACCGAAGATTCTACAGCATGATTGGATCCTTCTTTGTTTCTTTGTCCTCTTTCATTGTAGACCTCTTCTAACATTGCCTTCATCAAATTGAAAGCTTCAAAGAAGTCATCTTCAGAACTGAAAGGTCCTATCCTCTTTGGTGAAGCCATCCTTCTTCTTTGAATGCCCCTTATTGAACCAATCTCAGGATTGTAAGCCTTGATTTGGCCTTCTCCCTTCTCGAGCTTCAATCTCGTGAGCATCCACCTATCAACTTGCTCTAATACCAACCTGATTCGAGATATCCTTCAAGCTACCATTCAATCATTAGCCCTTAACGATTAATGTGTATGAAGGAATCTCACTTTCCCAAGATCTTTGTTGACAGTGCATTAAGCTTGCAATGTTATGTGGTGCTCTTTAATTAAATTATTGAAGCTCATATACCATTTACATAAGTCATTCATGCATGAAGCAAATATCACTAGAGACATAAACACAACATTACCAAAACTCAAGAACGTTGATAAAGTTGACAACGTAGTTCACCCATGTAGGGCTATGTCTCCGGGTCCGACAATTCGCCGAATCGATTCTTTAGATCTCCAAGTCGAAGCTAAATCCTCCTTTACAAAGAGAAACTATCTCTCACATCAAGAGATAGACTTACCTAACAAGGGGCTACAAAACACAAGCAAGACCTCCTTGCTTCCTCTCCATGAATCTATCCTAGCATCAATGATTCCCAATGAGCTTACATAACTTCAATGACTCTCTTAGGCTCTCCATAAGCTCTCCAATGGCTCCTTCACAAACATGGATGATCCTCAACAATTGATAATGAGGGTTTATATAGCTTTATGTGACCCCCTTGGCATGTTTCACATGAATCCAACTTAGTCCCTTTTGTTGGGCTAGTTACAACTTAGTTACAACCTCCTTTTACAAATGGCATGTTGTTTTCTCCAACTATAAGCATAAGCCAAAATATCTTAATGACATATACAATTTGCACATAATTGTGGGTTTTTCACCTTTTGTTACTTCCCCATATAACATTACAATAATCCAAAGTTTTAAAGACCAAATGGCATATTCATTGGCCATAACAATTATGATATGGTTAGCAAATACCATTTAAAACTTGGTTGTTTTTGGTACCAACATAGATCCATCTTAAACCTGGATCTATCAAGCACCGAGAGGGATCCAATTTCTTGAGGTGTAATTTTTTTTTTAATTTATAGATCTGGGTTTAAGTTTTAAGTTTTTATTTTTTAGAAAAACATCGATTTTTTTAATTACTTTTCATAATTTTTTTTATTTTAGGAGCCAACATGGATTTTTTTAAATACTTTCCCTAATTTTTTTATTTTATGAGCCGACATAAAAAAATTTAATTATTTTGTTAAGAAGGAATGTTACAACATCTTCCCCATACTGGACTATAGAACACCTCGCTCGTCTCGATGCAATAACAATACCCACTTTTAAACCAAATCCAAAGTTTTATTGTGGCATCGAATAACAAACCACCCCCAATATTCCGTGGCATAAAACAAAGTTTGTTTAACCAATTCAAACCCACAATAATGCACTTACACAAAGTCTTTAATTGAACACGTGCTAAAATGTTGGGGAGCCTTCCACATTTTGATAGTTCCAACTAACTCATTTAATATCCCATGGTTTTAGGATACATATACTCACCCATATCCATGTTGAATATTAGATTAAATTCATTTTCCTTTTTAATATTTAAAACCTTTTAATATTTCAAATATTAAAACTTTAAATAATTCAAACCTTTTCACATGCCACATGCCATGGAATTGCTTTGCCATTTTTCAGTCAACCATTGGTCCATATTGTCCAGTCACCTGCTCAGTCAGATGCCAACTCAGCTGCCACGTCATCGACGTGCCATGTGGCACTTTTTCATTGGCTCACATGTCAATCTGAAAATGTCAAAATGAGTGACACATGTCACTCTCTAGTGCTTCCATGTGTCATGCTAATGTGTACGGATGCCACATTAGCAGTATGACCTGTGCATTCTGTCCCTCTTTTGTTGTTTCTTACAAACTTCAGACTACAATATATTTGTCATCCGAGCTCCATTTAAGGCGTCGTTCACGCCATCGGAAATATCTCACCGAGCTCTTCAATATGGTGCCAATTTTACTGAGTTCTGAGCACTTTTATTTTCAGGCATTTTTAGATCCTCCTGGATCACGAGTGCAAATCTGGCTCTTATAAGGCACTACATCGACACACTAGGCTCAATATTGGTACACAAGATTGACTTGGAGAATGAATCATGATGTTGTAACTTTAACAATACTCCCCTTGCAAAATGCTAGGTTCCCTTGGCTCAAGTTATCAAATCCAAATCCAAAGCAAAATGGACTGAGCCAATGAAAGGGATAAGAAATGAAAATAAATGAAATATCAAAGAAAGAAAAAGAAAATGGATCACAAAAAGGAAGGGATAAGAAATGAAAATAAATGAAATATCAAAGAAAGAAAAAGAAAAGGGACCACAAAAAGGAGGTGCAATGATGCATGACCCACAACATTACCTCCTTCAAAGGCACACATGCTCAAGAAACATCTTAAACACTAACTCTTGAAAGTTAAGGGTAGAGATCCATTTCTTTCCCTAAGTTCACATCCACCTTATTTACTCTCACTTACTTTAGGAATTTGGGGTATGCAACTTAACTTAGGGCTTTCACATGCCATAATGACTTTAATAGTCACACCAATGTTATATTAGATGAGTAAAGGTTAAATGATTATTATTTTCATATTTGAGAACATTTCCTAAGTTATATGTTGGTTTAGTCTTTAGCAGTAGAAAATTGTCTTTATCTACACATGATATGGTATATTGTGATGGCTACTAGGTGCATTATGTGAAGCGCTACACTTATTTAAGTGTCTTACTTGACATTTGGATGGGGCCACCCCCTTCTACATGATAGAGGCCCTTTGTCTTGGCACGTGGGGAGGTTGAATGTGCTTTTAGACCCTTCCTTATTAACAATAGACCTTGTTGCATTACATTTGGACCATGGGAGATGATTCTTGTTGCTTCTAGATGGATGATGGCGTTGATTTTCATGGAGTTGTCCCACATGTGTGAGCTTTTGGATGAGTTGGTCGTTGATTTATGAGTAGTGCTCTAGGGTTTGACCCAATATTTGGACCCTCCTACCACTTGGCACTTATTTTGATTAGATCACTCACCTATTTGGAGGAGTTTGTTACTTACATTGATCATATTGAGGGTTGACATAAACTTTGGAGGGTACTTGGAGCCACACGTGTGGCCTTTCTAGGAGAGTGGTCTAGGTTTTGAAGCATTATTGTTGTATGCGGTTATGACTCTTAGACCATTTCTAAAGGAGTTCTCCTTCTCTTGAGCATGTTTGGTACCATTCCTCTTGTATTTGAGCTTGACTAGGTGGCACGCCTCCTCTCTCTTCAGGATTTGGTCAAGGTTTTGAGCATTTTTTTGTAACTCTCTCATTTGTTTAGTATATTTTACTATGTCTAGAGGATTGGTGATCATCCCTAGGACATATATAGGGTTTTGATACATTTATCATTATTTTATTGTGAAGGAAGTTTAGATTTTATCCTATATAAGAGAGCTCATTCGTTGTATCTTATTGTTGAATATTAGATAAAAATACTATATTTTAACTTTGTCTCTTGGATCTTGAATATTTTCTTACATTGTGTCATAGCTCATGGATCTAAATCTCAAGGTAGCTTGTGAATTTTCTTGCATTGTAAGGTTAATTAATCTAGTCCAATACAAAGAACAAATTTGTTCCATTAGAACAAGTAGAGAAGAATCTTTGTAATTACTTTATGCTTTAGTTTTGTATATTTCTTGTATTTGGCATCTTAGAAGTGTTACAAGGTCAATAATTCACAGGCTAGGGTATGAATTAGTATTTCGTAATTGAAGGTGTATGCTTACTAGGTGATCCTTCCTTGGAAGGATTTTGCAAGGAACCAAAAGGCTTGGGGGAATTTGTCATGCGCTTTTGAAGGTGTTGCAACCAAGTAAACCAAGACAAAAGCCCAAGGAGAAGTGTTCTAAAGACTCCATTATACCCAAGGATTAAAGGCACTATTGTCAAACTGCCTTCAACCAAACCATACGAAATTTTCATTTTCCTTTTTCTTTAAGGGTGAAAACTAAATCTAGAAAAATCTAAAAATATTTCATCTTTTCACCAAGTCAATCCAAGATAAAATGATCTTGTTTTAACATCTTTTAAGATTGATAATTTTGAGTTTCATTTTATTTATTTACTGCAAAACATTCAAGAAAACAGTCCTGGTTAGTCCTCAATTTCATATTTTTCTCAAGGGTTTCATGCTAGGACAGATCACTGAAATGTATGGGTTACAAATCTGAATTTTCTTGTTACTTTTAGTGGTATAATTGGATAATATTGCAATTTTATTAATTATAGAATTTATTAAAGCAAACTACTTTCATTTTTGGAAATTTTCCAAGCCAGAGAACATGTAAAAAAATTCAGTTTTGTTGCTTTAAAATTCTGCTATAAATTTCTGGGCAAGTTTTGAAAATTTTCCTTTTGCTTCATTTTACTATTGCAAACACAATGGAACTTCAAACTAATAATTCTGGAAATTTCCAAGTTTACTATTTCATTTGTTATAGTGAATACTCCATAACGACAAGTAAAATTTAAGTGTTCTATTTGGTTAATTTTGGTTTATAATCTCCCATTTCATTAAACACATTGGCTAAATGTCATGTCCCCAACTATTTACTATGGACCACTCCATTAGGCTAGGGAATGCAATGGCCAGCGTCACTTGGTAAAGTTTATGAGAAATTATTAAGGTGGTTATGAGGGCAATAGATTTGTAATGTATGAGGTCCAATATTTTTTATTAATGCAACATTAGAAAAAATTGGACAAGGAGGGCACATAGGAGGGTGAATTGGGCCCCACATGAGTTGTAACTCTCATCCATGGCGTGAAGAATCTCTTTATGAAGGCCTAATATGAAGCTGTAACTCCCCGGGATAAACCTAACTAGTAAGGGTGCACTTGTAGAAGTGTAAATCCCAAAGGGAATCTATGATACTCTATGATATCCTATGGCATGTTGTAGGTCCTAAATTTAGCTAAGGAGGGCACTGGAGGATAGAGTGGGCCCACATGATAGTGTAACTCCCCCAAAATCAAGCTAAGCCTCTCTAATTTGAATTTCCAAGGAAGATGAAGGTATTATTTGGTCAAATGAAATTACAAAGGAAGTAAATGAGTTCCAAGGTATCATTCTCTCATGAAAATGACATTTATTAATATTTTGTGAGAGAATTCTAAGATGAGGGGGAAAGGGCTCAATGGAGTCCATAAAAAGGATGTAGGACTCTTGGGAAAGGGATTTTGGACATTTTGACTTTGAATAGGAGAGATCTTATGGATTTTAGATCTTGGGATATGAGCCCCTTACTAGCTTGGGAGATGTCCCCCTTGCAATTGTAAACTGGTTTCAATAGCGAAATATTCCACCCTAGTTGGTAGAGAGGAGGAGATAATCGAATATCTTCACTGAGATTCATTGCAATTGATTATTGAGAGGAGAAGTCACTTTCATATTTCTCTACAGATCTTTATTGTATTGTATATGTCTATGTTCCATAGCTGATTCGAGTTCATGTTGGCGTGTTTGAGTTCTAAACAATAGCAGTGTGGATTTGTGGTGTTTCCTGGAGTGCAGTATTTTGCAGTGGTTTCTGCTTGAGGAGGGCGCATTTTTGGTTTCGCGGATCTCTAGGAGACTGATATAATGGTTGTATATCACTCATATCTAATTGAGGACACACCTTAAGTGTCATATCTACAAATTGGGGTGGAAATATTGCTTGTAGAGGGTGAAATAGTGGAAGGAAATCTCTCATTTGGAGTAGTAACTGCCCCTCTTTTCTCTGTGGTTCTATAGCAGCCGTCTCTACTCTCTTTGAAAAATATTTTTCTCTGTATTTCGAGCTTCAACAACATCCATTAATGTACTCTCTGATAATGTCTCTCTTATAATAAAAATCACATTGTTTTTCCTCATATGTTGTTCAATATTCAAGCATGGGTTGATCTATGAGTAAATGGTTAATCTATGAGTAGATATGTAAATGTGATGGTGTAATATTAATGTCCTATTTGAAAATATTGTATAAGAGTCTTAAGGGTCTATTAATAAGTCATTTTTCTTGATTTGTGTGTGTTTGGAATCATTTGGGGTGTGTTTGGAAGTTCTACAATTGTGGTTGTTCTCAAATCTTGTACCAATGTTAAGGGGGTCGAAAGTAATCTTCTGGTTAGACTATTTCTGAGTTTTTTGGGGTTGTGAGACCTATTCCATTGCGTTCATAGCATCATTTCTAGTAGGAATCACTTTTTATTTCACCTAAAATGGTTTCCATATGCCCGATATATGATCATTTTACCGGTTGGTTAAACTGTACAATCATGCTTGCGCACCCTCAGTTAGAACTGTTTGTGTAGTCCGAGTTTCAATGTTCAAAGCTTCTATTTGTGTGTCATTTAGCTGATTTAAGGTATATTTGGGTCGATTTGAGGCTGCTTGGGATAAATTCGAGTGATTTAGGATCTATTTGTAAATAATTGGAAACCCGGTGTTTTTCCATACTTAACCTTGAACTAGTTGTTACACCTAAATCTCGTCATCATGAGTCCCTTGTTAACTCAATGCCCCAATCCCTGAAGTTCCCATGATCAAGAAAGTCATGTTAGAACAAGTTGATTCCCTTTATCCACATTTCTAGTTGGGTCGACGCACATTGTCCTTAAGAAAGAAGCGCCCAACTAGGGCCGGCACAGAATTTAAACTGCCAGCCTATGCCAGCGGTGCAAAGTATCTTGGTACAACCTGTGTTTCCCTTCCCTGACACTGGTTGTATTCATGCAAATTGCATCAGAGTTGGTTAAATGGGATAAAGAGATCTTTCGAGCGAATTCTAGAAGTTGGATGAGGTGGATCCCTATCCCTAACTCCTAGGTGAGCTGTCCTATGGTTCCCTAACCTCAAGGGAGGATCCCTTAGCCCTCTCCCCATGATCCTCAACCTACTCTATCCACTTGGTCCTATAAATACAAGGCCCCTATCCATTCCAAAGGGAGGAAGTTTATAACACTTATATGCTGGTGAAATTAGCTTAGGAGATCCCTATCCATCTGTTGGGAGACTCTCACTTCCTTTGGAGGCATTGGCTTGGCTTGTTGGAGGAGAATTGCAACATTAAGGCTTGGGTTGTGATCATCTCTCTACTTTGTATTTCCATCTTTTATATAGTAATATAAACTCTTTCCACAAATGTTATTGTGTTGATAATGTTTGGTAGTTTAATTCCTTAACTGTTTACTTAGATTAGTTATTGTTTAGACATATTTTACTGCTTGTATTGTTTCCATATGTCTTGACAAGTCTTGCATCTAAAGAAGGAAGAAGATCTACAATCAGAAGGTAAGATGTCTAAGTACTCGATCTTTAAATAGATCTAGGAAATTACCTTTGTATGCTATCCTTATTTTTTCTAGATTCGCATTGAACTAGGGAGATCTGGCTCACGTCCGCTCGAGTAGATTGTCCAATAACACTAGTGTCCCTAATTTAAAATCTAGTGGCTCTTTGGGGTTGTATTGGAGTTAGTTTCCCTGATTTTTGGATTAGGGATATTACGGAGGTATCCAGGCTATATAATATATGATTGAACATATTATAGTGGTTTGAAAGTATACTTTGTGGGCTGCATCATATTAGTCATAATCCAATAAACATATAAAAGCAACTATTGATGAAGAAATTTGAGAGTCAATTGAACTTATGTTGCAAAGCTGGAGTTAATGTGCCTAGTTTTTGAATTGGGTACATTACAGTGATATCATATAAGGTTCCTATTATGGAGGTATCTGGTTTATATCAGATCTGATTGAACATATCGCAGTGGTTCGAAAGTATACTTTGTGGGTTGCACCATATTAGTCATATTCCAGTAATCATATAAAAGAAACTAGCGTTAAAAAATTTGAGATTCAATGAACCTCTATTGCAAAGTTAGAGTTGATGTGCCTAGTTTTCAAATTGGGTACATTACAATCGTATCAGATCATGTTCCTCGACAAATGTGGGAACTAAAAAGGAACATTGAGGAAAATTTGCAGAACATAATCTTCAGAAGAGGAAGTTTTCTTCAATGAATAGACTTGTAGAGGGCATAATGTTACCCACCTTCTTTCATTCCTCGGTCATAGAAGAGGAGAAGTTTGAATGGAAAATTCATGGAAGGACCATGAGAAGATATCAAAAAAATATGACCAGACATATCGAGATATAGAGCATTACTTACAGGAGTGTGAAGCCTTACTACCAGAATGCTCCGCATCAATAATTATGGTGAGGATATTTGGTACCTTCACAAAGAGAGAATCCAAGGGTTCTTTATATTATATTGGTTTAGAAATAAGTGAATCCACTATAATTGTTCACCCTCCAAATGAAAATGAGGAGAGTTACAGTTCATTGATGGAAGGAATCTGTTGTTCCACTGGTCAAAATATCGAGAAAACTATTCCTATAGGTGGTGAGCTTCTAGGAGAATCACCCCATGTGGAGTGAAAGCCACTTCATGATGGCTTCAAAATGGGAGAAATATGTGTAGGGGTTTATCATTAAGGACAAAAAACCAAGCCCACATCCAGTCATAGAGAGGAATGGTGCATAGGTGAAGGCGCAACAATAGTTCATGAAGTTGTTGACACTGTGGTTGTTGATGGAAGAGAATCCACTAAATGGTCTCAAGTCTGTGTGTGGATGAATTAGAGATCACTATTAAAGGGATTGGTGAAGGAATGGTTTCCCTAGATAAAAGGGTGTGGGATCGTGGTGCTTTTCCACCGAGAAGAGTTGGCATGGTATCATCTAGTGAATATAGTAGTTTAGATGAGGATGGTAGTGGAGAAACATCTCTTGTATCAAATTTAGAGGAAGAACAAAAATCAGGCTTCCATTCCCCATTAGAGCTTCACTATGAAGCTAATGTCAGTTTCATAAAGGATCGGAAGATAACAAAAAGGTATGAAAACAACTCTGATTTTTCTAGCAGTCGCATTTATTTGCAGAAGCATGATATAGCAGTCATTTCATGTAAGAATGATGGTCTTGCAGAGTCTTCAAATGTTGGCACTCTACATTTGGAAGTTGAAAATAAAGAATGTGTGGTGGATTCATGCCACGAACATTATGATTTTGTATATCAGCCCTTAGAAGATGTGAACAAGGAACAATACTTGGGAAATGAGTGGTTACAAAAATCTATGAAGGTCGGTTGGTTGGAAACCCAAACATGGTAGAAAAAAGAAACCCATCTTCAACCATCATTTTTTCTAGTGGAAGAATATGCATAAGTTGAGCATGTCAGGGAGAAGGTTTGTGGCACTATTGTGTTGGTGAAGGGACCACTTTTGATGGTTCCACATAAGGATGATTCAATTTTGCAGGTGCTTGAGGATAGGATTTACCAGGAGGATGTTAGCCAGGAAAATTTTTTTCACCAGGAGAATCATGAGCTAGATTTAGGGGAAAGAGACTTAGTCATGAAGGAGGTACAAGATAAAATTATGTATGGACCAACCAACAAAGGAGTATACTCATCCTTGGATTTGGTAAATGGAATTTGCAAGGATTTGAGATTGACATATTTTCCATCGTCCAAAACATGTGTGATGTCCATGACATGTGGGGATGTAAATGCAACCTGTGGTTTGATGGAGGTAATTCTTGTGATGGTTCCATATGAGGAGAAAAATACTCACATATCTGCTTCTAGATTTGATTGTGATTTGTTTCTCATACCCCTTAGGTTGAAAAACAAAACAGTCCCTTTTCTGTCTTATGAGCCAAAACAGAGGAATCTATGGTTTTTGTCTAATGCATTCATTATTCATGGAAGGACAAGGGAATTTCACTTGAGACAGTTGGATGGGATAGGTAACAATGACATGAGCCACATGAATAGTGCGCATAGTGCACAGGAGGAGATTCATGTTATATTGAAGAGGCTCACAGAGGTTCCAATAAGCATTGGGAGTGATGAACTTCCAATTTGGTGGTGGGCTCATGGCATCCTTCAGATTGATGGAGTGTTTTGGATGAAAATGATTATCGTAGGGGTGTGACATAGACAACAGGATCCTAGAATTGATTGGTTCAATAGTATAAAAGCTGGTAGAAGAGGTAGATCTAACCATCTCTTTCAGCAGTGTATTAATTTCCTAAGTGAGAGCCTATATGAGAGATGGATACAATGTTTTCCTACCTGGTGGTTCGGGAGACTACATGAAGCTCTTTGTGTTGATACTATACATTGCAGAGGAGGATACAATAGGAAATATTCATTTCTCAGGTTCATTTGGGACCCTGGGATCATTTTTGGACTTAGTTGTTTCAGTTGTGTTGATGATAGGATAGTAGGGGAGATGGAGCTATCTCTTGAGAGGATTATTAGATTTCATGAACAACCTAGATTCATGACTAGTGATCAGGACAAACTTCCCTTGTCAATATTTGGGGACGAGTATGGCAGCAAAATTGTAGTCCTCACTTGGATTCCTATGTGGTCCACTATCCATGGTGGTAGATTCAGTTTTATAGATTTTTCAGTTTGGATATCCAGGAAATGAGGATGCATATAGAGTATGACAGTGGGATGGTTATGATCAGAGTAGAGCAGCGGAAACATCATGGTCCCTATATGATATTGGCCGAGGATATTGAAGTTACAATACTATACATATTTTCAGTAGCAAACCTGGAGGTGAGAGTTAGTTTTGGCTCTCATATTATGAGATTCTTAGTGGACCAGTATATTGGGGAGTTGTGTGATTGGTTGTAGTGTAGAGTTACTCTTCTTCTTGGAAGTGGTTAGAAGGATTCCTATGTCAGTACCTTGCAAGACCATACATTGAGAATAGTATACTTCACCTCCTTTCGATTGGGTTGGAACCATGAGATAAATTTCAGCGTTATTGTGGTTCAGTTTTGGGATATAGAGTTGATGACTTGATCCATTTGAAATTGCATCCTTATAAATGATCATCAATAAGGGAGGAAGAAAGACAATTATTGTGCATAAGTTGGGGAAGGACAACAAGATCTACCACATTGGATTTAAATTGCTTGGGACAAGAAATCTTGGGCAAGGAGGACTATCATGTCCCCAAATTTTTACTATGGACCACTTTATTAGACTAGGGAATGGAATGGCCATAGTTAGTTGGAAAAGTTTATAAGAAATTATTAAGGTGGTGATGTAGGCCATAAAGTTGTAATGCATGAGGTCCACTATTTGTGGTTAATGCAACATTAGACAAAATTGGACTAGGAGGGTGAATTGGGCCCCGCATGAGTTGTAACTCTCATCCATGATGTAAGGAATTTCATTATGAAGGAATCATATGAAGTTGTAACTCCCTGGGCTAAAAAATTCCAGTAAGGGCACACTTGTGGAAGTGTAAATACCAAAGGGATATATGACACTCTATGATATCCTATGACATGCTGCAAATCCTAAATTTATCCAAGGAGGGCATTGGAGGATAGAGTGCGCCCACATGATAGTGTAACTCCTCCAAAATCAAGCTAAGCCTCTCTAATTTGAATTTCCATGGAAGATGAAGGTATTATTTGGTCAAATAACATTAGAGAGGAATTAAATGAGTTCCAAGGTATCATTCTCTCATGAAAATGACATTTATTAATATTTTATTAATATTTTGTGAGAGATAGAATGAGGGGGAAATGGCTCAATGGAGTCTATAAAAAGGATGCAGACGTCTTGGGAAAGGGATTTTTATTTTGAATAGGAGATATCTTATATATTTTAGATATTGGTAGATGAGCCCCTTTCTATCTTGGGATACGTTCCCCTTGTAATTGTAAATTGGTTTCAGTGGTGAAGAATTCCATCCTAGCTGGTAGAGAGGAGGAGATCATCTGGATCTCCTCACCGACATTCATTGCTACTGATTATTGAGAGGAGATGTCACCTTCATATTTATCTATAGATATTTATTGCAGAGGTTATTTCCATGTTCCATAGATGATTCGAGTTCATGTTGGTGTGTTTGAGTTTGAGACAGTAGTAGTGTGGATTTGTGGTGTTTCTGAGAGTGTAGTGTTTTGTGGTGGTTTATGCTTGAGGAGGATGTATTTGTGGTTGTCCATATCTATGGGAGATTGATCTAATGGTTTTATATCAATAATATATTATGTATGGCACAATGTAAGTGACTGATATTCAAATTGGGGTCGAAATATTGCTTGTGTTGGGCGCAACAGTGGAAGGAAATCACTCATTTGCAGCAGTAACTCCTCCTCTTTTCTCTGTGGTTCTGTAGCAGCCATCTCCACACTCTTTGCAACATATTTTTCTCTATATTTAAATATGTTGTAGAATCCATTAATGTTATCTCTGATAACATCTCTCTTATAATAAAAATCATAGTGTTTTTCCTCATATGTTCAGTATTCAAGCACAGGATGATCTATGAGTAAATGGTTAATCTATAAGTAGATCTCTAAATGTGATGGTGTAATATTAATGTCCTATGTGAAAATATTTCATAATAGTCTCTATGGTATTTTAATAATCCATTTTTATTTATTTTTGTGTATTTGTAAGCACTTGGGGTATGTTTGGAAGTTCTACAGTTGTGGGTGTTCTCAAATATTGTACCGGTGTTAAGGGTGTCGAAATTAATCTTCTGGTTAGACTATTTATGAGTGTTTTTGGGTTTTGAGACCTGTTCCGTTCAACTTATAGCATCATTTCCAGTATTAAACACGTTTTATTTCACCAAAAAAGGTTTTTGTATGCCCAAGATATGATCGTTTTACTAGTCGGTTAAACTGTACAAACACACTTGTGCACCCTCAGTTAGAAATGTTTGTGTAGTTTGAGTTTCAATGTTCAAAGCTTCTATTTTTTAGTCATT
The DNA here is from genome assembly GCA_027924585.1 of Larix kaempferi. Taxonomy (NCBI): domain Eukaryota; kingdom Viridiplantae; phylum Streptophyta; class Pinopsida; order Pinales; family Pinaceae; genus Larix; species Larix kaempferi. The sequence continues at coordinate 4,573,522 of BSBM01000841.1, forward strand.
TAGCTGATATAGGGTGTATTTGGGTTTATTTGAGTCTGATTGGGATAAATTCGAGTTATTTAGGAGATGTTTGGAAAGAATTGGAAACCCAGTGTTTTTCTGTGCTCAACCTTGAACTAGTGTCCCTAGTTTTAAATCCAGTGGCTATCTAGGGTTGTGTTGGAGTTAATTTCTCTGATTTTTGAATCGTTGATATTACAAAGGTATCTGGGATATATTATATCTTATTGAACATATTACAATGGTTTGAAAGTATACTTTGTGGGCTACACCATATTAGTCATATTCCAGTAATCATATAAAATCGACTATTGTTGAAGAAATTTGAGAGTTAATTGAACCTTTGTTTCAAAGTTGGAGTTAATGTGCTTAGTTTTTGAATTGGGTACATTATAAGTTAATTTCTAAATTCTATAAATTTCACTTGGTTTAAATGGTTTACATTGCATACTTAATCTAATACAACCATTGGCTAAATGTATATTTTATTATGGAATTTCTTTGGTGCATTTTACTATCTTATGAAATCTTTCTATTGCACAAACTTTTGATCATGTTCTTTATTTCATGGATCATGGATGTATGCGACGAATATAATTCTGTAACATTTAATTTGATGTATTGGTGCATAAGTTATAAGATCTAAATACCACAATTGGAGAATTGGTTCTCAAGTGGTTATTTTTAGAGGTGAAATTTCGCCAATTGACTATTTTTGGGCCCTGTTTCAAAAAATAAATTAGTTTATAATATCAACTATATTTACATAAAATATGTTTTCATAATATTCACCAAAATTTACAAGTTTCGATAGTAAATTGTATGTTTCATACTTAATATTCGCCTACCAATGTATATAAATGTTTTTTTCAATCCAAAATAATTGCCTCGAATACTATATTTAAGTAAACCTTTATAATTTTTAAAAAATACCGTGGTTCTCATCACTTGAAGAAGTATGGAAAATGTCACATTAATTAACCTTGAGTGGTGCATTTTTTAGAGATCTTCTCTCAATGAAGGAATCATCTTGGGCCAAACTTCATAATATTAAAGCATTAATTTCATAACTTGTTTCATGTACAATTTCATTTTATGGATGCATATTTATCTTTCCAAATGAACCCACTTGCTTATTCACATTTTATTCCAAGCCTTGTTAGTTACCTGCTACATTTTATTTTCCATAATTGATCTTGCTTAATGTCCATGGTTTATTTTACATTTCATCTTTGAGCATTTTCTTTTAAAGTACTTTATCTATTGTGTTACTTGATATCTTGCATTGTTAGGCTTTGGGAATATTAACATAATAACACACATCAAACCATCTTAAGTAAGTTGTCATTTCCCTTAGCTATCTACAAACTCCATCCAATCAACATGTAGGGAAGCCTCCCTTGACCTTGGGATTTGGTCTAAAAGTGGGAATACATTTTTGTAAGCTAGGTTAGATACTGTTTTATTTATATATAAAAGGAAAATACATACTGTCAAAATGAAAAGTTTGGTCGGCCCGAAGGAATTCCAACCCAAATATTGAACCAGATTTTATTAGTTACTTCTACATCTATCTTACTATCTTTGTTGACGATATTTATACATATATTATCTACATAAAATAAGTTCTACAAGATATTACAATTTACATATCTAATAAAAAGTTAAAAAAGAACTAGATTCTGGAGCCTATTTATGATTCTTGTCTTTAGCATTCATAATAGTGTTAGTTTGAACCTAGCTCACTTGAGCATACTACTGATCTCCAGGGGGCATGCATGTTAATCCCTAAATATTGGCACATTAGCCCCTATGTAGTGGCACATTACCCCCTTTTTTATGGTGCATTACATATTATTGATGTTGGCTTGGGTCTATTAGTTGTTATTGTAGCCCTTTGTATCATATATCTAGGAAGGATACCTTTTCATTTTAGCCATCATTGTATCTTGTCTTGTCTTATGTACTTAGTACATTGTGTAAGGAGGTTCCTCCCTCGAATAGGATTGTTATTCATCTCAATTATTAATTATTAAGGCATGGATTACTTTCTTATGGTCTATTTCTGCTATTTTTATGCTATATCTGGGACTTGGTTGTATAACATTTGGTATCAGAGCTCTTTCCTCGGGATTGGTTTCTTAAAAACGAGTCATCTTGGAATTTTAGCTATATATTTTTTTTCTAAAAGGATTCATAAAGAGATATTAAAAACACACCCCTAGAACAGGCCTAGATATATGTGATACAAAATTACGGTCCTGGAACATCACAAGTTCAGAGATATTAGCCATGTAATCTAGGGTTTTTTACTAGTCCAAAAACTAGTTTAAAAAAGGTGTTCTAGGGAGAAAGGTCATATTTGGGGCATGCAAGATCCAAATTGAGTGATACTAGTTGCATAAAAAAGAGTAAAAACCACAGTATCTGTGGTAGAATTTTCAAACTTGGATCTAAAATATTGGACACGTGGAAGTTCATACAAGTTTGATCTTATGAAAGGAACAAAAATAAGAAGTGTTGGGAGATTCACAATAACTTTCTATTGGCGCATCGGAATTAGATCTAACCTGCAGCATCAGGAATAGGACACATACGGATACAACAGGACAAATTTTGAGACTTAGGGGAGTCGAAATTTGAATTTTACCTCAATTCTAAGTCGGCCATAAAATAGTCTTCCAATTAGGGTTGAAAAAGGTAGTAGTTTTAAATTTGAATAACTTGAGTAGAAGGATCTATTTGTGGCAAACCCTAGCGTATGATACCTATATACATTGTTCTAAATGCCTCCTAAAAGGGTGGACTATACACCAAATAAGCCTCCATACAGTTCTACATGGACTTATGATGAAGGTGAAGAAATGCGCAAGGACATATCTAATTTACAAGAGAAGACAATGACAAAAGATGCACTAACATCAATCCTAGGTAAAACCAAGAATGAACTGGAAGTGAAAATGGATGTTTTGAAAAAGGACATAGATGATTTTAAGGGTTTGAAGGGGGATATGGAAGTTTTGAAAGAAGGGTTTTCAAAGTTGCTGCAAGAAGGTCCTCCTAGAAGTGACAAGATCTCCCATGAAATTCATGATGAAAACAAAAGGAACATACATCATGACTTTAGGGAATCCAACATGGGTTCAAAAACCAACTACATCCAAATATCAATATGAGGAAGTTTTATGGCACGGATCTGGTCACATGGATACTATAGATGGAGCAGTTCTTTGAGCTACATGAGGTGCAATCCATGCAAAATATACGCATTGCATCTTTATATTTAGAACCTAATCAGTTTGTGTGGTATAGATGGATTTGCTCGCGTAAACCACTTGTCACTTCGAAACTTTTTATAGAGGAATTGATAGCACATTATGAGGACACCAAGAGAAATACCTTCTTTATCTAACTGATAAATCTCAAACAAAAGGGTTCAACAAGGTCACATATATTCTAGAGGAGCATCTGAATGATGCCTTCATAGGAACTTTAAGAGATAACATCCAACATGAGGTTCACCTTTGGGAACCTAAATCCTTGGAGCATGCATTCAGGGTGGAAAGAAAAGTTGAAAACAAAATTATGGCAACAAGGAAGTCTACCACTTACAACTATAAAGAAGGAAGTGTGGTATCGAGTCATCCACAACCTACAAGCTTGACACCACAACAACTAGAGGAAAAAAGAGAAAAAGGGATTTGTTACATTTGTGATAGAAAATATAGTAAGGGCCACAAGTGCACTGAGAAGAAACTATTTCACATAGATTGTGAAGCAGAGGAAGAAAATGACCAAGATTCACCAAAATAATAGGAACCATCTCAAGATGAATAAATGGAAGATACTACTTCCGAAGAGCTTACTCCCACCATATCCTGTCATGCATTAGCTGGAATTAGCACTCTTCAAAATCTCAAGATCGAAGGATCTATAAAAAGAAAAAGGTAACAGTGTTGATTGATTCTGGTAGTACTCATAATTTCATTCACTGTAATTAGCCAAGGTTCTCAATTGCTTTGTATATCCAGCACTAGATTTTCAAGTAATGATTTTAGATGGAGGAACTATCAATTGCTCAACAAAATGCCGTAATATCAATCTCACTATGGGGGAATATGTATTGAATAGTTCAGTGATTTCTATTCTGATGGGGGGTGTTGATGTTGTCGTAGGATTTCAATGGTTACAATCATTGGGAACAATGGCTTTTAATTTTCAAAAGCTTTTCGTGAAATGTTTATGGGAAGGAAAAGAATATTAGTTAAATTGTATCACAGGGAAACAAAGTAAGGTGATAATCTCTAATGGTATGAAAAATTGATAAAAAAAAAGACATCAAGGTGTAATTGCACAATTATGCTCATTAGATGTTCAAGCATCTAAGTCTCCTATTTCCCCATATCTCCAAAAGGTGATTGATAATAATTCTAAGTTATTTGAAGATAGTCCAAAGTGTATTCCCCCTATTTGAGATTTTGATCATGATGTTCACTTAATTCCAGGATGTATTCCTTATAACATCAGACCTTACAGATACCCATATGGACAGAAGAGTGAAATTGAGCATATGGTTGAATAAATGTTAGAGGCTATCATGATTAGGCCTAGCCAAAGTTCTTACTATGCACCAGTGGTAATGGTGTATGTGTCCAGATTATAGAGAGCTCAACAAGATTACTATTAAAGATAAATTTCCCATTCCTATCATTGATGAATTGTTAGATGAATTACATGGAGCAATTTTCATCACAAAGTTGGATGTCCATTCCCGATATCATCAGATTAGAATGAAGGAGGAAGACATTCCAAAAACAACATTTAGAACTCATGAAGGTCATTATGAATTTTTTTTCATGCCATTTGGTCTCACAAATGCACCTTCCACATTTCAAGGTTTTATGAATTCCATTTTCAAACCTTTTCTTAGAGAATTTGTGCTAGTTTTCTTTGATGATATACTTGAATCTATAGCAAATCTTGGGAAGAACATGTTCAACATGTTGACAGGGTAATACAAATACTAAAGGAGAAACAACTATATGCGAAACCTTCCAAATGTTTCTTTGGGGTAAACGAGGTAGAATATTTGGGTCATATTGTATCTCATGAAGGTGTCAAGTTAGACCCCCAAAAAATTAATGCCATGATGGACTGGCCGATTCCCAAAACCCTGAAGAATCTATGAGGATTCTTAGGTCTGATAGGGTACTACCGCAAGTTTGTTTTGGAACTATGGAAGAATAGCAGCAAATCTAACAACATTATTGAAGAAATATGCATTTTCTTGGACTCCAGAGGCAACTCAAGATTTTGAACAACTTAAGGAGGCAATGTACAAAGCTTCGGTTTTGGCTATACCAGACTTCACAAAAACATTTATTGTGAAATGTGATGCTTCAACAAATGGCATTGGTGTTGTTCTAATGAAAGAAGAACACCCACTTGCTTTCACAAGTCATCCAATCAAGGGAAAGCACTTACAGAAGCCCATTTATGAGAAGGAAATGTTTTCAATTCTACATGCTCTTAAGAAATGGTGTCCTTACCTAATAGGTAGACACTTCAAGGTCAAAACAGACCATGATAGTCTTAATTATTTCTTGGAACATAGATTATCTTTGGAAGAACAACAAAAATGGGTAACTAAGATTTTTGGATATGACTTTGAAATAATCTATCGAAAAGTGTAACATAATGTGGTGGAAAATAAACTTTCCAAAAAAGATGAAGATGTTGGGGCATTGCTTTGTGCAATTTCCATTCTACAACTCGATTCGGTAGTAGCAGCAAGGGAAGAATGGAAAAATGACCTATCTATGTGGATGCTCATTCAAAAGATACATGATGATCCCATTGTATCAGATACTTTTGTGTGGAAAAATGATTCACTATGGTATAAGGATCACTTATATTTATGCAAAAACTCCCAACTCAAACAAAAGGTCATCTCAAAATTACACACCTCTCCTATAGGTGGGCACTTTGGATTCTTGAAAACTTACCACAAGGTCAAGAAGGAATTCTTTTGGCAAGGTCTTAGATATGATGTTCAAAGGTTTGTGGCTGAATTCTTGGTTTTCCAACATAATAACATGCAAACAGTTAAGACCCCGTGACTTCTACAACCATTAGACATACCTTGACAGCGATGGGAAGAAGTCTCAATGGATTCTATCATAGGTCTACCCAAGTCAGAAGGAAAGAATGTTATTATGGTGGTTGTTTATAGACTCACTAAGTATGCACATTTTTGTGCACTTGCTCACCCTTTTAATGCAAGTACAGTGTCCACAACATTTATGGAAACAGTTCAGAAGTTACATGGAAATCCAAAGATTATTGTAAGTGATAGAGATCCAATTTTCACTGGAAAATTTTGGACTGAATTATTTTCTTGTTTGGGTACCCAATTGACTCACAATTCATCTTATCATCCTCAATCTTATGGGGAAAATGATATAGTGAACAAATGTTTGGAAGGTTATCTTTGTTGCTTTGCATATGATAAAAAAACACAATGGGTGAAATGGTTATCTTTGGTAGAATCGTGGTACAATAATTCCTTCCATAAATCATAAAAAATGTCTCCATTTATGGCACTTTATGGATACCAGCCTCCATCTATCACATATCCCTTAAAGGGAAAATATAAAGTTCAATTCATGGAAGATCACATAGAGCACCAGCAAGAATTTCTCCAGATACTTAAGGACAACCTAGCTATGTCACAAAACAAGATGAAACAACAAGTTGATCAACATCGGAGTGAAGGAGTTTCGAAGAACGGGATTGGGTATTTCTGAGGCTACAACCTTACAAGAAGATGTCCCTCAAGAAACTGAATAAGGACAATAAATTAGCACCCAAGTATTATGGTCCTTATAAAGTGTTGAAAATATTGGTAGTATGGCTTACAAATTGGATCTCCCTTCATCTTCAAGAGTGCATCCAGTTTTCCATGTTTCTTGCTTAAAGAAGGTAACAGGAGACACAATCTCAATTCAAACAATCTTGCTCGAGCTTGATGAATAAGGAAGATTCATATTGGAACCTAAAAAAATCACTAAAACAAGGACCAAACAACTACGAAATCGGGATATTACTAGTACCTCATCAAATGGAAGAACCTACTAGTGGAAGATTCTCCATGGGAAGATGAGTCCTTCATACAAAAGCATCCACAACTGATCAAGCGTTGAGGAAAACAATTGTCTAAAGGGGAGGTGGATTTTAAGAACTAAATGTTGGCACATGACCCCCTATGTAGTGGCACATTACCCCCTTTATTATGGTGCATTACATATTATTGATGTCGGCTTGGGTCTATTAGTGGGTCTATTAGTTGTTATTGTACCCCTTTGTCTCCTATATATAGGAAGGAGACCTTTTCATTTTAGTCATTATTGTATCTTGTATTGTCTTATGTACTTAGTACATTGTGTAAGGAGGTTCCCTCCTCAAAGAGGATTGTTATTCATCTCCATTCTTCATTATTAAGGCGTGGATTACATTCTGATGGTCTATTTTTGCTATTTTTATGCTATATACGGGACTTAGTTGCATAACAATGTATGTTCCAATCATCACTTGGTAAATTCAATCGAGCTTTTTGTCCAGCCTACGATTTTGAGCTAGCAAATTATGGTTTTGGTCAATTACTTCCTTTATCATCAAGACGAGGCCATTTATTTCCTCCTTGATGTCCAATAGATCTTTGCTTAACAGAGATTTGAGTTGCCATTTTAACACTACTATTTTGTGAAATTTGTTATCTATGGCTCTAGTATTTCCAGGTTCATGGTTATATCCCTCCATGTTTTCTATAATCCCATCCTCAAGGGTACACTTATGCTTCAACGGGATATCCTCTTCCATCTCTTCAATTTTTCTTTGGATTATGTATGGGGTGAGGCAAAGATAACGAGATTGAGTAATGTAAATATATTTTTTGATTATGATATTAGAGGCTTGATATTTCCCTTTTCGAGGGTCACGTGAGATGGGAGTAGGAGGAACGATGAAGGGGGGCATGATAGGACTAATCAAAAGGATGCAGAGAGAGACTTAAAATTTAGTGAAAGGTAAGAGGAGTCATCTGCAAGTGATCAAATCCCTAATATCCTTGGGTGGTTAAATAAAAAATCCAGTGAGCAGAAGGCCCCCGTAAATAAAAAATAAAAAATGACTAATAGAGGGAAGTATTTTTTAAAAGGAGATACATGCTTGTATGCAAAAAACATTGAAAAATACTTGCCTAGAGAGCACAATTATTATATTCCTATTCGATCTATCCTTTGTGTCCTTTATCTTATTGCCTTCACATTTAAAGAAGTGAAATCTTATGATGTCAAATTCTATTGTTCTCCCAGCTGTGATATTCCTTTGAATTTATTTGTGGGTGTTGTTCTTATTCTTTAAACCATACCAATAACCTTCATAATTACCAATGTACCATTTCTCGATGTTGCACATTGTATCCATGATTTTATGAACCCTATGTATGAAACAACCAACATCCTCTTGCTTAAAGGAGGTTTGGAGAGGATGAATTGATTGTGTAAACATTAATGAAGGTGGCTAGTGGCAATCCTTTCAAAGGAAGGGCATACAAGTGGCAATGTTCTCATCCTTCATTTGGGATGTGCCCATTGTTTTCTCTTGATTATTGGCAATCACTTGATCCGGGGTTCTAAAAGTGGGAATTTAGCAATGAGGTAATAATTTTGTTTTCTTTTAAATTTACCCCTTGATAGCACTAGTGGATTAGGACATTTTCCACTTAGGTGCTAAATAAAGATATAAATTTTTGGTGTGGTTTTGAGGGATGAGTCCTTTCATCCCAACATTGAGCAACATCCTAATTATTTGATGAACCTTACTTAATTCAAAATCCAATTATCTCATCTTGTGAATCCACCCATTGAATTTGTGACTAAGAGGTACTCCACAAGAGAATCTTCTCAAGCACCTTTTCCCTTTATTTATGAACTCTTCATTCCATCATTCAAATTAGTTATTTAACTTAATCTAATCCTATACCTCAAAACATGGCTACTCCTCAAACATTAATAGTTATCCAAATTCTCTGCCTAAGTTTAATGATAAGCTTCCTGAATTTACTAGAAAAATGCCATATTCCCTACAAAACACTTGGATGAGTTTATATAATACAAATGATAACCAAGTTAAAGATATCAATTCCCTTTTTAAACTCTTTGAATCAACCTTAAGCAAGGATAATATTCTGATGGTTTCACAATTTTATTGATAATAGTATAAAATCTTATGAGGACTTGAGAAAGGTTTTCCTTAAATAATTAAAAGACAAGAAAGGCATTAGACATATCTTAAACACTTTGAATTGTGAAAATACGAATGAAAATGAGACTATGGATGATTTTAATGCACTAATTAACAAATTTGTTGATGGAATTCCGCGTGATTATTCCCCTTCCACTCCTATAATTATATTGTATTGCGTGAAAGCTTATCAGGGTTAATTTAGAATGTTCCCCAACCAAGCCAAGCCCATATATCTTTAATTTTCCCAAACCAAGGTTGTGAACCTTGGTAAATATTGGGTAGAATCTAGGTGGCCTAATGATTTATCCAGTCTCGGGTCCATCTAGCTTAAGGTTGAACCAAAATTGAAGGTTATAGTTGATCCATACCATGACTCCTTGGAAACCATAATTGAGATGCTTAAGAATTTGGAAACAACTAGGGTTCAATGTAACATTACAATCCAAAATAGGTTGGTGAACTTAAAAAATTCCCAAGAACAACTTAGAAACTAGCCTATAGAGAACATTGATGGTTGGAATAGGCCAAGGGGAAATAAAAATAAAAATCAAATTCAAACTCATGATCAAAACGTTCCCATTCCTTTGAACACTAACAACATTACTAAGGAAGATACTTATTTTGGGTGTGCCACTTGTAATGAAGATTATGATCCTCCTAGAACCCAAGAATTCATCAACCAACACTTTAGTGGTGAAGCCCCTAGTCAATATAACTCCTTGAACTTTTTAGGTAGACCTTGGGATGATATAAATACTATAGTTGGAAAAACCTATAATGTTTATGATTTTCAAATAAAGGAATCAAGGATAAGAGTGCGGATCCTAGGGAAATTGCTAATATCCTAACTCAAAAGTATTCCTGAGATGAGATAAGGAGACAAAATTCAAGATGGAGACATAAGAACATATCAAATGCAAGGAAAGAGAAACAATGTAGAATCACAAAATACTAACACAAGATTCCCTCTTGGAGTAACTTAACCTAAGAAAACCACTGAAAATCCTAAGCCTCCTAAGCATGTGAAGGTTATTGCATGTGAGTTTGGGACCTTGGACATTGACTTGACTCAACATTTTGCTGAGGAACATGTTTTTGCTCCTCTCTTAGAGTTGATGAAGGTGTCAATTTTGAAACAAAAAGCCAAAAGAATTATAAGACTTGAAGAATTTGTTGAATAAACTCATGAAGATTCCTCTATAGTATTGTAAACAATGAACCAAAGGAGAACACATGGACGCAATAATCCTTTCTTCACAACATTAATGTTGAATGACATCCTATAACACAATTGTATGTTGGATTCCAAGGTTTACACTAATGTCATGCCTTTAATTGTCATGAATCAATTCAGCATTAATACCTCTCTCCCTTTGTTATATCCCAAATCAACACTTCTTTATATGTGATGACAGTTAAAATACAACACTTCAAATGTCGACTATTCGTTCACACAAAAGGAAAAGTATGGATTTGACGAGCCTTGATTTGACCTAAGTTGTTATTTCCTTGATCATTTAAGTTAACCCTCAGCCATTCCCAATTTTCCTGAAAGTTGTAAATCCATTAGAGAAGAGCATATTCACTCCCAAAGGTCATGCAGGTTTCGATTTATTCTCCCCTTGCCTTTTATTTTCCAGTGAATGCAAGAAAAAATTACATTCGCATGATGCATATGTTTTTCTATCGATTTAGTCGTTGGTTTCTTTTTCTTTGGATGTAAATTCCCTAAAAAATTGTGAAAAATATATAAAAATTCAGAAATTGAGGGAGTTAGCGTGGTTTCATGAACCATATACTCAGTTATAACTTCCCCCAACCATATGGTATCTATCTCCTTCAACTATAAAAAAAAGAGAGATAGACTAATTTAGATTCCATTTTGAGAGTATTGTTATGGTAGAGGATTTTCTAAGCTATTATCCCTTTTCCTTTCCTATGGTGGATCATTACCTCTAATCTTATATCCATGTATGCTGAAGTTGTTTTCCTCAAATAGTTTCTAACCTTGTGCATGTGGCGATTCGGTGGGATTTGTGGAGAACTTGAGTAGGAGATACCTTGAGATCCAGTTTTTGACAAGGTGGCGAGAAGAATATGGTATGGAATATACTATTTGATGATATTTAATATATATTGGACATATTTCCCTTCCCAATTTATTGTCTCAGATTTGGTTCATACTTTGTGATCAATTGAATTTACTAGTTTCAATTCTGTATTATGTGTTTTGATTTTAATAATATTTTTATCGACAAATTTGTTTGAGGAGGGTATTGTGGTTGTTTTGCAAATTTTTTGGATCGAGTTCAAGAAGAAAATCCGAGTAAAGAAATCTAGGACCAACCTTCATAAACAAGGTACGTCAATTTCTTTCTCTTCGAATCCTTAAATTTATATTTGTTTGATATTAGTTCAAAGTAAGTCTGAATTGCTTGCATTGGAACCCTTAGTTGTCAATCTATTGAAACCCCAATATGTTGGTAATAAAGCCCCAACCATTTGGATATTTTCCTTAACAACCGAATTGGTGACTCGTCTAGGGAGAAACCATATGCTATGGGGCTCTTTGGTCAATTCCTCTAGTGTTTGTGTTTATTGAAACTTTTTCAGGTTGGAACATACCTCTGATACCCAAAGAAAATTCTCAGGACTTATTCTTGATTCGATGTTTGTAGTACGTACAGTAACGATTTACTTGGTAATTCATGCGTAATATTGTGCATAGTAGAGATTCACTCGCTATAAACCTTAAACACAGGTGTGAATTCCCTGAAGGTGTGATTTTTTCACATTTTTCTCTATGAACTAACCAAGTATGTTTGAAAGTGTTTGAGTGTGTTGGGTTCCTCTGAGACCCCTTAGGATAAATATGGGTGTTGTTTCATTAGTTTCAACTTGATTTTTCAAATCAACTTAGGGTGAAAGGTATTTTAAAAGTACATTTGTTTACATTTATTTTCACTACTTGTGGTTTGATAGACTTTGAAAGTGGGGGCTCAAAACGTAATTATGCATGTATATGTTTCTAATTGCATCATTTGTATGCAATATTTAGGCTTTACCAAACCTTGTTGCTTAGTAAACAAGTTGATTGTTTGAGTCTATAAATCTTGTGCTTTGCTTGTTTTTTCGAATTGGTAAAATTTGCATGGTTGAAAGGTCTCATGTTTGTGGTTGCTTTCACTAGTACTTATAGGTATATAAAGCTTTCTTTATATTTTCTTGCATTACTATATTTGTTAGCCAAATAGTTTACTTTCATTTAATTGGAAAAGTAAAAATTGGATCATTGTAGAATTTTTTTCATTTTTAGTTGTGTGAAATTGCAAGTTTTCATTTTGAAAAATGAGTTTGTCCTGTGCATAAAAAAAAGCAATTTTTTTGCATGAATTTCAAGTTTCATTTGAAAAGCAAGGTTGCATTTTGCATTTAAAAAACAAAAAAATTGTATTTGGTTTGTGTAGTTACACTTGCATTTAGGATTATGTCTTCATTTGCACTCAATAAATTGAGTTGAATTTGTATTTAAGGTTGAGTCTATGTTAGCATTTGAAATACTAAGTCTGCATTTGTATTTCAAAAGTCGAAATTTAAGTTTGTGTTTGCATTCAAAAGGAAAATTTGGCATTTTGGAAACAACTGAATTTTGAAAAACTTGATTTAGTGGGTTTACAAGTGCTCCATATTTTCATTGTAGAGAACGTAAATAAATGAATTTTCACTTGAATATCTTTAGTTGCATGTAATAGTGCTTCATATATCATTTTAAAGAGTGTGAACAAGTGTATATTTGCATTTGAAAAGTCTTTAGGTGCATTTAGTTTTCTTCTCTTGAAATATTCTTGAAATTTTATTTTGAATAAGTAAGAACTAATTGGAAAATTCTAGCAGGTTTTTTATTTTAGTAAGAAACTCACCTAATAGTCTAGGGATTAAGATTTTGGAGATACGTGTTGTGATAAAACTACTCCAAAGTCATAGAATATTGGAACTATGAACTATTAAAGAGATACAAAACCAATTATTAGTGTGAAGTACTTGTTAGGAAAGAGTCTCTCAAATAGGCGTCAAGCAGTAGGTAAAGATAGTCCAAGTGGACAAATTATCCCCTGGTGATTGGATTATTTGGGCTATGCACATATGGGGGTTGTTTAGATGTGGAAAGTCCTCTGGCTGACACCACTTCTCATTAACAGCTTCAGCTCTAGGACTTGTGTCCTATGTTCCCTTCCCATTCGCAGAATCCCTTTCTAGTGATCGTTACGCCAGACAACCTAATGTGAAGTGGTAACGTTCCTCCTAGGACGTTGCAAGCGGAATATGTTGTTGCACCTGAAGAAATATATAGACTTTCCATCCCATCTATGTAATACCCCCATTTTGACCCTTAGAATATATTGGCTTTTAATGTAAATATTATATACATGCAATGTATGTTTCCCTAACGTGGAGCTCAAGTCCAAGACCCCGCTAGTGTATGCTCAGATTTTATTAAAAAGGAAAATATGTGATATTATGATATCCATGTGTTATTAAGCCATGGAACATTGTAAAATGATGTAAATATTAATATTGCAATAAAATACCAAAAATTGGCTATGGAAGCAACTAATAAGAGGGGTCCATGTGTATTCCACTAGGGAGTGGTGAGGGGGTTGTGGGGTTGAACCATATGCTGCCAAATGTCATCTTGAGAAACCATTTGACTTTCCTTGGTGACATTTAATTCAGTTGTAAGGAAGTGATTGAAAAAATTAGTCCATGGCTTCAATGGAGCATGGGCAACCCAGAAATTCGTATGGCAGACATGGGATCTGTTTTCTTGACCCACAAGTCACTCTACCTCATGGGAATTCGTAAGTATCCATTTTTATCCATTACATAGTTCCAGAAGTGAGAAAAAACAAAAATCGAAACTCTGAATGAAGCCACGTTTTAAAGTGTCAAAAATGCCCAGAAATTCATGTGGACAGTGAAATCCAATGGGGGGTCCATAGATATGAACCTTGGGGTGAATTTGAGAGTGTTATATTACCATAAATCCATAGGAAAACCCCAATTTTATAGCCCGAAAATCCAATTACAGGACGTAATCATTTGGTGATCGAATTGAGAAAAATACAAGTGCGAATAACATAGAAGAAGAGAGAACAGAGGTTGGAACTGCTTGATAAACCCAGTGAAGGATATAATCTCAAGGATTTAGCATCTTGGACCTTTCTATTCCCACCCTGAATAACACTGGAGGGAAGGGGCGCCTGAGGGACTGTGCAGTAGAGAAGGGGACCTTCCTGTTGTTGGGTGTGGTAGGTATTATGGGTGCCATGACTGTTTGAGTTTAGTTGAGATGCATGTAGCTCTGTGGTTGAGCTCACTAACTTAGCATCCTCCTCCTTTGTCTCTTGCATGCTTGATAAACCCAACTGTGTGTTGGATTAGCATGATTGTTTGTGTGAAACCATGGCTGTGAGTGAACTTGTTTAGTTCCTCTTTAGTGGATACACATCCCAGCTTGGGGGTGGTCTCTTAGCTGAAAGAATATAGGATGGACAGTGACCTATGGTTGGGTGGAATGTTTCTCTCATATAGCCAGTTGTTTGGACAACTTCATCTTAAAGATAAGTATTCTCTATGGTTTGGATTATGTCCATTCTGTATTCTGCAATGTGTTAACTAGTGAATGTTTTGTTAATTGAATGAAATGATTATCTTAAATTAATCAACATAAATCTTGTGCATAGAATGAGAAGGGGATTAATTATCTGCATGTTGTTTCATCCTTCAAGCTAGGAGAAACATGTTGGTGCATTGTACTTGTGTGTGTGTTAAAATGTTTTAATTAGTCTGATGTATAATTTAATTGTGCATATATTTTTTAATTGTGAATCCCGTCATATGGATGTGGGGGAGAATTAGACCCCCCATGTTGCATTCATGTTACCTTTGTGGGTCGGGTTGACTAGAGGGGGCGTGACAATCTCCTTGGGAGGGTATTTTTCGAAGGCAAGTGCTTGCACCCCTAGTGATTGGTCCGTGAAAGTAGGGTAACTATATCTCGATATTCGTTGATTGGACTTGGGCCCTAATCATCCCAAGTTGATCTCTGGAAGACACCCAATTAAGAATATTCATTGAATATTGTTTGGTTCTAAACAACCAAAATATTTTCATTGGAATATTTTTTTTGCTTGTTGTAATCTTTTCAGGAACTTTCCAGTGTGTTTTGTTTGGTTTTATTTTTTGTAGACTTCTTCTTTGTGTCTTATGCGAGCCACCATGGTTGATCAAACTTTGCACATGTCTAGAATAATTCAAGTAAAATGTCCTTAAAATATAGAAGTCCATATGCCAAGACGAACACTAGATCACAATAATCCTCCCTCTAAGGGGGCGGATGAAGAAAAACATGAATCACAAACCGAACAAGTAGAAGAAGAAAACAATTCTAGTGAGTCTGAGACTTCATCCGAAGGACATTTTAGTGACACCGAGGGTCAGTTGAAAAAATAACCTAGAGTTATTTATCCCCATCATGAGGAGAATTCAGGTCCTTTTTTAATAGAAGATACCATATATCCATCGGGACTTTTGAACCCACTACAAAGTCCTAGTTTTATCCCAGGAGCTAATTT
Organism: Larix kaempferi; assembly: GCA_027924585.1. Taxonomy (NCBI): domain Eukaryota; kingdom Viridiplantae; phylum Streptophyta; class Pinopsida; order Pinales; family Pinaceae; genus Larix; species Larix kaempferi. The sequence goes on from BSBM01000841.1 coordinate 4,589,463, forward strand.
TCACATTCCTAGGAACAAAAATCCTTTGTCCCGGTGGTTCAATATGGAAAATATTGGAGAAATATCTGGTACTATGGAGGTAACTCCCCCATTTAGTTCAATTCTTGTAGGAGGAGTAAGTTTCGCTACTACATATGGCTCAAAATTCCCACGAAAGTTTGCCACGAAACAGTTAAATTCAATGTTTTCGTGGAAAAACAATTTATTTTTTTGGAAATTTTTTAAAATTCCCCCGACAATGGTCACTATAGCGATGGTATGAACAGTTCGTCGCTATAGCGACTCACTGTCATCACTATAGCGATGAACTGTTCAAATCGTCGCTATAGCGACGAAGGCCAAAAAGAAAACTTGTTTTTTATTTTTCTTTTTTAATGGTCATTGAATTTTTCTTTTTTAGCAGTCATTTTCGCCTGAACCACGACCCTCATTGATCTATAAATACATGTTCTTAAGTCATATTTTCAGAATCATTTGCTATATTTGCAGCAATATTTCTATTGGTTTTTCGTTCTATGATTTCAAGAGTCTGGTACTGGTTTGACACATCGAATTTTTTATCTCATTCGTTTTCCAGGTTAGTTTGACTGTAATGCACTAGTATTTTTTTTTGGTGCCCTTTATGTTCCAACTAGGGCTTTAATGCAATGGAGCAAATGTTTATATAGTTTGGGATTTTTGTGACAAAATGTAATTTTATAAATTTGTCATTTGTGTTAAAATGTAAATTTTTAAATTTTCATTTCTATTAAAATGTAATTTTTTAAATGGTGGTTTGTGTTAAAATGTTAATATCATGACCATCATCGTAGATTTCAGGTACACAATCTAATTAGATTTAACTATCCCCCTAAATATAGATAACCAATGAGACCACAACTCCTTAGCCCCTCTTAGGATGGAATAAATGTCTAAGATCTCCCTTTTTAAAAGGGTTTGTCTTCCCCTTCCTACTAATCGATTACTGGCTCAAGAGGTAGGAACAAGAAAGAGTTTTAAAGTTGGTTTGTTGAATGGAGCATGGAAATATGACTTCTGATAAATTAAATCCCATGTTTCATCGAGAACATTGACATGGAGGAAGGATTGGTTGACCCATCATCGGTATCACCATTGATAGGAATATAAAACTAGAAAAAGGGATTAATCTACACTCTCCCAAGGCCCCCCATGATGAGTGCTCTAAAATTTTCAAAATCATTTTTCTTTAGATAGGTGGTGCTTAGTGACCATTCTTTTGTTCTTTTCGCATTCATATAACTATGAAAGGACAATAAAAAACTGTAGCACACTCCAACCTTTAGATTTTTTGCATGAATATTTAGGTGTTTCAACATTATCACAAAGGATTTGCCTCACTTCTCTTTATAATCACCTTATTATTACTCTTATTTCAATGTAGGAATAATTCCTTCTTTTGTTTGTCTTTGTTCCTTATCCTACATTGTACATTCTAAATTTGTTTACCAACTTGTAAGGGAAAGGAGTGAGATATCCCTATGTCAAGGTTTCAATCCTTTTCTAAAGCGAGTTAACCCTCCCAATAATATCTCTTCCCATTGTTAAATTCATTATGATTATATTGGTCTTGATTCTAAATTTATGTGTAAGTGGTTCGATTTGGAACATTAAAAGAAAATTTGAGTAATTTTATATGTTGGCATCTTGCATGCATGGTGAGATTAAAAAAAATCAAGAGAATGTTCCATCTGCAAGCAAGGCTAGTCCATATCTATATCATATTTTACCAATTGCGTGTTTCCCTTAGAGAAGCTAGGGATGGAATAAAATAAGGATTAATCACCCATATGCATGCTTTTATTTCACATTGATGGGAATTTATGCACATCAATCACCTATTGTGAATAGAAAATACAACAATTCATAACCTAACATTAAAATAAGGTGATTGTGGCATTATGTGAAGATGAAAATAGATTAATATTTTAATCCAAGAAAACATAAAGGGGTAAACAATTACATTCAATACAAATGTTGTCATTTTTTTCACAATAACATTCATGTGATATGATACATGAACCCTAAGTCACATGGAAAAGGATAGTGTCACCATCCCTTTCATTAACATAAATGTACAAAATGAAGAGTTTGCATGCTCAGTAGAAATGTGGGATGTGATTACTTGATAAGAATATAGTTATCTTCAATAGTATTGAGGCTTCCTATGAGCAGAAACCTCACTATTCTTTGGTGTCAAGTCATAATATGAGAGTGTGAGTTTCTTGCATTCACGAATCTATATATTACACAATAATTATAAACATGAATATAAAATTTGAATCACAATACCACAAAGAAAAGTCAATTCAATGAAACCTTATACAAACACTAGAAATCAAAACTCTAAAAAATGCAATATCATAGAATAATGTAAGTTGGAGGTTCAAAATACTCACAATGCTACACCGAATTTTTGCCATTCCTCTTTTTTATTTTCCAAATTCTATTTCTTTTTAAAAGATTCATTAGTTTGGTTGTTATTATGTTATGTAGAGTGAATAGCCATTACTCACCATACGCCAATACCTATTGGAACAACATGTAGTAATCCAAGGGAATTATAACTTAGGTAATCCTATTCACATGATTATGTAATCCTCTAGTAATCACCTCCTTTAATTTTCAGTCTCCTTTAATATATATATATACTCTATTCAATTTAGACATACGTTATATATTGATTAATGAGTTTTTTGTTGTTATAGGCTATCACAATGTCAAATAAATATACTTAGGAAGAAAACAATAGGAGGTATGTTGAGGCTAAGGCAGCATTGGAGGCGAAGGGTGATGGAAAGTGTTATTGCCCTTGCAATGATTGCAGAGGTTTGTGAACTAGAAGAATTTTAAGAACATCAGTTGAAAAACATTGTAAGGATAAGGGGCATACTGAAGGGGGGTATGAATATAATCCCTTGGTAAGACGTTATTCATTACATATTGTACTTCTTGTAATAGTATTGATAATGTATTCACAATTTTTTTTATCATTTTAAATATATGTGTTGTATATTATACACTAATGTTATTGCATTGTTTGTAAATATAAAGACAATGCCCCCAAGATGTCGACTGTCGGAGGGCTATTTGCCCCATAATAGTAGAAATACTACTTTACAAGATGACGATCATGGAGATCATGCTATTGAAGATCGAGTTCTTAATGATCCTATGGACGAAGATGACGTTATTGATACTAATGGTGAATATGAGATAAATAGATTGCTGCAAGACACATTTCCTCCATTGGATGAGGACAACCTCCATGATTTTCATGATGTTCCTCTTCTCGAGAAGTCCCAAGAACCTCTTTATGAAGGCTCAACAACCAATATTCTATCTGTTATATTGTTGTTGGTGAACTTGAAGGTTTTGAATGGTTTATCAAACACTTGTTTCACACAGCTCCTAAGGTATGTAAAGTTGATTATTTTCCTATATTTTTAGTGTTAATTAATTCGTAAATTAGGGATATGAAATATTTATGAGGTATATTGTTTACATTTCACTTTTTGTCAATGTTGCAGATTGTTGGGTGAATTTCCATTAACACCATCAAATAATTTACCACACAAAAGTTGAGAGGTATTCTTGATTATGAAAGAAATTGGAGTGGAGTATCAATCTATTGATGCATGTCCTAATGATCATATTATATATTATGGACAGTATGCATTAGAAAACAAATGCCCACAATGTGAAATTAGTAGATATCGAACTGATCAATTAACAAAAGAGGTCCCTTGCAAAGTTCTTCATTATATTCCCATAATTCCACGTTTCCAACGACTATTCAGGTGCCAAAGTATAGCACAGTTTATGGATTACCATGCGAAGAACAGAAATGAAGATGGTGTTCTTCGAATGCCTGCAGATGATTCTGCATTGAAGAACATCGAAGAAAAATGGCCAATTTTTAAAGATGAACCTCGTAATGTTAGAATTTCATTGGCAGCTGATGGTTTCAATCCATTTGGTGAGCTTCGTTCTACTTACTCAGTGTGGCCTATTTTCGTCATAAAAAATAACCTACCTCCTTGGATGACGATTAAGAGAGAGCACACAATGTTGGCAATGATTATTCCAGGTATTTTTTTGAAAGCTGTAATTATATTATTTCATAAAGTTATTTGTTTAATTGATGCATGAGAACACCTTTTATATATTTGGACGGATAACTAAATAGAAATATTGTATGTTTATTGATCAATTAGATAAGTACCAAGTTAAAGATATGAATGTATATATTGAGCCTCTTATCGATGAGCTATTGAAGTTATGGGATGGAATCACTATGTATGACATCTCTAGACCAATAGGAAAGAAACAATTTCAGTTCCATGTAATTCTTGCATGGACAATTCATGACGCTCCCGAGTTAACACATTTTTGTGGTATGTAACTTTATGTTGCACGTCATTAAAATTATATGTTTTTAAGGTTAAAAACATGCATTTTTTCTTTGAATTAAATATTCTTTGATGGAATCACTATGTATGACATCTCTAGACCAATAGGGAAGAAACAATTTCAGTTCCATGTAATTCTTTCATGGACAATTCATGACGCTCCTCGGTTAACACATTTTTGTGGTATATAACTTTATGTTGCACGTCGTTAAAATTATGTGTTTTTAAGGTAAAAAACATGTGTTTTTCTTTGAATTAACTATTCTTTTGATGTTATAACATTAATACATATATCTCGCAGGTCTTCAAACAAAGGAAAAATTTGCATGTACAGTATGTGGTCCTAGAATAAAATCTCGTCATTCAAGAATTTTAGCAAAGGAGGTGTTCAATGAGTACAGGCACTTCCTCCCTAAGAACCATAGGTACCAAACTATCAAAAAAACAAAATTCAATGGTAAAGAAGAGAATGTAAAGAAACCACGAAGAATGACACCTCACCTATGGAAGTTGGAATATAACAGAAATCGTTGAGGTGTGAAAATTGTATATGCAGCATACAATATGTTCACGTAATATTATGATTTTTATATTTTTACTGAATTTTCTCTACCATGGGTGTCATGAATTATTTTTAATGTGTTTTCGTTTATGTTTAATAACTGTATTTAAGGCATGAATGGGCTTCCACGAGGAATGAAGAGTTATCCCATACAATTCAGTAGGTTGCCTTACTACGAGCACCTAAAAATAGCTCATTTGTTTGATACAAAGCATATCGGGAAGAATGTAACAGAAATGGTATGGCAAACATTAGATGGAAGGTCAGACAAAGATAAAATTGGAAAATTTTGTAGTGACATTGTAGAATCCAATCACGCATTGCAAAGTGTAATTATTTCCAATGCCAGAAATGGGAACTAAAATATTAGTTTTCCATGGTTATTGATGAAGCAACAAAGCAATGCTATAAAAGAGGTCATTCAAAAAATAAGGTTTCCGACAGGGTTTTCGTCGAACATACAAAATATCTTAACCAAAAAAGGTGATTTTGGCAGTGTTAAAACTCATGACTAGCATACATTCATTAAGGTAATTATTTACGTATATAATTTCCATTAAGTAAATATTTTTAGTAAGTGTTCTCTCCTATTTGGAAACATTAGATAATGATTTGCTTTTTGCTACAGTACGTTCTACCTCTGGCTCTCCCAGATAGCTTTGACGAAAACATAAAACAAGTTATATATGATCTTGGTAAATACATGAGGTAAGTAACAATTTTATATGCATGAAAAATGTTCGTTCTTTTGGTTGCATTTCTTATTGACATATTGTGTTTTACAGCTTGGAACTTTATTATATATTATATGCCTCAATCTGGTTGATCATTCATGTTATTTTCTTGCATATTTTTTAGGTGGCTTTCATCTAAAGAAATCCATAAAGAAGATATTAGGTATTGGAAGAGAGAAATTCCTCGTCTAATGTGTGAAATGCAGAAGTATTTACCTCCAGCATTTTTCAATGCACAAGTACACTATCTCATACACCAAGTTGAGGAGATTGAATTGTGTGGACCTGTAAACTCAAGGTCAATGTGGATGGTGGAAAGGCATTTGAATTCATTGAAGGATTTTGTTAGACAAAGAGCACGCCCTAAGGGTTCTATGGTGTAGGGCTATATGCTATAACAATCCATGGTGTACATTAGTCAGTATCTTCCAAATTTAGCAAAAAATATCAATCTGCCTCGCATTTGGCATGTCAACTCCATCAACAAATTTGAAGGGGAGGTCCTGTTAGGGAAAGGTAGAAAGAGGAAAGTGAAAGGTAATTGAATGGTGTACATTTTATTTATTATACAATTAATTTTTTAATTTATGTAATTTTTATTATTCCAGCAATATTTTAAGGTAAACTTAATTGCCTTTAATGATAGCTAATTTACAATTCTTAATTTTTATTTTTTCATATAGTTGGTCGCATGTGGGATGCAATACATTTATACATTACAAACAATATTGATTGGATGGAGGAATGGGTTGAACGATGTACAGAATTATATGGTACCTTATCATGGGAAGGGGTTAGTAAAATGCTTAAAACAGTGCATCATCATCGAGAAGAATATCCCGAACTTACACAAAGGGAAATTGATTTAGCATGCGGTTTAAAAGATAAAAAGGCAAGTATATTTACCCTGCTCATTTTTTCGTTGTTTCACATTGTATCAAAATATTTATATCATTTATGTCTTCTTATATTTTTTTTTACTGAGATGGGCATGATGCAGCTGATACATCACAATGCTATGTGGTGCAACGGTCGTAAATTTCGCATCAAAAAGTTGGATGACAAGAGGAAAACATTTGATTGTGGGATAACTGCAGTTTTTCAAGTCGCTAATGTTTCCTCTAGAAGTGACAGGCATCCAGAAGTATCTGAAAATAGGTACTATGGTTATTTGGAAGATATACTTGAGTGTGACTTTAATTCCTTTAAAGTAGTCCTGTTTGAGGTCAAATGGTACAGGCTATGAATGAATGAATGTGATCCCGAAATAATTTTTATTGAGCATGCCAATGGATTTACCATGGTTAATACAAGGGCACTTGAACCAGGTATAGAGCCTTATGTTCTTCCAAGTCAATGTGAGCAGGTATTTTACTTAGAGGTTCCAGGTAAAGCAGGTTGGTCATACATTGTTAGATACGATCCAAGAGGAAGACCGATCAAGTATAATGCAGTAGAGGAAGAATACAATGTTGAACAAGAAGGTGATGTAGATCAAGAGCAGTTGGTCGTCGACGTAGATGTGTCAGATGAAGAATACGATCAAGAAGTTGATCATCCAAATGATGTAGCAGACAATGAAATTGACATTAATGATGAATATCTAGCTGAAAATGACATTGATCATGATCTTGATATTAGCGATATTTTCAACGATAGCGATTCATAACCAGATGATGATACAGATGTTGAGTTAGATGAAGAAGAATCCGAATGACATTGTAGCAATGTTGGAATCTAGGAGGTATGTGAGATTATCTTTATGCATAATGTATTATGTTTACGACTATTTAGTTATGTTTAAACCATCGTTATCATCATCAATATCGTCATCACCATCATCACAATATTTTTCATCATCATCATCTTCATCATGATCATCATATTCACCACCACCATCACCACCATCATCATCTTCATCATCCTCATCCTCATCATCATCATATTTGTTGTCATCATCATCATCATCATAAACCTCGTCATCATCACAATCTCCGTCATCATCATCATCTTCATCATGATCATCATGATCATCATCTTCACCACCACCAGCACCATCATCATCATCATTACCACCACCACAATCATCATCTTCATCATCGCGGCCGCCATCATCTCTATCATCATTGTCATCACAATCTCCGTCATCATCATCATCTTCATCATGATCATCATCTTCACCACCACCATCACCACCATCATCATCTTCATCATCCTCATCCTCATCATCATCATCTTCGTCATCATCATCATCATCATCATCATCATCATAAACCTCGTCATCATCGTCATCAACATCATCACAATCTCCATCATCATCATCATCTTCATCATTATCATCATCTTCACCACCACCAACACCATCATCACCACCACCACAATCATCATCTTCATCATCACGACCACCATCATCTCCTTCATCATTGTCATCACATTCTCCATCATCATCATCATCTTCATCATGATCATCATCTTCACCACCACCATCACCACCATCATCATCTTCATCATCCTCATCCTCATCCTCGTCATCATCGTTGTCATCATCATCAACATCATAAACCTCGTCATCATCATCTTCATCTTCACCACCACCACCACCATCATGAGCATCATATTCATCATCCTCATCATCATCATCACAATCTCCGTCATCATCATCATCTTCATCCTGATCATCATCTTCACCACCACCACCACCATCATGAGCATCATATTCATCATCCTCATCCTCATCGTCTTCATCATCACGGCCACCATCATCGTTATCGTCATCGTCATCATCATCATCATCATCATCATCGTCGTCGTCGTCGTCGTCATTGTCGTCGTCGTCGTTGTCGTTGTCGTCGTCATCATCATCATCATCATCATCATCATCATCATCATCACCATCTTCGTCATCATCATCATCTTCATCATCATCCTCATCATCATCCTTGTCATCATCATCATCATCATCATCATTAGCAGTAGCACCATCATCATCATCATCATCATCATTGATGACGATGATGATCGTAATTGATATCTACTCTATATATTTTGATTTAATATTGTGTTAAAATTAATGAATTTTATTGGTACGTATAAATTAACTGTTATTTACATTTTCTTGTATGTTGTCATATTCTATAACACATTTTTTTTAGATAGATTTTGTCGGTTTATGGGGAATTGAGAGTGATGTGAGTGGGGGGAGGGGCCATAAGAGCTTCCACCTTCACATGGGTGGCCCTGTTCAATAAAGAATATTACATTATTCTCGAAACAAAGAGAAGCTCATGGCAAATTTATCAAACCTAATGGAAAATTTATTATATTTTTCAGCACCAACGAACCTTTTTTGAATTTCATAGCTCTCAAATTTGAACAAGAACATGAACTAGGAAACTTAGGTGCTAGCTGGAAGTCTTGAGTTCAATGGACTTGTAGTCATACTGCATTTTATCCATGTAGACACAATTCACAATACATAATACTTTGAGTAATTTCCTTCAAATGTCTCATTAATGATATGTAATCCCTCTACCCCTGTTGGCAAACTTTCTCTTAAGCATCTTGACTATGAGGAGGAAACGAGCTTGAATTTATCCTTGGAAAATGTCTCATGTAGATGGATGTGGAATTTGGCCATTTGACCTCTAAGGAAAGTGATGAACTTGAGGACAATGGAAATCGGGAGCCTCTCTTATGGCATCTTAACCCTGATTCTTATTGGCATGATAATAATGATATCAAAAGTTTGCAGTCTATGATGGACTCTAAGCATGGATTGAAGGCTAATTGGACAAGTGTTTCATCAATAAATACAACAAATTCACCATCATATGATAACTCTGAATAGCTAAGTGGAATGCAATCCTTCTTAGGCAGGAAATCATATGCATATGGTGTTGGAAGCATGTCATCTTGTAGATTTAGAAATTTTGTTCATCCATATTCTGAAGGTATAACTTCTACGCCTCCATCCCAATTATTTAATGATCTGTCAAGAAGATAGTTTGTTGATCAAAACTAGAAACTATCACAATCAAAGTTGAAATCTGCTGCTCATTTAATGGGTGAAAAGGAATTTGCTTCAATGGGTAAAATAAATGATTCTAATAGGGAATCTTCAACTTTTCCTAGATTCAATGGCATAAGTAGAAAATCTAAAGCTCATTCACAATCAATAGGTGGTATTAAAAAGGTTTCTAAGTTGGATTCCTCAGCTTTATCAAGTGACACAAATGTAAGCAATATTGGAAAGACCAAGCATCATATTTCACCAGTTTCAAGTAAATTATCCATTGATAATACTTCAATATGGCCCGATGAAAACAAATGCAATCTCTTTAAAATAATTGATATCAAATTCAAATAGGGGGAGAAATCATCAAGTTCAACACCATTAATTGAGGGTTGTTGTAAAGAAAGTGAAGAACAAGATAACTATTTAACTCCATGTGCAAAGACTCAAAACTGGACAAGCATATATGAATATTGCAGAACATAGGTTGGTGGTGTTGAAATGTTTGATGGTTCAGAAAAAACCAAGAACATGTAATGCTTCAAACATGATCTCATTTCTACAAGTTCTGATCATGCTATAGAAATTAAAGCCAAATGCAACTTAAGTCTCAGTTTAGGAGGAAGTGAATGCTCAGTGTATTGCATTGGAAGCTCTGGTGTGGGATCTAATGAGTGTGTGAATCCAGGGAATGGTTGGTGGAAGTTAACAACAGGTGAACCATTTTACGACATTCTAGATTTGCTCACAGGATGCTTTGAATCAGGTGAGGATTCAATTGAGATGCTTGCTAGTATGAAATAATTTTTTGGCCAAGAAGGTATTGGAGCTTTTACAAATGAAATGATATCCTCTCCATATGAATCTGGTCAAAGAGAAACATTTTACTCCAATGTTGACTATGTTATTCAGCACAGGACAGTGCAAAATGTTTCCATTACCTCAAATGTTGAAGGGCATGGTGAGAGAATAGACTTCTCATTCATAGAAAATAGTGTAATGTTTGATAAAGATACTATGATGGATTTACCATTATCCCTAGATATCAACACAACCATAAGTTATGTTTCTTATTTAGTGCCATTGGAGGGAGCAACAAAGTTCAATTTGGAAATTCAACTACTATCTATAGTATCTCCCAAACCCTCTCCCAAGTTTTGGAAATCACAAAAAATGGTGATTTTGTAAGGGCAGATGGTGCAGCAATGGCTCTTACATCATCCATAGAATGTACCATGCCAAGAGAGATATTGAAAAACTTTCCTTTTGTTCCTAACATCAGCCACAAAATATTTGAAAATGACTATTATGTCTTGTTGGCTATGCTTTGCAGTCACAAAGAACTGTTTGGTCAAATTTTCGAGGACTGGCCTGGTTTATTTTTGTCAGGTATGGATCTTGCTAGGCATTATTTTTCTTAAAATCAAGATAACAGTGATCATCAAACCCAAGAAAATGATTTACGGGATTCTACTATAAACATTTTCTATAATGGGATAAAATTGGTAGTAGGATAGTGATTATTTGTCCTTGTTAAATGAAGCTGAATTGGTTGTGCTTCAATTCTAAGGGCTATTTATCATTCTACATGATAGCATTTAAAATAGCGAAGCACCTGGAATATGCTTTGAAGTGCTAAACTCAGCAGATTTTGTTGAGGTCATTACACCTTACAGTAAATATATTCTTGTGTGTACTGAGGTGAAATGTACAAGATAATATTTTTAAACTGGTTTCTTAACATTTAGTGACTTGCTGCCTTATTTGATATCCTCTTGCATTTCTCGCAGCTTTACAAGCAGCTTGGTCCTCTCCTTAGTCTGTCTATTCGATATCATTGTCAAGCCAAGTTTCAATCTATTTGTGCAAGCATTGCAACTTTTGTAATAATAGGGAACTGGATTATCCTAATATCCACTTCAATAATAAATAAAATGAACATCATGTTGCAGACTAGCATATGAAATTACATGATTGGGGGAGGGATGTGTTGAATGGGATGGTTTGTGAATCCTCAACTCTATACTCTCTATTAATGTTGAATTTTGTACATAATACTGATATGCCTTTTTTCATAATTGTCTAAAGAAACAAAAATTGTGGTTAGCAATAGCAGGGTCATAAGGCTCATTCATGCCTTTCCAAATATGTATTGATCTAAGGAAGCCATCCCACTCTTCATTAAACATGAAATGAAACCACGAGGTAAAACCTTTCATTAACTTAATTTGTACATGTTATTATTAGCTTACATTTAGATATTTTATGGTTTGAATCTTGATATGACATGAAGCAGCTAGGTATGTCTTCTCCATTCCCATATTGACTTTCTCTTGAATAGGGTAACTTCTATTGGGTAATAATTCACTGATTGGTCATAAGGCTCTACATAAGATATTCTTTTTGGAATGGATCAAAGGAAGCATCACTTGACACCTTGTTAATTGTAGACTCAAGCTCCTTCCTTTCACCCAAGCTTGAACTTTTGGTTTCCTTGCTCAAAATATTCATGAATGGTTCACCTTGAAGGTGTTATATTTTATTCATTTGATGCAAATGTTGAATGGGGAATTGTTGCTAGCGGTTCCTTTCACCAAGCACTAAAACATTCATCAAACATTGTATTTCTAGTAGCATGTCGCCTTATTCTTATATCGATTTTTTTCTCAAGAACAGATCTTAAAATGAACATCTGAATTTTAATTTTCCTTATTAAACATGCCTATATCTTCCACCACAAGACAGTTTGGGTAAACCATAAATCAGACACCTGGTTATTGTCAGGCACTTGAGATAATTATGCCTGACATGTCTAGTTTTCTTTGATCATGTAATTTTAATGTGGCATGCATTCATTTTCTAGGTGTACTATATAGGAGTATATTATGGTGATCATCTTGTTGGCAATATGGTAGTTACACAAGTTGGCATTGATGGCAGAAAAGAATGTGTAAATTAATGAAAACCTATTGATTGTACTCGGAATCCTCACATAGTAGTTATTATACTCAGAATCCTCACATAGTAGTTCGATCTCATTGTGGAACCCACTATTCCATTGTTTTGATCCACCATCTCCATGAACTGCCCGATCACCTCTGTGTAAATTGATGAAAACCTCTGTTGGAAAAAGACACACTCTGTGTTGGCATGAATGATGATCACTATTGCATTAAGTGGAAGGGTTTCAGAATAAAAACTTGGCTCAAAAATATTTGTAGCTGATGGCATCATCTGTATTGTTGGCTGCAATTTTTACTCGGCCCTACGATCATAAACACAGGGCTCACCATTTTGAACTGGAGAATGAGAATAAGAGGGCGTGAGGAAGCCCGCGGGTCTGAAGTTTGGCCATGATAGATCAAACCCACATTTCTGAAAGAGATGAAGCTCATAATATTGGGTTTAAGAGATGTCCACGAACCTGAGAGAAGCTCATGAAGCCCGCAACCTTAACAACGATGAAGCCCACAGGAGGCATGAGAGAAACTCATGAAGCTTCAGGCTGAGAAAGAGGAATGAAGGAAAAAGACTTAGGGATCGTCCGATCACAATGATCGACGGTTGCAGTTGCATTTGGTTTTGGGATATATCCCACATTGACCACGAAAGTTTGTTTCTATGTGTTTTTAAGGCCAGGGATGAGTAGTTCTAATCGACGCGTAGTGAAAAGGATTATGGTGGGGGATCTGGGTGATTGGACTCCATGAGAAGATCACCATCCCGAAGCCTGGGACGACCTGTCAGGCCCCCTATCCTTTTGGAAAACGTGGCATTGATGTGGGCAGTGACATGGCATATATCCTTTTGGAAAACGTGGCATTGACGTGGCGTCGATGTGGGTAGTGACATGGCATCAGACTACAACAAATGTGGATGATGATATGGCTTCAACGAGGATGAACGTGGAGCTTAGGTGGACAAGTGGCATGTCAGTAAGGAGGACAGCATAACAATTTCATAAGTGAGATAAGGGACAGGACCTGAGGTCATGTGTAATATGACCAAGTGCTAAAGAGTTTGGCCAAATGGAAGAAGTCCAGTTTGGTTGGCATGATAGCATAAGAATGACAGAGGGATTAAGGCATACTGCCAATTATGGAAGGTTTCCAAAATATCATATTTGTTGAAATTGGCGGGATGATAAAATCACTAAAGTTAATAAAACCTGCATAAAAAACATAGTTAGAATCATTCACACATTAAAGATAAAACTAAATTAAAAATGTATTATATATTTTTAGCAAAAATTTTTATGAAGAGGTGTTTGTGATGGATTTGAAGAGTTTAATAAGTGTCATAACCACTAGTGGTCCCTCATTAATTACTAGAATAAATTACATTTATAGAATGCTAACTACCTAATGGACCTTATTTAATAACTAACAATGAACATAGTAAGCCTTGTCCACATTACATTAATTGGCCACACATATTATGTGGCATTTCTAGCATTAAATCTAATGGACCCTTAGGCCCTTATTACATCACTGGGGGGATCCCACCATTTTTCCCCCTTAAAAAAGTGTTACCATCGATAGTTACACCTACGAGGTACATCCATAATCTTGAATCCCATATATAGGTGCTACCCTCAATGCTTGCAATGAAGAATTCCATTAGGTTCATTCATTACCCAGGTTCACATGTATGGGTGTTCATGCCACCTCCCAAGTACTAGTGACACTTGAAATTAAAGAACCGTTTAGTGCTTTACTAAAAATGCACACAAAGGTCATATGTTTCCAAATATCATTCCACCAAGATGCTCAAAAAATCCATAGAAAAAATGCCATCCACATAACTGCAAAAGGTTAGTTGTGGATATGGATGAAACACTGCCTCTAGAGAAGATTCAAAATGAAAATTTGTATTTGCAACCTACTCATGAGTTTCCTCAATGATTGCTCTTCATATAGGGGAGTAGGCTCAAAAAGGAGAAGTTGAAAATAGTTTACTTCACATAATTGGAACTTGACCTTAATCATAACAACTAATAAGTGTGTCAAGTAGTATTGTGTGATAAATGTACAGTTGTCAGTCAATTTATATGCATAAACTCTTATATTTAAGAACCCTTTTGGGGGGGGTTCTTAAAATCATCCCTGGTGATGATGATGGAAACGATGATGATGATGATCATCATCATCATCATCATTGTCATCATCATCGTCGCCGTCATCGTCATCATCATCATCATCATCATCATCATCATCCTCATCATCATCATCATCCTCATCATCATCATCATTAGCATCATCATCATCATCACCATCATCATCATCATCATCATCATCATCATCATCATCATCATCATCGACATCATCATCATCATCATCATCATCATCGACATCATCATCATCATCATCATCATCATCATCATCATCGTATCATCGTCATCGTCATCATCATTATCAAAGGGGTATGTTCAAATCCAATGCAATGCCACATCATTGGATTTGAACATACCCCTTTGATAATGATGAAAGTTACTTTTAGCATTCCATCCATATCAACATGCCATGTATATCAATGTGCCACCCAAATCAAGGAATGATAAACAAATCAATGAGCTAGCATGTAAATAACATATAAACCAAATGAGAATAACTTATAAACCCCTTCGACCTAACCCCATTACCCTTAATCAATAACCCATCTAAACCCTTAAGTTTAATGAAACATAATAAAACCCTATTTCTAATCAATCATTGCCCCTAACCTTAGCAATATTAACACCCAGCTTTTGAGCTTATAGGTTTTCGAATAAGTTATGAATCATGCTACAAATCACGACCATGAAACAACTGTGCAAAAGTATGGATAGAACCAAGCCTTAACTTCTCTACAAACTAGATTTATAGGTTGACATTGAGGATCAAAGCCAAGTGGGAAGGAATTCCACTATACTTGGGAATCATTGCTTCTTTCTATGATTGTATGGAAGCCACAAATGAAGATATTACAACACTGAAGTGACTGCATCTTTTCCTACACCAAAGTTCAACATTTGGCGGTTCAATATTGACAAGAAAAATAAGAAAGAAACAAACTAGGCATTCCTACGATGGTTCACTTAGATGATATATGAAACTGTTGATTCTTTCCAGATTTTTTTTTATTGTGGATAAGTATGACACTTGTATTTCTTTCAAAGTTGATTTACATCATGTTTATCTAACACCCCATGCACATCTTCAAGTTCCAGCAGAGGTGTTACCATTTTGTGTAACAGAGAAGGATATTCAGGATGCAATTGCAGAGTGGTTCGAGGAGATGCGACCGAAATTCAATGATGCAAACCTCGATATTACCAGATCCACTAAGAGAAATTCCAGGAGAGACAAAGCACCAGTGGGGGGACCTCAATATATCACTCTCAAACATTCCCAAAGGCATCAAAGTTGAAGAGGAAGCACTCCCAAAATGAGAAGTCAAATACATAAAATGGCAAGCACCTTAAGACAACCATTAGATTGTCCCAATCACTAGAATTGTTGTCATAGGGAAAGGGAAGTATCACTCTTATTTAGCTTCATAACCTAGTGGCATCTAGTTCATGCCTAAAGCACATTGAAAGATCCAGTTAGGCGCAAAGTATTTTCTAGCCAATCCAAACTAATATTGAACACCAAACAATCTTATTTCGAGTGAGATACTCAAAAGAAACAATTACAAAGCATCCCAATTGTCACATACCCTCCCATCAAACCCAGCAAGGGAGAGAACGTGATGTCGATTCCTGTGACTTTTCATAAAAATTCAGCCCATTCATCTTATTCATACACATAAATTCAGAGGTGTGCAGATGCAAATTAAATCAATATGCACAGCGGAATTAAAAATTCATCCACACACATCTTTTGTATGCATTCAACATATTAAATCATCCATCAAATTATAACATTTCAGAAATAAATACATAGACAGAAAACACTTATCTTCGTTATGCAATTATCCCAAATGACTAGCTATGTCGCTGCAATGTTCCACCCAACCATAGGCTCTTCGACGGCATATACTCAGTCCGTCTGAAGTCCACCCCCGAGCTAGGCATGATTCTTACAAGGAAAAGGGGACATTCAACTCATACACAGCCAATTAAGCATTTCATTTGAGCCACGCCAGTCCATAGTTGGGTTTATCAGGCTACATTAGAAGCCTGGATGCTTGCAATCAAGCTCAATCCAAAACAACAGATACCCATAACCCATACCCAACATATTCATTTCTCACACAACAAGCACAAACGTTGGGCATGGATACACATTTCCAGCAATGGAATTCACAAACAAGATGGCCATAGATTTTCCCCAAAACGTGGGCACACCAAAAACGAATTATGGATGGGGAAATCATCCACAGGGAACCAACCCGATTTTCCATGGGTATTTTGGGCATCTAAATGGCCAAAACATCCCTAATGAAACCCCAAATCAAGCTCCCATACTCCCAATCACTCTACAACACAAAAACTCCCTCTTTCCCACTATAGAACCCAAAAAAACATAAAAACGTTGCTGGAAAACGCCCAGGTAGCTACCAATTCATGAGGGAGAGAAGACTGGTTGATGGATAATGGCTTGGGGAGCAATTCATGGCTCTTTTCTTGCCCAAGAAGCCAAACACATTTTTCCATGCAGGGTGGCTTGCCCATACTCAAATTTGGACAGCCATACCTCCCATTCCCCAAGGCATTAACTACCTCAACCAACTCTTAGGAGAAATCAATGATTGGGTACAAAAGTCAACATGGGTAGTTAAGGGTTTGATGGGTTATCTCATTGACACTTAGCTTGACTTGATTGGATCCAAGGGTTTGAATGTTTTCCCTCCCAATTCCTTATAAAATCATGCCCCCATCTCTTTGTTGCATTGCATAGCTAGTTGTGGGTATTTTATTAAAATGCATATTTACATGATGTTGAAATTCCAATGTGCCTGGATAGCATGCAAACCATATGCACCAATAAATCGATGGCAGGGCCTTGGCCTTGAGCTCCTCACCATGATTTTATAACAATATTACATCATTTACATTTTAATGCTATAGGGTCAAGATGGGGATGTGACACCAATTATCATGGGAACAACCCCTACACCATAGAAGTTTCAGCATATTGTGAGTGTATCAAAGTATAACATTGAACCTCAACATATTCTACAGCATGATTCTTCCCAACAGTTAGATGAATTGTGATTGTCCTTATAACTAAGCATTGTTCCATCAATACATCATGCACCTCCGAGCGCGTTGAGTAGTTTGGTACCAGGAACATCTCATCCATTATTAGAACCTAGTATTGTATGGGAGACTATCCATGGTGATAGGGTTGGAGGGAAGGTTCTTCGAATCAATCCTATGGTTCTTCTCACACATGATGGTGACAAGGCTCTAAAACTACCATAAATCTAACCTAATCTTCCGAAGGTACCCTCCAATGATCATAATCCTTACATGGTTTAGATTATGACCAAGGTTGAAGAGTATCGTTGTGCACAAGGAATATCATTACTAGAATCTCAACATAGGAATAGGTAATAAATGTATTTGCTACAACTGGTTTACATGGAAAATATAATGTCGATGCTTTGTTATACAAACATAAGGTGAGACTAGTTGTAAAAGATTTTTCTTAGCGAAATAGAGTGGATTATGAGGAAACATTTAGTACAACAAAGTGTTTTTTCACGATGAGATTAGTGTTACCCATGACAATATAAGTTGGATGTAATATTATGAAATAATTCTAATTTTTTCATTAATGATGGTTTAGATGAGGAAGTGTTTATGTATTATCCATATGTATTTTACGTAACATATAAGGAACATATTTTGTTTAGGGTGATAAAATATTTTTACAATTTGAAATAAGATTGAAGACCTTGGTATAAAAAAATGGCACACATCTTATAAGAAGAAAAAAACTTCTAATCCAAATATTGACGTGAGACTAAAAGATGTATATTTGGTGATTTTAGTGGTTATGTATCTTTTGTTGTAGAGTTGAAATGTATCCTTCGAGGTTTAGACTGTGAGGAGTAGACCCACATTCTCTTTCGGCTGAGGACCATGAGGAGTAGAACCACATTCTCTTTCCGATTTGGTATACAGAGAGCATAGTGTCGCGAGGAGTAGACTTGGAGGTATTTCCAGAGCACCCACATTCTCTGGTATACCAAAATCACAATTCCACGAGGAGAAAAGACCCTGCAAGGAGCACAGGGATATCACAGAGTTGGTCGCGGAGAGCACACTGCGAGGAGCAAAGACTATAAGGGATTTATAGAGAATATTGTGAGGATATTGACAGAGACATAAAAGGGGCACGATGTCTTCGGTAAGCCATACCCTCTTCCTCTATTTGGCATTCTTTTCCATAAAAACATGATTTGGTTTTGTTCTGTGAATTGGAAACCTAGGTTTGAATTTATCTTGGATTTGGTGGTTTTCTTCATTGTACAAATTACTCTATTGAATATATAATCCCTGACATTTGGGTCCTCTTATTATCTAATATAACTATTGTGATCTCACATCCTAGATCACACATCCTTTGTAACCCTGCCAAGTGCCAAGCGCATGGTGCAATGTGAAGATTAATGGCCATTCCCATTAAGGTAGTTGCAGGGTAAAGTTGAATGTATGAGCCGTGAGATAGTTATACCTTATTTGAATCTTTAGTTGATGTATATGGGTAGAAAATTACATTAGAAGGGTTGCATTTGACTAAAAATTGTGTTGAATATATGACATAAGTTCTATCTGCTAGGAGCAAGAATCAAAGAAGTAACAAAGTACTCGAGTGCTCATGAATTGCCACCAAATGAAGGGATCATTAGGGAAATTAAGGAAATTGGCATCAGGTTAAACAATAATAGAGCATTGATGATTCATATTAGATAATTAGATAATGCATTAGATAATAATAAAAAAATAGTCCAGGGTTTCATTCATGGGAGAAACCCCCTCATTTGATATATGCAACACAGCTGGTGTGAGCTCTCCTCACAGCCATAACTTATCAGTACTCTATGTATACTTCAGGAACAACACTGCTTTACTCCAAGACACTTGATTCTTAATAAGTGAGGAAAATACCCTCACTTGGACATATATATGTTATTGTTTACCTGAATTATCAATGCTCATGAATTATCTAGTGCAGGGCGCATAATGTACCACCAAATAATATCAACTAGAACAAAAACCTTCATTGAAAATCCATTTTTTTGTTTGTTTAATGTTGAAGGAAATTTTATTCTCTAGGAGTGAGTGATTGAGGGCCTAAAGGGAATTAACCATTTGAAAAATATTATTGTGACAAACAATATTCAAGGAGTAGTGACTTGCATTTGACATCATATGTAATATCTGAACTACCATATTAGTTTTCTTGGTGTTACCACCCATTTTGCATGGGTGTCCACTTGGAAGGGTTGGCATTGCTTTGATGATGAAATGAGCAATTCTAGGCTGAGATTGCAAACCTAGGAAGTCCTGTAACAATCACCCAAAACATCCATCAACAGGTTTGGGAACTCATAGGTCAATTATGGGAACTTATAGGCCTTTAAACAAGGCTAAGCAGCCAAGAAAAACAATTATGAACATGTAAGTAGTCATCTTGGGCATTGTAGTTGTAGTCATTATGAATTTTGGGCATCAAACAACACTAAAAATAAGTTATGGGATGAATTTGTGAATCTGGGCATGTATCAGTATTCCCTAAAGCATTCTGGGAAGCCTATGTCAAGGAGAATCCACTACAACAACCGTGCACCCAGTATGGACATAAAGTAACCATTGAATGAAACAAAAAATCATTCTTGGATGCCTAGAATTCATCCTAATTCTCACACTTGCAACCTTTTTTTCCTTGTAGAGATTGGATGGCTCATAAAGTTTCAGATTCTCCACATTCACAATTGATTAAATGTGCATGTTCAAAAGGAACTTATAAATATGACATATTTGTATGAAATCATGCTACTTGGTATCCCAAAATGCACCTAGGCTCCCTTAAAGAATGTGGGTGATACAACTTGGCCCTTGATGATTTTGTTGCAAGGCATGATGACAATGCACTTTTTGAAAAATTTATCCATTTCCACAAATAAATAGTAATGTTTCTGTCTAGTTGAATTTGTCCTCGTATTGTTGAATTTTTATATAATTTTCATCTCTTTCAACTTTAGCAAAATTAAAACAAAAATTCACTGTGTAGGACAAAGGCCATGTACCTGTGAATAAACAAAATCCAAATAAGATAATTTATTTGAGAAGGGATAAGATGCACGACGAAGCAATATGCAACACTTTTTGAACCATTTTCCAAGGTTGGCGGAAGATGAAGAGGGTTTGCAAGCCTCATTTCTAGGTCCTTGTCTCCAAAGCATTAGAAGACCATGCATTAACATAGCATGAAAGTTATGTGATTTGTCATATGTGGTGGTAGAAATCAATAATGAGTGAATGGGGAACCTTTACGAATCTCATAAGTCATAGTTATTTCTAACAAAAATACCCTTTAACCTCCTAATTAACCACTTTACTCTTAACCAACATTCCAATTATTCCAGTGAGGCATCATTTTCCTAATTCTAAATTTGTATTCCTAATCTACAAAGGGTGCAAGTTGCATAGCTCTTAGATGGATGAAATCCATTGTCATGCATTTATGATCAGATTCTATTTTGAATCATGGTCCCAAGGTAAAAACTAGACCTAAATATGATGTATGGATTTACAACACCTTTACAATAGTGTATCCTATGTGCAGTTTTGACCCCAGATTGTAGAGAACGTGCCTTTTCAAATTCATGGCTCTTTTTTGAGGGAGTAGTTTGGTGATAGAGGCTTAGGGTTCAAAAATTGTTGTTGAAAATCTCTAAATTAGAAAAATAGGAATTTCATGTTGTATCTAACTCCAACACCTTTTTTATGATACCTCATTGGCCCCATTCCAAAACTGTATGACCTAGTTATATCCATCTGAAATATCTATATGCATTACCAGGGAAAGAAACTTGCATGATTGCGTTTCAAGTATTGAAACCATGCTTGCTAGAAACCATGAGCCATGAATGATGTTTTCGGTATTGAAAATTCAATTACAACACGTTGTATCATTTCAATGATTGTAGGTACCACCAAATAGGTACTTGTCAGATCTATCTTCATCAAGTGAGGAAGATAGACTAGAAGAGGTTGAAAGCAAGACGTCTAATACAAGATCTAACAGGTCAAGATCAACTAGAGGTGAAAAGGTAAGGAGAAAATTCCGTAGATGCATGGAACTTTTTGTTTCTGAAGGAGGATCATGTGGTTATGATAACGAGTGCATAGGTGACATTGAGTTTCCCCTGAGGTATAGACATCTTGTCAAATGATGGATACCCAAGGAGATACCCCAAGTGGACACAGATTTCTTCCTCAATGGGAGGACTTATCGCATTGCTCCATCCTCTTTACATGGACTGGGGCTATTTTCCATGGATGGCATAAAGGTGTCATATGGCACTGAAACTGAATCGATGGAGTATGTCGGTCCATGCTACAAATACAATGATTGGTTGTTGTTGGTCCGATATATGCGAAGTATGCGTACATACGGAGTGGTAGTAAATTATTGTCAACTACTAGACAACAGTCTGAACAAAGGAGCAAATGTGTATATTGATGGAAGGCCAAAAGCTTCAAGAAATATCGTAGGGTTTATAAATAGCACACAACCAGGGTCAACACATAAGCTACTCAATTGTCTATTTGAGGGGTGTGAAGGAAATCGTGTATTCGTATGTGTAACAAAATCAATAGTTGTAGGTGAAGAGTTGTTGATTGATTACGGTTTGAATCGAAAAGATGCGGGGGTTGCTATTATGGGGGTAAGTTTCTTATACGACATTTAACTCAACCTTTGATAGATGACTTGTTATTTTTCTCTTGCATCAAGTTTATTTATGTCATTCTTTTTATAATATATACATAGTTAATTATATGTCATGCTTTTCATTAATCACGTTTAAGAGACATTGTTATATATGTAATTTTCATTTTTAATATGTTTTAATTCTTGTATTGTGGCAGGGTGATCATGGCCATATGCCACAAGCTGGCCGTGGAAAGCCACCAATGGTGACGGATGAGGTAAATGTTAGTTTAATAGTACCTAATAGCATCAATGTAATAGTAACCACAACTCATGATTATATTACATCTGTTAACATTTTACATTTTTTATATTGAGCTCAATATTTCAATATGATATCATTCTTATTGTATTGTGGCAGGGGGTCGGTACTATGAGCACACCTAGAGATTTTGGACAGGTAAAGTTGACTCTCATAGTAACAATAAAGTTGTTTTTATATTAATCAAGTTTATTATACATGGTTCAATTTTTAGTTATTGATATTAATATGTCTTGCTTATTGTATTGTGGCAGGGTGACCGTGGGAAGGCACCAATGTCGTCGCATCAAGTAAATGATAGCGTAGTACCTAAACATGATTATAGTGATTTTTTTGTTATTATATGCATTATAATTTTTTTACGTGATTTTTTTATTGACGTTCGTAGAGAACACCACATCAAGGTGATGTGGTCAATGAAGTAGAGATACGTTATTCAACCGACCCAATGGTTACTGTGAAAATGGCTTTGAATAAGTGCAGTGACGACCTTCTTGAACTGATTTTAATCGATCCAATGACTGAAGAAATATAAGCACAGATTGATGAATTGAGGAGAAAGATAAAAGAATACACGGTAAGTGGCATCTTTGAAAGTTTTTAAGAACTACATATATTCATTTATGTTATTTTAGTTCTCTTTTTTTGATATGTTCTAATCAATTGAAGTTGTATTCCTTAGATTTTTTTGGAGCCAAAACCCGTGTGTCAAGAACGGACTGTAGAGGGCGGTATAGTTAGTAGCGATGCTTCAACACTTCATAAATCTACTGTACCAACGAGGCTATTTTCCACTCCTACACAACAACGCACTTTAGATGCCACGCCCTCGACAGATGTTTGAAGTGAAGATGGCCCTTCAAACACCGCTACTCCACATGATGATAGAGAGGATGGTGGCATCGATTGTGATAGTTGTTATCCTGGCTCAATGTGTGTGGTTAGAAAGGGATCATTGCTCGTTAGCTTCTTGGTGGACGATGAGTGTATTCCAATCAAGATACCGAAGATTGCAGGTATTATTTAATTTATTATGTGTTTTTTATTCACGTAATTCAAAGCCACATAACTCAACCTAGTTTTAATTAATGATCATTTGTTTTTTGCAAGAAATAATGTCTTTTATAAGAACCTGCATGAAAAGGCGTTAGATATTTTTGGTCCCACCATTCGTACACGGTGGAATGCCCAAAATGAAAAATTGAAAGATGATTTGATGAACCACATGGTCAGCTTGTTTGGTGAAACCTTCAACAAAAAAGGTGTCCCTGCAGCAGTTGGGTTAAATTTGAAATATGTCAGGGCCAATTATAGGGACAATCTACAAATTAACCACAAGTATGAGCGTCCTCCAATGGTTCCAGAGAAGGAGTGGAAGGCGCTCATCGAGGATGCAAAGGATCAAGCATTGAGAAAATAAGGAAAGACTAAGCCAATCGATTCAAGAAGGTATGGCACATATCATATTTTTTTAAAACTTTTAAATATATTTAAGTTGCAATATCTAACATATTTGCAACCTTTCACAGACTCCCCGACACATCTAAAGAAACAAAGGCAAGAATGGAAAAACATGGGCAGCACAAACTGGGCCAGGGTGGATATCAGAAGCTAAGGGCACGAATTGTAAGAATCATTTGATCATTATCTGTAGCCAACAATTAATTGATTTTTCTAACTGTAGCGAACAATTAATTGATTTATCACAAGCACTTTACATGGTGTTATTCATTGCAGGGAAATTATTTTTTTGAGGAAGCCACTGATGAAGACTTGAAGCTCGGCTTCAAGTATGGTTTTCAGCATGTGCTGGAACATCGAAAAAGCTTGTAGAAAACCCCAATTTCCCCATTGATTCACTCTGAGGTAAATAAAATCAATAAGGACATCATTATAATGAATTTGTGTAATCTATCCATGAATGATTACATCGAAAAATGAATGTATTTTTTTGTTTTCAGGGTGAGACCTA
Organism: Larix kaempferi; assembly: GCA_027924585.1. Lineage (NCBI taxonomy): Eukaryota > Viridiplantae > Streptophyta > Pinopsida > Pinales > Pinaceae > Larix > Larix kaempferi. The sequence goes on from BSBM01000841.1 coordinate 4,614,367, forward strand.
CAAAAGCAGGGAGGGTAGCGGTACCGAACCGGTACCACAAGATGGTGATGAGTTGCCTAGCCATTTAGGTATCTATGCTATAAAACAGATGTATTCAATATGATTTTAAATAAATAATTGATGAAGTTTACTAATTAATATTTTTCTATGGATGGTAGAGCATGTACCTTCTCATGCTCAGTTAGGAGAGGAACAAATGGCAGATCCAATGAACACTCCAATTGACTCGGCTAGTCAGCCAGCAGGCAAATATCATTGTAATGAAATTGAAAATAATGAAAAACGTATATCAATAATAAATTTGCACTTATATATATATAACTGTCTTGGTTTTTGCAGATGATTCCCTTGTCCATCCACCTCCACCCCCTCCTAATCGAAGTACCAAAAGTATGGTGCGGGAGTGCTTATCCACACAATCAATGGAAAAAGAGGGCACAACAACTACAACGGGGCAAGACACGGAAGATGAAGTCCCCCTCTTACAATTTATGAGAAAAATACCAAAACATAAAAAAAATGTAGTTGTAAACATTTAAGATTTGTATTTGACTAAGTGAAGCCATGAACTCTTTTCAGTTTTGTAACAAGTTTATTGATCTAGTCGTTTTATGGTGATATTTTGGAATTTAGTTTTCACATATGTATGTTATTGCTCAAATCATATGTCTGAATATGTGTGACCTCTTTAGATGACTATGATTATCCTCAAGGTATTGGCCACCCCTTCCTGAGTTAACCTGAGGAATATGAGATGACCATATCGTTTATAATTGGTTTATTGCTATTAATGCTTTTGTTTTCAGTACTTTAATGATTTATGTAGCTTTATGTTTGATAGTATTGTGCTGATTAGAACAATTAATATAACTATGTTTGCTTTTTGAAATTTATATGCGAAATGTTTGTTCACTTTGTTGCATAGCTTATTATTGAATATGTGTGACATCTTTCGAGGAATATGGTTATCGTCAAGGGGGTTGGCCACCCCTCGCTGAGTTAACCTAAGGAAGATGAGATGACCACATGACCTTCCTTATCCCGGGATGATGATTATGAGCTTCCTCTCATTGCATGAGACACATGAGACCTATGACCACATACAATTGAGAAGGTCGGGTAACCTACCTTTGACAATGACTTGATGTGCATGAGCCTAGTATGACGTCGTGTTGCCTTATTATGATACGTTGACTTGCATCTTTACTTGTATGTGATGTTTAGCCTTGCATGTTTACTTAGCCTTGCATGTTTACTTGTATGTGATGTTTAGCCTTGCATGGTTCATGACGCTTGGTTCATGATGGTTAGTTGACTTGCATGTTTACTTGTATGGGATGATCTGTTTTAGGGTCTTTTCCAGTTTAGCGTTCTCTCCTTTAACATGTATGTTGGTCTAGTTGAGTCTCATGCAACTAACCTAACACTAAGAGGTTGAAGTCTGAGGATAAGGGAGGTTTTCCCCAACATATGAATAAATTTTCTTTCTCCTTAGTCATTTCAGCATTGCAAATGATAATGTGGCATGTCCACAATAATGAATTTGTTTGTCTTCTCGGTGTCAATGGGCATGTTGTAGTTTCCATATTCAAATGCAACTCAAAATAGTAGTGCAATTATTTAACGTTTATAATTCCTTATATTTCTAATATGTTTATTTGTATATGATTAATTGACATCTTCGTACATTGCAAGCTATGCATGACTTTAATGGATGTGCATTTGTATTGTTTCTGATCTATCTAACAGTCGCTTTGATGGTTTTACCTATTTATGGTGACATGTTGGACATTAATAAGAGTATCTTATCTCATCTTATCTTATCTTATCTTATATTTCATGGCTTAAACCTTCTATACCCTGGTAGGCATGCTTATAAGTTTGTTGTCTTCCATCAATTAACGTTTAGACAATGAACTAATACTGAGTTATGAAATGTTTGAGCCACGAGCATTTATAGATGATTGACAATCTTAGAATGTGGTTGAGTTGTATATGATAACCATTAGTCAATATGCAATAAGTTTATGTCTGGAATAAATGGTGCACATTACAAACTACATCAATAGTTGTAGCCATAGAGGACAGGCAGATATATTAAGCTCTTTTTTTTTATGATCATCGGTGTTGACCCAAGTAAATATTGTTTCTGGAGTATCTTTATATGTTTAGTTATACAAAGAATTTTCTTGCTCTTGTATGAACCTTAAATGAAATAATATAGTGCGAGGGATTGCATGGCATTCAGTACTTCTGTATCTTAAGTTTTAACCCCTTGCATGAATGGAGAGTAAGATCATGATCCCTTGCATCGAGACTACTATTTAGGTAAGATCATGACTAAATTATAAATTTAAGTTTTCCATGTGGTTGGAAACTGAATATGATTGCTGCCATTTTTTTCAAGTGACAAGCTTGTGGAGTTTTGTACAGGAGTCACTGCTGAAAATTTCAGTGCAGACATAGCATTTTGGAAAAAGCAAGTCAGTGAATATTGGAAGCTTATGAATGTGAGTAAATATGATATTCGAAATGTAATGGATATGAACTCTTTCTATGGTGGACTTGTTGTTGCTTTAAGCATAAAACCAGATTGGGTGATGAATATAATTCCTCCAAACTTGAGGAATACTTTACCTGTTATCTATGACAAAGGCTTGGTTGGAACTTTTCAAGATTGGTCAGTAGCTTTGATTTCATGTTCCAATTAATATTCCAATGATCATTTTAGGCTTTTCTGAATTTATGCATCGGCCTTATATTATGGGAAAGGAAATGCAGACTAATGCTTTAGATTGCAATGCAGGTGTGAGCCATTTTCAACTTATCCATGTACATATGATTTGCTTCATGCATTCTGATTGTTCTCACACTACCGAGGTGATGCTAAAGGTTGCCAAATAGAAGACATTATACTGGAGGTGGATCGCATTCTTCTCCCACAGGTATGTTTTTTCATGTTACACATTCTTAGTTCTAATTCTTGGCATTAAAGTAATCTTTTTGGAACGGGTGTAAGAAAGAGGGGTCACCTCCATCATACAAGGAATAAATGCCAAGTCAAATGCTCATATTTCCACATAGAAACCATCAAGCATCTAGAATCCCTCCAAGTGTAAAACTTTTTCCATAATGTAGGCAAATATCCAAGATAAGTCTCTAGAAGAGGGATGTTTTCATCCACAAGGAAATCAACATAGCTTCAAAGGCTAGCACTACAAAGAAGGGGCCCACAACATAACGAAAAAACCCTAGATTCCCTCAAATGGAAAAATGTCCAAGGGGATGGCCCCATCTAGAAGGATCCATTCAAGCTGTCCTCCAAATCACCCAAGGCCCATAAGTAACCTCCAATGCAAAGCAATCCTTCTTAAGTTCTTACCCTCCAAATCAGCCAATCCTGTTGTTCATCGTTGATTTGATGCACAAATTTAGAGGTTCAAGGTTGCTCTCACGACCAGGTTTGCTCAGATTTGAAGAGTCAAAAATTTTTTTGTTGTTCCACATCCACAGGGATGCTGAGATTGGAGAAATAGGGTTGTTTACATGCCCAGAACTTACCAGAATTCAAGATTTAATCCTGTAAGGGGTAGGACAGTCCTCAGAATTGCCCAGATTTCTTAGAAACTAGACCAGAAATACGTCATATGCATATGTTTAATGCCATGTAATCACATAACTTAACAAGCTGATATACATATAACAATGAATAGTGAAAGCGCAAACACCAAATAAGGAAAGTTACCTTGTTGATCAGTAAATGGATTGGAATTGTCTTACATTAAATGTATCAAGAATGGACCATATGTTGTCCCAATTACCTCTTCCACTCAACTGGTGCTATTCTGATTTATTACAGCAGTATTACTTTGAAGAGATGATGACACAACCTTCTAGTCAACTCTGTCCAGTACAATAACTCTTCCCATCAATGTATGCAACCACCCAAATGCAATAGAGTGTTGCCCATAAATGTAAATAGATGCCCAACATTGAAGGAAACACTATCTAGAAGCAAGAATAGTCTCTATGGGTGGTTTATGGACTGTCCACTATACATGTCAATACCCCCAGCAACAATACCTTGCTCAGAAAACTAATGTTTATGCCCATGAATTATAATAACAAAAATAGAAGATCATATTATGGTTTACAAAAGTTGCATCTTAGTGTCATTTTGTCATGTCATGCTATTCTATCCCATTGTTCTTTAAAAAAAGATAGAAATAAATTTTGTATTTTTTGCATAATTTTTTTCCAATGAAAATATCAAGATATCATGTTTCTTTATGGTCAAAATGATGCCATTATCAGTCTTTTAAAATTGATAGCTTTATTTGGCAATGTTTTCCTTATTAGAATCTATGTTGCTATGCTTTTCTTTTTGTTTCTTGTTTAATTTAAGCTTGAATTCTGCATTTTTTACCATGATTTTGTTGCCTTAAGCATGTATATATTGCTTTGAACATGTCATTTACATCTCAGTAGTTTTATTTTATTTATTTGCAGGTTCCCAATGAGCAGAAATTTCCTTCACTATATCTTTTAGATGGAATTGTAAATTAAATAGTGGGGACTACATCAAATACTTTGAAGCTCGGCCTCCTAAGGTGAGACATTATGTTTTGGTGATTTTATGTCACCTTTCTGTAATTTTGGGAATTTCCTTGTCATATTTGAAGATTTGTATTATGTTTTTTACTTCATGAAATCTAAATGTATCACTTAAAAACTTTCACTCATTGGTGGCCTTCAACTTTAAGTCGATTTTACTCTTATGTGTTGATGTTTCAATTTTGCTTCTTTGAAAATGTTTTGCATGTCATAAATGCAAGTTAACCTAGTTCCTAGGATGCAATGCACTTTAAATATTATTTAATCCTTATGTGTCGATGTTTCAATTTTGATTCTTTGAAGGTGTTTTGCAAGTCATATACGCGAGCTAATCCTAGTTCCTATCATGCAATGCAACATATTTTTTGGACATGGGGGAGAGTATTTCATTCTTCACCTCTTTATATTATCGAGGCATGTCTCTAGTTTCTCCTGCTGTAAACATTCCATCCTTTGGCACTACATCTTCAATACCACCGAAGTCTCAAGCTCAGCATCCATGTCCCGGCATCCATGTAAATCCAAAGTATTTGAAGGCTACGAAACAATTTCAACAGTTAAGCATGGTGGGTAGCTTTACCCACGGGATGCATTAGAGAATGTTATTTATAAGTGCATTCAAAATTGAGTTTCCATTTGAAACACTTGGGCTATTGATGTTGTATATGCAATCAGATGCATCTCTATGTAGCATAGTCTCATATTAGATATTGGGTCACCTAAGCTAAATCTATGTCAAGATTTGCCATAGGTGACCCAATATGAGATTGTGCTACATAGAGATGTATCAAATTTTCCATGGGTGACCCAATATGCACAGACTCTAGGCATGAATTTTGTAGATAAGGTTTTATGAGTTTCCTTCAATGAACAAATCTTTGATATCTAGATATATGGCAGCAACTCAAATATCCCTCGTAGTGGTCAGGGATTCCAATATATTTTTAGTTGTCTCCCCATTGTTTCATGCAAACACATAGATGGGGTAGTCATCAAAAATTCTGATGATATCTCCTAACAATTTTATTCTAGAGTCACATGAGGCCCCTTTAAAATTTAGCTTGAAAAAATAGGGGTGGGGGATTTCTATAAATCCTTGTCACATTATTCTATCCTTATTTAGTTAGCTTCTTTCTTTTACCTCTAGATGGAGGAACCCCACGTCTTAGCTTTCTTTCGTCCATCCTTAAATACCATTAGGTATTCCTTCTTCCAACATTTATTTTGATATGGTTTCACAGATGCCTCAAAGATACCTTTAGGGTTCAATTACTAATATGACAACTTTTTTTCCTGAAGTTTCTTTCAAGATAAATGTTCCAAAGGAAAAATACTGGAATGATTTCCCATGTCATGTTTAACATATTTAATTTGAAACCCCCATTGGGCCAATTTACAAGAAATTTATTGACATCAGTGAATTGCTCGGTGCTCCTTCTCATTTTCTCCTTCCCAACAAAAGTTAGCCAAGTTACAATGGAGGAATGGATGCTTCAAGTTTTCAACATCCCGCTGGCATAAAACATATATGTAGGTTCCCTTCTATCCTTTGTTTCATAGGTTTTCCAATATTAAAATTCTTCTCCTAGCTACCGACCAAAGGACAATTGATTTCTTTGGCCACATATCTGAATTCAAGATTTGACATTCTGTACTATTAGAGAATTATAGGAAAGCTTGATTGGGTTGCGTCCTGAAATTGATTTGCCCCTCCTAAGAGCATATCCTTTCTTGGAAGGCATGGTTATTTTCTTTGAAATTTACCAAAGGAGGGGTTTCAATCTTGCATTGTTCCTTCTGGCCATTGTGATGGGGATTTCCATTTTTTCATTGTCTAGGAATTGGAAGTTTCTTGGATAATCTTATATCAAATAATATAGATTAGCTAGGAATAGTTGGAAATGTTCATATTGAAAGGTATCAATTGATAAGCTCAATGTTGTTTTCATGAAATAAATATTTCCAACAATTTTGACACATTCTCTAGCTCACCTTTATCCTTGTGGCCTAATGAACTACGAAATAGTAATCTTAGTATCCTACCAATGCTGGGTTTCAATGAGACTCTCTTTGATCCATAGGAAAATATTTTGTAGGTGAAAACCTATCTTTGAATATACTGATCAGATATGTAGCATTAGACATGAATATTGAGAAATTGTCATGGACCTAGACTCTTTCATTATAGATAACTAATATTAGGTTTATTCCATATTACAAGGACATATTTCATCTCTTCTAAGATAGTACATAAAAAGGAGATATTTAGATGGCCATTTTCATACTTGCTATTGCCTTTATTTAAATTATCTATGTGTGCTTCTGGGAAGAGTATTCCTTGTAATATTTAAAACTTTTTCCAACTATTTCCATTATGATCTATAGCCTAGGGTTGTGTGCTAATGATTGTAAGATATCATTATTTGATGATTTAGTATCCAATTATAGAATGAAATGCAAGAGGAGGTCCAATTATATGGGAAAATGGGTATTTTTGGTCCTTATTGATATAGTACCAATGTTGGTTTCTTATGTGGACCCTTAGATCTTTCAATCTCAACCTATAAGTCACTGGTCTGCTACAATGGTACTAGGAATAGATGCCCTTTTAGCTCATTATAGACTAGGGATATGAATTATTGTTGTGTAGAAAACCTTGTCAAAGGAAGAAGCACAAAGTTCATCCTTACCTAAATAAGAGCTATAGAAAGGGCAATTAGTTACCAATTGGGTTAACTTCATTTGACAATTATACATTAACAATAAAATACAACTTACATAAGGAGATATAGGGACACAGTTATGGAATTTAGATGGTTGGTCTAATAGACATAATATTCTTGCAGTGTCACAGTACCCGAATCACATGGGCCTATCACAATTCTAGTGTCAATCCATCCATATAGGGCCTAATATTGAGTTGCATGTTGAACATGCTATCATATGGGAATATTGTTCAACTTGTTAAAGCATTGTGCAAATATTTCACATCTTGACTTAGACAGTAACATATTATTTACATGATCCCTCCTAACTTGAGTTTCCCTATTCCATACTAATCACACTATGTTTTTTAAATGCTTCATAAATTACCTCAAAGAACAAATAGGTACAACATACTTCAAGATAGTTGCATCATACAAACAATAGGGAAACTGGGAAATTCCATACTATTTATCATGTAATCAATACCACTTAATTATTATTTCATGGTCTAGGTCCATGCTACAATTATGGGTCAATATCTCCAAAAGATCTAAGACTTTGAAGCACAAGGTGAAGGAGTATTGTTTGATTTAGAACTTAGTAATTTATGCTTCGTTATAGTTCCCACCACATATTCCATATATTGTGATTCCAAAGGATGCAATCCACAATTATTTTCATGGACCTGGAGTTCAAGTCATCAGAGATTTTTTTGTTTTGCATGAGCTTGAATCTTGTAGAGACTTTAAGAACTATCTATTGGTATTTTTCCCTTTCCTTCTCATCAATTTTGAATTATTGGCCACTTGGATTATTGTATTGATCATTGAACTTCATCGCTAGTTGTAGGTCTCTCACTTCTCACTATTATTGCATTGTTGGCCTAGGCACTCAACCATTGACAATTTCATGGAAAAGCAGCTCACATGTCTTGAATATATTGCAACATTTGGGAAAACATGTGGGCTTTGGAGCTGTGTACAGAATATGAGAAACAATTCTTAGAAGTGGTATTCAATTGTTGATGTCAAAGTAAAATGTGGATCATAAGGGGTGAGTTTGGGGATTGGTAATGCAAATATACTACCTTATAGTAGAAACCTTTTCAATTATGAATACTTTTGAGCACATATGGGACTATCTTGTCCTAAAGCAATAGCCATATTATGTATTATGTACACAGGAATTACTTTTGACATATAGCAATTGTGACGTGGGTCGATTCTCATTTCCAGGGGTTATTTTAAAGCCAACATCCAAGGAGAACTAATTCCTGAGTATGTAAATTTCTTGTGTACAAGAGAAAGAGCTTAATGAAGAACAAAGAAATTGCAGTAGTAATGTTCTATCTGTTGCTTTTGAGCAGCAGTAATGCTCTATCTGTTTGAGGTTACTGCTGAGTTGGAGGAAATATTTTTCTAATATTTTTTGTAGTATTTTAAAAGGACAGTGCGTTATAATATTAGGAAATGTACTCGTGGTGAGGGGTCGACCTATGCTAATAATATTTGTAGGGCCAACTTGTCCAATAAAACCTAGGGCCAACCATGCCTTTTTTTATGACAAATGAATATTTATTGATTGGTATGGGAATTCTCTTTTGAAGGATAACTTCATCTTCTTTGGTCAGTCTTGAGTTCAAATCCTGTAACAACTATTTTTGGATCAATTTATTGGAGCATGCAACAAAGCTTGGTGACCCCTAGACTATTCAACTCAGGCCACAAACTATCTTCTTAGCCCTAACATACCCATGGAGCAATATTTTAGTAGTAAGCACTTCTAAGAGAAGATCATGTAGAGAAAGCACATGACAGGATGTGTTCATCCATGCAGGTGATATGCTTCCTCCAAATTGGCTCCGTGGAACACACATTCTACATCCCAACAAACCATTAGAATAAACTGGCGGTTTTGAAAAATGACACTGAAACTTTAGACCAATGGGTGCATCGACTCGGTATGCTCTGCCATCTAAAATTGTATCCTAGAACAATTTAAATGTGTCATATAATGGTTTGGGACGTTAAGTGCTAATGATTTTGTTTTTGTACGGTTATAGATTTCTTGGGCCAAATGCTTCTCAGAGGAGCAAGTGTTGGTGGTGTTGCAGCCTCCTGAGGAATCTCTTTGCTTCATATCAAGTTTCTAAAGAAGTATATCTGGTATTTCAAGTTCCAATCCATTGATATCGATTCATGCTTAGTCTTTCCGAAGAATAATCTTCCTAGCATAGAGAATGAAGTTGATTTGGATGTGTGGGTAGATGGTACTAACATTCCTCAAGATGTCATGGAGCCTATTTCCACCATCCACCATAGGGTTTTGTCTGCATTATGAGGCTTCATTGCTGGACGAATGATTTCTGATGAGGAAGTGAGTAAGTTGCAAGGTGAAGAGAGGCAATTTTACTTAGAGAGTCTACCCAGGAAACTCGAGCCATCTCAGGTGTGCATTCTTTTCAAATTTTGTCTCCATGATCTTTTATGATCTTTTCTTCCATTGAATTTTTTTCAACTAAAAATGATAGAAGGGAAAAGTAACGACCACCCCCACAATATGAGATCTATTTGCTTGCCATTTTGCGCTCAAATTTGCTTATTGGTCAAAACCTCTATAAATTTCACGAGCATAACTATAAATGGATGGGTCAAAGGGACCATTCACTATGACATTCATTTATTTATTGTTATTTTGTTTAGATAGACATGGTCGTCGCTTTAGTGACGCCAGGACCTAGCAAGTTCCGACGAATTTTCTATACTATCGATGGAAATGTCATAGTGAATTACGTCGCTAGTATAGCAAATTTGTCAAACTTGCTAGGTCCGGGCGTCGCTAAAGCGACGGACCTCCGTCACAGGTTGCCAGGACGTGTCATCGCTATAGCGACGGAACTCTTTTGACTTGTTTCTTTGTAAATATGAGACTGCATCACTATAGCGACGGACCTTGATCGTAGGTTGCTAGGTCGAGTCGTCGCTATAGCGATAGACCTTCATCGATATAGCGATGCAGTTCTCTTGACCTTCGTCGCAACTTGTTAGGCCTTGCGTCACTATAGCGACCCTTCATTAGCAATACAACGGAAAAAGCATAAGTATTTTTCGTGGATATAGCGACAGCCAAGCGTCACTATAGCGACACCTTTGAGTCTTTTGAAAGTACATCTGCACCCAACATGTGTTGTCCATCTCCTGTGGCTATAGCAATGAAAGTTTTGAAGTGTCGCTGTAGAGACGAAATTTGTGCCACGAAATATGTGTGAAAATCCTCACAGCAGATCTAAGAGATAATGTATACCTCACAAGAAAGAATTTAGGAATAATATTAAGAGTGGTCAATGCAGTAAAATGAGCAACAGAATAATAATACAGTAGAACTCGGATAGAAGCAAAAATACTTCACACACACTAATTAATTAATCACAATATGGAAAAATAAGTAATACAATGCATGAGGATTCGAATGCCAAGGTGTCAATTCGAATTATCCTTCATGGAGTGATCAAAAGATCACTGGAGTGTCATTGGAGCACAACTAGAAGTCTATCTCATCGTCAGTGGAGTCATCAATGCACAAGTAACTGTCAACCGTCAGTCAAACTGAGTCTAACTAAGTGTGGTAGGTGTAACTGAGTGTAACTGGCACATGGAGACACTAACTGAATGAAGGAGGCTCAGTGGAGGGTGCATGAGGAGCTAACTGAAGTCAGAATGAGCAGTGTAATCACACTGGAGGTCCATCGGAGTGGTAAGGTCAATTAAGAGTGAGTCAAGCCTAAAATCAAGGAGAGAACTCAGTTAACTGAAGACAACTGGATGGGTAGGTGAAGAAGGGCGCCTTTGTCGAGTGGATGGTGAGATGTGGGTACATCACTGGCTACGAGGGCTCAATCTGAGTGGAAATAATCTCCCGAGTGTGGGAAGACTAGGGACTAGGTGCTGGAGGTATCAACCTGATGACTGGGCAGCATGTGGATGCATGCAATGCATGTTGCATGCAGGAATGCATGCAAGACTGAAAATGCAAAAGATGAAAATGCTAGTAGGACTAGGATGGAGTATAGGAATATCCTAACAATATGGGGGTCTTGTTCGTCGCTATAGAGACAAAAATGTGTTGCAATAGGAACGAAGTTGTGTGGGAAAAATGGTCACATTTACTAGTGTAATTTAAACATGTCATCCATAGTAGGATCAGGATGGTCCCCATCATCCTGTAAGATACTTACTCATGGATCTTCTACAACTCCGCAAAACACAATTTTTTTTTCTTTTGGATTAACATTATCAGGTTTTCAATCGATACCTACATTTATTCCTCCTACATCAATGTTTACCACTACTTTAGGTAGTGGTCCATCGGTTCCTTTCCAAAATTTTCCACCCTATGCTGTATAAATGTCCATGCCTAACCCATCCACCGCAACTGGAGCTTTTAGCAGCTCTAGTCTACCCCAAATCAACTTGCCCATCGAGTCATTGGGAGACATGAGTACTAGAAAACCCCTTTGCATCAAACTTACTGCAAGGTAACCAATTTGGATTGGGGGGAACTAGTACTATATTTACATGGGGGGGGATGTTGTACAAGGAAATAATCCCTTTTCTAGATCAGGAGGCACAAATTTGGTTAACCCTACATTGGTGAATACCTTACAGAGTATCCAACCTTTACGTGGAATGGGAAACATATTTGGAGTTGCTTTTCAATCTTTTGTACAAACGCAACTTGGTAATAATTTTGGGCCAAATAATCAACTTTTCATGAATCTCGGATCGCCTTATATTCCATGACAATCTTTTATGAACACAAACCAATGGATATCCAATGCTCCCAGATCAAGGAATTCCATGGCTCAGACAAAGTTGTCATTTTTTGCCACTTTGAATTTTCCATACCTTACAAAGCTAACTAATGATCCAGTTTTACATGACCCTAGATGGCCACCCCTCCCTACTAAAATCCCTTCAGACATTCTTAAGTTTGAAGGGAAACCTAAGGAAGACCCAATGAACAATGTGATGACCTTTCATCTATGGTACTCTTATAACTCTCTAATGGATGATTCCATTAGATTGCGACTCTTCCAAAGGACTTTAATTGGGATGGAAGTTAAGTGATACATTGAATTTCCAAGAGCATCTTTCCAAACCTTTAACTCGGTCGCGATGACATTTTTGAACCATTTTCAATTACCAGTCCATTATGAGACTGATATGGAATTATTAACTTCATTTAGGCAAGATAAATCTACTCATATCTCTGACCACATCCATGAGTGGTGGGGAGAATAAACCTTATTAAAGCTCAAATTCCATATGAATTCCTGACTGATTGGTTTATTAAGTCCTTACAACCTTTTATAGCAAAGGATGTGGCCCTTTCAGGGGTTCAAACTAAATATCAAGCTATTATCAAATCCCAACAACTGGATTTGGTCTACTCCCAATCTAGAATGGTGTATGAAGTTTTTCCCACGGCTCCTAGATTAGAAGTTGATCCAACTAAACTCACCCCTCGGGACCTCATACTGATGGTGTGATTGGTTCAGTTGAAGACAACTCAGTTAGCCAGGGTATGAACTTACTAGTGAAAATTCATCGGCATTTGTCGAGAAAAACACATGAAATTCCAAACCCAACCATCCCTTAGATGTTTTGTCAATACAAAAATCCAATGCAAAGGAAACCGACAACCCAAAGGGAATAAAAACAACAATAAGAAAATGGGGAACCAAGGGAATAAGAATGCAAATGACAATAATAACAAAAATGTTAGTGGGGATAAAAAGGAAAAAGGTAAATTTAAGTTCCCTTTCCAGTTATGCAATGAGGACCACTTGACCTATAAATTCCCTAAGATAGAAACAACTCAAATATTGTTAGCACAAAAGGAAGGAAAAACCCGACCTACTATGTTAATTAATCTGTTTCCACAACAACAACAACAGATGGTTTCTACTTCTCACAATAACCCTACACCTTTGCAAGGGAGAAGTTAGGGAATGAGATCTAGAATTTTGGTAGTACCTTGGGGCTTGCAGTCATTAGTGGTAGGTTCCTTCCTATTGGGTAGTGGGAATTCATCAATGTCTCCTACTCGATAGATTCTCTAGGTGTTCGAAGTCAAGAACATCTATTCACACCTGTTAGAATGTAATAGGTACATTGGGGCCTATTTTCATTATCGGTGGTTTACTTTGCGTTTGTTAATGGTATACATCAATGACTAGTAATAAAACGGTATCCTCCATGTTTGGCTGCAGCTCATATATTCGCATGGGAAAGATTCATATTGTTAGGAAGTTTGGATGGAAGACCTTGTCCCACCAGTAGCATCCTCACATTTTTATATTTCCTGAGTAGCGCAAGACTGTACCACGCCTAATATGAGACTGGTACCATTGGGAGAACCATTATTCATCTCACTTGTCTATTGTTCTCTTCATGCATGATGAGACATATATCCAATGTGTATTCATTTGTGGCTATGATCTCTAGATTTTCGTAGATCCACTTTGTATCTATTCATGGCTACGATCCTCTAATGGGCATGAATCCACTGTGTATCTTCTTCATGTCCATGACCCACTTATATATCACATGGATCCACTATGTATCATCTTTGTGACCATGATTGTTACATTTTACACATATATGTCATGGATCAATAGTATATCAATTTTGCAACCATATTCTATCATCTTGAGCATGGATGTATCCATCCTAGGGAAACGATTGTTTGACTTACTTTTTTTTGTTTTAGATACTTTGTTGAGACTGGAACTCTTGGAAACTTCGGCCATGTTTTTCCACATCCCATTCCATTGATTATTATAATGTATTTTGTCCACCATGTTCCCTTGTGACCTCATACATTAGGAGGCATCCGTTATAGCCCAAGTCGACACTTATTTGTCCATGATGACAGTTAAAAGCCAACACTTCAAATGTCGATTGTTCGTTCACACAAAAGGAAAATTATGGATTGAAGAGCCTTGATTTGACCTAAGATTCTATGGTTTTGATCATTTAAGTTAATCCTCAACCATTCCCAATTTTCCTGAAAGTTGTAAATCACTTACAAAAGAGCATATTCACTCCCAAAGGTCATGCAGGTTGTGAGTTATCCCCCCCTTTCCTTTGATTTTCCAGCGAATGCAAGAAAAAATTGTGTTTACATGCTGCACATGTTTTTCTAGCGAGTTACTCACTGGTTTCTTTTACTTTGGATGCAAATTCCCTAAAAAATTATGAAAAATATATAAAAATTTGGAAATTGAGCGAGTTAGGGTTGTTTCATGATCCACCTGCTTAGTTATATGTCTCCTTCAACTATAAAAATAAGAGAGATAGGCTAATTTAGAGGCCCTTTTGAGAGTATTGTTATGATAGAGGATTTTCTAAGCTATTATCCCTTATCCCTTCCTATGGTGGGTCATTATCTCTGATCTTATATCCCTATATGTTGAATCTATTGTCCTCAAACAATTTCTACCTTTGTGCATGTGGAGATTTGGTGGGATTTGTGGATAACTTGAGTAGGAGAGACCTTGAGATCCAATTTTGACAAGGTGTCGAGCAGAACATGGTATGGATTGTACTATTTGTTGCTATTTAATATAGATTGGAAATATTTCCCTTCTCAATTTATTGTCTCAGATTTGGCTCATACTTTGTGATAAATTGAATTTAGTAGTTTCAATTATATATTATGTGTTTTGATTTTAATAATATTTTTATAGCCAACTTCATTTGAGGAGGGTATTGTGGTTGTTTTGCAAGTTTTTGGATCAAGTTTAAGAAGTGGATCTAAGGAGAAAAGAAAGCCTAGGAACATCCTTTATAAACAATGTACGTTGATTTATTTCTCTTTGAATCCTCAAATTTATATTTGCTTGATATTAGTTTAGAGCTAAAAGTCTTGATTGCTTGCATTGGAACCCTTAGTTGTTAGTCTGCTAAAACCCTAGTACGTTGGTGATAAATCCCCAATCATTTGGATATTTCCTTAACAACACCCTTATCATAATGTGTGTTCCGTGGAATTTAGGGAAATGAAAGTCTTGGGTTTGAATAAGGATTTGAAGGTTAACTTAGCCGCACATCTTGGAATTTCAATCTTAATGGATATTCTTGTGATTGATGCCTATCTTCTTGGGGAATTATGTTATTAAGGAAATGGGCTACTAGTTTGGAAGTAAGTTTACAAATGGATCTATCTTTTGCCACTATGCCAACTTTTGAAGGAACGTTTGTCACTTCGCATTGCGATACACCTAGAAGATATCATATGGAGGTTCTAGAAGAGCTAATTAAGGACTTTGTTTGTGCTATTGATTTGGTCCATGAAATTTTGAGATCCTAGTTCACACCTTGGTCCCAAAAGCAAATCCTAAAATCCAAGAAAAAATTTATGAAGAAAACAAAGATGAAAAGGATGACCCTAAGTTAGGAAAGGTAAAAAATTGCAAGATGAACTTTGATGGAGTCTTTTCTATAATGAATGTTGGTTTTGGTGTAGTTTTCCATTCTCCCAAAGGTGACTTGAGTAGTCATGCTTACCAGTTAGGGTTTGACTTAACCAATAATGTGGTTGAATATGAATCCTTACTCTTAGTCCTTTCATTAGGAAAATACATAGGAATAAAGGTCTTACAAGTTATATGTGATTCTGATTTAGTGGTTTCATAAGTGAAGAATGTTTTCTTGACAAGGAATGTAATATTAAAGTGGTATAGACATGTTGTGTGGGATTTCGTAGACCTATTTGATGCATTTACTACTAAGGCAGTCCTTAGAGAGAAAAATGTATTCTCCAATGATTTAGTTGTAGCAGCTTCAACCCTTGAACCTTGTGAGAGCCTAATAACCAGATAAAGTAAACTAAAAATAATCTTTAGGCCATAAATTCCCGATAACATTGAGCACTGCTAAGTATTTCATGATGACTTGAAAATTCTAAGATCGATAAATAAATTACAAGAGTTTGTTGGTTATGAGCTTGACTGTCAAGTTAAAGTTGATGAAAGCTAAGGGTTTAAGACTTTAATTCACAACAAGTTTCCCTCAAGCCTTATCCCTTTGGAAATATCCTTTGATAGAGATGATGTTTTCAAATATAAGAAAGAATCCAACAAGATTGAGGAATGCATAGAGATTGGAATTTGTTCATAATCTAATCCCAAGATCATCAAACTCGGAAAGAACACGACTTTGGAAGAATGAAGAGACATTGAAAATCTAGTAAGGGAATATAGGGATGTGTTTGGTTGGTCATATGAGGAATTAAAGGCTTATCAAGAAGATGTGATCCAATATATTATCCCTTTGAAGGAAGGTACCAAACCATTTATGCAAAAGTTGAGAAGGATCAACCCAAAGTTGGCCCCTCTTATCAAGAAAGAGTTAGAAAAAATGTTGGAAGCCAAGATAATTTCCCCTACTAGACACTCTAAGTGGGTAGCTAAATTGGTTGTGGTTAGGAAAAATAATGGTGACATATTAGGCATTGTGTTGACTTTAGAAACCTCACTCAATTGTCCCATAAAAATAATTACATGCTTCCCAATATGGAGAATGTTTTACAGAGGGTCACTAGGGTTGGCATGATGTCTATGTTGGATGGGTTTTCTGGTTACAACCAAGTCTTCTTAAAAGAAGAAGATAAACCAAATATATCCTTCACGGATCCTTGGGGAAATTTTGAATATATTAGGATGCACTTTGTAGTGATGAATTCAGACTCCAATTTCTAATGAGAAATGAATTATGCTTTTAGGAATCTTATTGAGAAAATAATCGAAATTTACCAACATGACTTTATTGTAGTGTCTAAGGAATGAAAGGATCACATATTTCATCTAAGACACGTATTTGAGAGATGCAAGGAGTATAAAATATTTTTAAACCCTAAAGAATCAATTCTTGGCATGGATGAAGGTAAACTCTTAGGACACATTGTATCCAAAGAGGGAATTAATATTAATCCTTCAAGAATTGAATCCATCTAGTAAATCCCAATTCCCATCAATAAGAAATTTGTCCAATCCTTCTTCGGGAAGATAAAATTCATAGGACGGTTCATTCCTAATATCATTGAAATAACTAAATTGATATCTATGGTACTTAAGAAGGATCAAGCCTTCAAGTGGGAGGAATAAATTCAAAGGGAATTAAACCTTAGCAAACAAGCCATTGCCTCAACCCTTGTCTTACTCAGTCCTAACTATTCAAAAGACTTCCAAATATTCTCTTTTGCTTATGAGGATACAATTGTAGGGGTACTATTGCAGAAGAATGACCAAGGATTAGAGAAACCCATAACTTTCATGATCACAAATATTATATATTTTTAACTAAAGTATACCTTAATACAAAGTCAAGCTTATGCTCTCATGCAATCATTGAAACACAATAGGAGTTATGTTGGTTACACCAAGATGATAGCCTATGTACCCCATGTTGTGTTCAAATGCATCCTAACTCAACAAGATTGTCTAGGAACTAGATGAAAGTGGGTAACCAAAATTCAATAATATGAATTAGGTATTAAACCAACCAAGTTGATCAAAGGACAAGGCTTAGCCCAAATTCTCACATAAGGAAATCATAAAGACTTAGGTATGAATGATAAATACCCTGAGATGATATTCATAGTGATAGATGGATTAGAACAACATGCTTGGTACTTAGACATCATTGACTACCTAAAGAATCTTACATGTCAAAACCACTAGGTTGACCATAAGCTGGGAGCACTAAAACTTAAAGCATCAAAGTACTATTTCTTGCAAGTAGGATTGGGTTGGAGAAACTTGGATAGATTGGTAATGTATTGTGTAGTTGATATTGAAGCATAACAACTAATGATAGAGATACATGAAGGGTTTTGTGGTGGAAATTATGCGTATAGGATGACTACTGATAAGATATTGAGGGATGGTTTCTATTGGCCCATTATATTCGTTGATTTCCACATATTTGTAAGGAACCGCCATGTTAGAAAAACAGGATCGCAGAGCAATAACTATAAACAAGATGCAAATATAAATCACATAAAACACATTACAAGAGAGACACCAATATAACGTGGTTCACCCAAGATGGGCTACATCCACACGGAAATTTCCAGTCCTTATTATTATACCATCCAACAAATGAAGGGATACAACATGCAGCACATCCGCTGCAACTTCCTCTTCACTCTCTCATAATCTCTCTCACACAATCATAGAGATATTTACAATGCTACAAAATACCCAACCATGTTACAATGCCTTCCTTTTAAAGAGTGAATACCATGGGAAAATATTATGGAACACCCAATACCACGAGCCTATAAATCACCCATTATTAACCAAGTCATGACTATGAAATTACAACATTTTACAAGGCATTTTTTCTGAAATTTTTGCTACGGGGGGGCTCCCAAACTAGTCGCCACCCCCCCTAGACCACCCATGGTGACTATTTTGGGGGGGGTATCCCCCCCCAAACCCCTCTATCATGGGATGGGATCCAGACACGGTTGAAACACGACCTCTGAATAAGGAAGATCAACCTCCACAACCAGCACCGCCAACCTTTCCAACACATCAAGGGTAAGCAAAAGCTTGCATCCCTCCCTTTGTAGCATCTTATAGTTGAAGCTCATTTTAAGTAGTGGGGGGTATATTTCATTGGGAAGTTCAAATATAATTCAAGTAATGGACATAAGTGGATCATAATAGCCATAGACTATTTCACGAGGTGGGTCGAATCCATACCCACCAAGAAAGCAAGATATAGTATGGTGATTGAGTTCTTGGAAGATAAAATCATTACCAAGTTCGACATTCCTACCAAAATCACTTCCAAAAATGCCAAGGCCTTTAGTTCAATAGACATGTTAACATTTTGCTTTAAGTATGGCATTGTCCTGTCCCATTCTTTGAACTATTACCTTTAGTGAAATGGTCTCGAATATTCTAGCAATAAGAATTTAATGACCATCCTAAAGAACACTATAGGGGAGAACAAGAAGAGTTAGGATAGAAAAATCAAATACAACTTATGAGTTGATAGAATAACCAATAGGGAATAAACCTGGAAAATCCCATTTAGGTTATTATATGGGATAGATGTAACATTGCTTACTCACTTAAGGGTTCCCATGTACTAATTCTTACAACAATTCACCTCCAACCAAGACATTGTGCAAGAAAGGATAAAGCAATTAGTAGAACTTGATGAGGTTAGAAGGAGAGATTTCTCCCATTTCTGCAAATATCCAAGAGATATTTAAGGGTGCATTCGATAGAGGGACTAGTAAAAAGGTGTATTGGTGCTCAAGTGGAACAAACATAGTGAATATTTAGGGAAGCAACGTAAGTTTGAAATATTATGTTTGGGACCTTATAGAATTGATGATCTTGTGGGTACTAACTCCTTTTACCTTAGTCACTTGGATATAGAACGATTGCCTTTTCACATTAATGGAAAATCTCTAAATTTGTACTATCATGAAGGTATATGATGCCACGAGGAATCTTGCAGTAGGATAGGACTGCATTTCAATTTGATTGGTTGAGTTACATTTGCATCTGCATTACATTTTTATTGATATCTTTACTTTATGCATTTGATTGAGTTGCATTCATTTCAATTGATGTGTTTATTTCATGCTTTCTAATTTACTTCATGAATAATGATCTAACTTCTCTCCAATTTGACTTTACTACTTTGGATAGTATTGCGTCGATTGGAATAAGGTATTTTTGCTTTGTTTCATTTCTGGTATTTGATAAGCACTTTGAGTGGGAAGTGTGTAGGAAAATAGGATTGGATATTATGGAATTCTCATGCACTCTCACATGGAGTACATGTCCCAGAGTTGCATCCATATGTTTCCCCTTTTTCAGAAAGGGGTGATAAGTTGATTAAATTTGGTTTGTGATGTATCACAAACATTTGTTCCAGGGTTGGTATCTATGCATTCCCCATAGATCATTGGTCAGAGGTCCGTCAAAATGGTCAAATGACCCATATGCCTTGGATGTGCCTATACACATACAATTTTGTTTGTTCTATGTGTTGTGATATCTCTAAACCCTCATAGACACTTAGAATGTTTTCTTATATAATGATATGTCTGCATGAGTTGTTACATTTATGCATGTATAGTAATTCATAACACTTTAAGAATTACTCATGCCTTAGTCTAACCTTGTTGTATTCTACCTTAAAAGTGTGTCATTATGAAGGTTAATATGTACCTCAATTAACTAAATTGAGTGAATTCATCCATTTCATAACACTCTACCAAGCCATTTATCCTTTTTCTAGCCAATTAATCCATCCCCTTCACTTCCCCCTTTGTAAATGATCTATCACTAGTAACAAAATAAGATCTCATAACTATTCCCATTTATTAATGCCTCAATAAAGCTAAAAGAGTCTAGTATTCTAAGGTTTATGTTGCTAAATGGAAATGGAAAATATGGGAGATACTCCCCTTGTTAAAATGCAGGTTCCCTTTACCTAGGTGTTGATAAACGTGTTGTCATTGATGTCAAAGCACACTGATGGTGATGATGATGTGTCATTAATGATGGTATAAAATATGATGTGGAAGATAAGTGACAACAAGAAGGCAAGGTGCACCTATAGGTGTTACAGAGAAAATCTTCTTATGGCTTGGGGTGGAACCACAACAGACAGAGTGACACTAGAAATCAACTCAATTCTCAAGTACGCTATATAAATGTGAAATGCCAATAATAAAAAGAGAAAACCCTTACCTCAACCAGATGTTCGAAGAATACCACCTTTGAGCTCTCGATTCAATGCTCTTTACCTACAACTTGTCATCAACAAACAAGATGTACGAGCATATAAAAATATATATAAATTGTTAGCATATAATCTAGCATAATCCATGATCATATTAAACAAATATACCCAATGAAAATAACATAAACATTTGCAACATGAATTGGACGAGAAAAGAGTATTTCTATTAATATAATGAACAAAAGTACATAGTGACAACCTTCTGTCGGCAACTCGTCAAAACCGAGAAACTAAGTTCCTCCACTTAGGAATCCACCACTTCAATTCTCCATGCAATGGCAAGCTCACGAGTTCAAGGAGTAATCGGATTCCTCCTTCACAAGATAGGAAGATCTTGGGAGATGAACATAAAAGAGTTCAATCTATCAGGGACAAAGGGATGTAGACTCAAGGAAATGGAAATAGGGAAAAATTCCTCCAAAGTTTACTTTCTCTCTAATTTCTCCTCCACAAATGCTCCACAATGGCTCAATATATAACCCTCAAAGGAGGTGGAGGGTCGAATCGGAGTTTTTTCCAGCATATGGAAGGCCAAGGATCAAAATGGTCATTACTTGGCGAGGAAAACCTGAAATATTTTTAATTTTGAACATGAAACCCGATGTCTGCGGTCTGTAATGGAGAAGCCTGCGTATATGCATGTTTTAATGCTGGCGACCTGCGTACATAAACAAAAATGTGATTTTTAGGGGTTTTACTGAGAAAGATGGTTAATCTAAGTCTAAAAATGGACATGGTAGGCCATCAAGCTATGTTGCATAGGGTGTGGCAAATAATGCTATAAGAACATGAATTTTGAGACCAATTCCAATACCAGCACCTACATGAATTCCTGTACCAGCACCTATAGGATTCTGGTACTAATGGAACAAGGGAAAATTAAGTGGAAACACAATTTCTAATAACTCTAATGAATGATGTTTTATTTCTTACTTTAACCATATCGAGGGTTGAAATCACCTTTGGAGGGAACTTGGAGCCGGGAACTTGGAGCCACACATGTGGCATTTATAGGAGAGTTCTCTAGGTTTTAGAGATTTATTATTGTATGTGGTTATCTCATGAACCATTTCTAGATGAGTGTGCCCTCTATCGAGCATGGTTTGTACTATTCCTCTTGTAGTTGACCTTGAATATGTGGTGCACCCCCTCTCTCTTGAGTTTTTGGTTATGTTTTTGAAATTTTTTGCTTTGACTTTCATTTGTTTAGTATTTCTAACAATGTCTTGAAATGGTGATCCTTCCGAGGATAGATCTAGGGTTTTGATACATTTATCATTATTTTATTGTGAAGGAAATTGAGCTTTTCTCCTATATAAGAGAGCTCACTCCTCTTTGTATCTTGTTGTTGAGTATTGGTGAATAATATTATCTTTCATCTTTGGATTTTGGCTCTTGGCTCTTGGATATTTTCTTCCATTGTGGCATAACTTTTGGATCTAAATCTTGAGGTAACTTGTGAATTTTATTGCATTGTAAATCTAATTAATCTAGTCCAATAGAAGAATAAACTTGCTCCATTGGATCAAGTAGGGAAGAATTTGTTTATTTGTTTTAAGGTTTAGTTTTGTATCTCTATTGTATTTGACATATTAGGAGTACAAATTCAAAAATGCATGGGTTAGGGTATGAGCTAGGATTTCTTAATTGAATTTGTATGCTACCTTGGAAGGATTTTGCAAAAGGAACCCAAAGACTTGGGGGAATTTGTTGTGATCTTTTACAGGTGTTCCAACTAAGCAAACCAAGACAAGGACCATAGAGAAGTGCTCCAAAGACTCCATTCTACACAAGGATTTGAGGCACTAGTCCTAACCTCCATTTCTTCAACCGAACCATAAAAAGGTTTCATTTCCTTTTTGTTTAAGGGTGAAAAATAAATCTAAAAAGTTTTAAAATATTTCATCTTTTCATCAAGTCAAGCCAAGTTCAAATTTTATTGTTTTAACATCTTTTAGACTTGATAATTCTGAGTTTTATTTTTTGTTTTTTGTTTTCATTTATTTACTCAAAGAAACATAGATAAAACAACCCTAATTAGTCCTCAAATTAATATCTCCCTCAACGGTTTCATGCTAGGGTAGATCACTAAAAAATGGTTGCATGCTAGGATAGATCACTAAAAAATGGTTTCATGCTAGGATATATCACTAAAAAAGTTGGCTTATCAATTTGAATTATCTTGTTGCTTTAAGTTGTCTAATTGGCTAATCCTACATTTTTACTAATTATGGAAATTACTAAAGAAAACTACTTTCATTTCTAGAAATTTTCTAAGTCATCTAACATCTTTAAAAATTCAATTTTGTTGCCTTAAAATTATGATATAAAATTTTGGGCATGTTTTTAAATTTTTCCTAGTCTTGTGCTTCATTTTACTACTACAAACACATTGGGACAACAAACTAATAATTTTGGAAATTTCTATGTTTACCGCATCATTTTTTAACTATGAATACTTCATAACAACAAGTAAATGTTAAGTATTCCATTTGGTTAATGTTGTTTTATAATCTCTAATTTCATTAGGCACATTCGCTAAATAAATTCATTTCTGATTTAAATGGTTTACATTGCATGCTTAATATAATATAACAATTGGCTAATTCTGAAATTTGTTTGGTACATTTTACTTATCTTATGAAATATTTATATTGCACAAACTCTTGATGATGTTCTCTATTTTATGGGTCATGGAAGTATACGACAAATTTAATTCTGGAACTTTTAATTTGAAGTATTGGCACATTGAGTTATAAGATCTAAATACCACACTTGGAGAAGTGATTATCATCACTTCAATAATTTTGGGAAATCTCGCGTTAATTAACCTTGCATGACTCCTTTTCTTAGAGATCTTATCTAAAGGAAGGACTCACCTAGGGCCAAACTTCATAATATCTTAAAGCATTGATTTCATAACTTGTCTTAGGTACAATTTCATTTTTGTTGGAACCTAAGATTGTGTAGGTTCATCACACTCCTGGATCTTCTAGAGATATGCAGTCAATACACTATAGTTGACTAGAAAAGAAATTGACTAGAGGCTTAATTGAGAGAGTCGAAGACTCGACTCAATGGTTAGTAAGAATGTGGTCAGTGCGACTACAACAACCGGCTACACTTTGGAACATTGCATATTTTGTGGAAACTATTAGAACCAACGACTCCTATTTGTGGACCAGGTCTTCCTCACTTCCAGGGAGTTCATTAGATATAGAGACTATAAAAGGAATACCCTATGGGTTGTGTTCATATGCTTGATTGTTAGTTGAAAGTATGAATTGTGATGTTCTGATCATAATGCGATGTGCTTAAGGTTGTAACAGTGTCTTTAGACACCACCTTTCTTCTTGGAATATTGTTCCCTTCTGTCATTTCGTTTTTGTTCTATAGTTAAAGGTAAAGAGGTTCCCCAACATGGTATCAAATTTATTGTTTTTTACCTAGCCCTGTTGTCTACAAATCTTGCTAAGTCGAATTAGGGGTTGATTGACTCTGGGATAAATATTTGTTGACTGATAAATCTGTGTGAACTTTGATCAAATCTATTTGATCAAAAGGATCAATTCCAAGATAGAACCTATTGTTCTTAATGGACATAATTATGTAATCTAGGCGACAAACATGGAGACTTTGTTGAAGAGCAAAGGACTATGGCAGTACACAAAGACTGTTATTATTGATCCAACAAATGTCAAGGCTATGTTTATCATTGATGTAAAGAAGGACGAAGTTGTTGGGGTCATCATGACCTACATTTTGAGGGAGATTCGCTTTCACACAAGTGGAATCGACTGTCCCCATGTCGTCTAGACTAAATTGACGACTCTATCTGACAAGATAAATGAAGCTCAATTTATGCAGATAGAGAAAGAGTTGATCTCTCTAGAACCTCTATCCTTTGACAAGATTGAGTACTATTAAGCTCACATCAAGGTGCCGCACTGGAATTGGGAAAATGTGGCAAGGGTTTTCTAAAGAAGGATGGATAGTTCATTGAATTGGTCATGATGAATTTGAATACACTATATGTTGTCTTTTGTTCCTCCTTTCATGCCAATTGGATGTCACACAAGCAAGATGGTAAGGATTTTACCTCTGATATTTTATGTGATTTGTTGATTAAATACCAACAAAAATTTCTTGAAGAAGGGAATATTGGTAGGAAACATCAGGCTCACTTTCTTAAAATCAAGGTCAAGCAAAATTCAAAATATTGTGATCGACCGGGTCATTGACTATAATGTATTGACCACCCTACAAAAGAGTCATCATTGATGAAGAATACCTATCGACATTGTGGAAAAGTGGGACATGTTGAGAATAACTGTTGGAAGAAGATGAATGATTTGGAAGAAAAGGTCAAGCACCTCGAGGACAGTGCATTAACTAGTCAGTCGTTCAATCGACCTGCTGAAAATTATACCTTATATATAAGTAGTTCTTAGGCATTGCATTCCCATACCACTCAGATAAAATGGATAGTCGATTCTGGATGTACTCTCCATATGTCTAAAGATTATTCTTTGTTCTCATCCTTAAGTGGAGCTCCAAAACAAAATATTTATGTAGTTGGCAACTATATTATCACCGTTGCTGGAAGTGGAGATGTGTATGTCAGCATGGTTGAATATGAAATTTCTATCATGTGCCTAGTCAGAGCACTATTGTTTTTTCAAATGCTCAACTTACGCAAACTAAGAAGACTATGGAGTTTTGGCCATATCACTTTATCGTAAAGGATTTCAAGCTTGGGGGGGAAACTATTCCTTCCGGGCATCTAGATCCCAAAGATGAACTTTATAAGTTCGGTGAGTCCTCCTGGCCGATTGCACCGATGGAAACAACTACAATGACTATACCGACTACAGTCATTGCACATACTGATGAGTGAAGTTGAATTTTGCATGAATGACTTGGACATCTGAATTTTCAAAGTTTGAATATTATGGTAACACACAACATGGTTACTGGTTTTCCAAATACTATTCCACCTGATGGAGTTTGCAGATGATGTATGCTTGTAAAGCATCATCAAGAACCCTTTGATTCTAGGAAAGCATGGCAAGCACAGAATCGACTAGAACTTGTTCACAATGATCTATGTTGCATGAGCAAGCCTTCATAGTAGGTGCAAAGTATATTTTACTATTTATTGATGCATTCTCTAGATTTATATGGGTAATTTCTTGAAGAATAAGAGTCAAGTATTTGAAATATTCAAGGAATTTAGAGCATTGGCTGAGAAGCAATGCGATCATCTCGATAAATTTTTGAGATCAGTTAATGGTGGTAAATATGTGAGTCGAAAGTTTGAAGAGTATATCTTGCAAACTAGTATTTCTTAGCAGAGATATATCCCTCAAACCCCTCAACAGAATGGAGTCACAAAGAGGAAGAATCAAACTTTAGTATAAATGGTCAGGTGCCTATTGCAGACCAAAGATCTTTCGATGAGGTTTTGGGAAGAAGTTGTTTACTATGCAAATTATCTCCTGAGCCTTGTACCGACTAGAGAAATCATTGACATGACTCTAGTCGATAAGTGGAATGGAAATAAATCCTCTATTGGACAAATCAGAACCTTTGGATGTGTTGTGTGGGTGCATATCAGTGATATCTATAGGAAGAAACTGGGTGAAAAGAGTCATGCTTGCATCATGATGGGATACTCTGACGAGTCAAAATCCTATAGATTGTTGGATCATGTTAAACAACAAATCATCTTCAGAAGAAGTGTGATCTTTGATGAAACAATTTCAGGTAATAAGATATTGAATTTCTCCTCTGGTCTCTTGCATAGTGATGCATTTGAAATTCTTGAATAATCTAGATCGACTGTACCCATCTATGGAGTTTCGTTCGGACCAACAAATTATGTTCTTGATTCAACTGGTAGTCAGTTTACCATGACTACAGAAATCGCCAGCTCGACGTCCCTGACTCATTTGACTGATGATAATCGACTTGAATCACCATCAACATGCTTACCTCAATGGGATGTTAATACAATTGAAGTTGTTGGATTGGATGTTGGAGATGTTAGTATTGGTAGGAAGAACCATTGTCAGAAATAATGTGGAAGCATTGCATTGATGGCACATGTCCTTGAAACTTGTGATCATGACACTTATGTTGATGTTCAGGGTGTTCCAGAGTGGGAAAATGCTATGATGGATAAAATTGATTCTTTGAATAAGAATCAGACATGGTAACTTCTTCCTCAACCGCAAGGAAATAATGTCATGAAGTGTCGATGGTTCTATAAGACCAAGTTTACTTTTCATGGTGATTTTTAATGCCACGAGGCTCATTTGGTTTCCAAGGGATTCTCTCAGCAAGAAGGCATCGACTACACTAAAAAAATTTCCCTTGTTACAAATATGAACTATGTTCGACTAATCCTTTCCCTTGTTGGTCGTTTTGGATGGGAGCTTCATCAAATGGATGTTAAAAGTGCCTTTATTCATGGAGATTTGACTGAATAAATCTATATGGAGAAATATCCTATATTTGTGATAGATTCTGGTCTTGTTTTTCAACTTAAAATGTTGTTGTATGGTTTGAAACAGGAAACTCGTGCTTGGTATGAGAAGATTGATCATTTCTTTGTCAATCTTGGCTTCAAACGTTGTGAATTTGATCACAATATTTATGTATTACATGTGAATTGTGATACTATGATTGTGGCATTGTATGTTGATGATTTAGTCATAACTGGAACTAATGTCAATATGATTTTGGGTTTGAAGACACAACTTGAAAATACCTTTGAAATGATTGATTTTGGTCTATTGCATTTCTTTCTTTCCATTCAAATTTTGCAAATGGATGACGGTATCTTTCTTTCTCAACCTAAATATTCCTTGGATATTTTGAAACAATTCAATATGGATGACTATAAGTCTTGTGATACACCTTATCAGTCAAGAGTGAATTTTTCAAAGTGCTATGACTCTCCGTGAGTTGACACCACTCTTTATTGGAAGTTGGTCGGTAGCCTAATTTACTTAAATCATAGTCGACCAGATCTTTCCTTTTTTGTTAGTGTGGTCTCTTGGTTCATGTGGTATCCTTGAGAAAACCACTGGAAATATGCAAAGAGAATTTTTCACTATATTAAGGGAACCTATCGGTATGGTGTTAAGTATTGTCGCACTAGAGAACCATTGGTTCGGTTCACTGATTCCAACTAGGGAGGTGGCATTGACGACCGCAAGTCCACTTCTGGCTATGTGTTTTGACTAAGTTCTATATATTTGGTCTAGTCATGTAATAAATATAAGGTAGTCTATCTTTCGACTATAGAAGCAGAATATCGTGTTGCTATCAATGCAAGTACAGAGACAGTTTGGATTCATTAGCTTCTTGAAAAAAATTGGTTTCCAGTTCAGGATTCGACTATTATTTACTGTGATAATCAGAGTATTATTTAGGTTGTTGATAACCTTGTTGCTCATAGCAAGATAAAGCATGTATAACTTCATATTCATTATTTGAGACAGTTGGTAGAGGAAAAAGTTGTCTCACCTTTTTATTGCAGGATAGATGATCAAGTGGATGATATCTTTATGAAGCCTTTACTAGAAGCTAAGTTTGTGAAACTTCGGGCTATGATTGGGCTTCATGAAGCTGCAATTATGGGGGGATTTTAAGGGAACGTAATTTCATCTCTTGAATCTCCAGCATTGTGTTGATGGGGGGGTGTTGAAACCTAAGGTTGTATAGCTTTATCACACTCCTCAATCTCCTGGAGAAAGTCAGTTGATATACTATAGTCAACTAACAAATTAGTTGATTGAAGGCCTAACTAAGAGAGTCGAAGACTCAACTCAATGGTTGGTAAGACCATGGTTGGCGTGACTACAACCACCGACCACACTTTGGGATGTTGCGTATTTTTTGGAAATGGTTAAAACCAACGATCCCTATTTGTGGACCAGATCTTCCTCACTTATAGGGATTTCATTAGATTTGGATACTAAAAGGAAGACCCTATGGTTTGTGTTCATATGCTTGATTGTAAGATGAAAGTATGCATTAGGATGTCCTAATCATACTGTGTTGTGCTTAAGTGTTGTAACAATGTCTTTAGACACCACCTTTCTTCTTGGAATATAGTTCCCTTCAATCATTTCTCTTTTGTTCTATATTTCAAGGTAAAGAGGTTCCCCAACAATTTTGTGGATGTATCTTTATCTTGGCAAATGAAACCACTTGCTTAATTACATTTTATTCCAAGTATTGTGAGTTACTTGCTACAATTTATTTTCCATAATTGATCTTGCAAAATTTCCATGGTTTATTTTACATTTCATCTTTGAGCATTTTCTTTTAAATTATTTTATGTATTGTGCTACTTGATATCTAACATGGTTAAATGCTTTGGGATGATTAACTTAATAACACGCATCATCAAATCTTTACTAAGATGTATTTTTCCCTTAACTCTACACATTTCATGCAATAATCCCATAGGGAAGCCTCCCTTGACCTTTAAAGATCATATAAAAGTTTGAAGTTAACATGGAGGTGACAGTGGTGCTTTATTCCAGATTCTCCCCATGATAGTACTAGTTAATTATAACTTTTTCCACTTAAGTTCTAAATCAAGCTGTAAAATTTTGGCGTCATTGTCGGGGACAAGTTCTTTCAACCTAAGCTTGAATGGAATCCTTATCATTTGATGAGCCTTACTAAATTAAAAATCTAATTAGCTCATCTAGCATTTCCACCCAAACAATATGTGCCTAAGAGTTACTACACAAAAGAATATTCTCAAGCACTTGTCCCCTTTATTCCCAAACCCAAAAGATACTACAGAGAGAAAAGAAAGGAATTCAATCCATAATTCATGGTATTTCTTTAACTCAATCTAATCATAACCTCATAATATGCCTACTCCTTGGTTGACAAATTTCTACAATCCCTTGATTTCTCAAACATTATTGGTTATCCAAATGTTATGCCTAATTTTAATGAGAGTTTTCTTGACTTTAGTGGACACAATGACATATTTGTTGTATAACATTTTGATGATTTTATAAAACACATAAGTGTTCACCCAGTTAAAGATCTAAATGTCCTTTTTAAACTATTTGCCTCAACCTTAAGCAAGGATGCCTATCGATGGTTCCAAATCCTTCCTGATAATAATATCAAATCTTATGAGGACTTGAGAAAGGTTTTCCTTGACTGATGGAAAGAGAAGAAAGACACTAGACATATCTTGAACACTTTGACTTGTGCAAAGAGGAATGAAAATGATATTGTGGATGAGTTTAATGCACAATTTAACAAAATAGTTGATGACATTCCCCCTAATCATGCCCCTCCTGCTACTACAATTCTATTGCATTGCATGAATGCTTATTAGGGTCAATTTAGAATGTTCCTGAATCAATCCAAGCCCACAAATCCTGGATATGACCAAACCAAGGCTATGTATCTTGATAAAGATTGGCTAAAATCTAGGAGGCTTGATTCTTTATCCAATCCTAGGGACATCCAGCCTAATTTTGAACCAAAATTGAAAGCTATAACTGAGCCATATCATGAATCCTTGGATGTCATAATTGAAATTATTAAAAAATTGGAAACAACCATGGTTCAAAGTAACACCACAATCCAAAATAGGTTGGTGAACTCAGAAAATTCCCAAGCACAACTTACAAACCAACCTAGAGGAAATAATGATGGTTGGAATATGCCAAGGGGAAATCAAAATCAAAATATAAATCAGAATCAAAGTCAAAATAATGATTAAAATATTCACACTCCTTTAAACAATAACATGTTGTTGAATAAGATACGTATTTTTGTTGTGCCACTTGCAATGAAGATTGTGATCCTAGACTATGTCCTAGAACCCAAGAATTCATCAACCAAAGCTTGAGTGGTGAAGGACCTAGTCAATATAACTCCTTGAAACTCATAGGTGTGGGATGGTATAAACATTGTCATGGCAAAAACCTATAATGTTTATGATTCTCAAATGAAGAAAATCAAGGATAATAGTATGGATCCTAGGGAAGTAGCTAAGAGTCTAACTCAGAAGTATTCCTGAGAAGAGATAAGGAAAAAAATACAATATGGAGATGTAGCAACTTATCAAAGGAAAGGAAAGGGAAAGGAAGTAGGAGCACATAAGAATAACTCAAGATTCCCTCTTCGGGTAGCTCAACCTAAGCAATCCATTGAAACTCCTAAGCCACGTGAGCCTATGAAGGTTGTTACATGTGATTTCGGGACCTTGAGTGTTGACTTGACTCAACATTTTGCTAAGAAACATGTTTTTGTTCCTCTCTTAGAGTTGATGAATGTGCCTATTTTGAAGGAGAAAGCCAAAATAATTCTAGGACTTGAGAATTTGCTCAAGAAACTCATGAAGATGCCCTTATAGTATTGCAAACAATGAACCAAGGTGGGAACAAATGGAAGAAATATTTATTTCTTCATAACATAAGTGATGATTCGCCTCCTATACATAGTTGTATGTCGGATTCGTGGGATTCCACTGTTGTTATTCATTTAACTATCATAAATCAATTACTCTTTAAGACCTCTCGCCCTTATCATAATGTTTGTGCCAAAGACTCTAGGTTAAAATTAAAGTCTTGGATTTGATTAAGGATTGAAAGGTTAACTTAGCTACATATCCTAACACTTCAATCTTCATGGATATTCTTGTGATTGATGTCCCGGCTTCCTAGGGTATGCATTTATCAAGGAAATGGGTTCCTATTTTGGGAGACTCTTTACATATGGATCTATACTTTTTCCCTATCCCAGCTTGTGAAGGGACATTTATCCATTTTCATTTTGAGCCCCATAGGAAATATCATGTGGAGGACTCAAAAGAGCCAATGAATGACTTCACTTGCGCTTTTGATCGTGGTCTAGGAAATTTTGAGATCCTAGCTCAGACATTGGCCCAAGAAGAAAATCCCAAAATCCAAGAACAACCTAATGAAGAAAACATAGATGAAAAGTATGAGACCAAGTTAGTAAAGGTAAAAAATTGGAAGATGGACTTTGATGGAGCCTTTTCTAGAACGGGTGTTGGTGACGATGTAGTTTTCACTTCTCCCAAAGGTGACATGATTAGGCATGCTTATTGATTAGAATTTGACTCAACCAATAATGTGGTTGAATATGAACCCTTACTCTCAGGCCTTGATTTAGCAAGAGATATGGGAATAAAGGTATTAGAGGTTATAGGTGACTTTGATCTAATGGTTTCACAACTAAATAATATTTTCTTGACAAGGAATGTAAGATTAAAGTGATATAGACATATTGTGTGGGATTTTGTTGATCTCTTTGATGCAATTTATATTAAGGTAATCCCTACATAGAAAAACACGTTTGTCGATGCTTTAGTTGTAGCAGCTTAAACCCGTCAACCTTGTGAGATCCTAATAATCGAGAAAATTAAACTAGAAATCATGTTTAGGCCATCGGTTCTCGACAACATTAAGCATTATATAGTATTCCATGATGACTCACAAATTCTAATATTCATGAATAACTTACAAGAGTTTGTTGGTTATGAGCTTGACTGGCAAGTTGAAGGTGATGAAAGCCAAGGGGTTGAGCCTTTAATTCACAACAAGTTTCCCTAAAGCCTTATCCCTTTATAAATATCCTTTGATGGAGATGTCATTTTCAAACATAAAAAGGAATCCAACAATCCTAAGGAATGCACTGAGATCAGCATTGATTCAAAATCTGGTCCTAAGATCATCAAACTTGGAAAGAACACCATTTTGGAAGAAATAAGAGACATTGAAAATATGGTAAGGGAATATAGGGATGTGTTTGATTGGTCATATGAGGACTTAAAGGCTTATCAAGAAGATGTGATCCATCAAACTATCCCTCTGAAGGAAGGTGTTGAACCATTTAGATAAAAGTTGTGAACGATCATCCCAAAATTGGTCCCTATTATCAAGAAAGAGTTAGATAAAATGTTTGAAGCTAAGGTCACTACCCCTACTAAACACTCTGAGTGGGTAGATAACTTGATTGCGATGAGGAAAAATAATGGTGAGATAAGACTTTGTTTTAGATTTAGAAACGTCAAAAATTTGTCCATTAAATATAATTACTCGCTTGTCAATATAAAGAATATTTTATAGAGTCATTGAGAATGGCATGATGTCCATGTTGGGTGGGTTTTCTAGTTACAATCAAGTATTAGTCAAATACAAATATAGGCCAAATACATCCTTCACAACTTCTTGGGTAAATTTTAAACGTCTTACGATTCCTTTTGGATTAATGAATACATGCTCCAGTTTCCAACGAACAATGTATTTTTCTTTTAGGGACCTCATTGGAAAAATAATCAAGATTTACGAAGATGACTTGACTATAGTGTCTAAGAAACCAAAGTATTGCATACATCATCTAAGAATTTTTTGAGAGATGCAAAAAGTATAGAATATATTTAACCCTAAGAAATCAATTCTTGGCATGGATGGAGGTAAACAGTTAGGACACATTATATCCAAAGAGGGAATTAAGATTGATCCTTGAATAATTGAAGTCATTTGGAAAATCCCATTTCCTATCAACATGAAAGTTGTCAATTCCTTCTTCAGAAAGATAAAATTCATAAGATGGTTCATTTCTAACTTTGCTAAAATCACTAAAATCATCTCTAAGTTACTTAAGAAGGATCACAAATTCAAGTGGGATGAAGAAGGTGAAAGGGCATTCAACTTGATCAAACAAGCCATTTCCTCAACCCATATCTTAGTTAGTCCTGATTATTTTAAATACTTCTAAATATTCTTTTTTGCTTCTAAGGATACAATTGCAGGGGTACTATTGTAAGATAATGATCAAGGCTTAGCGAAACCCATATATTTCATTAGCACAACTCTTAGAGATGATGAATTGAAATATACCTTAATGGAAAATAAATCATATACCCTTGTGTAATCATTGAAACACATTAGGAGCTATGTTGGTTACTCAAATATAATAGCCTCTGTAACCCATGCTTCATTCAAATGCATTATAACTCAGCAAGATTGTCTAGGCACTAGAGGAAAGTGGGTAACCAAAGTTCAAGAATATGACTTAGATATTAAACCCACTAAGTTTATCAAAATATAAGGCTTAGCTCAAATTCTTAGTGAAGGAAATCATTAAGCCTTGGGAATGAATGATGAATCCCCTGAGACAATCTCTGTAGTGATAGATGGATTAGAACAACAATCTTGGCACTCAAACACCATTTAGTACCTGGAGAACATTACATGTCCTAACCACTTAGTTGACCATAAGCAAAGAGCATTAAGAATTAAAGCATCAAAGCGATGTATTGTGTAGAGAGGACTGGGTTGGAGAAACCCAGATGGATTGGCTTTGTGCTATGTAGATGATGTTAAAGCACAACTAATGACTGAGTTGCAAAGAGAGTTTTGTGGTGCACAATTTGTGGCTAGGAAGACTACACATAAGATATTGAGTGCTGGTTACTATTGGCCCATGCTATTTGCTAATCTCCACAAATTTGTAAGGAACTGCCAACCTTGCCAACATTGTGTGGGTAAGTAGAAGCTTGCATCCTTCCCTTTGCAGCTTGTTATAGTTGAAGCTCCTTTTAAGTATTGGAGTTGATATTTAATTGGGGAGTTCAAATATAATTCAATCAATGATCATAAGTGGATCCTAACAACCACAGACTATTTCATGAGGTGGGTTGAATCCATACCCACCAAGAAAGAAACTAATAGTGTGGTGATTGAGTTCTTGGAAGAAAAATCATTACCAGGTTCGACATTCCTACCAAAATCAACACCGGTAATGCCAAGGTCTTTAGTTCAGCATACGTGTTAGCATTTTTCTTCAAGTATGGCATTGTTCTATCCCATTCCTCGAACTATAAAACTTAAGGAAATGATCTCGTAGTGTCTAGCAATAAGAATTTAATGACCATCCTGAAGAGAATTGTAGGACAAAACAAGGAGAGTTGGGATAGCAAAATCAAATATTCCTTATGAGCTTATAGAATAACCAAGAAGGAATCAAGAGGAAAGAGCCCATTTGAGTAATTAGTATATGGGACATGTGCCACATTACCTATTCACTTAAAGGTCCCCATGTACCAATTATTTTAGCAATTTGTCGTGAACAAAGATGTTGTGCAAGAAATAATAAATCATCTAGTAGAACTTGATGAGGTTAGAAGAAGAGATTTCAACCATTTTTAAAAGATCCAAAATATATTTAAGGGTGTATTTGATAGAAGGGCTCGTAAAAGGGTGTTGCAAAAGGGTGACTTAGTGCTCATGTGGAACAAATGTAGTGAAAATCCACATAAGCAACGTAAGTTTGAAATGTTATGTTTGGGACCTTATGTAATTGATGATCTTAGGGTACTAACTCCTTTTACCTTAGTCACTTGGATGGAGAACAATTATCTTTTCACGTTAAAGGCAATCTCTGAAGTTGTACTATCATGAAGGTATATAATGCCAATGGGCATCTCTCAGTAGGATAGGATTGCATTTCATTTTGATTGGTTGAGTTACATTTGCATATGCATTGCATTTTGATTGATATCTTTACTTTATGCATTTGATTGAGTTTCATTCATTTCATTTGATCATTTGTTTACTTCATGCTTTCTACTTTACTTCATGAATAATGATCTAACTAGTATCCAATTTGACTTTACTGCTTTGGCCATTATTATGTGGATTGGAACAAGGTACTTGTACTTTGTCTCCTTTCTAGTATTTGATATGAACTTTGAGGGGGAAATGTGTACGAAAATAGGGTCAAGGAGATTATGGAGTTCTCATCCACTCTCACATAGAGTACACGTCCCACAGTTGGAGCTAGATTTTACCCATCTTTCAGCAAGGAGTGATTCGTTGATTAGATGTGGTTAGTGATAATATCATTGAAATCTGTTCTTGAATTGAAATATGCGGCTTCCTCATAGATCATTGGTCAAAGGTCCTTTAGCATGGTCAAATGGTCCATATGCCTTGGATGTTCCTAGACAGATACATTGTCCAATATTCTTTGTGTTATGATATCTCTAAACCCTCATAGATGGAATGATTTCCTATACAATGATATGTTTACATGAGATGTTACATTTTTGTTTGTATAGTCTTTCATAACACTTTAAAAAGTTACTCATGTCTCAGTCTAACCTTGGTGTATTCTACCTTAGAGATGTGTCATTCTAAAGGTTAATTTCTACCCTAGCAAACTAAATTGAGTGATTCCCATGTATGAATTCCTCAACAAAGCTGAAAGATTATAGTACTCTAAGGTTGATGCGGGTAAATGGGAATGGAAAATACGAGAGATACACCCCTTGCAAAAATATAGGCTCCCTTGTCCTAGGTTATCAAAGCCAAATCTAAAGCAAAAAGAACTAATCCAACAAAAGGACTAAGAAATGTAAATAAATAATATATCAAAGAAAGAAAAAGAAAAGGGATAACAAAAAATAGATGCAATGATGGATGACCCATAACAACACTTCCTTCGAAGGAACACATGAGAAAGAAACATATTAAACCCTAACTCTTGAAAGTTAAGGGTATACCTACCACACTTAGTTGCCATGATGGTTAATTTGCAAAGACCCTGTTCTTTCCCTAAGTTCATATCCACTTTCTTTACCCTCACTTATTTTAGGAATTTAGGCTATGCAACATAACTTAATGCTTTCACAAGTAATAAGGGATTTAATAGAATCACACTAATGTTAGACTAGATGCGTAAAGGTTAATTAAGTCATTGAGTTGTTAGAAAGGTGTAATTGTAACTTAATTTCATGTATTATTTTCATGTTTGAGAACATTTCTCAAGTTATATGTTGGTTTAACCTTTAGCACTAGAACAATTACTTATCTACACATGCTATGAGACATGATATGGTATATTGTGATGGCTACTAGGCGGATTGTGTGGATCACTAAAATTATTTAAGGATATTACTTGACATTTGGATGGGGCCACCCCTTCTACACGATAAACACCTCTTCCCTTGACACGTGGGGAGGTTGAAGATGCTTCTAGACCCTTCATTCCTCACATTGGTCCTTGTTGCACCACATTTGGACCATGGGATATGATACTTGGTGCTTCTATATGGATGTTGGAGCTTATTTTCATGGATTTTTCCAACACGTCTGATCTCGGGGACAAGTTGGTCGTGGATTTATGATGAGCACTCTAGGGTTTGATTCTAGATTTGGCCCCTCTTACCACTTGACACTTGTTTTGAGTAGAGTGCTCACCTGTTTGAAGGATTGTGTTCCTTACTTTGACCATATTGAGGGTTGACGTCACCTTTAGAGCGCACTTGGAGCCACAAGTGTGGCATTTCTAGTAGAGTGTTCTAGGTTTTGGAGAATTATTGTTGTATGTATTTATCTCATGGGCCATTTATAGAAGAGCGCTCATTCTCTTGATCATGTTTGGTACCATTCCTCTTATATTTGACTTTCAATACGTGGTGCTCCCCTTCTCTCTCAGATTTTTGGTTGGGGTTTTGAGAATTTTTTCTCTAACTCTCTCATTTGTTTGGTATTTTTAACTATATCCAGAGGATTGGTTATCCTCCCTAGGATAGATCTAGGGTATTGATACATTTATCATTATTTTATTGTAAAGAAAATTGAGCTTTTCTCCTATATAAGAGAGCTCACATCTCATTGTATCTTGTTGTTGAGTATTAGAGGATACCACTATATTTCATCTTTGGATCTTGGCTCGTGGATATTTTCTTACATTATGGCATAGCTTGTGGATCTAAATCTTAAGGTAACCTATGAATTTTCTTGCATTGTAAGGTTAATTAATCTAATCCAATAAAAGCAAAAAAAAAATCCATTGGATTGAGTAGGGAAGAATCTCTTTACTTGTTTTATGCCTTAGTTTTGTATCTCGCTTGTATTTGGCATCTCAGGAGGGGTACAAGTTTAAGAATGCAAATGCTAGGGTATGAGCTAGGATTTCCTAATTGAAGGTGTATGCTTAGGTGACCCTTGATTTTCAATAGCGATTCATAGGAAAATTTGTTAGCCTAAGCACCAGATATAGGATAGCACAACAATATGAAGCATCCACAGAGATTATATTGTACTAATTAACTAGGAAAAATGCTAACTTATTTGCTTCGAAAAGTATCCCTTCACTAATAGAAAAATGGGTGATAAATGACCAGACAATCAAAAAAGTTGGTCACAGTGTGAAATAAATGACTAAACCACCAAACAAATTGGTCATCACGGTGTTTTTAAGTGAAATATGACCAAATTTGAGCAATTTTAAGTGATCGCAACTAAAAATGACTAAAATAAATGACTAATTTTATCATGGGATATAAAATATGACTAGATAACAACTATATGAGTGTGAATTAGTAGTATTTCTTACCTATAAGTAACTGAGTTTTAGTAGTATAGTCATTTTAGTGTTCCTAAACATGTGATGATTATGATTATGATTTTTAATATTGAATTAAACTAGCGACGTCTACCTCGAGTACTTTTAACGGATCCCTAAGGGGACAATATTAGCGTGCATGCCCACATTCTATATATACATCATGTTCCTGCTTTTAGATTTATTATATTTTATCATGACAATGACATCGATGCGTGTATTAGTAATCATCTTGACAATTATGATGACAATGATGTTGACTATAATGATCATCACGCCAATGATGACAATGACGACGATCATCATCATCACCATTTTAATGCATGATCATCATCTGCTCAAAGAGGACTCCACATAAGCATTTCTTTCCCTCTGAGGGGGGTCTCTGAATCCATTTGCAGTGTTAAAATTTACAAAAGTGTAAAATTTCATTGTCAAAATAGTTTTCATTATTACTTGCTCCTAGTAGATGTAGGTCGACTTCCTTAAGGTTTGATTTGCTAATAATTCAGTATTTTATTCTTTTAGTATTTTAATATTTGTTATATTTTAAATTCTTATATTGAAATTTAATAATATTTTTAATATTTAAAAACATATTATGTAATTATAAACCATTGCTAAATAGAATTTCCAAGAGAGAGAAGCAAAGTTGTGTTGTTAATGTTGATAATTTATCTCAATGCTTCGATCCATACTATTGGATCATCATCAGGAGATGTATGGAGCTCAAAGGATAATGAAATTTATGAAACCCTAATAAATACATAAACCGTTTGGAATAATATTCCTGATCAAGTGATATATCCTCTGGTGTTTGACTCGTTATTGTTTCTTTTCTTCTGAAGAATGGTGAGAACTGGTTTCTAGCTCTCACTCAGTTTGGTTCCTTCACCCCTGTTGATATTTTCAAGGTTAGAGAGATTTTTATTTTCTCTCGAACCTTTCTTTTAGTAAGGTGATCAATGTTTGCATTGAGTTTCGCTTCATCTAGACATATATGGTGGCTCGTGTTGTGGGAGTGCTCCGCTATTGTTGATTTATTGAGCCTGTCTAATCTGATATCAAC
This sequence comes from Larix kaempferi, assembly GCA_027924585.1. Classification (NCBI taxonomy): domain Eukaryota; kingdom Viridiplantae; phylum Streptophyta; class Pinopsida; order Pinales; family Pinaceae; genus Larix; species Larix kaempferi. Next base: position 4,654,024 of record BSBM01000841.1, read on the forward strand.
ATTATGTTCTTCTAACCTAACTTCAATGGATCTTCTTGTCTCCCTAATGTAAACCTTCCTGCATGAACGTGGGATAGAATAAACACCCTTACAAGAGCATTTTTTGATTGGATCTTGTGTAGCGTCTACCATTTTCTTAATGGTGTTGGGAGGGGTGAAGGTGATTCTTATGCCTCTTTTTCTTAGGATAGTAGCTATTTTATCAGTAATTCCTTTAATGTAAGGTAAGCATATTTTCCCATTATCTCTTTCTTCTTCTCGATGCCTTTTTGCATGTGATCTTCTAGCTATCTCAACCACCTTATTGAATTGCCTTTTATCATATCCATTTTCTTCAAAGACCTGTGATAAGTGTTCAATTTCTTGTTCCACGTGTTTGGGATCATATATTCTTAATGCTCTTACCACTAAGGTGTTGATTACCCCAATTTTATAAGGAGGGAAATGGTGAGAATTGGCATGAAGGTACCGATCTGAGTGAGTTTTCTTACGATATACTTGATGTGCAATAGAACCATCATCTTTTCTAGAAACTAGAACATCGAGGAAGGGTAGGTTTTTCTCCTTCTCAACTTCCATGGCAAATTTAATGTTATTATTACGATTGTTTAGGTGGGTAAGGAACTTGTGGAGGTTCTCTTCACCATGTTGCCAAATCACATCGGTGTCATCTACGAACCGTTTCCATCTCTTAGGTTTAAGCAGGAATGAGTTTATGGCTTGTCTCTAGAATTCCTCCATGTATAAGTTTGCAACCACCGGAGATTGGGGGGATCCCATCGCCACCCCCTCGATTTGTTCATAAAATTCACCTTTGTAAATGAAGAATGTTTCCAAATTAAATTAATATGTTTAATATAATATAGTATATAGTTATTATATATATTAATATATTATATATAGTTAATATATAAATATATTATATAGTTAATATAGTTAATAAAATTAAGTCTTATATACATGAACAAAGGTGTAAGAGCCATTTTATTTGGAATGCCTAAAAATACATATCTTGTGGGATAACTACTCTTTGACCCAATTTTTTCTTTTCAAAAAGAAAAAGAAAAAAAACGTAACTTGATATTATAAGTAATAAAATCGAAGTTACATCCGATAGTCCAAGAAATCGGCGAGGTTTCTACAATTTACAATGTAGCATAGCACACAAATGTCCAAAATCTATTGGATCTACATCCGAGTATAAATCACCAAGATACAAAATAACTTAAAGAAAAACCACCTCCACATCCCAAAAAACTGAAAGTAGCAGAAACATAGCAAGTAGAAAAAACCAAAGACAAGACTCAAATCCTCCGGCCTAAAATGCTCGCATGATGCCCTGATCCACTACCAGGTTGTCCAAGTACTCCACATAATGGAGTAGCCCGTCCATAGGTCCGACATCCTTCTTTGAGAGGCAATCTACCTCCATATTAGCTTCACAATAAATATGATTACAACGAAGCAGAGTGAATGAATCCTTGTACCTTCCCACCTCTTTCAGCCAAGGTTCTAGTAATAAAACATTGATCGCGTGCTTACCATTGAACCAATTAATCACCACCTGGAAATCTCCATAAATTGACACAGAAATATAACCCGTCATATGGAAAAACCATAACAAACACCGCATAGCTAAAAGTTCAGCTTTTAAACAATCCCCTTTTCCAATGCCCACATGGATATGAATGATGTGGTTCCTTTGCACATAAAAAAATAACACCTGCACCACATATGCCCTATTTGGAAGCCCTGTCGCACATATATTATCACCTTCCATCACCAGAAAGGAGACGAGTCTATTCTTCATCCCGTGCACAGCCTCCAGATATCTGTACCAGTTAAACAAAATCCTCTTGCAAATGGAGGAGACCGAGGGGGTAATTGCACCGAGTGAAACTAGGTGCTCTACAGCCCAGGATGGGGGAGATGTTGTAACGTGATGTAACGTTTGTAACAAAATAATTTAAAAAAAATCATGTCAACTCATAAAATAAAAAATTATGGAAAGTATTTTAAAAAAAATCCATGTTGGTTCATAAAATAAAATATTATGAAAAGTAATTAAAAAATAGATGTTCGTTTATAAAATAAAAACTTAAAACTTAAACCTGAATCTATCAATCAAGAAAGATCAAATTTCTTGAGTTTAAATTAAAAAAAAGAAATACACCTCAAGAAATTGGATCCCTCTCGGTGCTTGATAGATACGGGTTTAAGATGGATCTATGCTGGTATTTTCAAAAATCCCAAAGTTCCTATCTCTCCAAATGCAAGCAATCAAAAACATAGACAGAGTTCTATTGGGCCCACAATAACGAAGCCAGTTGCGCATACAGTCACTTATGCAAGCACCCTTCCATTCATCCGGAGTATATACCCAGCAACGCAGCTCCTTCCAAACTTCCTTCACAAATCTGCAGTGGACAAAGAGGTGTTGGGTGTCTTCACAAGCTGCCCTGCAGAGGATACATAACCCAAGTCCTTGAAAGCCTCTTTTCTGAATAATGCTTGAGGTAAGGATTTTATCCTGAAAACATAACCAAAGGAAGCATTTGAGCTTAAGGGGAATTCTCCACCCCAAAAGCTTCGGAGTACCACCACTACGTAACCGGTTGTTCATGTGAATCGTGTAGCACCAAATGGTAAACATTGGCCACCGACAGAATACCATTTTGAGTCTAGTCTATAAAAACTTAAGACAAAAATGGAACAGAATGCACACACAGAAAATGAACGCAGTAAAACGCTGCGGACTTGTTTGCATTAGATGGTATAAGTATTACAAATCTGACAGTTCGAGACACCGTTAACAAACTGAATAACAATCTAACTTAAGACTTAAGAGATTATTATTTCTAACACTCCCTCTTAATCTCGAGGGTTACATCTTTTTTATATCCACAATGCCAAGATTTTGTCTTTGAAACTCAAAAGGAATTCTTCCCAAAGGTTTGGTGAAGATATCCACTAACTGTTCTTTTGAACCACAAAACTGGAGTAAAACAGCACCATTCTTTACAAGTTCACAAATGAAATGAAACCGAGTGTCAATGTGTTTTATTTTCTGATGAAACACACTATTCTTTGACAAGGAAATGGCAGATTTGTTATCATAGAAAATTGAAGTAGGTTCCTTCTCCATATATCCAAAATCTAACAAAAGTCTTTTAAGCCAAACAGCATGATGACATGTTGTTGTAGTTACTGCTACGTACTCCGCTTCTACAGAAGATATGGAAACTATGGGCTGCTTCTTAGATGCCCATGAAATCAAATTCTTGCCAAAAAAGAAAGCATATCCAGATGTGCTTTTCCTATCATCAATACTGCCTACAAAGTCACTGTCTGTGTAACCTTTGAGTTTTTTGTCTTTTGAAGCTGTGTACCACAAACCATAGGCGGTTGTACCTGCAATATACCTTAAAATCCTCTTTCCAACTTTCCAATGTGAATCCTTAGGAAATTCCATAAACCTTGAAATAAAACTTGTTGCATATGTTATATCAAGCCTAGTAGGAGTAAAATATATAAGACTTCCAACAAGGTGTTTATACAATGTAGAATTAACTACTGACCCAACATCTTCTTTGCTTAACTTAGTACCAAATGCAATAGGAGTACCTACTGGTTTACACTTTTCCATCTTAAATTTCTTTAAAACAACAGTAGCATACTTATGTTGACTGACAAAAATACCATGATCAGATTGTTCCACTTCAATGCCTAAGAAATCCTTCATTAAACCAAGATCTGTCATCTCAAACTCTTTTTTCATTGCTTCTTTAAATTCATCTAAGAGCATGTTCCCTGTATAGATCATGTCATCAACATAAAGACATAAGATGAGAATTTTACCTTGTGGATTTGTCTTGATATACAAAGTAGGCTCATTTTTGCTTCGCTCGAAACCATCATTGAGTAAATAACGATCAATTATGTTGTACCAAGCTCTTGGAGCTTGCTTCAAACCATACAATGCTTTCTTCAATTTATATACTGTGTTCTTGTCCTTTGAATTCAAAACCAGATGGTTGATGCACATATACTTCTTCATTCAGTATTCCATTTAGGAAAGCAGACTTTATGTCCATTTGATAAATAGGCCATTTGTTTTGTGCTGCAATGGCCAAAACAAAACGAACTGGATCTAATCTTGCGACAGGTGCAAAAGTCTCATCATAATCTATGCCAGGTTGTTGTGAAAAACCTTTGGCAACTAACCTTGCTTTGTATTTATCAATCTCACATTTTTCATTCAATTTGATTTCATAAACCCATTTAACACCAATAACGTTTTTATCTGCTGGTAGATCAACCAAATCCCATGTTTTGTTTCGTTCAATAGCATCAATTTCATTATTCATTGCATCTACCCATTCTTTTTGCTTTGTGGCTTCTTCAAAACATGTAGGCTGAGATGAAATCAAAGCAAATTGTGCTACATTATTATCATCTTGCTCATAAATATCTTTCAAACTTTTCATTTTTTGATGTCTACTGTCATAATCAGAATCGCTGCTAGATGAAGAACTATTTCCATCTTGAACCTGCAATCTTGGAATATGTTCTGAAGGTGCTTGATGTTCATCAAATACAACAAATGGATTGTGATAAGTATCTTTTTGCACTTCATTCCATAAGGTATCTTCCAAAAATTTAACATCTCTACTTATCAAAAATTTCTTGGTGATAAGATTATACAAACGATATGCTTTGGATTGTTCACTATAGCCTACAAAAATTGACTTCTCACTTCTATCATCAAGCTTCTTTCTAAGTTCTTCAGGTACATGAGCGAAAACAATGCATCCAAAAACTCTGAAATGGGAGACATTTACCTTAGTTTCACTACATCTTTCTTCTGGTACTTTACCTTGAATACTGGAAGTTGGTGATCTGTTCAATATGTATACAGAACATGCAACTGCTTCAGCCCAAAAATCTTTGGACAAATTTCTTGCTGTAAGTAAACTCCTGGCCATCTTCATGATGGTTTGATTTTTTTCTTTCTACTACTCCATTCTATTGTGGAGTATATCTGGTAGTTGTCTGCTTCTTAAAACCTTGTTGTTTACAAAAATCAACAAATTCTCTAGAATCATACTCTCCTCCTCCGTTTGATCGCAATACTTTGACTAATTTGCCACTTTGTTTTTCTACTCCAGCTTTAAATTCCTTGAACTTATTAAAGGTCTCAGACTTGTGTTTGAGAAAATAAACCCAAACTTTCCTGCTAAAATCATCAATAAAAGTCAAGAAATAAAAAGTTCGACCAAGTGACTATGTTTGCATAGGTCCACATAAGTTTGTGTGTACTAACTTTAAGCGATCTTTAGCTCTATAAGAGGCCGTTGGAAAACTATCATGTTGGTGTTTTCCTATAATGCAACTTTCACAAGAGGAGATTGGACCAACCAAAGAAGGCAATCCTTGCACCATAGATTGTCTTTGTAACAAACTCATACTCTTAAATGGTAAATGACCATAGTGATAATGCCACAAATTACATTCATTGGAACATGAAACATTATACACAAACATCTTCCCACTTCTCATTTCTAAAGGAAACAATCTGTTCTTCGTCATATAAATTTTTGCAACAAATTTTCCAGTTGGATCAAAGATCATGCAATTAAGTATCGTGGAAATTAACATCATAACCATGTGCCAATAACTGTCCCAAACTCAACAAATTATGCTTGAGATTGTCTACACGATAAACATCATAAATATTTAGCACAATATTCTGTTTGGTCAATACGGGCACAACACCTTTTCCTGAAGCTTTAATTTGATGATCATCTCCCAAACTAATTGTAGAAGTGATGGATGTATCAAGTTTAGAAAACAAATCAGTTTGACTGGTCATATGATTACTACACCCACTATCAAGCAACCAAATGTGCTTGTTATAAATTTGCTCAGTAACTTGACAAGAAAGAAATAAAGCTTCAAATGTTTCACCTTCAATGTTAGAGATATTAGCTCTATTCTTATATTGCAACTTTCTACATTCACTCTTAATATGACCATATTTCTTGCAATAACGACATTGGATTGTTGACTTATCTATCCATTTTTTACCATGTTCTTGTTGAGGTGGCTCTGGTGACAGTTCTGGTTTGTCGCTTGATGGAAAACGTCCTCTACCTCTTCCTTTTCTTCCTCGAAAACCTCTACCTCTGCCTCTATCCATGAAAACTTTAGACTGAAACGCATGTTCTAAATTACCAACTTCCAAATTAATCCTTTCTTTACGTGACAACAAAGAACCAGTTAATTCTTCTACAACAAATTTAGTCAAATCTTTAGATTCAAGAAGAGCAGTCACAACCATTTCAAACTTCTTTGGTAAACTCCTAAGAACTTTCTCAACAATCCTATGATCTTCTAGCTTTTCACCATTAATCCTAAGCAGATTCACAACACCCATAACTTTTGTCATAAACTTATCAACACTATCTGATTTAGTCATCTTGAGCATTTCAAATTGAGTCCTTAGGGTTTGTAATCTCACAAGTTTTACTTTTGCATTACCCTGATATGCCAAGCTAAGAATATCCCAAATTTCTTTAGCATTCTTTGCACCAACAACTTTTGGAAATATAGAATCATCTATAGTATTTAAAAGACAAAATTTAGCTTTTTTTTCTTTTTGTTTGTGTTCCTCTAATTTATGTTTTTGTGCAGCAGTCATAGCAGCAATCGCAGCTGCATCAGGTTGTGTAAACTCAGATTCAATACAATCACATCCTTAACCTTGCAAAACAGCTTGTATTCTCACACTCCAAGAATCATAATTTGATCCAACTAATGTGGGGGTTTGGACAGAGAAATTAGATGAAGCCATTCTTCAGAAAAATAATAAGAACCAAGATTTTTACCTCATAAATAAAAACGAATTTTGATTTATGGTTCTGCTGATTGGTTTCTGTCTTTTGACAATTCTGCGTGCAATTGGCTTCAACAACTCTATGTCTGGTTCTGCTCAGACAACTCTGCCAACATTGCGTATGCTGGCTTCAACGAATTGGATTCAACAAACTTAATAGCAGACTTTACTTCTTCATTCAACCCAGTCTTCAACAAATGTCCACTGAATAGCAGACTTTCCAAAACCTCCAATCGAGAAGAGAGAGGCTCTCCAAACCGTCACCAACAGCTCTAATACCATGTAAAAACTTAAGATAGAAATGGAATAGAATGCATGCATAGGAAATGAACGCAGTAAAACGCTACGGACTTGTTTGCATAAGATGGTATAAGTATTACAAATCTGACAGTTCGAGAGACCGTTAACAAACTAAATAACTATCTCACTGTTAACAACCTAAGTCACATGACACGAGGACACGAGACACGGAGGACACGAAAATACGAGTATTCGACACGGGACACGATGACCCCGAAAACAGGACACAAGGGACACGTTTTATATATATATATATTAAAAAAATACATAAAGATCCACATTTTAAAAAAACTAAAAGTCTATACATCAATCTGAATCATAATATCATTCAATTGAAATTTGACAATGATGAATCAATAATAAAATTATCAATGAACAATGAACAATAACATTGAATCATGAACTTTGAGTTTGAACCATAAGCTGCATATTTCATATTAAACCATCAAAATCAAAATGTATTGTTCTCAAATGTTTGCTCGTTGCTGCTACATAGGGCCGCGGGTGTAGCTGCAGCGTGTGCATTGTGCTCTATTCACGTGCCTCCTCCCTAGACTGCTCTATTCACGGGGCTCTGCCCTAATGTGCCTTTGCCCCGACTCACGAGCTATTTGTTGCTACAACAACTGTTGTAGCTGCTGCGTGGCTTCAACAAATGGGCAGTTACATGGTACACCCTCACGACCTAACAACCTCACTTCTCCACTCCACCGACAAGCTCTCAGCAAGCAACCACAAGTCGGAAACAGTCACTATCTCTGCAACCACGAGCTCTATTCTCCATGGGCACGACAGCTCTCTTAAATCGTCAACAAAGAAGGGGCCTGAAAAGAAGAAAGACCATGTTTTAACCCGCAGGAGTGAATTTTTGACAGGACACGTGTTCAGAAATCGTGACACGATCATGGCACATGTGCGACACGTGTCAGATAGTGTCACAATTTTTTAACACGTAAATTTTCGTGTCGACCACGTATTAAGGCACGTGTTGTGTCCGACACCTGGAATACACGACACGAGCCCTCTTTTGAAGTGTCATGTTACTTAGTTAACAACTAATAATTACGTAACTAAGACTTAAGAGATTATTATTTCTAACATGGTCCATCCTTGGTCAGAATATCGGCCGAATCATTTAACTGAATACCAGCAAATGTAAGGCGAGCAATTTACCCATCCCACACATGTGCCCAGTGAGTGGAGAGATTTAGATCATTTGCAGATAACCAGCAAGCTTTGTTAGAATCTGGGCATTTCTGATACACCTGAGAGAGAACCGCAACCTTCCGAACATGAAGTTCATTGATCAGACCAGCAGGAAGCCAGTGATCCCCATCATCACCAATGAAGGGATCAATGCCTATAAATAACTCAGAACCTTTCCCCACCTTCCACTTGAGCCACGGGCCAATATACTGAAAAGTATTGATGAGGCTACGCCAAACTGCAGAAACTTGAGAGCCAAAGGAAGTAGGATTACGAAGCCACTGGATTGTCGAATAAGTTTTCAGATATTTAGAACGAATGACACTTTTTGACCCAATTTACCCCATATGGTTGAGTTTACTTGGCATAGCATTTTATTGATTGAACCCATAAGCTGATAGTCGTCATTCTGAGGGCTCCGAAGCCATCTATTTCATTCTCTATGAAGTGAAGCAGCCAGTGAAGTTGTTCTGAATTGTTCATCTGAAACTAACTCCACCTATTTCATCATGAATCGCAAGCAATCTTATTGTAACTATCTTAGGGTTTCTCATATATTTGAGGTCCAGCGGGATCTATTGACTAGTGCAGCCGCGAATACGGAAAATATCTAGACGGACAAATATAAAGGAATTTGGTGCAGGTCTGAGGCTAAAGCAAATCTCTTCGCATAAGGAATTTGATCAATACTTTGAGATCTAGGGTTTACGCAACATAGGGCTTAAGCATTTGATAATACTCTGAGGCACGGATCCTATCAATACTCTGAGATCTAGGGTTTATGCATTTCATAAACTTGCAGATTTGTCAATTCGTTTTACAAGTTCCTTAATGCAATTCTGAGGCAGATCCAAGGGGTTCGGCATAAAGAATGTAAAACCAAAGCATTCTGAGCATTCTAATATCACAGAAATTTGAACATTTGCCATTCAAGCGATCTTGGTTCTTAGGCAAGCTGAGGTTTAATCGACATCTTCAAAATCAGGTGCAAAAGTTCATTTCCTTTCTTCTCATTCTTAATTCTATTTCAATTAAAATTTTGTAGCCTTGCATATACCTTTCCTGTCAATTAAAATTTTAATACTCAAGAAGGGGAACTGGAATTTTTCTACCCAGAAGCTGAACGGAATACTAGTAACTCTTCCATCCATCTCTGTGTATTAGTACTATTACAGACTCACTCTTATATTAACATGTATCCATTTTTAATAGAAAAAATTAAAATATATATTAAATTGTGGATGCAACCTTGAAACCGTTCAATCATGTTATAGCAGCTCGGCCCCGCTTCCACTTATTATTCTCTGCTAGCAAATTCAACTCTGCATCTACACCAAACAACTTAGAAGCATAGCCGTGACATGGCAGATTTAGGTTACTTTGTATGTAGATTTAGGTTTTAAGCAGTATCATGAGCAATTTATATGTGTGCACATTGAACTTCCAAGATGTGCACGCTGCTACAGAAGACGAATGGGAGCCAACTGTTGGCCTGATTTTATGAATCAGAGCCAATAAAGAGGTTTTATCCACACAATCAACTTAAAGCAGTATCCGGTGTGTTTAAGTTAACAAGACCTCACAGGTTATGGTCCTGCTACCAGCTAGTTTGTCTCTTAAGGAAACCTCAAAACTAGCAAAATCTAACCTATTCTAATGTTTATCCTATCTATATATTTACAAATATCCTAAAGCTGCTTTCGAAAAGAAAGACTTCAATTTTTTTTTGTGAAATTTTCTAAGTATGAAAGCTTAATTACATTATGCAGGATGATTTAACAATGCTAAAGATAAAATAAACTTAAAACTAATCTATCTATCCTATTTAACCCTATCTCAGCTGAGAGCAGATTTGAAATTAAAATTAATCATTAATCTTATAACAGAATATTGAAGTACGATATAAACCAAACATGTTTAAATTATAACAACAATTACTCTGCTATATAGAAATGGAATTGAATTTCAACCTAAAAGACACAGTCAAATTTCATTTCCAGAACTGATTAACAATTATTGTTCAAGATAGTCATTCAAGTTTAAGATAATGTTTATTTAAATATTCATCATTAACATACAAATGAAACTTTAAATAAACAAGAAGTTATATCATTCAAGCTAATGTTCATAGTGAACACACTAATGAACAAACCATAATGACATATGCATTCAATAACTAATCTTGAGACGACAAAGTGAGAAATTGTTTAAACATCAGTATGACACAGCATACATAGTTTGCATATAAACAGAAGATGACAAACTGAAATATATGTATATATAAAAACCCAAAAATGAATACCATTCACAACATCATTCGTAGATATCCAGTATCATCCACAACAAAGCTTCAGCTTCAGGTTTGAAGTAATACTAGCAATAGAATATATTTCAAGAAGTTTTTCTTCTACACTTCATCCATCTCGAGTTCATCAAAAATCTTCCTTCATATACTAGTGAGAGTCGGTTTTTGCTATAAATGTTGCATGCAACATTATAGGAAATTACTTAACCATAAAAGCATCTAATTACACCAAATACTGAAAATAGAATCGACTAGCCTGAGTCGAGACATCTCAGAACATTCTTGACCATTCAGAATACTCCAACTAGTAACAGATCAGCTACACTTTCACGCCAACGCATCCACTATGTCCTGCATTCCTGGAAGAAAACGGTGATAAAACCCTCCTTCATTAAATTCAATAAATATATCATATTAAAATCGATTTAACACAGTTAAGCGAAATATTAAAACAAAATTATAAATGCATGCCTGTAAAATCTCCGATTTTACAGACATGCTAAATCAAAATAATCGTTACCTGTCAACAAGAAAAAGAACTATTAGGCTTCATTACGAAGAGCAACTACCCTTCTAGCTTCGGCCAATTTAGCCTTCAACCTGATAATTTTGACATTTTGTTTTTCAATTCGTTCCAAAAGCATCTGGTTTGTTTTTAATATGGATTTCTTAGATTTCTTGAATTGATTCTTTTTCACGTTGGCCCTTTTCCACCTGTCAATCCATTCTAACAATTCTTTCTTGAGCATTTTATTTTCTTCTTCCAACAAGACCGTATACTGTTTGCGTTTTCCTTTAGACTCTGCTTTCTTATCCTGATAGACATTTCCTAATACCTGCTGTAGGGTTTCGTCTTCGCTGGCTACATGAGGAGAACGAGGACTATCACAACGCTGATGGTAAGATGGTTCAAATTGTACAGTATTAGGATCTATTTCCGGTTGATTACCCTCGACCTCACCTGATGGCACATCATTCCCCTGGACAGTGGTGGAATTCCCTACACCCATTGCGCTAGGGACAGGTATCGGAATATCATCCTCAATATTTACAACTGCAGGTTCGGCAGCAGTAGATTTGGAAGTCTGTGGATCAGACCTATACCTTGGAGTAGAATGACGACTATGCATGCTTCTGGTGATTCTACGTGAAGATGATAGGTTTCCAACCTTCGACCCTTGCTTATCACAACAAACCTGAGCCAAATGGTTCAGCTTATGTATAGGAATTTTATCACATTCAGTAGGTTTATCAATTTCATCTTCGGCTAATCCCTCTTTTAATTTTACAGGGTTTCCATCAATATTATCGGGTTGAGATTCATTTAAAATTTCCCTAGAACTGCAAGGAACTGAAGCCCTATCGTCGTCTTTATCTACCTCATCATCTACAGACGTGCTTATGGCCTCTGGTTCATTATCCTCTGAGCTATCATCCTCAGGATCTATAATTTTTCGTTTCCTACGAGCTCGAGGAGACGAATTAGGCCAATGCTGTGTTGGCCCCAATTTACAATCGACTAGGAATTCATCCCACGACCGACCTTTCGCGGATAATTGATATTGCAATAAAATTTTAATCAATCCATGGTGACACAGACTATTATCAGGGTTATTAAAATTTCTCACAGACTGTGACATTTTCTTCAGACTTTGCCACAGATAGAAGGGCAAGTTAAGTTTATAACCCTTAACCGCTAACAACAACCGTAAATGATACAAATGCAAATGGGAAAAACGTCCACAACAGGTTACGTACCTTACCAAGATTTCATAGTAAGCTCTCCACTCGGGCTTAAGAAATTTTACAGGCACGCCTACTCTCAATTTCGTTTTATCTGGTAGAGGCGAGAACAATGCCAAACACTTCTTCTTATCAACCATAAGGCCTTTAAACCAGCGTTCTCCCACCTGGGGAAGCTTCGTGGCTTCAGCAATGCTGTCTTCATTGATAACAAACTCAAAACCCCCAATTCGCACCCTGTCATTTTTAAAACCCACTGCAAACATTCTGGTAATCTCCACATGATGACCATCAAAGCTTTGAAAGAAATGCGTCCATCCCATTTTCTCGAATTTCTGGGCAACCTCCTGATTAGCTTCAATAATTTCATACCCTGAGATTTCAAAACGATTCAGAGGAGACATGGTTTCTTCAGCACTGTTTGGATTTAGTCGTGGAATGAAAGGAAATGTGAAAACAGATGGAATAGGTATCCACACACACGACATACTAGAAAAATCTTCACATGCGCGAAATCTGATCAAAATCAAATCTCTGAATCTACCATTTTAGCGGGATGGTGATAAATATTACACTTTCATGCTACATCAAGGCTTATGCTAACTTATCTGCGTTTTGACCTCGCCAAGTAGTGATCACTACTTAACTTAACGAACCAGCGATACGAAGACTGTTTAACTTGGTGAACCAACGATATGACAACTGATATAACCATTATTAAGATCATTGATTATTGACAGTGGTTCATTATTATAAGTACAATGGCCATAGTTTGAAATGAGTGTTAGTGATTAACACTGTCAACACGGTGATGCCAAATGCATACAATTGTCGAGTCTATCAAGTGGTGAAGGCCACGTTTCCATGCCAACTCACCGATCCAAAGGTTTATCAATTTAACCGTTGATTTAACGCCTGGTCAGTTCATCAAACGATCATCATTATTCTATGATATTACGTCGTGTCGTGAAGAAGCATAGATTGCGTTTTTTAAGGTTGAGTATGTATTAATGAAATGGTCAGCTTGGTGTTTATTTTATTTATATGTACAAACTATATATATACAATACTAAGTCGAAACCTTTATACATGGTATTAACACACTATAGTATATATCATTAGATAGGGTATTTATCATATGTGAAATGTTTCCTATATAAACCACCATTTATTGATTAAATATGATATTGACAAAGTTTATAATAGGATATTACTTATGATATTAGATTCCCAAATTCACTTAGTCTTGAGAATAATAATACCCTAAACCATGCGCTTAATGATATTTCTTTGACACAAAACCCTTAAGTCAGATAAACTCGTTTCAATATTTTGAACAATCTTTAACGAGAATTTACGAAACTTATCAATCCTTGATTCAAAAACCAAATTCGATGATCAAGTCCCTATCAGCTCCTAGAGTCATTAATTACCTTTCTTTGATTAAGAGCACCTTCAGAATCAAAGATTCTGAAGGAGCTCTATATAATTTTTAAATTCATTTATCACATAAAGGATTGATCCCTCTTCACTTTGTCAAGAAGTGAAGAGGTTGTTGCTTGCTGCCAACAAATGGCGACGACCTGGGAGAACCAGTTATCTCTGCTTAAAACAAGATGATTAAAACGAAATCTTAGAAACCTGTTAAAGATAATCAAAATCCTTTATTCATATCAAACCTTTATTTATTCAGATTCATAAGTATAACCCAGAAATTTTTCATCTTTTGAAACAAACATATGATTAGAGATAAGCTTACAAATATCCTTATCAAAACCAGTGCTTCTTAGTAAGGATGATCTTACCATCAGCCTCGAATACCTTTCCTCTGAAAACTATCTAGAACCTGTTCCTTGGTTTAGTAATTTCTTGTTTCTTGCTTTGCTGTTCTTTTCTTTTAAATGATAATTCTGTCTGAAGACTACTACCTGGGTTTGGTATCCCAACGTGATAGTATCATTCACGAGAGTTGTCTGAAATAAGCAGGCCGACTCGTGATGAGATCTCCTGTCTTTTAATTTAAAATCAAAAGCCATCACCCTGGTGATCAGAAATGAAGTTATTCCAGGCAACACTGATGATCATGATTAGGTCGGCTCATTACTGAGACCTCCTATTCTTCAGGCAAAAGTTATGTTTTATTGGAATTTTCATTGATTTTGTTTTAACTAAAATGAGAGATCATTACCCAGCATGGTAACCAAATAGTAATGTCAGTCATAAATACCACCAGAAAATGAATCAGTTGGCTCGTGATGAGACCCCTTATCTCTTGGTTTTAAGACCAAAAGCCATTACTAGTTTCCTAATAATGTCATACCAGGGGTATTTATGATTCTGATCAGACCGGCTCATTACTGAGACCTTCCGTCTCTCACTTTAGCTTTTATTAGCTGGAACAGATGCTAGACAGTCTTCAAATGACAAAAGTTTTCTAAACCAATGATAAAAATCTGTAAAAAATTTTCAAAAGCACGGGTTTTGAGAAAGATATATAATAAACTATCCTTATTTAAGAAAATAACCAGATGAAAGAAAAGTCCGGGAAATACTTATAAATAGAACTAACGAAGATTTTTTTACAAATTCAAGAAATTTTGATCAACCCGAACAACTTTAAAAGACCTCAGTTCAAGTCAAAATTTTCAAGACTTACGAGAAAACTGATCTTATTTATATATATTAATTACAATTGTTAATCACATATTTCTGTTTTGAGGACTAGCTATATACATGAAATTTTAATAACCTAAAATATTAAGTATTGACAGATATTTAACTCATATACAGTTTGCTAGTGTATATACAAAAATATAAAAACTATTTATAAACAGTGAATAAGTATATACAATTTAGACAGCAATTATTAACAGAAATATTTCTTAAGAATCAGTCCATTCACAGGGAATGTCTCGGACTGTCCTTCAAGTGTTTGCAATCGAAAGGTACTTGGACCTATTTTTTCAGAAATGACAAAGGGGCCTAACCAAAGTTTTTGAAACTTAGTATGACTACCCTTAACTTCATGAGCTTTATCCCATTTTAAGACCAAGTCTCCTACCTGGAATTCGCGATCAGAACTAAATGATTGGTCAAACCATGACTTAACAATCTGTTGATGTTTGTTAAAGTGTCGCTTTGACTGTTCTCTGTCTTCTTCTAATTTTAACAATGCATTAATTCTTTTCTCCATTGCTGGGCATTCTTCTTCTTGTACAGACTGAGCTAACTGTAATGAAGGTAAAAATAAATTTGGCGGAAGAATAGCTTCAGTCCCATACACTAAGAAAAATGGTGAATTACCTATTGCAACTTTTGGAGTTACTCTGTCTGCCCAAAGAGCATTAACCAATTCTGTATGCCAATTCCTGTGGTGAACTGAAACAGTTCTTTTGAGAATTTTCAATAAATTTTTATTTGTTGACTCAGCTAGACCATTCCCATGAGGATGGTAATTAGCTGAATACCTGATTCTTATTCCTTTTTCTAAAGCGAACTGACTCAATTCAATTGATGAAAAATATGATGCATTATCAAAAACAAAAGAATCAGGAACACCAAATCTTGTTATGATAAAGAAATCCAGAAATAATATAACTTGATTAGTATTCACAACCTTCAATGGTGCAGCCTCAGCCCAACGGGTGAAATAATCAGTTGCAGTTATTATGTACTTGTGTCGCATTGATGAGGGAGGGTTTATTGGACCTATTATATCGATACCCCACTGCTGAAAAGGTCTTTCAGCTGAAACAGGTTGTAAAGGGAAAGCAGATTTTTTAACCTTTCCTGCTGCAAGTTGACACTCTTGACACCTTCTGACGAAAGTATATGAATCTCGGAACAAGGTAGGCCAATAATAACCAGCCCTAAGAATTTTATGGGCTGTGGTTTCTCCACCGAAATGACCTCCCGCTGGTCCAGAATGCAATTCTTTCAGAATTGTTTCTGTTTCATCTTTATCTAGACACCGAAGGTATACCCCATCTGAATTTCTTCGAAAGAGAACGCTATCTATTAATAAGTACGGGGCAGATTTCAATCTGAGTGCTCTTTTCTTCCTTGGATCTAAGTAATCAGGGGCAGTCCCTGTTTCCAGAAGTACTCGTATGTCTGTGTACCAAGAATCTTGAGGTGGTGGATAAAAATAAATTTCTCTGGTAAGTAAATCTTCATCAATGACAATTTCAGTTTTATCATCAGACAAATGAGCAGCTTCAGCAGCTAGTTTACACAACCCTTGTCCTTTAACTATCGTTGATGGTTTGATTTCTAGGTCATATTCTTGGAGAGCTGTCATCCACGGTGCCCTTTTTTCCCCTAAATCTTTTTGTACCAACAAATTTCTTACTGAAGAATAGGGTACAATTACTTTCGTTTTGGATTTTAATAAGTAAGGACGAAAATGTTTTACCGCCTTAAAAACAGCATAAGCTTGTTTATCCACTTCATGATAGTTTAGTTCAGCACCTTTGAAATTCGAACTCATGAACGAAATTGGAACCTCATTATTTTGTTGGTTTAATTGAGTTAATACTGCTGCATAGGCAATATCAGAAGCGAAAGTATATAATATAAAATCCTTGTTAAAATCTGGACTTAGAAGACTAGGAGCTTCTGAAATAGCTTCTAAAATTTTCTGAAAGGATTCTTTTTCAGTTTGTCCCCAATTAAACACAGCATCTTTTTTAATCATTTTCTGCAAAGGACGAACAGTCTCTGAAAAACTAGGGATGAATCTCCTGACAAAATTAATTTTTCCTAAGAATGACTGCATTCCTTTCTTGCTGGAAGGGAAAGTAATCTTTGAAATAGCTTGTGTTCTTTCCGGATCAATCATGATTCCATGTTTTGATACTACACATCCTAACAAGATACCTTCTGAAACAGCAAATATTGTTTTCTTAGGATTTAAAGATATTCCAAATTTTCTACATCGTTCAAACACTTTTCTCAAATGGTTAAGATGATCAGGGCGATGTTTAGAATAAACAGTAACGTCATCCAAATAGACAACGACTGAATGATTGATCAAGCCTCTAAAGGCGATATCCATTGCTCGCTGAAATGTTGCTCCCGCATTGATTAATCCAAAGGGCATCTTAGGGTATGCGTACGTTCCCCATGGAGTTCTAAAAGCTGTTTTTAATTGATCATCCGGGGAGACTAATATTTGGTTGTACCCTGAGAAACCATCAAGGAGAGACAGTATCTCAGCCCCAGATACTTTCTGAAGAATTTGTTCCATGGGTGGAACTGGGTAGTTATCCTTTTCAGAAGCTTTATTTAAATTTCTAAAATCGACACATAATCGAATATCCCCATTTTTCTTTCTCACTGGAACTAAATTTGCTACCCACTGAGTATGTCTAACAGGGAAAATGATTCTGGCAGTTAGCAATTTATTCAGTTCTTTCTTAATTGTTGGTTCTAATGATGGGTGATATTTTCTCAATTTCTGCTGAAAAGGTTTTGATTCTTGTTTAATTGGAATTATATGTTGCATGACTTGAGTATTGAATGTTTTTAAGTCATCGTATGTCCACGCAAATATATCTTTAAACTCTTTAAATAATTTTATGAAAGCTGTTCTTTCTACAGGATCACAATCTATTCCTAGGTTTATAGTTTGGGGATTAGATTCCGTTCCCAAATTGATAGTTTCATACTTCATGCAAGAGCTATTGGTTTTACAATTTGGAACTGACTTAAACTTATCCTGCAGATCAAAAAACTTTTCTAACCTCAATACTGAGTTGGGAACGGGTTTTACCTGTTCAAAAGCTTTCTCAACTGAACAAAAGTCATTAATTACCGAAAAATCTCGTAAATTATCATCGTGAGTGATTTCATCTATCGCTGACTCCTTAAAGATTCCATCATTTGTCAGAAAATGCAGTACCTGTCTGTCATTATCAAACACACGCCAATTAAAAATGTTATCAGGTATGGAAGGTCTAAAAATTAATTCAACAGAAAAGAATTCTGGCGAAAAATTTTCCGAAGGAATCAATTTGGAAGCTACATTTGCCAATAAGTCTGCTTCTTGGTTTTGACTTCTAGGAACAGAATTTATGTTAAATGCATCAAAATATGTGATAAGATTCCATACCTCCTTCTGATAGCTTTGCAAATGTTCAGATAAACAATGAATGGAATTACGTACCTGTCTAACGATGATTTCTGAATCGCCAAAGACCATAATCTCTTTGATGCCCAAATCGATTGCTTTTTTCAATCCTTGAATCAAAGCTTCATATTCAACCATATTATTTGTACAACTAAATTCTAATCTACAGGCTATACAAGCCTTATTACCTTGAGGATCTATTAGCAGACATCCGGCGCCCGCTCCTTCTTTGGATTTTGCACCATCAAAATAAAGGGTCCAAATAGAATTATGTGCAATTACTTTGCTTTCTATGATATTTACAATATTTACATTATTTTCATTACCACTGGTCTCCTTAAGGGAACAGTTGGGGGAGATAACTGTTACATTACAAATCTCAGATTGCTGGCTGCTTTCTGAAAGGAGGGAGGTTTCAGCTTTGAAATCTCCAAAACCTAACTCATACATGTAGTTTCCCATAATGGAATCAGAAAATAACACGGGTTCACTAGGATCATGTAGTTCTGTAACAGTATGTTTCATGTACCTTTCTCTTTGTATCTTTATCTGATTTGCTTTTCCATTTTTTGGTAACCACAAGGTTGACCAATCAGTGGCAAAGAAACCATTTAGCTGTTGAGACCAATCCCTACTTAAGAACAATCCATATGCATCAGGTATATCAGCGATTACGATGTCTATGATTTGATAAACTGAAGGATTACAAGCAATCCTAACTAAGACATCTTTCATCTCTCCGACAACCTTAACATTTGTTCTATCTAATTGAGTTATTTGTGCATTGGATGGGACAAATTTGCCATTTAATTTCTTACACACAGATAAAGGCATGACATTAGAAGATGCTCCTGAATCCACCATGCAATTGTGGACATTTCTATTAAAAATTTCGAAGGTAAGTAAGAATGGAGGTGTAGTTGACTTAGAGTTCTTACCTATCAAAGAAGCTTTATCAGCTGATGTTTTCCCTTTATCAGTTGCTGTTGGATCATTGCCTGAACTGTTTGCAGCAACATTTTGCTTTGTATTTGGAACGATCGTGCTTACTGCAGGATTAATGATAGGAGTATCAGGCATTGGATAGATTTGAAGGAGATCGTACATACTAATGTTTGCACGTGTCTTCTTCAAATCTTCAATTATGTCATATTGTAAATCCAACTTCGGAGCGTTTTGAATGGTTTGGGTACCCTTATGTGACTGAGTTTGTTTGCCGAGTTGAATTTGTTTGTTTGGTTGTGAGTTATTACTATCAGTGTTTGAAGTAGAGCTTGAAGCACCAGGAGTATTTGCAGTTGTTTTACTACGCGTATTATATGCGTGTTGTCCTGGGGGTGGACTTCTGTTCTCATGTTTTTTTACAAAATTATCCCAGAAGTGCCCATTGATTTGTTGAGGTTCTTCTGAATCATCTTCATTTTCAGATTCTTCATCTTCTTTATTCTGATTTATCTCTTGACTAGTTGTTTCAGATAAAGAGAGGACAGCTCGAATTGTATTAAAGATCTCTTCATTAGCAGCTATATCTGGGGGTGCATTCTTATTGTTTGTGTTTGGGTTTTGTCTAAATTGATTTCTGAAGTAATCCCTAGAAGGGGAAGCTTCAGAACTAGTTTTTTTTAACCCAATAACTTCATTAGTTAACGTTCGGATAGCATTCTGTAGCTGTTCTACATCAAAAGCTTTATCTTTATCTGAACTAGATCTCTCTACTTTCTTTCGAGGAAAAGAATCAGTTTTACCACTCCTTTCTGGTTCATAAGACATGAAATCTTTCTCTACTTTAATTGCTTCATCAAATGTTTCTATCAGTGTTGTTTTTCCAGCCCTCTTAACAAACATTCCGGAATTCCTAGGTAAAGCTGATGTATAATTTTCGATGATTATATCTTCCGGTGGTTGAGAAGCAATTGGAATTTTATTTTTTAATGTTAGAAACCTTTGATTAAAGTCTTTAATCCTCTCTTTGGGTTCCATTTTAATTCTAGATAATTCTAGGGATAAAAGAGCAGGTGTTTTATCTTCCCCAAATTTATCTAGAAAGACTTTGTTAAATTCCTCCCAGTTTGTAATAGATCCTTGTACTAATGAAAAGTACCAGATAGAGGCTCTTCCCTCAAAGGTGAGAGGAAATAATCGACAAACAACATCCTCATGCTGAACATTTAAGGTTTGAACAGCTAGCATGAATTTATCAATGTGTACCTCTGCAGGTTCTTTGTCATCTGGGTTAAACTTAGGAAGAATCTTATCTGAATGTTTTGGTAATGGGTGTTGTATCCCAGGAATTTCTACAGCAGCTGCCCTTAACCAAGGGAGCTGTGGATTAGGTGGAGGGGGTGGAGGATTACCTCCTCCTCCTGCATTTCCTGCCATTAGACTTCCTTGAGAACTAGAAGAACTCTCAGAATGAGAAGATCTTGGACTGTTGGGTGGTGACTCAGGAGGTGAAGGTGGCTGATCAGAACCACTTCCCGAAATTAACCTCCTTGTGGTATTGGTTTGTGTAATCTGTCTTTGATAATTTTCAGCTTGATGTTGAGGAGTATTATCAGTTATTTCCAAATCTTCTGTAACTATGGTCAATTGTGGGTTATGTCGCTGTTGTCTAGGAAGACCATAATCTATTGGAGTAATACCTAACTGATTAGCGTAAGCTCTAGTAAGGATATGTCTGGATTCCTCTAGAGTTTGAGCACTTTGTGCAGGAGTAAAAGGAGAAGTAATAGGATCACGTTCAAGGATATTTCTTACAGTTTCACTAAGAGGTGATCTACTAGTTTCCGAAGATTGTTGGCTGGTTGGAAATATTTCATTGGTTTCACCTGCCATTACTTAATTCATGCCCTCCTTCTAGCGCCATTTGTTGGCCTGATTTTATGAATCAGAGCCAATAAAGAGGTTTTATCCACACAATCAACTTAAAGCAGTATCCGGTGTGTTTAAGTTAACAAGACCTCACAGGTTATGGTCCTGCTACCAGCTAGTTTGTCTCTTAAGGAAACCTCAAAACTAGCAAAATCTAACCTATTCTAATGTTTATCCTATCTATATATTTACAAATATCCTAAAGCTGCTTTCGAAAAGAAAGACTTCAATTTTTTTTTGTGAAATTTTCTAAGTATGAAAGCTTAATTACATTATGCAGGATGATTTAACAATGCTAAAGATAAAATAAACTTAAAACTAATCTATCTATCCTATTTAACCCTATCTCAGCTGAGAGCAGATTTGAAATTAAAATTAATCATTAATCTTATAACAGAATATTGAAGTACGATATAAACCAAACATGTTTAAATTATAACAACAATTACTCTGCTATATAGAAATGGAATTGAATTTCAACCTAAAAGACACAGTCAAATTTCATTTCCAGAACTGATTAACAATTATTGTTCAAGATAGTCATTCAAGTTTAAGATAATGTTTATTTAAATATTCATCATTAACATACAAATGAAACTTTAAATAAACAAGAAGTTATATCATTCAAGCTAATGTTCATAGTGAACACACTAATGAACAAACCATAATGACATATGCATTCAATAACTAATCTTGAGACGACAAAGTGAGAAATTGTTTAAACATCAGTATGACACAGCATACATAGTTTGCATATAAACAGAAGATGACAAACTGAAATATATGTATATATAAAAACCCAAAAATGAATACCATTCACAGCATCATTCGTAGATATCCAGTATCATCCACAACAAAGCTTCAGCTTCAGGTTTGAAGTAATACTAGCAATAGAATATATTTCAAGAAGTTTTTCTTCTACACTTCATCCATCTCGAGTTCATCAAAAATCTTCCTTCATATACTAGTGAGAGTCGGTTTTTGCTATAAATGTTGCATGCAACATTATAGGAAATTACTTAACCATAAAAGCATCTAATTACACCAAATACTGAAAATAGAATCGACTAGCCTGAGTCGAGACATCTCAGAACATTCTTGACCATTCAGAATACTCCAACTAGTAACAGATCAGCTACACTTTCACGCCAACGCATCCACTATGTCCTGCATTCCTGGAAGAAAACGGTGATAAAACCCTCCTGCATTAAATTCAATAAATATATCATATTAAAATCGATTTAACACAGTTAAGCGAAATATTAAAACAAAATTATAAATGCATGCCTGTAAAATCTCCGATTTTACAGACATGCTAAATCAAAATAATCGTTACCTGTCAACAAGAAAAAGAACTATTAGGCTTCATTACGAAGAGCAACTACCCTTCTAGCTTCGGCCAATTTAGCCTTCAACCTGATAATTTTGACATTTTGTTTTTCAATTCGTTCCAAAAGCATCTGGTTTGTTTTTAATATGGATTTCTTAGATTTCTTGAATTGATTCTTTTTCACGTTGGCCCTTTTCCACCTGTCAATCCATTCTAACAATTCTTTCTTGAGCGTTTTATTTTCTTCTTCCAACAAGACCGTATACTGTTTGCGTTTTCCTTTAGACTCTGCTTTCTTATCCTGATAGACATTTCCTAATACCTGCTGTAGGGTTTCGTCTTCGCTGGCTACATGAGGAGAACGAGGACTATCACAACGCTGATGGTAAGATGGTTCAAATTGTACAGTATTAGGATCTATTTCCGGTTGATTACCCTCGACCTCACCTGATGGCACATCATTCCCCTGGACAGTGGTGGAATTCCCTACACCCATTGCGCTAGGGACAGGTATCGGAATATCATCCTCAATATTTACAACTGCAGGTTCGGCAGCAGTAGATTTGGAAGTCTGTGGATCAGACCTATACCTTGGAGTAGAATGACGACTATGCATGCTTCTGGTGATTCTACGTGAAGATGATAGGTTTCCAACCTTCGACCCTTGCTTATCACAACAAACCTGAGCCAAATGGTTCAGCTTATGTATAGGAATTTTATCACATTCAGTAGGTTTATCAATTTCATCTTCGGCTAATCCCTCTTTTAATTTTACAGGGTTTCCATCAATATTATCGGGTTGAGATTCATTTAAAATTTCCCTAGAACTGCAAGGAACTGAAGCCCTATCGTCGTCTTTATCTACCTCATCATCTACAGACGTGCTTATGGCCTCTGGTTCATTATCCTCTGAGCTATCATCCTCAGGATCTATAATTTTTCGTTTCCTACGAGCTCGAGGAGACGAATTAGGCCAATGCTGTGTTGGCCCCAATTTACAATCGACTAGGAATTCATCCCACGACCGACCTTTCGCGGATAATTGATATTGCAATAAAATTTTAATCAATCCATGGTGACACAGACTATTATCAGGGTTATTAAAATTTCTCACAGACTGTGACATTTTCTTCAGACTTTGCCACAGATAGAAGGGCAAGTTAAGTTTATAACCCTTAACCGCTAACAACAACCGTAAATGATACAAATGCAAATGGGAAAAACGTCCACAACAGGTTACGTACCTTACCAAGATTTCATAGTAAGCTCTCCACTCGGGCTTAAGAAATTTTACAGGCACGCCTACTCTCAATTTCGTTTTATCTGGTAGAGGCGAGAACAATGCCAAACACTTCTTCTTATCAACCATAAGGCCTTTAAACCAGCGTTCTCCCACCTGGGGAAGCTTCGTGGCTTCAGCAATGCTGTCTTCATTGATAACAAACTCAAAACCCCCAATTCGCACCCTGTCATTTTTAAAACCCACTGCAAACATTCTGGTAATCTCCACATGATGACCATCAAAGCTTTGAAAGAAATGCGTCCATCCCATTTTCTCGAATTTCTGGGCAACCTCCTGATTAGCTTCAATAATTTCATACCCTGAGATTTCAAAACGATTCAGAGGAGACATGGTTTCTTCAGCACTGTTTGGATTTAGTCGTGGAATGAAAGGAAATGTGAAAACAGATGGAATAGGTATCCACACACACGACATACTAGAAAAATCTTCACATGCGCGAAATCTGATCAAAATCAAATCTCTGAATCTACCATTTTAGCGGGATGGTGATAAATATTACACTTTCATGCTACATCAAGGCTTATGCTAACTTATCTGCGTTTTGACCTCGCCAAGTAGTGATCACTACTTAACTTAACGAACCAGCGATACGAAGACTGTTTAACTTGGTGAACCAGCGATATGACAACTGATATAACCATTATTAAGATCATTGATTATTGACAGTGGTTCATTATTATAAGTACAATGGCCATAGTTTGAAATGAGTGTTAGTGATTAACACTGTCAACACGGTGATGCCAAATGCATACAATTGTCGAGTCTATCAAGTGGTGAAGGCCACGTTTCCATGCCAACTCACCGATCCAAAGGTTTATCAATTTAACCGTTGATTTAACGCCTGGTCAGTTCATCAAACGATCATCATTATTCTATGATATTACGTCGTGTCGTGAAGAAGCATAGATTGCGTTTTTTAAGGTTGAGTATGTATTAATGAAATGGTCAGCTTGGTGTTTATTTTATTTATATGTACAAACTATATATATACAATACTAAGTCGAAACCTTTATACATGGTATTAACACACTATAGTATATATCATTAGATAGGGTATTTATCATATGTGAAATGTTTCCTATATAAACCACCATTTATTGATTAAATATGATATTGACAAAGTTTATAATAGGATATTACTTATGATATTAGATTCCCAAATTCACTTAGTCTTGAGACTAATAATACCCTAAACCATGCGCTTAATGATATTTCTTTGACACAAAACCCTTAAGTCAGATAAACTCGTTTCAATATTTTGAACAATCTTTAACGAGAATTTACGAAACTTATCAATCCTTGATTCAAAAACCAAATTCGATGATCAAGTCCCTATCAGCTCCTAGAGTCATTAATTACCTTTCTTTGATTAAGAGCACCTTCAGAATCAAAGATTCTGAAGGAGCTCTATATAATTTTTAAATTCATTTATCACATAAAGGACTGATCCCTCTTCACTTTGTCAAGAAGTGAAGAGGTTGTTGCTTGCTGCCAACACCAACATATTGCTAAAGCAAGAAGATTTGCTTCATTAAAACTGTGAAGGGTGTTACTTTGTACTTAGATTTAGGTTTTAAGCATTATCGTGAGCAATTTATATGTGTACACATTGAACTTCCAAGATGTGCACGCTGCTACAGAAGACGAATGGGGGAAAACATATCGTTGAATCAAGTCGATTTGCTTCATTAAAACCAACTGTGAAGGGTGTTAACAAGCATATATTTTAAATAAATAATTCTGGGGAGTATTCTTGTGGAGGTTAAAGACCTGTATTCTTGTGGAGGTTAAAGACCTGTCGCTTTCCATCAATTGCAAGATATACGACTACTTGGCATATTTTGAAGAGTAGCATAAGACTATAGAATAAGTTCCTTCAGAGTTTGTTAGAGCCGTCGTCTCCTTAAAACTTTCAAAGCCTGGTCCTCGGTTGATAGATTTGATATCGATTCTGATTACAATCTTGATCAGATTGGACTTCTTGCTGAGAGAGCTCTTGTCGGCCGATTGGAATTTACCTCTGGCACTAAGCTTGAAATTGTAGAATGGGTTAACAAATTCTGGGTCCCGGTGACAAGTATGGCTCTGAGGATTAATCTCCTGATGAACTATTGGATTTTGTTTGTTTTCTCTGAACCGGAGCATTTAGATAAAATTCTGTCGGCTTTTTGGGAATTCAAGAAGGGTTCGTTGTATCTCAAGCGCTAGCACATTAATTTTGATCCCCTCAAAGAATTCCAAGCAATTCGGCACCTATGGATGATCATACCTGGCCTACCTATTGAGTTACGGTCAGAGGAAGTTATTATGGGTTTGGCAAATGCGGTTGGTCGATTCGTCAGACTGGATAAACAAAGTCTCTATGGCATGGATAGGAGATATGCCAAGGTTATGGTCGAATTGGACCTACGTATTGGTTTGCCTGCGGAAGTGGAGATTGCATGGGGTTGTAGGGTTTGGCAGAAAACCCTAGTCTTCTTCAAAATTCCCTTCAGATGTTTTGCCTGTCACAAGGTCGGACACGTCCAGGCGAATTGTCCTCTGAATCGTCTTCAATATGTGGCCTCTTCTTCTTCTGGGCATTCTTCCCCTCAAGCTGGACCTCCCAAGCAGCTTTCTCCATTTTCAGGTAAGTTTTTTGCTGAATCTCTTGATTCTCTCCCTGTTTTAACTTCAAATGAATTAGCCTTCATTGAGAATTCGGAAAAGGCCCTTTCTAAAAGAATCTCAAAAGGGGAAGTTAAGATGAGACATGATCTTGTTACGGGTAGGTTGTTGTATAATCATGAGTTAGCTTCTTCCCCTTCTGCGGTTGGCCGTAACCTGATTAATGAACTGGACACAGTTGCGGTGTCTTCAAAAACTTCCTCCCTTCCTCGGCTGGTTGAGGGTTCTGACCCTTCAAACCCTATTCTCATTTCGTTTGTTGTTTCGGGGGGTTTAGTGGGTGCAGTTGCATCTGGATCTGTAGAGGGTGTTGGTTCCTCAATCCCTAACTTTATTTCGGTTGAAAATTCTCGGGAGATTGGTGCTGATTCTATTTCTAGACCAGAAAGTGCCCACATTCCTCCAGAAAATCCTACTGATTCCTTCTCAGCAGTTGACAATTCCATTCTAAAGGAAAGTGGTTATCTTCTTTCTGAGAAAGGGGAGGAATTCCCTCCTTTAACTACTTTCTCAAAAAACCCGGGAAGTGGTTCTTTGGCAAAACCATTAAATTCCCTGAATTTTCAGAATGTTACTATTCGCCGAGGTAAGAAAAAAAAGACCATGGACAAGTTTGTGATTCCTGGGTTAGATTCTTACATTCCTGTTTCGAAGCGTTTGGAAGATGTTGATGCTGGTGGTGTTTTGATTTCAGAGGGTCTTAGAGCATTACCCCCCTCTTTGGGTGGTCCTTAATGTCTATTCTATCCCTTAACGTTCGTGGATTGGGTAAGGTTTCTCGGGCTCAGGCCTTATCCAATCTCTTTAAAGCTACTAGCCCTGCTATTACTCTTTTCCAGGAAACTATGTGTGATGACTCAGTTGCTATATCCAAACTTGGTAAAATTTTACCCAATTGGGAAATTTTGCTGTCAATTCTTGTGGCTTGTCAGGGGGTCTTGCTGTTGCTTGGAATCCTGCTTTATTTGCCTTCAAAGCTTTTGCCACTCCTTGGGGAATTCTACTAAAAGGGTCCTTCTATGGGCTTCATCAAACCCTTTCTATTCTCAATTGTTATGCTCCCTATAGGGAAAGGCAAAAGTTTTGGGATTCACTTCGGGAGTCAGGTCTGCTGAAACTAGCTGATCTGATCATTGCAGGTGATTTAAATTATACTAGCAGTGCTTCTGAGATCTGGGGATCTGTGGCCAGATTGGATGAATTGGCAGATTTCTTTAACAAGTTCCTTGTAGATGCAGACTTGGTTGATGTAGTGCCACACAAACTTCTGCCTACTTGGTCAAATGGCAGGTTTGGTATTGATGGTATTCACAAAAGGTTGGACCGTTTTCTTGTTAAGTTAGAACTGTTAGGTCTCTTTCAAAAACATCATTCCTGGGTCTTCAAATCCAAATTCTCTGACCATTGGCCTATCCTCTTTCAGTTCGAAGATTATGGGCACAATTTTTTTGTCCCCTTCAAATTTAACAGTTCTTGGTTAAGTGATGACAGTTTTTGTAGCATGGTGAGATCTTTCTGGCAGTCTTGTGGTGATCATGATACAAATCCAGTTTTGAATTTCTGTTATAAATTAAAATGCTTAAAAGAGGCAGTTATCACTTGGATTAAGAATCGAAAAAAGGCTGATATGTTGGAACTTGCCCATTTAGAAAAGAAAATTCAGGATTCTCTTATAGCAAATTTCTCAAACTCTTTGGATGCTGAATCCTTTGAAGACATGAAACACTTGGAGCAGAAAAAGGAAAATTTGTTGTTGCAAGAGGAAAAAGAATGGCGGCTTAAAAGCCGTGCTATTTGGATCTCTCAAGGAGATAAAAATACTAAATTTTTTCATTCCTTTGCCTCTGCAAGAAGGAATTCGAAGTATATTTGGGAGATGCATGACAGTCAAGGGCACATAATTTCAGGGCTTGATCAATTGAAATCAGAAGCAGTATCTTTCTTTGGTAAAATTTACAGTGACCCAGGTGAATGCAATTTGGCTGGTCAAATTAAAGTGGCAAGTCTTTTCCCAAGATTTTTCAATGATCATGATGCTGACAGTCTACAACGGAAGGTCTTTCTGGATGAGATTGAGAGCACATTGAAATTTTTTGCCAAAGAGAAAAGCCCTGGACCTGATGGATGGCCGGTGGAGCTGTATCTCCACTTTTTTTATATTTTGGGACAGGATCTTAAAGATCTGGTTAATTTCTCCAGAGTTCATGGTTATATTTCGGGTGCCCTCAATTCAACTTTTGTCACCTTGATCCCCAAAAAGAAAAAAACCCATTTCTTTCGGGGACTATCGTCTGATTGCTCTATGCAATCTGCTCTACAAACT
The DNA here is from genome assembly GCA_027924585.1 of Larix kaempferi. Lineage (NCBI taxonomy): Eukaryota > Viridiplantae > Streptophyta > Pinopsida > Pinales > Pinaceae > Larix > Larix kaempferi. The sequence goes on from BSBM01000841.1 coordinate 4,683,097, forward strand.
CATCACAAAGATTCTTGCTGAAAGAATGAAGAAGGTGCTATCTGACAATATCTTAGCAGAGCAGTTTGGCTTTTTAGCAGGGAGACAAATCCATGACGCTATTGGCATCTCTCAGGAATTGATGCATAGCATTAAGATTAAAAAGAAGTCATTGTTACTTAAAATGGACTTAGAAAAAGCTTATGACAGAGTCAATTGGTCCTTTTTGTGTTTGATTCTCATCAGAATTGGTGTGCCTCCTTTGGTGATAAAATGGATAATGGCTTGCATCACTACAATGAATTTTTCAGTGCTGGTTAATGGTTCTCCATCCTCTTTCTTCAGTTGTTCCTGTGGGATAAGACAAAGGTGTCCTCTTTCACCACTTCTCTTCATTTTAGTCATTGATGGCTTCAGTAGATTAGTTAATCAAGCACTGGACAGTGGATTGATCAAAGGTATCAGGATGACAAAGGATTGTGTGATCACACACATTTTATTTGCAGATGATGTTTTGATGGCTGGCTTGAATTCTGTGGCGGAATGGAAATTGTATGCTGATCTTATTCAGACATTTTGTAATGCCTCTGGCATGAAGGTCAGTACAGTCAAATCAAATTTTTATCATTTGAATATGAGTGATAAGCATCTGAGAGTTATTACTTCTGTGCTTCCATATAATTGCTGTCCTTTGGATCATGGATTTAAATATCTGGGCTTTAACTTAAAGCCAAATAATTATCTTATAAAAGATTGGCTTTGGTTGGTAAGGAAAATTGATGCTCTAATAGCTCATTGGTCTTATAGATTGCTATCTATGGGAGGCAAGCTCACCTTAGTTAAATTAGTTCTCTCTAGTATTCCTGTATACTGGTTTTCACTACTTGAAGTGCCTTCCTCCATTATAAAATCTATCAAGAAATTATTCTTCAATTTTCTCTGTCTGGGACTGCAGAAAATGCTAAAATCCCGATGGTAGCTGCAGAGATGCTCTCTAGACCTTTCAGATTTGGAGGTTGGGGAATCAAAGACCTTGAGGTTTTCAACTCTGCCCTCAGATTAAAAAGCATGTGGCGGGGTATTTTTGGCAGTACCCTCTGGTCTAGACTCATTCAAAGTAAATATCTAAAGCAAGAAGTATATCTCTGGATTAGAAATCCAAAAATGGGAAGTTGGAACTTTTCTCCCATTTGGAGGGGTTTTATGAAAATTTTCAAATGGATAAAAAATGACCTTTCCTGGCAGGTGGGTTCGGGTGTGAAAATTAGAGTTGGAGTGGATCCCATTCTAGGGATGGAAGATTCTTATCTTCTCCCTTCTGTTCTTATTCAGTATTTGCAGGTTATTGGTCTGAACACTTTGAATAAGATCCATTATTTCAGAGCTGGTGATGATGGGTCAGCTGTATGGTTATCTGCGAGAGATCTAGGCCTGTCTAGATACTTAGCTCGGACTTGGGAATCATATATTAACAATTTAAACTCTGCAGGTGTCAAACTTAATCTTGACAGTGATCAAATTATTTGGGGTGGGAATCCTTCCACTGGAATAGTCACAGCAAAGTCTGCATATTGTAGAATTCTCCAAGATAAGTTAATTTTTCCACAGGACTGGTGGTACAAGTCCCTTTGGAAATGGTCTGTTCCATTAAAAGTTAAATGCCTCATGTGGCTAGCTTTGCAAAATAAATTGAAGACATGGGAAAATTTGACCAAACGTGGATGGTCGGGCCCTAGCATTTGTGCTCTTTGTCATAATGATGCAGAATCTTCTCAGCACTTATTTGTCAATTGCAGCTTCACACAGAAAATCTGGGACTTTGTCTCTGTAAGATTGAAGTTTTCTTATCATTGGGATGTTGGTGGTTTTAGCTTATGTCTCTTGAACTGGTACAGGAAAAGCAAACAATTCTTCACTATAGCTATCTTTATTTCATGGGCAATATGGTACACTAGAAATTGTGCAATTTTTCAGGATTTGCTACCTGATGCTGTTAAGTGCAGCCTGATTGTATTAAAAATGTTTTCATCTTGTAGTTCTGATGATCATAGACAGAAGCCTGATAAAATTAGTCTGTTCACATTCAAGGTGGACCAACCTGTTCTCTTCTTCGATGGGGCTGCTCAAGATGGAATTTGTGCAGTGGGGTGGTGTCCTCTATTTGAATGAAACGCACTATTTCACAGTTAGGCTCAGTTGTGGAGCTGGCAGCAATATGAAAGCAGAGCTTATGGCTCTCTGGTGTGTCTTAAAAGTGGCCAATATTTTCAGCTTAGTTAATATCAAAGTGTATGGAGACTCTCGTGTTACAATCAAATGGGCTGAGGGCAAATTCAAACTGAATGTAACCAGTTTGAGACACTGGTGTCTTCAAGCACAATCAGAAATAGCCCAACAACAGAATATCATGTTTGAACATATTTATAGATCTCATAATTCTCTGGCGGATAAGCTATCTAAGCAGGCTCTGGCAGGTTTGGAAGGGCAGCTACTATGGGTGGAATGGTGTGACAACACTATTCTAGATAGTGGTGTCACTTACTTTTATGATTAAGAGCTGTGTGGCTCTTTTCCAGGTTTCAGTTGGCTGTATTTATTTGAAGTGTTGTATTTTTTTGTCTTTCTGGGTTCTTTTTGTGGACTGTCTTGTTAAGTTTTTTGGGGTTTTGGAATGTCTTGAACATTTGTATTTCAGACCTTAGTATTTTTTGCTGAATGATTCGGACATCGAATCAAGACTATCTTTGTACTATTTGATTCCTATGAATATCAATAGTAGTTTTTTTTCGCTGGAAGAAAAATAGAATAAGTTCCTTCCTTAACAAAAATATTAATCTACACCATGGGATGGATTGATCTGCAACCCGCCCATGTTTCTTTACTTCTTTACCAATTCCATTGAAGGGATAAATGTACTTGGATAGAGTTAGGTGACTACCTGCCATGCCAAATGGGAGGATCAATTTACGCGACTACTTGGATGGAAGCTAGAAGAGCCAAATCCCACTACTTCGATTATGCCACAATGCAGGAAGAGCAACAAAATTGGTGTATATGGGAAGTTCGAGTGATATCTATTGATACAGGATAGGCACATAAAGGGTAGGACACATGAAGGAAGGTTAAAATGGGAAGGGGTTTGGGAACTAACAACCCCAAAACTAACAACCTACATTGGATTGAAGAAGGCAACTATGAAAGCATTGGTAATAGTTGTTTACACATCACATTTGCTTCTAAGCTCCCACTGGGCTTGGCCACTAACTTCCCCATCTGTTCGGCCCTATGTGTAGACATCCTCTCGAGCTACGTAACATAAACATGAATCCCAAAGGTTCTGCACTTACTTAGCTCACCAAATCAAAAAATGCCAAACAATGTAATCTTTGTAGTGATAGAGAGCACAGATTCAAGTCAAGTGATTCCTCCATGCACCGAAATGTTTGGAGAGAACTCCACAAGAAGGCATGGAGGTTACGCCTTCATCAATGTAGACTCCTTAGGTGATCCTATGAAAAGTGTGAGTTGAGTTATTCATATGAGCCAAGCTATTCTTATAATAAACATTTTCATGGAACTTGCAAGTTGCGAGGGTGTGCAAAATCCCATTTTCTCGAAATACGCATTGAATGCATGGAGAGTTGTACTCGCAGTTGAAAGATACTTGGTTTGAAGCTAGAAAATACTTGGTTTGGGATGTATATTGTATATAATGAAGAATTTAGTCGGATCAGTTATTTTGGTGAAAATCCACTTTAAAGTATTCTCATGTTTATCTAACCTTTTTTCAGATACCCTTTCACTACATATAAACTTACGTAAGTAATATGCATGTTATTCTCTAAGACATGCAAGCAAAGAAGCAAACAGAATAAATATCTTCAAAATAGAAAACAATCACACATAACACACATAAATGAGAGGGAAACAAGCTGAAATTAAAAAGAAAATTATTTACTGAGTAATATGATGATGTGTCTTCTGTTTAGTTTCTTACTAATATTATTACAATTTAAAGAACTATTTATAATTATAATTAGAATCATTGTGGAGAAGGATCAAAGCTCTTGAGATGCAAACATTTCCTTAAGTTTAAGAGAGTAAAAGGAGTTTGCACCACAAGGTGTGGAGAAGGATTAAAGCTGTTGAGGTGCAAACATTTCCTTAAGTTTAAGAGAGTAAAAGGAGTTTGCACCACAAGGGTTTTGATCCCTCTCGATGCTTTATAGAGCCAGAGTTAAAATGGATCTATACTGGTATAATCCTAGTTTGATTATGCTTCATAATGCTACTATTCACCATTTCATCCACGGGTTATTGAGGGCCCGAATTCGTCATGACAGTAGAGTAAACTCAGCTATGAGTGTCGATCTGTCTTTTAATGCCTTTTAATATCATTCCAGGAATGCATTTATGGTTTAGCCTTTGATATCTTGAGATGCACAGTGAAGAAAGGGTTATAAAGCATCTTTTGACGTCCTTGATGATATATCAAATCCTGTTTTCAAAATAGCCTTGGATTTGTACATTTGATTTATTAGTTGTGCAGATACCTCTTAACCTTTAGTTTACATGTTCTCAGAAATCATTTGCTTGGGGATGGTAAGCATATGCTTACAATCCCTCCAGTTACAAGCAGAAATCATTTTTGGTGAATGGGTAAAGAGAGGATATGAAATCCAATCTCTGGAATGAATGAAGTAGAATCAACTCTCGGAAATTCATGGTTGGTAGGTCCACTAACCCCAAAGATCGTTAACATTGAGGGCTATGCCTATATTACTCTTGGAGAGCGGTAACTCAATATTATTATAAATATACAACATTTGCATCATCAATATATTTTAAGTGGTATTAGAAAAATCTAATCAAACTCACAGAAGTTAAAGAATTCATTTCCATTTCCATATTTCTTACAAGCATTTAAATAAAAGCTACATTCAGAATTCTGACTGTACATAAGCATTCAAATAAACACTACATTCCAGATTTCGTTCTGTACATAAACATTTGAATTAGACCGTTTCCAAAATTCTTGTTGTACATAAGTATTGAATAAAAACTAAATACAAAATTCCTACTATGCATAAGCATCCAAAATAAAGACTACAATCCATATTTCGTACTGTACATAAGCATTTAAATCAGAATTATTTTTCAGAATTCTCGTTGCAGATAAGCATTAAATAAAATATACAATTGAGATTTCACACTATACATAAGCATGTAGATGAAACTACATTCACTCATAATTAATAGGAAAAGCTAGGGCATCATCAAGAAAAATCAAGCTCGATGATCTTGCTAATAGCACAAGTCAAGATAAATCAAGCTCGGTGATTAACCATGGGGCAAAACCATAAGTTTTCCCTGGTTGTTTCAAATTTTCAATATATTGTGTTTTTCGGGAATCAATACTATATAGAACTTGCTTTGGTATGCCAATTTTTTTGAAAATGAGCATGGTATTAAAAGTAATTACTCTCTTTCATTTTAGGTATGAAAAGGGAGGTTATGTAATCTTTCCTTCTTATGTAATGCGCATTCATGGGGAAAACAACAAGAGGAGCTATGAAGAGAGTTCAAAGGAACCAGATACAGAGAGTATATCAGGTTTGGGTTTTGTGTACTATTGTTGCATACCTCAATCCTTACACACAGCTTGAATGCAAGGTGAAGCATGGTTTACCCACTGGTTTGTGGAAGTAATTCAATGTGTGTTAAATGTTCATTTCCCTTTAGGATTTCATTTTTACCTATTTCACACAACATACTAAATCGTGATTAGCTAAAGATTCTATCATTGATGGTGCTCAACTTTTGGTTGTTCTATTTTTTATGTATATCAAGTCATTCTAATTTGAATATATATTTGAGTTTTTATTTTACCATTTGCAGGGATTGGATACACTTACTCAACAAAATGGAGAATCAGTAAAAGAATTCTTGATGTGGTAGATAGGCTTTTTGTAGGAGGAGTTTGCCTTGCAAAGTTGATTGATCAGGAGGATGTAAATTGATTTTTATTTTTTTCAATATTTTCCATGATTTAAATGGATGTGATCTTTTGTATCATAGTATTTTCCATGATTTAAATGGATTGTGATATTTTGTATCATATAATATCAATGATTTTAGATCATTTAGACAAAACTAACAAATGGATAGATTTAATTGTTTTTTTGTCATCGAGCATGGTTTATTGATGAAGTGCAAATAACTTTGTAGGTTTCCATATATATAGAAGATAAAATTGAGATTAAACGTTGGAAATGGCATTTAAAAAAGGCAAGGAAGACAAATAGTGAGAGGCATTCTCAGCCTTGCGATATAGAATTAAAACTTACAATAAGACACTCCACTATACGATCTTTCATCTAGCTTACTAGATTTATACATAAATTTTTTAATGCTAGTACGCAATTTCAACTTATTATCCTTATTTGGAATAGGTTGTAAGAAAAATGAAGTATGAGGAAGGCTTTTACTATCCACACAACTTGGATTTTCGAAGGCGTTCTTACCCAATGCATATGTATTTAAATCATCTAGGTCCATACATGTGTCAACGAATTGTCGAAGAAAAATGTCGGAAAAATAGGAGACAACCATTCAATTTCAAGCGTGAAAGTCCATTTATTGAGGGATTTTTTTGTAACCGGGGTACAATATATTGTTGTCTGAAGTAGATATTGTCTATCTGCTGAACCCATTTGATTTTCATTATAGGGACTGTGATGTTGAATCCATGACAGATGAACACACAAATTAATTTAACTGCATATGGGTACGATGATGCTTCGATGGGTTGGTATCATTAGGCTCACACAATGAGGATTTGGGTTTTAATTCTGAGTTTTTCTACATTAGACCTGCCATTCCTTCAATCGAGTTTTTGGATCAAGTTGTAGATCGACTTTCCAAGGAGAATGCTTGGGATCGGGAAGTATTTAATGAGTTGTTGCTTTTCCCCTCTCATCCAGGCTATGAAGATCTTCATGCATAAGGCGAGCTATGGATTATTATTTCTTTTTGAATAGAAAAGTGATGTTTAAAAATTTCAGGAAGGAGCCAGAAATGGCCATCTTTAAACCAGTCATTATTCATATCAATTATCATCCAGATAAGCCTCCTAGAATGAAGGTCGTTGTCAAGTATTATGTTCATGGAAAGAAAAGAAGCTCTTAAACCTTTTTTTGATGGATTTGAAACTCTTAAGATACATAGATGGTTTCTACTTTTGCTGCTCTCTTTCCTTCTTTATTCCGTTCCTCTACCTAAGTTAGTATGAGTGGCAACCAGACACTGATCGGGCACGATGGCCACCTTGGTAAAACATTCAGAAAAGGTAAAAAATAAAGGTTCGCTTTTGTTTCTTTTATTGCTACACAATCATCGTATTTGATTGCTCCTTCATGTGAATATAGCCTTGTAGGTCACTTAACCTTCTTCGTTGTTTTCAATGCAGGAGTTTGACATAGATATTTGGCTTGCACTCTTTCCTAGGGTTTCCATTTCTAACTAGAACACGAGTTGGCATTACGGTGTTGCTTTCCTGGTAAGGTTTATGCCCTCATTCCTGAGATGTAATTCTTGGTTTCCCTTCTTTCATGTAGACTCCTTGGTAGCTTTATTGTTGGTTTTGGCATATTACCTGCATGCCTAACTTGGGTTATTGGTTCTACGCACATGAACTCACCAAAAATGGTGCACGACCCTTCTATCTTATTCGACTCTACACTCAAGTACACATACTTAATTTATGGTTCACCTTGGTTGTGGTGTTGTATCACAGGGTTTAGATAGAATAGAAGTAATGAGTATCCCCTTTTAAGGGGTGGTAGTATATTCGACCATTATCTTGGATGTTACTACCATTTAGGGTTTTATTTTCATTGTATCTATGTATATAAAGTTGAGAAATTTAACTTGGGATTTACATCACTTGGACTCTATCGTTCTGTAATTCCACACACACACACAGACACACACACACATATAAAGAGAACTATTTTATGTGTTACTATGTCTCTTAATACTCACTAGCCTACTATAGGATTTGAACCTTAGCCATAGGATGCTATCATGCCTTTAATTTTGTTTGCTTGTTTCTCCTTCACTTAGGGTTTTGACCCTTGATTTTGACGGTTACTCTACATTTGGTTTTCAATTATAACTATTCCAATGTAGAATTACTCCTTGAACTAGTTTATTTATTTGATCTTCCAAGCAAGCCTAAACCCTTAAAATAATAATGTTTTTGTCAATATTACAGTGTTTTCTTATGTGTCATACTCACGTCCCTTTAATAGATACATAAATTGACAATGTATTACTACTTCCATTCTAAAGATGACAATGCTTAGACTTTCTGCAATATGCCCAAATATGTGCTTCCCAAGGGCTGATAAATATCCAAGGGTGACAACTCCCCAAGAACTTATTGGGTGATTATAGAGTTCGCGGAAACTCATGCCCTACTTTTTCTAATTTGACGTTGGGCTTTAGAAAAAAGCACATTCTTATAAGGTCATTGGCTTTTACATGGCAGGTTAAACATCCTATTGATCTACACGTGTGAAATGCCTTCTTCTCCTCTCTTTATTCTAAGTTGGTAGTAGATGGGACAAGAAATTCTGCCAGGAAGAGCTAGGTTCAGTACTCAATCATCAGTGTTATCTATACACTCAAATCTATGCTTCTCCAACGCCGATAAGAATTCAAGAGTGATGTTGGTTAAATTTTTAAGTTGTTGAACCACTTCATAATAGGGAAACCACATAAATGAAATTGTGTTGTGTCTGGAAAATGGTGGGAAAATCAAATTTGAAAATAGTATATCATTTTAAGTTTTTCCCATTTATTTGTGTTTTCAAATTTAAGGTTGTTTAAGCTTTGAGTTTTATTATTTATGGTAGTTGTAAAATTCAGAGACATGAAATGCAGAGAATGGAAAATGTTCCTAAAATGTTATGAAACATCTCAGAAATATCATCTTTTCAAAGTGAAATGGATGGTGTTCTATGGCATTTCATCTTATTAGAACATATATTATTCTTGCCAAAATACCAAGGTGTTGGAATTTGTGAAAGTTTGTGATATATTTTTAGTGTGAACTTTGATTCTATTTAAGGGTGCTAGCTCAATGGAAGAGCACATGCCTTATAGGCAAGAGGTTGGTGGTTCGATTCTTATGTGCCCTATCTTTATAAATCAATGGCTAATTAAATTACCATTTAACAACAATCAATGACTAAATAAATGACCAGTTAACAATAGTCAATGACTAAATGAAGGACCAATTAACAACAATCAATGACTAAATAAATAACCAACTAACACCAATCAATGACTAAATGTAATACCAAACACCAATAATTAATGACCAAATAGAAACCATTAATGACGAAATAAACGACCAAATAGCAACCATTAATGACCAAATAGTGAAAATTAATAACCAAATAAATGACTAAATTACAACAATTAATGACTAAATTACAACAATTAATGACCAAATAAATGACTCAATATATGACCAACGCATGAAGCAATTCAAGCAATTTATGACCAAGTGACAAATGACCAATTTAGTTGGGTAAGTGACTGTTAATTTATGACCAGCGGTCATGTGACCAAATTTAGTCATTTATCACACCTTTTAGTCACTTATCACCCATTTTGTACTAGTGGTTGTTAGCATTCTTATTGGACAAGGGCCCACATCCTACTAGACTATGTGCTAAAACAGGTGATCTTACATTTCTAATGTAACCCATTCTATATCTATCATTCCCCATTATCCCTCTATGAAGAGCATGGAATCAACACAACATATAATCACTCAACCTGTCTCAATCCCACCCATTGTGTTAGGACTTCTAATGCACATCTCACCTCACACAAGTGCCCATTGTCCATCACATAGCCATAGTGAGTAGCAACCTACAACCTTCTTTTAGCAATGTTGGTATGTGCTTGCTCATGAAGGAACACCAATAGGACATAATAAAATATATTATATGATGAACAAAAGTATGAAACATAAAGGACCCTTCAATAGTTTCAAAAGGTTATAAATATAAATGGTCGATGTGTATTCCTCTATGGTTTATATGCTCAAGCCACCTGACATGCATAAATTAGGAGTTGAATGGATGCCACATGCCCTCTTAGTCTCTCCTTTCTTATTGCCACTTGTAAAGACCCTTCTTATATTTGCTAATTTGAGTGATTACATCATCCTTTCTTCATCATGTGAGGCTAAATTTGGAGAAACATTTATAGCCAAAATGTTATGCCCATCGTATCTATTTTTTATTCACTATAATGCAAACCAACCTGACTTAAATTCCAAGTGTCTTCTTTTTTATTCTAGGTGACAAAATGCCTGAGATACTATTACTTGCAAGATAACTTACCAACAACATAACCTACAAACTTATTGGACAGTAAATAGATTCAGTAGAGAAGAAAAGTGCATGATCAATGTGACAAATTCAGAAAGCTTGCAGCATTAGTACATGCATTAGGCATTATAAACTTTCCTTAAAATGAGATTGGATTTCTAATGGTGATTCTATTTTTAACAACTAGGTATTAACTATATTAACAAAAAGTTCTAATATTATAATTGTATAGTGTCGTAGAAAAGTAACACTTCCCATCTTAGACAAAATACACTAAGCTCTACTTTCTCATTCATGCTACCATATACACTTGTTGGTTTTAGACATGATCAACTTGTAATCCATTTCAAATTACCCATATGGCATAAAAATGAAATATTATCTTCACCTGCAATCTACTATGATAGATAAGTTATAAGTTGTTAGATGGGTTGTTAAATCAGCACCATTCAAAACTTAAATCACTTTTCATAAGCTTCTCATCCAAACCTTTCTCAACATTCCCATCATTGAAACCTTTATGCACCTACAACTTCTTTATAGTATTATATTGCAAGCACCAAACAAATGTATGAGAAGCGTTTGTTGATAATTGTGGTTATAAGAGTGCAATATGTGTACCAATGAATGGAATGGATATCATGGAAATTGAGCACATAAAGAAACCAAGAATAACTCAAAACAAAGATATCATAATGTATTGCATAGATTATAAAGTAAAAGCTTTCTTATAAAATGTTGCAATTAAATCAAGTCAACCCATGTTATGAATGTGGAATAGACCAAGAAACACAATAGACTTAAATAAAGCACAAAATAACATAAAATTAGAAGACTTGATTAATGCCCAAGTCTAAAATATAATTAACCATTATAAACTAGGTTTTAGTTTAACACCCTTCCTTAATGGTAAATCTACTGATTACACCAAGTTTATCCCAGAATTTTACATGTTTTTCAAGACCCAAAGACTTGGTGAAAATGTTTACAGTTTACTCCTTCGTAGGACAATGTCGTAACTCAATAGTTACATCTTCTACAAGTTGTCTATTGAAGTGGCAATGTATCTCAACATGCTTGGTATGCTCGTGGAAGACTAGTCCATTCTTGGCTAGTTTGAGCACCCTCTGATTGTCGTAGAGTAGGCATGTCAGCTCTGCTACTACATCCTCATATCTGAAAGCATCCTCCTAACCCAAACTACCTCACATGATGCTTTCACTACTCGATATTCTGCTTCTGTTGATGAAAGGGTTATTTCCTGCTACTTATTGCTAATCCATGTGATTGCACTTGCGCCAAGACTGAATACATATCTACAAGTTGATTTTCTATCATCCACACAACTTGCCCAATCTGAATTTGTATATCCACAAAACCTAGGATCTTTGGTTCTATTGTACAAAATTTCAAAGTCAAATGTCAATTTCACATATATCGACACCCTTTTCGTTGCAATCCAATGCTCTACTTTCGGTGTTGTCATGAATATGGAATTGAAACTCACAACATAACTTCAATCAATCCTATTGTTTATAATGTATATCAAGCTATTCACTTACTACATGTACACTGACTCATTAATTGCCTCAAATACAATCTTGAGTTAAAGTTTCATCCCTTTCTCTAATTGAAGATGAGATCTTGCAATTTGTCATTCTAAACTTGTCAAGCAAACTCTTGGCATATTTTGTTTATGAGACAAAAATCTTTCTACCTATTTTCCAAACTTCTACACCTAGATAGTAATGTAGGAGGCCTAGATCAATCATGTCAAAATATTTACTCATGTTTGATTTTATCTATCCAATCATGTTTGCATCACTACCTATAAATAAATTATGTTTTCATCTACATAAAAGACCAATGAGTCGATATCATTACCACTGCTTTTGATATATAGGTTGGCATCTGAAGGCTCTGTTGGAACCCCTATTCAACCAAGTACATGTGAATCTTAATATACCATGCCTTGGGTGCCTACTTCAGGCCATATATAGCATTTTTTAATGTGCAAACAAAATTATCCTTTCCCAAAACCTCAAACCCATGTGGTTGATACATATATGCCTCTTCCTCCAAAACTTCATTAAGGGAGGCACACTTCACATTCATCTAATGGACCTTCCAACCACAATGTGTTGCAATGGGTAAAAGAAGTTAGATGGTGCTTGTTTTCATTGTAGGATAAAAGGTCTTCCCATAATCAATGCCTTCTCACTGAGAGAAACCTTTAGCTACACATTGTGCCTTGTACTCGTCAAGTGTGCCATTTTCCTTGTACTTGACCTTGTACACCCATTTGCAACCAATGGGTTTCTTCCCTAGTGGAAGTGCTATGATATTACAAGTCTGATTTTTCATCAAACTTTCATGTTCAATAGTCATGGCCTTCTCTCATTCAATTCTCCCTTTAGCTTCATCGAACACCTGTGGCTCAAATACTTCCTCAACATTGGCCATAAGACCAAAGTTAACCATGTTGGGTTTTTGTTTGCTCTTTCCTATTAATGATTGTCCCTCGATCATTTCTACTACTCAAATATCTCCAATGGTGTTGTGCCACCACTTGGGTCTCTTCTTGGGAAACTCATCATCACTACAACTTGGGTTTCTTGAACTTGTGCCATCTGAATATTGATTTGGGATATTTGCATCATAAATTACCAAACTGGATCTCAGAGACTCCTCTAAATGTTTAGAATCTTCCCCCATTTTAGGTGGAGCTATCTAAAACTAAATACTAAAATATTAATCCATGATGGGTAGTTCCATGGTAATTTTGAACTTTGAAGAAAATTGGAAATCTCCAACTTCTTCATCAACTACAACATCTCTGTTAAAAATCAGTTGATTGGTTTCCACATCAATCAACATGTAGAATTTATGAATATTGTTGTACCTTGAAAGCATCAATTTATTGGTGTTAGGTTCTAGCTTGGTTCTCTTGTCATGTGGAATCCAAACATATGCAGTGGAACCATAAATCTTAGTATTATTGACTCTATAATTCCTCCCAGACCATGCTTCAACTAAGGTCTTATGTTTCATTGTCATTGTTGGAGATTTGTTCAACAAATATATTATTGTGAACACTACCAAACTTGTTGGGAGCAATGCATGTTGTGCATCATACATCTAGCCATCTCCATAATGGTGTGATTTCATCTCTCAAGTACTCCATTCTGTTGTGGGGTGTAAGGTGTAGTGTTCTATATTAGGATCCCATGTTTAGCACACAAAAATTTGAAGACTTTGGGAAAAATTCTCACCATTATCAAACCTAAAAGTGGTTATATAACAACCAACATCTCTTTCTACAAATGCTTGAAAATTTTGAAACTCATTAAACACTTCAAATTTTAACTTCAAAAAATACACATATCTTCATATTATAGTCATCAACATATAGAAGGAAATACTTGGGAATAGTGAATGATGTCGTGTTTATTGGTCCACAGATGTTTGCATGAACCAACTAAAGGACTTTGACTGCTCTCCAAGCTTGTCCTTTAAATGGGATTGTGTGTTGTTCCTTTCCTAACAATATCTGAATATGCCTTGAATCTTCTATTTGATGTCTGGAATTCTAGTTACCAAGTTCTCTCAAGCCCTCTGAGAGAGGTAGGTGAGGTTGAGGTACCCATACCATTGATGTCAGACTGTATGGATGTATTATGCATTCTTAGTTGTTAACGCATGTCCATTGTCACTAATCGAAATAGTAAATGATTCTCCACACCATAGCAATGGTCTTCTTGGTCTCCTTGTCAACTACATAGCATTTGTGATCTAAAGCTAACAGCAAGCTAGGAACAATGTCTCATAATCTAACTAATTGAAAGTAAACTAAATTACATAACTAGCACATAGTGCACATTAAGGAAAATAAGCATGTTACCTCCAAAAGAAATCTAAACATTTCCTTTGATAATCATTGTGTACTCTTCACCACCATCGAAGATCATTGGATCTTTATAGACACTAAAAGTGTATTCCATGAACTAGTCATGTCTGTTGGTGAATGGCGAGAAGCACCTGAGTCAATGTACAAGCAAATGATCTATGGGTATATGTTGGCTTCTTAGCCATGAAGCATAGAAGGTTGAATCCTTCTCCTATGTATGTTCTGCACATGAGCCTTATGTTGAAGCACTCCCTTGTTGGCTTTATGTTTATCCAACCTCTTGTAACAAAACTTCTTCATATGGTCTGCCTTGCCGCAATAGTGACAGGTGATAATCTTCTGATTCGATGGAATTGTCACTACTATCCTAGCCTTTTTTCTTGGCATATTTACCATTCCTCTTTAAATTGGCAGCAAAGGCATGTTCTAAGCCCTCTATCTCACTGCTAGTACCAAACTATTTATTCCATCTGTCCTGATGTAAGAGCTTAATGCAAATATCGTCAAGATTTAGATCAACACATGTAGAGGTGATGTTTAGGGTCTCAATAATTTTTTCATAAGCACGTGGCAAGTTTTTCAACGTGATTACCACCATGTCTTCTTCATCCATCTCAAATTCAATGGCAACCAGTTGTTCTAGAATATCCTTGATCTTGATTAAGTGTTGTAATAAGGCACTATCATCCATCATAATGGAGAACATCATGTTCTTCAAGAAGAAGGATTGTCCCTTTCCCAAAGTCTCATGCAAATATTTCAACTACTTCCAAATATCAATTAAAGTCTTCCCAATCTAGATCTTTGGAAGCATAACATACGTCAATGACATCTTAAACAACAATATTTTTTCTCTATCTCACTTATCAAACTTGCCATGGTCTCTTCCTACAACTATGGCGTGGGTATCAATATATAGGACAATATTAGTCATTCACATATACTAAAAAATGGCCAATATATTTTGCTTCCACATATTGCAATTCTTGCCAAATAATCTCTAGATGACCTCCAACATGATGTTGGTCAAAGAAACCATAATTATAAGTCACAATTGCACTAAAATATACCAAAACAAAGTAAAACATGGAAGATACCTAGAAAACCCCTATATATTGACTTTAAATCGTCGTAGCAACCATGTATCACATGTGAACACAAATTTCTAATAAATTTGTCCATAGACAGCTCGAAACCATGCAGTTTTTGACAAATTTGCTCAAAATCAATGTCACAAACCCCTTGTAAAACATGCAAATCTAGATAGATATGCTCACAAACAACTCAACAACAATCGAATTTATTACATACTAACACCAAAATGACAAATTTCTCTATAAATCTACTGAAAGGCGTGAAATCAATAGCTAAAACATCCCGATCTTGAGATCTAGGCACCAATTCATGTAAGAATAGAACCAATCTACTTTTAAATCAACAAAATTCGACAAAAAAAGAGAAATTTCACCAATTGGATTGTCAAGCACATTTACAGTCCAAAAATTACCTCAATTTCTGATCCATACAACGAATCTATGTTTTGGTGACTAAAAGACTCGTATGTATAGGTTGATTAACTATTATGTACAACGAATTATCAATTAATTTTAGCAAATTAATATTTTTGTGCAACCAATTGATATGCCATTTGACATATCCATATAGGAAATTTCTAATCCATATGATCCATACAATCGCTATTATACAATCCATGTCTAAATTGGAAATATGTACATATAAAGCAATTTGGATCCATACAATGTATGGATGGGATGTACGGTTGTTGTGGTGATTGTCGTGACATCTATTGTACATCTTTTCACACATGTAGATTAGCATGATCCCTTAAAAAAATTGTCTTGAAACTTCAACTTGTGGGGTTCCACTTAAATTAAAAAATGACCTTGCTTTGAGATAAGAAATCAAAACATTCCATAGTTTCGACAAAACCCTTTCTACTCTTTAATGTGCTACACTAATGATCCCTCAATTTGTCTCTATAAAAAATAGTCACTAAGTCTTCACGCTCCCCACATATTTGAATCTCTACCAGAGCTCTAATAGCATATCACAAGAATTCAATAACATAAATAAACCAAGATTATTTCAGAAGAGATATCACAATGTATTGCATAAATGAAAAAGCTTGAGTCAATCCACATTATTAATGTGAATAGACCAAGAAACACAACAAAGTTAAATAAAACACAAAATAACATAACATTGAAATTAACTTAATTAATGCCCAAGTCTAATATCTAATTTATCATTATAAACTAAGTTTTACTTCAATAATGGAAACAATTTTTATTTTAAATTTTAGGCATGTTTTTATTATTTTTTTAGACATGTTCTTATAGCTATATAAATTTTAAATAGAAAGATAAAGAATCTAAGTTGAAAAATGTATAAAAATTACATTAAATTTAAATTTAAAATAAAAACACAAATAAACTTTTATAACAAATGGCAAATTTAAAATATAATTTTTAATTAATGGGAATTTTTACATAGTTTTATTTTATTAATAATACACATTATTGATAAATTTATTCATTAACAAGTGAAATTAACAACAAATACCTACTTTTTAAAAAAATTATAATAAAATAATAATTAAATAATAAATAATAAATAAATGTATTCATTTTAACATTTCATATAAAATATAAAATATAAACCTTTCTTATAAAATATAAAATATAAACCTTTCAAAATATAATATGTTTTAATATTTTAAGATAGAGCTTAAATAATGGATAATGCTCATAATGATGAGTTAGTAAAGTTTATTAAATTTTAATTTATAAAATTATTTTATTTTAAAAATGAAAAAAATAGTTATTCTATTTTTTAATAATATTAATATAAAACAATACTTATATGATAAAGTTTATTAATTTAAATTAAATAAAATTTTAATAAGGTAAAGTTTATTAATTTAAATTAAATAAATTTTAATAATATTATTAATTTGGAAAATCATGTTATATAAAAATTTGAACATTAAATGAATTATATTATAAATTTAATAAAATATAGTTAACTATATGAATCAATTTATTTACAAATACATGTGAATACTCAATAAAATATTTAATTATATTAAAAAATTAATAATAATTTAAATATAAAATAATTCTTCCACGAAGCTATCTTCTAAAGTTTTCACTAAAATAATTCATTCACTTAATATCAATATTACTTTATAATTTTTAATATCAATATTACTTTATAATTTGTATACATAAAATAGTATTGCTTAATAATACACTACTTTATTTTAATAAAAATAATTTACAATGATTTTCAACCAGTTAACCTTAACATATCGAACATTATTCTATATAATATATTACTATATTGTTTTGTTTAGAAAACTGTTTAGTTGTGTTCCCCACATAGGGTGTTGTATCGTGCAGAGCCACGCGGCCAGCTCATGACTATCACATTGGACAGATCGCAAGGAAAGTCATCGAGCGTGTGGTTTGTCAGCGCATTCATAAAATTGGGAGGATGGCTCCTGGCAAGTATAATGTGGAAACTCCGACTTGCTCAAGTGAGACTGCAATTCCATATTCACTTTTCTTCCACATGAATTTCTCATTAGACGATGAATTGCAATTCCATATTCACTTTTCTTCCACATGAATTTCTCATTAGACGATGAATTGCAATTCCATATTCACTTTTCTTCCACATGAATTTCTCATTAGACGATGAATTGCAATTCCATATTCACTTTTCTTCCACATGAATTTCTCATTAGACGATGAATTGCAATTCCATATTCACTTTTCTTCCACATGAATTTCTCATTAGACGATGAATTGGTTAATGATGACAAGATTTGGAAACTTCGACTCGCTCAAGTGAGACTGCAATTCCATATTCACTTTTCCTCCACATGAATTTCTCATTAGACGATGAATTGGTTAATGATTTTTTCCCAAAAGTACTTAAGTAGATGTTTTAATGTAATGGCAATCAATATGTTCGTACACTTAATGGGACATTTTTGGATAAGTATTTCCAATAAAGAGTACTTAACTAAATGTTTTAATATAAACAAAAATGTTAGATTTTATTAGATTTTTTATTTTAAATTATTTAATTATATTATATTAATGACATCAATGATATTAATTTATGGGTGGCAATGTGATATATATATATATATAATCTTTTTATATCGATAATTTTATTTTAAACTAACCTCGAAAATAGAACCTATACTCGACCGTCGAAGCAATTGCTTAGAAAAAACTTTGAATAAAAATGTAAATTAATTAAAGTCAAATCTATTTGACTACTAAATACTTGCTATATACAAGTATAATAACAAGGTCTACAGAAGGGGAGGCAGGAGGGGGAGGGGTGATCTTAAACCCTGATGGAGAACGAATTTTTACTTACTCCTGGAACTTGGGAATCGAATCCAATAATGTGGCTGAAGCTCTGGCCCTGTGGCAAGGACTAAATCAAGCTCTTTGTCATGGTATTCAGGTCCTAACGGTGGCTGGGGACTCTAGGATGATCATTCAAAGTATAAAATCTCTGAATTTGCCCCCCTCTATCCACCTACGTCAAATACTCCGAAGAATCTTCCTTCTCCTACCTCTTTTTCAAGATATCAAGTTTTACCATGTCCTGCGTAAGAACAACGAACAGGCAGACAAAGCTGCTAATGAAGCAATACCCCTTGGGAAAGGGATTCTTAAAGTTAACAATGAGCACAACTTGGTCTCCATTCCGTAATATTATGGGATCAGCTAAAAGCTTGAAGGGATTAAAGAGCAGGGATTATAGGCCAAGTGGCTCGAGCTCCTGCCGATGGTTGGGAACCCTCTCCGTATCCTGCGTGGACCTTCCTCACGTGAAGTCTACCTCATACCTCGTCACTCCTCCAAACTCATACCAGAACGCTCGCTTGCCTATCCTCAGGATGATGTCGCTTCCGTCCTCGCGGATGACGAATTGTACCATTCACAGTACTATGGACCAGGAGCAGTTAAGCAGAAAGATCTTTCAAAATCGGGAAATCTCGCATCCATCAGCCCCCAGGCGTGTGGAGTCACTCTCACCTGGGCAAAGCGATTTATGTTCTTTAATTATCATAGCCTTTGGGCTCTTAGGACCTGCGATTTGTTATAAGGACAACCAGGGTAATGATTATCAAGCGGCTCCCTCTTTCGGTAATGAGAGAAGTTATTTATGGATCTGCATGGGTACCGAAAATAATGACTCCCGAAGTCGGATGAAAGGCTCTTTACCCTGCTCCAATTCGATGGCATTGATTCTCCATTTACGCCATGGAAAAGACTCCAGTACTATTCATAATTCTATTCATCGCCCAGCTTCAAAAATGAGAGATTATATTACGCTGAAGGTGGCCGCTTCTGGGTGGCATATCTGGAGCTCTTCGAATCTTGCCTCCTGTATCCTCCTGGGAATATTTGGAGTGAGCTTGACGTTATGGCCTACTCTGGGGACTCAGCAGCGTCCTCCCCAGATCCGCTTCTGGAATTGGAAGCCGACATCAGGGTTCTTCGCAGGCGGGTAAGACGACAGGGGGAATTCATGCAGCAAATGGATGTGCAGGGTGGGCGTCGGCTTGACAGAATGGACGAGGAGATTGGCAGCACGCAAGCAGAATTTGCAGCAGCTCTGGAGGCTCTGGAGACTAAGGTAGCAGCAGCCATTGAAAGCATGGATCTCAGGCTGAAAAATATGGAAGATGCTTTGGCGAGGCTGCGGGCGGATGGGAAACCTGAACTAGGCAAGAACCAAGCTGATGGCAACCCCTCCTCAAGGGCTAAACAACGCTAATTTCAGTCTATCTTCTGACTCTCTGTTTTTTTCATTTTGTCAATTTCCCGAAAGTCATGTTTTTGTTAATAAACAGGCAATTGTATGTAATGACTGGAAGACTGATAGGTTTATTACAGTTTTGGGGTTGTAACCTTGCCGGTGGCTCTGTCACCGTGTTTTAATACAAAAACTAGCCGTTTCTGTAAAAAAAAAACAAGGTCTACAGAAATTTAGATAAATAAATTATTTAATTAGAAGAAAAATAAATGTAGAAATAATTGCACTAAATAACATAAAATTGAGATTGACTTAAGTAATACCTAATTTAGTATTTAATTGCACTAATAAACTAAATTTTATTTCAGTAATGATATCATTTTTTAATTTGTTAGGAATGTTTTTATTATTTTTTAAATATATTAATGTTGTTATATAAATTTTAAATTAAAAAAAAAAAAGTAAATAATCGAAGTTGAAATATGTATAAAAATTACCTTTTGATTAAAAAGCAAAACAAAAATAATTAATGATAACATCAAAAAAATCACATCATAACTGAGTGAGAATTTTCACGGTTTTAATTTAGCAATCACATCATAACAATTTTTGGGATAACATTATTCCATTAAACACGTATTTAGATAAAGAAGCATATTTAATTAGGAAAAAAATTAGAAATAATTATAACCAAATGTATTGGTAAAGTCGTCTAGTACATTAATATTAGGGTTTTTCACTATAGTTCATTTCATCTATTTTGCCCTTCAATACACATAAAATCTTATGAGCGCTTCCCCTGATCTCGAGGATGGTTTTAAGGTGGAAACCATTCGATTGCAGTTTTGGTAACCTAACCCAATGAAGTCATGTTATCACAAATATCCTCACTAAAATATTTGCACAAATTATAAGCCACCTAGCTCTATCACCATTAGATATCTATATGTTTGGACTGGTGCTTTTCTAGTCTCGAGGGGACGAGAGGTGTCCATAAATGGTGTATTCTACCATCTAATCAATAAATATGTACAAAGTCCAAGACAATCAACACACAAAAAGCTCCCTCTTGGATTGTATGTAAGCATCAAGAGTGAGTGTAAGTTTCAAATGATATTTCAAATGGTTGGGATCAAATCCTAGAGATAGTTGCAAAAATGAATTAATGGAAATCAATGGAGTAAATATGCATTTTAGGTGAAATAAATTCAAAATAAGTGCAGTGCAAGCTACGAAAACACTGCAACTACTTAATCTATAATAACCAAAACATTCAAAGGGGCGGCAAGAGCAGGGGGGCTGCTTTTTGGCCCCGAAGGAATTAGTGAACTAGGCTCTGATTGGGGGTTACGTACAACAACGAACAATCAAGCAAAAGCATTGGCTCTTTGGAAGGGTCTCCGCATAGCCAAGAAAAAAGGAGATCACGGGATAAGAATCGTAGGAAACTCTTATATGATCATTCATCACCTAAAAAGAAATTCCCAACCAAAGGAAATTATGTTGGGTCGTACCTTTACAAGGATCTCTCCATTGGTGAAAGAATTCGAAGAATTCCACTGCTTCCATGTCCTTCGTCAATTAAACAAACTGGCAAACAAGCATAGCAAGTACTTTACGCCCTGGTGTTTTACACCTGGGAAGGAATGAATGTTTTACACATATACCTTAATGCTATCATCAAATAGTTGGTGCTCCCAACGTCTTTCTAGCACTTCTCTCATCTGCACTTGCGATAAAATGATTGACACCCCTCTCGACATGTCCCTTGCTAGTTTACTTATCATCCATCTTGGCACTATGCTTGACATGTTATCCAACATGGACCTTCCAAAGAAGCTCTCAATTGTGGGCGTCACCCTTTCCTTCCCCAATGGCCTTCCTTGGTGATGCATGAAGATCCATGGCATCGTACCACCACCTCGCCTCATCGTATCCTCGGCCATTATCCTCCACCTTCCTTCCCACATCAATGCCGAAGTCGTTTTGCATCCCTCTTCTGTGTGCGATTTTAACCTCCTTTCTAGCTTGCTCTTTCTATTCCGCATTCATCCTACTCTTCGGTCTTGTGCTCTCAATGATGTTTCCTCTACACTCTCTTCTTCTCTAGTGTTGGCCTTACTCCTCAAGGCCCTCATTGAGTCAAGTACTCATTTTCTTTATCGTCTTCTGGGGCATAGGGCTCAACCCTAGTCCTGCCATGGTTCCTTCATTTAACCCTCTTAAACTGGTTGTGCAACAATGCAAACAACGATGCGACGAGTCCCAAGAAGCGATCAACAGCTTGGTTTCAACTCTTAAAGCATGGAAAGGGCTTTTGGTTCGGATGGTTGAGGACATGGAGCACGACTCAGATTGCACTCAAGGAACAGATGGGGTATCAAAAAACTCGGGTGGCCATGTTGGAGTGTGAAATTCAAAGAACGGGACGAAGAAATCAAAAAGTTGCAAAGGCAAATTCATCAAATGGAAGAGCAATGTGCACCCCAACTCACCACCTGCAAAAATCGTTGTGCAGAAGTCATCAGTAGGCTCATTGCCAATGGTTATTGTGAAGGAGGAGTGCACTATGGAGCAACCATACCGTCAGTCGAAGCAGTAAATCATCCTGAATCATCTAGAGCATGGTGGATTTTATAATTTCCTTTGATTTTCTGATATGTATTTCAAAACCGTTTATTTAACAAGTAGTTTTATAAGACTTTATACTAGTTGTCATCGTTGCAAAATACCTACAACTTTGATAAGTAGATGTTTAAGAAAGAATATTGTCTCTTTTTTATCTTCAGGCCTGGTTCATGGCATGTTCTTTTGCTGTGTTGTTTGTATCAAGAACTGTACAGTTAGGCCGCAATGCTTTTTCTTTTAATACAAATAGCAATCATTCTTGTAAAAAAAACATTCAAAGAGCTGAACAAAGCATAATTATACATATCACATATTATCAAACGGATTGATTGCATCATAGTAAGTAGTAGGTGACAGATTGCTCGCAATGGAGGTTATGGTCTAAGGTCTTGGGGTGAAAGTGTGAGAAATTATCCACTGCTACAAATTTTTTAGAGAAAATAATATCCAACCCTTCACCTCCTTCTCAAATATGTATATATAGAACCTCAATTCATTATAGTTGCTTTGGAAAGAGGAAAGAAAGCTTTTAAACAAAATCTCAACATGCACACTAGGCATGATCTCATTTTTGCTTTTGGAATGGTTTTCCCTTGCTATTCGACTTTTCTATTGTTTTAAGATTTTTTTTGCTTCCCTTTTAATAACAGCTTTATACTCTACACCTTTTTTTGCTTGCAAGGATAATATTGGGAAGTCAAAACCAAGCTTCTAGGTTTTTAACAAACCATGAAAAATGCCAAACATACTCCAAAGGTCAAACTAGGTTTTTGAGTGGTCAAATTTAGCATATGGAGTCGAGTCTTGGAAAATCAAGCTTGGTAGGAATGACCACTAAACCTAGCAATTCAAATTAGAATTTTGAAAAACAATTTTCGGGTTAATCTTTTC
This sequence comes from Larix kaempferi, assembly GCA_027924585.1. Lineage (NCBI taxonomy): Eukaryota > Viridiplantae > Streptophyta > Pinopsida > Pinales > Pinaceae > Larix > Larix kaempferi. Next base: position 4,706,719 of record BSBM01000841.1, read on the forward strand.
TAAAAAGGAAAAAAGAGGGACAAATTTATTTTGAAGAAAGTGCATCAATCTAGCTTCTTGCAAAACAACAAAAAAAAACACAATCTCACTAGACTTGATTTTTTACAAGAAGCATGAATGTATGAGTATCAATGTAATGCAGGCCCCCTAATATCAAGTTCCTCGTTAAAAAACAACTGCTAAAAATAGCTATGTCGAACACTGCAGGGTCTGGAAAAAACCTATGATCAATGTGTATAAGATCAATGTACGATATAACCAACTTGATAGAATGTTGCTAGACATTAACCCTCCAATAGTGCGAACACAACTAGGGTTAGAAAGACATCAAATGAGGTCCACAATATTCACATAGGCATCCACTTATTTTTTCTATAATGAAATAAGTGTAAAAATCCTGAGCTGTAATTTTAGTTTCACTGCTAAGGGAGAGCACCATGGAGAGTATAGTATGTTTACATCAAATTTGTTTGATATTTAAAAATTATATAAAAAATTAACCATGGTTCTCTCATTGGGATTTGAAATTGTAGCCAACCTATCTCAAATGCAAATAACCTTCTACCTGACCGACACTGTTGACACACACTAAGGAAGAGCACCATGGAGGGTATAGTATGTTTACATCAAATTTGTTTGAAATTTAAAAATTATAGCCAACTTATCTAAAACGCAAATAACCTCCTACCTGGCCGACACTCGTAACGATTTTAGATATTTATTGGAAGTCATGAGAATTCATTTAATTTGTGAGTCTTTAGAAAAATACTGCGTTTTTTTATTGGGTAAAATCACTAATGTTGGGGTCGGGCAAATAGCAGTGAAATTTCAAGCTAGCCAATGACCTTACCTTATTGTATGTGCTGGGCTCCTGACTAATTAACTGCTTTTGACTATTGGTGACTTGAGCCTTTTTAGAATATGACTCCCATTTTCATAATCCTCCAATTGTGGCATCTTGTTGAGAGTATAAGATAATTTTATTAATGTCCAACAAATTACCACTAAAGTAGGCCAATGGGAAGCCAATTACAATGACGCCAATACAAAGCGAGAGCACAAAGACAGCTCCTACGAGATGCAAAAATTAAAATGTTGATCTAAGCTAAAGCCTGAGAACCAAACTCTAGAAGTGGAAAGTATATGTGCGAATTGGACTTCAAGCCAGAGGGTGACATAATCTTGATGATGTGAATACTTTTTGAACTTTGATTTCATATGAGTAATCCAGGGAGTTTGTGTGGGGCTAAAACTACCAAGGGGAGTATGCCATGCCCCTCGACAGATGCAGAGCTTGTCTCTGGAGATTAGCATGGACGAACAAAACTGGGAAAATTTTACAATAACGATAATACAGAGAGAGAGAGGAGACTTAAGAAAATGGCATTAAAAAAATATATTAGAGTCCAAAAACACTAGATAAAGGAACAAGTAATACAATGTTATTGTCTGTCCAGCACAGCTTCAATAGCATATCAACAAAGACATGTAACAATAACACTCTAAACATTTAAAATGGCTTGGCAAATGGACATTTCTATTAAAAGACAACACATGTAGAACAAGTAAAAATTGCGACATTGGAAATCAAACAGATGACTTGCAACCAGGATTGTTGCCTCAAATATTTGTTCACAACGGAGAAGAATGATTGAGGCAAAACCAAACATATCCTTGCGAGGCTGTTAAGTTAATTGACAAGAATATCTGAAAACTAATGACTTGCAATTATGGTCACACAATAATGACAACCGCTCTTGCAATATATTTTCTACTGCAAAAAATACTTACCAGGGTAACTTATACCAAACCAGATGAAGGACAAGGAGGACAAGAGCTTGAGAGAAATCATAACCTATCATTTTGAGATCGATCTAGATATGAAAAGATTCAGAATTTCACAAAAAACAGTTATCAAGCCTGCATAACTTATAATAGAGAGATTGAACGAAAATGAAATGCATAAAATCTTGGACAAACCTACTTACATAACATAGGGAAGCTTCAATAAAATACAATTTGTATTAGAACATCTCCTATAGTGTTTGAGTGAAAATATCAGATGCTGTACAAGGCCATTGGTCAGTTCTACATAAACCATGTTGATGTGCCACAATTGATGCACTGACTTCTTTCGTTTCAGATATATATATATATATACAGACAAGATTGCCAAGACGAACAGGCCAAATTAATTATCTCCTTGTTGGTACACTATCAAGACCTTTAATCAGCCTGCAGGTGGAGTGTCACAGTTAGCATTGTGTAGATAAGTAATATGGAGTAGGCTTGAAGCTGTCTAGCCTGCATAAAGGAAGCAAACAGTAGTCAAGACTCAATACTATAGAATTTGCTAGAATCTATCAGATTTGGTAATCATCATTCGAGTAGAGCCATAAGTACTGTAAATATATCCACAATCTAGATAAATTTTGATTGTTGCATTCACCGCATTTTAACAATGTTGATAGTATTTCTATGCACTAGTAAAACGTATTAACCATTATATTCAAAGCTAAGGCATCTGATTGCCTAGTTATTTCCTATGCATTCAAGTTAAGAGACCACATTTTACTCACCTTGGAATGATCTACTTCCAAACATAAGCAATTTAGCACAACCTATTTCAAAATGCCACCAAACAAGTGCAGAACTATAGTTGTATGGACTTCTGGGACCAACAAAATCACAAAATCACCTTCCTCTGATATACAAGATTTGTTAGCCAATATATTCAAAGCTATGACATCTGATTGCCTGGTTATTTCCTATGCACTCTACTTAAGAGAGATCACCTTTTACTCACCTCAGAATGATGATAATCCATTGGATTATTATCTCAGTCAAACCATTTCTATCTATCTGTTTCTAAACAATAGCAATTAAGCATGACATACGTCAAAATGCCTCAAACATTTAAGTGCAGAACTAGAGTTGTATGGACTTTTGGAACCAGCAAATCACAAAATCACCTTCGTCCAATGTACAAGATTTGAAAATTGATTGGGGGCACCTCTTGGTCCCAATCAAAGAATAGAATTAGAAGAGTACATTATAACACCAAGTGGCATCTCTCTAAAGGAGATCACAAGATCAAAGACCAGTTGATTATGAATGACAGTACCATTATCCTTGTGCATGTTACAATGATTCAATTTAGTTCTATTAGGAGTTCATCACAATGACACCCCTCCCCTAAGAGCATAGGAAAAATAAAGATCAAAGTAACCCCCAAATTTTAAGACAATATATCACACACAAAGTTGAAAGACTTCAGTATTTACCAAACTTAACGAGTAAAAAATTCTCCTAGTCCTAGACGAATGTGCTCATCACCTCCCTGCTTCTAGGAGAACATTATCCCCACTCTCTGGTTTCTTCTGTCAAAGGAGAAATTGTTGCTCAAAGGCAGAATGTAACATTCACTTGGTTTGCAAAGGAAAACGTCCCCTTTTACTAACTAGGTATGTTAGAGTTTGCTACTGTCAGGTAGTTCATGTCCCACTGTCAAGTAGAGTATCCTCTGGTAATGGAAGTTGAAAATCTGGAGTTGTATCCTATGGGTATATAGTCTGCATCTCCTCATCCAAGTGAAGTGCCTTGTTGATTTTGAGATTTGCTGTCATTAACTACATCATCTAGACCTCTGCATCTCCTCATCTAACTGAAGTACCTTGTTGATTTTGAGATTGTTGACATTAACTACACATCATGTATACCAAAATGAACCTACAGATTCACACATAAAGCATTCTGTCCATTATTTGAGTTGGTCATGTTCATAGTTTTAAAAATCAGAATTGGTCGAGGGTCAACTTGGAATCGGAATCGGAATTGGTAATGAATCAGTCATGAATCGGCCGATTTGAATTTAATGACTTGGTTTACTCAAAAAATATTCGAAGGAGGGCAACAATTACCAAATGGTTTCCTCCCATAAACTCAACAATTGATAGAAAATATAGATTCCTTAGAAGCTATCACTACAGCAGCAATATGACAATAAAGAGATAACAATGACTTTTTCAGACTGTCACTTTGTCACGATCTCAACAATGAGTGAGCCCTATCTCTTAGTAATCAACAATTTGGTGTCTTTTAAATTATTGAATAGGATGCTAGTCAAAATATTGATGCAGAGCATTTGATATTTGAGCATTGTTGCCATTGTAATAGATTAAAGAGAGAATCCATATGCTGTCACTTAACCATAAGAGATGCCAAAGGGTGGGTGCATGAATGATTCTTAACCCACACGATGAGACAACACTCAGCTACAAAGGAAATCTACCACCCAATGAGGAAATTCATCCAGCCAATGAGGAAAATGCCCTAGACAATGAGGAAAACGCCCAGATAGTGAAGAAAATGTCCTAGGTAATGACGAGAAAACTTAAAAAAACGAAAAATCCTGTGCAAAAACTCAGCCAATTTTTTACATAGATCAGCCGATATGACCAGTTCGGTACTGATCCAACTGATTCCGTGTCCAAACCGGTCGGTTCAGTACGGACCCAGTCGACCGAACCGATCTATAGACCAATTCGGATCGGTTTTCCATCAAATTGGTGAATCGGCCGATTCCGAAACCGATTTCACCGATTTTTAAAGCTATGGTCAGTTGTCAATGTTTCAACTTTCAACCAGTGTTGCAAAATGTTCTGCTTTATCAGAAACATCGCAGTTTTTTATGACAAGTACTCCAAAATGAAAAAATGGCCTTAAAAATCGCAATGTTTTGTATTTGCCAGTTGTTGCCATTTTTTTAGAAATTATTATATTTTGTATTTTTTTAAGTTTGCCAATTTTTCCCTGATTTTTCCAATGCCCAAAGTTGATGAACCCCAATGAATTTTGTCGATGCCAATGTAAACAGTTTGTATATCTAGATGCAACCAGACTTGTCTCAACCTAGAAGATGTTGGACCCTGTCCTTATCTTGTAGAACCTTATATTTGGCTTGTGTTTAGAAGGATATATCTTTTCCATTTATGTGCATTTTTTACAAGTACTATACACACGCAATCACTTTCCCTTCCTCCTTTTGCTTATGTGCAATGGCCAAGTTGATATGGTGCAAGTGGTCTAAAGACATGAGTCTAAATAATCCACAAGAATCAGAATATATATATATATATATGATGGTACAATTTGTGAAGTTTTACCCAGATCTTGAGAAAGAAATTGTCTGAACATTATATGTTTTGGGCCGATTATCAATGATGGTACAATTTGTAAGGTTTTAACCCAGATATCGAGAAATGTTGGTAACCAAATTTACAAATAGAATATTTTATAAAGTATATTCAATATAATGAGAGTAACCCAATTATATAATGTAACATGGGAAGGGTTTTGACCTAAGTCACATGACACAAGGACATAGGACACGAAAGACATGTAGATACAAGTATCCAACACGGGACATGTTGACCCTAAAAACAAAGCACAAGGGACAACTTATATATATATATATCAAAAATACAAAAATGAAGAGGACGTTAAGTTGGTGATGGCTAAAGACTGGATGAGGGGGCCTTTGGATCATTGTCTGAAGAATTGGGTGCCTAGTTTCGGTCCATGTAGAGACGCAAATTATGTCCAAAATTTTTGGGGTGTTGATTCTTGGTCCTCCACAGGAATTTTCTGGAATAGTGAGTAATACCTGTTGGTAGTTTCATATCTTTTAAAGATGGTTGGTCAGAGAAGTCTGACAAGATAAATGCCTATATCTTGGTGGAACTCAATCTAAGAGAGGATATTTTGGAAGAGTTGGAAATCGAGAGGGATTCCTAGTACACACAAAAGCTTGATTATTGGAAATTACCCTTTAGATGCAGCATTTGTCATGAGCTTGGACACTTGTACACTTGGGGGACAACCTCCGCGAAAGCAAAAACAAATTTGGGTCAAGAAAACTCAAGATAAGGGGAACTTGGTGATTACATATGCTTCAGAGGAAGATGGTTGTGCAAATAGGATTAAGTCCAAAGGACCCATCTCAGATGGTGGGTGCCTGGAGTTATCACCTTAACAACTCCCTTAAAAGATTGGAACATTAGTGACAACATCGACCTCACCAACTCGTGGTATGGACACTTCAAAGTTTCAAACCCACCCTTGTGTTTTCTTAAGTAAAGGGTGGTCTCCTAATCTACTTAGGTAGTGAGGATCCATCAAAACTTAAAGAAAATACTTTGGTAGGTATCCCTTTGTCCATAACTAACCTTATGGGAAGGGTTAGGGTTGAAGATAAACAAAAAGGGGAAATTCCCACCCAAATTTCGACGATAGGCTTGTGATGGGTAATACTTCAATTTATTCTTCTTACCACCCTATCAAGACTAGGCCTAAAATCTACAATTTAGGTCTAGACATGGTATGCTTGAAGATTCGAAAGGACTTATCATCTCTACCTTTAATAGAATGTAAGAGGTTACAACAATATTCTATAAAAATATATTATCATCTAAGATCCAAGAAAGAACGAGGGGAACCTGTGGGTTTGAAAGGGGGATTAGGATTGGATAAAGAAATACCTTCCATCACTGGTAAAGTCCCATATGACTTTGGCTAAGTCTCAGGCGAAGAAAGAAATTAGAGAATGAACGCATATTAACATAGATAGGGCATGTTACCAATTAACATGTACATTTGACTTGATGATCATTAACTATGTCATCTTGCATCACATCCAGCAATTCCACAGATGAGATCTATGGTTTTCCCTGTTAAAGTTTGCACTTTAATTCAATTTAACTAGGATCTTTAACTAAAAGAATAACAAGCACAGCAAAACACAATAGACACAATAATTTTCCTCGGGGAAACCATAAAGGAGAAAACCCCGCAACTTCCTCAAAGATAGATTCGCCACTAATACAATATCACAAAATGGAAAACCCAAAAATAAGAATTCTTTTGCATCTCTCTCTCTTTCTCCTCCATCGAACTTGTCTTCTCTCTCTTGCCCGCATCTACCAACATGGGAGCACATCCAGGAGCACCCCAGGTGCATTACGTCCCAAGGACCACCTACATCTTCCACCATGCAAGAACCAGCCTAGGCGCACACAAAGTGTCTTTGTGACCGGTGGACCTCTCAACGTCTCCAGCATGGGAGTATAGCCAGGAGCACGCCAGGTGCATTACGTCCCAAGGACCACCTACGTCTTCCACCATGCGAGAACCAGCTCTAGTGCATCTGCGTCTTCCAGTCTCATCACTCCTTTCAAGGAACCTCAATCTGGATAACACCAAGCCTCTCTCTACAGTACTCAAACTTCACTCTGGCTAACGGCTTGGTCAACACATCGGCTATCTGCTCGTCTGTCGCCACATACTGGAGCTTCATTGCTCCTCTCTGCACCATATCCCAGATATAGTGGTACTTGATCTCAATATGCTTCGACTTGTCAGACAACTTCACGCAACTCTGGTTGTCACAGAAGATACAAGTGGCCTCTAGCTCGAGATCAAACAAATTTGACAGTAGCTTCCGAAGCCATACTAACTCACAACTAGCCAAACAGGATGCAACATACTCTGCTTCGGCTGTAATCAGCGCTACGCATGACTGCTTCCTGCTAAACCAGGAGATCATACCAGATCCCATACTGAAGCAGCATCCCGAAGTGCTCTTCCTATCTATGGCACTGCCTGCCCAATCCAAATCAACATAACCATGCAAGTTAATCCTCTGATTCACCTCATACTTGAGCCCATAGTCAACTGTACCCTTCAGGTACCTCAATATATGCTTTGCAGCAATCAAGTGAACATGTCTCGAATCAGTCAGGAATTGGCTCAGGGTGTTCACAGCAAAGCATATGTCTGGCCTTGTGTTTGTTAGGTACATGAACGAACCAATCATCTGCCGATACATCGTGGTATCAACTGTCTCTAATGAAGCATCACGCAGTAGCTTCAAGTACGATGCCATTGTTGTGGCCATTGCCTTGCAGTCCATCATTCCGAACCTCTTCAGAATCTCCACTACATACTTTCCTTGACCAAGGAAGATTCCATCCGCACTCTGCCACACCTCCATGCCTAAGAAATAATGCATCATCCCCAAGTCCTTCATCTCGAACTTTGCAGCAAGCCTCCTCTTTGCATCTGCAATGAGATCATCCTCACCTGTCAGAAACATGTCATCTACATATAGCAGAAGTTTCATTGGTCTTCCACCTTCAACCTTGAAGTAAAGGTTGGAATCTGCTTTACTCTTGGTAAAGCTTAAGCTCATCAGGAAGTTGTCCATCCTGTCGTACCACGTCTTGGGTGCCTGTTTCAATCCGTACAAGGCTTGCTTCAACTTGCACACATGAGTCTGTCTGTCGTGTGTCTCAAATCCCAGTGGCTGCTCCACATACACTTCTTGATGTCCATTTGGTGTACCTTCCATTTCATTACTGCGGCCAATGCAAGTATAGATCTGATGGAAGTGTATCTTGCTACAGGTGCAAATGTCTCCTCGTAGTCTATGCCTTCCTTCTGGGAGAAGCCACATACCACAAATCTTGCCTTGTGTTTCTCAATGCTACCATCTGTAGTAGGCTTGATCTTGTACATCCACTTCGAAGTCACAACAAACTTCCCTTCTGGTCTCGGAACTCTCCCAAACATCATTCTTCATAATCGACTGGTACTCCTCGATCATGGCATCCTTCCATTCTTTCTTCTCTGCTGCTTCTTCGTAGTTAGAAGTTTCTTTATCAATGATGTCACATAGTAGGGCCACATAGCTGGAGTATGGTCTTGGTCTCTTGCTTTCTCTATGCATCCCATCTGGAGCGCCATACTTCTCTACATCTTGTATTACTTCTCGTGCCCATGTTGGTCTTCTCTTGTGGGAGTTCTTCTCACAAGGTGGATCTACAAGTTCTTGTGGTTCTGCCATGTCGCGGTCTTCATGATCTTCTTGAATTGTCATATAGCTAAATTATCATCACAAATTTCTCGCGATCTTTCCTACAAGTCAATTTAGTTGCGTGATTAGAAACATTTAATAATTTTCAAAACAAATTCTTATACATAGTTCACACAGTCATGCAACTATCTTAGCCAATGCTTCAACACAACATTCATCCATATACTGTATTCATACGTTAACTTTCTAGATGCCTTTTGTTACCGGGCAGATTAGCAAGGCTAATTTCCAGTAAGCAAAAGCAAGATCAGTGACCCAATGTCACCTCGGTCACCGTTCTAACTTCTTCGGAAGTCGAAACCTCAAAGGAGAAGTATCCTTATGGAACCCTGTAAAGACACTAGAACAACCAACCAACTATATTCTATGCAATCTTATGGTAAGACAAGTGCCTAAATGGAATCAATAATATTATGATCAATGCAAAGCGAGTGCAAACAACATGATCAAAATTAATAATCCACTTCGATCATTCAATGAAACGTGTACACATGTAATGTAATAATCAATATTGGATAAAAAGACTATATTGCCAATGAACTACAACCAATAACCAAATATGTGTTAAGTGATAGTGGTCATTGATATTCACTCATACGATAATTACGACTATTAACATTAGGAAATGACAAGATCAATGTCTAATGTAAGAAGCCTAGATTTACATTTAGCAATTCACTATACCAATCAGATATGCAATTATGGGTTTAAGTTTACATAGTGCAGCAGGTGAATGAAAACCAGACTTGTTATCCTCCAGATCTGTGTATAAAAGATAATAACTTGATCATGAATAACTTGTAAAGTTAGCAGTGCTAAATGCTTGATCAATGTAAAGGAGACCTTTTTCAGATATACCGTAGGTTCACACTCAGAATTACACGGAAACTAACTTCAGAAGTATGCAAAATCAGACTTTCGAGCGTCAATAAAAAAATGTTTCATTTGTGATGACAATACCATATAAAATGGATATCAGCTTTCACTTTACATAAGTTGGATTATCAATTACTAACTTAATTAATGTTTTTCTGACCTCTGTGAAGGTATTGCAGGTAAGGGCATTAAGAAGAAAGGAAAAACACATGGGTCTGCAATTTATTTGCAAACCTGTGTGCAAATGAAGAGGAGGCTCGAGGTGGAAGGGAGATGGGGTTGTGATAAAGGAGAAGGGAGCAGAGCAGAAGGATAGAAAACGGGTGGAAAAGAGTGGTTGGAAGGATGCCGAGGATGATGGAGTGGAGCTAGGGGGCTACGAAGGAGTGGGAATGGAGTGAAAGTTACGTGGAGGATAGATTGATGGAGGAGTAGGGGAGGTAGAAAGGAAACTAGGGCTAAGGAGACGCAAGGAAAAAGGAGGTGGAGGATAGGAAGGGAGTTGGAAAATGGAAGGAGGGATACAAAAGGGAAGGGCTCAGATGGAAGTAGAAGGGAGCAGGTTGGTCCAAGTGGAGGAGAAGGGATGTAAAAAGGGACAACGAGGGATAGGAGAAGGAGAAAAGAGGACTGCGAAGGGAAGGTTGGGAGGCCAAGGGTTGAAAGGGAACTCGGATAAACCAAGTGAGGAGATTGAATTTATATGATCTCACTCACTTTTACATAAAATAAGGTCAATTTAATATTAAAAATATCAACTTAAAATTAAAGCAAAAATAATATAAAATAATGATAAGAGTGTGTGAATTTGGGACTTTTTCCCCAGTATTCACCCCTGCATGTCAAAAAGACTGAAAAAAGGCCACATCGGGTTGAACTAAAGGTTGAGATGTGGAGGGGGGGTCGTCATACCCCTACTAACCCCAGAAATAGTGAAAATCCCTCGACGCCCCCCCCCCTTAAAGCAAGCATTCTGCAGCCAAAGAAAGGATGACGACATCCTCTGTGGAGGCCAGAGAGAGCTAGAGCTAGACCTCTGGAGCATCAGGAGGGTGCAGAAGAAGACCTGGGGTCGTGACATGGGCCCCAGTGCTGAAGAAAGGCATGCCACCGGTGTGAAAGTAATGGGGGGAGTCATGTGGTCCAAAGACCCATCCCTGGGGGGCCTAGTCACCAACCTCAGGGATTCAAGCCCTTTTATGAGGCAGTCAACAGTGCCATTAAGCCATAGTACCCCTAGGAGGGGGCCAGAGGATCTGGCCATGACCCTACCTATAAAAAGTGGTTGTATCACACCCGCCAAGTCAAAAAAAATGTTGGCCTCTCCCTGGGGTACCTCTGCAGGTACGCTGGTGTTGGTACCATCGTAATACCTTCCATCTCTACCAAAACATTATTAAGAGCGTGCACTACTCCCAACATGTCAACAAATAGGTTTCATTCTAGATAAGTAGCAATGGAATGTTGTACAATACCATAGGCCACTTACCCATTATTTGTATATTGGTAGTATTACATTCATTAATGCAACTTTTCTAACATGCATAACACACATCCTAAATCTAGGAACATAAGTATGTACACGACTAAACAATATCATTTAAGTAATTAGACATACAAGAAATGACAATTCAATTACTTATCTTTGTTTGGTTGTTGGGTGGACTCCCTCTTGATCTTTGCTTCCTTGCAGGAACTCTGGGAGTCTCTAACAATGTGCTCTACTTCATCATCTGATTTTGAGGACCTATGCCTTTCTTGCTTATGATCGGAAATGTTGAGCAAGTATTGTAGATCATTTGTTCTTTGTACTGGAGTAGACTCTGTGTGTCCCTTCTTCTTTATTCATCACTTGAAGAATCATCCCTTTCTTCTCTGGTTCTTTTCCTTGTTGGTTCATCATCTTCATCAATGTGAGCATGATGTCTCTTCTTATTGGTCTTCTTGGAGGATCCTTGATTCCTGATCAGTTTCTTGAGTAATGTCCCTTCTCATCACATGTGTAACATCTAATACTGGAGAGATCCCTTCTGGATTCATGATGCCTATTGGGCCTTCTGGATCTTTTGTGATGATGGTCCTCCCTCTTGTTATGATTCTTCTTAGTATGAGCAGTTAGGGCTTGGTCATCATCAGCTCCCATCTTCTCTTCTTGTGCCACTAGTCGAGCTTCTTCTTGGGTACATTCTTCCCATAGTCTATTGAAGGTGATCAACTTCTTCCTGGCACATATTCCTTGAATGAATGAGACCCATGATCTTGGGAGACCATTCAAGGTGGTCATAACAATCTCTCCTTCTACTTTTTCTTCAACTGCTTCAAGTTGTTCCTTGATCTGAGAGACCCTTGTGAAGTAGGATTGCATGGTCTTTGAGTTTAGGATCTTCACATTCTTGAGATGGTTCCTTAATGTCACCTTCCGACTGATGTTCTTTCCTTCGAATAACTTCGTCAAAGCATAGAACATCTCCTTGGGTGTCTTCAAAGATGACACATGGGGAATGAGATGATCTTTAATGGAGTCTACAATAATTCTCTTGCCCTTGACCAAGTTCTTCTTGTGGATAGCTTTTGCTTCATCTCCCTCTGGTGCTAGAAAGTCCTCATTAACATATTTGTCCAGATCATTTTCAAGGACAAGAGCAATCCTAAACTTCCATGCTCGGAAGTTGTCAACTCCCTCAAGCTTATCCTCAAGCTTGGTGTGGTGAGACATTTTGAAATGAGAACCTCAAATGGAAATAGTAGGGATTTAGGTCTTACCAATTTGAGATGCTCAATCTGGTTCTGGAGCTGGTTGGCCAAGGGTTTGTCAGAGAAACCCTAATTTTTTAAATTTGGAATTTTGAACTTCTGATAGGATAGAAAGAAGCACCTCCTCAAGGTGAGTTGAGAAATGTACTCATTTTCCCAAATCCGTGGACAGAATTGCAAAATAACTGATGCCCTAGTTTTTCCCTTGCAATAGTGACGACAAAAAATGTAAATTCTCGGTTTTGAATTCTGCTTTCACAGGAAGATGCGCCCTCCTAGGGCGAGTTGAATTGGCCTCCTTTTCAAGCTGATCTGTGGAGGAAAGTGCCCAGAACAGGAAGCCCTAGTTTCTCCCGACCCAGTGACTGGGTCAAAAATGAAACTTATCCGAACTGAGTTCTGCTTCCTCCAAAAGATGCGCCCTTTTAGGGCGAGTTAGCCTAGCCCTCTTTTTCTGATGATCTGTGGAGAAAAGCCCTAGTTTCCTGCTGCTGCACAATGCCTTCTTTTCAGGTTAGCTCTGATACCATGTTAGAGTTTGCACTTTAATTCAATTTAATTAGGATCTTTAACTAAAAGAATAACAAGCACAACAAAACACAATAGACACAAAAAATTTCCTCGTTCTCTCTCTCTGCAGCTCTCTCTCTTTCTCCTCCAATGAACTTGTCTTCTCTCTCTTGCTTATGCGAACTTGAGGGAGTGGGTCTTGTGAGCAAAGCTCTCTATTTATACTTTATGTTTGGGTGACCTTTTTCCTAATTAGGTCGGCTTGACTAACTTGACTGGGCCGAACTGTCCTAGGGAGACTCAATAATACCTTTTACATTTATTCTTTGGGGTGCTATTGCCCCGACTTACAATGGAGATTTTACCTCAATGACCTTGCATGACCAAACATAATAATGACATCCCCGAACGGAGGAAAAACATCTCCATCGAAGGTACAAGTAAAATACAATAATAATATGAATATAAAATGCAAACAAATATCTTCCGAAGTTACATTTACAACAACATGCCCATGGACATTTGCTAGAGACACTCCCAACCTGCTCAAATCACATTCTTATATGCTAGAGATCGATGGGGGCATTCATTTGACACCAGTGTTATGACATATGCTACCGAGTTGGCTCATGGTGAATGTTTTCTTATGTGTAGACATGACCATAGGGGGTCAATGGTGTTAACCTATAATGACTCATGTATCCTAGATTATTGTTCCATAGCTAAGAATGCATAGTGATGTGGTTATAATTCTTAATTATATTAGTGTATGACCTTGTGAGTCAGGTGTATCCCTATGGATTTAAGAGCGTACATGACACTCATTTCATGTCATGAAAAACATTTTACTTAGCCATTTTTCATACCATGTCATTTCACCCATTCCCATCATGTCCCCTTTTTGCAATTGACTTTCATATGTTATTTTCCAAGGTCTCTATGTTATTCCCACGTATGAATACCTAAGACAAACTTAAAAGAGACGAAGTACTATAAGGGTAGTATAGCTAAATGATGAATGTTGTATATGTGAGCAATGCCCCCTTGCAAAAAGTCGGGATTTCTATGTCCCTAGTTATCAAAGCCAAATCTAAAGCAAAGGGACTAAATAATAAATAATAAAAAAGGGATAACTCATGAAAAAGCTCTCCCTTATAAGGCACACATGTGGAAGAAAAAACATTAACCCCTAGCTCTTGAAAACTACGGGGTAGACCAAGCATTCAGTCACATTTCTATGATGGTTAATTCACAAATACCTTTCCCTAGCATCATATTCATTTTATCACCCTCAGATTACTTAGACACATAGGAAATACACTTGATCTTAGGGGTGTAACATGAAATCTGGATTAATTATGGTCACACCATGGTAATTCTAAGGTTAAAGGGATAATTAATCAAAAGTGAGTGACTTAATGAGAAAAGTGCACTTGATAACATTTTATGTTGATGTTTTACATATTTGAAAGTATTTGTCTTAAGTCGTACATTATATCATCTAATACTTGGTTGATTCTCTACAGTTGACTTGATGGTCGCCTCCTAAATAATGCACCCTTCTTCTTCATGCACACATGGAAGGCTTGAGGCACGTGTTTTTCATCTTGATTGGCACGTGTGAGAGGGACAACTCTTTTTCACGGTATATAGACAGCTTGGATGAGCTGGCATGAGTTGTGACCGCTTGCTAGAGAGTTCATTGCACAGTTGGACTATTCTTCTTCACTCTTGATGGCATATTCCACAGTTTGTTGCATTTTCTAGTGGAGCGTTCTAGTGATGTTCTTAACCTTGCAGATTAGTGTGGTAGCAAGATCAACAAGGATAAATAATGCCAAAATTCCAATATTATAGTGCAAAATAGAGAAAATAGGCAATAGAAATACAGCATAAATGGATCTTGTATTATGATATTCAAAAATGGAAGTTGTGTTCATGTGCCTCTTAAGATTGGGTAACCTTTCACTTGAGTGGAGCTCTAATACAATAATTCTTGACAAAACGATTCACAGCCTTATAACTCTTTATATAGGCTTCCATGATCCAAAACCCTAACTACTTGACATGGTCAAATAATTAATAAATACCCAACTTTCTAGTGAACCTTAATTAATAGAGAGACCCATTTTACATTGATCGTTGACTACTAACTATTCAACCTTATTCCAAAGAGATGGTTGTATATATTACTTGACTAACTCCTAGGACCTAAAGTAAGGGGGTTATGGTAGACCCCAGCATGCCCTCCCTCTTCAAAAGCAACATTGTCCTCAACGTTGAAGATGAAAAGATTGTTGTAAAATATATGATGGTTCCAGTTGGCGTCTTCGAGCATCATATCTTTCCATTGGATCAAAACTTCTTTGATTCTACACTTGTGGAATTGTTGTTCCGTGGAAGCCAAGACTCTTGACGTCTAGAACCAAATGGAGCCTTCATCATCCAATTTTGGTAATCTTGCCTTCACTTTACAATTAGAACCCACCACTTTTTTGAGGTAGGAGACATTAAATACTGAGTGAACATTGGAGTGATCTAGCAGAGCGAGCTTGTAGGCCACTTATCCAATGCATTGGAAGATTTTGTAGGGTCCATAGAACCTCGGAGCGAGCTTCTAGTGGAGATGAGACTTGAGGGATGTTTGTTTATAAGGTTGGAGTCGAAGAAACACATGATCCCTAGCCACTTGGAGCAATGTTGATCTACTTCTTGTTACATTTTGTTTTGAACCATAACCAGATTGTCCTTAACGATGCGGAGAATAATTGCTCTGGTGCGAAGTGTTTGGTCCATTTGCATGAACCCACAAAGTGCCTAGCAAATAGGAAATCACGAATAAGGGATTTTGGCCATACAGTGCTTCATATGGTGTCATCTTGGTGGAGCCATGATAAATGGTATTACACCACCAAACAGCTATAGGAAGCCATTAGGCCCAGTGGTGTGGCATGTCCAATGCAAAGCATCACAAGTAGGTCTCCGAGCATTTACTAACCACTTATGTTTGACCATCAATTTGGGGGTGATAGGTTATGTTGAGATTCAACAAGGCACCCTAAAAATTAAACAACTCCTTCCCAAAATTGATTGTGAAGATAAGGTCCCAATCAAATACAATAGAAGCCGGCATTCCATGGAGCTTAAAAATATGATCCTTGAAGACTTGTGCCACTAGTGATGGTGTAAAAGGGTGTGGTAAGACACAAAAGTGAGCAAATTTTGCCAAGCAATTTACTGCCACCATAATAATTGTGTTATTGCCTTCCCTTAGGAAGCCCCACGATCAAATCCATAGAGATGTCCATCCAAATATGGTTGAGAATTGGAAGTGGCTTCAAAGCACCAAATGACATCACTATTTCTCCCTTATGTCATTGGCAAATGTCGCAAGCTGCAACAAAGTTGTGGATATCTTTTTTCATGCCTTCTCAAAAGAATGAGCACTTAATCCGTTCATAAGTTTTATGAAAGCTCAAGTGGCCTATTGTGGGAAATGAATGTAACTCTTCTAAGACACATGGTTTTAAGTCTGAATCTACAATAAGAAAAATGTGCTCCTTATATTGCAAGGTATTTTGGTGCCATGTATACTCGAGCAGAGGATTCGGGTCTTCTTGTAGCCGTGTGATGAGTTGTTAGATAGTGTCCTAGGCCATCCATTCCTGACGTGCTTCCTCTAGCCACCCTGGAACTAGTAAGGTTAATTCAGAGAGAACCCTCCTCAAATTGTCGAGACAAAGCATCTTCCACCACATTGTCACAACCCTTCTTATATATGATCTCATAATCATAGCCCAACATCTTAACGACCCATTTATGTTGCCCTAGTGTGGTCAACTATTGTTCCAACAAATACTTGAGACTATGATTGTCTGTCTTGAGCTAGAATGCCTCCTTATTAAATATGGTCAGCATGTCTCAACGACGTGAAGGATAACCATCATTTCTTTTTCATAGGTGGACTTGCCCAAGTTCCTCTCACATAGTTGCTTACTGGTGAAAGTTAGTGGGTGTATATCTTGCATCAATATCGATCCCAGGCCACAACTAGAGGCATCACATTCTAAGATAAAGGTCTTAGTGAAATCTGACATGGCTAAAACAGGTGTAGTGCACATTGCATCTTTTAGGGCAGAGAAGACCTACTCCACTGCCCCATTCCAAGAAAAAGCATTCTTTTTTAGCAATGATGTAAGAGGAGCTGCAATCTTACCATAATTTTGTACAACTTACAATAGTAGCTCATAAGTTCAAGGAACACCCTCAAGCTTTGAGAGTTGTGTAGCAGGACCAATTCTGCATAGCATCCACTTTCTTGGGGTCCACACGTACACCAACCTAACTCATAATATGGCCCAAATATTAAACCTCAGTTCTCCCAAAATCACATTTGGAGCGTTTCACAAATAATTGGTGATCTTGTAATAATTTCAAGGTACAAGCAACATGCTTGAGGTGGCTTTCCCAAGAGATGTTGTAGCCCAAGAGATCATCGATGAAAACCAGGACGAAATGGCAGAGGAAAGGATGGAAGATCTTATTCATGAGACTCTGAAAAGTCGATGGGGCATTGCATAAGCTGAAGAGCATGACTAAGAACTCATAATGACCCTCATGAGTGTGGAAGGTTGTCTTGGGTATGTCTGCCTCTTTTATCCAGATTTGATGGTAGCCCAATCAAAGGTCGAGCTTGGTGAAGAATTTGGCACCATGCAACTCATCTAAGAGATCATCAATGACAAGAATAGGGAATTTATCTTTGATAGTTAATTTGTTGAGAGCCCAAAAATCAAGACACATGTGCCAAGTACCTTCTTTTTTGAAGGTCCATAACCACCAACAAGGAATAAGAGCTTGTGCATGGATGAATGATGCTAGCCTCCAATAACTCCTAAATGATTTCTTCAATTTCATTCTTTTATGCAAAAGGGCGACAATAGGGGCATTGGGAGGTTGATTGGTTGGGATTAATGGAATACCATGATCAGGTTCCCCACAAGGTAGAGGCAAACCCTTGGGTGCCTCAAAAACCTGTTGATATTGGGAAAGAACCTGTTGCAAGTCGGGGTGAATATCCTGGTTGGGTTTTTCCATGACTTGGATGGCATTAAACTGAACAATAATGCCTAAGTGACTTTTCTTCAATAATTTCTCCATGCAGTGGGAGGAGATAATTTCATGAGAACCTGAAGTGAGCCCTTTGAGGTGATGTGTATTCCTATCATGAGTAACGCTGATAAAGAGAGCCTTAAAATCCATGGTGACCAAGCCCAACGTCAAGGACTATTCGACCCCCAAAACTATATCACAACCACCCATGTCAATAGTGAACATATATGTTTTGAGATGGTAGTCACATGTTTAGAGTTTCACATTTTCACAACGACCACCACATTTCGTCATACCCCCATTTACTATCATAATTTAAAAATTAGATATAGGGCGGAGATAGCAATGGGTTTTGTCAACCACTCATCGATGAATGAAATTATGGGTGTTGCTACTATCAATTAATAAGATAACTTTTTGTGCTTGAGGTAACCAATCAATTTCAATGTTTGAGTTGTGGAAAAACTTGACAAAGCATGGAGTGAAATTTGGGGTTGCCCCTCAGGAACTAGCATATCGGGAAAATCTTCAGGGGTGGCATAGTATCTTCCACTTTTGGTTCAAGCAGAGCCTCCATGGTGTTATCCTCAAGGTAATCATGTGGGGATCATGCAAGAATTCTTTTGAGATAGGTCACAAATAAGGGTTTCTAGGACCCCCTAGACTTTTTACACTACCAAGGGTATTTCACCCTGTTTAATATTATTGTGCTGATAGAATTCTCAAATTCCTTCTATATGCAAAGATGTAGGAATTTTGCTTGGCCACCCACAGAGAATCTAGTTACTGCACTGACTACACTCTGACAAAAAGTAGAATTTTCACTGCGGGTTGCGAAGATAAGGGTTTTCAGGATTTCCAAGGTCCTAAAGAAAAGGGATTGCCAGGTGATATAGCTCTCTGATATACGTGTGGGGTTCAACCAATGTTTTAAAACTCGAAACAAGGAGTCAAATCGGTCGAGGGTCAACTCGAACCAGAACTGGAACTGGAAATGAACCAAAGCGGTTTGATTTCAATAATTCGGACTATTCAAAAGTTTAAAAAAAATACAATTTTAATGAAAAAAAAATAGAGCATCAATTGAGAATCGAGATAGTTGCGAAAAATACAATCGTGGCCTAATTATCATTTGTGGCAATGTGTCTCGATTCGATTTTGCAAGTACTATCGATCGTCATACATTACACAGTCAAAGCCACCATCACAGTCGCCATAAATCTCCACGACATCAGTCCGTCAACTATTACTGGGTTGTCACAGTTCAAAACTTCAAACTGGTGACCGTCTTGATGCAATTCGCCATAAGTTTTCATAGATCATCATTTCTATTTGTATGGGTGACACCAAGGTACACTTTAACTTCAGGCTAACAGCTACATGCATAGCCATAAAATTCTGCGATAACATTCATTGATGACTTTTCCATTCTTAACACCATGCAAGCCACAAAATTCAGCAGTAACCTGTGTCTAACCCCGCGGAGGCAGAGAAGATTGACTCGACCGGTTTTAGATAGGCTCGACTAGTTTGGATCGATTCGGTACCGAACCGACCGATTCAAACATCAAGCCAGTCGGTTCAATACTGAGTCGGTCCCTAGGCCAAGTTTTCTGTCGGTTTGGGGTTGCAAATTGTCTAGTCGATCAACTCGACGGATTTCAATTCCAATCGGACCGATTTTTAAAACTATGGGCTCAACAGTAGTACTCGGCCCAATCTCTCAAGGCACTAACTAAGTAGGCTCAATCGTGCCCTTAGTTGTACTACTCGACTACCTAGGTACACAAGAGTAATCTTCCCAAGTGTTGTGCTTGGTGTCACTATAGCAGCAAAAGGACCAATCAAATTATCTAAAATTGGTTTCGGGTTGCCTAGGGACTTCTGATATACCTGAGGATATGTGGATGTGAGATTCTATGTGCAAGTGGTGTATGATGCAGTACTACTCGAAGGTACCAACAGAGCTTATAATGGTGTCCAACAATTGTACCAACCAAGGGTACAACATGACTAAGTACCTAAGTAGCATGGGTACACGTACCCATACCGAATACCCGTACCCACGTACCGAATACCCCGTACCCACGTACCCTAACGTGCCTGAAACTTGGTCGAAGTACCTGAGCCGTTTGTCATGGATTTAGGGTACCTTGATGTTGGTGGGTGCATATTGTTGAACTCCTATGTCGTGACCTTAACAAAAATTTACCCTTCACTCTAGCAAAATCACTTATTACGCATGGAAAGCTTTTTCTACCTTATTTTAACACTTGGATTAGGAAGTTCCATCAAAACTGTAGGGTGTTGACTAATGTCCTTGGAGGACCAACTTCTAGATTCAAGGTAAATGCAAGGGCTAGAGCCTAGAGGGGCCACAAGGTATGTTATTAATGAATAAGATCCCAATATAGGCAAGGATTTTGATATGTAATTATTTGTTGTAGCATGAAGTTTTTTGGACTCTATAGACCATTTAACCTCTATGTTTATGTATTTTGGGTCAGATATGGATTGCACTTGATGTTCTTTTAGTTGTATGCACCCTTGCTATAAACATGAGAAACTTTGCATATTTGTGTATAATCGTTTGAATTCATATGGATGCACATGAATATACATGTACAACGAAAATGATTCATATATATATATATAGTACCCTTGACGTACCCAAGTCCCCTATTACAAAAAGTGGCGTCCCCGTCCCCGCACCCATCCTCGTACCCAAGTTTCCTGTCAACTTAGCTAAGTACCAATTGTATTCCCTGCATATATTCTTCCCCAACCACGGTTTTATCTATTGAACAACAAATCTCTATGGTTATTTGAAGATGTCAAAACACGTCTCTAGCCTAAAAAAATCTATGAAATATCGAAGGCGTGTTGGCTCAAGAAAGCCACTCTGATACCACTTGTGGTGTTCTTAACCCCGCAAATTAGTGTAGTAACAAGATAAACGAGGCTAAATAATGCCAGAATTCCAATATTATAGTGTAAAACAAAGAGCATAAGCAACAGAAATGGATCGTTTATTATGATATTCAAATATGAAAGTTGTGTTCATGCGCCTCTTAAGGTTGAGTGACCTTTCACTTGAGCAGAGCTCTGATACAATAACTCTTGGCGAAACCATTCATAGCCTTATAGCGCTTTAAATAGGCTTCCAAGATCCAAGACCCTAACTACTTGACATGGTCAAAAAATTAATAAGTACCAACTTCCTAGTGGGGCCTTAATTAATAGAGAGACCTTTTTTACATTGATTGTTGACTAACTACTTGGCATTATTCCAAAGAGATGGTCGTATACATCACTTGATTAACTCCTAAAGTAAGGGGGTTAGGATAGGACCCTAACAATTCTAGGGTTTGTTTACTTTTCTTAAACCCTTGACACTTAACATCCTCATTTATTGGAGCGCTACATCATTTGAGGTGGTTTTATTCATGGTTTGACTTGTCTATGTGGTACATTGCACCTTGGAGGACTCATTCATGCCACATGTGCCATAGTTTGTTGGAGCGTTCCTCACTTTTGTCCACTTTCTTTGGAGGGTGAGTTGTTAGTTATGACTTAGCACATCTATTCATGTATTTGGATGAGGTTATTACATCTTATAGTGGTTTGATTGGTTAAAACCTAGGGTTTTGGCCTAGCATTTACTATTTTTTGACCATATCTTCTAGAGTGCTCCTTGTCAAGTTTTATTTGTATCTTCATGTATTATCTCTCATTGATAGAATGGTTCGCCCCCTTCACAGGGTCAAGGTGGTTGGGGTTTTGGTAGTTTGACTATGTCATGAGTGGAGAGTTAGTCTCTCTTCCTATATAAGAGATACTCCTCTCGTTGTATTTTTTTGCTAGAACTTGGATAATAGAATTCATTTTGGTACTTGTGCTTATTCTCTTATTGTGTGGATATTGGGTAAATCATGAAGAAGTAAGTTGAAGCTATAGGTGTTTAATCTAATATGGATTTCTTCTACAAGTGGTGAGCCTTGCATGAAAAGATTGAGGTAAATCTTTTGCTTTTTCAATCCAAAGTCTTGTTGAATTTATTTACTAGATAGCATTGTACTAGGCTTTTGATATGTGCTACTTGTAGTAGGATTTGGAAGTTTTCCATGCATGTTTATTTTGAGGATTTCAACTCTTGAATCCTCCCTTGGATTAGAAGAAAAACATTATTTGGATATCAAAGACTAGGACAAGGATTTGAGATCTTCTACCCTCTCCTATTCCTTGATTACCAAATCTTCACACGCTTCCTCTATGACCTCATTGCCCTCTCTTTGGGCAACTAGGCACTAGTCAAGAGATTTAACTCCTTTTAGCCACTTAAACAAATTATTTATTCCCTTTTAATGTTTAAAATCTGGAATTTAACTTTATTCTCATACATAAGATTAAGCAAAAGACTTATAGCTAGATCAAACCCTCTTTGAGGGCTGCACTCCATTTCTTTCAGATTTATACTTATTTCAATTTGCATGGTTAAATCTTATTTCATAGTGATCTTTTGCTTGCTGGTCATAAACTAAATAAGTTTGAGATGAATACTACTTAGAGATTTATTTAATTTTAGCTCTAAATCATGAAGAAGTAAGTTGAAGCTATAAGTGTTTAATCTAATATGGATTTCTTCTACAAGTGGTGAGCCTTGCATGAAAAGATTGAGGTAAATCTTTTGCTTTTTCAATCCAAAGTCTTGTTGAATTTATTTACTAGATAGCATTGTACTAGGCTTTGATATGTGCTACTTGTAGTAGGATTTGGAAGTTTTCCATGCATGTTTATTTTGAGGATTTCAACTCTTGAATCCTCCCTTGGATTAGAAGAAAAACATTATTTGGATATCAAAGACTAGGACAAGGATTTGAGCTCTTCTACCCTCTCCTATTCCTTGATCACCAAATCTTCACATGCTTCCTCTATGACCTCATTGCCCTCTCTTTGGGCAACTAGGCACTAGTCAAGAGATTTAACTCCTTCTTTTAGCCACTTAAACAAATTAATTTATTTCCTTTTATTTTTTAAAATCTGGAATTTAACTTTATTCTCATACATAAGATTAAGCAAAAGACTTGGCTAGATCAAACCCTCTTTGAGGGCTGCACTCCATTTCTTTCAGATTTATACTATTTCAATTTGCATGGTTAAATCTTATTTCATAGTAATCTTTTGCTTGCTGGTCATAAACTAAATAAGTTTGAGATGAATACTACTTAGAGATTTATTTAATTATAGTCTAAATTAGTTTACATCATTTATCTTTTGGATGGGCTAAACCCCTAACTGTTTTGGAGTTATTTCCCTTTATTCATCTTCAGCACTGTTGAACAGTTTTATTTAATATATTTTCTTATCTTGGATTGTTTTCACATGGTTTATGACATATATCACTTACACCTAACAGATCTGAAAATTCATCATTTTTGTAAGCATACAAGCACACCTTTCTCATGTGTCAATGGCATACTCAAGTAACTGAATACACTTTAATCTTTTGTACTTCAAACAATGGTTAATTGTCATTTGCTGGCACTAGCGCACTTAACTTTAATCATTTAACTTGCTGGAAATTTTCATGGTTATTAACCACAGATTTTTATTCAAACTCATCATTGGTTAGTTATCAAGCTTTCAAAGTTGTGGCAATACCAGCATAGAATAAGGGTTTGTGGTTCATTGAGTTACATTTTTCTTTAATTATTTTCAGATTCACTTGCAATCCTTTTCATTTCTTTAAATCGGCACCTCTAATGTTTTCACAACTTTTAAATTATTGGTTTGAGAGATTCAACTTCAATTGCTGGTCATTAAACTTAACTAATCACTTGTCACAACAGCAATTCCATTTAGATCTCAGATGTTTTAATGGGATGTATTTCATTGGCTATGTTTAACTCCTCATTTTACATTTATTGATCTAGTCCTTTGCAACAAGTTGTTATCTCTCTCTCTTGGCAAAATCATTTAAAATTTTGGTTGCTTACATTCAATGCCTATATTTCATATGCAAACAATGGTCAATGGTTTATGGATGTTAAATCAATACATGAGTTATGTTTGATCTATGATAGTTCTTCCAACACTTGTTTAGATTTTAACTCGTATATTTTATTTCCCTCGTACTCACAATCCATCCATAATCTAAGTAATTTGCCTCATCTCTTGACACTTGGCTGCTTTTAAGGAGTCCCCCCAGTGATTTCTCCAAATCACTAAAGTGAAGTAATAGTAGGTGACAGTTGCATTACTTCCATAGTTGCACTTGGCTAGAACCTGTTTGAAGCTTTGCATTTTGGG
The DNA here is from genome assembly GCA_027924585.1 of Larix kaempferi. Classification (NCBI taxonomy): domain Eukaryota; kingdom Viridiplantae; phylum Streptophyta; class Pinopsida; order Pinales; family Pinaceae; genus Larix; species Larix kaempferi. The sequence continues at coordinate 4,731,212 of BSBM01000841.1, forward strand.
TGCTAGCTTTTGTGGCAACAGGGCCCTTAGAACAGCAAAGGCCCGGAAACAGGTTTCTATTCCTATTTAAACATTAAAGGGATTGGGGGTGCCCACAAGAAGCTAGCCCTGAAAAGACCTCTTTATGTATATAAACCAGATTTAGTTATGCTTGAAGAAACAATGTGTTGTGGATAGAAAGTTTTTGAATTCGTATTAAAGGACTAGAATTTTTTTACTATAGAATCCTAGATGTTGTAGGGTTATCCGGAGGATTAGTTACTGGATGGAATACAAGTTTGACTAGACAGCATTTCTAGATCAATTGTGAATTCAGGTATTTTGGTGGAGCTCTTAGCTAAGGATTTAAAGAAAGACTAGGACAATCATGCAAATTCAGGTGCTCTGAGTGGGAATAATGTGATTTTGGGGGCGACTTAAATCTAACCCTAATCCATAGGGAAATTTGGGGGTAGGTAGCTAGAAGGGACCCTATGTGAGACTATTTATCTCATTTGTTTGAATCACTTCATGGGGTAGGTAGCTAGAAGGGACCCTATGCGAGACTATTTATCTCTTTTGTTTAAATCACTTCATCTATTTAATGCAGAACCAGTCAAGATTGTTCCTACCTGGAAAAATGCTAGATGGGGCAGAGAAGGGATTTCCAAAAAGCTTGACAGTGTGCTATTGGCAGAGTCATTTTTTAAGGCTAAGATTAAAACTAAATCATGGATCAATTCAAGGAGTGCTTCAAATCATTTTCCAATCTTATTAAAATTGGAATTAGAAGATTGGAAACCTCCAAGTCTTATGAAATTCAATCATGCTTGGTTATTGAGGATGATTTTAGAGACTTAATAGTCAAATCATTTTTTAAGGATAAGATTAAAACTAAATCATGGATCGATTCAAGGAGTGCTTGAAATCATTTTCCAATCTTATTAAAATTGGAATTAGAAGATTGGAAACCTCCAAGTCTTATGAAATTCAATCATGCTTGGTTATTGAGGATGATTTTAGAGACTTAATAGTCAAAAATTGGAATCCTTTTGATAACCAAGTGGGGGATTCTGCCATGAAGCAATTTGCAAATAATGTTAAAAGAATTAAGGAGATTATGAAAGGATGGTCCAAAACCCTAGCTTAATTCACAAAGAGTTAAAGGAAGTGAAAGAAGGGATTAATGCCCCTTTCGATTACAATGATGCTAGAATTTTTCAAAAGATAGAGCCCAGGTCCCGAAGGAGTTAGAAGGCAGAAAGAAGGATCTTGTAGATAAGGAGGAGATACTAATATAGAAGGGGATACTAACACTAATTTTTTCCATATATATGCTAATCATAGGGGGCATGTTAACACAATTTGGGAAATCCTTCATCCTAATGGATCAAGGTTAGCACTTTCAAAGATATAGTAGAGGCATGACGTTTGCATTTCAGATCCTTATTTAAAGATCCAAAAGAGGAAAATATTAGAGAAATTTTGAAAGTTATAAGTTTGTTCCCCAGTTTGAAATAACCAGCCTTGAAATTAAATGTCTGATCTTTTTTCCAAAAAAGAAAGCCATGGACCAGATGGTTTGTTCGTGGAATTTTAGTTCGGGTTTCATGATTTTTCGAACATGATTTGATACAAGTTGTTGAAGAGTCCAAGATTATAGGGAAAGTGTTGGGGGCTCTCTATTCCACTTTCATAGCTCTCATCCCCAAAAACAAGATGTTGAATCTTTTGAAGATTCTAGACATATTTCTTTGTGGAACTTAATTTATGAACTTACTTCCAAAATCATTGCTAACAAGTTGAAGGGTATATCGTCAAGTGTTGTTTTTGATGAACAGTTTGGATTCCTTTAAAGTTTAAAATCAACAAATACATGATGCAGTGAGAATTGCACATGAGGGATTGCACTCAATCAAGACACAAAAGTTGCCCACAACTATCATGAAGATTGATCTAGCAAAGGCATGTGATAGGGTGAATTGGTTGTTTATTAGATTATTGCTTCTTCAATTGAGGATGAATTTGTAGATTGTAAACTAGATTATCGGATGTCTCTCTTCTGTCTCTTTTGCTATGCTAATTAATGGTTCCCCATCTGGATTGTTCACTACTTCTAGAGATCTTGTTAACCCCCCGATTTTGCCCATATGCAAATTTGGAGGGTTAAGAGCCAACCTATTTCATCTAGCTGGTATTCAGACTTGTTCCAGAGAGACAACCTTCATATGTGAGAGGTTGGTCCCCACATGGTTCAGAGACAGGTTGATTTAGTGATATGATCCAGGTTCAAAGTCGGAGGCATTTCACAGGGTTTTCATCGGTATTGGAGGAGATGTCTATTTTTGGTGGTTTTCCTATTTTTTAGGAGAGAGTTTGGAGGCCCGCACAGCAGAGATGGTCACATTTTTGGCATCCTTGCGACCTCACGATTCCAGTAAGCTTTTTTTGGATAACATGCGAGATACTTCTATTTCTAGCAACTAAGGTTTGAATTGCATGGCGCATGCATAGACATGCATGTTTTTGCATGGCACATGCATGGACATGCAAATTATCTCCTAGCTTTTAGTTGAGGTGCATGTGCAATATGTGGCATCAATGCATATCTAGTGGTCTCCCATTGTGACAAGTGGTGGAATTAGAGAGCATGCAAGAGAATAGGGTGAACTAAACTTGAACAAGAAGCATGCATGAGACTTGCTCCACTTAACTCAACCATGCAACAAGGTAAAGTACAAAAGGTTAGGGTGAAGAACAAAAGCTCGAGGGTAAAGTGCATGAGGACGAGTTCAATTCGACTGGGCACTTAACTCTCCCATCAAACACAAATGGACTCCAATAGAAGGGGGCGCATTTCCTCATGCAACATTGAACTCCAGCAGAAGGGAGTGCATCCTCTCCATGCAGCAAATGAACTCCAAAAAGGGGGGTGCATTCTCTCTTCTTCAGCTTCATTTGGAGAGGTGCTCCCTCATCACATGCTGGATCAGTTAGTGGGAGGCACATGACGACCCCTAGGCCAAGCTATGAGAAGAGGGTTGGAATTTCTTCTTAGCAGTAGCGACATAGCTCCTGCATTCTTCTTCATTCCTCTCTTGGCTTCTCTATTTTTGTGCAGGGACCATCACTGGATCAACTTTGTTACTGTCTGGTGTATTCAACCTTTGGATTAATGCAAAGCAAAGTTTGACTATGCTAATCTTCTAGTATTTTTATTCGTTGGTGCATTGATGTATTTGTGTATGGAATTTTAGAAGTAATAGGCCTTTATTTTCATAATTAGCTATTGTTTAAAGTGATTTGCTCCCATTCATTTACATTTATATTGTTGTATGCAAGAATTTCCACCACAAAAACTCAAAAAACAATTTCTATATCTTTGGTAGCTTAAAAGCAAGCCAAAGATCATTATTTGCTGCTGTTATATTGGTTTTTAGATCATTATTTGCTGCTGTTATATTGGTTTTTAGATCATTATTTGCTGCTGTTATATTGGTTTTTATTGCAGGTTTAAAGGTTGGACAGCAGTATACAAATACTAGGGACACCCCCCTGAGGTTGGCATGCACCAGCTCAAATAGAGAGGAGATTCATGGGTGACAAAGGGGCTAATTTTAAATACTAGGGACACCCCCCTGAGGTTGGCATGCACCAGCTCAAATAGAGAGGAGATTCATGGGTGACAAAGGGGCTAATTTTAAATACTAGGGACACCCCCCTGAGGTTGGCATGCACCAGCTCAAATAGAGAGGAGATTCATGGGTGACAAAGGGGCTAATTTTAAATACTAGGGACACCCCCCTGAGGTTGGCATGCACCAGCTCAAATAGAGAGGAGATTCATGGGTGACAAAGGGGCTAATTTTAAATACTAGGGACACCCCCCTGAGGTTGGCATGCACCAGCTCAAATAGAGAGGAGATTCATGGGTGACAAAGGGGCTAATTTTCCTATAAGTTGTACTAATTTCCATAGCTGATTTTCAAGAATCTAGATCGCTATTAAAGGTGCAGAAATTAGTGCTAACAAATTGGCGTCATTGCCAAGGATCATCGTCAATTTTCGACTTCTACACAACATTGCTAAGCATTTCCCATTTTCTTAATTTTTAAACTCACCTGGAGACTCCATTGATTTCAAGATCGAATCCGTTCTGGACAAATTAAGCAGGTCTTCTCGATTTGATCCATCCCAAGATCTGTTCTCGATACTCAACGAACGGAAACATTTATTCTGAAACAAACACACACATGCGCCTAAGATTCTGCTCGTCTCCACTTTTGGCTCTGTCGTCACGACTGCATCTCAAGTTACCATTCCCATTTCCACAATCAGCAATGTTGTGGTAAGTGCGTTTTCGAGCGCTTCTTCGACTTTAGTAATTGTTCCTCTTACCGTACCAGTTCCTGCTGTTTCAGTTTTAAATCCTACTCATATCATGGCTGGGGTTGGCAATCAACCTCCACCTCGGTATGCTTCGACTGTTTATGCTCCATTAGATTTGACATAGATCTAGGGACAACCGCATGCGTTGCCAACAAAGGACTACCATGCGCACTTGCCAAAGTTTGCAGAAAATAATTTCATTACAGTTGAAGATCACATGAATACATTCTTGAAATTCATTGATGACCTTGAAGTTGAGCATGAAGATGTTAGTGCAAACCCTAGAAGGAGATGCATGAGCTTGGTGCAAGGCGCTTTCCGCCAACACTATTGATGGTTGGGACTCTTTCCAACAATACTTCACAAGTAAATGGGCGTACAAGCAAGACAGCTCTTTCGTGTTGGATGCATTTGCCTCCATCCACAAGGAAGAAAATGAGACTATATCTGGGTTTAACACTTGCTTTCTAAACTTTATTATAAAATTCCTCATTATGTTAGGCCTAATCATGCTATGGCTTTATTATATTCCCTGGTTTTTTTGCTTAGGGAAAAGGAATTGTAGGATTTGGACATTGCCTTGACCATCGCCCCTAAGATTGGGAAGAATATTGTGGCAACCCAACATGTCCAGCTACCCCTCGCATCATTGTTTGACCCTCGAGCGAGAAGATCCCAAGATCCATCAGCCAATGCACTTCAAGAACCCAAAGAGGAAGCAAGATCTGAAGAGGAATTGCTCGATAAGATTGTTGGCCTGTTGAATGACCTGAGCAACAAGGTAATTAAGATGGAAAAGAACATGCAAAGCCAGTAAAGTTCCCATGCACATCAGAGGCCTTTCCAACACAAGAAATTTTTCCTGTGTGCAAAGAACCCTGACACACCTAACATTCTGGTATCTATGTCGAACAATAACTATGTGGATCGCCCTTCATCTAGTCATTATTGCCGCACAAGCAAGTTGCCACATAATGAAGATGGGTGTGCCATCTTTGCAATGACAACATAACTTTTTGCTCCATGTTAAATAGAGGAATTTTCAAGGCAACCCGAAGACACCTTGAAAATCTTCTCCAAGATAGAGGAAAGTTGCAGCCCCCAAGTATTTCAAGTATAACATGGTAAGAGGTTAAGTCCTAAAGGTGTTTCTCATTTAAATTCTGAAAATTTTAATGCATTCAAAGTTGATATGTCGCTCCCTAGTTTGGCTGCCCCTGGAAGTCAGATGGTCACTGCAACATTGAGAAGGCGCAGTCTAAGGCCACATACTGTTGAAAAACCTTGAAATCTGTGCACACAATACACTGGCAGATTTTGTCAAATACTTAGCTAACCTCTGATATCAGTCTTCAACAGGAAGCAGACAATCATACATTTCTCATGCATTAATTATGCAACTACTGTAGTGCCTGGTAAGCGAATTTAAAACTATCACTTTCCTTCACATCTTGAGAACAAACAATCTTTAGGCTGATGCCATGGCAAACAAAGGAGCAAGTTTAGATGGTGGCGTTCTTGTAAGCAACCATAAGGTGAATAATAAAATTTGGATCCCTTGTTAATTGTTATTGATAGTCTATCTCTAGAAATGGGTTTTTCAATCTGTTACATAGTTCATAACCCCCTTTGGATCCTCGAATCGATGGACGATCACACGCGTGGATCACATGGCTTTCACATGCATGCATTGAATTTGGGCGTTCTTCGAGGCCCTTGGTTATTTATCGATGGTCGCAATGCAAGCTGGTATCATTCCAGTTCCTTTGAGTTTGTGAAGATGGCTGATCCCCTTAACTTTTGTAAGAATACCACTCCTCGCCTCGGCAATGTTTTCCCGGACTTCAGGAAGCGTCACCCTACTTGGCCAGGTGGTCAGGCTGGCTCGGTCCATCTGCAACGTGGTGAGCAGGTTCAGAACACTGAGTTTGTTTGTCTTGGTGGAGATAATCCCAGAAAGTGCCATCCCTTGGTGCCAGAGGTTCAGGAAGGCTCGGCATGTCTGCAGCCAGGAGAGCCGGTCCAGGAATTTGTCAGCAGTGGCTCAGAGGTAATCCAGGGCATTTCTGCCTCTCTCACCGTGGTTAACGACCACTTAGCGATTTTAGACGCTCAGGTTCGCTTGCTGAGAAACGAGAACTTAGAGACCAAAAGGTCTCTGCAGCACCACTATGCTTCGGATCAGTCATTTCGTTGGGAGATGGGTGAAAGGTTCAGAAAATTGGGAGAAAAGGTTGACAGTTTGGCTGCAGACCTGGACAATGGCTACCCCTGCAATCTAGATGAACAAATTAGAACCATTCAAGGCATTGCTAATAAGAGTATCGAGGGCAAGATTGACAGTATGCGCTTGGAGATCAGGGAGCTGAGGCAGGAGATTCTGAATTTCGGTGGCAATGGTGAAGGCAAGGTAGCAGAGCATTGAAGTTTGAAGGTTGACTCGGGTTCTAGATTGGCCTCTTTGTTTTTTGATCATACTGTATCTTCTCTAGGTCCTAGGAAGCATTATGTAATATTTTCTAGTCTTTCTGTCCCTCTGCCAGTTTCTCCGTTTTCTAGTAGTCATTTTCAAACGATGTATGTAATTGTCAGGGATGGCACTTCTGCATCCTGCTTGGGTCTATGTTCGCAGTTTTTGCTATGTTGGTAAAAGGTGATGGTAAAATCTTGGTGGCTTCAGTTTTGAAATCTGGCCTGGTCTTACACTGTATTTCTCTGCTTCGGCCTTTTTAATATATAAAAAATCTTATCCGTTTCTGTAAAAAAAATTATGCAACTACTGTAAGCTGATATACACTGACTAAGTACAGTTTTAGCAGCAGAAATGAACTCAGAACAGCAGGCTGTCATAAAAATCAGACACAGTAATGTTTGGTCTAACAGACCCTGGAAAAACCCCAGAGGAGAAAACCAGTCCAAGAGAAAATTCCTTTTATTGAGCTAAGGTTAAATCTCAGATTTTACAACAGCAGTAAGTAACAGCATTTAATACATCAGCACTTCACAGAAGTTTCTTAGAAATCTGAGCCAAAAAGTCACCTTTCAAACTGTCTTTTTGCTGCCTTGGAAAACATACCCAACTGGATGCACAGCGTGTACGGCCCAATACAGTCACTCAGCAAACAGTCTGCCTCGATTTCAGTACCCAGAACTTCTGCTGTATGGCCTCATATTCTCCAATAATAACAGCTATTAGACTGCCTCAAAAACAGTGCCAACATTGCCTCGTTTTGTGTGCAGTCACAAATAGTAGAATGACCCCTCTAATCCGTACAGTATGGCCTTCACACTAAAGCTGAACAGTCTGCTCGTTAATGGCTATAGCTTGCCTTGGGATGCATGCCCACTAACCTTGGGATATGCACCCCCTTTACTGCTGTACCTTCTCTTCACTCAGCTCAACTCTCTCTTTACAATCGTGCCTCGCACTTCTTTCCAATTTTCTTGGAATGTGTGCCAAATGAGTCTCATGAAACTCTTTTTATTATTATCATTAGGGTAATTGCTTTTCTTTTCATCTTCTACGGCTATAAGATTAGATCTCAGCCCACAAGATCAATAAATGAGATTTAATCTCAAGTTCACTTAAATCTATAAATGAACTATATATAATCACATTACATTCAAAAAGTCACTTTCACCCTAAACTAATGAAAAGTGCACTTTATATCATTAAGTCACTTTATAAAGTACAACTCACTTTACTAAAATACATCTCACTTTAAAAATATAGTCACATCAAGTACTCTACAAACACTTTTTATAAACTCACTTTATGTCATTAATGAGACCCCTTTGTTCTCGGACCCCTGCACCTAGGCACCTAATGCAGGAGTACCTCCGAGCTACCAAAACTAACACTCCCTCTTAGCGAGGGAGGTACTGTTGGCATCTCCTCCACCTGGATATGTCTCCAACCTCCTCTCTCCAATCATTGAAGTTGCTCCCTCTGAAACTAAAGGTTCCTCAGCCACTTGCCCCAGATAATGTGCTGGAGATCTGCGTTGAACCACTCTGAACTGAGAGTTATGCTCACTCTCCCGCTCATCCTCAACAATCATCTCATACCAACTCGATCTCCTCACAGAGCTAGAAGAATCCTCTCCACCGACTACTGCCACTGAGTGTGACCTCCCACCAAACTCACCATCCACAGGTTGTCCCCTCAACCTGTATGAATTTCCCTCTAGAGTGCCAAGCACTCATGTTGCATCTACACTCTCACCCAACAGATAAATGATCACCTGTCCCAGGCAATGAAGAACCGCATACTCGTCATCTTCCAGAGCAGACCCTGAGAGTAAATTATTTTTCAGCTCTAGAACAAACAGCACTCCGCCAACCTCCAAATAAACTCCAAACTCAAGTTGGAATAGAACACTTCCAAATCCTACCACATGGGTGATATCAAACCCATCTTCCGCGAGTATAACTCTATCTATATCTGTCAACTCTAGGAACATGCCTCTTCTTCCTGTCATATGGCATGTTGCCCCACCATCCACGTACCACACTCCAATGTCCGAACACTCAGCTACACTGTTTCCTGAAAGAATTGAGACAAGCAAGAATTCCTTCTCACACTTCTTCACATACTCTTCCACTTCTGCTGAAGTGGCAACCTCGATCTCTTCTTTCATCTTGTTCTTCTTCTTATTGGGACACTGCCCAGCATAGTGGCCATATGTCTAACAAGCAAAGCATCTCACCTTGCTCATATCCTTCTCGAACTTGGCTCCACTGCCCGAGCCCTTTTTCTTCTTACCCTTTGTTGAAAGGGCAACATTCTCCTCATCATCACCTTTCTATTGGCATGTGTGAGTGGAGCTAAATCTCAAATCATCCTATACGAAGTCATCCCAAAGTCTGGTCCATGTCGACATGTTCTCTCTAGCGACAATAGCACATACGAAATCCTACCATGGTTATGAGAAGCCATTCAAGGCTATTCTCACCAACTTTGCTTCTCCCACTGTTAAGCAACAAATTCCCCAAAAGAGCACGAAAATTGCATAAATAGACCAGAAAGAGTAATCCACGTCTTAATAATGAAGAAAATAGATAAATAATAAACCTCTTTGAGGGGGCAACCTCTTTATACAATGTACAAGTACACAAGACAAGACAAGTTGAGATGACTCAAATGAAAAGGTCTCCTTACTATATATAGGAGACAAAGAGGTACAATTACAACTAATGGACCCAAGCCAACATAACTAAGATAATAATACTAATGACAATTACCACTAATAAACCCAAGCCAACGTAAATAATATGTAATGAGCCACAATATAAGGGGTAATGTGCCAACATTTAGGGCATAACATGCCCCTCCCTTCAGACAAGTGTTGTCCTCAACACTTGATTAGTTGTGGATGCTTCTGTATGAAGGACTCATCTTCCCATGTCGAATCTTCAACTGGTAAGTTCTTCCACTTTATGAGGTACTCAGTAATAGCCCGATTGCGTAGTTGTTTGGTCCTTGTTTCTGTTATTTGTTCAGGTTCCAATATGACTTTTCCATCTTCATCCAGTTCCAGCAAGATAGTTTTAACTAGGATCTTGTCTCCTATTACCTTCTTTAAGCAAAAAAAATGGAAAATAGGGTGTACCCTTGAAGATGAAGGGAGCTCCAATTTGTAAGCCATGCTACCAATCTTTTGCAACACTTTATAAGGACCATAGTACTTAGGTGCTAATTTATTGTCTTTATTTAGTTGCTTGAGGGACATCTGTTTGTAAGGTTACAGCCTCAAAAATACCCAAATCCCCTTCTTCAAAACTCCTTTCACTGCGGTGTTGATCTGCTTGTTTCATCTTGTTTTTTGACATATCCAGGTTGTCTTGGAGAACTTTTTGTTGGTGCTCTAGGTGATCTTCCACAACTTGAACTTTAGATTTTCCTTTTAAGGGAGATGTGATAGATGGAGGATGGTACCCATAAAGTGTCATAAATGGAGACATGTTTTATGACGTATGGAAGGAAGTATTGTACCACCATTATACCAAAGATAACCATTTCACCCACTGTGTTTGTTTGTCAAATGCAAAGCAATGAAGATAGCCTTCCAAACATTTGTTCACTATCCCAGTTTTGCCCATCGGATTGAGGATGATAGGATGAACTGTGAGCCAACTGGGTACCCAAACAAGAAAAATAGTTTAGTCCAAAATTTTCCAGTGAAAATTGAATCTTAATTACTACCAATAATATTCGGGTTTCCATGTAACTTCTGAATTGTTTCCATGAAGGCTGCAACAACTGTACTTGCATTAAGAGGGTGAGAGAGTGCACAAAAGTGTGCATACTTTGTGAATCTATCAACAACCACCATAATAACATTATTCCCTTATGACTTGGGTAGACCTGTGCTAAAATCCATTGAGACTTCCTCCCAGCGCTGACCGGGTCTTAACTGTTTTAACCTTATTTTGTTGGCAAACCAAACATTCTACCACAAACCTTTAAACATCAGATTTAAGACCTTCCCAAAAAAACTCCTTCTCGACCATGTGGTGCGTTTTTAGGAACCCTAAGTGCCCACCAATAGGAGAGGTGTGTAATTCCAAAAGGATCTTTTGTTTGAGTTTGGAGTTCTTACATATATGTAAGCGATCCTTACACCATAGTGAATCATTTTTCCACACAAAAGTATCCGATACATTGGCATCCTTCTGTAGCTTTTGAATGAGCATCCACACAGATTGGTCATTCTTCCATTCTTCCCTTGCTTATACTACCCAATCAAGTTGTATAATCAAAATTTCACAAAGTAATGCCTCAACATCCTCATCTTTTCTGGAGACTGCATCTGCCAACACATTCTATTTCCCTTTTTTATAAATGATTTCAAAGTCATATCCCAACATCTTGGTTACCCATTTTTGTTGCTCTTCTGAAGATAGTCTTTGTTCCAAGAAGTATTTAAGACTATCATGATTTGTTTTGACCTTGAAGTGCCTACCTATTAGGTAAGGATGCCATTGCTTAAGTGCATGTAGTATTGCCATCATTTCCTTCTCATAAATGGGTTTCTGTAAGTTCTTTCCCTTGATTGCTCAACTTTCGAAAGTAAGGGGTCATCTTTCTTACATTAGAACAGCATTGGTTCCATTTCCTGAGGCATCACATTCCACACTGAAGGCTTTTGTGAAGTCTGGTGTGGTCAAAATAGGAGCTTTGCACATTGCCTCTTTAAGTCATTCAAAAGCATGAGTTGCCTTTGGAGTCCAAGAAAATGCTTCCTTCTTCAATAATGTTGTTAGAGGTGCCGCTTTCTTCCATAGTTCCGAACAAACTTGCGGTAGTAGCCTGAAAAACATAAGAATCCTCTAAGATTCTTCAAGTTTTTGGGAATCAGACAGTCCATCATGGCTTTAATTTTGTTAAGGTCTACCTTGACATCTTCATGAGATACAATATGACCCAAATACTCTACCTCCTTTACCCCAAAGAAATATTTGGAAGGTTTTGCATTAAGTTGTTGCTCCTTTAGTAGTTGTAGCACCCTATCAACATGTTGAACATGTTCTTCCCAAGACTTGCTATAGACTAGTATATCATCAAAAAATACTAACACAAATTTTCTAAGGAAGGGCTTGAAAATGGAATTCATCTAACCTTGAAATGTGGAAGGTGCATTTGTAAGGCCAAAAGGCATGACCATAAATTCATAATGACCTTCATGAGTTCTGAATGTTGTTTTAGGGATGTCTTCTTCCTTCATTCTAATCTAGTGATACCCTGAATGAAAATCCAACTTTGTGAAGTAAGTTGCTCCATGTAGTTCATTTAACAATACATCAATGACAGGAATGGGAAACTTATCTTTAATGGTGATCTTGTTGAGCTCTCTATAATCTGGACACATACGCCATGATCCCTCCTTGTGTACCATTACCACTGGTGCAAAGTAAGAACTTTGGCTAGGCCTAATTATGCCAGCCTCAAACATTTCTATAACCATACGCTCAATTTCACTCTTCTGGTCATAGGGGTATCTGTAAGATCTGATTTTCGGAGGAACACTTCCTGGAATTAAGTGAATAGCATGATCAAAATCTCGAGTAGGTGGAAGACCTTTTAGAATATCTTCAAATACCTTGGAGTGCTTATCAATGACACTTTGGAGGTCCATGGGAATAGGAGGCTTAGATGTTTGAACATCTAGTGAGCATAATTGTGCAGTTATTACCTTGATGTCCCTTTTCAACAATTTTGTCATACCATAGAGCTTATCACCTTGCTTGGCTTCCCTACAATTGTTGGAATATTTTATATTCCTTGGAAGGTAATAATGTCTTTGTATTATGTCGGAAGATATCCACAATCTTATGTAAAAGAGTAATACATTTATCCCATATTCATTATGGTAAAATATACTCTTGATATTCATTATTATATAAAGAGATGTTATTATGGAGAATTATATTATCCCACATGTAATATGTGAGAGTAATTCCTCCTCATCTCTTGGTATATAATAGAGTCAAGGGAATCTCTCACATTTATTCATTTGTGAATCATCCATACATCCATTGTGGATCATATATTGATGATCTTTCTATATTGTATTGGAGTTATTGGCATTGCTCTTTGTAAGCTTGAGGGAGATATTCTGGAGATAATAGAGGACTACCTTCCCGTGGACGTAGCCCAATTGAGTGAACCATGTATATCTAGTGTACTCTTTTCTCTTGTTCTCTTTCTGTACTTATTGTTGATATATTATTGTTTTGCATAGATAGGTAAGCTAGTTTAGTTAGATCCATATCTCTGACAACAATACCCCTTAATTCAAATTATTTTCTTTCCAATTAAAATTTCATGAAAAGTTCTTGAAAATTAAAAGCCATTGTTCCCAATGATTGTAACCATCGAACCCCTAAGACAATATCAACGCTACCCATTGGGATAGCAATCATTGGACTAATCAATACATATTCCCCCATAGTAAGATTGATATTATGGCATTTCCCTGAGCAATTGATAGTTCCTCCATCTGCAATCATTACTTGAAACTCTGGTGTTGGACATACAAAGCAATTGAGAGCTTTGGCTAGTTTACATTGAATGAAATTATGAGTACCACCAGAATCAATCAAAACTGTTACCATTTTCTGTAAGGATGTTGGTTCGAAGAGGCGCACCCCATGTTGGATGTTATCCTTCAGGGTTCCAATAAAGAGATCCAACAATTTATCATCTGGTATGTCGTCCACTCTAAGACTCAACTTTTGAAATTGTTGAATATGCTCGCTTACAGAACCTTTTTGCCTTAGATTATCAATTGTGTAAAGAAGGAATTGCTCTTAACATCATCATGGTATGATATCAACTCTTCTGTAAAAATGGACCAAGAGATAATGGAGTTCTTTTTGTGTTCACGAAGCCATTGGTACCACACAAATTGATCAAGTTCTAAATATAAAGATGCAATAGGTACCATTTGGAGATTTGGAACCTGGTGTATATCAAAGAATTGCTCCATCTGGAATATCCATGTTATGGGGTCCTTGCCATAGAACTTCCTCATGTCAATCTTGGGGAATTGGATACCCCTTAGGGACCATCCCATGATACTTCCATTATTAGAATCAATTCCTCTTGGAGTAGTTTTACTAATGGAAGGTTGCTCAACATGGACACTATCTTTATCATCACCTATAGGGATAGTTTCCTTTGAATTTCGTAGGATATTAGCAATCATTTTCATATTCTCCTCCATCTTATTATCCATATGTCCCATAATCTTCTCCTCTAAATTAAGTAAATCAATCATTTTCACAGACCCTTTAATCATATCTTCCAACTTGGACACTTGGAAAGATAGGTCTTCACTTTCATCATAGGTCAGAGATGAATCCTCAGGTGGCTTGAGTGAGTATGATTTTTTCCACTACCTTTTGGTTGCATTTTGAACAATAGAAGTATATGTCACACCTTATGTTCACCTCAAATAGACCCTTCTACTAAAATTTATTTCAAAATTTAAACTGGCGCACCTTTTTCCAACCCAATTTGAGGACTGATTTCCAACTAAGACAATCCTAAATTTTTGGCCCCTCTAAGTATGAAACCTCGACTTGTAGTAGCCTAGTATGTCCTGTTTCCGATGTCACAGGTCTCGTTCAATTTGGATGTGACAAAAAAAAGTTGTGAAAATTTACCCAACACTTGTTATTTTTGGCCTTTTCAGCAGAGCGAGAGTGTACGGCCTGCCACGTGTCCAATTTTTTTAATCTAATTCTGAAATTGCTACCACAGATACTATGGCCTGTATTCTTTCTGATGCAACTGGTCTCACTCTGAACCCTAGCTTTTGGGCTAGTCAAAAACCCTAGCTTCCCAAGGATATAACTCTGAACCTATAATGAGTCGGGATCTGAAAATATATTTCGACCTATTTTCTAAATGGGTTCCAAGTTTCGTTGTCTGAAACACTGTAGGAAAAAAGATATATCGAAAATTCCAAGATGACTTGTTTTGGAAGCATCCAAGCTCTAATACCAAATGTTATGCAACAAATTCCCCAAAAGAGCATGAAAAGAGTAGAAATAGACCTAAAAGAGTAATACGCGCCTTAATAATGAAGAAAAAAGATGAATAGCAAGTCTCTTCGAGGGGGCAACCTCCTTATACAATGTACTAAGTACACAAGATAAGACAAGTTGGGATGATTCAAATGAAAATGTCTCCTTCCTAAATATAGGAGACAAAAAGGTACAATTACAACTAATGGACTCAAGCCAACATAACTAATATAATAATACTAATGACAATTACCACTAATAGACCCAAGCTGACATCAATAATATGTAATGAGCCACAATATAGGGGGTAATGTGCCAACATTTATGGCATAACACCCACTATCTCGCAATAACCTCCAACTCATCACATACCTGTGTAATGTGGGTAAAGTATGATGCAACATTGTCGGTCTTGGTCATTTGAGTAGCTTCTCTCTCAAAACCATTTTCCGGTTTTGATTGCCACTCTAAAACAACTTTATCAAGGCATCCCACATCTCATAGGCATTCGTTTTCTCGGTCACATGAGGCATGATGTGGTTTTTCACTACATCAAGAAGAATATGCTTTGCCTTCACATTTTTCCTCTGATATTCATCCAAAAGAATAGGAACAGTGGGAATTGTGACTAATTCTTTGGTTATCTCCCATAGCCCAAGTTCCTCCAACAACAAGGTGACGCTCTCCTTCCATGGAATGAAATTCTCTACACCCACTAGTCTATCCTCATATCGCAAGCCAAGAGTCAAAGACATACTCATAGACCAAAACTCAACAAACTCAAGTCTCAGGAACTCACTTGCTGCTCACTGTGTCAAGGAAAATCAATACACAGCTATAATAACCAACAAAAGTTCATGCATACACAGCTACTCCAAACTGCCCATTGTCAAACTCAGAGCCCCAGCTCTGATACCATGTTGAAAAATCTCAAAATCTGTGCACACAATACACTTGCAGATTTTGTCAAATACTTAGCTAACCTCTGATATTAGTCTTCTACAGGAAGCAGACAATCATACATTTCTCATGCATTAATTATGCAACTACTGTAAGCTGATATCCACTAACTAAGTACATATTTAGCAGCGGAAATGAACTCAGAACAGCAAGCTATCATAAAAATCAGAAACAGTAATTTTTGGTCTAACAGACCCTGAAAAAACCCCATAGGGGAAAACCAGTCGAAGAGAAAATTCTTCTTACTGAGCTAAGGTTAAATCTCAAAGTTTACCACAGTAGTAATTAACAGCATTAAATACATCAGCTCACTCATAGAAGTTTCTTAGAAATCTGAGCCAAAAAATCACCTTTCCAAATGTCTTTTTGCTGCCTTGGAAAATGTACCCAACTGGTTGTACAGCCTGTACGTCCCAGTACAGTCACTCAACAAACAATCTGCATCGATGTTAGCACCCAGAACTTTTGTTGTACGGCCTCAAATTCTCCAACAATAACAGCTATTACACTGCCTAAAAAACAGTGCCAGCATTGCCTTGTTTTGTGTGCAGTCACAAACAGCAGTACAACCCCTCTAATCTGTACAGTACGGCTTTCACACTCAGCTCAACAGTCTGCTCATTAATGGTTGTAGCTTTCCTTGGGATGCGTGCCCACTAGCCTTGGGATATGCACCCCTTCTACTGTTGTACCTTCTCTTCTCAGTCAGATCAACTCTTTCTCTTGAAAATCATGCCTCACACTTCTCTCCAATTCTCTTGGAATGTGTGCCAAATGAGTCTCATGAAACTCTTTTTATTATTCTCAATAGGATAACTGCTTGTCTTTTCGTCTTCTACAGCTAATATTAGATCTTAGCCCACAAGCTCAATGAATGAGATTTAATCTCAAGTTCACTTAAATCTCTTAAATGAACTATATAAAATCAAATAACATTCTAAAAGTCACTTTCACCCTAAATTAATAAAAAGTGCACTTCATATCAGAAAGTCGCTTTATAAATTACAACTCACTTTAATAAAGTACATCTCACTTTAAAAATATAAAGTCGCATCATAAAGTAATCTAAAAATACTTTTTATAAAATCACTTTATGTCATTGATGAGACCCCCTTGTTCTAGGACCCCTGCACCTAGGCACCTGATGCAGGAGCACCTCCGAGATACCAAAACTAACACATACATGGTGGCTGAAATTACAAAGACATGTACGGAAAGGAAAGACATCAAGTTTTCCACAACCAAAGAAAGATACCCAACGGATGGCTGCCCTGACTCACCTTGATCCAACAAGTTTCTCTTTGGAGGGTGAGCTATTAAAGGTGAAGATTTCAATCCCTCTCAAAGAACTGATTCACGTGTCAGGGCAACAAGAAGCAGTTTGTTGTTTCTTGAACTCGAGAGATTCTATTGATACATCAAACGATCACCCTCAAGTGTACCTCGATATGGCTAAGGCAAATAATCTTGATCCTTTTTACATATCTTTGCTTGTTATAAGTTTAATACTTCATAATTGCATGTTGGATTCAGGAGCATCTACTAATGTCATGACTTTGGAAATCACGAATGAGTTGGGTTTGCGAATCTCTAAGCCTTACAAGAATGTACAAGCCATGGATTCATGCGAGGTGTAGGTTTGTGGGGTGATTAAGAATCTTGAAGTTCGTTTGCAGTAATATCCAGACCGGGTTTTCGACATGGATGTGTTGGTTATTGATTGCCCTGCAAAATGGGGTATGCTTTTATCTAGGAAATGGGCTGCCGAAGTGGGGGGCACCATTCAAATGGATTGTGCATACACAGATATTCCTATTTCCCCTTGGGTACGAGATAAGACCTTTTGGTGAGAAGAAGATGTTACGTCATTTTGAAGATCCTCATCGTTTAAACAATGAGCCTATATATCCTAAGGTATCAGGCTGAACATGGAAACTATGCAGTGACAAATGATCATGAAGAAACAAAGGTACCATTTGCACCTAGTTTGATAGAGGGACTTTGGACTATGCATTTTGATGGTGCACGATCTCAATCTAGAGCTGGAGTGGGAGTTGTTTTCACGTCTCCTACAGATATTATTTCTCCATTTTCATTTTGTTTGCAGTTTGATTGTACTAATAATGTGGCCGAGTACGAGTTGTTGTTGTTGGGACTTAAGCAAGCAAGAAAGATGGGAATCAAGTTGTTAAAAGTCGGAGGGGATTCCGAGCTTGTAGTAAAACAAGTGAGAAACTTATGTGAAGCAAAGAATCCTCTATTAAAGAGAATCAGAGATACAGAGATGTGGTATGGGACGAGATCAAGTGTCTTGATGCGTGCGATATTGCTGCCATTCCAAGAACATGCAAGAAGCTCAAAAATTCCATGGCATCCTTAACCGCAGCTTTTCAACCCACTATGCCCGTCTCACACACAAGGCATATAGTGTAGGTAACGGAGGGGATTCCAAGCTTGTAGTACAACAAGTGAGAAACTTATGTGAAGCAAAGAATCCTCTATTAAAGAGATACAGAGACGTTGTATGGGATGAGTTCAGGTGTCTTGATGCGTGCGATATCGCTGCCATTCCAAGAACATGCAAGAAGCTCGAAAATTCCATGGCATCCTTAACCGCAGCTTTTCAACCCACTATGCCCGTCTCACACACAAGGTATATAGTGTAGGTAATCTTTAGACCTTTTGTTCCTGATAACATTGGATCGTGGCATGTTTTTTTAAATGAAAGACAAATCTATTGCTTTTTAAGGTGTATTGATGAGTTCTCTGGTCACATAGTTGATGATGTGCAAGAAGGCAAGGACGCTTCATTAATCAGATTGCAAATTAAAAAAATTCCTAAAGGCTTAGTTGATGGCCAAGGTTGTCATTGATGACAACACATTAATGACAAAAACCAAGAAGTTACAAGGACAAAGCACATGGCAAGGACAATGAAGAAAAAGACAATGACAAGGCAAGCATGGATGACATGGCAGACATGACAAGGCTCAAGCATTGATGTCTTGACAACACAGTAAGGATGAAGGAGCATGACGAAGAGAGAAGCACTTGGCTTGATTGGTGAATTGGCAAGCAAACAAGGACGAAGGGACAAGTGACATGGCAGTTAAAGGGCCCATGCGGGCATTTTAATGAGGCAATGATAGCAGCTGCGGGCATTGTTATGGATCCCTGCGGCCATTTTATAAGGGTTGTGCAAGCCCTTGCGGGCATTTGAAGGATAGCCCTTGTGGGCATATTGAAACGCTGTATGGGCATAAATACAAGCCCTTGCGGGCATTTTACTAAGCTGCCTGCAGGCATTCTAAAGTGGCATTGTGGGCATCCAAGCAAGAGTCTTGCCGCTTGCGGGCATCCAAAAGACCCCCTGCGGGCATTTTTGAAGGCCCATGCGGGCATTTTTTATGAACACTCCAAAAGGGCTTCTTGCGGGCATAATCAAGGGAGTGCTGCGGGCATCCTGGAAGTGCAACAAAAGACATGGAATATAAAAATGAATCTTAACTGATTTATTTATTCATTTAATGATTAAAATAAATATCCTGGAAGTCAACAAATGATGTGGCACAAAATCATCTGGGTTAAAAATAAAAATGACATGGCATGGTTGGTTATTTCCTTGATTAAAGGATTGGCCATATTAAATAAATCATTTTTTATTTATTTAATCATTTGAATAATAAAATAAAAAATAAGAAGACAAGTTGGCCTCCAGATTTGGTGGAAAAGATAAGTATAAATAGAAGACAAAAGATTTGTTTTTCAATGGAGTAGTGGAGGATTTGTGGAGTAGCTCGGGAGTGATTTTTGGGGCAGTCTGAGACCCGGATCTAACAGCAGAAGATCTTTTGGTGTTTTTAAGACAAGTGGCAGCCAGTGTTGCATTAATCTTTTCAAGTATGACAGATCAGAATTGCTGAAGATCTAATGTTTGATGATGGACAGCCCAGTTTTGTGAAGCTTTGACAGTCTGAATTAAAGAAGACATACAACCTAAAGGGAGAAGTGCTTGTGACAGTGAGATTAACAATCAATTTTAACAGGTCCACAGGTTCAATTCAAGAAGATCATTTTTATTCTTTAGGGTGGCAGGGTGGTGCTAGGGCTCACATATTTGTGAGTTAAGCTGTTGTAGCAGCTTGTCAGTTGCAACTGACAAAGCCTTTGGGGTTGTAGCCCCTTCCGGTTGTAGCTGGAAAAGTTGTATCAAATCTGTAAATCCAGTTGTTGTTGGATCAAATTTATTATAAAAGGCTTTTGTGGTTTTCCCCCCAGGACTTGGGTCTCCACGTGAAAATTTTGTGTGCTGTGCATCCTTTTATTATGAATGTTGATGATATATTGCTATGATTGGTGATTAGCAAAGTGCTCTTGATTAAATTTGTATAATTGTGCGAATACTGATTCACCCCCCTCTCAGTATTCCAACAATTGGTATCAGAGCAGGTTCCTTCAAGAACAGTTTCACTACTGGAAGGTAATCATGAACAATTTCGTAAAGCACAGCAAAAATGGAATACCTTTATTTGATGGATCAGACTATGCATTTTGGAGCATAAGGATGAGAGCTTTTCTGGAAGCTCAAGCAATTGAGCAATGGCTGATAGTTAAAGTTGGATACAAGGTACCAAAAGCACCTCCAACAGATACAGATGAGTTGGCTGCGTACAATACTAATTCAAAGGCTAGGAACCACATCCTGAATTCTCTAGACAAATCTGTTTTCACCAAAGTTATGCACTGTACTTCTGCAAAGGAAATATGGGATAAGCTTCAAACTACCTATGAAGGGAACAAGAAAGTCAAAGCAGTTAAACTCCAAACCTACAGAGGACAATTCGAACACCTAAGGATGAAGGATGAAGAAGACATTGCAACTTATATGCTTCGCATTGATGAACTTGTAAATACTATTAGAGGTCTTGGAGAAGAAGATGAAGAATCAGTCGTTGTTCAGAAGATATTAAGGACACTTCCCAAAAGATTCAATCCTAAAATCTCAGCCTTGAAGAAAGAACAGACTTGGATGATATGACAGTAGATCAGCTGCATGGAACACTGGTAGCTTATGAAATGAGGATAGAAGATGAAGAATCACCCAGAAAGGAAGCAGCATTCAAAGCTTCATCTAAGCAAGCAAAGAAGATAATCTCGACAAAACAGGACAAATCCATGACAAAATTAAATTCTAATAATGGCGATGATTCTGATGATGACGAGACAGTCAACTTTGTAAGGAAGCTGAAAAGAAGCACAGGAAAGTATAAAGGTAAGTTACCTCTCAAGTGCTTTGCATGTCGTAGGATAGGCCATTTTGCTTCTAAATGTCCCTATGTAAAGAATTCAGACAGTGAGGAAGACGATGGCTCCAAAAGGTACAAAAATTACAAGAACTAGAAGGAAAACAAAAGAAGAATGTTCCAAAAAAAATTTTAAAAAAAGTCTCTACTCAAAGAAAACTAGTACCTCATCTGATGAAGACTCCAACAGTGACAGTGACAGTGACAGTGACAATAATGGTAGTGAACCTGAAAGAGCACTATTCATGGCAATTGACTCAAAGGATGAAGAATCTGATGAGGAAGGAGAAGTAGATCTAGAAGAGGAACTTATAAGTGCCTTAAAAGATCTAAGAAAAGCTAGAAAAGAGAACAAACTTCTCAAGGAAGAAATAAAAGAGTTGAAAGACAAAACCCACATGTCTGAAGAAGACAAGCAACCATTTATTGACTTAAAAGTTCAGCTGGAAGAAGTCAAAAGAATTGAAGATTCTCTCACAAATCAATCGACAAAATGTCTAGGAGAAAAAGAAAAACTCGAGGCTGAAATAGTAACTTTAAGAAAGAAATTTCAGAAGAAAGATGTAAATCAGAATTATGGAAATAGCTCCAAGATTCTCGAACAGATTACCAGCTCTCAAAGGCCATTTCATGACAAGTCTGGATTGGATTACAAAAGGCATGACAATGAAGCTTCAAGTTCTATGGCTGCACAAACAGAAAATGAAAATGAAGAAAGGATCAAATCTCACCCACAACAACCTAAAGTCCCAGATGATGGACAAATCCTATGGAAGACCAACCCTCCAAGAAGATCTTTTACTCCAAGGTATGGACAATTTTTTTATGGCTATTGTTTTTCATGTGGAAGATTTGGACACAAAGCTATGAGTTGTGTAAGAAGAATAAAATTTGATAACATAAGCAATTATGAAACCTCAAGATGGCAATACAATAAAAACAAATTCAGTCCCTTGAGAACTGAAATTGAATGCTTCAAGTGCAACAACTTTGGACACATGGCCAAGGATTGCAGAATGAAAATCTCAACAGGAACTCAGCAGGACTCACAAAAGGAACAGAAAAGAGTATGGGTAAGATCTAAATACAACTTGAAAATTCATGAATGTGGAATTGCTTTTCAAGCTCAAAACAACAAAAGTCAGTGGTTTATCGACAGTGGTTGTTCCAAACATATGACAATTGACAGGTGACAAAAGCATATTCATAAATCTAAAGGGGGATAAAGGCTCAGTCTCTTTTGGAAACAATGATTCAGCCAAAGTAATTGGAAAAGGTACAGTAAATCTTGGATATAGGAACAACACAGCTGAAAATGTTCTTCTAGTGGATAATATGAAACACAATTTATTAAGTGTTAGCCAGATGTGTGATCAGGGACATCAATTGTTGTTTACCTCAAAAGATTTTGAAATAAGAAAAGAAGGATCTGGGAAGTTAGTGGCTACAGCTACCAGGACTTCAAACAATATTTACATTTTGGATAAATTCACAAATGAGAAATGTCGACTAGGAAGAGAAGATGAAAGTTGGCTTTGGCACAGAAGAATGGGGCACATACATTTTGATAATCTAGTAAGAATAAGCAGAAAACAAGCTGTGAGGAATATGCCAGAAATTACCAAGCCCACTAAAACTATGTGCATTCAGTGCCAGCATGGAAAGCAAACGAGAGTAAACTTCAAAACAAAAGAGCATTCCTCTACAAAACCCTTAGAGATTATTCACACTGGTCTTTGTGGACCAACCAGAAGCAAAGGTTTAAAAGGTGCAGAATATTTCATGTTGCTAATTGATGACTTTTCTAGAATGACTTGGGTTTGTCTTCTCAAAAGAAAATCAGAGGCATTTGAATGTTTCAAGGCTTTCAAGGAACAAGTTGAAAATGAAACAAGATCTCGAATCAAGTGTCTCAGATCCGATAATGGTGGAGAATTCACATCAAATGAATTTAATAAGTACTGTGAAGAACATGGAATCAAAAGACAGTTTTCAGTAACTAGAACCCCTGAACAAAATGGAGTTGCTGAAAGAAAAAACAGAACCGTACTAGAAATGGCCAGAACCATGTTAAATGAGTCCGAACTAAATGACAAGTTTTGGGCACATGCTGTTCATACAGCAGTACATATCCTAAACAGAGGATTACCTAGAAGCAACAGTGACAAAACACCATATGAACTATGGATAGGAAGATCAGCCAATATTCAACACTTCAGGATATTTGGAAGTAAACGTTACATCAAAAGAGATGATAAGATCAAAAAAATTTAATCTCGTGTGGACGAAGGCATACTTGTTGGATACTCACCCCAAAGGAAGGCTTACAAATGCTACAACTTAAGACTGAATAAGGTTGTTGAAAGCATAAATGTAAAAATAGATGAATCAAGTCTGCCAACAGACAGTAAAGATCCAGTGGACTTGGAAGATCTAGAAGATGAAGACGTGGAAGAACCTGAAGTACAACAGACAAGTGAAGAACAACCAGTCACTACACAAGAAGAAGAGCAAACAAGGGAGCAGCAGACTCCTAAAAATTGGTACCAAAAGAACCATCCATCAGAATTAATCATTAGTGACAAAGACGCGGGAATAAAAAACAGAAAAGGAAGAAATTCAGTTCAAAGAACAGAACAGGTACATTTGTCATTATTGTCTACTTTTGAACCAAAAAACTTTGAAGAAGCCAAAATAGATGAACACTAGATTAAAGCTATGGAAGAAGAACTTGATCAAATCGAAAAAAATGAAACATGGGAACTTGTTCCTAGGCCCAAGGATAAAAATGTGATTGGTTCAAAATGGATTTTCAGAAATAAGCTGAATGAAGATGGACAGGTAATCAGAAATAAGGCAAGATTGGTTTGCAAGGGACATGCTCATATGGAAAAGATAGATTTTGAAGAAACATTTGCTCCAGTAGCCAGAATGGAAGCTATAAGAATGATATTAACCTATGCTTGTGCTAAAAACATCAAAGTATATCAAATGGATGTCAAATCAACCTTCTTAAATGGAAAACTAGAAGAAGAAGTCTACATAGAACAACCAGAAGGATTCCAATTATCAGCAAACAAGGACCATGTGTGCAGACTAAAAAGGACTCTATATGGTTTAAAACAAGCTCCTAGAGCTTGGTACTCTAGATTGGACAGTTACTTGCAAAAACAAGGCTTCAAAAGGGGAACTACAGACAGCAATGTACATCAAAATTGACCATGACAGCATAGTCATTATTGAAGTATATGTTGATGACATTATCTTTAGTAGTGATGATGATACTTTGAGCCAACAATTTGCCAAAGATATGCAAAATGAATTTGAGATGTCACTACTTGGTGAACTGGCCTTCTTCTTGGGACTTCAGATATCACAATGTGAAGAAGGCACTTTCATTTCACAAACCAAGTACATTAAGGAAATGTTGAAGAGGTTCAAGATGGAAGACTGCAAACCTGCGTGCACTCCTATAACCACTAGCTGCAAGCTAAGCAAAGATGATAGATAAAATACAGTGGATCAAAAACTCTACAGATCAATGATTGGAAGCCTATTATATGTTACAGCCTCAAGGCCAGATGTGATGCAAGCTGTTGGACAGGTTGCAAGATTTCAAGCAACTCCTAAGGAAACTCATGTGGTTGCAGTTAAAAGAATTTTTCAGATATCTTAAGGGAACCATGAACTTTGGATTATCGTACTCAAAAGGAAATGAGTTGGACTTACTAGCCTACTCAGATGCAGATTGGGCAGGATGTGTAGATGACAGAAGAGGCACAAGTGGTGCAGCATTCTTCTTAGGCAATTGTTTGGTATCTTGGTCTAGCAAAAAGCAATCCTCAATATCCTTCTCAACAGTATAAGCAGAATATATAGCTGCAGCAGCATGTTGTACTCAGATTCTCTGGATGAAACAAAGCCTACAAGACATACAAATCACGTATGATGAACCAATTTCAATTATGTGTGACAACACAAGTGCCATCAGCATCTCCAAGAATCCAGTAATGCACTCCAAGACCAAGCACATTCCTATCAAATTTCACTTTCTTCGGGAGCAAGTCACATATAAGCAAGTCACAGATAAGCAAATCAAATTGGAATATATTGGGACAAAAGAACATATTGCAGATATTTTTACTAAGCCTCTCCTACGAGAGACTTTTGAATACCTCCGAAACAAATTGGGAGTCATACTGTCTCCTAATTAAATTGATCCATCTTCAACACACAACAGCATGATAGGGGAGAAGTAAAACTACAGGAGAGCATGTTCTGAGGGGGAGCATTAAGGCAAGATTAATGTCAAAAGGAGAGATATGCCAATAAAGGAGCAAACAATTCAGTCTAATTTCAAAAACTATTTTTGGGCATTGTGAAGCTAAAGAAGAATTGGCCCTTTGTCATTAATGTCAAAGGGGGGGAAAAATAAAGGAGGAGGTTGCCATCAATGACAAAGGGGGAGATTGATGGCCAAGGTTGTCATTGATGACAACACATTAATGACAAAGACCAAGAAGTAACAAGGACAAAGCACATGGCAAGGACAATGAAGAAAAAGACAATGACAAGGCAAGCATGGATGACAAGGCTCAAGCATTGATGATTTGACAACACAGCAAGGATGAAGGAGCATGACGAAGAGAGAAACACTTGGCTTGATTGGTGAATTGGCAAGCAAACAAGGACGAAGGGACAAGTGACATGGCAGTTAAAGGGCCCATGCGAGCATTTTAATGAGGCAATGATAGCAGCTGCGGGCATTGTTATGGAGCCCTGCGGGCATTTCTACAAGCCCTTGTGGGCATTGTTATGGAGCCCTGCGGGCATTTTACTAATCTGCCTGCGGGCATTCTAAAGTGGCATTGCGGGCATCTCCGCAAAAGTCTTGCGGGCATCCAAAAGACCCCCTGCGGGCATTTTTTGAAGGCCCATGCGGGCATTTTTGAAGAACACTCCAAAAGGGCTTCTTGCGGGCATAATCAAGGGAGTGCTGCGGGCATCCTGGAAGTGCAACAAAAGACATGGAATATAAAAATGAATCTTAACTGATTTATTTATTCATTTAATGATTAAAATAAATATCCTGGAAGGCAACAAATGATGTGGCACAAAATCATCTGGGTTAAAAATAAAAATGACATGGCATGGTTGGTTATTTCCTTGATTAAAGGATTGGCCATATTAAATAAATCATTTTTTATTTATTTAATCATTTGAATAATAAAATAAAAAATAAGATGACATGTCGGCCTCCAGATTTGGTGGAAAAGACAAGTATAAATAGAAGGCAAAAGATTTGTTTTTCGATGGAGCAGTGGAGGATTTGTGGAGTAGCTCGGTAGTGATTTTTGGGGCAGTCTGAGACCCGAATCTAACAGCAGAAGATCTTTTGGGGTTTTTAAGACAAGTGGCAACCAGTGTTGCATTAATCTTTTCAAGTATGACAAATCAGAATTGCTGAAGATCTAATGTTTGATGATGGACAGCCATGCTGAAGATCTAATGTTTGATGATGGACAGCCCAGTTTTGTGAAGCTTTGACAGTCTGAATTAGAGAAGACATACAACCTGAAGGGAGAAGTGCTTGTGACAGTGAGATTAGCAATCAATTTTAACAGGTCCACAGGTTCAATTCAAGAAGATCATTTTTATTCTTTAGGGTGGCAGGGTGGTGCTAGGGCTCAAATATCTGTGAGTTAAGTTGTTGTAGCAGCTTGTCAGTTGCAGCTGACAAAGCCTTTGGGGTTGTAGCCCCTTCCAGTTATAGCTGGAAAAGTTGTATCAAATCTGTAAATCCAGTTGTTGCTGGATCAAATTTATTATAAAAGGCTTTTGTGGTTTTTTCCCCGGGACTTGGGTTTCCACGTGAAAATTTTGTGTACTGTGCAACCTTTTATTATGAATGTTGATGATATATTGCTATGATTGGTGATTAGCAAAGTGCTCTTGATTAAATTTGTATAATTGTGAGAATACTGATTCACCCCCCTCTCAGTATTCCAACATTAGTACCTTTGGAAAGATTATTTGATGGATCTGACGCTTTTGTTGGAACTTGGAACTAACAAACCTTGTGCACATGAACAGGTAGTGGATGTGAACATTGGTACACGAGAATCTCCCATAATCATCAAAATCAGCCATGCATGCACTCCACAAGAAAGAAAGAGAATAGAAACACTAGCACGCGAGTATAGAGATGTGCTTGCATGGTCGTATGATGAACAAAAGACTTACGATCCTAAGGTCATTGATCATGCAATACCATTAAAGGAAGATGCTAAGTCATTTAGACAACGACAAAGATACATGAACATGAAGACAACCCCGATTATTCAGAGACAGTTGCAGAAGCTCTTGAAAGCTAAAATCATCACTCCCATCAGATACTCGAACTGATTAGCAAACGTAGTTCCGATAAGAAAAAGGAATGATGAGATTTGAATTTGCATTGATTTTCGTAATCTTAATCTCGCATCTTTAAAAGATAACTACCCTCTTCCAAGTATGCAACATGTGCTTCAAGTAGTCACAAGAACTGGAATGATGTCCATGTTGGATGGATTCTCAGGTTACAATCATGTCTCAATAAAAAAGCAAGAAAGCGATAAGACTGCATTCACTACCCCATGGGGGACTTATGCTTATATTTGTATGCCATTTGGATTGATGAACACTGGAGCCATATTCCAGCAAGCTATGGATTTTGCCTTTACTGGCAATCCTTTTAAATCCATAGTTGTTTATCAAGATGACATTACAATTTTTTCAAAAAATAGAGATGATCACAATACTCACTTGCGAAAGGTTTTTGACAAGTGCAGGTCTCTTGGCATATCATTAAACCCCAAGAAGTCAATCTTGAGAGTATTCAAAGGAAAATTGTTGGACCATAATTGAACCAAGGAGAGTAAGTGGCATACAGCAAGTTCCCCTTCCTATGAACACAAATAGGGAATTTAGTCCTCCTTTGGCCACATCCACTTTGTGAGGTGATTCATTCCAAATTTTACCAAAACAGTGAAGCCCATCTCTAACATGCTAAAGAAGGAACATGATTTGAAATGGAGCAAAGATGCCAAGAAAGCATTCATGGACATCAAACAAACCTTGTGTCATGCTCTAGTGTTAGGAAGCCCAGATTATGGTAAGGATTTCCAATTATTTTCAGTTTCTTATGATTTTACTATGGTTGTTGTCTCGTTGCAGAAAAGTGATGAAGAAAAGGAGCATCTCATAACATTCATGAACAAGAATTTTCAGACTCAGAATTGAACTATAAGTTGATGGAAAAGCAAGCTTATGCATTAGTCAAGGCCTTGGGACATTTCTGGAATTACTTTTGGAATGCCTAGGTAGTGGCTTATGTTCCACACCTGATGGTAAAATATATCCTGGTACAAAAGGAATGCATTGGAACTAGGTTAAGATGGATCGCCATGATCCAAGATAAGATAATTTTATTAATGTGTGACTATTGGCCACAAAAGTATGTCTGAGGGACTACTAAGTACAACGATGTCAATACAATGTATAAGTAACAAAAGCTCTCCTATAAAAGGCAAGATGCAAAAAGTAAAGTGCAATAAGGTGGGGTAGTAGAAAGTGAGATCCCCCTCGAGGCATGAAGAACCCTCGCCACCGAGCTCAGATACCCGCCCTGATGATGAGGTGTATCATAGGAGATGAAGAAGATCTAAGGATGTGAGGAACCAGAAGAAAGGAAGTAGATCTGTCATGGAATGGATCCCTCTCTCCTACCATCTGAGGTCGAATGAATAAAGTTGAGTATAGTTGATTGTCCCGAAAGAGACCTAGTTGGGTGCCTAGATCGTCCGCAGCGCTACTGATTGGTAGAGGTAGTGCACTGACGAGGTCTAGGAGATCCCATCCGTCTCCTGGGAGGGGACCTGGTCTGGCCATGTCGTTGAAGTCTCATGGGACGAGGGAAGGTCCCACGGGTCCGCACTGCTCTAGAGTCCAGGGCTACGTTGGTGTCAGTCAGTCTCTTAGTGCCCCTTCCTCAGTGTAGCACGGGGAAGAAGGAGTTGATCCCCTGAATCCATTCTGGTCGCGTAGGATGATAAAGAGCATGGACTCAAAGCCTAAGAGCATCTTGTATGTATAAGGCTAAACACCACTGATCCGGATACCTAAAAAATCCCATGAGGGTCTGAGCCCTCCTGAATAAGCAATAAAACCACCCCCTAATCTCATAGTACATGGGGCACCTAAAGATGAAGATGAAGAGTATGATTTGGAAATCAAACCCACGAAGTTGATAGGGTCTAAGCCCTCCTGAATAAGCAATGAAACCACCCCCTGATCTCATAGTACATGGGGCACCTGAAGATGAAGATGAAAAGTATGATTTGGAAATCAAACCCACCAAGTTGATTAGAGGCCAAGGATTGGCAAGGATTATGGCAAAGAGCAACTTGGACTCTGTCCAAGGATTGCAAACAGAAGAGCAGGTAAATTCTTTGTTTATTTCATTAGAGCCTCATGTATGGTATTCTGATATCATTTATTATTTAAAGAATTTATCATGTCCTTCTAACATGAACAAGAAGCAAAGGCGATCATTACAGCTACAGGCTACCAAGTATTGTATTGTGCAGAGAGGATCGGGATGGAGAAATCCCAAAGGGATTATTTACGATGTGTGGATTCAAATGAGTCCAAAGACATTTTGCAAGATTTGCATGTAGGATTTTGTGGCGAACATTTTTTCCACTAGAACCACCGCACACAAAGTCGTGTGAGTTGGGTATTATTGGCCTACTCTATTTGTTAGTATGCATGCCTTTGTGAGATCATGTAAGGCTTGTCCAAGGTTACTGTTATCACACCATAGTAGCTGGGCACTATTCTTGCTGAGCAGATATCTACACTTTTCAGAGTTTGGCTTTTACAGAGAACAGCTATGATGAGCTTGTTATTTGAGATCACTCATGGATCAGAGCAGTATATTGTATCAGACTTTTATTAGACCTTGTGCCAAGGTTGAGCCTTGAGAGCTTAGATTTGATGACCGACGTGACCCTTTGTTCCATACAGTTTCAATTCAGTGCCTAGTGATGTTATTGCAACAGTGTTTCAAATGTTTATTGATGATTATTGTGATGTGATATGACCTATGGAATTCTGATTATTGACTTTGGATTATTTATCTTGTTGTTTTAGTCATCTTCATAGCATTGACTTGGTATATGATTCATGATGTGGCAGTACTATTTAAAATAAAATGAAATATCTTGGATGATGTTATAATTATAAAATGGATGTATTACTTGCACACTTAGGTTTTCTGACAATACTCATCGGTTTCATTACCCTTTTATGAGCATAGATATGGTCTTTCTTGACATCCTTGTCTGCTAGCTTAGGCACCATTTCATTTGACTCCATCCATCCATGACCTTCCTTATTTGGCTTTCACCTTTGACTTGCCTTCTTGACTTCTTGATACTGAGGACTTCCCATTTCTACCTTTGTGTTGGACCGCATCCATGTTTGTTTTGTGTCTCGACTCTGAGTTGGTGACAGAACTTGCCTTTGGTAAGTTGGATTGTATGCCTAAATCATTTTGGTCGGTTGTCCCGATGTCTGGCGTTGTGCAGAAGTCCCCCTAGTCACTTGAGATGTTGTTGGCTAAAACTGAAAGCTCATGTACTACTTATATTGGAAATGTATTATGAAAGCTTGTGAACTTAAAATTCTAGAATGTGTTTCTTAACACACGTGATTAAAGGCTATAGCGATGAACTGCTAAAATACCCCTCGAAGGGTATAGAAAAGGTCCAAAAAGCAAATGTTACTCAAAAGTTATATCTAATTTTGCTGACCCTGTATATGTGAATATGCCCCGGATGCAAGCTGCAATTAATTGTGCTTCTTAGCACATGTGAAATCCCATAGGGGTCATATAGGCCAAAAAGGCCATGGAAATGAAAGAATGATCCTAATGAACCTGGATCAGCTTGATGTAGACATGATGCCTAAGTTGAATAAGCACTCTCTAAACAACTTATCCATTTGTGAGGCACAACCCTTCCCTTTGTTATTTTGTCCAACACAGAGTGTAGCCCCCCCTTTCCCCGTCCAAAGTGTCATCTAGTTGAGTTTGGTCAAGTCATCCCCTTTTGCCTAGCCTTGTCCTTAGCCTTCATCCTTAGCTAGTAGTTAGGCAATGTCCAATGGGCGAGTCTGTCGTTAAAGCTTTTGTGCAAGTAAAATATAAATAACATTGAAATATATATATGTATTAACTACCACAGAATGATGTTTATACTTTAAGTTAAGCTGTGAATATGATCTAAAGGAACATGTCTTAGTCTTTGTCATAATCTTGTCCTTGGTTATATTTTGACCATGGTCATTCTTGGGATCCTGATGAGATGGACCATGTGTGCTTATAGATGATGATTTGTGGTCCCACATACACCTATTGATGATTCCATATGATGGACATATGCTTCGGATGATGATTGATGCAGTTGGTTAGTTTTATTATTATTCCAGATCATCATATTTTACATTGTCCAGGTATGGTGGACCCTACAGTTGACCCCACAGGTCAACCCATGGTGTATGAGTACTCATTTCTAGTAGATTTGGATCTTCTGGATCCATTGAGACACTTATCTTTCAGTTTCGGGCACTTCTGACAGTGATAGATGCAGTTATCCACTTGTTGACCAATTTTGGGCATGCTGATCCAGCCTGTCCAACAGAGGCTTGGAGGTCAATCATTGCCTAGGGCGTTGTGTAGGGAGGGGGTGGTCTAGCCACTTGTTTTTACCAGTATGCCCCCCTTCCAGACAGCCTGGTACCCTCAATTTGACAGCGCAGACACCTTGGGTGGCAGTTTGGGCAGTTTCAGGGTTTTTCAGGAGGATTAAAAATGGAATAAAAGGGTCACTGAGGAATTTGATTTGGGCAATTGAGACAAGGTTTTGGCACTTGGTCTTCTCATAGGTCTTCCAAGGTGAACCCCCCATCTTCCAGATCAAATGGCATCAGTCAGTGGGGTCCACAGTAGCCACAAGAGGCCTTTTACTGCATGTCTCTCTGAATTTTGGAGACAAGATTTTGATCATTTGTGTTATGTGGACATGTCATAGTCCCATTATTTTATATTATTGTGCCATGGGGACAAGCTAGTGAAGGATTGATACCTCCTAGCCCCACCATGTGTGTCTTGAGTCATGTCCATGTCATATTTGGTGGGCCCATGTATCTTAGCCCCTTTTGGAGGATGACATCACCCTCACTTAGTCACTTTTAGCTATGACGTCATCTCTCTTTTGAGTGATCCATGTGATATTATGTATTGGCTCATCTTAGCCGTTGATTAGATTGTGAGATCTTTTAATCTCAACCACTCATTTCAAAAAGTGGTTTTGTGGTTTAGGGTTTTGGTCTATATTATCCTATATAAGGAGGAGACCCCCCTATCATAAAAGTACCTTTAGAGCTCTTGAAGATTGGAATAGAATACTTCTTTGTGGATCTACTTCTCTTGTCTTGATGGATTCTTTTGCACTTTGAATATAAAGCATCTTCTCTATGT
The DNA here is from genome assembly GCA_027924585.1 of Larix kaempferi. Lineage (NCBI taxonomy): Eukaryota > Viridiplantae > Streptophyta > Pinopsida > Pinales > Pinaceae > Larix > Larix kaempferi. Next base: position 4,763,956 of record BSBM01000841.1, read on the forward strand.
ATCATTGTGGATCTTGGGGCTACTAGTTGTTTTCTTGCAAGGAGGCCGAATTGGTGAGGAGGAGGACAATTTGGAGGAAGCTATTGTTGGGGAGACCCACATATCTTCTCTTGGGTTGATCTTTGTGACAGGGAGTATCATTATTGTATCTTTGTGACATAGTTGATGCTTTCTTTTACACTTTTACATCTCTTCATCATTTTCACAATTTTCTTACTTGGCTTGTTTCAACTTGATCTTGTCTTGTAGGAGGAGGACGATTTGGCCATATTTGGAGGAGGATGTTTTGGCTTGGAGAACTAGATCTCAGTCTTGAATATACACATAGGGGGAATGCTATCAATTTGCAAAGTGGCCACAAGCATTTGAGGTATGTTTTACAAGGTATGTACCTAGATCTACTCTTCTTCTTCATTGGTCATCAAACCCTTAAAATCAAAACCCTTGTTTTTCATATTTTTCTAGATGTACTTGGATCTAGCTTGGCTTTGGGGATAATAAAAAGAACCCACCTCTATAGCATCCACAACAATTCGGATCTATATTTTGGTGGCAATTGGCCTTCATTTGACACACTTTCCAATGCACCTAGCCCTCCTTGAGGCAATTCGCACTCCTTGGGGAAGGCTAGTTGGGCTAGATCCTTGACATGGGTAGGTGAGATCCCACTTGATTTGCATTGATCTACCTTGATAACCTACCCCTAGTGCTTCACCTTGTTGATTTTCACCTTGTAGGCCCCATTCCTTAATTTGAGGGATTGAGCCCCACTTGGGTCACTTGGTGATGCATTTTGCATCTTAGATCTATGGAGATCTAGTTCATATTGGGGCATGCCATCCTAAACCCACCTTGATAATTGCCTAAACTACCCCAATCTACATTTTGGCATATTTTGGACTCCATTTGCCCCCTCATCTCAAGGCACTAGTCTCCCTTGGGCAATTCGCACTCCTTGGGTTAGTGGCCTTTTCTTAGATCCCATATGTGGGTGTTGTCTATCTCGTCTTAGATCCATAGATCTACCTCATCTCATCCACTTAGTGCCATCTCACCCCTAATCCAACCAAGTGGGCCCCATTTGGACCTTTTTCCACTTTTTAAGGAGTGGGCCCCACTTGTGTATTTTCATGGTACTAGATCTAATTCAATGAAGTTTAAAGAAGTGGCCTTAGTCATTCATTGGTTGAAACACTTGTCACATCCTAAGCCTCTTCAACCACACTTAAACTCTTGGGTCCACTTAATCTAACTCACACATTGGTTTCTGTAACCTACTTTACACGATTCCCTAGGAACCTTTGTGTTAGCTAATCTTCATTGATTGGCTAGGGTTTCCCCCTTGGTATTGATTCTTCTTGATCTAAAGTGAAGAGTGCCTCGGTTATCGTGACTCCCAGCTTGCATTGGAAACCGTGGCATCTCTTGGGTCACCTCTTTAGTTGTCTGTCTCCTCTACCATCCCGGATGGGATACCTTTAGGGACAACTACAAGTTGTGTGATAACAGTTACCAAAACCAGATCAAAACTGGTAAAACCAACCGATCCGACCGGTTTTGACCCCAAACCGATCCAAATCAGACTATCAAATAGGAATGACTAGTTCCGTACCGAACCGACCGATTCCGTACAGAATCGACATGTTTTGCCAAAATCGATCAGTTCCGTACGAAACCATACAGCGACACATTTGAGGACTTTTTTTAATTTAAAAAAAAATGGTTGAAGGGGGAAGCTTCTAGATAACCCTAAACCCCTAACAAAGCTATAAAAGCAACACCACCCCTTCTATTTCTCTCACTATTCATTTGAGTATTTTGAGTTTGTGAGTTGAGGGTCTTTCTTTCTTTTAGAGAGTTGATTGCAAAGCTGATTTGGAGAGTTTGCTATATTAATTTGAAGAGCAGATTGAAGAACTAATTTGGAGAGTTTTTGGGCTGAGTTTCTTGGAGTCATTTGGAGCTCACTTAAGGTTGATTCCAGGGTAATTTGGAGCTCATTCAAGGCAGATTTTCTTGGGCAGATTTGGAAGTGTTTATTCAAGGTATGTAAAATGTGCACTTACTCCTTCAAACCCTAGTGAATAGTCTCTTTATAATTGATGTTATTTTCCTAGTAATTAAACAAACATAGGGTTTTTATTTGCAAATTTTTATTTCTTGCCATGGCTCCTAAAGAGAAGAGGGATCCTATGGGATCATTGTCAGTTAGTTGATGGGAAAATAGTTTGTAATTATTGTCATAATGAAGTTGGTGGGGGAGGTATACATAGGCTCAAACAACACTTAACAAATAAGGTATGTAAAATGTGTCCTTACTCCTTAAAACACTAGTGAATAGTCTCTTTAAAATTGTGTTCTTTTCCTAGCAATTAAAAAAACATAGGGTTTTTATTTATAGATTTGTATTTCTTGCCATGGCTCCTAAAGAGAAGAGGGATCTTGCATGGGTTCATTGTCAGTTGGTTGATCGGAAAATGGTTTGTAATTATTGTCAAAATGAGGTTGGTGGGGGAGGTATACATAGGCTCAAAGAACACTTAAGCACATGCAAGGGGGAATGTAAAACGATGCCTAAACATCTCTAATGACCTAAAAGATGGAATGTTTGGTTATTTAAAATCCTTCCAAGCAAACAAAGCCAAGAACAAAAAGATACAAAAAGAGATAGGGAGAAGTACAAGTTTAGACCAAATTGAAAGTGATATTCATGAGAAAATCCCTAGGTTTGAAGAATCCTCTAGTTTCTCTACATGATACTTATACCAATCATGTCTAATAGATGGACTGATGGAAGACCCTGCACCATTCTCAATTTCCTAGTTGCTTACCCAATTGGAACTATGTTTTTTAGATCGATGGATGCATCTGATCAAGTGAAGGATGCACAGTTACTATTTCATCTTTTGGAAGAAGTATTTATGGAGGTGGGGGTGCAAAATGTTGTACAGGTTATCACAAACAATGTTATCAGGACAGGACCGATCATCGAACTAGCAAAGCCCAAAAATCTGAATCGAACTGGAACTGGAAAAAACCGGTCAACCAAAAACTACATAAAATATTCAAATTTTGTAAAAACACATATATATTCAGGGTAAAACTGGAACAAAGGACATGCAGAGCATGCGAGCCCTAGCTTAAGAGCATGCAAGCATGCATGCAAAAGTAAGATGCATGCAAAAGTGAGATACATGCATGCAAAAGTGAGATGCATGCAATCATGCATGCATGCAACTCAGCTGAGAAATAGAAAAGAAAAGTTTTAGTGATCCTAGTTATGCTGCTATAATTTCTAACACTATTTATGGGCATTAGGTGCCACTTATACCTCTTGCAATACAAAATTTTTATGCTGAGGGACATTTTTTAATTACAAAAATTAAAAAACCCTAAGTAAAACATAATGAAATTCCACAAGACTCTGGATAATGTCTAGCATGGTAATATAGAACATTACTAGGCCTTAATCACCCCATGGACTCAATCATTAGAACACCTTTCACTACTTTGGAGGATTTTTTGAGTGAAAAACTCAGATAATTAAAATCACTAAAAAAGAATTTTAATTATCCAAGGGAAAAAACACTCGATGAAAGGACTTCCCTAATGATAAAGTCCTAGGCAACTAAGTTTTACAAAAATTGACCCTCGTGCTGACATATCATTACAAAATCCCCCACAGGGGTGTGGAAATTTCATGGGGAAGAGTTAAGAAGAGAAAGAGACAAAACTACCTGATCTGAAAATCTTTCAGGATCTTTTTAACCATAAAATAGCATGTGAAATTTGCATGTTAACTCTTATAAAAATGGCTTTAAAGATGAATTTTAAATGCTCAAATCAAACACATAAGCAAATAAAACAGATATGCAAACCAGAAATTGAAGACAGCAGATGATAATGGAGTTCACTGTTCTTGGGCTATGTCTCTAGGCCACTTCCAATGAGAAGGTCGATCTTATTAAGTCTTCAAAGGTTACATATAAGAGTTTCTGGAAAACCCTCTGAGTTATGCAAGTCAAACTCAGAAACAAACTGCACCACCACGTTCCTCTCAAAATTCTGAGAAAAATGAGTATAAAGTCGACTATGTTTGCTTGAGGCCTCCTCTGGCATGCAAATCGAGACAACCTCTGCCTGCAGCTGTACAAATTGTACGAATTCCCACCTAGGGAAGTGCACCCATTAATGGTTGTACAGACCTCAAGAACTATGCATAAACTTGCCTCGGGATCTATGCATAATCGCGCCCTGTACGTCGTCTCGAACTCTGTGCAGAAACCGTGGTTTTATAAAGGTTTTGGGGTGGTTTTGGGCGCGCGTTTTGGAGGGCCACGCGACCATTTTATGCCATGTTTTCGCCTTCAATTCATAACCAATCTCTGCCATTACCCATTCAACAAATGGGCATTGGCCCAGTGGTAAAGCGGTGTAATGTTGTTCTGGAGGTCATGGGATCCATCCCTATCGACTCCGTTTTATATGTTATTTGTTGGCACGTTGTATTGCGACTTGGCTATGTGTTGGCACATTACTCTGTCAGTTACGTTGTGACTTGGCTATGTGACTGGTGACTGGACTCTGCGTTGGCTTGTGACTTGGCTCCAACTTGGTTTCTTATGGCCTTGGTGTTGGCCACGGGGTCAAGGGCTTAGCCCTCGATCCCGTTCATTTTTCCCAATAAGCAATCTTGCAATTTTATATACAAGGTTTTCCCTATGTATGTTACGAACCAATGCTTGGAGCTCTGGCTATGCACACTTGATGGAGACGCTAGCGGCCTAGAGGTCATGGGTTCGATTCCCATGGACTCCAATATATTTTGGTAAAACGTACAACCATTGGCCAACAGGGCTGCCACATGGCAGACCCTGATTGGTCCACATACTGCCATGTCATCCAAAACCTGTCCACATGGCACCCTATGGGGCTTCCACGTGTCTATAATGCTAAGTTGTCCATGCCACATGGCACCCTGTGGGGCTTCCACGTGTCTATAATGCTAAGTTGTCCATGCCACATGGCACCCTGTGGGTGTGCCACATGGCCCCTTTTTTGCCTTTTTTTACATCAAATTCACCATTTTTGTCGAATCTTTGAAACTCAATATCTTTTGCATCCGGAGGCCATTTCACGTGAAACGAGCGTTGTCGGAAAGCTGTTGACGAGCTCTACGCGCCTGTAAGCTTATTTACATATTTTGAAGACTTTCATTTTGATCAAACTCTAAGATCCTCCTGGATCACTACCTCGCTTGAAAAAACTTTGTTAGGTACATCTTTCTTGTCTTCAAGGTACATGGTACATGGTTGCTCACCTAGTTGGCTCGATGGTCAACAGGAACCATCCCACACAAGGATACACTCCACAAAGGAGTCAGGCACAAGTCTTGGCTTGTGCCTCATCAACAGCCATATTGATCATCAATATCCCTTCTTGAGGAAGGGAATCTCCACCACCCCAAGCCTTTCACAGAAGTATGCAAACTTCACTCTAAACAAAGGCTTGGTAAGGATATATGCAATCTGCTCATTTGTGGAGATATATTGGAGCTTCATTGCTCCCTTATGAGCTATGTCTTTGATGTAGTGATATTTAATCTCAATATTTTCGGACCTATCATGGAACACAGGGTTCTCCGAGAGCTTTACACACCTCTGGTTATCACAGAATATCACTATCACATCATGCTCATGACCATACAAATCTGCAAGCAGCTTCCGAAGCCATACTGCTTCCTTACAGGCTGCAATGTACTCTGCCTCGGCTGAACTAAGTGCCACAAAGGTCTGTTTCTTGCTGAACCAAGAAACCATCGCTAATCCCAAGCTAAAACAGCACCCAGAGGTGCTCTTTCTGTCATCTACACTACCATCCCAATTTGAATCTGTGAAGCCCACCAGTTTCACCTCACTATTTGAGGTATATCTCAGTCCATAACCAACTATACCGCGTAGATATCTCAGCACATGCTTAGCACAAATGCCATTGCTTAGAGTGGAGGAAAACTTCTCTCACAATCCTTCCAACTTGACGACAATGTCCTTCTATGGCCATGTTCTAGCTATTCCATTCATCATTTAGCAACATTAAAAGATGAGAACCAAGACCACTTACAAATGGAGAAGAAAACCCTTGAACTTCAATGAAAGATATAACCAGTGTTACAAAAATCGGCCGATTTCTCGCGCTACGCCGAAAAATCACGATTTTTTGGAGGCACCGATTTTTTTTTTTAAATCGGGTCGATTTTTGCCCGAAAAATCGCCGCTAAATCGTTGTTGACTCGCGATTTCCGGGACAGTTAGAAAAATTTATAAAAAAAAGTGATTTTTTTTTTACTTTTAAGCCCGCGGGAGCATTCCGTTCGGGCTTCACTTTTCGGCGGGCGTTTTCTTAACTTTTCGGCTACTCCAACTCCGCTGTTGACCCATGTTCCAAGTTCCAACTGCTGCGTGCTCTACGGTGTGCTCCAACTGCTGCGTGCGCTAAACCGTGACCCACACTCGTCGACGTCTACCACCAGACGGGCCGTGGCCCGTGACCTAACACTCCACACCGCTCCAGAGCTGTATCCTGACCGGAGGCCGTGGCCCATGCCCTACCACTCCACACAGTTCCAGAGTTGAGGTCATGGCCCGTGACAGACTTCACTCTACAGTGTAGAGTCGTAGACCATTCCCGTGACCCGTGATGCCGTGGCTGCAGCCTACGTGTTCAAGACCTCGAGTATGTTAATTTTTTTTTTTTTTTAAATTTGTATTATAAATTTTTTATGCCACTATAGTGTATTTTTTAAATTTAATTTTGTTTTGTTTTAGCTTTGCTTTGTTTTCTGTGTATTGATTTTTTTTTTTTTGTCTTTTGTTTGTTTTAAATTGTATTTTATTGGTTTTTTGTAGGTTTTAAATTTTACATTTTAAATTTTTTAATTATATTACAAAACAATCGATTGGCATAGGTTGAAATATGTTGTATTATTTTTTAAAAATATATATATATATATTTTTAAATGTATATAACTAAATAGTAATTTTGTTGTTTTTAATATTTTATTTTTAATTTTTTTTTATTTTTTAAATTATATTTTTGTTTCATCAATCATGCAGCAGCATGCTAATTTTTTTCTTTTTTGTTGCCCTAGGTTTACTTGAAATTTCATTTCTTCCATATACAAGATGTCGAAATTGGATGCATTTTGGGAATTTGGCACAACCGTTGATCCAGAAAATCGACAAACGCTCACTTGCAATTTATGTGGGAAAAGAATGACGGGAGGGATAAGCAGGCTGAAATATCACATTGCACAAATATCGAGGCATGATGTGATTCCTTGCACCGCAGCAAACGAGGATCACATTGACAAGGCCAAAAAAGCAATTGAGGGAACTAAGCAAAAGAAACAATTCAAGGAGGCCGTGAGACATCAAATTGCCTCAAGATCCAGGTCCATATGCGGAGTGGGGGCTAGTGGGACGAGTCCGGAAACCTTCTCCACACAGCAGTCCACAATGCCTTCACCTTTGACTGCATCACCATTGGGTGCCTTTGTGTCGAGATGCACAGCTGGTGGACAACCTTCTGTAAGATCCATGATGAAATTAAAGGAGAAAAAAGACGCAGATACACTTGTGGGTCGATGCTTGCTATGGAGTGATATTCCATTTAACTTTGCCAATAACCCATTTTATATGTCCATGTTTGAGGCAGCTACTATTGTTGGACCGGGGTATAATCCCCCCACTTATGAGTTGAGAGGACCCATCCTCCAGAATGAAAAGGCCGAATGCACTGACAAGTTGGAGGATCTTTGAAAATCATGGGAGTTAACAGGATGCACAGTGATGTCAGACGGTTGGACTGATATGAAGGGTAGGACCCTTCTCAACTTCTTGGTTCACTGTCCAAGGGGCACTATGTTTTTGAAATCCGTGGATGCATCTGCATATGTCAAAGATGCGAGTTTACTATGTAGCTTGTTGGATGACTTCATCCAAGAGGTTGGCCCATAGCATGTTGTCCAAGTCATAACAGACAACGCTGCGAACTATGTGTCTGCTGGTAGGATGCTTATGGACATGTATCCTTCACTATTCTGGACTCCTTGTGCGGCCCATTGCCTTGATTTGATGTTAGAGGATTTAGCCAAGATTGATTGGATCAAGGATACCATTGATTCAGCACGGAGCTTCACAAAATTCATATACAATCACGCAGCGGTGCTTAGCTTGATGAGAACTTTCACAGGTGACAGAGAGTTGGTGCGTCCTGCCATCACACACTTTGCCACTAGCTTTATTTCTCTCCAGTCCCTCTTGGGTTCTATGTGGGACTTGCAGCAGATGTTCCTTTCACATGAGTGGCGTGCTTTATCATTTAGCACTAGACCAGAGGGGCAAGCCATATACAGGCTAGTGAATTTCTATCAGACCTTTTGGGATGACGTGAGGGAGGTTTGTGTCGTCACTGAACCTTTGGTAAGGGTTCTCCGCTTGGTTGATGGAGATAAGCCTGCAATGGGCTACCTGTATGAGGCCATGGATAGGGTGGCCAAAGAGTCCATTCGTGCCTATTACGAGGACAAGGGAGATCGAGGACAGGAGAGACAACAGATTATATGGGGGATGATTGATGCGCGATGGAACAACACACTCCATCGCCCTATTCATGCAGCAGGGTTATACCTCAACCCTGCGTTTGGTTACTCCTGTGGCTTTAGATTTGATGGAGAGGTTATGGCTGGATTCTACGAGTGTGTCCATAGGATGGTGTCGTCTGCAGATGATCGTGTAGAGCTTTCCCAAGAGCTGTAAGGGTATAAGAGAGCCGCGGGATTACTTGGGTTTCATTTGACAGTACATGACAGGGGCAACCTGATGCCAAGTAAGCTTCACCTTGTTTCAAAGTTCGTTTTCTTTTTCTAATTATTTTTTTAAAATTCAATTGTTTTTCTTATGTTTCTTTAATTCGTTGTAGATATCTGGTGGGAAAACTATGGTGGTTCCATACCTATTCTACAGAAGCTTGTCATTCAAGGGCTCAGCCAGACATGTAGCTCTTCCGGTTGCGAGCGCAACTGGAGTGTATTTGAAAAAGTACAATCCAAAAAGCGCAACAAGTTAGAGAATTTTCAAATTCATTAGAAAATATAAATTATTGAATTCTAGTTTATAATTTTATCATTCATCATTATGCCCCTTTGCCTTCTAATTTATGCATTACAAATTGAAATTATTAACTTTATAATTTAATATCTAATTCTATGATCCTCCTGCAGGTTGGATACTCCGCGCCTTAATGATTTGGTCTACGTCCACTACAATCTCAGGTTGTGGGTGAAGCAATATCAGAGAAAAGTTGATGCAAAGGCCATTTCATTAGATGAGATCGACACCACTGCAGCTTGGAGGATAGAGTGTGAGGAGCTTGCTATGGAGGTAGCCCCTGATTGGCTAGCGGATGATCATGATCGTGATCATGATGATGTTACAGAGGCTCCATATGAGGGTGATCCAGTTCCAAAGGAGTTTCACACTGAGTCTGGGAGTGTGCCACAGTTAGATCCAGAGCCACAGGCAGGGTTAGAGGGAGATAGACCCGATAGTAGCACTGCTACTAGTAGAGGAGTAGCTATAGGACTACCTCCTCGAGCTCCTTCTTCTTCTTCAGGACACTAGTTTCAGCCACCTTCAAGTTCTAGACGACATCATTTTGCAGGGTCTTCTAGTTCTTCTAGAGGACGTCAGATACCAGTACGAGGCCGACAAGCCTCGAGGGCACCTAGTCCTAGAGGAAGGGCAAGGGTCGTTTCCACAACAATTACCCTTTCCCGTAAAAGGGGTAGAGGGAATCGATAGTTTATTTACTTTATTTCACTGTAGATGACTCATGAGTCATGATGATGATCATGAGATACATTTGTTATAAGTTATAACTTATATTTTTTATGATTCAGACATTCAGTATTCACTATTCAGGAGTAGGACTGGGACACGATCCATTTTGGTGTGTGATGTATCTCTAGACATCTTATATATCTTATATATCAGTTTTCTTTCCATATTCATGTGGCAATGTGTTTATTTGATGTTATTGTTGCTTTAGATGTTTAAAAAATTGAAAAAAAATGAATATTTTTGTGTTTTTTAAGTTTGTCGATGTTCTGCCGAGATATCCCGAGACGATGTTTCGAGACCCTACTGATTTCCGCGTCGCGCCGATATTTGTAACATTGGATATAACAATGAGGCTCAAAAAATGAGAGAGACATCTCACAATCCAACCATGCCAAATGAGTGAGAGATAAGGTTGTAGCTCATCTTCACTTTTACAATAAAATAATATTAAAAACCCTAACCTCTAACAAACTCCTGACAACTCAAAATAAAATAATGGTCGAATACCATATAACATAAGGTCCTTTGTCCCTTTTTGTTCTCATGAATTAAATGGATATTTTTCCCTTAACAAATGCCTCCTAAAAGTGGTCATGACCACTTTTATCTCCTTAGCAAATAATAATAAAATCATGATTTCTTTAACCGATTCTCATAAAGCATCCAACGAACATAATGACAAGGTCCACATCGAAACACTCCAATGATGGAAAGGCCACCTTATTTTCTCAAATAAAATATTAAAGACCTCCCTTTAAGCCAAACGACCCCCTCAAAAGTGAGGGGTTGACTAACCCAACAAACCATAAATAAGAGCGAAAGTATGGATCGGCCTTTTGATGATGATACAGCACCCATGGTCGGCTTCTATATAATATGTCACACTGAGCAGAAATAATACATCCATGTGATGTCACCTCTAATTAGCATATGGCAGCCCATGACTTTGGGACGGTTCCACAAGATAAGGCTCCAAGGAACATAAGATGGCTTAGGAGGCTTCCCCTCCAGTATTAAAATAATACTCATGACGTCCTTTCATAAAACATGAGCCAATAAAGGAAGAAGTCAACGAGTCAAAGCATGAGCTCAACCTATGATACAGCACAACCCCTTATGACGGTGCACCACAAATGACACCATCTCCACAAACGTGAGCTCAAAGGTGGACACCATCCACAAACTAGGGCGTGAAAGGGTTAACACCTCCTCATGTGAAGGATCAAACCAAAACAAATAATGCCTCGAGTAATCCCAGAGGATAGAAGTCAGGACGTCCAGCTCAACTGTATGCTGAAGATGATGCTCCAAATACAACAGAAATGCTACAGGATACAAATTGCCATTGCTTAGAGTTCTCAGTGCCGATCACTCGAACCCGACATTTGCCTGCTCTCCAAATGGGTGTCAAAGTTATTCTATTATCATTTTGGAAAAAAACCTCTGCTAGATGATGATGAATAGACTGCAACAACAGATTGTTCCCAGAACTAAGTTCTAAGGATGCGATGGACAGAACTTGCTGCACATGACACTCTCCAGGCATACAAAATTAGTTTTGGGTCATTTGAATTTGATTTGTTGGATGTCAAATTGAGCATACTTTGCTGGAATTTCATCCTTTATAAGTCTGAGAGCATTAACGCACTGATGCTGTAAGTTTCAGACCAGAAATGCAGCCCAAACAACCCACTGATCAGCATGTAAGATTCAGAAATCACTGTAAAGGGATCAACTCATTTTCAGATTCATAAAAGCTCTTTTTTGGGATATGTGACTGGTTGCACCTGCTGCTTTCACTGACAGACATATGCCCAGAATAGTCTTCACCACTGTTTCCTGCTGCAAGAAGATCAGGAACAGGCCCTAAATTGACCAAGCATACCCCGGATCTTCCCAAACTCAACCCAGATTCACCATCAAAATGTGAACTTTTGCCATTATTCAGGGTTCTGGGTGCTTATTTTCAGTTTATGCCTGCATATAACCCGAGAAACATGACTGTACATTGCTGTCAAGCATTGATTTAGTGGAAAAACAGACCATAACCATGTTTTCTGGGCTGGCTGTAGGATGTGATTCTTTAAATCTGAACTGCTGCTGAAAAGTGTAGTGGACTTTTGGCACCTTAATGATGGACAATTAGTATATTTTAATTTCTCACAAATCTAGGTATACTACATGGATGATATAGGCCCATCAATCTGGGTTTTGGAAAATGATCATTCTCAACAAACAATTGTCAAGTGGTCCAGCAGATCTACAGTACCACAGTCACAGACTTGTCAACTTTAAATGCAGCCACAGTTGGTCCAGTATCATTTTTAAGGCTACCCATAACCTGAAGTTGAAGAAGTCCTTTCATCATGACCCTAGTTTTTCTGGACAGTATTCGCAAAACAAAACTGATCCATCAACCCATGCACCATCACCCCTGAAAATTATGATAAAGAACCACAATCGAACACACATTAAATATGGGGGAAGTGAGAAAAGGTGATTTGGAAGTGGGTTTGATGTTCCCTGCAGTGCTTTGAAGTTGAAGGCAAAATATCTCCAAACTTTGTAGTACTCAACTTTAGAATAAAGCCACCATCTTGTTTGGTGGCTAAATCTGAGTTGTTTGAGTGTTTGATTACTTTTCATGAATTTTTCGAATCAATTGACATTGGGAATGACTCCCACTTAATTGATTTTCTACTCGTCACCCAAGAAATTCAAGGCACTATGGTCACAGATTGCACTTTTTAAGAACAAATTTAAGGTGTTTTACAGAAAACTTGCACAGTTGCCTAGGCAGAATTAGTTATTTGGGTGTAAATCTGCATTATAGCTTGCTGCCTAGATTTGTTCACGCAGATTTCAGGTTTGATTTTTATATAACAGCAAGTAATTATCACAGGTTGGAAGAGTACTTTGTTTCCCAAGTTTATATTTTATCTTCAGATTGCATACGGATTCCTTCCTAAGGTTAGCATGCACTAAACCAATGCGCAGAGGGACTGTATGAGGTGACATTTTACATTCCCTGGTTGACTTTGGAACTCTTCCAGTTTCAAGAGTTAACAGAGGAGAGGATTTTGAAAACAGGGTGGTTGATTTAGTTGAACAAGAAATGTTCCTCCACAAGCACTGTTCAGAAAATTACCCAATCAGCATCAATTTATTCCAAAGGATATTGCATTTAGATTGAGGAGGTAAATTCAGGAATTGTTGATGTAAACAACACAGTGAATATAGAGAATGCAAGGAAGAGGATTTTTATATAACATAATGATAATAACAGCAATTATCACAGTTTGGAAGAGTGCTTTGTTGCCCGGGTTTATATTTTATCTTCAGATTACACAGGGATTCCCCAAAGGTTAGCATGCACTAACCTGATGCACAGGACCGTACAAGGTGGCAGTTTACATTCCCTAGTTGACTTTGGAATTCTTCCAGTTTTGAGTGTTAACAGGGGAGAGGATTTTGAAAACAGGTGGTTGATTTAATTGAACATCAAGCAAGTTCCTCCACAAGCACTGTTCAGAAAATTACCCAATTGGCATCAATTTATTCTAAAGCAGATTCTTTTTGTAACTGGCATAAGCAGTAACTGGGGGGCTCGTACTCGTGTGACACAGGGTCGATTCTGGTCCACTGCCACTATAATCTCCAGGTGTACCCACACTATCCCACGCACGGCACACAAGACTAGTCGAGGTTTGAACCAGTAACATCGCAAGGAATGCCTTAACAGTGCACCCTATTGCCCATTGATCTACACCCCGGGAGCATTCCAAAGGATATTGACTTTTGTTTGAGGAGGTAAATTCAGGAAGTTTTGATGTAAACAACTGAACGAATGTAGAGAATGAAAGGGACAACTTACAATTGCCAATGAGGTGTTTGTTGATGTCAGTGTCAAGATCTAGCAACATTTTCTGCCAACAACATTCCCTTGGAAATGCCACAAAATGCTTTTGTAAAATACTAAAATGTAATGTCAAATACAAGGTACATAGCCATTGTCACACTCCAGGATATTTGATCATTCACTTAGTAGTGAAATAACAGTAGATAGTGCAGTGTGCAGGCTACATCAACACAAAGCAATAAGAAGCAGGATTAAGCATGATTTTCTTATAGAAATAATGGCAAACAGAGAGATCTAAACCCAACTAGGAAATGTGAAAGAGAATGTATTCAAGAAGAAACAGATGGTAAAGAAGCTCCTGGGTGTAGTGTACTAAGACTACTGGGGTAAGGACCAAGAAAGCAGAGTACAAGCATGGAAGCACAAATATTTACAAGCTTAAGGACAAACTGAACTAACACAAAATATCAACATAAGATAAATAGCATAAAACAACTTTTAACATTTTACATATGATGAGAATAAAAATTTTAAGTGATAAACTAAAGTACTTATCACTCTTTTAGACTAGATTTCCTTAATCATGCATAAGTTATTTGTACTTAAATTCCTTGACGTTTTGTCTGTATCTATAGCTAGCCCAAGTGAGAGTAGACTACAATAAATTTTGGTAAATGAATGTTGTAGTTAAATACTATGTCCCCGTAAGTGGTAATTGGTGGTGCCTACATGCCATGTTATCTAGATTGATTGTAATTATCCAAATGACCAATAGCCATCTTTTAAAATTGAGAATATAGCTAGAGAACAGAAAAATATTTGAAATATCAAACAATGGAAAGCTTAACCTGACATGTAAGATGTTGCATCAAAATGAAAGAGCTTCGGAATTCTCCACAAAGACAAAAATATTGCTACACAGAATGAATTCAGCATCAAAATGAAAAAGCTTCGGAATTCTCAACAAAGAAAAGACTATTGCTACACAGAATGAATTCATGAGGACTAAGACATTCGAGCAAGTAATTTTACAGCCTTTACCAATATGCTATAGAATCATCCTTCTTCTTCTTCAGAGTTATTGCTTTGCACTGCAACCACCTCAACTGGATGGGGAGATCCATCTGAAATAGACATTACAATCAGGCATAAATGTGATATTTTAGGCATTAGATTAGAGCTCAAGAAAAAATAATCAGCAAAAACAGCGATATATGACATGAACGCAATATTTCCGAAGGCTAAGAAAACTCATGTAGGCGCAGTTCAGGTGCATGCACACCACACCAAATCAGTCTAGACCCTTAACTCTAGCGAGCCCATTGCTCTCTAAGATATTGAAATGATAGATATGATTTAAAGCATGGTTGCATCGACACATGGTGAGGCATTATGCCGAAGTTCTAATCAAGTAAACCCTCAAAAATTAAAACATAATAAAATTCATATCAATTAAGCATGCATTAGTTTCAAAATACCTACATTAATCATTAGACATCTAAGAAATTATATAACTGGGGCACATCCCAATGCTCTCTAGTCAGCTTTCGCATATATGATCTTTGCATATTTTTTTGTGCAACGCTTGTCGGATAAATTATCTATCTATATTCCTTTACCAAGTTAATCATCTGATCTGTTTCTACCCTAGTTATTGCCTACCGTTTCAATTTTACCAGATTAAGTTTTACTCTTGCATTTCACATCAGCGTCTGGTGACCTTTCACAGAACACCTTTTAAATTTGTATTTAAATCTGCGCATTAGTTTCTTAGGAAATTCCACAAACTGATTTTAATCACAGAACAAAGACTGCAATTCTGTTGTATAAAGGTAAAATTCCATACAACATTTTTTACAGAGTGTTTCTGAAGTATTTTAAAAGGCTAAGGGATGGAAATTGTTGTATATTAATTTTTGCCTGTCATACAATTCCCCCAATTTCCCGTTCCATTCCAATCTTCAGAAGAAGAAAGATTTAACCCTAACACCCTTCGATGTAATTTCCAGGAAACAAAAATACCTTCGATGAAGTAGGCAGATGAGGGCCACCCTCTCGACGTAGTAAAGGAGAGACTCTCCTCCTGTGTCATTGGGTTGTTGCTCAACCTGCCCAGAAGCTCGACCAAATTCCCATTATTCTTCCTTGGCGGAACCCAATAGGAAGTCCCGGGAAGAAAAGGAAGCCAATCGGGAGCAGCCCTGCGGACAAGAATGCCATGGATAGCATCCTCTAGTCTCTTTATTCCAAACACTTCACTGCTACTCTCGCCATTCTCTGTTGCTGAATCCCCTAAATCTACCTCGATCAACTGACCACCGCCTTCTGAATCCTTACGGGATGAACCCCCCGACCTGAATCTTGCGTTTAACAACCTCGAACTCGGACCCTGCCCATAATTACCACAGTTGCTCATTTTTAGAGCCGTTTGCGACAGCCTCTGGGCCATCACCATGATATAATATGTATACCAAAAGGTAATTGTTTTCCTAATTACTTCAAGCAGAACGAACGCAGAAAGGAAAGACAGATAACAACGCTTCTCCAGTCCAAGAACTCAATAATATGTATACCAAAAGGTATTGTTTTCCTAATTACTTCAAGCAGAACGAATTCAGAAAGGAAAGATAGATAACAACGCTTCTCCAGTCCAAGAACTCAACATGTACCCTGCCGCCCTTTTATATTGTGATGCATAGCACCTCTCATCTCGAAACTGGCATCCTTGGATTAGAGATAAGTATCTAGAGAGAGGATTTTCAATTGCATTAATCTGTGATAGTTATCCATTTTTTATTATTAAATTAATTGAATGAATGAATGCTAGGGTGTTCAAGCTATAAAAACAATAGAGAATTTGCAATCTTTTGTCTTAAAAATAAAAAGGTAAGATAAATCAACATTTCAAAGGTTGTCGAAATAAACGCTTAAACAAATCAATTTTGTGGATATGTTAGAAATTAAAGTTTCTCTTCATAATCATAATTATTGTATTAGTTTTATTAATAGTATGTATCTATCACTAATGATGAAGCACAAGGATATCAAGTATTTTGGGGATACCATAGAGAGTTGAGGCTGTCTTTTTTGTGGTTGTGGAATAAGACATATAATTACTTATGATGGTTAATAGTTCATCTTCCCTGAATATTAGAAAATAAGTTGATGGTCCAAGATCCAGAGGCATCTGGCAGGGGTGAAAATCTGCATCATTGTGGACCATCAACAGCTTATATCACGTGGTGTGGTGTTCCTTGAATAATGGTGATGAGTTAGCTCGCATTCACAGATAGTAGCCAGTGATGGTTTTCCTCACCATTGGTTGACAACTGAGTTATGATAGGTTTTGTCACCTTAAAAAGGGTTGCTTCACCCAAAACTACTTGAGCTTGTATTTCTTGTAAAAGAAAGAAGCCAAAGTGGCCTATTATGAAGGCTTGAAATAGACATGCTTTTGCACATATTGGTGTTCCATTTTGTTTATGAAGTGAACGTGTAAATTGAGGAAAGTGTTAAATGGGTGGAGGAAGGAGACACATGTAATGATAAGTTTTAGTCTCTTTGACAACAATCAACCCCACCAACTTTTGGAGCTTAACATTTATAGAGATGAAATTGAATGCCATACTTAAAGTGCACGTAACTTAACGCTCTAAGGGATCGGTAGCTATGGAGTCTCCCAATCCCAATGAAGCATCCTTCCATGCCCTCATTGAATATTGGGGTAAAGCTCCTTGGAAGACCAATCCCTCGCTATTTGTAAAACGGATTGAAGATGTTCCTGAGGTCCCCCTCCCTGTCACTTCTTAAAGACAAATGGCTCTAAAAATTGCAAAAATGGACTCATAGGGCAGTTCAAAGGATATGGCCCTCATTGCAAACGATGGATACTTGGATCATGAGATGGATGTCCCCTTGACAGTGCCCATTTGGGTTTGTCTCCCTCTCCACTGCTAGGGAGAAGACTCATTGAGAGACATCATAAACAAGCTAGGGAAATATATTGACAAATCTAAACCAAAAGATAGAATGTCCATTTGTGCATGAATATGTGTGGAGGTAGACCTCGAAAAAGGCCTTCCACAGGAATTCCTTCTCACACTTGATAATTGGAGGCATCTTCAAAAGCTTGATCATCAGCAACTATCTTTTAAGTGTAAATATTGCCATGAATACGGTTGTTTTGCAAAAAACTGCAAGAAGAATGCTCCTCCAAACCAAAAGCTCTAGCAAAGTAAGACCAATGGCAGGTGGTGAACAATAAATTGAACACTAAGCAGGGAATCACCTCTCGACCTTTGCATGCAACCCATCCTTCCTCTTCCATTGTTATTTTTCCTCCTCAACCCTCTCAACCCTTATCTCTGAAAATCCCTTCTAATCCTAGGTCCTCGAAAAACCCCTTTCAATCTTCTCAACCTCTCTCACCAGCCAACCACTTCTCAACCTTGTTCCTAGAGGAGCCATCACTGAAAATATCCCTCTAGAGGAAGAGGATTCTCTCCTGGACTAGTGGGAAGAGATTGGTCGTCCCTTGGACAAACCTATCCCAATGACAAAGGGAGTTCAAACTAGGAAACAAATCCAGAAGCATAACAAGGATGATGAACAAGAAGAGGAGTTTGAGGAGGACATGCAGTGTCGAAAAGGTGGAAGAAAGTCAGCAAAGGAAGTCAAAAAAGAAATTGCCAATAGAGAAAAAATGTTAGGCATGCAATCAACCCTAGATGGAGCTATGAGCACAAGTGGGAAGAACACCAAAAACCCAAATTTTCAACCCAACAGACAGAGGGGAGGAAGTAACAAACCCCCCTCAAATAAATAATGATAATGATCTCCTGGAATGGTTGAGGTATGGGCAGTAGGCACAAAGAGGAATCTTTAAGGGATCTAACCAATGAGGAGCGACCTATTTTTCTTCTCATTCATGAGACAAAATTAGAAGAAAGATATATTTTAAAAATAGGGGAAAAAATAATGGAAGGTTAGTGATGCAGTAGCAATCAAGTCATGAGGAGCCTCAGGTGGAGTATGCACCATTTGGGATAGCACACTATTTAATCTTGGAGATAGTCAGCAAACCCAACATTGGGTAATGACATGCCTCAACCATCACTAGATAGGTAAAACAATAAATGTTTTCAATATATACATGCCTACAAACTGCAAAGAAAAGTGGCATGTTAGAAATCTCTTTTGGCCTCAAAAGATATAGAATTTTCTAAAGATTGTATTTTGGTGGGAGACTTCAATATAACATTGACAAACAAGGAAAAAAGAGGGGATGGTGTTGTGAGGGATCCTGTATGGGAAATAATAGAGGATCTTATAGCACATCTGGACTTGGTTGACATCAAACCCAACAAGGAAAGATTTAGCTAGTCTTATCAGCGCCTTGGTTGTGGACATACTGCAGCATGTTTGGACAATTTTTGGTTCACAGTGATCTTTTGACTTTGGGGCTAAACCTCTTCTCTCGAATCATTCTCTCTAGGGTCTCTAACCATAAGGCTATAACCTTGGCTTTCGCAAATGCCCGTAACTTTGGTCCACTCCCCTTCAAATTTAACCCTTTATGGCTCCAAAATCCCGTTGCTTTGGAAATCATAGAAACTGAATGAAGAATATTTGTGCCTAGGTCCCCCCACCATATTTGGGATAAAAATATAATAGTGTTCAAGGGAGCACTTGAAAAATGGGCTAAGTATACCTATAAACAACCAAACCATGAAAGGAAGCAATTGTAAAAGCTCATGGATGAGAAGCACCAACAACTAGAAGATGACAAGGTAATGACACAACTTCAAAGTGAAGATAAGGCTATATATGGATAGCTACACAAATCCCACTGCCAAGATTAGGAAATGCGGAGGTTGTAATCCATGATCTTGTGGCTACAGGTCGATGACAAGAACACTACATTATTCCATTGACAAACTAAAGCTCAACATCATAAAAATATGGTGTTAGAGATCAAGACAGGAGGTGGTGCAACCCTGAACAACATTCAAGATATTCAAAAGGTTGTCAAATATCACTTCGAGAATCTATATAATTAAGAGACAACTATGGACCCCATAGCTCAAACCACAATGCTGGAAAACATTCCATAGGAAATAAGTATGGAGGACAATAAGAATCTTTGTAAAATCATAAAAGAAGGTGAAATCATCACGGCAATATGGGAGTTGGACCCAAACAAGGCTCCTACACTAGGTGGCTTCTCTATTCATTTCTACCAAGATTGTTGGCCTATAATCAAGACGACTTGCTCCATGTGTTTAGAAATTCATAAACAAATCCAAACTAGGAGGTAGTATAAACTCTTATTTATTGTCTTTAATACCAAAAGAAGCCAATCCTTCCACTTTCAACCGCTTTAGATCGATCTCTTTATGTAATGCTTCCTATAAAATCTTAACAAAGGTAATGGCCAAAAGATTGAAGATGTTTCCCCCTGAGATTATTTCAGAAAACCAATGAATCATCATACAAAATAAGCAAATCCTCGACAACATCATTCTTGTTCAAGAGGCCATTCACGTTCTCTGTAAGTCTGGTTTTAATGGATCATTTGTCATGATGATCAAATCTTGTATCAATTCTCCCTGGATCTCCGCATTAGAGATTGGTAAGCCAATGGGTTTCTTTAAAATCAAAAGAGGGTTGAGGCAAGATTCCCTCTTTCACCCCTTTTGTATATCGTAATGGTTGAATCCCTCGGGAGAAAACTAGAATACGAAAGACTTAAGGGCAAACTGCAAGGGATCATTTACACAAGGGGAGCAAGGAACAACAATAAAAGCCAGGTTTATGGTTAGAATGTCAAACATCTATAGATACAAGCAATATTAAGGATTATGGAGTTCCATGGCACCACAACTTAGAATTCCTTCACTTATTTAAGTATGTTGATATCCCTGGGAAGCACTACAACTGTAAACTAGAATGGATTCATTACAAAGGTTAAAAAAGGATGCAACAATGGGGATCCCAATGGCTAAATCCAGTTGGTAGAATGGTCCTCATCAAATCCATTCTCACATCCCTCCCAATTTTCTAGTGCTCAACTATGATGGCCCCTCGAGGCATTATACAACAACTAGCTAAAGAGTTTTGAAAATTTCTCTAGTAGGGGGATAAACCAAATATAAAAAAGTCCCATCTTATTAACCAGAACACATTTCGTCTTCCAAAAGCTAATGGAGGGTTAGGCATAAAAAACTCCAAGTTGATGAATCTAGGCTTAGGAGCAAAGGTAGTCTGGTGGTTTGTCACTGGTGAAAATGAATGGTGGAAGCAAGTCATCTACAAAAAAATATTTTGTAGGTGGGAGAACAAGATGTTTGGACAAACCATAGAGGATAGGAAAGTATCGCACATTTTGAAGTTATGCAAGATGGTCAATCCCCTATTCAAGCTAACCTTTATTGGATCCCCGTCAATGGGAAAAGAGTACCAATATGGGAAGGCAACATTCTTGGAAACCCACCTCTATGTCAACTACAAGGAGTGGGATAACTACGCAAGCAAATTAATGGAAAGCCCCAAATTAAAAACTTTACATGACATTTAATACTAGGTGGATGATGGAAAGAGGTGAATTGGTTGGAGGACATTTGACTTCCCTCCCCAACTTGCTTCCCGATACTTTACACTCCTTTCCTCCTTATCAAGTTGCGCACATGTTGATGTAGATTATTTGGATACTTGAGGGTGGGGTAGGATGGACATCTATTCGGCCAAAGCATGGTATGAAGTGCAGTTGGATGCTCCCCCGCAAAGTTTGGCATCTAGAAAAGCATATGGCACTCAGACAAAATCCTAAAGGTAAAAAAAATTCATTGGATAATGGTTAATGAGAAGCTCCTCCTAGTGGAAAATCTACAAAAAAGAGGCATCCATGGCCCCTCACATTGTGCCCTTTGCCATGAATAAAAAGAAACACACCAACATATATTTCTTTATATTCCTTTACAAAAGAAGTGTGGGAGTCAACCTTGAAGGAGATTAAGGACATATTTCTAATGGCAACCAACCGAAGGGAAATGTTTGTAGACTAGATAAAATTTTATCAAGGAACCTTTGATGGAAAAGCCTTACTTAAAAGAGATTGGAAAACGATCCCTGGATATCTATGCTAGAAAGTTTGGCTAGCAAGAAACAAATAAATATTCGAGCTAGAAAAAAAACTCCTTGTTCCATAGCAACAAAGGCGTGGGGTTCAATGGTGGAAGCTCTTAAAGCAATAGGTTTCAATAATAGTAATCTCTCCCTTCTAAATCTAGAAGAAAGAAATTGGCTTAGGGACATTCTCATTAGGGATGATCCAATTCCAAAGGAAATTAAGCAAAAACCAAAACAAAGATGGAATTGGCAGCTTTGAATCCAAGAAGAGGAGATGGAAGGATGGTGCCTCTCACATGGGAAATGCACTTTCTTATTTAACAATGTTTCTTAGGGTAATCTAGGGTTTGCTAGCGTGAGGGGAGGGGTGCTCTTTGACCCCAAAGAACGAAAGCAGATAACCTATGAATGGGGTCTTTAAGTGATGACCAATAATCAGGTATAAGCATTAGCTTTCTATTAAGGTCTCGAAGCATTGGATATGAATAGCATGAAGCAACTCATTGTAACTGGGGACTCCAACATAATCATCAAACTATAGAATTCCATGAGCTCCCGTTCAATGAATCCTTGAGGCAATTAATTGATAGAATATGTCTAGAGGCAGGTCAATATGAACAAGAGAGGTATTTCCACGTACTTTAACATATAAACAAGATGGCTAAAACTATGGCAAACTCAACAACTAGATTGACAAATGGCATATTGAAGAAGAGTGGGATGGCCTCTTTTAACCCCATCCCCTTATGTATAAAGAAAATATGTGTGAGTGCCATTCCATAAGCTTGAAAATCGATGCCCCCTTCACAACAACAATAAAGAGGGTTGGTCATCCTATTTCTTCTCATGTTTTTACATTCTGTGATCGTCATCACATTTACAAGAAAAAGGGAGGTAATTTGCTCCCAAAGGAGAAGACTAGTTCAAATTTTTTAAGCCTCTTTTCTTGACCAGGGACTCAAGGTGATCATGGATCCCCTATGGATGTGTCTACTAAGCTAGTTCACCATATGAAAAACATAAGAAAGAAAGAGTGCAGATGTAAAAAACTCGACACTGTCAAATTCAACAAAGATTGTGGAAAATGAGGTTGATAATAGTAGACAACAAGCAACCTTGAGGAGTCTAACGATCCAATGACAACAAACTCAAAATTTGAAAGGAAAATGTAATGCTTTAAGGACCTAGTTGGTTGCCCATAACAAAGTTATACACTCCTTGACATTTAACAATAGGCGTTATGCGGGAATTAAGTAAAGGGGAATTTAATGGAAGAAGACTTGTGCAATTGACCAAACGGAGGCAAACAATCATCACATTATTTAGTCATTTAAAAGTTGTTCTATGTTTTGCAAATCAATTTATATTTTAAGAGTTTTTTATAAGATCTATACTAGTAAGCAATTGGGAGATTACTTTGTGAAGGAAAGTTTCAACAGTTTAGAAGGTTCTATGTTTTACTTTGATACTCTGGCGGACTCAAACAATATGCTCAAAATCGTATCGTTACCACATCCTCATATGGTAGATATTTTAATATATCTTTAAATCGTTCTTGTTAAAAAAATCAACCCCACAAAAGGAATGAACCATTCTTTCAACATATGGGGCAACTTTAGACATTCCTTCATTGAGGAATTGCATATGAGTGCCATCTTACACCCTGCATCCTCTAATAAATAACAAAGGAACACACCAACTAAGGCCACTAGAAAGAGTGATCCCCTAACCCAATACATTAATAAGAGATTGTAGAGATATCTTTTTATCTAAACTCTAACCTTGAAAAAAAGAAATCAAAGACTCTACAAAGCAATGTCGATACATAATTCAAAAAAATTGTCAAAAAAACATGAAACGATTATATTATCACCCCAAAAATCAAACATGAGATATTTATGTTCTCACTCAAAAAATCACATATTAAAAAAAGTAAATAAAATATAACTAACTAGAAAACAAATAAATGTTACCTTACTTGATTCCTCTCACTTCAAAGTGATCTATAGTGTCAACTACAAATCAACAATGGTAACTAGTACCTCAAATAGATAAAACAAGATGTTCTGTGGAAATCAAATAAAATTAGCTAACAAAGAAAGCAAACAACAAGCTAAGTACACTTAAATCGATGCAAACTAAATTGTAAATGAAGAGAAAAAAAAGGTTACTTTGATGTTATGTATTAAAATAGTTAAAGACAACCAGCAAAAAAACCCACTAAACCACTATAATCTTAACACACATAATTCAATGCAATAAATGCTCACTAGAAGTGGGCACAAAAATTATTGATTGCTTTTTTAAAAATAAAAATAACAATGAGTAAAACGTTAATGTTGTTGTTTTATTTACAAAAGTAGTAATGAAATGTTATTATAGGTTTTGTGTATTTTTTTATGCACACATATCATGGAGGAAGTGAAACATATTCTTAGTTGTTGTTAGCTTTGATCTAGTTTTGGGATTTCAGTTCATGTTGGTTTTAAGGATATGGTCGTTTTCTAGAATGTATGGTTATTTTTTTTATGGAGTTTTGTGCTCATACTTATATTTAATATAAAGTATCGTCTTTTTTTATTGAAAAAAAGAAATACAGAGCAAAATCTTGGAAGATAACTTCTGGTTTTTGACATAAAGTGAAAGAAAATCATAAAAACAAATTTGTATTCTATATGACTAAATTGAGTAAATTGATATGATTTTAAATAATGTATTCTATATGACTTAAATTGAGTAAATTGATATGATTTGTTTATTTCAAGTGATTGGATAACCACAACACATAAATTTGATTGATAATTGGTATAGAGTTAGAAATGAATGAAAAGAAAGCAAGTAGGGTCATTTGGTTTTTACTACTAAATTTCTTACCAAGCAAGCAATAAAAGTAACTAAGAGTAAGAATAATATAATTTCTTACATAGTTGAACACAAATAATGGTTGTTAAGAAAGTTGTTGGTAGATCTTTATTGCCAAGACTTGTAAAAAGAATAGGTCGTTAAACAAGTAGGTACAACAATCACTATCAGATATTTGAAGAAAGTTAAGATTCTTTAACTTCTCCACATCACATGAGATTGAAACAATCACAATAATGATTGCAAAGTCATTCAACCAACACTTGTACTCTACTGCTAGCTCTCAATCACAACCTTCTTTAGAAGAAAATATGCAACAAGGAGGGAAAGAGAAAAGCAATTATATCTTCATGCATTGGTTGTACAATGATTATAGTAGAAGAGAAAGATATGAATAGAGGTAGATTAGCCTCCAGGGTTAGCTTAATTAGTTGGTGTCATTGTTTCCAGTATGTTGTCAAGTAATCTGGTGCACTGTCTAGGTCCCTAATTAAATTATCATGGGGTGAGGCACACTAAACCTACAATGCCTTCTTTACATGGGTATGATCCTTGGAATGAGAGGCAATGCCCGAGAGTTTCCCAAGGAGTTATTTCAAAGGGGTAAAAAAGAAAAAGAAATTAAAAAAAATGGATCAATAATGGATGGATCCAAATCTAAAGTACAATCTAGAATAGGCTCAATTTCCTATGATAACACTCCAAAAATACTCCAAGCAACTAGCTACAAAATTGGCAAATAATAATCTTGTAGCCTCCCATAACTTAACATCCTCTAAGAATAACTCAAACAACTATAATAGCACATTCATAAATAGGTAAATGCATAAGACAATAAAGTAAGCAACTGTGAATTCCTCTAGGTATATATGGCCTATGTATTTAGAAAATAATTTGGATATACTTTTAGAATGCACGTGAGGCTAAAAATGGGTTAAATGATGTTAAACAAAAAAAGTTGTCAATGCTAAACATAGTAACTAAATCACCCTCAAGGAGGGCACATTCTCCTAGGGCATATGAAGGGTTTGCTTATGGAAATAGATAAGTCTACATATGGTGTTAATGAAAATGAATGAAAATCTTTAAACCAACATTTTCGAATCTTGCTAGGGTAAGGCAAGATAGGCGAGATTATTACCCTGAATTTATAGCCTAATTGAATATATAAATTAGTCCACAAGCAATACGCACTTATGTCTAGTGCTTTTTCTATGTATTAAGTTTTTAAGAAAATAAAAGAAATTGTAAAATAATTATAAACAGATTTATACAGGAGATGGAAAATATTTCAAATTTGAAATAAAATTGACGAAAAAATAGAATAAAAATCAAACCCAAAGTCAGATAAAATCAATATACGATTTTATTAATTTCATTCCAAGTTACAACTATAATCTTTCTTTACAAACCCCTGTGAGGATGAGGATCAAAATTATATTTAGAATCCTAGAGGGGATATTACATCACACAGAGACTTCTGGTGTTTGTGAAAATAAAAATCTAGATAGACTAGCTAGACCATTAAACTTTAAATATGTCACTGTCTTGATTATGCAAAAACAATCTTAATTAGCACTGAAAATTAATTAAAAAATCTAATAAAGATGAACAACCTATTAGAACAAGTGAGTAACCTTTTAAGCATAAACACAATTGGTGTTTTCTAATCCTTCTTTTGACACCTTCAATATAAACCTTCTATCATCAAGAAGACTTCAACTCTTATGTAACTTAGAAATGGATGAAACAATGATAAAATATCACTTTGAAACAAGAGCAAACCTTTATCAAAGTTCCTCTTTATTCTCTCTTGCCTTCATCCTTTTTGTGTCATCCTTTTATCTTTGGGAAATGTAGTTGGAGTAGTTTGAACTACTTTTAAGTCATGATATCTTAATTAAATAAGACATATTTACTATGTATGATAAAGGTAATATAGATAAATAATAGGTGGGACCCTCGATATAAATATTCATTTAGTTTTCATTATTTGCTTGTCCCTCCAAATAATGAAAACATATGTTACGCCAAATATGTATCATAACTCATGAAATAATTAAAGCAAACTTTCATATATAACCCTTGTATCTCCCAAAGTATCAAAATATAGCAAAACAAGTTCATAGGTATGTTGCCTCAAAACATGATCATGAACATCGGTAATAGTAAAAAATTGAATAAATTAACAACTTTAAACAAATTCATAATCCATATTTTCTATGGGAAGCAATTTCCCCTTGTTTACTGCCTTGAAAAAGTTCTTTCTTGTGTGACTTCCCTCTTAATTTGGCAGATTCTGCCACTTTTCCCATTGATACTGTAATGTCCCTTGTTAGAAATTTTATTAAAATGGCAATGTTTCACTTTTTTCCCTAGTTAGACCTTTGACTAGTTTTGATCTCTAGGTCCCAAATTTGCCCCAAATGATCCCAAATCTTCTGATAAGGTATATGAATTATATTAGAACATAAATATGTATTTCAGGGATGCCTTTGGACCTTTAAAATACTTCTGCAAATCCTCTTTCAATTCTGATCAAAGTAGGTAACTTTACTAGTGATTTTCCTTTGACTAGTATTGGTCTCTAGGTCTCAAATTGACTCCAAACGCCTTCAAACCTTCAAGGAAGGTGTATGAATGATATTAGAACTTGAATATGATGTTCATGGATGACATATGTCCACCAAAAGACCTCTGCAAACTCTCTTAAGATTCTGAACCAATTATGCAATTTTACTAGTAATTTGGGGTTCAAATCCCCCTGGGGTAAGTACTGAAAATGGCTTCCCAAATGCCTCCAAACCCACTCAAATTTATGAACAGAGGTATGTAATGTGTTAAGTATTTTATTAAATTCTCATATGCACCATTAATGGATTATTACAACTGTTCTCACCCTCTCCCATTCAACTGCAAAAATCCCCAATTCGACCCTTGGGGAAATGGCACTATTCCACCTCCCAATACAACTAAACTAAGTAAAAATGCTTCAAATGCTCAAGTACAGTACATGAAACTTGCAGAAGACATCCATGGCAGTATATTGATCACAAATATATCAAAGAATCATCCATTCATTCGAAATCATCATCAATACATTGGCTCACAACAAGGTAGTGGGGAAATGACATTGTTCTTCCATTAAAAATGAGATTTATACATTTATACTTGGAATTTCGACCTGAAACTTTTTGGAGATGAAGAAAAAAGTATTTACTTCATATTAAAAAATAAATGGGGCATTAAAATCTTCCCCAAAGAGTACAATATCTCACCAAAAACGCCCTCCCTCAAGGATCAAGAATATGCCATCAAAACTGAAAATGGTTGAAGGAGTGAGCTGCAATAGAAGAAACCATGAGCTGCCCTGTAGCTTACACCTGCAAATAAAGACTCCATTAAAGCTCCAAATGAAAGGTCTGAATGGCCTTTCCAATTACAAACTTGGATGGGAATCTTTCACCCTCGAAATTGGTTAAGGCAAGAAACTAGTCATCCACTAGCTCTCCCTCTTCACAAATGCAATTGCAAATTCTACAAATGATCAAAAACCATTCTCATACTTCATTTCTACATTTTATAACCAACATTAGCCTTCTAAGGGTCGAAATCCTCTCAATAGATTCAATAGATTTCCATTTAGGAAATATTCCACATTTGCCACTTGTCTCCTAGTTCCAACCTTCCATCTTCTCCCAAATTCGATTTTGAGTCTCTTTGGCTTCTCCAACTCCCAAATTCACCTTCTTTGAGCCTATTTTTGGGGCTGACATGTCATAGTGGTCAGATGTCAGAGGTCAGGTCTGCAATTTGTCATAGTTGTCATAGATGCTCCATCATTGGTGTCATAGGGGCTAGGGAATCTAGCCCAAGTGTCCACAAACTCCCACTTTAACTCTTTATCTTCCATGGAGGTTACCAATCCTTCCCAATTCGACCTAAGATGCTCAATGACATGTGTTATGACTTACCAACTCACCCAAGAGTGTTCACATTCCCATTAATTCGAATTTGCAAAAGAGAGATACCATGTATTATGAAAAATCAAGCTAGTGTGGGTCCCACATCCTCCATAGGTCTCCAAAACCATTTATCATCTAGGATTTCTCTTGAATTTCTTTATTCACTCTATTTATTAAATACTTGAACCCTTCTAATGTCTAAACATCATTTATTATCCCCCTTATTCCAAATCCCAAAGCTTCCACCCCAAACCTAGGAAACTAGTAATTTTCCTCCTTGACAATTATTTGACCCTTAACATCAATTTTGCAAACTCTAATGAATATGGCTAATGTGATTTGGACATTGTGACCCAATTCCAAATTTGGGATATGACAAATCCTCCCTTCCCAATATTGCATGTCCTCAAGCAATTTCAAACATGGGTGTTGAAGAACCTGCTTTCTGTATAATTCTTTGAAGTTGCCATTGAATTGCCCAACCTTGAATCTTTGAGTTTCCATGAAGATTTTAGAGAGGAACCACCCTGCTTGCTGCTGCACTAATCTGATAAAAATCACTTTATTTAGTGGGAAATCCATCTCCCATACTTCTTGTTTCCCCAAAAAAATTGAAACCAATGAGACAAAAATTATTCCAGGATCCCATTGCTTGTATTGCACCCGAACAATTAAGAGTGCTCTCCAACCCATACCATCAGATAAGAGGATTCCTGGATGCCATTTTCTTCTATGCATTCTTCCAAACATCATGAGTACAAAATATATATCATCAAAGTACATAACTACATAATGAAAATTAATATCAAGGAGGTGCTTCATCAAAGAATCATGAAAGTGCTTATACCTCCAAGCAAGTAGACCACCGTTTTCCAAGTGCATACAAGCTTCAAGTGACCAATCAAATCTGCTCCAATGACATAGGTGAGGATCCCATATCCTATAAAGCTGCTCCAAAAGGATGTGATATGCATCAAAATATTCAGCCATGTATTCTTTCATCCAAGAAGTGAATGAAGAATCTCCACTAAAATCTGAACCAAATAATGAGCAGAAAAAACAAGGAGACCTCAAATGACTCAAAGAAGTCTCACCCATACATCCCTGAATGTGATCATCATAAAGATATAACAAAGTATGTGGCTTCCAACAAAAATTTTCTCCAATCATAAATCTATTCACCCAAGTGTTGGATGAAGTTCCTCCAACATCAAATGAATCAAGTGTTGAGCAAGAAAAACCATGAGTCTTCAAGTGACTCAAATGCATATCATAGGTGCATCCATGTAGATGTGCATCATCATAAAGTAACAAAGTATGCTGCTGCAAATGTGAATAAGAATGTGCTCCAACCATATCATCATAAAAAGTAAATCTAGGAGTTCCATACTCCTCATGTGGCACCATAAAAAAGAACCCTTTCACCCATACTTCATTGAGACTAATGTTGCAAAACATGGAATTGTAGGATGTAGGAGAATGAATCAAATCACCCAAATGATCAAAAAGTGCAGAAGTTTTATCATGGGAAGGATCCATGTGGGTAGTATCATGCAGCTCCTTCAAAAGTGGGAAACCTTTGTCATAGATTGGTTCCCATGTAGAGGAATCATGCTCTTCTTTAAAAATTGCATAAGCTTCATCAAGAGACAATTCAAGTTCCTCTTCCACCACATCAAGTGTTTGGATCTCTTCAAGTTCATCTTCAAACACATTAAGCACATTCAAATTCCCACATTTCTCATGATCCACCATGTCATGAGAATCCTCCAAACAATCTACCATTTGACAATCTGAAACATAGGAGGAAAAACAAGTATCTTGCAACTTTTCAAGAAGTTGTTCATTTTGAATTGCGAGCTTATGAATATCCTCATTATTCTTCAAGTATGCATCATGTAACAATTCATTAAGCTCAAACAAATGGTTTCTATCAAAAATCAAAGACATGAAATTGCCTTTGATGTGGAACATTGCTCTTTGAATCTTCTCCATGTCTTCAAGGAAGGATGTTTCCTCCAATGAAGTAGCTCTCCAACAAGAATTTGACACCAATGCTTGAGTGTCATGGAGAATGCTGAGGGACTCTTGGATCTTATTTTCATTCATCTTTAAGGACCCTTCAAGAAAATGAGGCTCTTGCAAATGAACCTCCTCATCTTCTTCAATTTTGCTTGGACCAATTTCATGAAGCTCAAGTGGTGATGGGGAAGTTGATCTTGGTTCTTCTTCAACTGCTACAAGGTCTTCATTATCATGCTTAATGAAACTTGTACTTGTAGAAACACTTTCAAAAGTGATCTCTATGTCACCAACATAGAGGTGTGAGCACCCATCAGTAGGTACTCCTTCATAGTTTAAGCATCCATCAGTAGATGCTCTTTGGTTCATGTCTAAGCTAGAAGGTGTCTCGAAATGATCTTCCATATTTTCAATAGAATCTTCTTCATGCTCTTGTGATGTCTCTTCCTTTTTCTCCTTAAAGCAAACTGATGCATTTTGCCCCTTGTTTTTCTTAGGATCAATATATTTGAAATCTCTTCTTGAATAAATCTCAAAAGCTCTCCTCAAGGAGGACATCATTTCATGCACACATATATGATACTCGCTCCAAGGGTTTTTACAAGAAGGGCATAAACCTTTCTTCACTAACTCCACATCTTCATTTTTGGGCCTATTTTCAAAAACATGTTCAGCATAGTACTCAAAAGACATGGCATTTTGTGTGTTTTTGCTAAAAGCAAGATATTCTTGATATTTTTGATATTGTTGGGGCAAGGTTTTATATTTTTCTCTCCATCTTTGGAACTCACTCATAGAATTATCCTTGGTTGGTGTGACACACTCATATTCATCGGATTTAAAGTCATAAGAATAATCTTCATTTCTCTTGAAATTGTAAGAAGTGTTACATGATGGCACCTCTTCCTCATACCATTCACATTCTGCTTCATATTGCTCATAAGCATCTGCATATTCCTCATAAGAATTGTACTCATAGGATTCATCATAATAGTAAGACATGGCTGCCAATTATTCTTGAATGTATGTACCTAATCCACAGGTGCAAGGACCATGCTCTGATACCACTGTAATGTCCCTTGTTAGAAATTTTATTAAAATGGCAATGTTTCACTTTTTTCCCTAGTTAGACCTTTGACTAGTTTTGATCTCTAGGTCCCAAATTTGCCCCAAATGATCCCAAATCTTCTGATAAGGTATATGAATTATATTAGAACATAAATATGTGTTTCAGGGATGCCTTTGGACCTTTAAAATACTTCTGCAAATCCTCTTTCAATTCTGATCAATGTAGGTAACTTTACTAGTGATTTTCCTTTGACTAGTATTGGTCTCTAGGTCTCAAATTGACTCCAAATGCCTTCAAATATTCAAGGAAGGTGTATGAATGATATTAGAACTCGAATATGATGTTCATGGATGACATATTTCCACCAAAAGACCTCTGCAAACTCTCTTAAGATTCTGAACCAATTATGCAATTTTACTAGTAATTTGGGGTTCAAATCCCCCTGGGGTAAGTACTGAAAATGGCTTCCCAAATGCCTCCAAACCCACTCAAATTTATGAACAGAGGTATGTAATGTGTTAAGTATTTTATTATATTCTCATATTCACCATTAATGGATTATTACAACTGTTCTCACCCTCTCCCATTCAACTGCAAAAATCCCCAATTCGACCCTTGGGAAAATGGCACTATTTCACCTCCCAATACAACTAAACTGAGTAAAAATGCTTCAAATGCTCAAGTACAGTACATGAAACTTGTAGAATACATCCATGGCAGTATATTGATCACAAATATACCAGAGAATCATCCATTCATTCGAAATCATCATCAATACATTGGCTCACAACAAGGTAGTGGGGAAATGGCATTGTTCTTTCATTAAAAATGAGATTTATACATTTCTACTTGGAATTTCGACCTGAAATTTTTTGGAGATGAAGACCAGAGTATTTAATTCATATTAGAAAAAAAATGGGGCATTAAAAGCTTCCCCAAAGAGTACAATATCTCACCAAAAATGCCCTCCCTCAAGGATCAAGAATATGCCATCAAAATTGGAAATGTTTGAAGGAGTGAGCTGCAATAGAAGAAACCATGAGCTACCCTGTAGCTTACACCTGAAAATAAAGACTCCATTAAATCTCCAAATGAAAGGTCTGAATGGCCTTTCCAATTACCAACTTGGATGGGAATCTTTCACCCTCGAAATTGGCTAAGGCAAGAAACTAGTCATCCACCAGCTCTCCCTCTTCACAAATGCAATTGCAAATTCTACAAATGATCAAAAGACATTCTCATACTTCATTTCTACATTTTATAGCCAACATTAGCCTTCTAAGGGTCGAAATCCTCTCAATAGATTCAATAGATTTCCATTTAGGAAATATTCCACATTTGCCACTTGTCTCCTAGTTCCAACCTTCCATCTTCTCTCAAATTTGATTTTGAGTCTCTTTGGCTTCTCCAACTCCCAAATTCACCTTCTTTGAGCCCGTTTTTGAGGCTGACATGTCATAGTGGTCAGATGTCAGAGGTCAAGTCAGCAATTTGTCATAGTTGTCATAGATGCTCCATCATTGGTGTCATAGGGGCTAGGAAATCTAGCCCAAGTGTCCACAAACTTCCACTTTGACTCTTTATCTTCCATGGAGGTTACCAATCCTTCCCAATTCGACCTAAGATGCTCAATGACATGTGTTATGACTTACCAACTCACCCAAGAGTGTTCACATTCCCATTAATTCGAATTTGCAAAAGAGAGATACCATGTATTATGAAAAATCAAGCTAGTGTGGGTCCCACATCCTCCATATGTCTCCAAAACCATTTTTCATCTAGGATTTCTCTTGAATTTATTTATTCACTCTATTTATTAAATACTTGAACCCTTCTAATGTCTAAACATCATTTATTATCCCCCTTATTCCAAATCCCAAAGCTTCCACCCCAAACCTAGGAAACTAGTAATTTTCCTCCCTGACAATTATTTGACCCTTAACATCAATTTTACAAACTCTAATGAATATGGCTAATGTGATTAGGCCATTGTGACCCAATTCCAAATTTGGGATATGACAGATACCCTTGGATGTACATCACCCAAAGTGATGTTTCTTGCTTCAATGTTGATATGTGGTGAACAAGATGCGAGGTAACTAAGTGAGAAGAGACTTCTGATGAGTTTGACTTTACAAAAAGGGCAAGTAATTTCCCTTTGCTTAACACAAACTGATTGGGAGAAGCTTTTAACTTGTCTAAGCTAAAGTGGTTGAGCTTGGGAGGAAATTGGAACAATTTGACGAACAAGTTGCTCAAGAAGAGGAGGAGGAGGCAAAGGCAATGAAACATTGGGCCATCCATCAAAAGCAGGTGGTGGATTTGGGGAAACTTGATTCCAACTATCATTGATTGGTGGTTTTGGCTGCATTGAAACATGTGGTTGTACAGGAATGCCTACAGTATTTGGATGCAGTTGTAAAGGTGACCTAACTTGTGGCATAACAGGTGGAAAGTGGCCTTGACCAATTAATTTTAGGAAGCCGGTTTGAAGGAGTTGGTTGAATTCTTTAGAATCTTCATCAAAGTGGATTGAGAATCTAAGCCTCTTATTTTTGTCTCTCTACCAACCAAGATGTTGGCTTCTATTCCAATTTCCTCTATGCCTCAATTTGACTTGTTACTTCCTTGACTGAAGAAGCTCATCTATGTAGTTATGAAAATGAGATTAATACATATGTATAATAGTAGGCAAGCTTATCAAATAAAACTTGCATTTAAAATCATTTATAAATGGCTCTGAATTGAACAACAATCATGCATGCAAATATATTTGAGGGAAAAAGGGCAAGGGGAAACATTTGAACTTGCTTCAATATTTATCACTTTCAAACTACATACCACTTATTCCTCCCAACGACTACACTTTTGAACATGGTAAAAGTAGGGTTTATTTGAAAAATGAGGGGAGGTGAATGAATTGAAAATGAAAATAGATGAAAGGAAAATGAATGGTACATGTTCAATTAACCATGGATACAATCAATAACGTTTTAATGATACGCAATTGCCATCAACCATCACTGCCAGCTATAGCTGAAACTCCTTCGAAGAATAATTAACATTTGCAAATAATTCAAACAATCAAGGCAACTAGCTTTGAATCTCTTTAAAAAATTCCATTATTCATGTCTGCTATTATTCCCTATTTTTTTATGAGTTTGCAAAATTCATATCCAATTCGATTATGTTCTTTGAGACTAGTATGACTTCATGATAAACCAACAAGATAACCCAAAAATGTTTGATCACCATTATTTTAGAAATTAAGATGCATGTAGTAAACAATGCATTTCAAACTTTCTTCCTAGAGATAAAGTCATTTTGTTGAATCAACACAAAACATGTTCGAACTTAGTCATAAACTAGATACAATTTCAAACCAATGAAACAATATTGACACTATAAGTCAAACATGTGTATATTCAACACTTTTCTTTTCAAATACGAGAATACAATTGTGATGTCTTTATCAATAAAAAACAACTTTCAAACCATTATAGGGTTTAACCTATATAACAGTTGCATGCGTGAAACATGCATAGTGATATCAAAATCATAATCTTCTCAACTAGATAGATTATAGTTGAAACACATTATCAATCTAAACTCACACGCTAACTGATCACATGAAGGTCTTCATTCCTATAGCATGTCTTTATAAAACAAATTGTCAAGTAATACAATAAAGCATATATGAACAACCCTTGCAACACATTAAACAAGTCGTCAATTATATATATTGTATATAACAAGTATTCCAAACAATGGAAAACATTGCCAATCCAGCAAAAATGAGACCAAAATCCCTTAAGGTTTTTGCATGCAGGTTTGTATATGAGAAACAAGACTTTGCTCTTTAAACCCTTCGATTTATGGAGTTGCAAGTTCAAACTAGAAACCCATCAAATTTAAGGATATCAACATGTTTTCAAGGCTTCTGAAAGGGTTATGGCCAAAAAAAATTTGCCAACAAAATTTTATGTTCTAATAATTCACAAGCTTGATCACCACATAGAATTCTCATTCCTGTAGAACCTCCTCATAAAACAAGATGTAAAATTATAGAGAACTTCCTATTCTTCCATACGATATGGTTTAAACCAACTACAACCATTGAAATTTGTTTAAAAGAAAACAATCGAATTTGTGAAACTGGAGCCTCTGAACAAGTTAACAAAGTTTTTGACAGCCAAAATAGAGTCACAATAAAACCCTAAACTTTGCATGCAGAATTCCATGAGGTTACAACTCAAAATTATTTAGTTTGCAGGAGTGTGGATTTGAGTTTGAAACCCAAACGACTCCAAAATGATAACAAGCTTGAGAATGTCGAAAAGGAAATGGCTATGAGTCATTTCGAAAGACAAGGTTTAACTTTTATTTGACTAAGCAAAATTCTTCAATGTATATGAAAAAAAAAACAATGATAAATACTTCAGGAGCCATCTTATTTTATGAGGTGAACAATAATTACTTGCAGGGGTAGCATGCCTACTCAATATTTCAAAACTTGAGTAAAATTTCGAAAGATGGTCAATACTTGGCATTTCTTCCATAGTGAAATAAAATGACTCTGGATTGCTATGCATGCACAACAAGGGAACTTGTAGAGGATGAAGGGGGATTTCAAGCTAGGTAAGTTTGTGCACAGAGCAAGAATCCTCATATTCAATTGAAAAATCCATATTAACAACGCATAGGTAAACATTCAAAATAAAGGCTCCATGCTTCGAGTCTGAAATTTAAACCATTAACTCCAACCCAAACACACCATCATGTTCATAAACGAAATTATCTATCAAGCATTTTACTATTCAGGGAAAAGGGAAAGGATAAAATACAAAGAATGCCATTCCAAATAGAGCCATGAATAAATTATTATGCAGATACAATATTTGATAGAAAATGAATTGCTTTTCAATATACCTTTCAAATACTTCAAATATCCCTTGAATGAGCAGTGAAATCAATTACATAACCTACAAATACGAGTTAGTAAGTGGGTTGGCAGTAGAAAAAAACTCAAATGAACAATGAAAAGAACCCAAAACAGATGTAGAGTATTCGAGATGCAAGCATTAACTCCCATGTACTCACAAATTGAATGCAACGTTGTGTGATTTGTCAACCCTAGCAACATAGGATTGACTTTCCATAATTGCAAATCATAAGCAATGACTGCATGCCATAAAGGTTGAGTAAACATGTAATGTCACCCCACTTACCCATTACAAAAATCACCTTTTAAGTCACGGCTCGGGACTGTCAGTTCATTAAATAGAAAAATCACTTAGAATCTCTTGGTTTGGGTGATAAATCATTGTATTGGATGATGCAACAAAAATAAAACATATTCCATATGCAAGACATGCCTCAAACCTTAATATTGACCATAAATATCATATAGTTTAATCTGCTTAAAACTCAAACCCTTTACATTTGAAACAAATCAACTTGCCTTGTAATGTACCACATATAACACAAAGTATTACATACATAATATGGAGTCCACAAATCCTTTCAAAAAGCATGTTGTCATATTCATAACATTGCCCATAATTCACATGTTTCGACCATGGCAAAAACATTTAGCACCAATGTTATTATAAGCCCTCAAAATTTGTCATATATGTTATATATGATATGAATTTAAAACCATTAGGACTTCAATAATTTCTTTTTACAATTCATACCTTGTGTATGAAATGAAAATATATGAGATTTTGGTGATAACAACTTCAACCCAAAAAGAGGTATAAGATCATAACCAGTCCATCAAACAAGAACATACATGCAAGCCACCATAACCCTTATTGCATATTAAGAGTCATTCTTTGGTAGTAACACATTAACATTTTACTCTTTGCTTTCGAGGGGTCCCACCTAATTATTATATCATAATAATAAGACTAAATATGCCTTGCAACACTTGGCAGGCTAATAATTAGTGACAGAATTTATGAGTCAACTTATGGTATGCAAGAGATATCCCAAAAAGATGAATTTTTGAGCTAAGTCAATTCTCATTAGAAAAGCCATAATTAAACTACAAATTAAGCTCAAGACAAGTCAAAGGTCAACCTAATCATGCCCAAAGGGAGACGTATTCTCCTATGGTATACTAAGGATCAGGCATTCACATACCATTTGTAGGATTTATGAAAGACCTAGTGTTCATGGAAGGTTTCCAACACAAGTCTAATGTAGTCAAGTGTAGGATCATATTCAACCTTCCAAAGGAAGGATATCTCACTTGAGGTGCACACGATAGATGTCATGTTAGTAATGTCACTACAACAATACCCTGTGATTATCATCTCTTTTAGTTCCTTTTTTGGTGTCTACTAACACTTTTAGTGTATTTTTCTTCATTTTCTAGGCAAAGTCGACGCTATTTCACGGGATGGCACTTTTCCTAACATTTTTTGCATCTTTTTTTGAAACTAAATGCTAAAGTGGACACAATTTTTTATCCACTTTAGCACCAAGCATAACGCCATGAATTACATCTAGTTTTGCTTCTTTTAGCGCCATAAATAACATCTTGCATAGTGCCAAGGTTAGCACCAAGTTTAGCTACCTTTTTAATGTCAAAAATTGCACTAATATTTAAGCCAAGAATTGTGCCTAGTGTGGCTCCCTAGGTTGTGCCCAAATTTAAGCCAGGATTGGCACCATGTTTAGCGCCAAATTTAGCTTCCTAATTGTTTGTAGGTTTATCAATAAGTTTTGTGTCTACATTAATATCTAGTATAGCATTTAGGTTTGCTCCTAAACCAACACCATGTTTTGATCCTAGTATTTCACCTTGTTTTGCTCCAAGATTTGCTCCCAAAATAGTGTTGAGTTTTGCTCCTATAATTTAGCCTAGTTCAGCATATGAGTTACTTGATAGATGGGATAGAGGCTATTGATTATAGGAGTTGAGGGTTAGATTTGGGAGGGTTATTTTAAACATTGATGTTGATGTTTATGATGATGATAAGGATGGCAATGATGAGGAGGAGGATGCATGTTATTGCAATATTTGACCCTGAGTGACCCTAATGGCACCTAAATGGCCCTTTTGGTAGCTAGGAGACCCTAATGGCACCTAAATGACACTAATGGAATCTGGGTGTCCCTAACAGCATGTGAGTGACGACATGACGATGATGATGATGATGCATCTTGACAATGACAAATATGGCATTGATGATGATTTGATTATAAGATGATAATGATGACTATAGTAAGCACATCAATGAAGATGACAATGATGAGGTCAAGTATTAATTAAGACACATCCATAATTCCCAAAACATGATAATGGTGAATCCATTCATTTTCAAAGAGAAAAAATCCTTTACCTAATTCATGTTATAATTAGGTAGTTGGATGCCCTTTTCATCGTCACAATCATGATCATGACGACGATGATGACAATGACTATGATGATATATATGTGATGTTGACAATGATTATGACAATGACAATAATGTCGATGTATATGACAATGACATTGATGATGATATCCACAATGATGATTATGATAATGACGATGACAATTAATATAAGACCCATCCCATTCAAATGCCAAAGATCTTATATAAAATTCATGTAAGGTATTATGCTGCTTTTTTCATCATTAGATTGATGATGACAATGACCATGATGATATTGTTAATAATTTGTATGATGTTGAAAATGATGACTATGATGACAACATCGACGATGATGTCAATGTCAATGATGATGGTGCATGCGATTATAGCACTATTTGACCTTGTTTAATCCTAACAGAACCTAAATGATCCTAATGACACCTAAATGACCCTAATGGCATCCAACTATCCCTAACAACATTTGACTGATCACGTTAATGGAATTGAGTGACCCTAACAACATGACAATGATGCATGATGACAATGATGATGACATTGGTGATGATTTGATTACAAGATGATAACAATGACACTAATGGGCACTGCATCGATAATGACAATGACAATTACTAAGGTGATAATGTCGATCTCTATGACAATGGCAATGATGATAACAACGGTGATTACAATGACAATGGGGATCATGATGAGTTGATGTCAATGATGATGATGCATGTGATAGCACTATTGGATCCTGATTGATCCTAATGGCACCTAAATTAGCCTAATTGCATTTGAGTGACTCTAATGTCACTTAAATGACCCTAATGGCATATGAGTGTCTCTAACAACATTTGAGTGATCCTAATGGCATATGGGTGACCCTAACAACATGACGATGACGACGACGATGCTTGATGACAAGGATGATGGTGTTTATGATGATTTGATTATAAGATGATCACAATGACAATTGATGCCTACATTCCTAGTCTTAGGCCAAATCTCTTTTACAAAATTCATTTAATTAATAGGTGGTTGGAGGCCCTTTTCATTATCACAATGATCATGCCAATTATAATCATGACATTGGCTGCGATGATATACGATGAGGAAAATGATGATGACTATGGTGATAATTTCGATGTCTAGGATGATGGCGATGATGATAATGACGGTGATGACGATGACAATGAGGATCATGATAATTACTAATTATTAAGATCCATCGACCCGGTTAGGTGAGGGAAAATGTCTTTTATGAAATTCTTGTAAGGTAGTAGGATGCCTTGTTCATCATCACAATGTTGATGACATGAATGACTATGATCATGATGATATATGGAAATGACAATGATGATGTATTTTATGATGCTGACAATGTTGATTAGGAAGATGACATCGATGTCAATGATGATGATAAATGTGATAGCACTTATGGATCTTGATTGATCCTAATTGCACCTAAATGATTGTAATGGTGTTTGAGTGACCCTAATGTGACCTAAATGAATCTAACTACACTCAAGTGTCTCTGAAAACATTTGAGTGACCCTAATTGCATATGGGTGACCCTAACACCACGATGATGATGCAATGTGACAATGTCACTAGAGTTGACGATGATTTGACAATTATAAGATGGCATCAATCACAGTTGATGCCTATATTAACTATGATGATGATATATGGTGATTTCAATGATGATGACTATGGTGATAATGTCCATGTTTACGATGATGGAAATGATGACAACGACAATGATGGTGAGGATCATGACAATTACTAGTTATAAAGACCCATCGATCCATCTAGGCGAAGCGAAACGTCCTTTACGAAATTATTGTAATGCACTAGGATGCCTTGTTCATCATCACAATGTTGATGACATGAATGACCATCATGATCTAGATGGGCATCAGTGGCCACCCACCTAGTCCACTAGCTCAAAACACAATTTTCCATATTGGCAGTTTTTTTTGGGTCCTAAACTTCCGAGGTCATTTTGAGGCCCTAAACGACGTTTTTTGGGAATGAGAGCACCTAATAGTTGGCCTTTTGGCTATGTTTTTGGACGTTCAGAATGTGTACTTCTTGGCTAGACCTTTTTGATGAGATACCAAGCACCCCAAAACATAGATTGTATGCAAAAGTTACACCCTCGGGATGTTGATGCACCAACTAACCACAACGAGGACCACAAACGTTTTGGCGTTTCATCTTTTGGGGTTAGGGTTTTTTTAATGTTTAGGGTTTTCTAATTGATGATTTATGTTAAATGGCCCTTTTTGCCCCATTTTAATTTAACTTCTTATGGATGAGCGTAGCTGCCGCATCTCTTCTCAGAGAACAACTAACACCACTCTAGATATTTTGTATTATGCATTTTACAGTATGTTCTGTTCTATTTCATAGAGTTTGAGTTTACTGTATCATTGTGTTCTTTGTGATATATATCTATGTACTTTTTTCTATACGCGTTCTTTCATTTCATCCTCACAAATTGGGATCATATCATGATGATATATGATGATGACAATGATGATGATGTACTTTATGATGTTGATGACGATGATGATGGTGTTGATGTCCATGATGAAGATGCATGTGCTAGCACATCTAGATCTTGATTGATCCTAATGGCACCTAAGTGACCCTAATGGCGTCAAAATAACCATAATGTCACCTAAATGACTCCAATGGTTTTCTAGTGTCCCTAAAAACATTTGAGTGACCCTAATGGTATATGAATGACCCTTAATAGCATGACGATGATGCATAATGGAAATATTGATGACGTTGATGATGATTTGACAATTTTAAGATGATATTGATCACAATTGATGCCTACATTGACTATGATGATGTTATATGATGATTTCAATGATGATGACTATGGTGATAATGTCCATGCCTACAACAATGACGATGATGACAATGGTGATGATGATGATGAGGAGGAGGATCATGAAATTACTAATTATAAAGACTGATCGATCTAGTTAGGTGATGGGAAATGTCCTTTACGAAATTCTTGTAAGGTAGTAGGATGCCTTGTTTATCATCACAATTTTGATGACATGAATGACTATTATAATCATATATGATGATGATGATGATGATGTTGATTTAATTTATGATGTTGATGATGACGATCACAATAACAATGTCGATGTCCATGATGATGATGCATATGTTAGCACTTATAGATGTTGATTGATCCTAATGGCACCCAAATGACCCTAATGGTGTCTTAGCAACCCTAATGTCACCTAAATAGATCCAATGGCATTCGAGCATCCCTAACAACATTTGAGTGACCCTTATGGCATATGAGTGACCCTAACAACATGACGGTGATGCAATATGACAACACTGATGGCATTGATGATGATTTGACAATTATAAGATGATATCAATCATAATTGATGCCTACAATGACGATGATGAAAATTACAACGATGATGATGATGACGAGGATCATGATAATTACTAATTATAAAGACCCATTGATCTAGTTAATCGAGGGGAAACATCCTTTACGAAATTCTTGTAAGGTAGTAGGATGTGTTGTTCATCATCACAATGTCAATGACATGAATGGCTATCATGGTGATATATGATGCTGAGGATGTTGATGTAATTTATGATTGCGATGATGATGATCATGATGACGATGTCAATGTCTTTGATGATGATACATGTGCTACCACTTATAGATCTTGATTGATCCTAATGGAACCTAAATGACCCTATTGGTGTTTGAGCAACCATAACGTCACCTAAATGACTCTAATGGACTTAGAGCGTCCCTAACAATATTTGAGTGACCCTAATGGCATATGAGTGACCCTAACAACGTGACGATGATGAAGTATGACAGTGCTGATGACATGAATGGGTATCATGATGATATATAACGATGCGATTGATGTAATTTATGATGTTGATGATGACCATCATGATGGCGATGTTGACTTCCATGATGATGATGTATGTGATAGCACTTATGGATCTTGATTGATCCTAATGGCACCTAAATGACCCTAATGGCGTATGAGCAACCATAATGTCACCTAAATGACTCTAATGGTGTTTGAGAGTCCCTAACAAAATTTGAGTGACCCTAATGGCATATGAGTGACCCTAATAGCATGACGATGATGTAGTATGACAATTATGATGGCACTGGTGATGATTTGAAAATTATAAGATGATATCAATCATAATTGATGCCTACTTTGACTATGATGATGATATATGATGATTTTAATGATGATGACTATGGTGATAATGCCCATGCCTACAACAATGATGACGATGACAATGGTGATGATGACAACGATGATGAGGATCATGACAATTACTAATTATAAATACCCATTGATCTAGTTAGGTGAGGGGAAACATCCTTTATGAAATTATTGTAAGGTAGTAGGATGCATTGTTCATCATCACAATGTTGATGCCATGAATGACTATCATGATGATACATGACGATGGCAATGATGTTGATGTAATTTATAATGTTGTTGATGATTATCATGTCGACAATGTTGATTTCCATGATGATGATACATG
This sequence comes from Larix kaempferi, assembly GCA_027924585.1. Classification (NCBI taxonomy): domain Eukaryota; kingdom Viridiplantae; phylum Streptophyta; class Pinopsida; order Pinales; family Pinaceae; genus Larix; species Larix kaempferi. The sequence goes on from BSBM01000841.1 coordinate 4,807,707, forward strand.
TGCTATCACTTCTGGATCTTGACTGATCCTAATGGCACCTAAATGACCCTAATGGGGTATGAGAAACCCTAATGTCATCTAAATGACTGATGGAATTCGATTGTACCTAACAACTTTTAGTGACCCTAATGGCATATGAGTGACCCTAACAACATGGAAATGATGTAGTATGACATGATGACGACGTTGATGATGATTTGACAATTAGAAGATGATATCGAGCACAATTGATGCCTACATTGACTATGATGATGATATATCATGATTTCAATGATGATGACCGTGGTGATAATGTCCATGTCTATGATGACGATGATGATGAAAACAGAGATGATGATGACAGCGACAAGGATCATGACAATTACTAATGATATAGATCCATCGATCTAGTAAGGAGAGGGGAAACATCCTTTACGAATTCTTGTAAGGTAGCCTGATGCCTTGTTCATCATAACGATGTTGATGACATGAATGACTATCATGGTGATATATGATGATGGAAATGATGATGATGTTGATGTACTTTATGATGTTGATGATGATGATAACGATGATGTCGATGTCCCTGATGGTTTGATTAGAAGATGATAACAATGACAATGAGCATTATATCAACAACGATGACGATGATGTTGACAATTACTAATTAAGTACGTTGACCAAGCCTAAACATAAGTGGCCACTAACCACACTAACTCATATATGAATTAATCATTATTATTTTCTTCCATCATGATGATGATGATGATAATGCATGAGGATGATGATTATGGAATTGGTGATGATTTTTTTATAAGATGATAATGATGGCAATGTGCACTACATCGATGATGATGATTATAGTGCTCAAAACATGCTATTGGTACTGGCATGGCTTCTATTTGTGTCTAGGTGGATCATTTTTTATTTAATGGTAATATTTGTTAATGATGAGGTAAAAATTAAAGTAGTTAAACATGATGAATGTTTTTTTTATTTCATGTAGGCTATAATTGTGTTAATTATTCCATTTAATATAAAATGAGTTATTTTTGTGTGTGGGTGCATATATATGACTATAATCCCACATACACACATTGCTTATTTTAATTGTATCTCAACCAATGACTTTTTAGTACATCTTGAATTATACTCAAGCAATAGATGACCATTAAGAACACTAACTCATATATAGACTAGCCATTGTTTTTTTATGCCACTAAGTCATATTAAATATTAACTCATGTGTTTTTTTTAATGCCCGATGCTCCCGCAATCTCCACAACAAGTTTGCACTAAAAGGGCTCTTTCACTCACACCTAATTGGTAAAAAACACAATGGTAAAAATCTTTTACATTTTACCCCTTTCATATATTTGGAATAGAATATTTTTATATTTTTTCATTATTTTAAGTTATTTTACCAATTTAGTCATTTTCATCATTATTTCAAGTCAAATACGTTTCTAATGCTTATTGTGGAAACTGCAGGTTAAATCTAATAAAAATTGACTATGGTGGAGGTCGTTTTTTACTTTTCCATACTCCTTATTAAATATGAAAAAGCTTCCAAGCGCTTTTGATACCATAATCATGCTCATTAAAAATCTAGTAAAATAACGTCGAGTACACTTTTATCACTTTTTGGGCTCGTCAAAATCTTTACGAAAAGGAAATACTCTCGGAGTTGTCTTTAAGCTCTTTTCAAACTCCTTAAATAGGAAAAGATCGCCAAGCAAACTTGATTCTTTCATGCTTGTAAAAGTATTAGAAAGATTGTCTCTCTAGTGATAGTTTACACCTTTTTCAGGCCGATTAGACTATTTATGAAAAATGAATACTCTAGTCAACATTTGGCTAGAAGAGTTCTTCCCTGTATTATTTTATACTTTTTTCGGACCTTGGAGACTAAATCTACAAAAAGTACACCTTGGAGTCTTCTTTAGTCTTTCCAGACTATCTAAACATGAAATGATGTCGAGTTTAACTTCTTTGGACTCATTAAAATTTAACATTGAAGGACCCTTCTAGGGCTGAACCCCTCCTATCTTAGGTTTGTAAGACATGTGGTATTGGACTCCAGCTCATAAACAGGAAAAGAGGTACTCATCAATCATGATGGGGGAATTTAAGGAAAGAGTATGTATTTACACCCGTATTAATGGCAACTTATAGTCACCCTTGAGCACAACACCTATCCGCGTCTTATTCAAATGGTTGGATAATCAGTTTGTATTCAAGTCAAGTCAATTCCATGAGTTGTGTTACTCCTTCGAGTCATCCGAAGAATACCGCAGTCGTGTTATGTCTTGGTTTCCGCCTCATTGAGTCAATGCTTTCAAGTCATTTGTCGTGTCGTTAAGTGTTCTAGGGAGGTATATCCTTTGAGTCAAACCTTTACATTCATGTCATCCTCCTTTGGATTTATTACCTCTGAGTCAGTCCTGAAGTCACTTCTCAGTCCGATTTTCTCCAGAAAAATCTTTGATCATGTTTTGTGTCGATGATGAGGGAAAAATCATGGCCCTCCTTCAACGGATCTATCCTTGTCGACTTCAACACATCATCCAAGAATCAGACCTAGGAACTAGTTAAGTACCTTGGGCCAGCATGCCTCAATGGTAGGTTACCTCTCTTTCAACAGTAAGTTTACATCATTGACTTCTGATTGAAATATTCCATCCAATATTCGACCTCAACTCATTGATTCACATACGGGGGGATGTACTATGATACCTTGGGAATCATTGACACCAATGATGCTTTTCCTCGCACTTATTAATGATTTACATCATTGACCGGTAATCAAGTGGTTTCCACCATGTTCGACTTCAACACATTGTAATCACATGGTTAGATTCGTATCATTTTGGGTTCGGGATGAAGACCCCAGGATACTTTTGTTATGTATCTTACCCAGGTTGCGATGGATGATTTTGAGTCATATCAAACAGATCCACTCTTGTATTGGTCATGGATGTGCAATCATTTCATCATGGATCTACGCTTGTATCTTTGTAGCCGCGATTGTATTCAGTCATTCAGTACTAATGTGGATATGCAATGTATTGGTCGATAGCCATGTGATGAGTCATTTGGGACATATATATATTAGAGTCTATTGTATTGCATAGTGTTTGTTTAGCATTTCAACCAACGGTTTTTTTCCTCAATTTCTATCTGTCAAAGTATTTAACCTATCCTATCCCCCTAGCTCATAATTTGGGGGGGAATCTATTACACCAAAGTCTCGTCATCACTCTAGTAATTAGGTGTGTAACTTTGTATTAACTATGATCCCTAAAGTTTCAAGTGTGAAATAACCTAAGAAGAGGTTTTTCCTTCCTACTTCCTAGCTTTGAAGAATTGACGAACTCTTCCTATTCACAACATGCGTCAAAGCCTTGATGACGCACTTTTCACATTGACAAGGTACATCACTAACTCTTGTTTCCTTCATACAGCATGTGTCACCCCTTAGTGATGCAGGTTGCTTGTTGACATGGTGTGTCACTGTTGGTTAAAAGGCAAAAAAGAGAAGTTTCTAGAGTCTTCTAGAACGAAGCTCTCGTGGAGGTTTATCCCTACAAATCTACATAGGTGGAAGTCAAACTCATATCCCTTTGGGATGATCCCCTAATATTATCCATAGAATCCTCAACTCTTTCTATCCCCTTTGGGCTATAAATTCAAGATCACCTTCATGGAATGGGGAGGAGAAGTGAGCGCATCCAAATGCTGCTGAAATTATCTTAGAACTAAGTGTTCCTTCTATATCAGAGACAAGGTTGGATCTTTGAGGCAAAAGGCTTGTTGGAAGAATTTGTGACGTCAAGGCATGGTTGTAATCTCTCCCTTTGTACTTGATTTGATACAATAATATATATTCTTTCCATAAAGGTTGTCTATGTTGAATCTTTAGAACTTGTTCCCTTGACCACATGTTTAGATTAATCAATATTGCATATTATTATTACTGTGCTCCTACTTGTTTGTTGAATGTTGTCTTGTAGATGACAATAAGAGATTACATCAAATGAACATACAACACCATAATCGTGAGGCAAGTAATTCCTCCACACTCTTTGCAATTCGATTAATCTAAGAAATTTTGTATGATCTATTGTTTTTGTTATGGATCTACATCATCTAGACTAGAGAGCTTCGTCATGAAGTGTCTTTAAACAAAATTGGCGACTCCACTGTGGAGAGTGCATTATCTTTGAAGTGTTTGATTTATGATTCTCATTGCCTTATAAATCCTCTTAGATCTACTCGTTTTTCCTTGTTTCTTTTGGATTTACTCTTTTATGAGTTACTGGGTAATCCAGTCTCATTCTAGGTTCTTTAGTTCATTCAATTACTTGGTTTCATTTTGGGATCTTTACCTTTTTCAATTATTAATTTCACCTGCCGCACCTGGGTTGTTTTTACCACGCGTCATTGGTTCACCGACGCACTTTATTTTTGGTCAAGTAGCATCACTAATGCACTCTGTTAGTGTACAAGAATCGTCGCCAACGCACTTTCTCTGTAGGAAACATGCACCACTGAGAAGCTATCGCTTTGGTGTGTATTAGCATACCGCGTCACCCTCCAGAATTTTGTATTAAGGTAAAAAAATCCCTACTTGAAAGTTGGATCAAGTGTTTCAGCTGAGCTCTTCCCTCCGTTTGTTTCAATCTCAGTTCAGACCTGTCATTTACCTCTTCTCCTTGCATTTTTTTTTTGAGATTTAAAGCTTGCCTTAGTTTCTAGTTGAGTCCTAAGTAGTCAAGTAGTTGAATCCCTTGTATTGGTTGATTTCGATCCCTCATAGGGGCAACTTATCTTGTGGTTGCTAGAAGCCTATGGTCTGCTTTGCTTTAGGGTTCTAATTTCTTTCAAATCGTGTTGTTCTGATAACTTTTGCTTGTGTGAAATTGGATTGAATTGTTGTGAGTCTTGAAGTCGGATCCTTAGGTGATTGCTTTTCTTGTTTTCAAAAGTTGCAGAACTTCTCGATCTTTAGTGCGTTGAGATTTGAAGCAAAGTGAGTAGAGTTATATTTGAATTTGTTTAAAAGTAGTGTTAAAAGGAATTCAGTTTTCATTCTCTTCATTTTGGAAGTATAATGCTTTGATTTGTTGAGAAGATATACCCTTTGGGTCTTGTAGAATTGTTTGAAAAACTTGAAAGAACTAGAAATTGTTCATGTTTTCTTCCTTTCAATCTTTAAAACGTCTTTGAAAAATAGAAGAATTCTTAGATTGAATCATAAAGTTTGCATTTTGCAAACATTTTTTGACAATTACTGCACGTTCCAAATATTTTTGAAATCATCCTTTTAACTCCTTTGCTTCTTTGTTGAAAGTGAGGTGTTTTTCAAATAAAAAGACTTCATTGTTCTTTTATTTTTGATTTGCATCGTCAAATCTCTTTTGGAAAAAAAATGTTTGTTTGTTTGTTTTGGTGTTATTTTTGAATTCCTTGGGATTGATCGAAAGAATCTCTTTTCATCTTTTGGTTTACTTAAGAAGGAAAGTGAAAGAATAGTGTTGCATTTCAGAAGAGATTTTGTTTGTCTCAGCAAAAGAAGAAAGAGCTCTCTCCCTCCCATACATAGATTTCATCGAAAGAAAAGTTTGCATCTCATTTAGTTTTCGTCCATGATATTGGGATGTGTCCACACTTCATCAATCCACTTAACCATCTAAGATAAAATCAAGTGCTAATTTAAGTTAAAATCTTTAGAAACTTGAGTGATTGGTTAGAGACGTGTTCCGATGTCTTTAAGCGTAGGAGCTATATTTCTTTGTCTGTACTGCATCCCGGGGGCTTGTAGTTATTCCACGTAATAGTCGTATATCAAACGACCTTTCACGTACTTAACGGTATATAGAAAGGTTCTTCACATAATCGATGGTATATAGGAAGATTCTTGTCTAACGGTTGTGCATTAGACAACTCTACTACAAATTGGGGCTCTCACGTACATTACGTATATCGGGAGATGCCACTAGGATCATGAAACCATCCGATTCAACCATTGGTCGTCTTGACGTTGCAATACACCGAGAAAAACACTCAGGGAGATACTACGCACATACTGTTAGGTAGTCGGGTAATATGGTCAGGGGTACAGTCCTAATCCTCCCTAGTTAGTGCTTTGAAAGATTGGGCCAAGTATTAATGTTGTACCTTGCATTATATTGCTAGTTGTGATGACTTGACACTCCTGTGAGGATCCAAATTTTTATCCCACCTGTTACACAAGTTTGCTTGTGGCCTTTAGATTGAGTAGGATTTGAAGTGTTTCTTTTGATTATAAGAATTTTAGGGAGATATTTTCATTATACACTCTGGTCGATCAAACTTTAAGGAGGTCTCGCATAATACAAAATTTTCCACCTAAATACCCCCTCATCAGGGAGGGATACACAGGGGCATATATGGACCAACCCACTACATCTGGTTCACATTAAGAAGGAATTCCAGTCACTGAATTAGGAGGGAATTAGTCTCCTCTTGCAAATCCACCTATCACTGATCCTATGGGACCATTGGTGGTAGAACAACCTTCTTCGCATGATACATCCTTTCACCATTCACTTGAAGGACACCCTAGAGTCATCGACTGGGTATTTACTCGACCTCCAGATGACCCGATAGCGATTGCTTGAAGTCCAACTGCTTCTTTTTGGGGAACCTCCTTAGGGAAAGTTATTTCCGATTTCAGTCCACCATCGACAGTGGAGACACCTCCACCTCTGCGTCCTACTAGATTTTTCTTGAACAAATAATTTTTTGGACCACTTCAAGATACTGTATCCCACTTACGAATACTTGGAGAACATGTAAGGCATCAGAGTTTTCCTTTACCATCCATAGGGGAATTAGTAAATCCCAAATACCATTCTCCCATTTATTCTCTTATCCTTTCTTCTCCAGGAATGTATGTTCCCAACATGATCCCCTACGAACCAGGCCAGCCATATTTTCCGCCTGTATCATATCAAAATCAATTGGTTGGTTCTAGACCTCTTTTGACCTCAATGACTGGGGGGTCAGCCTTAAGCCAATGTTAACTTTGTAACTGGAACAAAATCTGCAAGGCAAAGTATAATTGGAGGCCAACCTCTAGTTAGTGGTCAAAATATGACCATGGGAAACCTGTGGTCAATGGTCAAAATATAACTATGGGGAAAACTTTGGTTGGTAGTCAAAACCTAACTGGGGGGAAACCTATAGTTAGCGAATGAAATGTAACTTGAGGGAAATCTCTAGTCAATGGACAAAATGTAACTGGAGGGAAACCTTCATTTACTGCTTACAATATGACTGTAGGTCCACCTCCAGCCATGGGACAACCTTCATGGGGACACCATACATGGGGCCCATCTACTTGGGGTCAGCCTACATGGGGTTACACATATCCACGTAATTGGAATATGGCAATGAGTCAACTCCACCAAAATGCTCCCAGAAACATTTATCCCGGAGTACCTTAGCCTGGAATTACGAAAACCCCATGGGGACATTAGAACTTTCTGTCGGCGGTCCACTCCCACCCCCACCACCACTCCCACCACCTGTTCCACCTCCGCCTCCACCACCTGTCCCACCTCCACCCCCACCATCTAGACAACCCCCCCATTCTGGAGGACCCCCTCCATTTGGGAGGAAACCCACCATCAGGACAACCTCTTAACATGGGAGCACCTCCACCATATGGCAAACCCTCTATGGGAGGACCACCGCCATACATGGATACACCTCATGATCAATCAATTTATGGTCCTACTGGTACTCAAATGTTGTATCAATATTACAAGTATCTGCAGCCAAATCGATAGTTACCATTTCTGGCTACCTTAGATCTTCCAGACCTGTCACGTTTGACGAACAATCCCATTCAACATGGCATGAATTAGCCTTCCATTCCTATGAAGCTACCATTATACATACCCAAGTTTGACGACAAACATGGTGAGGATCCAAAAAACCACATAATGACATATCATTTGTGATGTTCCTTGAACTCTTTAATGGATGATTCTATACATTTGAGGTTGTTTTAGAGAATCCTCACCGGCACGGCCGCCAAATGGTATATTGAATTACCACTACATTCTTTCACAGACTTTAGATCATTGGATATGACCTTTCTTATGCATTTTCAACTACCCATCCGCTACGAAACTGATACAGATCTTTTAACCTCACTCCGACAATCTACCTCCACTCATATTTCCAATCATATTCATGAATGGAGGAGAAGTGTTGTCTAATTAAGGCTTCCATTCGGGATCAATTATTGGTTGATTGGTTCGCCAAATCACTATTACCCATCATAGCCAAAGATGTCGCTATGGGCGAGACGATTACAGAGGAACAAGTGATTGCATGTGCCCAATACTTAGACCTAGTCTATGCTCAATTTGACACTTTATATGACACAATTCCCAATGCCCCTCGCTCCACCCGAGACCCAACGAATCCAACTACGAGATCACATGCCGGTGGAATAATTGGTTAAGTTAAAACCCAACCTACCACCCAATCGATCGGATCACAAAATGATACGGTTTCAAATCCTACTCCGTTGCAGGCTGGCAATAACACCAACTATTCGCCCAGTCCTTCTCCCACCGCGGAGGTGAATTCAGTCCAATATGCTTCATCTCAGAAATCTTGTGGTAAGAAAAAAATAAAGGTAAACCCAAATAATCTTCTAACAAGTAGGAACAAAAAACCAATCAAAACACCACTGCTGTCAAACCAAAATGGAAGGCTAAGTATCCACATTTACTATGCGGTGATGACCACTTCACGAAATAATGTCCCCTTCGTGAAGAAGTCCAAAAGTTCCAAAAAGGAAATCCTCAACCCGCAGTGTTATCTGACCCCTTCCCAACACAACAACAACAGATGGTTACACAACAATAAAATCCCTCGCACGGAGAAACAACCACGACCGCTCATGTTCTCATGATGCATAGTGAAATGGTTAATTTATCTACCAGGACATGTACGCACAATTCTATTCCAAGAAAAATAATCTAATGGAGGTAATGTTGAAAAATCCTCCACATCCACGTCCACTACCCCTCCTACACAAGGTCCTTTGACAATAAACAAACCTATATTAGTTGCATCATTACGTCCACTTAAAATCACAATTCGAAAGGTGTCTTTTAACACCAATGCCCGGGACGCTCATAACTACAACATTGTGAAAGATCTAGCGCATGCACCATGTACTATGTCGACCCTTGGCGTCTTACAAAACTATCCTAATCAGTGTAAGATTCTTTTATATGCTATTGGAGCAGTGGATCTAGAATCATCTAACATCATCATGTTTAGACTGGAATACTTTAAGCTGAGGCTTTCCCATAAACTAGCGTTTGAAATAATCACAAATGTCGCTGGAAAAATATCCTTCGTACCATTCTAGATGAAGGAGCCTCTACATCCGTTATGTCTTTGTCCCGTTGGAGAGCCATTGAATCTCCTGAATTAAACTGTTCCCCTACCACTTTGAAAGCATTAGACGGGGTTTTACAATCCTTAGTTATAGAATTAGGAGGTAAGACTATTTCCATTAACGTGAAAGTGGCCGCAATGACCTTGGACTACAACTTATTACTTGGTCGAAACTGGTTTTACACCATGACCGTGCTTTCATCCTCTATCTTCTGCATTGTGTAGTTTCCCCATCAAGGGAAAATTGTCACCATCGACGAATTAGACTTTTGCACACCTGACAACACAACTCATCGCACGGATATTGTCTCTCTTTTAGGACAGTCTTCACAAATATTTGAAAGTGTGGGGGTAGGACTCCTCAAAGACTCATCCTTGATGGGAGTCTTTCCAACACCTTATCCTCCATCACAAGTTTCCACGGTGAACATGATCTCGTCCATGGCCCTATATTCCTCCAACTCAACTAACCCTTGGATTGTTCCTGATTCTATTGATGTTGATTCGATTGGAGATCAGATGCCTCTTATCCCGACTAAGGCTACTTATAATTCCATCCAATTAGCGTCAGACTCACCTGAAGACCATAACCTAGTGGCATAAGATCCATGTTCTCTGTTGTCTTGGTTAAAATCGTCCTCGCCATCATTGGATTATCTCCTCCAAACATTTCCCTCCGATGAATCCATTATGGATATTATGAGCTTGGATGAGCTTCCTTGGGAGGACCATCACCACCGATCGTCCTTCCTCCCGCCTTTAGACACAGTAGATAATGATATTCAAACTATTATTTCACCAGATGTCATTTCCAATCCTCAATCTCCTATTATCACACAAGATATGGTAACTGAGGGGAATTTGGAAAACATTACGCCTACCATTCCTATTGACATCTCGGTGAACCTGGTGTCATGGAGCATATTCATATTGGCCAAACTTGTTCTTCTGAAGAAGTCAAAACTTATATGGCCTTGTTTAAACAATTCCACGACATATTCGCAAGGAGCTATGAAGAAATGCCTGGTATTGATCCTGCTATTGTTGTTCATAAGATCAAAACTTATCTCGACGCAAAACCTGTCCGACAAAAACTCCTTCCAGTACACGCTCGAAAGACTACAACTATTAAAGCAGAAATTGAAAAGCTATTGATACTGGCTTCATTTATCCTGTCCCCTTGACAGACTAGGTCTCTAAAATCGTTCCTGTTACAAAAAAGCAAGGAACTATTAGAGTATGTGTTGATTACAGGGTTTTAAATAAGGCTTGTCCCAAGGACAATTACCATACCCCATTCATCGACCAGATTATCGACAACTATGCCGGTAGTATCATATTTTCATTCATGGATGGATTCTCTGGCTATAATCAGATCGAAATCCAACCAGTTGATCAACACAAGACGGCTTTCATCTTCCCATGGGGCATATTTTCCTATCACAAATTACCCTTTGGCCTCAAAAATGTCGGTGCCACATTCCAACGGACAATGTCATACGCCTTTCATGACATTAAGGATTACGTGGATCCCTACCTCGATGATCTGCTAGCTCATTGAAATCATCGTGAGTTTCACATTGACCATCTAACGATGGTTTTCCTCAGATGTCGCCGCTATAATATCCACCTAAATCCTCATAAGTGCATATTTTGCATTGAGTCCAGATGCCTTCTTGGCTTCATTGTCTTAAATATGAGATTCGTATCGATCCCCTGAAGGTAGAGGCCATTCTAGCCCTACCCCCACCAACAAATATCACTGAACTTCAAAGTTTGAAGGGGAAGGCAAACTGCTTGCGCCGTTTCATGTGTAATTACGCAGAGAAGACACCAAGTTATATGCGGTTGTTAAAAAAGGGAGTTCCTTTTGTTTGGGATGACTACACACAAAGCACATTCGATAATCTCAAACATGCCATTACGAATGCACCTGTGTTGCAACGACCTGATTACATCAAGGATTATCTCCTTTATCTTATTGCTTCCACATACACGATAGGTGTGGTACTTGTATATGAATTTAGTAATGGGAAATAACATGTGATTTATTCCTAAGTAAGAGTCTCGCTAACTCTGAATAATGTTATTCACATGTTGAGAAGTTGGCTTTGGCGGCTGTTCTAGCCATGCAAAGATTCCATCACTACATTTTGCTCCGCACAACTACTATTATCGCCGATTCAAACCGTATGTACCATGTCCTAACCCGTCAAGTACTGGGGGGAAATACTCACGTTGGATCGTAATTCTTCAAGAATTCAAACTAGTATTTGAGAAAGAAAAAGTGAAAAAATCATTAGTATTTGCGAACTTCCCCCTGTTTCTTAAGCAGCTGAGCCCATCGTCTCTCTTCCTGATGAGTCGTTGTTCTTGATCAACACATCTGACCCATGGTATGAAGATATTACCTTATATCTCCAAGCCCAACGCTTTAGGACTCAGTTGTCTCACGATGAACGTCGTCGTATTCTCCATCATGCGAAATACTATCTCATCATCAGTGACACCCTCTATCACTGTGGTATTGAATCCATATTACGACGTTGTTTAACCCATGACGAGGCCAAGCATGTCTTGAATGACTACCACTCCAGGTCATGTAGCGATCACCTCTCTGGGACGACTACAATGCATAAAATTTTACACGTTGGATACATTTGGTCATCAATTTTTAAAGATTGTATGGAGGTCGTTAAGAAGTGTTCTCCCTGCTAGTTTTTCATTCTAAACAGCGCGCCCATCCTGCCCCTTTACACCTAGTTATTTCCATCGACCCCTTTTTAAAATGGGGCATCGATTTCATTCACTGTAAGCCTACCTTGACTGGTAATTACAAACTACTTGCGCTATTTCGTGTGTAATTACGTAGAGAAGACACAAGGTTATATGCGGTTGTTAAAAAAGGGAGTTCCTTTTGTTTGGGATGACTACACACAAACCGCATTTGATAATCTCAAACACGCCATTACGAATGCACCTGTGTTGCAACCACCTGATTACACCAAGGATTATCTCCTTTATCTTGCTACTTCCACATCCACGATTGGTATGGTACTCGTACAGGAAGATAGTAACAAACAAGAACATGTGATTTATTTCCTAAGTAAGAGTCTTACTAACTCTGAACAATGTTATTCACATGTTGAGAAGTTGGCTCTGGCGGTAGTTCTATCCGTCTAGATATTCTGTCACTACATTTTGCTCTGCACAACTACTATTATCGCTGATTCAAACCCCATGTAGCATGTCCTAAACCGTCAAGTACTGGGGGGAAATACTTGCGTTGGATCATAATTATTCAAGAGTTCGACCTACTATTTGAGAAAGAAAAAGAAAAAAATCATTAGCATTTGCGAAACTTATTTGGGAACTTCCCCATGTTGCTCAAGAAGCTGATCCCATCGACTCTCTTCCTGATGAGTTTTTGTTCCTGATCAGCACATCTAACCCATGGTATGGAGATATTACCTTATATATCTAAACCCAATGCTTTAGGCCTCAATTGTCTCATGATGAACATCGTCGTATTTACCATCATGCGAAATAATATCTCATCATTGTTGACACCCTCTATCACCGTGGTATTGACTCCATCTTATGACATTGTTTAACCCATGATGAGGCTGAGCATGTCTTGAATCACTGCCACTCCGAGACATGTGGCGGTCACCTCTCTAGGACAACTACAACCCATAAAATTTTACGCACTGGATACTTATGGCCATCAATTTTTAAAGATTGTATGGAGGTCATTAAGAAGTGTTCTTCCTGCAATTTTTTTCATTCTAAACATTGCGCCCATCCTGGCCCTTTACACCAAGTTATTAACGTCGACCTCTTTGCAAAATGGGGCATTGATTTCATTCACTTCAAACCTACCTCGGTCGGTGGGCATGGCTATGCTATTGTAGTTGTATATTACTTCACAAAATGGACCGAGGCTATGTCTATATACAAATAAGACTACAAAACCACCACACTCTTCATGTTTAATCATGTCATTACTAGATTCAAGGTTCCACAAGCCATTGTCACCGACCATGGCTCACATTTCCAAAATCAAATGGTAACTGAATTGAGTGCCAAGTTGGGTTTACACCATGAAAACTCAATCCCTTACTACCTTCAAGCGAATGGACAAGTAGAGTCCACCAATAAGGTCTTGAAAACCATGATACAATGCATGGTAGGGGCCCATAGGTCAAATTGGCACTTGTTTCTCTTTTCATCCCTTTGGGCATATAGAGCCTCAGTAAAAAAATGCTACTGGATTCACACCCTTTCAATCAGTGTATGGTCTGGAAGCAGTACTACCTATAGAGTGTGAGATCACGTCCTTAAAACTAGCCATCGAACTCTTTCCAAACAACACAGCTGAGGAAGAACGATTTCTATACTTAACCAAACTTGACGAAACTCGTCATGATGCTGCTGTTGCTAACGAAGCACACAATAAGTTCATCAAAAACCAGTATGAAAAGTTAGTCAAACCTCACATGTTTAATGAGTGTGATTTGGTCCTAGCATATGATCAAATGCACGATAAACTAGGGGCAGGTAAATTCGAGTCCATGTGGCATGCGCCCTACATCGTGAAGTGTGTCTTAGAAAAGGGGGGCTACGAGTTGGTCAATTATGACGAGATACCTTTGGGGGAGCCTAGAAATGGACTCTACCTTAAAAGGTACTATGCTTAGGGAAATCCTGCATAAGTACCTTGTACAATTTGTATATAATTTTTGCTTGATATGGTATGTAGTTTTCTTTCCTCTCATAGGTTAGGCTATCATCTCTACTACGACTCATTATACCATGTTCTTCTTGAATGCGCAAATGACAACCTGTTATGGATTCCCAGACGGTGCTAACTGACACACTTGAAACCTTGTTTCAACTGCTTTTGTACTTTATTCCCCTGTCGATCAACTTATAAGTTCAAGAGGAATTTGCCTAGGTCCTGCAACTAATAATATCGCAGAGTATCACACGGTGATTTGATTGCTAACTGATGCCTCTTCCCATGGTGTGGACCACAATGTTGTCCATTTGGTTTCTCAACTTGTGTTATCTTGTTTAAACTGGGTCTACGCCGTTCGTGACCCTACACTACTTTGTCTTTTTTGACGAGTGCGTCTCCTGGAGAGATCTTATGAGTTTATTCAATATCAACATGTCCCGAGACACATGAACATAGTTGTCGATTCATTGGCCAATTTCATTTTAGATTGGTACATCTCACATTCTTAAACACTTCATCATTAAAATGTGTAAATAAGCATGACATGTAAATAATTCACATATGAGTAAGCAGTCCACATTCACCATAAGACACATTGTATATAAATCTGCTAGAAATAGTCTTTATATTAAGTGTGATAAAAGTTTCACAAAAAGTACTGAGACAAAAATCTGAAGCTCATAGCTTTAAATATATCATGCTGAAAAAATCTAAAGCTCATGGTTTTCAGTACATCACTACATCCAATACTACTATTGATGCTCATGATAACACATGATGCCCCTCACCACCTAACGTAGAAGTCGACCAAAACGACCAGAAACTCTAGCTTTCTGGCATTGATAACATCGTGGTTAGTCATCTATAGATATGTCAAAAATGTCCATGGTCAACCACTGGAGGTTCTCCTCAATTTCATCGAGTTCTTCTATTGCATCTCGGTTAACGACTTCTATCTCTCTGACTACTGCTTGCCTTTCGATAGGTGAAGATCCAACTGGTTTCGAGGGCCTAACATCTGCATTAAAATATATGAGGTCTTAGCACAACAAAAAAATGAATTATGATAAAATACGTAAAAATTTAAAAAGATAAAAAGAAACTCCTTTTTACCTAGATCGCCCCACTGCTCTTCTTCCGGGAGTGCTAGATATGGATCTCCCCAGAAATCTGTGCCCGCATATGCATAGTCTTCCACCATAAGTAGTTGACTACGCAACAATATGAAGAATGCAAGCCCATAAGTGATAATTCTGCCGCCACCATGACGAGCCATCACCTCCACCCACCTTAACATATGTGGATCTCATGGGTCTAGGTCGATGATCTGTATCCGGGGGCGAAGGAGAGGAACCCCCTTTAAGAAGAAGGATACTATGATCGATCCATAGCCAAATTGTTTAGTTCCCCTCTCCTACACTTTGTCAGTTGTTCTTTCACATTTACCAGGACACCCTTGCACTGGGATCCGTGCAATCTATAACATAGAGCATGGGAGCCCTCGTAGGATGATGGGAAGATCTACTACCTGCTACCCTCTCAATAGTGAAAAACATGGTCCTTAAAGGATGATCTCGTACATGCTTGATGGGGATATTCACACCTAACATTTGGGTCCCGGGAGTGCAATACTAATCAATGAGATCCTCGGTGGTTGTCTCATCATCTCTAGGTATAGAAAGCGAAACAGGAACTCCTCATCTCGAAAGGCCTGTGAGGGAGTATATGTCTTCCACCTCCAAAGTGAGGATATGAGTCCTAACTTGGAAATATTGTTGATCAGGGTCCCACATCTGTATTAAATGGTCCAATATGCGAACTTGGGATGTCATTCCGAGAACTTGGAAAAACTTTAAGAGTCCACACTCTCTCGAAGCCAATACAACATTTGGGTCATTAGACGTTTGGGAGTCTTCCAATTCATGCTCTCTTTATTTCCATTGCACAATTTTGGTGGATCAAACTTGCATGAACAACAATTAGGAGGGAATTTGAAGAAGTTCCAAGCAAAATATTCCAACCATTTGCTCTAATTTTTTATTTTTTTTTGTCGTTCATGCGTTGACGCACCCCGTCTTTGTTCACTGAGCATCATCGACGCACTTTCCCCTTTCGGGATGCACGTCACTTTTCGGCTGACACACTTCCCAAAAGGGAAAAGTGCATCACCCAAGGCACACATTCACCCTCCCAAAATGACTTCAAAAAATTAAAAAAATGCCTCGAAAACTAAAAAATCAAACATGGAAGTGAAGGGCATAAGGAGAGTGGTTACCTAGATCTAACATAACATAGAATGGATGCCCAATGCTCTCGCAATATCCACAACAAGTTTGCACTAGAAAGGGCTCTTTCACTCACACCTAATTGGTGAAAAACACAATGGTAAAAATCTTTTACTTTTTACCCCTTTTATATATTTGGAATAGAATATTTTTATATTTTATTTCATTATTTTAAGTTATTTTACCAATTTAGTCATTTTCATCAATATTTCAAGTCTCTAATGCTTATTGTGGAGATTGCAGGTTAAATCTAATTACAATTGACTATGGCGGAGTTCGTTTTTTTACTTTTGCATACTCATTAAATATGAAAAATCTTTTGAGTGCTTTTGATACCATAATCGTACTTGCTAAAAATATAGTAAAATGGTGTCAAGTATACTTTTATCACTTTTCGGGCTCGTAAAAAGATTTACGAAAAGGAAATACTCTCGAAGTTTTCTTTAAGCTCTTTTCAGACTCCTTAAATAGGAAAAGGTCGCCAAGCGAACTTGATTCTTTCACGCTTGTAAAAGTATTAGAAAGATCGTCTTTCCAGTGATAGTTTACCTCTTTTTTGGACCGATTAGACTATTTACGAAAAATGAATACTCTAGTCAACATTTGGCTAGAAGAGTTCTTCCGGGTATTATTTTATACTTTTTCGGACCTTGGGGACTAAATCTACGAAAAAAGTACACCTTGGAGTCTTCTTTAGTCTTTTCAGACTCTCTAAACATGAAATGACACCGATTTTACCTTCTTTGGACTTGTTAAAATTTAACATTGAAGGACCCTTCTAGGGATGAACCCCTTCTATCTCAGGTTCGTAAGACACATGGGATTGGACTCATTCGAAAGATGAGCTATAACGAGTGTTTTTTACCCTCTTCCAGCTCGTAAAAAACAAAGTGGTACTCATCAATCATGATGGGGAAATTTAAGGAAAGAGTATGTATTTACACTGGTATTAATGGTATCTTATAGTCACCCTTGAGCACGACACCTATCCACGTCTTATTCAAATGGTTGGATAGTCAAGTTGTCTTCGAGTCAGGTTAATTTCATGAGTTGTGTTAGTCCTTCGAGTCATCCAAAGAATACCGCAATCATGTGATATGTCTGGGTTTCCGCCTAGTTGAGTCAATGATGCTAAGTCATTTGTCGTGCCGTTAAGTGTTCAAGGGAGGTCTATCCTTTGAGTCAACCTTTTACAGTCATATCATCCTACTTTGGATCTATTACCTCCGAGTCAGTCGTGAAGTCACTTCTCAGTCTGATCTACTCTAGAAAAATATTTGATCTTGTTTCATGTCAATGATGAGGTAAACATCATGGCTCTCCTTCGACGGATATATCCTTGTCAACTTCAACACATCATCCAAGGATCAGACCTAGGAACTAGTTAAGTACCTTGGGCCTACATGCCTCAATGGTAGGTTACCTCGCTTTCAATAGTAAGTTTACATCATTGACTTCTGATTGAAATATTCCACCGAATGTTCGACCTCAACTCATTAATTCACATTTGGCGGGATGTACTATGATACCTTGGGAATCATTGACACCAATGGTGATTTCCCTCGCACTTGTTAATGGTTTACATCATTGACGGGTAATCAAGTGGTTTCTACCATGTTGGAATTCAACACATTGTAATCACATGGTTAGATTCGTATCATTTTGGATTCCGGATTAAGACCCTGGGATACTTTTGTTATGTATATTACCTAGCTTGCGATGGATATTTTTGAGTCATATCACACATATCCACTCTTGTATTGGTTGTGGCTGTGTAATTATTTCATCATGGATCTACGCTTGTATCTTAGTAGCCATGATTGTGTTCAATTAGTCAGTAGTAACGTGGATCTACAATGTATTGGTTGGCATCCATGTGATGAGTCATTTGGTACGTATATATATCAGACTCTATTGTACTGTATAGTCCTTGCTAAGCATTTGGTTTTTTGCCTCAATTTCCATTTGTCAAAGTATTACACCTATCCTATTCCCATAGCTTCATACTTTGGGGGACAATCTGTTACACCAAAATCTCGTCATAACTTTGGTAATGAGGTGTGTATCTTTGGACTAACCATGATCCCTAAAGTGTCAAGTGCCAAATGACCTGAGAAGAGGTTTTGCCTTCTTACTTCGTAGCTTTGAAGCACTAATGCACTCTACCTGTTCACAACATGCGTCAGAGCCTTGATGAATCACTCTGCACATTGACAAGGTGCGTCACCGACTCCTGTTTCCTTCATACAACATGAGTCACCCCTTAGTGACGCAGGTTGCTCGTTGACAGGGTGCATCATTGTTGGTTAAAAGGAAAAAAAGAGAAATTTCGAGAGTCTTCTAAAACGAAGCTCTCATGGACGTTTATCCCTACAAATATGCATATGTGGAAATCGAACACATATCCCTTTGGGATGATACCCTAACCTTCTCCATAGAATCCTCAACTCTTTCTATCCCCTTTGGCCTATAAATGTAAGCTCACCTTCATGGAATGGGGAGGAGAAGTGAGAGCATCCAAATGCTGCTGAAATTATCTTAGAACTAAGTGTCCCTTCTCTATCAGAGACAAGGTTGGATCTTTGAGGAAAAAGGCTTGTTGGAAGAAGTTGCGATGTTAAGGCATGGTTGTAATCTCTCCCTTTGTACTTTCTTTGATATAGTAATATATATTCTTTCCATAAAGATGGTTTGTGTTGAATCTTTAGAACTTGTTTCCATGATCACATGTTTAGATTAATCAATATTGCATATTATTATTATTGTTCTCTTATTTGTTTGTTGTATGTTTTCTTGTAGATGAAGATCAAAGACTACATCAAACTAGCATACATCACCATAATCGTGAGGCGAGTAATTCCTCCACACTATTTTCAATTTGATTATTCTAGAAAAGTTTGTATGTTCTGTTGTTTTTGTTCTAGATCTACATCATTTAGACTAGAGAGATTCGTCCTTTTTTGCATAGACAAAGTGTCTTCAAACAGTGCTCTCAAATGCCTCATGCCATCTACATTTATATCCTCCAATGGGATCTCTTTATTGAAGAAAAAATTTGGAAACACTTCCAGTTATACTATCAACACTTTTGAGAAGAATTTATCCCAATATAAACAAAATTGAGTTGAGGATTTCCATAACAAATATCAAACATCACATCAATTTATGTATATACTTGCTAGCCATTGTTGGCTTCATCGTAAAGATATGTACAAAATGTAATGCGTCGTTGAATAGTTCTATTTGTTGACATAATAAATTTCAAACAATCCCTTATTCAACAAAGGATAACACATGAACACGAAAGACCCTTTAACTTGAATTTTCATTGCTACTGTGAATTGTTATATTGATCTCTTTATAGTCGTGGAGGAATTGTGGTGATCTCATATAACAAGAGATAAAAATTGGTTAAGAAGGAAAAACCATATTGAGTTAACTAATGTAACAATTTATAAATGGGAAGGAGATGATTGGAAGAAGGGAACCTAATACTGTTGTTAGAGTGTTGACTAGTCGAGTCATCCCTTATTGACTTTGGAAGGGTGGGTTGATCATTTGTCATTGATCATCATGGAGAACCAACCATATGGATTTGAAATCATCAATGGAGTTCAGATGGTGTAGTCAATATGAAGACTTGATCTTGAAAGTGATAGTTGTCAACCTTGGATTCGTGGTGTCTTGTTGATTATGCACTTGACCTTATTAGGCCTTGTAATAAATGTAATGTATTTGTATAATTGATACAATATAGTTGTAATATTGTGATGTGGGAGTATCTAATTGATTGTCTAGATTTATTTTCCAAAGGAAAAATCATAATGTCTATTCAGAGATGAATGGATAATTACATTCCTAAAATGCTCACAACACTTTGTTACTTAAGCTAGTTGGATGTCAAGGTAAAGTAGTATAGAATATAGTTGATCACGAGTTCATGGAGAAAGAAAAGAAATTTTGGTACCACAAATAGAGTGTTGGACCATAGAACGAACAAAAGGAACAAACCAGTGTGCACATGGGAATATGAATAATTTTGCATTCTGTAACGTCCCCCTCACCCAATCCGACCATCGGGAGGGGACTCTGGGAAAATATGGGCTTTCAAATTTCGCCCCAAGTTCATAATATGTTTTTCAACAATGCAATGTGTGCAGGAATGTAAATAAAACATGCACAGCGAAATTCAAATCTATCCACACACACATCTAATATGCAATTACAAGCATAAACATTACAGACATCAAATAAAACATTTCCATATTTAAATACATAAAAAAATTATCTTTATCCAACGCAGATCCAAGCAACTGGATATGTAAGAGCGCTTTTCCACCCAACCGTAGGCACTCTGTCCAACATATACTATTTCTATTGTTGAGAGGCCACCCCCAAGCTGGGCTACGAGGCCACAAGGGGGAAGGAAACACCTACAGGATTCTATCTCTCAGCCCACAACCCATTCTACTCTCTGTGGTTATCCAAATGCTCATATAGAGCTCTACATGGGTCTCACTCAGCCCTCACAGCCTTGCCTTCAACAATACCTTCCCCACACAACACCCTTCTAGCTCATGCATCCCCTTCACCGATCCACGGTTCTCTTGGGCGATCCATCTTGCTGGGTGCTTCTAGTGTGTTCATAGAAGAAGTCCAACCTAGTATTGGTTGCTATAGAACCTCCTGCAGCCTCAATCTATGGCTTCCTCAAGCACCTATGAGCAACAAAACTCAAGAGTAAGGGTTCCTAGCTTGCCCAACCTCTCTGCTCACCTACAGCCACAATACCTACTTCCAAATATGCAACAAATTCTCCAAATTTGAATTTCTGGGTTCACAACAACATGGTAAGTTCGTGGACAACAATGGGGAGCTCTGCAACCTCTAAACCTGCATGAAAGGAATGAGACAAATGAGGGTTGACTCTAAAGGATATGGGAAAATGGTAACAAGACAACTGACATAACTTCTGGCAGTAGGGAAAGGACTCCTGGAAGCTGCAGATTGACTTCTGTCATGACATAACTGTCACAAAAGTGCAGTTAGTCCCATACTACAATAACTACATGAAGTGACTTTTCCCAGCAACCACACACATGCACTAATGATTGGAAAATGGTCAAAAAAAGGAGATATTTGGCTTATTCTCAACACATGACATAATTTAGGTGTGAGTTCTAAGGTCGACACATGACAGCATAGGATTTAGTCACCCATGGACCCCCTTCCTCTTCCCCTTGGTGGGATCATAGCTCCTTTGGTGCTCTTTACACAACCATTGTTGGACCATTATATTATTTATGCACATAATATTTACATAATATTCCAAATCAACATAAAATCCAATTAAACAGTCCAAATGAAACATAAACATCATACATGCCTAAAAATTCACTAGTCGGGCCTTGGCCTTGAGCTCCGCACTAGCATATTTACATCATTTACATAATTTGGATAAATACATTCCAAGTCCAAACTAGGGGTATTACACATTCAAAGGAAAATGCAGGTAGGAATTTGAAGGTTCTTACATTACAATTAGGTCAAGATAGAATTGTTGCATGTTGATGTATTTGTAACTTCGGAATGTATTTCATATATGTATTGTGCTCCTATAGAGATGTTATTATTTCTCTACACGAAAGTGTCGTCATTTGTATTTACAAGTGTCGCAAGTGTCGCAACTTGCAAGTGATGGGTTATTAGACTACCAAGTGTGGGGTCGGCCCTGAGTGGAGTTACCATGGGTTGTGAGACTCTCCTAGAGAAGTCGGCCCTGCTAGTTTATTAGGCAAGTCAAGTCAAGTATAAATAGAGTGCGGGAGGCACTCTATTTGATCATTCACTTACTCATATATTGTCTCACTTGGGTGATGCGCACTAGTGGAGGACGAGAAGCTGCTAGGAGACTATCTCTTGTACTTGGGTTTTGTATCATTGCTCTTTCTATCTCTGAGGAAGTTATTGGGGTTTTTCACCTTATTGGTTTTCCCCAAGGAAAATCTGTGTCTATTGTCTCTTGTGATTGATATGCTGTACATGTTATTCTCTCAGATAAGATCCTAGATCATATTGAATTAATGCTCAAAATCTAACATTGCAGCCCAATGGTTGTGAGTGTTGGAATATCAAAGGTTGAAGGAAAAGAGAATAAAGTGACGCAACAAATAAATTGGGAAAACTTCAAAGGAACGCATGTTGAATTAAAAGGAAGAGAGTTGATCTTAGATTGGAACTCACAAAGAAAAAGGTTGGTCTTGAAGAGGTGTATCTTTGTCTATGAAAAATGTTTCCAAGAGAAGGAAGGTACAATGATATTGCAAGGAAGACCAAGTAGAATGGTTCATGAAAGAGGAGGATTGGTAAATCAGGGATCAAATGCCATAATCAAATCCATTAAAATAAGGAAGAGTGTTTGTAGAATTTGTGAATTTTAGAGGTGAGTGGAGCCCGAGATTGAAAATGATGAGCAAAGAAACAACACACAAGATGTGAAATATTTGTAGAGTAAAATAGGTCAAGGAGTGAAGACACAAAAACTTGGAAACTAAGTATGTTGTTAGGAAGGCATTAGACCTTGAACTGAGCATTTTGTAGTATATATTGATTTTTATCTTGAAGTGAATGCATTTGTGTTCTTCATTTTCTACTACAAATATATTATGGGGTGTGAGCATAGGTTTACATGTCCTAAACTATGAACATTGCCTTACCAAATGCATCAAAATTTCCTATATTGTTCTTTGAGAACATTGCTCTAGATATAACTATTAACATATTTACCCTTAACAGATATATTATGTATAGTGTGGATGTTATGTTTTATATGTTTGCGTATATATTTCAAAGCAATATATGCTTTGGTACACAATAATTGAGTTGAGAGTTTTTCATTTAGATTATTGATGATACCTAAACTTGATTCTAAGCAACATCAAAGCCAAATGATTATTTTAGGTAGCAGTGTCCAAACTAACAAAGAAATCAAAGATTGGGTGGCAACAACATTGTAGCTTTTTAAGAACTAAGAAGGACGTGATTCAATGGGGGGAGTGCACTTAATCTAGAAAATATTCATAAATCCACTAAGTCCATTACTAGAGGAGTTGAACCAACGAGAGTCTATTCCATGATTTATTGTCTAAATATGTTTTCATACTTTGGTTTCAAATCTCATTGACAACATGGCATTTTGTTTACAAACATGCATACATCCTTGCCATATTGTTTAGCACTATGAAATAGCCGTGCAATCCAGAATTTTGTTCACACTTAGATTTGTCTCACTATGATCTTTGTGTGCCTTGTTGTAGGTACCTAGAAGCCTTGACATGCTAGATCTTAGATCATTTTTATTTGTAATAACCCACAATCATAATTTGTACATTAATTTATTCTTAGAGACAAACAACAGAATTTGGAAGTACTTGTAATTGCTTAAGTCATATTATTTACACTCCAACTCCAATTTATACTGGATGGACTCTACAAATGTTGCAATCCATGCCACAAATGGCATCCCAAATGTATTACATTTTGCAAGCATCTTCTAGCATAGATTCAAGATAACTAGACATAACTTCAGACACAGTTTTGGATGCAAAGTTGGACGAAACACTAAACATATCCCTAGGCGCTACCCTAGACACAATGGTGCATGCAAATCTTGATGCTATTTCACGGGAAGATTGCATCTAAACTAGTGCCCACTTAGATTTAAATGTTAAAAATGAAAAATCACATGGATATGAGGGTAGAGAGATTTTATTGACAAAGGACCAAGGAAATCGTCCCAAATAACATAAAAGAAGAAACAAAAAAAGCTAAACTCAATCAATTTTGCCTTGATGTGTGAAATTGTTAATTCCCCCCCAATCCCAACATAGTTGAAGAATCTAAACAAAGTAAGGGATGGTGTGATACAAATGACATGGAGTTTGCATAATTGAAAAATAACAAAGACATGGAAATTGGTCATATACCTCCTTGAGAGATACCTTCTTTGCACAAAAGATGAGCACAAATCTTCTACAAAGTTTGTTAGCTAGGGCACAATAATGGATTTTGTTTGTAAGTCTTGTAGTCTTTGCAAAAAATTGATTTTTTTTATTGTTCTCTATGAATTGTGGCATGCTCCCTCTCTTCGACAAGTTTCGAGTTGAAAAGGCCAACCATGACAAATCCCTCTCTTCTACAGGTCCATACTTCTTTTCAGATCCAATATTTCCATGGAGGTTTGGTCCATTTTCAAAATGTTTATTATACCATTGGAATGATAAACATATCATGCCCACTAAATCCACACAAAGGTTCGTAGCCTTGTTTGAAAAATTTGTAATAAACGTAAAATATGTGATACTTTGATATTGCCTGGTGTCTTTATTTGTGTAGGTGTGTAATCAGTGAGGCCAGTTGGATGGAAATGCCCAGGAGGTTGTGTAGATGAGGGGGGGAACTACTGAGCTCTAGAGGATTCCCACCAAGTGTTTTATGAAATGCGTTAATGAGATTTGGCCTTTCGAGCGTCCTACTCTACAAGTAAGTTCTCTACTTTCCATGCAGTTCTCTATCTTAAGTTCATTTTGAAATCTCCATTCTAGTACATTATGTTCTTAAGTGTTCATTAGTTATATTCCTATCCTCTGTCTTCAATTCCTATCCTTGGTCTTTTTCGGATTTAGTTCACCAGTAATCTAACTTCCAAATATTGTCCTTGCTTTGACGAAATTGTTTCAAAAAACTTAAAAGAACTATTCCTTCTATTTGTTCCTCACTCTAACTCTCACCTGCCTTGAATTTTTTCAAGATTGGCATGATAATATTAATTGTTCTACTATACCATGCTTCTATAGAGTTGCAATGCCAAGAATCACTAGTACTCTTCAAAGTTACATTGCTTTTGAGCATTTATTCACTATTAAAAAGACTTTACAAGAGGCTTGACTTCATTAGCATTGTGAAAATCTCTATTGGATGCTTTCATTTCATTGTTTGGAGGCAAAGCTAATCCTAGCATCACACTCATTTATTTGTTACAATCTGGAGATGTTTGTAAAATGAGTATATTGAAAATATACAATAGTTTACTAAGGATCTCAAGACCTTTTGGGTAACTTAAATTTGATAAGGTATCACAATGATAACTCAGTTTAGAAGATCCTAATTTAAACTGTTTACTGGAAGTATTATAAGACTATTGATCCTTTTGGTTACATGCTTAACTAGATGGTGTGTTGTTTACTAAGATCCCTATAATATAGCTTTGAATTCCTTGATTTTATCCTGGAAGATATCAATTAGTAATAAGTCAAAAGTCTAATGCTAATAATGCCTTGATTTGTGCTATCTTCAGTGAATGACAATTGGTGAATATACTCTATTTTACCCATAAGAAATTCGATACCTCTCTCTATTTTTGAAAGTCAATTTTCTTGGCAATCTAATATGAGTTGCACATATCTTCTTGGGTGTATTTGGTTCCTCTTTTATTTGTTTCCCACGTATAAATGTCTTTTTAAAAATGGTAAAATCCAGTCCGAATTGCATTATTGAGAAGATCTTGTTCACTTTTGAGTGTCCTTCTTTGAAGTATGATCAATTATGTCATCACCTTTGGAGATATTTCTTTGTTGTCTCAACTTTACAGTCAAACACAACATATATGATTTCTTTATTGTGGTTATTTGTTATCATACTCATATATCATTAACATTGCCGTGAAATTTTTCTCTTACATGTGGGATAATTTAACATTCATTACTTCTATTGCCTTATAACTACTACTATAAATAGAAACATGAGAATGGTGATAAATGAACAAATATTATGTCAATGAGACAAAAAAATTTAAACCTATCATTTCTATAAAGGAACGTAGAAAAAAGTAAGCAATCATCCTAATTTGAATCCAAGGTAGAACACTATGGCACTTCTATTTGCTGAACATACATTCTTGTCATTGGGCTCATAAAAATCTCATTGTCAACATTAGCAGTCAACTCAATTTCAACTACTATAACCAACATAACAATATCCTGGATCTACAACCAATTTCTATCAACTACATGTTGGGAAATGAACATAAGTAATATTTACAAATGAAATAAAGAGAGGGCTACAATAATTGGTCTCTTAGTAGAAACCATCACTCCTTGCAAAAAGGGTATCTCACCATTAGAAGTTATTTCCAAAATGTTTCCATTGAGGAGCACACTCTGGCTATGTAGATCACCATCTTCTGTTGTTCAGTGATACTCTAGTCTAGAATTTATGAATGTGGAAGTTCATAAACTTGTAGAGAACTGCATAGAGATTAATGTCCTTGCTCAAGTTGATCAAGAGTAATGTGACTCCCATTTGCCAAAATAACAACACTGTTAAGAGTTAGACAGATTCTCAAGATACATATATAATATAGCATGGCCATGATTTTATTCACTATATATGCTTTGTTGAAATTAAATGATGCTTCATATGTGCAACATTCTTGATGCAATGCGCATAATCACGTAGGTACTTTATTCCAATTGAATTTATGGAAAGAACATGTTGTGGCACGAACATGTGTCCCCATGAGTTGATGTCAAAGAACTGCATTGCATTACAGTTCAAAGAAAGCAAAATATAAATCTATGGAAGTTTGGAAAACAATTTTAAAGCACAGATATATCAAAACCCAGAACACTATCAAGGATAATAAAACATTATGCAAATTTAAGTGTTTCTGTGTTTTCAGGTAGTATTTAGATAACATTGGTCTATTATAACTTGGTAGAATAATTTGAAAGATGAATGATTTGAGATTCTTGCTAAATGTCTAGGGATTCTAATTCATTTCTCATATAGATCTTAAATTTTTTACCTTTCCATGTAGTAATCAAGATTTGGCACAAAAGTTGTAATGTTTAAAAGGCCACGGTTACCACCAATCAAGATTTGTTTGCAAAAATACTTGGTATGGAATGTTGAATCCATGCCAAGTTGATCTAAATACCCATCCCCATTGAAATGAATGCCAAAGTTTCTTAGCGAACTATGAATTAGCATGTCAAAATAAAAGATTAAATTGTGTAAGTGTTTTTAACTTCATGACTTATTCATTTGGATTTGGATATGATTGTCTCTATGATTTGGAAATTTTTTTCCCATCATTTAATTGTGAATGTGTTCTAAACCTAAAATTCCTAAAGTAAAACATAGACAATGTCATATCCAAATTTATCCCATATAAGTTGACCAGAAATTCTGATTTCTGCTAAGTGATTTTGTTAGTAAGTTCAGTGAAAATAAATGCTTCCTAACGCAACTCAACTCACCATCAACCAACAATTGCAGCGCAAACTCCAAAGTATTGCTAATTTACTAGAAACTAAAAATAGATGAGCTTGCCAAAAACTCATTACAAAAGCATTGGTTATGACATTGTGCCCACTATTAGAAGCTCTGCCTGATACACTCACCTAGGATTTTGACCAAGGCCCATAATTCTGCAAGACAATTTTGAGGTCTTTGAATGTAGATGATTCTTGACTCAGATATGAGGGATTCAATATCTTTTCCACAAGTTTCATAGACACACTTAATCAACAGATATATTATTAACAAGATCAATATCCTAGCTAGCTTAAAGATAAATAATTTCAGTTAAATACTATAGTATTTTAATATTCTCTACCTACCCCAAGGTTGTATAAATGTTGTGTAATAACATTCAGAATATTTGGTCCTTTTAGTTGAAGAATCTCCTTGAACCAGTCAACAACAAAGAGTCCATCAAGCACAACAAGGAGTGTTTTCTCTTCAAATTCCTTGTAAATCTCTTCCAGTATCCCATGAATCTTAATTACGTCAGATGCATACTACTCAACATTGATGTTGGCTCTAACACCACTTGAACTCAACCCATTTCTTGCTAAAAAAATCTTACATTCTTAGATGATCCCAAGATAATGCTAAAGAGTCTTCATAGATCCATCACAAACACATTATCAATTGCTCTCATAGCCTCTCTAAAACTGCTAAGAATGCATCAAATACGTGGAGGTAATAGATTACCTAACTCCCATGCCTTTATTTTGTGACCACGATCAACTTTATACTTGATAAAATGATAGTCATTGCTTGAATCCCAAGGCCCTTCCATGGCATTGTTTGACATCAAGCATTTTCCATTTAGTGCATTCAATCCAAAAGCCACCACAACCTACATTTAGTTTGTAATATTCGATGATTGCACAGAAAAGAGTAGCTTCTCTAGAGCCTAGGGTGAGGGTGAGGGGAACAAAATAAAATAATATTTAAGAAAATAAACAAAGAAAAACTGATTCACAAAAAGATATTGAGATTTGCATTCTTTTTTCCTTTTCTCCTCCTTGCTTAATACATCTATGGTTATATCTATGCTAATGCTAAACACATCCAACAAAAACAATAATTACCATGTAGTAAAGATACTTCATATGTGAATTCAAAGCATACCCTGTTTTCTATGGTTAAATCTATGCTAGTGTCTAACACATATAGAAAAAACAAGAATAACCTTGCAGTGAAGATGGTTCATATGTAAATTAAAAACATACCCTATTTTCCATGGTTAAATATATGCTAGTGCCTAACACATCCAGTTAAAACAAGAGTAAGCTTGCAGTGAAGATAGTTCAATGTAAACTCAAAACATACTTTGTAGTTTTGTTTATAGTGAAGATGGTTAGGATGTTAACTCACAACATACCTTGTTTGATTGGCAATGAAGATGGTTAGGATGTTAATTCGCAACCTACCCAATTTTCTTGAAAAAGGAATTCAAGGAATCCCATATTGATGTAGGAAGGCATCCATTTGAGAATCCAAACATCAACAAAGAATTATTGACAAAAGGATGCAAGATTGATTCAACTTTCCAACATCATACATGACTTTGTCTTGCAATGATCCACCCAATCTTATTTTCAGTTGCTAAGAAGTACACATTAACTAGGTGATGATATAGTTCACAATTTAAAATAAATAAGAATCAATTATCCTTACCTTTCACAACAATTTCCAGCAATGGGTTTTCAATATTCTCACAAAGAATCAATAGAAATTTTAACTAATTTTGCATTTTTGCAATGAAGAATTGAAGGATTGAAGTCAGGGTTAAAGTTTGAATTTTTCATCTAAGGGTTGAATAGAAGCAATGAAAGAAGGCGGTGACAGAGAAGTCATCATTCCTAACAGTCCTCTGTCGTTGGACCTAGCGGGTGTCATCCTATCTCTCTTATCCCTCTGAAAATCCCTACAAACAAGCGAGCTGAGAAGTAGCACTCATGTTTGGGAAACACTGAGATTACCATGATTCCCAAACCCTCTGTTGGCATAGTTTTCAAAAATTTATCCTCTAATGTAGAAATTGCATTGCACGTTATTGGGTAAACCCTATTTATGTAAATTTTCAAAATAAAAAACATTTAGTCCATGGTCTCATGATAGAGTGGTGTCCCTAGTGGCACTTTGCTGTCATGATTCTAATAGAATTGACAATTTGTTTGTCTAAGCCTCGCTTATCAATTTATGGTGAGTTTCAACTCGCTTCCCAAAGCCATTTAGTAACAATTGGCGAATTTCAATTGAGGGCATAAAAACCAAATTGAGCAGCAAAATTGAGTGCCATAACCTCTTACAAGTGTGTTTGGGAAAGGCCAAGATGACTAGGATTCCCACATCTTTGATTGGCACAGTTTTCAAAAATTTACTTTCTAATGCAGAAATTGCATTGCATGTTAATGAGAAAAACCCTATTTGCAATAATTGTCGAAATAAATAGCGGTCGATCCATGGAATCATGCTAGAGTGGTGTCCCTAGCAGTACTACGATGTCATGATCCCAATAGAATTTATGTTTTGTCTATCCGAGCCTCGGTTATCAAGTAATGATGAGTTTCAACTCGTTTCCCAAAGCCATTTAGGGACACTTGGGGATTTCCAACTGGGGGCATAAAAACCAAATTGAAAAATGAAATTGGGTTCCATAACCTTTTGCAAGTCTGTTTGGGCAAGGAAAAGATAACCATGATTCCCACACCCTTGACTGGCATAGTTTTAAAAAATTTACCCTCTAATGCAGAAATTGAATTATATTTATTAAGCAAACAGTAGTTGCGACAATTATCAAAATAGACAATGGTTAGTCCATGGTCTCACAATAGAGTGGTGTCTATAGCAGTAATTCAATTTCATGATTCCAATAGAACTGATGGTTTCTCCATCTGAGCCTCAGTTATCGAGTTATGACGAGTTTCACTTCTCTTCCCAAAGTTATTCAAGGACACTTAGCGAATTTCAACCCGAGGCATAAAAACCAAACCGTGCAATGGAATTGAGTGTTGTAACCTCCTGCAAGTGTGTTTGGGTAACGCCAAGGTGACCATGATCCCCACACCCTTGGTTGGCATAGTTTTCAAAAATTTACCCTCTAATGCATAAATTGCATTGCATGTTACTAAGCAAACCTTAGTTGTGAAAATGATCAAAGTAGACAATGGTCGGTCCATAGTCTCATTATACAATGGTGTCCCTAGTGTCACTTTGATGTCAGGATTCCAACAAAACTAACGATTTGTCCATCTGATCCTCGGTTATTGAGTTATGATGAGTTTCAAATCGCTTCCTAAATCCATTCAGGGAAACTAGGCGAATTTCAACCGAGGGAATACAATTCAAATCAAGCTATGGAATTGAGTTCCATAAACCCTTGCAAGTGTGTTAGGGAAAGTCCGAGAGCACCACAATTCCCAAACCCTTGGTTGGCGTAGTTTTAAAAAATTTACCCTCTAATGCATGAAATGTATTGCATGTTAGTTAGCAAACCCTATTTTCAAAAATGGTCAAAATAGACAACAATCGACACATGGTATCACGATAGAGTGGTGTCCCTAGTGGGACTCTGATTTCATGATTCCAATGGAACTAACGATTTGTCAATCCAAGCCTCAGTTATCGAATTATGGTGAGTTTCAACTCGCTTCCCAAAGCCATTCATGGATACTTGGTGAATTTCAACAAAAGGCATAAAAACTAGACCGAGAAACATAATTGAGTGTTGTAACCTCCTGCAAGTGTGTATAGGAAAGGCCAAGATGACTAGGATGCCCCCACCCTCGGTTCACACAATTTTAAAAAATGTACCCTCTAATGTAGAAATTGCATTCCATGCTACTGAGAAACGCCCTAGTTGCAAAAAAAATTGAAATAGACAACAATGAGGTCCATGGAATCATGATAGAGTGGTGTCCATAGTAGTACTGTGATGTCACGATTTCAGAGAAACTGATAGTTTCTCCATTTGATCCTCAATTATCAAGTTATGGCAAGTTTCGACTGGCTTCGCAAATCCATTTAGGGACACTTGGTGAATTTCAATCGGGGGCATAAAAACCAAACCGAGCAATAGAAGTGCACCTCCTAACCTCCTACAAGTGTGCTTAGGCAAGTCCGAGATGACTGTGATTCCCACACCCTCGATTGGTAGATTTTTCAAAAATTACTCTCTAATGTAGAAATTGCATTGTATGTTACTTAGAAAATCCTAATTGAGAAAATTGTCAAAATAGACAACATTCAATCCATGGTATCATGATATAGTGGTGTCCCCAGTGGAACTTTAATGTCATGATTCCAACAATACTGACATTTTGTCTATCCGATCCTCAATTATCAAGTTATGGCAAGTTTCAACTCTTTTCCCAAAGCGATTATTGCATGTTACTAAACAAACCATAGTTGCAAATATTGTCAAAATATGCACTAGTTGATCCATGTTCTCACAATAGAGTGGTGTCCTTGATGGTACTCCAATGTCATGATTCCAACAGAGCTAACAGTTTGTCTATCTGAGCCTCGGTTATCAAGTTATGGCAAGTTTCAATTCGCTTCCCAAAACAATTCAGGGACACTTGGTGAATTTTGACCGAGGGCATACAAACCAAACTGAGCAACAAATTTGCATGTGTTTGGGTAAGTCCAATATGATCATGATTCCCACACCCTTGGTTGGAACAATTTTCAAAATTTTACCCTCTAATGCAGAAATTGCACTGCATGTTATTGAGCAAACCCTAGTTGCGAAAAATTGTCAAAATAGACAACGATTGGTCCATGATCTCATGATAGAGTGGTGTCCCTAGTGGTTCTCTGATGTCATGATTCCAATGGAATTGATGTTTTCTCAATCCGAGCCTCAATCATTTATTTATGGCAAGTTTAAACTCAGTTTTCAAAGCCATTAAGGGACATTTGGCGATTTTCAATCGGGGACATAAATACCAAACTGAGCAATGAAGTGTTTTCCATAACCTCCTGCAAGTTTGTTTTGGAAAGGCTGAGATGACCATGATTCCCACACCCTCAGTTGGCATAGTTTTAAAAAATTTACCCTCTAATGCAAAAATTGCATTGCATGTTACTAAGCAAACCCTAGTTTTGAAAATTGCCAAAATAAACAAAGGTCGATCCATGGTCTCATGATAGAGTGGTGTACCTAGCATACTCTAATGTCCTAATTCCAATGGAACTGATGCTTTCTTTAGCGAGTTACGGCAAGTTTTAATTCACTTCTCAAAGCCATTCAAAGACACTTGTCGAATTTCAACTAGGGACACAAAAACTAAATGGAGCAACTTAATTGAGTGTTGTAACCTACTAAAATTGTGTCTAAGAAAGCTGATATGACCATGATGCCAAAAATATCGGTTGGTATAATTTCAAAAATTTACCCTCTAATGCAGAAAGTGTATTGCATGTTATTGAGAAAACCCTAGTTTCAAAAATTGTCAAAATAAGCAACAATCGATCCATGGTATCATGATAGAGTGGTGTCCCTGGTGGTAATTTGATGTCATGATTCCAAAGGAACTAACAATTTGTCCATCCTAGCCTCAGTTATCAAGTTATGGCGAGTTTAAATTCACTTCCCAAATCTATTCAGGGACACTTGGAAAATTTCAACCAGGGGCATAAAAACCAAATTGAGTGTTGTAACCTCCTACAAGTGTGTTTGGGAAAGGACAAGTTATCCATGATGTCCACATGTACTATGTAAAATGATTTTGACTTCTTGACTATGATAATGAGTAATTTAATAGTAGTGGTTCTTAATTGAATTGACGAATTCATCATTGGTCGAACCATTCATTTTCAGTGCAGGGTCATTACTTGTATGATCATATCAATTGTTAATGTTGCATATATAATTTAATTATCATCTTGTAAACTTTGTAATATCTGTGACTGATAGACAAATGATATGATTAACATGTTAAGAACTAAATCTTAGATAATAATAATGTAGTCATCTTTTATGAGGGGATATTTATAAGCATGTTATATAACATTTAATTAGTGATTAGAATGTTTAACTGAGGTAACACTTCATGAACTTGATTGAGAGATGAACAACATGGCTTATATGCTCTTACAGATATAGATTGAATGACATGTTATATATATATAAATTAAATGACATGTTATATATATATATAAATTAAATGACATGTTATATATATATAAATTAAATGACATAACAACTTTGGGAAAAATTCTTGTTCAAAGAGAAGAGTATATGTGATGTCCTAATTTTCTTCGCTTTATATATGACAACAATGTTTATTTTTGGTTAACTTAATGTCTTGTTCTATTATCACTTGGAAATTGATGATGTACACATGTATGTGTATCAATGTTATCAGAACCAATCCAGTTTTGAAAAACTGTCCGGTTTAGGTACCGAGCTGGTCCAAACCACAACCCTGAACCGAAAATGGTTGGTTCTGTACTGCATCATACAATCCTCACTATGCCCCCTTAAAATTCAATTTAAAAAAAAACAAAAAAACAAAAAGGCCTACACTAATAGCATAAATCTTAACCTTAGTAATCATCAGTAACATTAAAAGGTAATGTTAAATTCTTAAAGTAAAAGTGGTATTCTCCTTGTCTTTCATTTTCTATCATTTTACTTAAATTTTTAACATTACCATTAATTTTTTTAGGATGTTTGAGAGGGGTTCCAACCTCATCAGACTTCATATGCTAAAAGCAGAATTTTAGATCCCATTCAGAATTCAACATACTTAACAATATTTAGGATTTCAGGATTGCAACGTTTTCACTGGATTCTATCATGTATGAGGGTAGGGGATTGGATTTTAATCAAGCACATCAACCCCTCTATGTACCTCGATGTTGGTGGCGTTGATTAACTCCTTTGTCATGACCTTAGTAAAAATGTACCCTTCACTCAAGCAAAATTACTTATTATGCGTGTGAAGTTTTTTCTACCTTTTTTTTAATGCTTGGATTAGGAGGTTTCATCAAAATTGTAGGGTGTCTACTATCCACAATTAGAGTCTAGACTAGTAGTACCATATGATGAGATTGTATACACTAGACTATAATTATTGATTAGTACTATGCTTATTTTTGGATTCTCGGGGCTATTTAGAGCCTCTTTGTTGATGTATTTTGGTTTAGAGATGAATTGCACTAGGTGCTATTTTGGCTATATGTACCCATACTTGCTATATACATGAGAAACTTTGCATATTTTTGTATAATGGTTTGGATTCATATGGATGCACATGAATATATATATATATATATATATATATATATATATATATATATATATATATATATATATATATATATATATGTATTTTTAACAAAATTTGAATATTTTATGTAGTCTTTGGTCTACCGGTTTTTTGCTCCGATTTTGGTCCGATTCAGATTTTTGGGCTTTGTTGGTTCGATGACCATTCTGGTCTTGATAACATTGATGTGTTTGCGTGAATGTGTGTGCATGCTTGTGGATACACATGATATGTGCCATTACTATCTGTTGATGAGATGCTATCTATATTCATGGTTGGAAAACTCATGAGAATGCATGGATTATAACACTATTAGAAATATAACACAAATATGCATTATGGCATGAAATTAATACTAACACTTAATATTTAATATTTGTTTTTGTTTCCAAGAAACTGGTGAAGATGAATTCTTGGATGATGATCTAGACTATGTTGACAGTGGACCAGAGAAAGTAGTTGATAATAATGATGATGGATTAGATGAAGATGATGTCGGGTTTGATGAAGATGATGATGATGCTGATGTTGGTGGTGGTAGCCACTGATACTACTGATGATATTGTGGATGTTTATTACTTTCTCCATGCTATTGGACATGGATTGTTGCTTTTATGATGATCCAAGTTCATATTACATTCTAGGTCATATTGATTTGTATCATGGATTGATGTTGACATGTAAACTTTGATTACACTTGATCATTTTGGATTTTCTATATATGGATATAAAAAAACTTATTTCTTGCGATAATGGTATTTTCATTATATATATCTCACTTTTTATTTTAAATTTACTATAATGATTTGTATGAGAGGTTATTGATCTAATGATATATTTTACTTTCACTTCTTTTGATGAAAGATAATCATGATGTTATTGGTATTATCTTGTAAATTTCTATATATTGAAGTTGCCGATGATCTTTTGTTGGAGAATTAATAAATATGATGAAATTGATAATTCAGATTAATGTTGTTCATTTGTCTTAAATTTATTCATAAATGTTATTCAATTAGTTTCATAATGACATCTGCTTAATTTGTATGTTTCATTATGTTATTTGAGAAATATGAAGTAAATGAAATATGAGAACTATTGAAATTAATGAAATAATTATAAGAATATGATATAATAATTATACTGGAGCCAAATTGGATGCAAATGTAGGTGCTAAAAAGGAAGCCTAATGTGGTGTTAATGAGGAATCAAAAGAGGAAGCAAAATTACGAGCTAAAGTGGAAGCCATATTTGCACAAATATAGAGGCAACATTCGACGTAAATCTTGGCGCTAATTTGGAAGCCAATTTTGGTACTATTGTGGAAGCAAAACTAGAGGCCAACAAAGAAGCAAAACCATACACTAAATGGGAAGCTAAATGTGGAATTCACGCGGAAGAAAAATAAGAAGTAATGCAAGGAGATAAACATGAAGCAAAATGTGGCACTATTGTGGAAGAAAAAATGGATGATAAACTAGGAGCTAAAGTGGTTTCCAAACATGGTGCCACTGTGAATCCAAATATGGTGCTAATGTGGATGCAAACAAGGATGCAATAATAAGTGTTAAAAAGGGTGCAACACTTGGCGCTAACGAGGAAGCAAAACATGGCGCTAATGTGGTAGCAAACATGGTTGCAAAACCGGATGTTAATGTGGATGCAACACATGTTGCTAATAGGAAGAAAAACATAGCAAAACATGGGAAGCACAACTCGGTGCCATTATGGAAGAAAAAGATGACACAAAATGGGAAGAAAAATAAGGTGCTAATATGGTAGCACACATAGATGCGATATTTGATGCTAAAATGGGACGTTGAAGGGGACGCTATTCTGGACCAAAAATGGGACGTCAAATGGGTTTCTAAATGGGATGCTATTATGGATGATATAATAGGTGATAAATTGGTCACTATTTGGGACACATAAGAAGATGCTAAATTGGATGATATTTGGGATGATAAAGGGGACGCTATTTGGGACGCTATTTGGGATGCTATTGGGGACGCACTGAAGTAGACACTAAATTGGATGCTATTTGGGATGCTAAATGAGATGCCATTTTAGACACTTTAAAATTTTTCCATGATGCACTAGGTTTAACGTATACTTGGGACACTCAATGGGGAAAAAATAAACTAAAATGGGACTCTTAATGGGGTGCTAATTCCAGGTTTTGTTTTAGTGTGTAGAGTATTAAAGATTTAGTGGGGGTGTGTATTACATTAGTTGTTCCCTATTCACATTCATTCAAGCTTACAAAACTTAAGGCATGCATAGTAAGACAACAATATACATATTATCCTAATAAATCACAAACAAATACACATGAGCATAATAGTTATCCATTGTATTAGTATATTAATCATTACATAACCATTTATGCATAACTCATAATATAGCTTAATGCTTCATAACTAGCTCAAAAACCTTAGAATCATTACTAGCTCATATAATCAATAGGCCTCTCAAATTCATTATTGCACCGAGAGGTGCTCTACAGCCCAATATGGGGGAGATCTTGTAACGGATGTCACATGTAACATTTGTCGAACATAATAAAATGTAAAAAGTAATAGTATGAGGGAGATATTGTAACGGATGTAACATGTAACATTTGTTGAACATAATAAAATGTAAAAAGTAATAGTATGAGGGAGATCTTGTAACGGATGTAACATGTAACTTTTGTCGAAAGTAATAAAATGTAAAAAGTAATAGTATGAGGGAGATCTTGTAATAGATGTAACATGTAACGTTTGTCGAAAGTAATAAAATGTAAAAAGTAATAGTATGAGGGAGATCTTGTAACAGATGTAACATGTAACGTTTGTCGAAAATAATAAAATGTAAAAAGTAATAGTATGAGGGAGATCTTGTAACAGATGTAACATGTAACGTTTGTCGAAAGTAATAAAATGTAAAAAGTAATAGTATGAGGGAGATCTTGTAACATATGTAACATGCAACGTTTGTCGAAAGTAATAAAATGTAAAAAGTAATAGTATGAGGGAGATCTTGTAACAGATGTAACATGTAACGTTTGTCGAAAATAATAAAATGTAAAAAGTAATAGTATGAGGGAGATCTTGTAATGGATGTAACATGTAACGTTTGTCAAAAGTAATAAAATGTAAAAAGTAATATATATTATGATATATTACGTCGGCCATTAATAAATGTTCGTTTATAAAATAAAAACTTAAAACTTAAACCCAAATCTATCAATCAAGAGAGATCAAATTTCTTGAGTTTAAATTTAAAAAAAGGAATACACCTTATGAAATTGGATCCCTCTCGGTGCTTGATAGATACGGGTTTAAGATGGATCTATGTTGGTAATCCTCATATATATTAGGAAATTGAGGTGGTTACAAAATAATATTGAATATACCAGTGCACTTACTTCCATGAGTGGCTTCCCTGTACTCATCGATCAAGGTATCCAACCCATTATGCATCATCAAATCCCAATATATCAATCTTTCCATGAGGTCTAGTCATTTCTTTTTTGCATATTGAATAATTCGAAGTGCCATGTATATATATGAAGACTCTCTTTATAGTTGTCCAATATTCCTTCCCTATTTTTGACATATACCTGCTCAAAATTCCCACTATATGGGCAATGCTTTGTCTAGTATATACCATAACATACATCAAAATTCCAATAACACTTGCATAGCAAACACGAGACATGTTCTCTACCTCTTCTTATGACTTCAAACTCTAATTTGTAGATAATTTTACACATACAAGAGTAAGGACCTTCATTGGTTTACATTCCTTTATATTAAAAATTTGGAATACCGCCTCAACATATTTCTTCTAATTCAACAAGAGTTTCTTGTTTGCCTGATCTTTTTTAATTTCCAATCCTAGAATAAATTTTGTAGCACCAAGAACTGTCATATCAAATTTATAAGATAACTAAGCTTTGACATCCTTAATGATTTCCTTTTTGTTTACATTTAGAAACATATCATGAACATAAAAAACCACATAATTAAAGTGATCACCAACTTGCCCAAAATACACACAATGATCAACTTTGCTTCTTGAGAAACCAAGTCTCAGTATTCGAGGTGGCTTCGTGGGATCAGAAGTGGGTGGGGGTTTGATCCCAATGTCAGGCGACATAAAGGGCCGTCAGAGGAAAGTATTTTCACTAGTTTTGGATCATTTCTGGAGCAATTCAGGATGGATGCATTGAATCCGAGTTCAAATCATTCTATGGAGGCAACGATTACTAATGACCCTAGGTCAGGGTTTCATTCATGCGGGTGGTTGGAAGATATCATTCCCATGTGTTGGATGATGGAAACTTCCTCGGATGGTACGCTAAGCAACCTAAATATCCAAGATTCACATGCAGATCCATTAAATTCCTTGTTATTTCATAATTTTGTTGGTCGTGATTCCTGTACTCCCTAGAGGCTGATGGGGTTAAAATAATGGAGGCAGGATCTGACGCGATATCTCCTTTCTTTGGTTTAGAACCAAGAAGGGTGGCTTTATTAGAAAGGGATTGAATTTGGAGGAACTGAATGCTTTCTCAATTCAACACAGTCGTGGTGGAGTGGGATGAAAGATGAAGAAGGTTCTTTTGAATAAAGGGTCTGGATTGTGGATGGCCATAGGAAAGGACATTTCGGTGACGGAGATCCCTAGATTCGCTAGTAAGATGTTGTCTGGGAAATTATGTGGTAGGAGGTTTTCAGAAGTTGTGGTGAAGAGGTGGGTAGAATCAGTGTGGGGGAAAGTGGTTGAGGATCTACCTAAGGTGTTATTCGTGGAAAGGGGCTGGATTGGTTTCAATTTTAAAAACCACGAGGCCACAGAACAAATTCTTCACAGAGTGTGGTTGAACGACACTACCCCTCTCACGCTTAAGACTTGGCATCCGTTGTTTGATCCCAGGTTTGGTTCTTTGGCCTCCTTTCCGATTTGGGTTAAATTTCTGTGCCTACCCTTGGAGTTCTGGTCTGAAGAGGGATTCAAGGAAATCAAATATGCCATCGGGAAATTTCTGGTTATGGACACGAACTTATTCAACACTTATCATCGCTCCGTGGCGAGGATATTAGTGGAGATCGACACAGGAAAGGATTATTTGAATCCATTGATTTAGTGGTGGGGGACTACATTTTCACTCAACATGTGGATTTCTTGAATGTTCCTTTTAGATGTGTCTGCTGTCACCTCTATGGACACATGGTAGAAAATTGTGCACTGAATTTTAAAAAGAAGATTTGGAAATGTAAGGAAGTGCTTGTAGGGGATGATAACATGATCTTCTACATCAACGAGGTGGACAACATGCAGTGTGGTGATAGCAGGGTGGCATAGAAGGTGGTTCAGGGAGAAGAAGTCATCCGAGCTGAAATTTTTCTGACTGAGGATATAGTTTTAGAATATGAAGAGCCTGTAAGCACAAATTTCATGGAAGGGTTGGAATTGTGTAGCAACCAACTAGAATAGTTTGTGAAACTTTGGCAGAGGAACGAGGAAATTAATACAGAAAAGGAATATGTGGAGATGGAAAAAATGGAGTCGATTGGTGATATGCATATAGGCAGTGAGAAGGATTCTACTCGGTTCCAGTCTTTGAGTGAGAATGTTGGAGGTTTTTTTGAATGTGATCGAATTATCAGGTTGGGATCAGATTCCATCTAAGACTCATCTACGAAGGTATCAACAAAATCGAAAGATGATAGTGCATTGGGGAATAGCTCTAGGGTTCCATATTTTCTTCGTTCAAGATTAAAATGTATGCTTTAGTTTGACGGTTTGAGATGGAGAATTTTTTGGAACCTATTTCATCTAAAATAGGAAGGAAATCGAAGATGTTTTTAGCTTAAGAATTAACTAAGAGAGAGATTTCTCAAGGTAGGTAGATGAATTTTTTTGGGGTTATTAGAGCAGGACAACCCCTGAAGGGGTTTCCCTAATAAAGCTCTCCTCCATTAATGTTTGAGGTCTTTGAGGGAAAGACAAATTAAATTCCCTTAAGCATTTGATGGAACTTGAGAGACCAAAGATTTTCCTGCTTCAAGAAACAATGTCGAGGGGTTTGATGGTGGTTTCAGTCCTGGAGGTCTTTCCCCACATGTTCTTTTTGTCAATGGATGCAAATGGTAGGTTTAGTGGCTTGATTACAGGGGTGCGAGGAAGGTTTAGATTATTAACACTTTTTCCAATAGGTCCATGTTGGGTGTAGAGGTGCATTGTGATGGATTGGATAGGTGATTTCTTATCCTCAATATTTACGGTCCATATGAGAATAAAATGGACTTCTGGACCTCCTTTCTCTCTCAGGACTATTTTAAGGTGGCCAATGTCGTAGCAGGGGGAGATTTGAATTTGAATCTTGCGGTGAAGAGATTTGGTGGGAAGTGGTTCGCGAGGACCCTTTAGGGCCAAACATATGGGAGCTATTTGAACGGAGTGAATGGATGGATGTAAAGGCAACAGTCATCAAGCTTACATGGTGCAAAAAGTGTGTTGGATCTCAAGGTATTTCTAAAAGACTTGACTATTTTTTTATGAATGTTAATCTAGCTTCCAGTTTGCACATGTATATATCCTGGGTTGGGCATATTATTTCTATGATAATTTCCCCGTATGCCTTGAGTTTGGATTTCCAGATGCTAAACATGGTTCGCCCTTTAAGTAAAATTCCGATTGGGCCAAATTCTCCCAATTTCAAGAATTAGTTTTTTTCTAATTGGAGGCATATCATTCAAGGAAATGGTAATTCCTACTCCCAAATGGTGGAAAATTTGAGAGCATTAAAGGAGCTAGTGGTGAAATGGAATGTCAAAATGCGAAAGGAGCAAGAAGTTTGACTTGTTGAGGTTGAGAAGGAATTAAAGAGTATTTATGCCAGAGATCCTGTAATTTTATCGTCAGATGAAGTTAGGATGGAGATAGTGGCTCTTAAGAAGGAGAAGCAAAAGATCCTTAAGTATTTGGAGGTAGAATGGAGGTTGAAAAGTAGGGCTATTTGGTTAGAGAAAGGGGATCATAACATTTTTTTTAGAAGATGGAAGTCCATAGACAAAACTTGAATTCCATATGAGAGCTGTACGATGTGGATGGTCATTCGGTTAGAGGATTCAAGACTTTGTCGGAGTTAACTATTGATAATTTTAAATCCTTTTATTCTGAGCCTGAGCACCAGGGTATGATGGGAATGTTGCAAGTCATATTATGCTTACTAGGAGGAAAATGAGCTATTATATTAGGAAGTTACTCTTGATGAACTTTAGAGTGCTCTAAAGGTGTTCTAAAGAGATAAAAGTTCGAGACTGGATGGGTGGCCCCCATAATTCTTTTCAAAATCTTTGAAATTGTGGGAGGTGATCTTTTAAAAATGGTGGAAGATGTTCATAAATCA
This sequence comes from Larix kaempferi, assembly GCA_027924585.1. NCBI lineage: Eukaryota > Viridiplantae > Streptophyta > Pinopsida > Pinales > Pinaceae > Larix > Larix kaempferi. The sequence continues at coordinate 4,850,214 of BSBM01000841.1, forward strand.
GGTATCATTCTCGCTTCTTTAAACTCGACGTTCCTAGCTTTGGTCCCAAATAGAGATAAGACTAAGTAATTCGGGGATTTTAGGCCAATTTCTCTTTGTAATGCTGCTTATAAAATAATGGCTAAAATCCTGGTGATTAGATTGAGGCCATTCCTTTCTAGGTATGTCTCTAGAGAACAATTTGGTTTTCTTATGTAGAGGTTAATCCATGAGGCAGTAGGTTCATCCCAAGAAGGTATTCATACCATCGAAAATTGCAATCTCAGGATGGTTTCTCTAAATCTAGACCTATGTAAAGCATATGCTAAGGCCTCATGGCTATTCTTGAGATCAATTCTTCTGCATATTGGTTTCAATCTGGATCTAACAAATTGCATAATGAGTTGTGTGATGTCCCCCCATTTTTCTATTTTGATTAATGGTGCAGGTCTATCCTTCTTTAAGTATTCAAGGGGTCTTAGGCAGGGATGCCCTCTCTCCCCCCATATTTTTCTGCTAGTAATGGAAGGGCCCAGTAGGATTTTAAACGCTGATAGGGACAAAAGAAGACTTATAGGAGTCTCCTTTAATGATAGAGAGAGCTTGACCTATTTGATGTTTGTGGATGATATTCTCCTATTATGTATCTACTCTTAGTTGGAATGCCAAAGATTGGAAGCAAATTTGTATTTTTTTGTCGGGCAATGGGAATGGAGATAAGATCAGATAAGTCTGCCATTTTCCTATTGGAAAACCAGATGGGGAACATGGTACTGGAGGATATTTTTCACATACGATTGTAAAAGTATAGAGGAAGGTATCCAATACCTTGGGTTCTCTTTAAATCCCCAAATGCTATGGGAAGAGGGACTGGCAATGGCTAGTGGATAGAATTGAAGACTGAATAAACTTATGGTGTAATCTATTGTTGTCAAGGAGTGGTATATTGGTGCTGGTCAAATCAGTGTTGGAAGAAATATCGGTTCACTGGAACCTATTGGTTTCCATTCTTGTTTCAATTCTCAATTCAATTAGGAATCTATGTTTCAAATTTCTATGGAGGCATAGCTCGGAATATCAGGCTTTTCACTTGGTGAAGTGGAATACATTGGCGACTCCCAAGTAGTAGGGGGGTGGGGGGTAAAGAACATTCTCCTTTTCAATGAGGCTCTCGCTGCAAAAACCTTATGGAACTTCTTGACAAAAGACAACCTTTGGAGGAATATCCTGATTTCCAATTATATAACACTACTCAATTATACATTGGATTAGAAGAATAAATAAGAGTTGTGAGCATGCATCTAATAATTAGAAAGCCCTTACAAATGCCTTTCAGTTGCTGGCACCTTATATTGCTTGGAAAGTTGGGAATGGGAAATCCATTCGGGTTGGGTGTGGATCTATCCTTGGATTGTCAGATGGAGCTCGACTAAACCCTAAAATTATGTCTCATTTGCAAGGGAGAGGAATGAATACTCTAGATAAGATAGCCAATTACAGAAGGACGACCCTTTGGAAACAAGGGTGGCTCATAGGGGAGGAGCTTGGGTTGAGGCGAGATTGGAAAAATGAATGGGAACTATTAAGAGATAATCTTATTAAGGCCCATATCTATATTCAGGATAAGAAAGATGATTTGGGATGGGCCTATAATGTCCAAGGTGGTATCTACACAACAAAGTTGGGGTATTTGTCAATTTATTCTGAAGTTACTGATTCAAGTAAGTGGCAGTGGAGGAACTTGTGGAAGATAAAAGCTCCTCCGAATTCTATCCCACATTTCTAGTCAATGTTGATGAATAGAGTCTTAACATGGGAAAGAATGCAACATTTCAAATTCCATGGCCTCGGATTGTGCTATTTGTGTAAATCAGAGAATGAATAAGCGTTACATCTTTTCGTAGATTGTGGATATACCAAGGAGGTTTGGGGTGAGATTGCAAAGATAGTATCCTGCTCCTCCCTATGGATAGGAGGATTGGTGGAATATTGTTTTAGGCATATTTTTTAGATATACGAGCTTAGGTCTCTCAGTTCACTTCCCCTTATCATCACTTGGGGAGTGTGGTTAGCCCAAAAAGATGCAATTTTCAACGATAAACTTCATCCAGTTTTTCAGGTAGCCTCACAATCCTTCTCGATTTTCAACTATTATAAGACTAAGTCCGAAGGCATACCAGATTGTGTGAAATTCTAAATCACAGCATATCTAAGATCTGATTATACCTCACAGAGAAAGAATGAGCAAAAAAGTTGAATTCGAGTGAAAACTACAGTAAAAATGAGCAGACAATTAATTACGATCCAATAATCAGTATAGTCAACAATGATGATACAATGGAGAGAATTTGAATCACATAGGAGAATTTAGACCTCAGTTGGTATAGCATAGGAATTGTCACCACTAGAGTTCTCCAGAAGACTCAAACTCAACCAAATTGAACCTAAGCTCAGTTAACTGAAGACATAATCAGTTAACTGACTAAGGAGGGTGCATCAATGAGTTTGTCATGCATAATAGTCAGAAAAGGGAACACAAGGCCACAATCAGTGGCATTCGGAGCTCTAAGCCCCCACAAGAGTCAGCTAACTTAGGTGGACTGCACTCGAACACCGAGTAGGTTCCTATAAAATAGGGAATTGACTGAAGTGGTCCTAAAATGATGCATGTAGGGCTCAGAAGTTGGTAGATGGATCCTGGATGACATCTGCACTCCACTAGGGGGAAAATTACATTACCAACTACTAGGAAAATGAAATAATGTTAGGTAGAACAAGGATGGAGTATTAAAATATCCTAACACTCCCCCTTAATCCATACTTTTGCATCCTGGGCCCTGGTTACTAAGACCAAAGGTCACCCATACAATCAAATGAATGATAAAAAATAAAGAGCTGTCCATGACCTAAGGAAATGGGGAAAACCTCATGGGAAACCCCCCCCTCAAAATAGGACAGCAGGAAGCTCAGAGAGCTTTCACACCAAGTAGAGATTTGAGATATACAAATCTCTTATGAGTGAAAAATTTAGTGAATATGTTTGCAATCATCTCCTCTGTAGGACAATAATGCAGTGAGATGGTCTGGTGGTGCACTAACTCCTTGATGTAGTGCATGTGAACCTCAATATGTTTTGGTCCTCTGCTTATCTACTGAATCAATGGAGATCCAGATGGCACTCTGATTATCACAAAATAGGTCAATTGAAGGAGAAGAGCGAATGCGAAACTCAGTCAAGATCTCATGCAACCAAACTGCCTGGATGGATGCATTCACAACCCCTATATACTCTGCCTCTGCTGAAGATAGTGCAAGTGTTGCTTGCTTTTTGCTTGACCAACAGATTGGTCATGATCCAATCATGAATATGTACCTTGAAGTGGACTTCCTATCAGTACCATCTCCAACGCAGTCTAAGTCAGTAAAACCAACTAGATCTAGTGGACCACCAACATAATAGTGGATCCCAAACTCTCTTGTACCTTGCACATAGTGCAAGATCCTCTCAGCTGCTTTCCAGTGCAGCTCATGTGGCTCCTGCATGTACCTAGACACAACACCAACAACATATGATAGATCTGGTCTCGAATGTTTCAGATATAACAAGATACCAATCAACTGTCTGTAAAGAGTGCTATCAACCAAGGGTGTGGAACCACCTTCTTTCAATCTAATGCTAGACAGGAAGGGAAAGGATGTGGCTTTGCAATCAACCATATGAAACTTTTTCAGTAAATCAGATGCATACCTTGAATATGAAACCATGATCCCTGAAGCATTTTGAGTCACTTCAAGACCAATTAATTGTATCAACAGTCCTAGATCTGTCATAGCGAATGCTTTGTTCAAGGAAGACTTGATGTGATTCAGCCCAGTAGAAGATCCACTGGTGATGAGCAATACATCCACATACAAAACAATCAATAGCAGACATTCGACCTTCTGTTGCATGTATACATTGTAATCATATTTGCATCTTTCAAAATTCAGTGATAGTAAGAAGGAATCCATCTTTGCATACCATGCCATCGGGGCTTGCTTGAGACCATACAATGATCTCCTTAGTCTGCATACTAAGGAGGGATCATCAGTGTACTCCTCAGGCTATTTCATGTAGATCTCTTCTTCTAAGTCACCATGAAACAAGGCACTCTTTACATCCATGTGATGTACCTCCCATGCATACGCAGCTGCAATAGCCAAAACAACTCTCACTGAATCCAGCCTTGCAATAGGAGAGAATGTCTCATTGTATTCCAACCATTGGACTTGTGAGTACCTCTTTGCAACCAACCGATCCTTTTACTTGGTTGTAGATATATCGGATCCAAGCTTAGTTTTGTAGATCCATTTACACTGAACTAGTTTCCTCCCAGGTGGAAGAGGGACAAGATCCCATGTTCCATTGTTTTGCAGTGACTCATATTCTTCATCCATGGATGCTTTCCATCTTGGATCATGGCAAGCCTCTCTGTAAGACTATGGATCAGATCCTACCATCATGAAGCACCTCCCAGGGAGAAGTGGATCTGTATGCAAAGTGCAATGTTTGCATCTTGGTATTGAGATCTTGTTCTTCTGGAGTAACATGGATCTCCAACAATAACCCCAATTGCTTCAATAAGATTTTGAGCCCATTTAGGCTTGGGATTAGGAATAGGTGCTGGATCTAGATCTGGATCTGCTAGATATTCTTGCTCAATATCTAGATTTGAATCATATTGGTCTTCTTCATGTGAATCTGAATATGGATCACCCATAGAAACATCATTAGGAGCGAATGGAGGAGGTAGATCAATTATACCTTCTTTGTCAGCTGGTTGTAGATCATGCAATGGATCCTCATTGAACTGCACACTTGTTTCAATGAAGCATCTCTTGGTTGCAATCTCCATCAGCTTGTAAGCCTTTGCATCTTCTGCATATCCAAGAAGGATGCATTCGGTACTTTGAGGTTGAAGTGCTTTCCTCTTGTCAGTGGGGATTCTGTCCCATTCCTTGGATCCAAAAACCCTCAGATGAGAGACATCAGGTTTGTGTCCCTTCAATGCTTCGAATGGAGTAACCCCATCAACATATTTGTGGGGAACCCTATTCTGAATGTATGTGGCACAATTTACTGCTTCTTCCCATAGATTTGATGGAATATCTCTTACTTCAAGCAAGTAGGTATCCATATCTTTCAATGACCTATTCTTCCCCTCTGCTACACCATTTTGTTGTGGCGTGTATGTAACAAATTGTTGCATCTGAATGCCTTCGGAAGCACATAGATGCTGCAAATATCTTTTGATGTACTCCCCTCCATTATCAGATATGAGTGCTTTGGTCTTCCTTCCAGCAGTGTTCTCAACTAGGAATTTGAAAACTTTGAAGCATTCAAACACCTCAGATTTCTGTTTGAGAAAGTAGATCCAACAAAACCTAGAGTAGTCATCAATGAAGGTCAGAAGATATTTGGATCCATTCATTGAAGCAGTGGGCAGCGATCCTGAAACATCACTATGAATCAGATCTAGGATGGAGGAAGCTCTCTTTTCCTTCCCAACTTCATACTTTCACTCTGGGTGCTTCCCTACCAAGCAACCTTTGTAGATCCCTTGAGATAATTTTATGTTTAGTAGACCTTCAACCATCTCTTCCTTGTGCAACTGCTATAGATATTTGAATTTTAGGTGTCTGAATCTTTCATGCCAGAGTCTACTTGTCTCCATTTGCATGAGTCAAGAGAGCACTTTGATTGGATTATGGCAAGAAGAAGGATAACTCATAAGTATTGCATGTGAAATTCTAAATCACAACAGATCTAAGAGCTGAGTATACCTCACAGAGAAATAATGAGCAGAAAAGTTGAATTAGAGTGAAAACTTCAGTAAAAATGAGTAGACAATTAATTATGCATAAGAACTCAAATAGGAGCAGAATAATGTCACATGATCCAATGATCAAATAGTCAACAATGATGATATAATGGAGAGAATTCGAACCACACACGAGAATTCAAACCTCAGTTGGTCTAGCATAGGAATTGTCACCATTGGAGTGCTCAGGAAGACTCAAACTCCACCAAACTGAACCTAAACTCATTTAACTGAAGACACAATCAGTTAACTGACTAATTAGGGTGCATAAGTGATTTTGTCATGCATAACCATCAAAAAAGGGCGCATGAGGCCATGATCAGTGGCATATGGAGCTCTACCCCCCCACAAGAGTCAGTTAACTCAGGTGGACTGCGTTGGAACACTGAGTAGGTTCCTATAAAATAGGGAACTGACTGAAGTGGTCCTAAAATGATGCATGTAGGGCTCAGAGGGTGGTAGATGGATCCTAGATGACATCTGCACACCACTAGGGGGAAAATGACATCATCAACTACTAGGAAAATGAAATAATGCTAGGTAGGACAAGGATGGAGTATTAAAATATCCTAACATATTGGAGTCGGGTGCCTCCTCTGATTGATGAAGGTTAGTCGTGGGAATTTTTCAATGGAGCAAGTTAGGACTCTAGAAGTGGATTTGGTTTCATTCTATATTTCTCAAGAGATCATTTATTTCGAGGTAAGGGATGTATTGGGCATGGTAAAAATGACATGGCTGAATTTAGTGGTCTTTTCTTTCTTTTGAGATAGGTGGTCAGGTGTGGCATCAAATGCCTTCAGGTATTTGGTGACTCGATGCTTGTAATTAGAGTTATGAAGGGGTTGGATGATATTGCAAATATTGGTATAGCTTCATTAGCTGATCAACTGAGATCGATCAAGGACGCTTTTTAGGAGTTTAGCTTTAGGAATGTATATTGGGAGTTCAATGAACAAGCTGACACCCTTTCAAAGTAGAGCATGGTTCTCCATGAAGGGGCTTTAAGTCTTGAATAATTTCAAGGGGGCACTTCCTTGCCTCATGTTTCTTATTCCCTCTTAGATTTATGTGAATATTAAGAAAGGGGCATTCCTACTTTAGTTTTGGAATGATAGACATTGTGATGTTAGGAACTTGGATTCTGAATGTATTTGTACTATGATCTACTTGTTGATTTTACATTGTTGATAAGCACCGAGGATTGTATTTTTGATGAGAAATGAATGAAAACACGTTTTGTTTCATGGAATATATATATATATATCTTATTTTTGTTGTTGTAAAGCTAACTTGTTTGGCATAACAAATATTCTAAGTGAATGAACTTTCAAATAAGGTCTAGGGCTTCGAGGAGTTGGAGATGGAGCTTGTTGGAAGAAAGGATATGGGGTTGTCTGCATATCCATCGCTGGTGGTATGGGTTTGTTAACACTTGTATGGGGTGAGGTTTGATGGATTATTTTGAACCTTTGGTAGACTACGATGATGATCTAGTGTTATAGGAAGATATTTTAGATGACGTGGAAAGCTCTCAAAGTCATGCACTGCTTGGCTCTTTATGCATGCATTTTGGAAAAAATGGAAATGGGGAGAGTGGCCCAACAACATAGTGTTTCGCTTCCTTTGTCTCTTTAATATAGCATGAGTTTGATTCACAGGGGTGTAAATACCCTTCTATAAATGCCTTGTCTCAAGGTTTCCTAGTACATTTTATTTCAAAATGGTTTAGATATGAGGGGTCCATTCCTAATACTCGCCTAGGTAGTCCGATATCTACTTTAGAATTTAAGGAATCACAAAGTATTAAAGTTTTGTTGCTAGGGTTTGTGGGATCCAACCTCCGTGAAGAGGAAATTAGAGGCGTAGTGGTGTCCAAGTTTACATCTGATTCAAGCCAAAGCGGAAGAGATTCATTAAATCTAGAGCCCATGGAGTGTCTATGGTGGTAAGGAAGGATATCCAGGTGGTTCAAATTAGGTCGATGTTGGGAAGACACTTGTTGGAAAATTTTTGGGGAGAAAGATGAGTTTGGAAGGGTTAAACGATTGGATACAGAAGAACTAGTGTTTGATCTTGTTCTATGGCCCTATTTGCATTTACTAGATAGAGGCTAGATTGAATTCATTTTTAAGGAAATGAAGGATGGAACTAAGGTTCTTAAGAGTCACTGGTTTGATGAGAATGCCTACCTCTCTATTAAACCTTGGAACCCAGGGTTTGATGTTCATGAAGAATTTGCGAAAGTAACATTGATTTGGGTTAAGATCCCTCACCTCCTAATGGATATTTGGACCGATAGATCTCTCAAACATATTGGTGATGTGCTTGGTAAGTTTATTATCGTTGTTGACTCTTATAAATTTTCTTTAGCTCGATAAGTGGCACAAATATTGGTAGAGATTGATGTTAGTCTAGGCTTATTTGAATCCATGGAGATAGAAGTTGGCTCTATGAAATGCTCTCAAATCCTTGATTATGAAAATTTCCCCTTTAGATGCATCCATTGCCATCAATATGGGAATTCGATAAGGTATTGTGAGAATCCCTTCACCAGAAAAGTTTGGAAAGTTAGGGATTCAAAGAAACATTTTCCCTATTTAGGGGGAAACCCTAGTGAAGTTCCTTATCCCTCTGTTGCAACAACAACCTGATCCCCAATTTTTTTGTAAAATTGTAGGTCCCCTCCTTTATTTTGAATTTATTTAGAGTTTTTGTTTCCACTTTGTCTACTTGTAATTTTATTGACACTTAGAATTTTTCTTTTTGAAATCAAAAGAAAAATTGGTTTCTTGAATCGAGAGAGTTTTCTTTTTTACACCGAAACGGTCGGGAGAGATTTCATTTTTCAGCCGAAACGGTCGTAGAGTATTGTTGTTTTCCGCATTTTTTTGAAGAAAAATATATGTTTTGGAGCAAAATTGTATTTTGCACCAAAACAGTCAAACACGGTCGAGCTTAGACTTGATCAGAGCAAATGATTAAATTTGTGCCGAAACAATTAAGCTTGGACTAAATCGGAGCAAAAGTGAAATTTGCGCCGAAACGATTAAGGTTGGACTAAATCGGAGCAAAAGTGAAATTCACGCCGAAACGGTTGGAGTGAAACCATGTTTGCTTTCGAAACATTTCAGCGAAATAATGTGTTTTACCCGATCTATCTTCATCGATGTGGCACTCCACCAAAATTGAAGGGAAACTGACCGTGTCCCAAAACTGGCAAGTTGGTTAAATTTGATGAATCGAGGCCAAAATAAAGAAGTTGATCCAAAGCGAGTTCGGTACCAAATGGAATTTTCCCCCAAAGCAGCATTGGTGAGCAAAGAAATATGACCCAAAGTAATACCGGTGCCGAAAGGAGGATTTTTTTTTTTTCCAAACAATTTCGACATGAGTTTAAAAAGTGCCCCGAAACAGTCTTTGGGTAAGCTAGTTGGATCCCGTTGGCGCATTTACCGAATAAAATTTATTGCTAGGTTTTTCCATTGCTATAAAGGGGATTCCAAATATTATTGGTAATGTTTTGTAACGCCGTATCGAATTGGAGCAATCACTGGACGACAGTGAATCGCCTAACTCCGTTTGAGAATTACCTTCAGACCATTCATGTGCTGCCAGGTAGGATTCTTTTCACGCTAGCATCTTTGTGCAGAGTATGAGTTAGTTTTACTCAGGTTTTAATTGGTCTCGACGTTCTTTTTACTCTTTTTCCCGAGCTTGAAATGACCTCGAGCCAACACAAAAAACTACATGTACAAGGATACAAACCTAGGAGTGTTTTGGGTTAAAAAGGAGGCCGTCGTCAGCTTTCAAATGGGTGAAGACCGATCGGCCATTGGCTAACTCATATCGATGTCCTAGTATACCCTAAAAAATCCTTCATAAAGCCAGGAGAGAAGTCATATCTTCGCTATGCCTCTTCGTTGAATCTCTTGTTCTCAGTTTCGCTTGACCATTAGAATGCCATGATCCTCTTTCTCTCATTACAAACGTCAGATCCTTACTCTCTCTTGTTTTAAGGGATCCAACACTCGGGGTCACACCACTTCCCCTTTCAAATCCAGGAGTAGCAGATATACTAGTGTCATAGGAGAAACCTTAAATGGAAAGGATGAATCAATTTGCTTAGGATGGGATGAATAAAATCTACAGTCGAATGTGAAACGATTACCTATGGGCGGCTCTTTAGTGTGTGAGATATTGATTGTTTTAAAAACTTTAACGAAAGCATACGCTCAAAAGGTACCAGATTCTTTGGCTTACAAACCTACTTCACAGGTAAAGAGTTTCACGGAGATGAGATAAACTGAAACCTCCCATTCCACCTTAACTCACCAATAAAAAAATCTTCAAATTTGACCCAAAGGGTATGCCTGCCTGCGAAACTGCTTATGGGTCACCTTTGCTTATGGAAGACCAATTTTTGGTTTTACAAATGTTGGGGGGCCTTTTAAGAATATCCTTGACCGATTAAGTCATGTTGATCTGAACCATTATCGTTTCTATTACTGTTGCAATACCATGCTAACACAAATTAATATTGCATATGGGCTTTCACCTTGGAACTAGGATCCCGATTGCCAATACTATGATAAACTATAACTAGGAGAGCAAAAGAATTCATTGTACACCATATTTTCGTGTTCATAGAACATATATTAATATCCAAAGCTTGATATAATGGACGTATGAATCTCTTTTCTTTTAAAATAATGACGATTCACACATTTGCAATTTATTGTTTGTATTAGTTCGGGTAAAATGTTGTATTTCCATTTTCATTTTACTTGAAATCGGTTGCCTTAGCATTAAATTGTTCCTTTATATACGCTAACTTTGTTTTCACTACCAGGATTCAAGAATGTAAAGGAGAACTTCTAAGTGTAAAGCCAAGGTCGCAGAATCCGATTTAGATATTGAAATCATCTCAGAAAGCATGAGGGAGACCCTATATGAAGACACCAGAGCAGCAACGGGGATCGTTCCTGAATATAAATGAGGTGAACTATCTCACCTCATCTGAGACCTAAACGTGCCATATGCATCCATTGAAGAGATGATGGTGTACCGGAATATTAAAAAATCAGGTCTTCATAAGGATGCCTCCATGGGGTGGCAGGTGCGGGTGGGATTCTTTTTGATCCCGGCGGAAATAAAATCGCAGACTTTGCTTGGGGACTAGGCAGGAAAACTAATAATGAGGCTGAATGGTTAGCTCTTTTCTTCTCCTTAGAAATTGCCTCCAACTACAGCATAGCCAATCTCAAAATCTATGGAGATTCAAGGCACGTCATCCAAATCATGCGAAGAGGATATGCCTCGCTAGGCTCAAAAGCAGATAGATATTTGCAAAGAATTAAGACCATTTCTTTATCTACAAAGGCCTCCTTCTTCCATATCCTCCGAGAGAACAACAGGGTGGCGGACTTAGCTGCAAATCAAGGAATCGCGCTCACAATTGGGCAAACTAAGGACCACAAAGGAGATTTAGGATTTCATTATATCCCCTAACTTATCAATGTCTTGGTCCCTTGAATTTGTGATGTGGATTTTGGTTAGGGAATTGGCCACAAGGGTCCATCCACACCCTTTGCCAAACTTTGGCCTTCCCCTCTCCTCGTTTTCATACCCGAGCTCGTCCTCCACGTACCTTTTCACTCGCTCCTCCATCTGCCCTCCCGTCCTTCCCTCCACCTGTCCCCTAGATCTTCCCCCCGGTGTCATCTCCCACGGGGCTTCCTTAACTCCCCCACCCGCCCTCTCTACTCCTCCTTTCGCAATGGTTCTTCCTCCCCATCTCCCCGACTCTCTGAGCCGTTTGTCTCTCGAGGAGTTAGCCCCTTCTGCTCCTCGTCTTTCGCAGGTGGAAATTTGGGACAGGGAGCTTGCCCCTTCTGCTCCTCGTCTTTCGCAGGCGGTTAATTGGGATACAATGCCGTCTATCAGGGCGGCCATTGCTGCTTTAAGCAGAACCCTGATAGACATCAAATTTGCAGTCAGAAGAACTTACGAGACGGTCTGCTCCAGCGTGAACCAGAACTCTGATATGGCGTCGGTCATTAAGCACGTCTGCACCCAGTTGTCCTGCCAGGATTCCAGGATTGATGACCTGGAACGAAATATCATAGAATTAATGGGAAAAGTTGATAGAATTAAGGAAGATTTGGCTGTTTACTTCAAAGCGACGCAGGGTAGCTGGATTCATGAGAATACAACGGTGAACCAGGAAATTAATCAGTTAAGGGCGGACGATTCATCTGTCAAGCTCAGGAAGAATGGCTAGCCTAGCCCAGGTTTCTTAAAATTTTTGTTTTGGTTAATGTATTTTTGTAAACTTCTCTGCAATCAGTTTGTTAAGGTGTATGCCAGCTCTATGCTGGACATTTTCAGGAAGACTAAACTTAGAGACTACAATGTAATGCAGATAGTTTTGGTAGTGTTAGCTGGGCCTATCATCCCAACTCTGTTAAAAACTCTGTTTGCAAGCCTGTAATGAATAGCTGTGCACAGCTTTATAAATATTATCTTTTCCCTGTTACTGTTAAAAAAAAAAAGGATGCCTCCCGTCCATAGATTTTTTCATGTTCTGAAGTAATTGTGTGGATTTTACCCCATGTAGATGTTGGCACACGAATCATAGCGGGGGCGAATGGAGAAGGATTCACATCATTTCAACCCACTCATATTAGCGCAACATATAAGTTATTGCCCCCAAAAATCATGATGTCAGAAGACTGGATAAAGGGGGTCAACATAGATCACTTTGAGTATGCTAAGAAAATGTTGATTCCTGGAAAGCAGTTGAGGCAAAGGGAAAGCAGAGAACACAATGCCCAGAATTTGAAGACACCATTAAGGATTATAGCATTAATGTTAAGTAGAATATTCGGAAGGGAAAATGCGAATATCTACAAGTTTAGCTGGATGCCTCTTATGTATCATGTCGCCACCCATGGTACCGTCTTTAATTGGGCAGACATTATCTCAGAGAGTATGACATCGAAAATAGCAACAACCCAAGGATGGATGATCTAGAAAAAAGTAGAATTCTTTATGTCTTCCTATCTTATTGACTGCATCTTAATAAGACACTTGTTCCATAAGTTGGGTTGCTATTGGGTCCCAGCTGAGACCCCTCTATATGTGGCCTACCATATAATGTGGGATCATAAATATACAAGCTTCTACAAGCTTATATGTGAGGAATTCATAATTCCTCTATATTGGTTAATATTTAACGAAGAACCTAATTGATTTTCGGACAATGCAATGGCAGTCATCAATGAATACAGAGACTTCTACTTTACCCCAGAAGGCACGTATATCCGAATGTATGGGGGAACCAAAGATCCTTCTCTAATTCCAAAGTACGCTATAGATTATGTAGTGCACAAGGAGGCTGTAAGACAAGTGTTCATCAATGGAGTCGGCATTTTATGAACGAGAACAAGAAGGCCTCTTATCCTCCGCTCCTCTTCACCATTGGAGCATATAAATTCACTAAGGTTAAAAAAGCAGAGGGGTTCATAAATGACTTGGAGGTTAATTTTGGATAGAAGATTTTCATTAGAAACGACAAGTTGCATAAATCTGCCTAGCATTGTGCGTCGTGTAAAATTCACTTTGAATACATAAACCACTTCCTAAAGGATGAAGAGGTATATCAGAGGGTGAATAATATGACCGAATTGAACATACGATTTGGCGGAAAAAATGGTGTAGGTTCCAGTCACACTAAGGATATTGCTAAAGAAGTAGAACTACAAAAGTCCAAAGAGGAAGCTATTGTAGCATAAGAAGCAAGGCTAAAGCAAGAAGAGGAATTAAAGAGAAAGGATGAAGCAAAAATAAAAGAGAAAGAAGAAGAAGTAAAGAAAACAGAAGAAGAAGCAAGACAAAAGCAAGAGGAAGAAAAGAAGAAGAAATAAGAGCAATAAACAACAGATAGAGCATCAGAGTTGGAAAAACAAAAGGAGGAAGAGGCTAGGCCCATGAAAGTTATGGAAGACAAATAAATCCAAGAAGAAGAACACAATTTCCAAGATATGGACATAGATCCATCCATTGAATCCAGAATCCCACTTACAAGAGGGCATCTTCCATTCGTTGAGCTCGGGATCACACCTTTTACTCCTTCGAAGAAGCATTCTGTAGCGAAATTGGACACTATAGTTTTTTACCCCAAGCGAAAGACAATCTTAAGAAGAACGAAGAAAAGGTTGAAAATGTTGATGTATATGTAACTTCAGAATGTATTTCATATATATTTATTGTACCCTTATAAGAGATGTGTTATTCCTCTATAAGGAAGTGTCGTCATGTGTATTGACAAGTGTCGCAAGTGTGGGTACTTGCCGATGGGTTATTAGACCACCATGTGTGGGGTCGACCTTGAAATATATATTATATTGTGGATGTACCTAGCTAGACAAGTCGGCCCCATAGTGTAACTGGGCAAACAGGTTAAGTATAAATAGAGATCGGGAGATCTCTATTTGATCACTCGGAAACTCACACTTCTCTCACTCAAAAAGTGGTGCACTAGTGAGGAGGAGGATCATCTGCTACTAGGAGACTATCTCTGTGTATTTTGGTTGTACTTTGGTTGAGCCATTGCTCTCTATATCTCTGAGGAAGTTGTGGAGTTTTTCACCTTAGGGTTTTCCCCATGGAAACTCTGTGTCTCTTGTCTCTCATGCTTTTGATTCTTATGATGCTTGTCATGCTTGTTATGATTGTTATGCATTGATATACTGTACATGTTATTCTCTCAGTAAAGATCCTAGAGTATTGTGAATTAATGCTCAAAATTTAACATGGTATCAGAGCTAACCTGAGAAGAAGACATTGTGTAGTGACGAAAATTAGGGTTCTTGTTTATTGGGTTTCTCTCCACAGATTTTGGAAAAACAGTATAGTAGATTGACTCTACTCATCAAGGAGAATCTATCTGTCCAATCAGAATTCAATTATGAGCATTTTCAGATTTGTCCCTAAAAATTAGGGTTTCCACAAAAATAGGAATTTCTGGAATCTAAAGACATAGCTGGAAGATCCTTGCAAAAATCGAAGTTTAGAGCTTTGGATCGAGATTTTTGGCTGAGTAGATCTCTGCGAAACTCAAACCCTAATTCAGGGTCCTCAGTGAATCCGGGAAGACAAAAAGGAATTTTTGAAGGGTGTAGCTTTGCAGATCTCAAATTCTGAATACACCAGGTTGATCATCTCTTCAAGGTGCATCTTTCTATCCTTTCAGAAAGTTGAAATTCACATTTTGAATTTTTAGGGTTTTTCCTACAAACCCTAATCCGGGACCAGATCCAGTTTTCAACAATTCAAGTGGTAAGACCTAAATCTTTTCTATTTCCATTTGAAGTACTCTTTAAGATGTCTCACCACACCAAGCTTGAGGATAAGCTTGAAGGGGCTGATAACTTCCGAGCCTGGAAGTATAGGATTGGGTTAATCCTGGAAGAGAATGAGTTGGACTCATATGTAAAAAAAGACATCCCTATCCCAGAGGATGAAGAGGCAAAGAGAATCATTGTTGATTCTATCAAAGACCATCTCATAACACATGTGTCATCTCTGAAGACACCCAAGGAGATGTTTGACTCTTTGAACAAGCTATTTGAAGGGAAGAACATAAATTGGAAGATGACCCTACGGAATCACTTGAAAGGGGTCAAGATGTCGAATGGAGAAACCATTCAATCCTATTTCTCCAAGGTCTCTCAGATCAAGGAACAACTTGAAGCTGTAGATGAAATGGTGGAGAATGGTGAAATTGTTATGACTACTTTGAATGGCCTACCTAGGTCAAGGGACTATTTTATCCAAGGGATCTGTGCAAGAAAGAAATTAATCTCCTTCAGTAGACTGTGGGAGGAATGTTCTCAAGAAGAAGCAAGGCTTGTGGCAAGAGAAGAAAAGATGGGGAATGAAGATCAAGCTCTCACAGTACACACCAAGAAAGGCAAGTTCAAGAGGGAGCCATCCCATCACAAGAAGAAATCTTCTCATCCTTATCACAAAAAAGATCTAAGGTGTTTCAATTGTAATGAGAAAGGTCACTTTGCTTCAGAATGTCCCAAGAACAAAAGGGATTACAACAACAACTCTAGCAAGAAGAAGAAGGGCAACAAGAGAAAGTTCCATGCTCATGCTGCTGAAGATGATGAACCTCCAAAGAAGAAAGCTAGGGCAGAAAGTGATGATGACTCATCAAGTGAAGAAGAGTATGTTCTTATCTCTGCTCTCACAGGTACTATCTCACATGGTTGTAATGATTGGTTAATTGACAGTGGGGCTTCCAAACACATGACTGGGTTTAAAGAATCTTTTATAAATCTATCTGAACATGAATCACCCCATAAAGTGAAACTTGGGGATGATTATCAATACCCCATCAAAGGAAGTGGTGAAGCCTCCTACAACCTAGATTCTAGAAAATCATTGAAGATGAAAGAAGTCCTTTATGTACTTGGGCTCAAGAAGAACCTACTCTCCATCGCCGCATTGGATGCAAAAGGCATGAGGGTTGCATTTGTAGATGGCCAAGTTCTAATGTGGCCAAAGGGTAAAACTATTGATGATGCAGTGGTGATTGAAGAGCAAGAGGGAGGATTGTACAAATTGAAGGGACAAACTGAACATGCCATGGTGACATGAAGACAAAGATTCATCCATAGTCATGAATCACATAGAGGTATGTATAAATTGTTTTTGCAAAGGTTAACTTGTGAGTTATGTAGGTCATTCAAGAGAACAAGAAAACATTGTTAGACATAACTAGCAAATATGGTGACCAGGTATGTGTTTCTCTTATATAAGTATGCATGACATGATTGATAATGATTATTCATGAATTCATAGGTTTGAATAATCATGGGTATATGCATATTATGTGTCTTACCTTAATTGATGATATGACTAACCAGAAGAGTCATAGGTATGAGTAATCACGGGTTCAAGTATATTATGTTTATGACTAACCATAAGAATGCTTATTATTTCTGTTTGAAATGATCCTGACTACACATGCTTGAGATTATTGTGTTTTGATAATATTAAGATTATACTAATGAATGTATGACTTTGTATGAGATCACAAGGATAACACAATCATGATACTAATAAGCATGCATAGGGACCAAGGATCAATATAAGTTCAAGGACAGGTAATCCAGGAAGCAAAGATCAAGAAGAAGCACACCCCAGTAGTTTTTGCAAGGATGCAGATATTCGGAGGGAGTTGAACATCTCTCTACATCCCACAACAGAAAGGTGTAGAAGAAGCTACTTCAGCAACTCCTGCAAGGAAGCAAAGACTCAGAGGGACTCCACCCAACAAACAAACAAAGATAAGTATTTTAATTACCATTTCTTACATATTTGTTTGTTTAAATAAAATTGTTCAATGATGTATATGCTTATGTTCCTAGACTTAGGATATGTATTGTGCATATTAGAATGATTGCATTAATGAACGGTATACTACTAATATGCATGTGATGGGTAAGTGTCCTATGGCACTATACAACATTCCATTGCTACTTATCTAGAATGAAACCTCTTTGCTAACATGTTGGGAGTAGTGCAAACTCTTAACAATGTTCTGGTAGAGATTGGAAGGCATCTAGAAAGTTACAGGATATGGATGAATGTTGTATTGAAGCATTGGCTAAAATAATTGCATGACTGTATGACATATTTCTTTATGTATAAGAATTTGTTTTGAAAACTATGAGATGTTTCTAATCATTCAATTTAACTTGTCTTGTAGAAAAGATCGTATACCATCACCTACAAAAGAAGAACTACAACAGTTGTTCAACAACAAAATTATCTATTGAAGATATTGAAGTTCCCAGGATATGGGAAGAATTCCATGATCCATCGATCACGAAGAATGATGTTTGGGATGTAGTCCCAAGACCTGAAGGGAAGTTTGTTATGACTTCCATATGGATCTATCAGATCAAGCATGCTGCATATGGAAGCATAGAGAAATATTAAAGTGATGAAATAGAAGATACACCAGATGGATTTCAAGACAACTTTCTTGAATGGTGTAGTTGAAGAAGAAGTGTATGTGGAGCAGCCACTTGGTTTTGAGACACATGATAGGAAATCATATATGTGCAGAACTTGGTAGGATAGACAACTTTCTATCCAGTTTGGGCTTTACTAAGAGTAAAGTGGGTGCCGACCTTTACTACAAGGTTGAGGAAGGCAATCCAGTGATACTACTTTTGTATATGGATGACCTATTTGTAACATGAAATGATAGATTTATTGCCGACACGCAATTGAAGCTTGTTGTCGAGTTCAAGATGAAGAACTTGTGGATGATGCACTACTTTCTAGGCATGGAGGTGTGGCAGAGTACATATGGAATCTTCCTTGGGCAGGGGAAGTATGGAGTAGAGATCCTAAAGAGGTTCGGGATGATGGACTGCAAGGCCATGGCCACACCTATGGCATTGAATCTGAAGCTTCTATGTGATGCTTCATCTGAGCCGGTTGATGTCTCTATGTATCATCAGATGATTGGGTCCTTGATGTACCTGACGAAGACGAGACCAGATGTTTGCTTTACGGTGAACACATTGAGCCAGTTCCCGACGGATCCAAGGAGTGTTCACCTGGTTGATGTAAAGCATATTGTGAGGTACCTGAAGGGTACAGTTGATTATGGGCTCAGGTATGAAGCGAATCAAAAGTTTAACTTGCAAGGTTATGTTGATTTAGATTGGGCAGGTAGGGCTGTTGATAGGAAGAGCACATCTGGGTGCTGCTTCAGTATGGGATCAGGTGTGATCTCTTGGTTTAGCAGGAAGTAGTCCTGCGTAGCACTGAGTACAGTTGAGGAAGAGTATGTTGCAGCTTGTTCAGCTAGTTGTGAGGCAGTATGGCTACGGAAGATACTGTCTGAGTTATTTGATCTCCCATTGGATGCTACTGGTATCTTCTGTGATAACCAGAGTTGTGTGAAGCTATCTGAGAACCCAGTATTTCATGACAGGTCGAAACACATAGAGATCAAATATCACTATATTAGGGATATGGTGCAGAGAGGAGCAGTGAATCTCCTGTACATTGCGACGGACGAGCAGATTGCAGATGTGCTGACGAAGCCACTAGCTAGGGTGAAGTTCGAGTACTTCAGGGAGAGGCTTGGTGTTCTTCAGATCGATGACACTTAGAGGAAGAAGTGATGGGCACATTTGCTGAAGCCATTCCAAGCATGTTGGAAGGAGGATCCTTCACATGGATGTGGATGTAAGCGCTGGATGATGAGCATCAGGGCGATGCTCTAGTTACCGCTCTGTATATGCATCGTGTTGGATGCTGGATATGATCAGTTGGATCATTTATATGTATATGTATGTATGCATCATGTTGGATGTTGGATATGATCAGCTGAGTCATTTATATGTATATGTATGTATGCATCATGTTGGATACTGGATATGATCGATTGGATAATTTGTATGTATTTTGTATATGCATCATGTTGGATGCTTAGACCATGTATCTGTATATGTATCAGGTGGATACATTGTATGATCAGGTAGATCATGTATGTTGATATGTATCATGTATGATCAGGTGGATCATGTATTTGTATTTGTATAAGGTGGATACATTGTATGATCAGGTGGATCATGTATGATGATATGTATCAGGTAGATACTTGGTATGCATCAG
Organism: Larix kaempferi; assembly: GCA_027924585.1. Taxonomy (NCBI): domain Eukaryota; kingdom Viridiplantae; phylum Streptophyta; class Pinopsida; order Pinales; family Pinaceae; genus Larix; species Larix kaempferi. The sequence goes on from BSBM01000841.1 coordinate 4,869,767, forward strand.
GTAGATGCATTGTATGATCAGGATGATCATGGATGACGAGATTTAGGATGTTGCTCCAGATGATATACAACAGGATGTTGCAATGATGATGATCAGGATGATCTATGGTGAGTATCAGGATGATACTCTATGGCCGTGGATCAGGTTGTGCAGATGAGCATATAATTTGGCCCTGGGAGATTTGCAGATAGTCTTTCAAGGTTTTGCTATGGCATGCAATTTGGTCCTGGGATATCTGGCAAATGCTCTTTCGAGGTTTTGCTCTGGGAGGACATATAATTTGGCCCTGGGAGATCTACAGATAGTCTTTCGAGGTTTTTCCTTATGGCATATAATTTGGCCCTGGGATATCTGGCAGATGCTCTTTCAAGGTTTTGTCCTATGGCATATAATCTATCCCCGAGAGATCCGATAGGTTGGGTTGTGTGCCCGTAATAAGTCCTGGGATGCTCTTGCGAGGTTTTTCCATGACCACATGTAATATGTCCCTGGGAGATCCTATAGGTAGAGCTGTGTGCTCGTAACAACCTGGGATTCTCTTGTGAGGTTTTGTGGTGACCACATGTAATCTGTCCCTGGGAGATCCTATAGGTAGAGCCGTGTGCTCATAACAGCCTGGGATGCTCTTGCGAGGTTTGGTGGTGAGGTCACATATAATATGGCCCTGGGAGATCCTACAGGTCAGAGTTGTGTACCCGTAACATCCTGGGATGCTCTTTCGAGGTTTTGTGACGCACGTAATAAGTCTTGAGGATTCCATAGTATGGCCAGTGATGAAGACTTGCAGGTGGTGGGCCTACATCCAATATGAAAAATGACTGGCTTTGTAGAACTTCCTATGACGAGTATATTCAGAGATTGGTTGAGATAGCAGCAACAGTGATGGTGATGATGATGATGCATCGATGACGATGATCCCGAGAAGAAGACTTGTCTAGCAGATCTGTGTCGAGAAATACCTTCCTAGTTAAGAGGGCGTGTTGATGTATATGTAACTTAGGAATGTATTTCATATATATTTATTGTACCCTTATAAGAGATGTGTTATTCCTCTATAAGGAAGTGTTGTCATGTGTATTGACAAGTGTCGCAAGTGTGGGTACTTGCCGATGGGTTATTAGACCACCATGTGTGGGGTCGACCTTGAAATATATATTATATTGTGGATGTACCTAGCTAGACAAGTCGGCCCCGTAGTGTAACTGGGCAAACATGTTAAGTATAAATAGAGATCGGGAGATCTCTATTTGATCACTCGGAAACTCACACTTCTCTCACTCAGAAAGTGGTGCACTAGTGAGGAGGAGGATCATCTGCTACTAGGAGACTATCTCTGTGTATTTTGGTTGTACTTTGGTTGAGCCATTGCTCTCTCTATCTCTGACGAAGTTGTGGGGTTTTTCACCTTAGGGTTTTCCCCACGAAAACTCTGTGTCTCTTGTCTCTCATGCTTTTGATTCTTATGATGCTTTTCAAGCTTGTTATGATTGTTATGCATTGATATACTATACATGTTATTCTCTTAGTAAAGATCCTAGAGTATTGTGAATTAATGCTCAAAATTTAACAGAAAATGGGTGCTCAGGCGGATGTAGTGACTATTTAGGAAAGTAACTTTGTAGAAGGCACCCACAAAGATCCCAAATTTACAGCTTCAGTAAGCATAGCAGTTGCTCAGGAAAATGCCGATAATGTTGATAAGTTGATGAATGACCTGGAGCGAAGTAAAGAAAATATGTTGAAGTTGAAGGATAACTTAGTAAAGGAAAGAGGTGAGGGAATTGAATTGAAAAAAAACAGGATACAGTGGAATCAAAAAAGAAAAAAATACTGCTAGAGTATTAGGAATTGGAGAATGAAAAGGATGCCCTAAATGTATAGGTTATAATCATGGAAGGAGAGCGAAATGATTTCTATTATCGACTTAATGAACTAGAAGAGAATGAAATAAAATAAAATTAGCAGGTGGAATCCTTGGTCAGAGAAAATGAATCTTTGCAAGTGCACGTAAATGAGATGATAGTTGAGAAAGAAGCTTTGCAGTCCCAAGTGGATGAGTTGGTCAGAGAAAAGGAATTGCTGTTGGAGCAGGTGAAAGTGGCTCAAAATCAGAAGCAGGACATGACCCCATTCTATGAGCATGCCTGTAAAATACAGGAACAAATCTACCGCTCGCAGGAATTGTTAATTGAAGAAATTTATAAAATGAAACAAATGATAGACATGATGAAGTATATTTCTGTAGGTGCTTTTACTGTAAGACATAAATTAGTCAATACTTTTAAAAAGTTGAAAAAGTTGATGGCCTGGAAGGGAGAAAATCCAAACTTCCCCGATCACTTGCCGAACAAGAAAGCTGCAGAACTCAAGTTAGACTCTATCTCTTCTAGATAGTTGAAGGAGAGCTTCCAAGAAGATACAAGTAGAAGTACCAAAGTCTATCTCAAAATACTAAAATCATCTTTTTTTTGTTTAAAAAAAAACAAAAAACAATGTGTTATAGTAAATCCAATGCGTTACAGTAAATGAGACGCATCGGGAACATAGAACTGACACACGAAAAATGCTTTTGCGTTTTTATAAAATAATTAACAATGATGCAACGTGGGTCAAAATTGGTGTGTTATTTACATGCATGCCTTTTTTAATTTAAAAAAAACTCAAAACTTGATAGGGCCGACATGGTTACAAATTCAACCAAGAAAGTGGACCCATAACACCCTACGCTTTCTATATATAATCACAAGCTAAGTAAATCCAAAATCCCTAAAAGGTGGAATCATAATTCTGTATAAGAATAGAGGGATTTAAATCCTAATGAATAATTTTGCAACCATATAAAACAAAAAGAAGTAAGTAGAAAATAATGGTTGCAACATTGAAGGTAAGTATGGAGTTTTTTTTTTGTAAATCTAGTTGAACTCTAAATAAGGTTATAATATTTACAGTAATACTTACATGCTTTCAATTTATATCATGCATGGTTTGGTTTGATTAACTACACCTAAGAAATTTCGACCCTTAGAACTCCTTCTAGTTGCTCCAAACTCCTTCCATGTAAGTCTCTCTTCCAGAACTCTCCCCTAAATTTTTTGGCAAAACAGTGAGTTACTGTTTAGGTTTTTGGCTTTTATAGACTATTTAGATTTACTTTTCGAGCTTAAAATTGCCACCCTTTTTTTAATTTAGGGCAAAAAGGGTTCGTGCGATTTTTTTAAATTTTGATTTTCAACATTTTTGGTGTGCCTATTTTTAATTCGCACCGGTGAGTACATATGTAAAACGCACCGTGTTCAAAACCCATACGACGGTGAGTGTAATGTTATGCCGCACCGATTCACTTATACGTAGGAAACAGACTGGGACAAATTATTTTGTTAAAATGCATGTAGAAGTATCCGCTACCAAATGTAGTGAATGTTTTCCACGGCGGGGGATTTTGCAGATATACTTTAACGACGCGTTTACATTTGTTATGCACCAATGCGTCTGTCTTATATTAGGGCATCGGTGTGTTAATATACGAATAAAAGCATCGATTTATTTTTTAATTATTTTTTTTATGTGTCAACTTAGAATTATATATTCATACTAAATTTCCTTTTACTAGTTAACCACACCAATTACAATGTTTCATAGTATATATATGTTCATTGTTGATTTGGCTCAAATTCAAGAAGAAAAGTTTGTAGTATCAAATGGCCAATTCTTTAGATTCCAGCTCATACCATCTTGTTCAAAGTTCGAAGAGTTCTCCCATTCCACCCCCAGTAAGTTCAGGTTTTTTTTTGGAATACTTATTTGAATTTGTGTTACTTATCCATGTGAATCAAAATATCAATTATTCTATATTGCGGGATCGCGATTCAGGTTCGAGTTCGGATGCACAAAACATTCCACCAATTTCAAAATGTTGTAATCTCTTATCAGGAGCAAGATATCGCAAACAGTTCATGGATGAAAATGGGTAGCCTCTTACCACGCCAATTGTAACATCCCATCTTCAAGCCGCCATACTAGTTCATTAACAGTAATTCATCGTGATCTGGAATTCTTTTATGACACCCCGGTAGTTTGTGGTTGTTCAAAATGTCAAGGGTTGAAGGAGAGCCCTCGAAGTGTCACACTCACCCATTACACCAATGATAGATTAATTAATGTCGATGGTCTAATACCCCCTCCTGTAGTAAAAAATCCAATTTGTAATATAGAAAAGACACGCAGGAACACTTCCTTATGCTCATTTTTGATAAATTTGGAAGCCAAAAAAACTACGTCTCATCTTAAATTGACGAACCCCTCGGATTATGTTCAGTCATCTGAGAATTCTAGTGATCCAAAGTATGATATGAATGCCACCCAACCCATCTCTACAAGAATATCCAAAAAGTTGCATGATTTGAGAGAAAAACTATCCAAGTACACACCGAGGTCCGTCCAATTGTTGGATGGTAGCGATGATTTCTCCCTTCCTGTGAATTTGCAAAGTAAATATCAAACTTCTTACAACCACGCTTTATATGGTGCTTGGCCGTTCTCTCTACCTGTGCATGATGTTAGAACCGAATTCTCTTTTTCTGGTAATCGTTTTATGATTACCAAGTCTAATATAGATGCTGCAAATCTTGGGTTGTTTATCCTTTCACACTTGTTTCTCCCAAACATAAACAGTCAGTAGCACTTATGACATTTTGCGGTCCTATCTATTGTCGTTTTGATTACTTGAATACCGTTAAATACAAGCACAACATTTCCATGTATAGTATGTGCATGAATGGTTATGTTTCTGGAAACTTTAATAGGAAGAACCTATTGTTTATAAATGGTCGTCCACACACTGATGGGAACATTGCAGGGTTCATAAATAGTTCTAGGTGCTCTTTATTTTCTCCAAATTGTTCATTTGAGGAACACTTCAATGAATATGAGTTCTTTATGAAAAGGAAAGCGTCCAGATTTGCTCTTTCTACATGCAATACATAGTTTGTCTCCCAGTGACGAATTGTTAATAAACTACAACTTTCGTAGACCACCAACCGCTCATTAGAGACGCCTTGCATTGGGATTACCTTTAGACGTTCCGTTGGGGCGTAAGAAAAAAAACATTGATTAATTTTATTTGTTAATTTTCAATGGATTCATATTAATGTATTGCTCAGTTTGAAATTATTTTTTATAAATTGTTAATTTAATTACTCAATTTGAAAATGTGTTACTCAATTTTAAATTTTCATATTTAATGTGGAATTGATGTTAATTTATTGCTCAATATAAACGTCTACTTTATAAATTTTTTGCAGCTTAAAATTTTCTACTGGAAGTGATTCCCATGCTTCTCTAATAATTCTTTTCTATAATGTGAGATCAAACCAATTGCATTGTGCTTACTAACATCATTGATGTAATGTTTAATATTTTTGAAATCAGGATTTTGATGATGAGCGACTTTCCTACCATCTTTGTCTGCACGCCAGTACAATGTCAAATCGATAGAAGGCCGAAAAAAGAGCGCAAGTTGGAGAGGAAGCATACCAAGCATGGTTGAATCAACCACCTATTCAATTTCCACTTCATCCATCCTCACCAATCAGGAATTCCTAGTGATAGTATTTCTTTACATGTTGGCAATGGAGGCAATGAAGTAGAGGTTGGTATGGACGAGTTATTACAACAAAGGAGTGACATGGATGCAATATTGTTCCATACATTCCAGGACAATGAGCTAGGCGATGACGCTCATAGTACTGAATCCTTCTTCGAAATCCTTTAATCGGTTTCCAACACATCTCTATTTGGATCTGGTCGGTCAAAGTCTACACAGTTGGGGACAACAATGTCACTATACAACTTGAAAGCAAAGTATGGCATGTCAGACGCATGTTTCTCGAAAATGCTGAGGTAACTGACTACCAACTACATTATATTTTGAGTAATCTTGCGAGACAATCATCATTGAAAAAGGTCAATTTTATGAACTTTAAATGACATTGTACATTTGTATTTCCCATTAACTGTAGGTTATTCAAACATAAGGTAATTCCGAATGATAATGTCTTTCCCAGCAGCTTCGTGGAGGCAAAACAAATGTTGAAAATGTTGGGTGTATAGTACATATCTTATCATGCATGCCCCAATGATTGTATTCTATATAGAGGCGAATATGCAGATAAAGCGATATGTCCAAAATGTGGGCATAACAGATACAAAGAATCGAATAACAAGGCTAAAGAACATGGTCCTCCTCATAAGATATTAAGGTACATGCCTATAATCCCAAGGATTCAAAGGTTCTTTCGTTGCAAATAATTAGCTATGCTGTAGGGATGGCATGCACCGAACCGAAGTGAGGAAGGAGTTATGCGAATCCCAACAGACTCAATAGCCATGAAGCATATAGAGGATGCATGGCCCTATAAATTCAAGGATGAAGTACATAGCCTTCGATTGAGCATAGCAATTGATGGCGTCAACCCATATTCCCAACCAAAAAACATTTATACTTTTTTTCTGTGAAGAATGAACATACCCATAGTGATCAATAACAATACCCCCCCATGGTTTTCTATGAAGAATGAACATACCCATAGTGATCAATAACAATACCCCCCAATGGTTTTCTGTGAAGAATGAACATCTTATGTTGGCTCTTATAGTCCCTGGTAAAAAAAAGTGAAGAATATGGATGTTTACCTACAACCATTGATAGATGAATTCAAGGAATTATGGGAAGGGATATAGGTATATGATGTGTCGAGACCCATCCCATCACATAGGATTTTTACACTTTATGTCATATGTGTGTATACCACACATGATTATCTGGGGTTAGGAGTTTGTTTAGGTAAATATGTTGTTTTATTTGTTTTTAAATTCAAAGCAATAATTTTTGAAATATTTAATTTGGCATGACTCTCTTCATCCTCAACACTAACCTGCTCTCTTTACTATAAAATCACAGGTCTTGTGACAAAAGGTTATTATGGATGTAAATGTTCTGGATCTTCTATGAAGGCTAAGTGGTCCAAAGACCTACGAAAGTCAGTGTATGACTTCTCTAGGGTATTTCTCCCAGAAAACCACTCTTATAGAAGAGCAAAATATGCTTTCAATGGTAAACGAGAGAGAACCCAAAGGATTGAAATAATGACACCGACTGACTAGATTAGGGCATACGACAAAGATAAGGAGAAGGAATACATAGATATGTTCAATTCAAATGTGCATCCTGCGATTCATGATCCTGATTTCTTCGACACCTATGTTGAGAAAATGCCCACAGGGATGAAAATGAATTTGATATTTTATGAGCTCCCATATTGGGAGCATCTTAATATTTCCCACTTACTAGATCCCATGCATATATTTAAAAATGTTTCATCTTCTTTGTGGCGTCACATATCATCCAAAAAAAATGACAAAATGAAAGTCAAGAAAGACCTTATTTCTTCAAATACAAAAAATAAGCATTGGCACCTATTTTTCATTTAAAAAAGGCGATGTCCCATAGCTTTTAAAGAAATATGATCTTAATTTGGAAAAAGGAGTTATATTGGACATGAAGGCACCTTCTTTTTTTGGGTCTACTCTACGACGCTGCTTCAGTATGCCAAATTAAAAGTTGTCGGGTTTGAAATCACATGACCATCTCAACCTGCTAAGGGTACATATAATGCCAAAAAATGTTATTACTATTTGTTTATATCTTATTCCACAAAAGTTAAAATGCACTTAAATTTTTGTGTTTACTTTGTAGTGTCATTATCCGTTGTTCGTGCGTGGGTGTGTGAATCATGAATTCCCCGAGGACCTACGGCCTGCCATATCTAGACTATCTGCATTTGTACGATGGATCACACCAAAGGATATTTACATTGCTATCATTCCACGATGGCTTGAAGAGATAGTTGAGATTGTTTGTATGTTTGAGAAGAAACTGCTGTCAAGTTTCATGGATTTGAAAATTCATCTTCTAATTCACCTAGTCGATGAGGTTGAATTAGTTGGGGTGGTCTCCTATCACTGGATGTTCTTCTTGGAAAGGTTCATGAAAAAAGTGAAGGGATTTGTTCGACAAAAGGAAAAATCCGAGGGGTCTATGGAAGAGGGGTACATAGTATATGAGTTGTTCTATTATGCCAGCGAGTACATCAAGCAAATCGACGACACACTAGACACAGTGATTTGGGATGATGAACGTGATGAGGGAAAAAGGGAAGGGGAGGTACTAGAAACAAATGGAAAAATGTGCATGATAAAGAGTAAGTCACCTCTCTTTAGATCTTCAATTTTCCACATAGTAACTTATATTCACAACAAATGTCAAATTCTATATTTGATCCCATACGTACTTAATGTGGTTTTGTTTCCATGAATACAACAAAAATTTAGAAATTGATGCAATCAATAAATTCATTCTTTACAACGCGGAGGGAACATAGCCGTGGGTCGCATTGTATGAAGAGAAGAGGAGGAAATGGGACATTGACATAAAATAATTCAAGTGGTTGCATGGTAGAAGCATACCTTTTCTAGATCATTTAAAATAAAATATGCCAATGATCTATCCCAACAGTTGGGTTGCATACCAAGTCATAGATAAATATGGTGCATCCGGTCGTTACCCTCCTGAAGAGGAGGATGCGATAAACATTGGCATCGAGTGCAACAACTCGACAATACAATATTTATGTACATAATTTTTAACTTTATAATGCAAATTTGAATTATAACATTTGTGTTTAATATATTAATGGTTGGTTTAATAGACATATGACATCATCATTTGTTAACTTTTCTTATAGGTGCATTCGTTCCCATCTATGTGGGATTATAGACATCATTTTCGCACCAAGGATGCTGATAATGGGCGTGTTACACGAGACTGTAGAGTGGAAGTTGAGTTCGACCAATCTAGTCGTGCTAGCCACCGGGATCAAAACTTGGTAGGAGGGATGCTGGGTTATGTCAGAAAGATACAAGAGATCATTCAAGTGTACTTCTCATCTTTCCAATGTGTTATTTTTAGGTGCAGGTGGTGGGACACATTCGACATGAATAATGTAAAATAAGATCATGATAGTGGGTTGATATGTATCAACTCTAGAAAGATGTGGGATGAAAGTAAGGAGCCTTATGTTTTCCCAAAACACTACAACCAAGTGTTCTTTCACCCAGATGTGTTGGATAGAGATTGGTGGTTCATATTAAGACACAACCCTAGAACTAAACATGTTTCTAAGGACAACAATGCTATCATGCCAACTGAGGAAGATAATGAGGGCGTGTAAATGGAGAGTGATATGTACATGTTTTATTTTGTCATTTATAGATTGAGATATCATTTTTTTACTCATGTTATCTTTGATTGTCTAATTATATTATTAATTTGCCATCTTATGATGGTGGAAATTATGTCTTGTATATACATATAAATACACCATGAAAACAACTTACATGATTCAATTTTATTTTTGTGAAAGTAAAGGCTAACATAATTTTCCGGACTTGAAGGTGTATAATTTCTATATTAATATTGCAATAATGATTGTATTTTATGATGTTTTTGTTATAAATAATGATAAGAATTATAATTGCATTAATTTATGACATTGCTGGTATATTAATGTAATGTTTTTTTATTATATGATTCGATTAAGTTCAATTAATTAGTGACCTTGATAACAATGGCTAAATTAATGGCCTTGATAACAATGGCTAAATTAATGGCCTTGATAACAATGTAATTTACAAAAACAATTAAGGTGCTCTACAATGACTTTAATATTTATGGGCTTGATAACAATGAAATTTACAGGAAAATTTAAGGTGGCGTGTCTAATTTCTCCATGACAAACATTTGAATGTTTGTATTTCTTGATTTATTGTTATAAATTATAATGCTACGAATTATAATTGCATTAATTAAGTTGGATTGAGAGAAAATGTTGTTCTTTTAATTAGGTATTTGTCTTTCTTCCCAATAGAGCTTTGATATTTGTCATTGTAAAGTGAGTTATTGAAAAAAAAATTAAAATGTTGAATGATACATCATTGATAGGTCATATTGATCATGTTCATATTACATTTTTTTATGTGATGTTCATATTCATATATTATAATAATATTACAATATGGTAATACTGCTTGACTTTTTATACATGTCGAAAGGCAGGTAATATTGTAATCGAGTTATACAATAAAGTTGAAAATTATGTTGAAAAGAGTTGGAATTATTTAATAAATAATAAACACTTTCTATATAAAAGAAAAAAGTGTTGTGGAGTTTGTTAATCCAATTTTAATTATGTATTTATACGATTTGTTTTTGCATCAAAACTAGCATTTACATTTATCTTCTATAAAGAGTGACATAGTAATAACTCTTACAATGCAAATAATAACTTGATGTGTTATAATAGTTTTGAATTCTTGTTCAAATGACATTAGATAGCATTATTGTTCTAATTTACTTGTACTCTAGATTGTTATGGATAGGGCTAATATGCCATCATCAATACTTTATCAATAGTTGCTAACACTTGTACATCTCTCCAACTCTATTTCAACTTTTAAAGGCATGGAGCAAGACATGTCACTTTTCTTTTGCTTTTAAACTATACACAAGTAATACATTGTTAAAATGTTCCATAATTATTTTAACTTAAGTTTTCAATTATGTACAATTATTACCTTGAAACATTTCTAAGAGGCATGTATAAGCTCCTTTGCTGCTAATTTCACTTGTTTTTATGATGTTTGGCAATTACACTTATAAATTAAACAAGATTCATTTATTTTTTGTCATTTGAATATATAATTAATTTATACACAACATTATACAATGAAGAGTTAATTTCTTTATTATACAACAATCATGCATATATCATAGAGTTTACAAAACTTCATCCATAATTTACAACGCAACTTTTGATGTTTTTGTTGACTAAATTAATACTTAGTGATTTAAAGACCCGCATGATTTTCAATAATACAAAGTTCTTTTAGTACATAAATATACGATCATCATCATTTTCAACACCTAACAAACATAACATCATGATCATGTCATCATAAACATAATCATCACCATACTAACATAAACATAAACATAAGTTTTAACAAAAACTTAAATGCATCATTATCATTTTCACGACATTCCCATAAACATACCATTATTATAATCATTGTCAGCATCTAACAAAAATATAAATAAACACCATCATATATACCATCATACCATCATTAACATAAAACAAAAAATAAGCATGCATGAACATACCATCATAAACATTAATTATGTCACATATTCATGTAACATATACAACTAATAGGTTTAAACATCATCTAACACGTCACATAACGAATAATACACGTAAACATAATTAATTAACGTTCCATGATCATCATTTTTTCCACATAAATAAATAAACATCAACATAAAAATCAACATCAACATAAACATCGACATCAACATAAACATGGTAAATGCAAAATATATATAGATATGAACATATATAACATCAAAGTCATGATACAATATGTCAAATATAAATTATATCCAATGCAAAAAATGCTATGACATATCTGCTCCACCTCCACCAGCAGAGGCATCATCAATATCTCTTTGACCTTTTATAGATGCATCATCACCTCTAGCAATAGAGCTAGAGGCAGTATGAGCACCTCTGCTAGCATAGGCAAAGGCACCAGTACCTATGATACTAGAATGAAAAAGAGGTCTGAGATCAAGAGGGATATGTCCATCAAGCTTAAGTGTACGACCCTCTCTGAGTGCCTCTAAAATAGAAACAATGTCTGAAGTAGGAACTGGTGGATGGTTAGGTCGATGAGTAGGATCGAAGGGTCGATCGAGCAAGAGCAAAGGATCAGATGATGATGTAGGATCAAGAGGAAGGTCAAGTAGGAGTAGAGGACTAGATGATGATGGAGGTGGAGGAGGAGGACATGGTGGAGGAGGTGGTGGATGAGACATTGAAGGTATAGGAGGAGGTGGTGAATGAGATGATGATGAAGCTGATGGAGGAGGAGGTGGAGTATTAGATGTCAAAGCTGATGGAGGAGGGGGTAGAGGTGGAGGAGGTGGTGGAGGAGGTTGATGGGAAGCCAAATGAAAGCATGCACCGACAATATGCTGCATCAACAAACTCATATGACGAGGAATAATCCTCCATATCTCCACAATATCAGGGTCATCACGAATGTCATGCAGACACATAGGCTGATCACCTACATCTACCAACAATCTAGCCAACTTGTCTGCAACATCCTGGATATACCTATCATGGGGCCTATGTGGACAATGACCAGGATGTATACCATCTAGCTATGGGCCAGCCTAATCCTATTCCTTCACATCCTGATCATCATGTGCAGGAGGAGGCGGCACGACCTCTACATCAAATCGACCAATATCCGCAAAATATATAGTACATAATAATAATTAGAAATTTTCATTAAAAAATAAACATATTTATAACATATTTAATTTCATTAAGTATAAAGAGAATAAAATGAAACTATAGTAATTTAAACATAACATTAATATTACCTCTCTCATCAGGTGGCTCATCTGGTGTGAAGAAGATCTCCGGGCACCCTCTCCAATCCAAGCCTGCATATGGATATGGAACCATGTCAAGTGCATGGTAATCCTCACTGACCCACATCTCCAACACATTTGAGGTGATTCTAGCTGAGAACTCAGGTTTCCCCCTCTTGGGAATCATCTACCCCCACATGTGCATATGCACCTCAGTCGTCGGCCTAACAGGTAGGCGCTCAAATGATGGCCTCGTGGCTAGAAACCTCTAAAAAAATAAACAAAAAATCTCTAAGCCAAATGGGAAGTTGGACCTCCCATCAATGACTGCACGCCATCTCTCCAAAGCATAACAAAAATGCCACAAAAAATGGAAGACCACCTAATGCATCTAGGTATCTGCACTTAAGAGTCAACATAATACAATAAGGGGAAACTAATGCATTTCCCATTAGTAGTGTAGTGCACCAACATCATAATAAAAAGAGAGAGGCATATAACCTCCTCTCGACCAAAAGCATAAATCCGAAGCTGCCCACCGCTCACCTGAAAATCAGTCGAATGGACGATCACATCACTGATATGTCTCACAGAGTAAGCTAGTTGAATCTCTGCTATAGCACCAGCTGTGATATCGGGGAACTGGGAAAAATAATCCCCTCTCCTAGATACCCAGTGATGAAATAAATATCCTCCTCAGTGTGCTGGAACCAATAACCACCACCAACACAAAATGCATGCCTTTGATGATCCCAACGTTGGATCAACTGACATAATAATGTAGAGTGTCCCTTAAGGATTGTAGCCTCCTGATAGAACTTCAAGAGGCCAAAAATTCCTCAAAGAGCTCTGTAGTATGAGAAGTAATTGGGAGAGGGTACAAATCCATCTCCCTCTCCCTAGCCTTCCACTGTCTGAACATGGTATATTGCTCAAGCTGAGCACGCTCCTGTTGAGCAGCATATCATCACTCATGTCTCTGTTTCACATATTTCATACAATTAAAATAGTATTTACTAACATCAATAATAAAGTTTTATGAAAAAATAAATTGTTACAACCGGTGCACCAGAATAATACAAGCGCACTGTATATTGTGCACTTCATGATACAACTGCACAAGTTACGGTGCGCTATAACGATCCTATTGCACCAAATTTTATTTATTTAAAATTAATGTAAACAATGCGTAAAAAAATTAACGCACCAGAATAATAAAAAAATATCATTAACGGTGCACTAAAATCATATTTGCGCATCAGTGCGCTCAATTCATAGAACACACCATACACATTTTTTCAAAAATATGGTTCCGGTGCATCCATTCCACATAAGAACATCGTCACCAGTGTAGTGCGTGGAATGGGTGCACCGGAAATAGATTTTTTTAGCATTTTTAATAATTTGTTTTTGGCGTGTTTAGTTGAAGTAAGAGCAACATAAACGATGCATTTACTTTAACCACCCACACCGTTTATTACAAACCATTACTACAATTTTATTAACAATGCGCTAATTGAACGTAAGTGCACCGAATACGGTGCTCTACAATTCCATATGTGCACCATATAATTTTTATTTATTTATTAGACAATGTTTACCGGTGCGCCATGGGAAATTGAAAGAACCGGTAATGGAGCGATGACATGTCCATTGGCACACCGAAAAATATGTGACATGTCCATTGGCACACTGAATACGGTGCTCTACAATTCCATATGTGCACCATATAATTTTTATTTATTTATTAGACAATGTTTACCGGTGCGCCATGGGAAATTGAAAGAACCGGTAATGGAGTGATGACATGTCCATTGGCACACCGAAAAATTTAGTCATTTTTATTATTTATGTTTCATGGTGCGTCCGATGATTTAGAGGGAACCGAAATACAGTTGCTCTAAGTCATCGAACACACTGTTAATAAATTCAATGTTTTTTCGGTCACCGGTGTGTTCCAGCCGTTTGGATCGCACCATACTGGTGCGATCTATAATAATTTACAGGGTGCACCGTAGCTTGGTGCGAGCTGAACGACTCAAACGTACCGCACAAATTTTTGAGTTTTTTTTTAAATACAAAAAATTAAAGCCTAATTTAAAAAATTAATCCATTAAAAGATTAAATTATGAGGTAACAAACAACTTGCTGAACCGCCCTTCGGGGAGGCAACCTAGCGATGTATGGAAATTTTGAAATTTTAACACCGTTTGTCAAAATTCAAACTAACAGCAGTAGCCAATAGGGATAAAGAATGTGTCCACGTAGATGATCGATGTCAGTGAGTTCAAGTGTTTGAGTTTTCGCATCGGTGCAATTGGGTGAAAACACATTGTTATGTGGTAAAAATTAATTTTACCTCGTGTTTTTTATTATTAAACCCTATTCAGGTGCATTTCATAGTGAAGCTCACCGATGCAGGAGGTCAAGTGAATGCACCGAAAAATAGGGTTTTTTTTTAAATAATGGAATTCCATTTATTATTTTGTAACAATGGAAACTAGTGCATTTGAGAAAAGCAAACACACCAGTACATATATTACAGAGACGTACCGTGAAGCATGGTTTGTAAATGTAATTTAAACAAATTTCGGAAAGAAATTCTTTGTAGTAGAATGCAGTGCATTTTCTCATTGAACGAGCACTGGTGCATTTATGATTACGTTGTGCACCGGTATTAGATTATTATTAAAAATATAAATTGAAAAAACGGGGCGTTTATATGTATTAAATGCACCGGTGCGATTTAGTATTAAACGCCTCGGTGCACTTTATGTGGACACACCAAGAATGGTTTTCAAATATTTTGTCGATTATAAATTATATTTTTTATTTTCGATAAATCGAATGTTTGTGCATTACGTTCTTGTAAACACACCGATGCATTTAACTAAGGATGCACCATTGTAAACTTTTGAGACATTTCTTTTAATAAAATAGATTATAAAATATTGTTCAGTACGTTAGGATTTGATGAAATGCACCAGTGCGATTAGTGTTATTGAACGCATCGTGTTTAGTTTTTACTTAAATATTTTTCTTTAAATAAAAAGGTTGCGGTGCGATTGTTTCTACCTAACGCACCAGTGTCGGAGTATGTGATGTAACACACTGCTATTATTGATTGGAAATTATTTTGGTTTGGTAACGACATTTTTGGGTCGCGATGCAACAAAGTATGACGTGTCGGTGAAAGCACTGGTGCGCTAATGTTAGGGACACACTGGTGTGATTAGGTTTTAAATGCACCGAAGTAAAAAAATTCCACTAAGACCTCCGGTTGCTCGCCTCCGCTACTAACCTTCGCTAGAAACTAATATTTGGGCTCTTTTATGAGGAGCATATGCTATAACCTTCGCTAAAGGGACTTTTCCTTGTTGTGACATTCTGATAAGGGAAAGGATACTAAATTCTAGAAATTATGGCTTGGGCCATATATCATGGCTTCCATAGTGGGAGAAAACTCTTTCTTTTTGAAGGATGAGGACGAAAACTTGTTTTCCTATACTACAAATGGATCACATCTAAATCCTTACTATGGCTCCAAAATGGGTCCATCTTAATCCCGATTATACAAAGCATTTCATTTTTTATTTATTTTTTGTTAAGGTAGTTTTTTTGTTGTTGCTTGGATTGGATTATTTATTTAGTTTATTTTTAGTATGTATATACTAGTGTTTCCTTTCATTTTATTGAACAATATTTCTCTCCCTATGAATGCTTTGATTCCTTTTATTTAGGTTTAGAGCTTATTTAGATCATGAATTGTTTTACGCTCTTTGCAAAACTAATTATACAAGAATTTGAGCACTAATATTAAACTTCTACAGAGGTTTATAAATAGAGACAAATTCCTCTTTAAGATCATTCTACTAATCTGTAACCAAGGGGGATACAAATACAAAGAGAATAATGAAAATATGTTTTTTCATGAAAATAAACTTGATTCTTACGATCGATAGTCATGATGAGGTTATTTCTTCTCATCAGTTTTGTTTTATCATCCCTTATCTCATTTATCCTTTGCTTCACTCCCTTAAATTGAACTATGCACTAGTATATCTACTATCAAGAGTCTTCCCTCAACCTTATTGGTCCTGAACATTTTATTCCTTTTCCCATTTTAAGGACTCTAATAAGATGGTTCAACTCAAAACTAGTCTACAAAACCAAAATTTCCAGGTCTAGCCTATTTTAGTAGTCCTCCCCATGGACTCACAATTTTTTGACCATTTATATGGTACAACCAAACCGTAATTTTGTTGGTCTGATTGGGATGAATCGGGTTCGTTGAAGTTAATGTAGACATAACAAAACCCCTTTCACTAGCCCTTTTAGCATCAACTTGTAAACAGGCTGAAGTCTCACCCGAAGCGAAGCATGGGGGGTTACAAAATCAGGTTTCTGTAACTGTGGTGATGTGCGGATATGGTTAGTGACCTTGCAAAATGTCCCTTCCATAACATGCACTTAATCATGACTATATAAACATATGACTTCGCACTCCGTAGTTACCAACAACCTACAGAACTGCGTTGAGTCACTGTTATCTTTATCGGTTAACTACACATTCATCATACTTAGTGTTAATTCACAATATTCATACACATGTGTTATGTTTACTTAACATATGTTTTCCATTCGCATACACATGAAAGCAAACACATAAACATGTAATAACATGAGCTCAAAACATGCCATAAAATCATACATAACACACAGATTTATGTGGTTCACCCCCAGGAGGGAGCTACGTCCACATGAACTATTATTTTATTACTTGGAAGGGTAACAGTTCCAGTCTACTCACTTAGCTGCAGACTTTTCTCTACAATCATATCTCTATGCACTCAGCTATAGAGTTTGTTATCTCTTAGTTCTCTCTTGGTTCTAACTAACCAAAACCAAATATATCCCGAACCTTCCTTATACAAAAATACCCATATATATAAATGTTCCCGAAGATCACATATTACAATAACTATGGGCCAACCCCCATAGTAGCCAAAACCCCCAAAACCCGTAATTCTCTTGTAGACCACCCTAAGCTTTAACTTCGTTGTCCCTTCGGCGCCGCTTCTTCTGAATCTGATGCTTCTTTGACAGGTGCAGTCCCGACTCTTGCAGTGGCGTGTCCTTTACACCATTAAACTTCTTTACTTTCTGCTCCTGTAGCACTCAGGTCGCCACTTGGACTTTAACTGCTTCAACCACCTCTGGTTGTCCTTAGTACTTCGTCTTTACTAAGGAAACAAGTTCTTTCTTTTTGATTGTACTTCACTCCATACCCTCTGCCTGGGATTTGCGGAGTCGCTTATCTCCAAAATTGGTCAAAGTCAGGCCTCACCTAACTGTACTTTTCTTTCAAAACTTCCCTTACTTGGCCTGCGCTCAATAGGCCCCTATCACTTACTTGTGGCTCGTCCCTGAGCCACTTACACTAGGCTTCTTTGACTTCGCAGCACTTGGGGTGTTCATCTTCGCTACAAATACTTGGTATGTTGCGCTCAACTTCACAATAGCCTCCTTAGTCTCTTACTCGTATTCTTTCACCGTGTCGAGCAACATCGTGGATATTGGTTCTTGCATTTGTTCCTTCACCGTGCTCTCTGTTGTGCGAAGCTCTTGCAACTTCGTCTCGATCTCTTCAGAAAGTGTCAATGCTTCTTCTTGCATAGGTTGCAACTTTGCTAAAGTTTCAACTTCCTTTTCTCTTAATTCCTTCAATTCTTTGTGAAGCTCCTTTGTCTCTGCGAACTTCTGTATTCTTTGCCTTGGTGGTAAATCCTTCATAGACGTGTTCATTGTGTCGAGGTCCTTCTGCTTTATTTAGATTTATTCCTGAATTTTCTGTAATTCTGGGTCTTCTTGCAGCATGGCCCATGACTTAGTCACTTCTTCTAGAAAATATTGACACCTCGCAACTTCTGCAGATATGTTCTTAGTTGAAATATTCAGTTCTTCAGCCCTTGCTTCCTTTAATTCCGTCGGAGTGCCAGGTTGTTGCCTTGACTCTAATTCAACAATATTTTCTTTGTAACCAATCTCCATATCTTCCATTTTTGCTTTGAGATTGTCTATTGCAGTACCAATTTTAACAATGGTTGCTTCCACTTCAGGTTCTTCTTCGAAGTCTGGGATCTTCACACAGAATTCTGCTATAGCCTTCTTAAGCTTCTTCTGCTTCTCATGAGCATTTTCTAGCTCATTGGTATTCACTTTGCATTCATTCCCCAACTCTTTATAATTTTCTTCTAGCCTGAGATGCTGGTTGTATGAGATCATATCTCTGTCCTTGATTTCTTCTACAACTTGCATATGTAGATTGTGTAGTCCTTCAATGGGTAACATTCCCACATTAATATCCAAGTGTGCGAGCTGCTTCGCACCTTCAGTGATTTCATAAGATGGGAATATCATGTTTGTTGGCTCTATTATGACTAACCGAGGTCACATTGTTAGTGCAGGCGCTTTTCTTTTTCTTCGGCTTGACTCCTATTATCTGTCTTCGGAGTCTGATTCTCTTATTAAATCTATCTGGACTTGCTCTACGCTCGCTATCATACTCTTCATTTCTGTGATGCTCTCTACCATACTTTCTTGGAGCTGCTCTTGCTTACTGTCTTTTATTACGAGCGTCTCTTCAATATGCTTATGGAATCTATTTGCGATGAATTCATAATCATCATCATGCAACTTCGCATCGAGTGGGGTCTTACTTTCTTTCTGCTTCTTTATTTTTGGTCCCTCCGGCACATCTGTGTTGGGGTTCTTCCTCTTATCTACTTCTGGAAAGTCTCCAGCCTGCTGCTGTTCTTGTTCTTGATCTTTCTCTTGCTCTTGGTTGTCTGTTTCATTGATGATTTCCTCAGATGTTGTGATCAATGCCTCTAGTGCATCGATTTTCCATTCGGGCAGCCAATCTTCAATGGTGAGGTCAATCTTTTGTGCATCTAGCTAATATTGACCCTCATACCATTCTGGGTTTGCTGGTTCTCTAGGTTGTATGAAGATAAGGTGAAGGCCCACTTTGAATCTTATCTTTCGGATATATACTGTTGTTATTCCCCTATGAATACACAAAGTACACCTGATTACTCTTCATATTTGTTTGTAAAATGTGTACAATTGCACGTTGTTCACTCTTTGTCTTTCTGGCCTTGAATTGCTCCACATGATCACATATCTGGGTCCACGACAATCTCCAGCGAACAACGATACACTTTGTTGGTATTTTGGCTCTTTCTAGCCCACGAATGTGATCAAGACTATCAGTCAGCTATAGTGAAATTGATAGTCGTTGTATTGCGCATCCGCTACATCATCCAAGAATTCATTCAAAAGGTAACTTTCCCAATTGAATTGTAATCCATCCTTAGCCTTAACAACTAAGGAGATCGCAGTAGCCGACACTTATGTCGATCTGCATTTCCTTAGTAATTTTCCTGCTAGCAGTTGTACCATGAACCGCGTGGAAACATACTTAATATGATTCGCTTGATAGCCACGGGTTCCTTTTACCAATACAAATTCGCTCTTGATCCTCCTTGTGAGTTCTTTGTATTTTTTCTTGCCTACGAATTCTGTTGCAGGGTCAGTGCCTCATTTGATTAAGTGTGTAATTCTGTAGATAAGGTCAATTTTGATATCAATCTTGCAGTCTAACCACAAGTATCCTTGATGCGTGCATGACAACAATGTACACACAATTCCTGTAAGCTTTGGACTTCGGTCAAAATGTGGAATTTGCAGTGAATTCAACAATCCTGAGGATTGAAATGGCGCAATCCAGTCTTGAGATTGATTTGTTGTTTTCTTAGTGGCTTCATCATAGTGTCTACACATATATTGATCCAGCTGAAATTGTGGATACTTAGTTGAATGCAGCAAATCACGATCTGAGAACTTGCATTTGGGAATCTTGCCTAGCAAATTATCCTTCTCTCGAACATGAGTTGACATCGGCAACAATGGGATATCATATTGCGGATTCTTCTTCAGTATTACTAGCAGAGCATCATCTCTTCTTGGAGGGATGTACTGTGCTATAAGCAGAATCGACCTCTCGCTAAGTCGCTCTAGCGGATACTCTTTAAGAATTTCTGCAGTCTTTGGTTTCTCTTGCTCTTTATATTTTTGCTTATCCTTTTGTTTCTGTCTGGTGCATGCCATGGTGAGGCTCTAGAGGTCCCACCTTTCTCTTGGGTTGATTTCTTGATAGGAGTCTTCATAACTCTTTCTAGACCAGACTGCTGGAATTCCCTTAATATATTCTGTGGGATTTCTTTCTCAGACATAAATTGTTGGAATGCTCCATTCTTAACTGGTAAAAACTTAGAAATTACTAGTGGTAAAAATTAAAAGTCACGGTAAAACCGGTAACTATGCGATCTTTACTATTTATAGCCACAAATTCACTAAGACGCTCCCAAAATGGCTAAGTTAACATTAAATGCTATGTCCGTTGGCCAAATGTTGCTTAGATATTGGTCATTTCCTTTCATTAAATGTGTCTTGAATGGACAAATATGCCTTAAAGTGGAAAAATCTGGTTTCCCAAAAGTATTGTATAACGACTAGTTTACGAACAAAACTATAAGGGGTAGTTTTATCTAAATTCATTGGCGGTTATGTTAGTGGCGAGGCTCACTTTGCATTTCCCTTCTTTTGGTTGAACTTTGCAACACTACCCTCTTCCTTTAACTAAACTTCACAACTTGACTTGCTATGTGTGCTTCATAGTGCACATTCAAATCTTGTAAACTTCGCATTATAGCAAAATTATTGTGTGCAGAATCTCTTCTTTGTTTTAGTGTCCAATTTCAACTGCACTTGACACTTAAACACGAATTCATTGTTTAAATTATGCCTGTAGGAGTAGGGCCATCCCTGCAAGTCTTTAATCTACTCTCATTAGTAACATGCTTGACAATGTATGGTCCTAACCAATGCATTTTGAATTTTCAAGGAAATTTCATAAATTTTCTATCATAAAGGAGAACAAGGTATCCTACCTGGAATAACTTGTGCTCGATGTGTCTATCATGCCATACCTTTTCTCTATCTTTATGCACTTGCTGGTGAAAGTATGCAATGAAGCGGTCTTCCTCCAATCCAATTAACTGTAATAGTATTTCATCCATTGTCTCAACATCAACCATATCTGTAAATGTTTCAATTCTCAAGCTTGGTACTATGTATTCCATGGGCATGAAATATTCCTGTCCATATGCTATCCTGAAAGGTGTATGGCTTGTCAACTTTTTACAAGTTGTCCTATATGCCCACAATATTGTTGGTATTCTAAGATCCGAATCATCCCCGTTTGTATTGCATACCTTGGTTAATGCATTTTCCAACACTTTGTTAAAGGATTCTATAGTGCCATTAGCTTGTGGATGATATGGCGTGCTCTTTTGATGGTATATATGAAATTATTTTGTCAGGGCTTCAATAGTTTTATTCAGGGAATGGGTTCCTTGATCACTCATTAGTATCTTTGGATATCCAAACCTTGTCAAAATTTTCTCAAAAATTAACTCCGTGGCAGTAACTGCGCTATAGTCCTTCACTGGTTTTGTTTTTGCCTATCTGGTTAGGTAATCTGTAGCTGCAATAATGTATCTCGGGCCAGTTCTCTTCCTTGGTGGGTTAATAGGCCCCACAAAGTCAATATCCCATTTATCAAAGGCTTGCAATGTCAATTGTGGCATCAATGGCATATCATCTCTACGAGATGGCTTCCCTGTTCTCTGGCATACATTGCAATTCCTGCAATTTTCCTTTGAATCTTTATGTATAGCAGTCCACCATAGTCCTGCTCTCAAAATATTATGTGCAGTATATTTCTGTACGTAATGTCCTCCAGATACTCCTGAATGTGCTTCATCAAGTATAAGGGTTCTCTCATGTTCTAATATGCATCGACGCAATACTTCATCTGGTCCCAATTTGTATAGTTGTCCTGCAATCAGGGTAAAATCAAATGATCTTACCATTAGCTGTTTCTTCTGCTGCGTAGTAAGTTCTGCGGCTGCTAACCCTGTAGTTAGAAATTCTACAATGTCTCTGAAGTGGTCATCAACTATGTGAATAGCAAACAATTGCACATCCGGTAGATTATCCTCCAAATTATTAGGTTCTTCTCCTAACTCGATTCTCGAATGATGGTCAGGTCCTACGTTCAATATTCCTGGCTTCACTATGATCCCAAAATCATATTCCTGAAAAATTAAGATCCATCTGCATATTCTTCCCCCTAACACTGGCTTACTAACCAAGTACTTCAAAGCTGATTGGTTAGTGAACATGCAAAAGTGCGAACCTAGCAAATAGTGTCTGAATTTATGTAATGCGTACACCGTAACTAAGCCTTCCCTCTCTGTTGTGGTGTAATTATTTTCTGCTGAAGATAGCTTTCTACTTGAAAATGCAATGGTATGGTCGTTGCCTCCATCACTCGGTTGTGCTATTACAATGCCAAGTACTATAGATGAAGCATCTACATGTACACAAAATGGCTTGTTCCAGTTAGGAAAGACTAGAATAGGCACTGTAACCATCTTCTTTTTTAGTGTGTTTAATCCATTTTGGAAATCTTCAGTCCAATTGTACTTCGCTTCCTTTTTCAATAGTTTCTCCATAAGAGGATTTATATGCGCATATCCCGTGTGTTCCAATGTAGTGCATAGCTGTTTAACTGAATTAGGCGCTAGGAGGTTTACTATGATCGCTATCTTCCCTGGATCAACCAACAATCCTTGTTTACAGACTATGTGTCCCAATAAAATATGATAAGGAACACAAAATACGCACTTCTTCAAGTTCAAGGAAATCTGATACTGTCTACTCTTTGCTAACATCATCCTTAAGTTCATATGATGGTTCTTCAGAAGACCGAATACTGTCCAGTCATCAAATTAAACTTCTAAGAATTTATAAATATAATCCTTAAATGCAGCTACAACCACTCTTGAAAACATATCAGGTGAGTTCTTCAATCCAAAAGGCATAATAATGTACTTAAATGATCCCCATTCAGTAGAAAATGTAGTCGTGTGCCTGTCTTCTACAAAAATTCTGATCTGATGGTAGCCCAGAAATCCATCAGTGAAAGAGTATGCTTCCTATCCACCTACATTATCTAGTACTTCATCTGTAAATGGCGTAGGAAACGGGTTGTGTACATATGCATCATTCAGTTTCCTGAGATCCACACAACTTTTTGATTTCGACTTTAGCTTTCTTGTCTTGAATCACCATGGGAATTATCCATTTTGACTCTTCTACTGGTTCAATGATGCCTGCCTCGAGCATTTTGTCAAATTTTGCTTTCACTCTTTCTTTATATCTGGGGTTCAGTCTATATGGTCTTTGCTTGATAGGATTCACATCCCATTTTAGAGGTATTTTCATAACTCCCAAGTCACCTAAAATGCCTTTCATTTCATAAAACTTGGTAGAGAACAACTCCTGATATTCGTGCAATAGGCTTGCGATCTGTCCCACTATTTCTTCATTCCAGTAATCTCCAATAGAAGCAAAAATTGGTTCATCATCCGTGCTAATATTGATCTTTTTAGTCTTAATGGGGTTACTCATATCTGGAATTTCTAAATCAGGTCCTTGCACATCACGTTTTCCTTCAGATTCTGGTATATTTACTTTGCGAGGATCCTCATTTTCATCTAGTGCAAAATTATAACACTCAAGGGCATGCTCCAACTGTATTGCTCAATCTGGTTGATTATAGGCAGGAAACGGGACATCATCAAATATATTTTTCGTTTTAATGATTCACAAAGCTTCATTAATACTCAGACAGTCATCCTCAAAACTAAAAGTTAGCTGAAAATTATTTATCATTATGTGCCAATTTGTTGTACCTTGTCGAAGTTCTATTTCTATATACTAGGTTTTTGCTACTAGATCCAATGTGTGCAAAAACATATGGACCCATTCTGTCTATGGTATATGTCTCCATGCTTTCAAGCAAGATTCTATGTGATCTCTAGGATTAGTCTGTCCACTATATTTTTCTTGTATATTCTCAGTTTGCTCAACAAATCTAATCTCCATTAAGTGCTTACATTCTTTACATGTGCTCAATTTGTCTTTATGAGCATCCCACCGCCTAGCAGGTGTAGCCCGCAATGCTATGTCTAGATCTAATAACCTATGTTCATCTGAAACAGATGCTAGATATTCATGAAATAATGCATGGATATTTCCCAAACCATCATAAGTAGGAATTGGACTTACCTTTGTTCCAATCTAGCATAGTGACTTTGTTATCTTCATACATCTTCTAAATGATACTTCATGCATTATGCTCTGCTAGCTTTCCAATCCCATGTCTGACTTTGATACGCAAGAACTGTCACATCTCTAGCTTAATGTTCCATCCTTTGTAGGGTTAACATAATCTACTTGATTAACTGTCATCTTGTAGATGTTATCAAGTTCTCGAGCTCTGCATTCTTCTCTTATTGGCTCAACATACCTTGTTCCTTGTGAAGGATCTAGGGGTGCAATAACCTTGATATCCTATCCTTTGAATATCATTTGTTTTTTCTTCAAGTTGATAATTGTGAGGTTATCAATTTCCCAATGCAGGATAAGGATTACTGTCATCTATGATCTCAATGACCTCAAATTATGCTTTACTTCACACTCCATCGATGTTAACATGAACGCTTGACAATCTCCCAAAAGGTATAACCTTATGTTGGTTAGCTAATCTCAACTATATAGGAGACCAAGATAACTTTGGTTTCCTCATCTGCTCCCATGTTTGTTTTTTTAGCACGTTCACCTCTGAGCCTAAGTCAAGAATGACCTGGTTCATTTCAAAATCTCCAATCTACGCACTTAGCCTCATTTCTCTTCATGTCCTTTTATGGTTCTTAATGTGACGGACTGCTCTACGTGCATTGTTCATTGCACTACGCTGTTCATAGTATCCCAGTACGTTTTGTAATTCTCCTAAGGCGTGATCATGCCTTAGTATCTTTATGCATCTCTGTAGAAATTGTGTTACAGGACTTGTCTGCTCTGGTGAAGCTCGTGAACCATCATACAAGGATGACATACCCAGTACAGGTGTCTGCTCACTTCGCAAAGGGATCCTTGTGGTCGAAGCTCCCAAGTCCTAAAATGATTTTCTTGCTTCCATGAATACTTCTTTTTCTCTGTTGGGGTCAAATACAAGTATATTCTCAGCTACTTTTCTCACACAAACCCCATCAATAGGCTTTGATCCATTTATATGATTATCAAAAGTCGAAGCTTCATTTGTTTTATCATCTCCGGTCAAAGCTCCGCTTCGCGTCACAACATGGACGTTGCGATATTTGTTTCTTTTCTCAGCTATGATCATCTGAATATTCCGGTTCTGTCCTTCTGGACCTTTTTCTTGCATTTTCCTAGAAAAATGGGACATGCTTCAATGATATGGTCATAGGATTTACAATACTTACAAGTAGTGCATGGGTTCTGACAATCTCTTGCCAAATGTCCAAGTTGAGCATAGTTATAACAGACAATTTGACCTCTTCCTCGCCCTTGGCCAATATTATGTCCTCTTCCTCTAAATACACCACGTCCTCTGTATGTACCTTGATCATACTACGCATTCTTATTATTGTTCTATGTTTCTCCTTGAACTCTGTAGACATCATGTTTTCTTTCTATCATAAGGTCATATGCTCTACAATTGGTATCATCATGGCCAACTGACTTTAAAAATGTGTAGTACAGGTTCTTTGGTGTCTGTACATACTTCTGAAGTAGGTAACAGTCCTCTGGTCGATGTCCTCTGCATCGGAAAATTTTGCACCATGGTTCTTGACATTGATTTAATGGATTCGGTGCCCCACTAGCGAGGTAATCTATGAATACAGGACAATGTTCTTTGGAATGTCCTTCTGCTTTACATTTAGTGCACCAAACTTCTTCTCTTCTTTTCCTTTTTGTATATCCTATAGCTGTAATGTCAGGTTTTCTAGCTGTGTTTGTATCTGTACCATTCCCGCGCTGGTTTCTCTTATGGGTGAAGCTTCTAGCTTCATTGTAATTTCCAATGCTTCTGTTTGTGAGGCAACCTTCTATTGCATCAATGGTAATCTAATGTGGGGAAACAACGCAGCGATAAACCATTCTTGGTGTTGTTGCGGTGCTATATCAAAGCTAAGCGGATCCAACAAGACTTTGAATTTCTGATCAAATTCCCACACAATCTCATTAGGTTTCTGTTTTATCTATTTTATCTCTGTAATGCATTGAGATTTTGATTTAGGATTCTTAAATTCTCTAATCAGTGTAGTTCTGATACCAACTAGTGTTCTGTTAAAGCTCTGTCTCTGAATGTGGTGACTAGTTGAGCTTGCTTTATAGCATCATCTTGTCCTTGTTTGACATTCCAGACCAAGTCACAGAGAAACCAATGTTGCTTTGGATCTTCTAAACTAGTACCTTTAAAAACAAGTAGCTTTATGTCATTTGACATTCTTCTTCTAGGAGGTGTAGGGTTATGAAATACTACAATACTTCATGCGGAGTGAAATGGTTGAGGTATACCACCACTCGACTGATTCTTTGTGCTTGTTCCTGCAGTATTGTTACTTCTACTATTCTATGA
Source organism: Larix kaempferi (assembly GCA_027924585.1). Classification (NCBI taxonomy): domain Eukaryota; kingdom Viridiplantae; phylum Streptophyta; class Pinopsida; order Pinales; family Pinaceae; genus Larix; species Larix kaempferi. Next base: position 4,896,964 of record BSBM01000841.1, read on the forward strand.
ACTAGGACTATCTTATCAACATGTATAGGTTTATGTGGAGTGATAGGATGATAGGCAATATGTCTAAGTTCTGTCTCACTATCAGACTCAACTTGAGATGAATTTCTATCACTTCCTAACTCAGTTTATAGGAATGTGCGAGGTTCAACTTCTCGAAACCTCTTTCTAGTGCTAACTTTATATCTTTTTCCACTACGCAAAATTCCTATGTCTTTGTCCGTGTCACTATCTGTGTTTTTGAAAATTATATACTTAAACCCTATGAATCTGACTGCATTATTAAGACACCTTTTTCAGCTAATAGCATTTTAATGCATAAAATCAAAATTTTCAGGTACATACCTCTAAATCCTTTGAAGAAGTATCCTTCAACTGTGCTGTAAGAATTCAAAGTGTCCACAACAAACTTTGTAATATAGCCTTCCAACAAGCTGTCTAGCCAAAAGTCTACTCCTCTTGAAATTTGGTTATTAATCCCTTTAATCCTATGAATCAACTCTGGATTCCAAACTGTAGGTTATTCACTCTAGGATTTTTTCTTTCTTTCAGCTACCCTGGATATCCAATCAAATAACTCGTTAGAAAAATATGTGAAGAAAACTTCATGCAACTCAGTAAATATATGTCTTTGTAGCCATTGTTCTATATTAAGCCCATGATGTCTGTTTTCTTTCTTCACAAACTCGCGTTCTGTTTGACTCACCCAGTTTTTTATTTCATTCTTCTCTGGATTCCACATCAATATAACACATCACTGATACAATAGTCCAAATTCGGCAATGAAACCATTTGCTGGTCTGATTGGGATGACCCAGGTTCAACGAAGTTAACGTAGACACAACAAAACCCCTTTCACTGGTCCTGTCGGAATTAACCTATAAACAGGATGAAGTCTCACCCGAAGCTAAGTATGGGGGGTTGCAGAGTCAGGTTTCTGTAACCGTGGTGATGTATGGATGTGGTTACAGAACTCGCAACATGTCCCTTCCTTAACATGCACTTAATCATGACTATATAAACAGATGACTTCGCACTACACAGTTACCAAAAGCCTACGGAACTACACTGAATCACTGTTATCTTTACTTGTTAACTATGCATTCATCATACTTAGTGTTACTTCGCAATATTCATACACATGTGTTTCGTTTACTTAACATATAATTTTCATCCGCATACACATGAAAGAAAATACATAAAAATATAATAACATGAGATCAAAACATGCCATAAACTCATACATAACACAAAGATTTATGTGGTTCACCCCCAGGTGGGAGCTACGTCCATAGGAATTGTTATTTTATTACTTGGAAGGGTAACAGTTCTAGTCTGTGCACTCAGCTGCAGACTCTTCTCTACAATTAGATCTCTATGCACTCAACTATAGATTCTTTTCTCTCTTAGTTCTCTCTTGGTTCTAACTAACCAAAACCAAATATATCCGAACCCTTCCTTATACAAAAATACCCATATATATAGATGTTCCTGAAGGTCACATATTACAATAACTATGGGACAACCCCCATAGTACCCAAAACCCCAAAACCCCAAAACCCCGTGGTTCTCCCGTAGAACACACTGAGATTAAACTTTGTTGTCCCTTTGATGCCGCTTCTTCTGACTCTGACGCTTCTTTGAGAGGTGCAGTTCTGACTCTTCCAGTGGCTTGTCCTTTACACCATTCCGCTTCTTTACTTTTTTATCATGTAGCAGTCAGGTCACCTCTTGGTCTTTATATGCTTCAACCACCTTTGGCTGTCCTTAGTACTTCATATTTATTAAGGAAACATGTTCTTTCTTGTAGACTGTACTTCGCTCCATACCCTCTTCCCGGGATTTGCGGAGTCGTTTATCTACAAAATTGGTCAAATTGAGGCCTCGCCTAATTGTACTTTACTTTCAAAACTTTCCTTACTTGCGTTGCGCCCAACAAGCCCCTAACACTTACTTGTGGCTCGTCCACGAGCCACTTACACTAGGCTTCTTTGACTTCGAAACACTCGGGGTGTTCATCTTCGCTGCAAAATATTGGTATGTTGCGCTCAACTTCAGAACAACCTCCTTAGTCTCTTGTGCGTATTCTTTCACCGTGTCGAGCAACATCACAGAGAATGGTTCTTGCATTTGGTCCTTCACTGTGCGAAGCTCTTGCAGCTTCTTCTCGATCTCTTTAGAAAGTGCCAATGCTTCTTCTTGCATAGGTTGCAACTTTGCTAAAGTTTCAACTTCCTTTTCTCTTAATCCCTTCAATGCTTTCTGAATCTCCTTTGTCTCTACGAACTTTTGTATTCTTTTCCTAGGCGGAAAATCCTTCATAGCCATGTTCATTGTGTTGAGGTCCTTCTACTTCATTTAGATTTCATCCTGAATTTTCTGTAAGTCTAGGTCTTCTTGCAGAATGGCCCATGACTTAGTCACTTCTTCTAGCAAATCTTGACACCTCGCAACTTTTGCAGAGATGTTCTCAGTTGAAATCTTCATTTCTTCATCCCTTGCTTCCTTTACTTCCATCGGAGTTCCAGGTTGTTTCCTTGACTCTAAGTCAACAATATTTTCTTTGTAACCAATTTCCATATCTTCCATTTTTGCTTTGAGATTGTCTACTGCAGCACCAATTTTAACCATGGTTGCTTCCACTTCAGGTTCTTCTTCGAAATGTGGGATCTTCGCACAGACTTCTACTACATACTTCTTTAGATTCTTCTGCTTCTCATGAGAATTTGCTAGTCCTTCAATGGGTAACATTCCCACATTAATATCCAAGTGTGCGAGATGCTTCGAACCTTCAGTAATTTCCGCGGATGGGAATATCACGTTCGTCGGCTCTATGTGGACTAACTGAGGTTGCATTGTTAGTGCATTCAAGACTATCAGCCAACTATAGTGAAATTGATAGCCGTTGTCTTGCGCATCCGCTACATTATCCAAGAAATCATTCAAAAGGTAACTTTCCCAATTGAATTGTATTCCATCCTTAGCCTTAACAACTAAGGAGATCGTAGCGGCCGATACTTCCGTCGGTTTGCATTTCCTTATTACTTTTCTTGCGGGTATTGGTACCATGAACCGTGTGGCAACATCCTTAATCTGATTCACTTGATAGCCACGGGTTCCTTTTACCAAGCCGAATTTGCTCTTCATCATCCTTGCGAGTTCTTTGTCTTTATTCTTTCCTACGAATTTTTTGCAGGGTCAGTGCCTCGTTTTCTTAAGTGTGTAATTCTGTATATAAGGTCAATTTTGATATCAATCTTGCGGTCTAACCACAAGTATCCTTGGTGCGTGCATGACAAGAATGTATGCACAACTGCTGTAAGCTCTGGACTTCAGTCAAAATGCAGAATTCACATTAAATTCAACAATCCTGAGGATTGTAATGGCGCAATCCAGTCTTGTGCTTGAATTGTTGTTTGCTTAGTGGATTCATCGAAGTGTCTACACATGTAATGATCCAGCTGAAACTGTGGATACTTAGTTGAATGCAACAAATGATGATCTGAGAAATTGCATTCGGGAATCTTGCCTAGCAAATTCTCCTTCTCCCAAACATGAGTTGACATCGGCGACAACGGGATATCATATTGCGGATTCTTCTTCACTATTACTAGTGGAGCATCATCTCTTCGTGGAGGGATGTACTTGGGTATCAGTAAAATCGGCCTCTTGCGAGGTCACTCTGGCAGATAATCTTTCAGAATTTCTGCAGTCTTTGGTTTCTCTTTCTTTGTAGCTTTTTTCTTATCCTTTTGTTTCTTCTTTGGTGCATGCCGCGATGAGGCTCTAGAGGTCCTACCTTTCTCTTGGGTTGCTTTCTTAACACTAGTCTTCATAACTCCTTCTAGACCAGACTGCTGGAATTCCTCTAATATATCTTGTATGCTTTCTTGCTCAGACATAAACTGTCGGAATGCTCTGTTCTTAACTGGTAAAAACTCATAAATTACTCGCGGTAAAAATTAAAAGTCACGGTAAAACCGATAACTATGTGATCTTTACTATTTATATCCACAGCTTCACTAAGACGCACCTAAAAATGACTAATTTAACATTAAATGCTATGTCTGTTGGAAAAATATTGCTTAGATGTTGGTCCTTTCCTTTCATTAAATGTGTCTTCAATGGACAAATATGCCTTAAAGCGGAAAAATCCGGTTTCCCAAAAGTACTGTATAACGTCTAGTTTTCGAACAAAATTGTAATGGCTAGTTTTCTCAACTTCGTTGGTGGTTAGGTGAGTGGTGAGGCTCACTTCGCATTTCCCTTCTTTTGGTTGAAATTCGCAACACTACCCTCTTCCTTTAACTGAATTTCACAACTTGACTTGCTATGTGTGCTTTGCAACGCACCTTCAAATCTTGTAAACTTTGCATTATAGCAAAATTATTGTGTGCAAACGCTCTTCTTTGTTTTAGTGTCTAATTTCAACTGCACTTGACACTTAAACACGAATGCGTTGTTTAAAATATTTCTATAGGAGTAGGGCCATCCCTGTAATGCTTTAATCTACTCCCATTAAAAAGTCCTTGTAGGGTTTTTTCGAGTAATGTGGTTAAATGAACCGTGCCACCATTAGTAACATGTTTGACAATGTATGGTCCTAACCAATGCATTTTGAATTTTCCAGGAAATTTCATAAATTTTCTATCATAAAGGACAACAAGGCCTCCTACCTGGAATAACTTGTGCTTGATGTGTCTATCATGCCATACCTTTTCTCTATATTTGTGCACTTGTTGGTGAAAGCCTGCAATGAAGTGATCTTCCTCCAATCCAATTAACTGTAATAGTCTTTCATCCATCGTCTCAGCATCATCCATATCTGTAAATGCTGCAATTCTCAAGCTTGGTACTATGTATTCCATGAGCATGAAAGCTTCCTGTCCATATGATAACCTGAAAGGTGCATGGCTTGCCAAATTTTTACAAGTTGTCCTATATGCCCACAATATTGTTGGTATTCTGAGATCCCAATCATCCCTGTTTGTATTTCATACCTTGGTTAATGCATTTTCCAACACTTTGTTAAAGGATTCTACAGTGCCATTATCTTGTGGATGATATGATATGCTCTTCTGATGGTATATATGAAATTCTTCTGTAAGGGCTTCAATAGTTTTATTCAGGAAATGGGTTCCCTGATCACTCATTAGTATCTTTGGACATCAACCTTGTCAAAATGTTCTAAAAAATGAACTGCGCGGTAGTAACTTCCCAAAAGTCCTTCACTAGTTTTGCTTTCTTACCATCTGGTTAGGTAATTTGTAGTTGCAATAATGTATCTCGAGCCAATTCTCTTCCCTGGTGGGTTAATAGGTCCCAGAAATTCAATAACCCATTTATCAAAGGCTTTTAATGCAATTGTGGCATCAATGGAATCTCATCTCTATGATATGGCTTCCCTATTCTCTGGCATACATCTCAATTCCTACAATGTTCCTTTGAATCTTTATGTATAGTAGGCGACCATAGTCCTGCTCTCAAAATCTTATGCGCAATAGCTTTCCCTACGCAATGTTTTCCAGATACTCCTGAATGTGCTTCATCAAGTATAATGGTTCTCTCATGGTCTAATATGCATCTACGCAATACTTCATCTGGTCCCAATTTGTATAGTTGTCCTGCAATCAGGGTAAAATCAAATGATCTTACCACTAACTGTTTCTTCTGCTGCATAGTAAGTTCTACGGGGGCTAACCCTATAGTTATAAATTCTACAATGTCTCTGAAGTGGTCATTGGCTATGTGAATAGAAAACAACTGCACATCCGGTAGATTATTCTCCAAATTATTAGGTTCTTCTCCTGGATCGATTCTCGAATGATGGTCAAGTCCTGCGTTCAATATTCCTGGCTTCACTATGATATCAAAATCATATTCCTGAAAAAGTAAGATCCATCTACATATTCTTCCCCCTAACATTGGCTTATTGACCAAGTACTTCAAAGTTGAATGGTCAGTGAACATGCAAAAGTGCGAACCTAGAGAATAGTGTCTGAATTTATGCAATGCGTACACCATAGCTAAGCCTTCCCTCTCTGTTGCAGTGTAATTATTTTCTTCTCAAGATAGATTTCTACTTGAAAATGCAATGGGATGGTCGATTCCTCCATCACCAGGTTGTGCTAGTACAATGCCGAGTGCTATAGATGAAGCATATACATGTACATGAAACGTCTTGTTCCAGTCAGGAAAGACTAGAATACACTGTAACCATCTGTTGATGTATATGTAACTTCGGAATGTATTTCACATATATGTATATTTTATTCCTATAGAGATGGTATTATTCCTCTATAATGAAGTGTCGTCATTTATATTGTAAGTGTCGTAACTTATACTTGATGGGTTATTAGACCACCTTATTTGGGGTCGGCCCTGTATAAGTCATGTGGGTCAAAGGGTTATTAGACCACCCTATTGGGGGTCGGCCATGTGGGTCAAAGGGTTATTAGACCACCCTATTGGGGGTCGGCCCACTCAGCATTATGTTATGTGGTTAAGTTCGAGCCTACATGAGTTAGGCAAAAAGGCAAGTCAAGTCAAGTATAAATAGAGTGCGGGAGGCACTCTATTTACTCACTCACTTCTCACACATGCTCTCAAGGAGGAGAGGCGCACTTATGGAGGAGGAGGATTGCTGCTAGGTTATGGCTATCTCTATTGGTTGGTTGTATCATTGCTCTATCTATCTCTGAGGAAGTTATTGGGGTTTTTCACCTTTATGGTTTTCCCCAAGTATATCTTTGTGTCTCTTGTGTGCTTGCATTATTGTCTCCATGATTGATATGCTGTAGATATGCTGTACATGTTGTTCTCTCAGTTAATATCCTAGATCATATTGAAGTAAATTCTGAAAATTTAACATGGAATCAGAGCTAGCCTGAAAGAAGGCATGATATGGCATGTATGACACTTGTTGCACTTACGATGCTAGGGCTTGATATAGCAAAAACCAGTCATCGTAGCACTTTCGCTATAAATCCGTTTTGGCGAAATTTTAGGATCTGAAATTGTTACAAGCCGAAGCTAAGATCTCCAGGTATCTTGTGTCCAAAGGAAAACCTCTAATTCGTTGTACTTTGTGATTTATGATCTGTACAATATAGGGTTTCTGCCTCTTCCAGATCTGAGTCAAATTCAGGGGACCTTGGGAAAAAGGTCATATCTTGGGCTAGGAAGCTCGAAATGAAATTTCGTAAAAAGTGACAGGTAGTACACAGTCTGTACTATCTCAGAAAACGTTTTCAGAGGCCGAAGTTGAACCAGTAACACGTGGCACGCCGTACAAGTTCTCTCTCCTGTATTATCCCATAAACAGGTCACGTTGCGACATTTGGCATTACTCTCTCTCAGAGAGTCCAATTGAGGTCAGACCTGTCAGGATGGAAAGGTAACAGGCCGAGCTATCTCAGAAAACGTTTTCAGAGGCCGAAGTTAAAACAGTGACACGTGGCACGCCGTACAAGTTCGCTCTCCTGTTTTATCCCAAAACAGGTCACGTTGCGACATTTGGCATAACTCTCTCTCAGAGAATCCAATTGAGGTCAGACCTGTCAGGATGGAAATATAACAGGTCAGGATATCTCAGGAAACTTTTTCAGACCCTGTGGATCAAAAATTTCGGAGTTACACCAGAAACAATCAGGTACATATTTCTGTCAAAACAGAATTATTTTTTGGTACCTTCATTCATGGCTTCCGGAATTTAGGGCTTTGGAGAAAGTTGGAATTTTTGTAATCGGAGACCACGGCTGGATGCTACTCATCAAAATAGAAATTTAGAGACCAAGATCAGAATTTTTGGTTGGGCAGAAGGCCGGGCTTGATTAGACCCTAGTTCGGGACTTTGATCAGAAAAGTGGAAAATTAGGGCTTCTGTAAAAATGGGAATTTTTGAAATCTGTGACCATGGCTGGAAGCTCCTCAGAAAAATAGAAGCTTAGAGCTTTGGATCAAACATTTTGATTGGGCATAAGAGTGGGCTTCATCAAACCCCAGTTTAGGGTCACGTCCAGTGAATCCAGAAGTCTCAAAGGCAAAATTGAGGAGTGAAACTTTGCAGTTTTCAAATTCTGAATATACCAGTTTGATCAGCTCATCAAGGCGCATATTTCTATCCTTGAAATTCAAAGTTTGAATTTTTGGGGTTTCTCTGACAAACCCATATCCAGCTCCAGGTCCAGTTCTTGCAAATCAAGTGGATTGGGTTGATCCTAGAAGAAGATGGATTGGTCACTTGCATAAGTGAAGAAGTTCCTGTTTCAGAGGGAGATGAGGCTAAGGCCTTACATAAGAAGATTACAAGTGATCTCAACAGGTATGACTCATCGAGGTATGTTTTGAGATTTGTTCATAATTGTCTTCATGTTATCACGGTTAGTACAATCTTGATTTTAGACTTGTCAGATCACCTTAATAAAATTATGAATGCATGATAGAAGTCATTCATTTATTAGGAGTATGAAACTTATGTTTGTACTAACACATTGTGATGTTGTATAAGTTTTGTGTTGACTACTAACATGAAAGGTACACCAAGAAGACAAATCATGTTCTGGTTCAAGAACATATGATCATGATGACATGAGGACAAAGATTCATCCATTGCCATGGATCTCATAGAAGATCCATTCTCGAGGTATGTATAACTTGGTTTTATAATGGTTAACCTATGAGATATACAGGTTACTAGCACAAGTCATTGAAGAAGAACAAGAAGACATCATGTGAGTATGTTAGACATAATTAGCTAGCATGCTAATCCAGGTATGTTTTTCCTATATCAAGTTAGAATCTCACCTTGTGATAAGATCCTTTATTTAAGTATACTTGGCATGATTGATTATGATTATTCATTGAAGTTAGTACTCATGGGTTTAGGCATATTATGATTTTTACTTTGATTGATGATATGACTAACCAGAAAAGTCCTATGGTCAAATAGGAATATAAGTAAAAGAATTATGTCTCCTATATTGATTGATTTGACTAACCAGAAGAATCATGAAGGTATAGGTTTGAATAATCACAGGTTTTATGCATATTATATCTCTTATCTTGATTGATGATTCAACTAACCTGAAGAGTCATAGGTTTGAGTAATTATAGGTTTAGATATGTTATGTTTCTTATGATTTGACTAACCATAAGAATCCTGCATAAACCTTGAATAATAATGCTTACTATCTTTGTTTGAAAAGATCATGACTATACATGCTTGAGATTATTGTGTTTTAATAGTATACTAATGAATGTATGATTTTATATTAGACCTAGAGGATAACACAATGATGATACTAACAAGCATGCATAGGGATCGAGAATGTATATAAGTTCAAGAACAGGTAATCTAGGAAGCAAAGATCAAGAGGGAGTACACTCCAGTGGTTTATGCAAGGATGCAGATATTCAGAGGGAGTTGACCATCTCTCCACAACAGAAAGGTGTAGAAGAAGCTACTTCATATTAGGACTCCAGCAGCTCCTGCAAGGAAGCAAAGACTCAGAGGGAGTCCACCCAACGAACAAACAAAGATAAGTATTTGAATTGTCATTTCTTAAATAATACTGTTCAATAATGTATATACTGATGTTCCTAGAATTAGGTTGTGTATTATGCATATTAGAATAAGTGCATTGATGAACAGTATACTCCTAATATGCATGGGTAAGTGGCCTATGGCACTGTACAACATTCCATTGCTACTTATCTAGAATGAAACCTCTTTGCTGACATGTTGGGAGTTGTGCACACTCTTAACAATGTTCTGGTAGAGATTGGAAGGCATCTAGAAAGTTACGGAATTTGGATAAATGTTGTATTGAAGCATTGGCTAAGATAATTGCATGACTGTATGGCATATTTCTTTATGTGTAAGAATTTGTTCTGAAAACTATGAGATGTTTTCTAATCATACAATTTAACTTGTTGTGTAGGAAAGATCGTATGCCATCTCCTACAAAAGAAGAACTACAACATTTGTTCCAGCAACAAATATATCTATTGAAGATATTGAAGTTCCCAGCATCTGGGATGAAGAAATGAAATGCCATGATCCGTCGATCATGAAGAATGATGTTTGGGATGTAATCCCAAGACATGAAGGGAAGTTTGCTATGACTTCCAAATGGAACTATCAGATCAAGCATGTTGCAGATGGCAGCATTGAGAAATATAAAAGTGATGAAATAGAAGATACACCAGATGGATTCAAGACAGCTTCCTTGAATGGTGTAGTTGAAGAAGAAGTGTACGTAGAGCAGCCACTTGGTTTTGAGACACATGATAAGAAATCATATATGTGCAGAACTTGGTATGATGAAGATAGATTGATTGCCGACACGCAGCGGAAGCTTACTACCGGGTTCAAGATGAAGAACTTGGGGATGATGCACTATTTATTTTTGGCATGGAGGTGTGACAGAGTGCAGATGGAATCTTCCTTGGACAAGGGAAGTATGTAGTAGATATCCTGAAGAGGTTCGGGATGATGGACTACAAGGATATGGCCACACCTATGGCATCGAATCTGAAGCTTCTATGTGATGCTTCATCCGAGCCGGTTGATGTCTCTTTGTATCATCAGATGATTGGGTCCTTGATGTACCTGACGAACACGAGACCAGACATTTGCTTTGCTGTGAACACATTGAGCCAGTTCCTGACGAATCCGAGGAGTGTTCACCTGGTTGCTGTAAAGCATGTTCTGAGGTACCTGAAGGGTACAGTGGATTATGGGATCAGGTATGAAGCGAATCAAAAGTTTAACCTGCAGGGTTATGTTGATTCAGATTGGGCTGGCAGTGCTGCAGATAGCAAGAGCACATCTGGGTGTTGCTTCAGTATGGGATCAGGTGTGATCTCATGGTTTAGCAGGAAGCAGTCCTGTGTGGCACTGAGTATAGGTGAGGTAGAGTATGTTGCAGCCTGTTCAGCTAGTTGTGAGGCAGTATGGATATGGAAGCTACTGTCTGAGTTATTTGATCTCCTGTTGGATGCTACTGGTATCTTCTGTGATAACCAGAGTTGTGTGAAGCTGTCCGAGAACCCAGTGTTTCATGACAGGTCGAAACACATAGAGATCAAATATCACTATATCAGGAATATGGTGCAGAGAGGAGCTGTGAAGCTCCTGTATGTTGCGACGGACGAGCAGATTGCAGATGTGCTGACGAAGCCACTAGCCAGGGTGAAGCTCGAGTACTTCAGAGAGAGGCTTGGCGTTCTTCAGATCGAGGACACTTCGAGGAATAAGTGATGGACACATTTGCTGAAGCCATTCCAAGCATGTTGGAAGGAGGATCCTTCACATGGCTGTGGATGTAAGCGCTGGATGATGAGCATCAGGATGATGTTCTGGTTTCTGCTTGGATATGATCAGTTGGATCATTATATGTATATATGTATGCATCATGTTGGATGCTGGATATGATTGGTTGGATCATGAGTATGTATTTTGTATATGCATCATGTTGGATGCTGGATATGATCGGATGGATCATGTGTATGTATTTTGTATGAACGCATCATGTTGGATGCTGATGGATACATTGTGTGGATCATGTATCTTTGTATGATCAGGTAGATCATGTATGCTGACGGATACATTGTGTGGATCATGTATCTATGTATGTATCAGGTGGATACTTGGATGATCGTGGATGACGAGCTTCTCCAGATGACATGCAGCAGGATGTTGCAGTGATGATGATCAGACAGATCATGTATGTTGATGGATACATTGTGTGGATCATGTATCTTTGTATGATCAGGTAGATCATGTATGCCGATGGATACATTGTGTGGATCATGTATCTATGTATACTTGGATGATCGTGGATGACGAGCTTCTCCAGATGACATGCAGCAGGATGTTGCAGTGATGATGATCAGGATGATGTTTGATGAGTATCAGATGATACTTTATGGTCGTGGATCAGGTTGTGCAGGAAAGCATGTAATTTGTGCCCTGGGAGATTTGCAGATGGTCTTTCGAGGTTTTGCCTATGGCATGTAATTCGGTGCCCTGGGACATCTGGCAAATGCTCTTGCGAGGTTTTGCTTGGGAGGACATGTAATTTGTGCCCTGGGAGATCTGCAGATAGTCTTTCGAGGTTTTGCCTATGGCATGTAATTCGGTGCCCTGGGATATCTGGCAGATGCTCTTGCGAGGTTTTGTCCTATGGCATGTAATTTGCTCCTGGGAGATCTGGACAGGATGAAAAAGGCCTCAGATGCTTCAGCCAGGTTTTGCCATGACCACATGTAATGTGCTCCTGGGAGATCCGACAGGTAGAGCTGTGTGCTCGTAACAGCCTAGGATGCTTCAGCCAGGTTTTGTGGTGAGATCACATGTAATGTGCTCCTGGGAGATCCGACAGGTAGAGCTGAGTGCTCGTAACATCCTGGGATGCTTCAGCCAGGTTTTGTGATGGGTCACATGTAATGTGCTCCTGGGAGATCCTACAGGTAGAGCTGTGTGCTCGTAATAGCCTAGGATGCTGCAGCCAGGTTTTGTGACGCACGTAATAAGTCCTGAGGATTCCACAGTATGGCCAGTGATGATGAAGACCTGCAGGTGGTGGGCCTACATCCAGTATGAAAAAGGACTAGCTCTGTAGAACTTCCTATGACGAGTAGATTCAGAGATTGATTGAGATAGCAGCAGCAGTGACGATGATGATGATGACTCGATGACGATTATCCAGTGACGATGATCCAGAGAAGATGACTTGTGCTACAAGAACTGTGCTGAGAAATACCTTCCTAGTTAAGAGGGAGTGTTGATGTATATGTAACTTCGGAATGTATTTCACATATATGTATATTTTATTCCTATAGAGATGGTATTATTCCTCTATAATGAAGTGTCGTCATTTATATTGTAAGTGTCGTAACTTATACTTGATGGGTTATTAGACCACCTTATTTGGGGTCGGCCCTGTATAAGTCATGTGGGTCAAAGGGTTATTAGACCACCCTATTGGGGGTCGGCCATGTGGGTCAAAGGGTTATTAGACCACCCTATTGGGGGTCGGCCCACTCAGCATTATGTTATGTGGTTAAGTTCGAGCCTACATGAGTTAGGCAAAAAGGCAAGTCAAGTCAAGTATAAATAGAGTGCGGGAGGCACTCTATTTACTCACTCACTTCTCACACATGCTCTCAAGGAGGAGAGGCGCACTTATGGAGGAGGAGGATTGCTGCTAGGTTATGGCTATCTCTATTGGTTGGTTGTATCATTGCTCTATCTATCTCTGAGGAAGTTATTGGGGTTTTTCACCTTTATGGTTTTCCCCAAGTATATCTTTGTGTCTCTTGTGTGCTTGCATTATTGTCTCCATGATTGATATGCTGTAGATATGCTGTACATGTTGTTCTCTCAGTTAAGATCCTAGATCATATTGAAGTAAATTCTGAAAATTTAACACCATCTTCTTTTTCAGTGTGTCTAATCCTTTTTGGAAATATTCAGTCCATTTGTATTTCGCTTCCTTTTTCAATAGTTTATCCATAGGCGTTGTTATCTGCACATATCCTTTAATGAATTTTCTATAATATCCCGTGTGTCCCAATGTAGTGCGTAGCTGCTTAAATGAATTAGGCGCTGGGAGGTTTACTATGATCACTATCTTCACTGGATCAACCATCAATCCTTGTTTACAGACTATATGTCCCAATAAAATACCACAAGGAACACAAAAGACACACTTCTTCAAGTTCAAGGAAATCTGATACTGTCTACACTTTGCTAACATCATCCTTAAGTTCATATGATGGTTCTTCAGAAGATCGAATACTGTCCAGTCATCAAAGTAATCTTCTAAGAATTTATGAATATAATCCTTAAATGCAGCTACAACCACTCTTGAAAAGATAGCAGGTGCGTTCTTAAATGCAAAATGTGGCTTACTATATGATCTTGTTATTCAGATCACCACAATCTTTCATTCGTACCATATTAATTTTCAGTGTTGTTTATTGATTAATGCAACATAAAGTGTTGGCATTTTGATCTATACTTTTGAAAGGGGGTGATTCCTTGTTAATGATTACAAGGGTTGGTTGGCATAACATTTTGGTTTTGAAATACTTCTAAACAACTTCAATCATATTAACAAAGTATTGTGCGTTGGCTATTGCTATTGATTTTGGACACAATTAGTATGGTATATGATCTTGCCAAGTGTTTAAAGTTTTAAATGTTAGATATTTAATGCATTTAGGTGGTTGCATGTATATTGACTCTATCGATTATGCATAATTTATGATTGATTTCAATATTGGAATGTGTTGTGAAGACGTAACTTGTATGGCATGTTTCCATGTTGGAGCGTTCCATGTGATTTTTCCAGCTGATTCATTCCTTCATTTACTATTCTTGCTCCTTTCAATCCTTTCCTTGCCACACAAATCTTCAGAGTTATGGAAGGTAATATGTACCTCAAATTTGCATGTGTGCACTAAGATCTTCCCCTTTCCAGTAGCTTCGCCTCAAAACTTTGGCATTTCACTCTTGCAATTTTTGGTCTAACACTAAACACTCTGATTATCTACTGAGCCTGAACTATTGATTATCATTCTTCATTTCTCAATCCAACCATTGTATTAGTCATCCCTTATTTTCCTTACTGATACAATTATTTGAAAGCAATTATAAAAATGGCAATTGCTTCGTTAACTCCATCCATCATTTTCCATGTTTGTACATTATGTTTTATGCTATTCATTTAAATTTTATCCGATTAATCTTTTGTTATTGAAATCGAATATATTTGACTTTTACACTAGATATTGAACACCTAAGAAAAAAAGGTTCTACATATTTAGTCATTATAACCTTTATGAACATTGGTTGAAGTAGACCTATGAGGACCTTTATCCATCTCTCCACTTCCATTGGTCCATACTTTGAATACCACAATGTCATTCCTTGCGTCATTGAAGCTGCTAATGAAATATTTGATAAAAATATCACATGTACATATGCAAATTGAGGTAATATAATAAGCGCGTCTTTCCCCTATTTTGTTGATGGAACTCTATATATCCACTTAAAATATCTATCATGTTTTGAACTAATCCAATGAATTCCTCAGAAGATAGATGTAAAACATTGATTCTAGAAATCATGAGTATATATTATGCCTCCATTAAGCAATGAAATGTCGAGGCATTACCACCTCTAGTCCTCCATTCCCTGTTTATATGGTTAATATTTTTTCTCATATATTATGTTATCTAGACTCGTCTTGACCCCTAATACCTACGTGTTAAGTTTATCCCAATTTCACAAGCAAGATCACTGAAAGAAACACAATCACAAGATAGACAAAGATTTACCCTGGGAAACCCTCATGGGGTAGAAAACCCAGCAAATATTTCCTCAATATAGATAATCAACCAATACAAAGATGTAGTCCCAAAGAAGAGCTCCTTCTCCTCCTATGCAGATCTCTCTCTCTCCTATGCACCAATCACAAGTGAGTGAATGAGTGAGATAAATGAGGAACACACCTCCTCTATTTATACTCAACTCCTAATTGACTTTTCACCCTAATAGGGCCGACTTCTCCTAGGAGAGTCTAATAACCCCTAAACAACTAACTCACGACCGACCCCACAAGGGAGATCTAATAACCCTAGTTAGCACACTCTCTCAGAGGAATAAAAATCTCCGGATATACAATAGGGTCTCTACGGAGGAATGAAACATCTTCGGAATAATAAAGTACAAATATAATATTCTTAGAAGTTACAATATTTCAACACTCCCCCTTAACGAGAAGGATATTATAACAACATCTGCAGGAGCAAGGAGTCATCGAATACATAATACATGATACATCCATAAATCATTGGAAGCTTTCTTCATACATCATCAATAACTCAAATAGTTACTTGAACATCTTCAAGATCTTCAATACTGGAACATCAACATCTTCAGTACAGAGTCTTCATCTTCTGCAGGACTCGAACAACTACAGTAACATCATCATCTGGATCCTCTCGATCAACAGTATCATAGCAGCATACCCTACAACACACATGATCCATTTACGGGATGATCAATCCTTATCCATTTAAAACACCATATCATGTCTAGGGACGATGCAGTCCACTCGTCAACTTAGAAAAAGTCTAAGGACCCCTTTTCGAAGACATATGTCTCTGGATAAATTCAGGGTCTGAAGTCCGGGGATGATACAATCCCCTATCGTCCACTAGGGACTACTTCTCGGAGACATCTGTCTACAGATCAATTAAGGACCAAAGTCCAGGGATGATACAATCCTCTCGTCCACTAGGGACCACTTCTCGGAGACATATGTTTACGGATCAATTTAGGGACCAAAGTCCAGGGATGATACAATCCTCTCGTCTACTAGGGACCACTTCTCTGAGACATATATCTAGGGATCTATTCAGGGACTAAAGTCCAGGGACGATACAATCCTCTCGTCCACTAGGGACCACTTCTCGGAGACATCTGTCTATGGATCAATTCAGGGACCAAAGTCTAGGGATGATACAATCCTCTCATCCACTAGGGACCACTTCTCGGAGACATCTATCTACGGATCTATTTAGGGATCGAAGTCCAGGGATAATACAATACCTCCTCGTCCTCTTAGAAAAAGTCTAAGGACCATGTATTGACCTCATCATCGTAGCCGGTAACCTCGTCATCGACCTCATCGTCGGAACAGGTAACCTCATCATCGACAATTAGTATCCTCATTATCAATACAAGTATCCTCATCATCAATACAATTATCCATATCATCGATACAAGTATCCTCATCATTGATACAATATTCTCATCATTGATACAGTATCCTCGTCATCAATACAGGTATCCTCATCATCAACCTTTCCGTCGATATAGGCAATCTCATCATCGATACAAGTATCCACATCGATACCAGTATCCAAATATCATCATCGACCATATCACTCCCCCTTTCGAGGAGGGTCCTTCTGAACTACACCAAGCTTGTCTTGAAAATACTCAAACTTTACTCGAGACAGAGGTTTGGTCAACACATCAACAACTTGTTCCTCAGTGCTCACATACTCGAGCTTGATAGCTCCTTTCTGCACCATATCCCGTATATAGAAATATAGGATCTCTATGTGCTTTGACTTATCATGGAACACTTGATTCTCTGCCATCTTGATACAACTTTGGTTGTCACACAGGATCACAGTGGGGTCCATCTCTAAGTCAAACAATCTTGATAACAACTTCCAAAGCCATATTGCTTCATAACTAGCAGAACAAGCAGCTATATATTCCGTTTCAACTGTGCTGAGAGCCACACTAGGTTGCTTCCTACTAAACCATGAGATCATGGCAGATCCCAGACAATAACATCCACCCGATGTGATCTTCTTGTCTGATACACTTCCTGCCCAATCAGCATCTGTGTAGCCATACAATCTGAAGTCATGATCTCCAAGATAACATAGACCAAAATCTATCGTACCCTTTAGGTGCCTCATCACATGCTTTGCTACTATCAGGTGAACTCGTCTAGGTTCCACTAGATACCGACTCAAGTTGTTCACCGCAAAGCATATATATGGCCTGGTTTTGTCAAATACATTAATGACCCAATGATCTGTCTGTACAGAGTCACATCTACTAACTCTGAAAAGTCATCATCTAACAACTTCAAGTTGGAATCCATGGGAGTGGCCATGGATTTACATTCCAACATATCAAATCTTTTCAATATTTCCACAACATACTTCCCTGGTTGAGAAAAATTCCTTCTGGGCCTTGCCATACTTCCAGACCTAGGAAGTAATGCATCAATCTGAGATCTTTCATCTCAAACTCTGATGAGAGCTTCTTCTTGCACTCGACAATCTGTTTCTCATTTCCAGTCAGAAATAGATCATCCGCATATAGAAACAATATGATAGGTTCATCATCCATAACCTTGAGATAAAGATTAGGATCAACTTTACTTTTGGTAAAGCCCAAGCTTGTCAAGAAACTGTCAATTCTTCCATACCAAGCTCTAGGAGCTTGCTTCAACCCATACAAAGCCTTCTTCAGTTTGCATATGTGGGTTCTTCTATCTTCAATCTCAAATCCTTGAGGTTGTTCTATGTACACTTCTTCTTCAATCACACCATTCAGGAAAGCTGTCTTCACATCCATCTGGTGTAATTCCCACTTCATCATTGATGCAAGTGCCATGATGGTTCTGATGGAAGTGTACCTTGCAACTGGTGCAAATGTCTCTTCATAGTCAATTCCCTCGTTCTTAGAGAATCCTATGGCCACAAAACTTGCCTTATATTTTTCAATGCTACCATCCGCAACATGCTTTATCTTGTATATCCATCTGGAGGATACCACACTCTTGTCCTTTGGCTTGGGAACTATATCCCAAACATCATTCTTCATTATTGACTGGTGTTCCTCAATCATTGCCTCTACCCACTCTTTCTTATGAGATGCTTCTTCCGAACCAGTGGGTTCTTGATCTACAAGATCACACATCAAAGCTACATAGTTGGAGAATGGATTTGGTTTCTTGCTCACTCTAGTGGAGCCTTCAGGATCTCCATTTTTTTCTGCTCCTAGTATAATGTCTCTTGCCCATGCTGGCTTTCTCTTTCTTGATATGTTTATGATAGGGGGTTCTTGTGGTTCTATCATGTTATGGTTTTCAGGTGTTACATCTTCAGGGGTGGGAACAACCTTTGCAATTCTTGGAGGTGCATCTTCTTCATATACTTCTTCATACTGGCACATCCTAGATTTCTTGAGAGCTTCCTCTTCATCAAATGTCACATCCCTACTAATCTCCATATGGTGGAATCCTGGGATGTATATTCTGAATGCTTTGGATGCTTCACAATATCCAACAAATATTCCCTTCTTCCCAGATGGATCTAGCTTGGTTCTCTTTTCTTTTGGAACATGAATATATATTGGGCATCCAAATATCTTGAGATGACTTACCTAAGGCTTCTTCCCTATGAACACTTCTTCTGGGGTCTTGAACTCAAGAGGACTATGAGATAGTCTATTCTGCACATAGACTGCTGTCCTGGCTGCTTCAGCCCATAGATACATAGGTAGGTCTTGATCATGTATCATTGTCTTTACTGCTTCCATAATGGTTCTATTCTTTCTCTCCGAAACACCATTTTGTTGAGGATTGTAGGGAGTGGCTAGTTCCCTCTTGATTCCAGCTTCTTTACAAAAGACTTCAAAATCCTTTGAAGCATATTCTCCACCATTATCTATCTTGAGTATTTTGATTTTCTGAATGATTTTCTATCAAGGCTTTGAACTCCTTGAACTTTCCAAAGACTTCATTCTTTCCTTTTAGGAAGTATATCCAAGTTTTTCTTGAGTAGTCATTAATAAATGTAAGGTAGTATTCATATCCACTCAAGGATGTGGAGGGCATTGGTCCATATACATCTGAATGAATCAATTCCAAAGTACTTTTAGTCTTTGTTTCACTCTTTGGAAATGGGTTCTTGATATTCTTCCCTTTTGCACATCCTTTGCATGTGCCATCATGATCAATCTTCAAATTTGGTAGTCCTATGACTACTTTGCTCACATGCGGTAGTGCTTTGTAGTTAATGTGAGCAAGCCTCCTATGCCATAGCTCACTTGGGCTAGTGACTTCATGAACAAGGGCAGCTTCTGGATGGCCCTTGAGTTTGTATAGACCTCCTTCCTCTTCACCAATAACAATTGCATCCTCAATTGATTTTCCTTTGGACCACATGAGTACTTGTCCATCTATGAATGCAACCCTATAACCTTTCTTATCTAAAGGTGAGATAGAAAGTAAGTTCTTCTTCAAACCTAGTACATATAATATTTCTTTCATCTTCAATGGAGTTCCAGAATCAAGCTTGTAGCTTGCTTCACCAATTCCCTTGATGAGATATTGATAGTCATCTCCTAAAGATACTTTCTGTGGAGAAGTCTTCTCTTCAAGTTTTGAAAGAGTTTTCTTTTGACCTGTCATGTGCTTTGAAGCACCACTATCAATAAGCCATGTATCTTCTCCAGGTGTTACAGATCCAGAGAGTGCAGAGAATAGAACATACTCTTTTGCATCTTCTTCTTCTATTCTAGTTCTTTTATTTTGAGGCCTTTCCTCTTCTTATTATTCTTCACTATCATCTTCTGCTAGATGTGCTAGATGTCTTCTATGGTGGAAACCCTTCTTCTTCCTATTTGAAGGGCAATCTCTAGCAAGGTGTCCTATTTTATGACAATTGAAACATTGGAACGAGGAGTAATCTCTTCCTTGATTAGTTCCCCTTTTCTTCTGAAACCTTTGTGGAGGCTAAGACTCCTTGTGAATATCCTTCTTGAAGTAGGATTGATTCCTTCTTCTCTTTGTGTGGGTGGCCAATGCTTGATTATCTTTTTTAAGCAAGGATTCTCTATTGGATACCCTAGCTTCTTCTTGAATGCAATCCTCCCATACCACATCAAACTTCATACTTTCTTTTCTGGCACACATAGTTTGGATGAATGACTCCCAAGGTCTAGTGAGACCATTTAGAGCAGTCATGACTAGTTCATCTTCATCAAGGGTATCTCCAATGGAATCTAGTTGTTCCTTGAGCTGGGAAACCCTTGAGAAATAATCTTGAATAGATTCTCCTTGATTCATCTTAGTGCTTTTCAATTGAGCTCTTAGGTTCATCTTCCTATTGATGTTCTTTCCTTCATACATTCTGGAAAGTGCATCATACATTTCCTTTGGGGTATTCTTGGATGCCACTTGGGGAATCAAGTGGTCTTTGATAGAGTTAACAATGATTCTCTTTGCCCTAATCAAGTCCTTCTTATACTTCTCTTTGGCTTCATCTTCCGCAGGTTCTGCAACCTCATCTTTGATATATTGGGCAAGATCATTCTCCTCAAGAATGAGACCAAATCTATATTTCCATGCCTGAAAATTCTCTATACCCTCTAGCTTGTCTTCAAGCTTAGTGCTTGGAGCCATCTTATCCAGGAGGTTATAGAAATTGAAGTTTTTCAAAAGATAGAATAATACTTACCAGGAGATGTGCTTGATTGAATTGAGATTACTGGTGTACTCTACTTCTGGAAACTTCAACTTTTCACCTTTCAGATCTGAACAACAACTTTTGGATCTGCAACAAAATTTCTGGTTTTCTGGTTCTCACTTTTTTGGTTTACTGGTGCACAGGTTCGCAGCTTTTCTGGTTCGCTGGTGCATAGGTGCGCAGCTTTTCTGGTTCACTAGTCCAGAAGTCAAACTAGGGTTTTACAAAGCCTGGGGTTCTACCCACTCAAAAAGTTCGATCTAGGGCTCAAAATTTTGATTTTGAGGAAGGCTATCCAGCCATGCAATCAGATTCCAAAAATTCCAACTTTTGCCGAAACCCTAATTTTCATTGGAGGAGGAGAGAGAGGTATTTTCACCTTGTGAAAGATGTCCTATTCAGGCTAGCTTTGACCCCATGTTAAGTTTAGCCCAATTTCACAAGGAAGATCACTGAAAGAAACACAATCACAAGATAGACAAGGATTTACCCTGGGAAACCCTCATGGGGTAGAAAACCTAGCAAAGATTTCCTAAATATAGATAATCAAACAATACAAAGATGTAGTCCCAAACAAGAGCTCCTTCTCCTCCTATGCAGATCTCTCTCCCCCCTATGCGCTAATCATAAGTGAGTGAATGAGTGAGATAAATGAGGAACACACCTCCTCTATTTATACTCAAATCCTAACTGAATTTTCACCCTAACAGAGCCGACTTCTCCTAGGAGAGTCTAATAACCCCTAAATAACTAACTCAGGGCTTACCCCACAAGGGAGATCTAATAACCCTAGTTACCACACTCTCTCGGAGGAATAAACATCTCGGGATATACAATAGGGTCTCTACGGAGGAATGAAACATCTCCCGAATAATAAAGTACAAATATAATATTCTTAGGAGTTACAATATTTCAACACTACTAGCCTTACAACTTGTTTGAGGTAGCTCCAATACTCATAATTACTCTATATTATGTTTCTATTTGTTAAAATTTCGAAGTATTAAATATTTTCTTGGTGTTGAATGAATATGATTGTCTATTTCCTTAGATGAGTTTCTTCAATCGAGATCTTGAAGATCCATGGGAGGTGTGGAAAACATAATGAACATGTTTGGAAGGAGGGAAGAAGGAAAATGATACAATTTTCAGTCGATTTTGATGCCAAATTTGAAGAATTCACCAAGTTAGGTTAAACCGACCACTTATTTCTTAGTAATCCTACACAAGTAATTCAAACTCCTCCGCAACCTGAGCTTCACCATCATCCTAGCATTTTTGAAATTCTTCCCGCACATAATGATGGTTGGGAACCTTTTCCACCTTCCCCTCCAGTCAGAGGAAATTGTTGGGAAGATTTTATCCCTTAGTAGCCACACTCACCAGCCCATCCAACCATATTCAATTCAACATATTCTAGAAAAGGCTCCCATTTCCCTTCCAAACACCCAAATATTTAGAATACCGTCATCCAAGGATCAAGGTATATCAGACAACCATGAGTCTAAATTTCTATATGAGGCTAAGATTGAATAAGTTCAGCAAAAGACCCACTCTCATACTTGGCATATCCCCTCCTTTGTTGATCCTCATCCTGAGATTATTTCATCACATGTTCCTGCATTTTCCTCTTTAGTATCCCAACCCTTGTGATTTTGATAATGTTGATTGATAATGTGAACATGATAGTGCCAACCATTTTGATGTTTTGCATCAAACTATACAAAGATAATGCTTGGGACGTTACCATGCTGAAATTTGTGCATGGTGTTGACATGGAGTAACTATATTTGTCTTGTTTTGGTTATGATCAACCCATTTGGTTTATATTTTCCAATCCATAAAAGATGATTGTGAAAGAATGGATAAATGCATGTTTTATTTGATGATGATATAATATGGGCGAGCTGATGGTTGTATATGATTAATTTGGGGAGTTACAAGTTAGTTATATTATATCGCTAATCATGGGATTCATTCCCAACTCGCTCATAACATATAAAATTGGGTTTCTCTTTCTTTACCCTACTCTATTGGTCCGTCTCGTCCTTTCATCTTTTATATATTATTTATTATTCCAATTGGATATGACTAGGCCCTAAAGAAATGAATAATAATATAATTGTTTATACTCTTGAGACTTGGGGTTAAAAGGAGAATTGAATGGAGAGACAAGGGGTTTATGTCAACGAGGCTATGGTATGCTAGTGCTTGAGCTTTCTGTTTACTAGTTAAATTTTATTTTCATACTGATTTATTCTGAGTCTAACAATTTTGTTGACAACAAGAGTTATCTATTCTATTGACGGAAAAGGCATTGTGGGTTGGAATCTGTGAATAATTGTTTGAGGTATCATTATTAAAAATTTGTGTATCTAGTAGAGGCTTCCAAATGTAAAACTTTAACTAGTGTTTTGATATGCATAGGGAATTAAAATCTATACTAGGAAATTTATCAAATAGTATCAGATTATATCAGAATCTTGTTTTTTGATTATCATCTTACGAAACTTATAGTGGTATTGATAATTGAGAATAATTCATGGTCCTGGTTTTCACAAAGACGAGACATGGTTATAAGACAATTTGATTCATGATTGATATAAGATACTGAATAAATCTAACCCTTTTATATATTTATATTTAATCTTTTGTGCATTTTGGTTTGTACTCTATTTTAGACTTTCTCTCAGCTCTTGAATTTATCTCATTGTTTCACATGGTTACTTTTCTATGTTCTTTTTTTTAAAGAATGAAGCAGTTGTGTGTGTGTCTGTTCGATGTGTTAGTAATCTTTAAAGATTGTGTTTAGTTGTTGATTTCATATTTTTGACTTTGTCTTATGATTAAAAAACTTTAATTAAAAAAGATATATTTCATTTTGCATGTTCTTGTTGTTTCCTGGATTCTTCTAGAAACATTGATTTTTTGAAGAATTTATGCTACAATCCCCAAGGACCCTTCCCATTTCCTCATGCTTATTCTAACAGGAGGTCAAAATTGTTAACTACGGAACAAACCATGTTCAGAATCAACAATCCCTACCGAGGTTACACGAGCATCCAAATCTTGTGACAATATGCTAAAAAAGAACCTTGTAGTAGTCTCCATTAAATAATATTGGATTGGCACAACCTTTCCCCAACATGTTAAATAATTTATGGAAATAATTATATACTCAATGATTGAATAACATGTTGATGGATTGACAAGTCCATTAAATTCCAGAGTCCAAATACTAAAAAAACTCCCAACCATAATGGGGTGCAACAACATTTGATCTTGAGATGAATATTGTCCCACCCACTAGCAAAAATCACAGTTCTTTGCATATTCTATAGCATCTATAAACAAGGTTGGCCACTAGAACCCTGTGCACAATACCTTCTACATAATAGTCTCCCCCCCATAGTGTCCACCACCTTGGACATCGTGGGATTCCATTAGAAATATAAACAACTCATTATCCAGTATGCCTCTTTTGAGAATCCAATATGTTAATAATTTATAGAATTGCCTTGCTATTAACTGATAATTCATTGTGTCAATGCTTTTGGATTTTCACTTTCTTTCTGATTCCCTGAATATGGGTGGAGTGTCCACTTAAAACACAGAATTCCAAAACTTCAACACAGTGAAAATCCAAAAGCATTGACACATTGTATAACCACTCTGAAAGCATCCGCACTCACATGATAATTCATTGTGTGTACCACTAATTTCCTTCATCATTTTCGACCATGGTCCTTAGGCGTCGAACCTAAACTAAGGAATTCAATGATATATGCAGAGAAGTCTAGAATAACTTCCATTGAAAAGAGATCCTTTTGAAAAAGTTCATCAACTATCCATGCAATTTCCCTGTTATGTATCTAGGAAAGATGATCGAGTCCCTTGTTCTGCTTCCTTAGATTTACTACCACCTCAAAATCAAACTATTGGAATAATAATAAACAATGGTAGACATGCTCTGCCAACATTGGCTTGTTGACCAAATATTTTAATGCCAAGTTATCTGTGAAAAACTTAAATAGGAAACCCAAGATATAATGTTTGAACTTTTAGAGCACATACACCATAACCAATATTTCTTGCTCCATGATAGTATAATTATACCCAGTGCATGGTAATTTACTACTTGAAAAATAATATGAGTGATATAATGTGCCTTCCCCTAGTCATGCTAGAACATTGTCCAATGTGATTCTAGATGCATCGATATGTACAAAAAGGTCTTACTCCAATTTGGAAAAAGTAGAATCAGTGCAATTACCATCCATTGTTTTAATTATGTAATACATTCCTCACATTATACTGTCTATACAAATGGAAATCCTATGTGCAATAACTCCTCCTTTGACGCTGTAAACTTTGTGTACCCCCTAATAAACTTTTAGTAGTACCCTATGTGTCCCAATGTAGATAGCGGTCCAAATATAATCTTGAGAATAATAAATTGACAATGACCGAGACCTTGTTAGCATCAACCAAAAATATTTCTCTATGAATAATATGCCCCAATAGTATGCTCGATACAATACAAAATATGCATAGTTTAATATTCAACATCAACGACATATACTAAAACATATCCAACATTAACCTAAGCTTCGAAACACACTTCTTATTGTTTAGTCATCCAAGTAGGAATCCACAAACTTATGAATGTATTCCTTTAATACAACAACTACCACGCTGTAAAATCCAACAAGTGCATTGTTCAATTCAAAGGTAATTTTGTAATAGGTGTATGACCCCCATTCCATAGCGAACATAGTTATCCTCCTCTATATATTAACATGATTATAGAGTTTGCTTATGTAGGATTCCCCTCTGCAATGTTTGTCTCCATATAACCCCCCTTTGTAGAACCTACAATCAAACATTGATCCATCTATAGGAAACACTAAATGTACTAAATCACCCTTGGAAATGGTGTATCCTCCCCACATAGTCGAAAAGTATCACATAAAATTTCCCATATTTATATCCAATGGTGCATTTGTTGTTGCATTCATATTTGTAGATACATGTTCTTCAATAATGATTCTAAAGTGTGCATAAAGTTATGCATCGATTGTTGAAGTGGAACATATTTCTTTATCCATTGCACCTTACACACTTATCCACATGTCCAAGTGAGTTCAAAGTTTTTCCTAACTATATAGACATGTCAATAGGGATATAATTTGTATTTGATGGTGGATCCTTAATGTCCTACATGAAGCGAGTTTATAGTGCCTCTAGTATGTCCTCCCAAGAATGCAATGCACTCTTATGGATTTTACTCCTTTAGAAGGGGTATCTACAAAGGTGAGATCTAATACTGCAATCCTATACTCATATATGATTTGTTCTTCCATTTGTTCCACAAATACAACCATGGCAATATTGTTAAAATTTGATACGTCTTTCATATCTACACCAATACTCCTACATATTCACATATTTGCATACTCCCATGTGGGCTACTCATAGTTTCCACTTTTCCACTAACCAAAGGTAGATTTTTAATCTATTGCAGAAGAGAACACATTATTCCAACTTAACTTTCCTTTCGTCATAGAATTCATGTAATACTCCCAGAACTTGGCTATAAGGTACATGGTTGATTGTTGGAGCCAAGGCCGCAACTATGGTAAAAGCTGCGAATTTGGAGGAAAAAGCACAAGTATGGAAGAGAGTGCTAAGTTTTGAATAAGCGCCAATTTTGGGACAGAAGCAGACGGTGCGCAGTACGGTGCCAGATGGATAATCTCAGCGCAGATTACGGACCGGGAATCGCGGAGCTCGCGCGCATGTCAGAAGAGAATGAAGGAAGCTGAGTGGAAAGCCCAGCTACCACAATGAATGAAGCGATGGAGTAGAGGGCTCAACTACCCTCATTAAGGCTAAGTACAGAAGTTATGGTTGCTCGAATCAAGGAAGAGCAACGGACCAAAGCATTGAAGGCGAAGGACAAGGCACCCATACCCGTAAGCTGTACCGGAAATCATGGAGCCTGCAGGAAGTGGCGACATGACTGTAAGCGGCGCCTACAGTACACCTAGCCATGTCTGGTTAGGGTTTTTGGGGATTACTGCTGGGAAAGGCCCACAGTTTTGTAAAGGTGCGACCGCCATGGCCACCTATATATATGTATAATTGTAAAGGGTAGATGTTAGTTAGATAGTGAGATCGCCAGTCAGTTAGTCAGTTAGCTAAGCCTGTGAGTGTGCTAGCTAAGATAGTAGATACTAGATGTAAGAAGGATTGATCGAGTGGATCATCCTCTATTACGATCTTGTTGATTGTTTTCTACCGTGTTGCTAGAAAACATGAGTTAGAGCTGGCTAGCAGTGAAGCTAATCCTTGAGTTGCAGACAGTCGGAGTCGACGTCTGAACTATTGTAACCTCTGAAGAGGAAGAGACTAGATCGAGAGAAGGGCTCCCAGCTGTGTGCGTGGAGTTTCCTGGAAAGATCTAAGGCTGCAGTTGTGTGCGCAGCATATTGTGTGAATCTATCATTTTCTGGTTAATATAAGATACTTCCGCGGACGTGGATTCCCCGTGGAGGCGGACTTCATATTTCTCATGTTGTGATGTTGTGATTGAAGTGATTGCCTATTTTAGTTTGCTAACCGCATATACAGGAATGTTGCATTATCTTTATAAGTGTGTTGAGTGAGTCCTTGGAGCTTCCTTTGGGGATTATAATCATTAAGGGTCGAAGGAATCGGTAAGACGACGTCGCCACAGCGATAGGGGAATGTGTTGCTGCAACGGGCGCGCAAGCGAAACGCCGCATAGAATACTGGCGCAGAGGATAATTGGTTCGAGCGCAGGAGCGGAAGTACCGCGCAGCTAAGCTACAGAGCAGGGGCTTGAGAGCTGTTGTGCTCATAAGTCTGAAGAGGGGTCAGACAATCGCCTCAGAGGAATCGTTAAGGAGGAAAGAGTAGTCTCCGTGTCGCCTGGGTTAAGGAAATCTGATTCCTTAGCCCCCCCATAGCCACTTCGGGTGAGACCTCGAGTTGCTGCGCAGTTCGTTGCCGAGAGGGCCAGTGCGCCAAGGGGTTTTGTTGCTGCGCTTCATTAAAACCCGGGTCTGTCCAAAAAGCAGCCAACAAATGGTTCCGTTGCCGCGTGACTAAGACTTGTTATTTCAGTGACACGCGAGATTGAGGCGAAACCCAAAGAAAGAAGGAGGCAACAAATGGTTCCGTTGCTGTGTGACTAAGACTTTTTATTTCAGTGACACACGAGATTGAGGCGAAACCCAGAGAAAGAAGGAGCCAACAAATGGTTCCGTTGCCTTATGACTTTTGATCATGTCACTCCCATTGCTTTGAACCCCGTTGTTGAGCCAACAAATGGTTCTGTTGCCTTGAGACTTGCTCAGCTAACAAATGTGTTACTGGAATCCTACAGCTACAGAAATTCAGGACTGGTTCGATTTAAAGGCTAAAGAGTTCGCTGAACAAGAAAATAGAAGCTCTAGGCTCTAGACAGAAGACTGGTTGTAGAAGTATATCTATACTGACCTTCATGAAATTTTCTTTGTCACATTTGCACTTGAGTTGCATGCTTGGATAGCCAAGTTAGCAGATACTAGACCCACTGTGCATATTGATAGACCAGTCGCTTGGACCCCTGAGCTAGTCAGTATTTTGAAGCGGGTAGATAATTCTGTGTCCCGCGCAGTAGACTTTTGGTTGAATAGTCTGCTGGAAGGTTTCATCACTGAGTTTGCAGTGGATACAAGAAAGAGTTTCAGTGAAGCTGAGAGGAGTTTCTTCCAAGCACATAGAGGTAAGTTCTTAAATTCTTTGAACTTATGGATTAAAATGCTTCTGTATGAAAAAGAAAAACTATGTATAGCTTCAGATGAATAGCATAGACAAGTAATGTCCGCAGACTCTGATAGTGACCCTGAAGTTATTGGTTGCACTCGTAGTGGAAAACGGTATAAAGTAGGCCTTGACCAACATTCTTTTGAGTCAATCCCAGAAAACAGTCAAGTTCCCAGAGCAAGCCACATAGAAAGACAAGGGAGTGTTCATATCCCTTATTACCCTTTTACACCGCAAAATCCAGACGAAGCTCAGTATAATCCCGCAGTAACACCTTCTAGTAGCCCACACGGTACTTCTAGTACCCCTGTGCCACCTTTGTTCAACCAGCCCAGAAGAACTGCTACAGCACCTCCATCTCAACCTAGCGCAAGAAAGATGGGTGATGACATGAAACTACCAAATTTTAGAGGAACAGGGATAGAAGACCCTGAGCAACACTGGTTCCTATGTGAAGCCATTTGGACAATTAAGCAAATTAATGATGATGCTGTTAAACTGGTTCAGTTAGCAACCACGCTAAGAGAAAGAGCCTTAACTTGGTTCATGAAATACTCAGCAGCACAGAATAGAACGCTTGCT
The DNA here is from genome assembly GCA_027924585.1 of Larix kaempferi. NCBI lineage: Eukaryota > Viridiplantae > Streptophyta > Pinopsida > Pinales > Pinaceae > Larix > Larix kaempferi. The sequence continues at coordinate 4,926,451 of BSBM01000841.1, forward strand.
GATGTAAGAAATGCAATGATTAGAGAATTCAAGAAACCTAAATCAGAATCACAGTGTATAACAGAGCTCAAAGACATCAAACAGTTACCTACAGAGTCAGTATGGGACTTTGACCAAAAGTTCAAAGCCTTGATAGATCAAGTAAGCTTTGAGTTTGCACCACAACAGCATAAGGAATGGTTCATTGATGCGCTGCTTCCACACATTAGACTTCCTCTTATGCAACAGAATCTCACTACTCAGGAACAAGCTCTAGAGATGGCTATGAAACTAGAAGCTTCACCAATTGCTGGAACAAGCAACGATGTTGCGCAGTTGCAGAACCAATTAGCAAACTTAACCTTGCAAGTGCATGATATTAAGAAAGGAAAGGATGCTAAGGAGGAGATATGGTGTACAAAATGTAAAGCACAAGGTCATTCAAAGGACCATTGTCCCGTTTTCATAGAGTATATTGCAACTGGAGCACCTAACCCTTTACCACAGGCACAGGGGCCTTGGTGTGAAATCTGTAGAACTAGAGGTCATAGACCACAAGAATGTCACTTACTTCAGAAATATCTACAAACTCCAAAGAATCTATATTGTAATTTCTGTAAATCAGTAGGCCATGATGAAAGCAATTGCAGAGCATATGACCTTATGATGGAAATGAAACACGATGTTTATAGAGTACAATCAGAAGCACAAGGACCCGTAGCAGGTCCACAGTATGACCAAACTCGCGACGGCCGAACAGGAAATTATAGGGGCCGCGGACGCACAACAAATTTTGGCCGCGGAAGAGGCCAGATCACTTGTTATAATTGTGGAGCGCAAGGTCATTTTGCAAGAGATTGCCAAAACCCTATGACCCTTTGCAGATATTGTAAATCTTATGATCATATCATTGAAGAATGCCCTCAGTTGATGGCTAAGATGCAAGCAAAGACGCCACAGGTCAACCAGAATATTCAATTGATTGGAGCAGAAAAAATGGAACCAGACCCTACAGTTAATATTGTGACGCGCAGTGGAACAACCACTGGTGCGCCAGAGTCGGGAACTGGAAAGCAAGCGACGCAATGGGTGCGCCGCGCTAATATTAAACCAGCCCCACTTAATCTGCAGAAGCAAAAAGAAGCATTCAAGCAAGCCCAAGAGTATTTCTCAGATCCGAGAGCTTCAAGTTCTGTCGCAACTCCGCATAATGATATTAGATTGCAAATGCTAAGACAAGACAACCTGGTACAAGAACAGGCCACTACATCCGGAAGGCCCGATGAAGAAGATGCACTAGGTACTGTCCATACTTTTCTAAGGAACTGCTTAAAGTTGTTGTGCAATGAAAAAGCAACTATGGAACTTCAACACCTATTGGATAAATGTCAACAATCTGCTTCGACGAACACGCCGCAGCGTGCTGTTCACCAGATTGGGAGTCACACTAGAACTGGAAAAGAGATGAGGTTCACAGCGCAGATTGGAGCATTTGAGATGGACGAAGTCATTTTAGATTTGGGCTCAGAAGTTAATGTTCTCACCATGCAGACATGGGAACAGATGGGAAGTCCTCAACTTACAAGATCCCCCATCCAGCTAAGACTCGCGAACCAGCAACGAGTCTCTCCATTGGGCAGATTACCCAATGTACCTATTAATATCGAGGGAGTAAGAAGTTCTGCAGACTTTGAAGTAATCAAAATTCTGGATGATAGTAGACCTTACCCAGCACTTTTAGGTATAGACTGGGCATTTGATAATTTGGCTGTCATTAATTTGAAGAAAAGATAGATGACCTTCAAGGACGACCAGATTAGGGTCATTGCACCGCTTGATCCTATTCAAGGACCAAGGTATATAGAACCCATTCGGGCAGAAGAAGAAGCGCGCCACATGGAAAGTTTGTATCAGATGACTACCAGTCAGAGTGACTATGTCAATCCCACAGCAGATGGCCATATCAGCTGGCGATGCGATAGCTCGTGCACATCAGACTCAGATGCAGGATTGGAAAACTGGCAGAATCGCTTACATGAGGTTTCTACAAGACGTTGTGCCATGATGACTAAATCCATTCGATGGATCGGCACAGAATTGACTGACACTCCAATTTTTGATGGTTTAACTGAAGTAAGCCAATTCATACAGGCATATGAACAACAGCTTCCAGAGCAGCAGCGCATACAGGCATTAGATGTATCACTGCGCGCTACACCCGCAAGATGGTGGGGTGCGCATAAATAAAATATCCACACATGGAAAGACTGTCGCAGATTGATACTGCGCAGATTCCAGGACACTACAACAGAAGTGTCGCGCAAATACGAGGGACAGAGTGACCCCAGGTCACACATTGAAGCATGCATTCAGCAATGGTCGGACATTCTGGAAGATGAGTGGGTTCACCTATTCATCCACACATTGGACACAGTTCCAAGGAACTGGTACACTGAAACAGAATTGCGCAGAGGCACTCTTACTTGGCCTCTTATGATAGAAAGTTTTCAACTTACCTTCAGCTTTGAGTCAGAGCATCCAAGTATTGATCAGGCTCTAAAGTGTATTAAAAATAAGGTATTTGAACCATGTCTATTACCAGAATATTCCCAACCGGATTGGGCTGTTCAGATAGAACATGCCCTGGAACGCTATAATTTCACCGCTGGAGAAGAGGAGGATGATCCTCGCAACATCAATATCCCAGAATCAGAAGGGACGCGCAATGTTGAAGGTCCTCAACTTGATATCCCTGCCATTACAGAACACATCAAGCTCAAAAAGGTTAACATTGGTACAGAAGCCGAACCCAAGTTTGCTTCTATAGGAGACTATTGGGATGATGAGACTGTTGGGCATATTTCAGATTTATTACGTGACTACCAGGATATCTTTCCTACCAAGTTCACAGAAATGAAAGGCATCCTAGGAGACTTAGGAGTGATGCGTATACCTCTGAAAAAAGACGCCAAGCCAGTAAAGCAGCGCCCATACAGGTTGAACCCGTGCTATAAAGAAAAAGTTAAAGAAGAAATTGACAAGATGCTTGCAGCAGGTATTATTGAGCCAGTAGAGGAGAGTGATTGGATTAGTCCTATGGTCGTACAAGAGAAGAAGACAAAAGGTGAAATAAGAATTTGTGTGACTTGCGCAAACTCAATGACGCATCAGCGCATGATCCATTTCCTACGCCCTTTACAGATGAAGTGCTTGATAATGTTGGAGGACAAGAGGCTTACTCCTTCACTGATGGATTTTCGGGATACCATCAGATCAGAATCCATCCAGACAACCGCCATAAGACTACTTTTGCGACTGAATGGGGATCATTCCAGTATACGGTAATGCCCTTTGGTCTTAAAAACGCTCCTGCTATCTTCTCTAGAGTCGTTGTTGCTGTTTTTAAAGAATTCATCCATAAGTTTTTAGAAGTCTATTTTGATGACTGGACTGTGTTTGGTTTACTAAAGAACCATATGGGAAACCTGCGAATGATGTTAGAAAAATGTAGACAACACTAGATTTCCCTTAACTTGAAAAAATGTATCTTCTGTGCTCCTTTTGGTATTTTGTTGGGTCATATTGTATGCAGACAAGGACTCCTGATGGATCCTGCGAAGGTTGCCATCATTGCTAATTTACCTGCGCCCAACTCAGTCAAACAATTGCGCACTACATTGGGACATACAGGATACTACAGAAAATTTATCAAAGGTTATGCAAAGATCACAGCACCTATGGAAAGATTGCTGAAAAAGGATTCGAAATTCCAATGGACAGAAGAATGCCAACAGAGCTTGGAAACACTTAAAGACAAGATGATCAGTGCGCCAATTCTAGTTTTCCCAGACTGGAATAAACCCTTTCATGTTCATGTCGATGCTTCTTCCATAGCATTGGGGGTCGTACTTACACAACCGGGAGAAGGAGGTATCGATCACCCCATTGCTTACTCTACCCGGAAGCTGTCCACAGCCGAGAAAAACTACACTACTACAGAGAGAGAAGGACTAGCTATGGTGTACGCCCTACAGAAGTTCAGACACTACTTACTGGGCGCACATTTTAAAATGTATACTGACCATTCTGCTTTGAAATACTTGGTCAATAAGCCAGTGTTAGGGGGAAGAATTTGCAGATGGCTACTGCTCTTTCAAGAATATGATTTTGAGGTTATTATAAAGCCAGGAAGATTGAATGCAGGACCTGACCACTTATCTAGGATCGAGTCAGGGGAAGAACCTACAAATCTGGAGGACAATCTGCCTGATGCACAGCTATTTTTTGTTCAAGCAGCAGATGAATATTATTCTGATATCCTTGAATTTCTTACCACCGGACAAGCGCCAGTTGAGTTTACAATCCAGAAGAAGAAACAAATTGTTGTCAAAGCCGCAGACTTCACTTTGATAGCAGGCCAGCTCTATAAGTTGGGCCCCGATGAAGTCTTGCGCAGATATATTTTACCGCATGAAAAGAACTCTATCATCGCAGAAGCGCACTCAGGCACCGAAGGAGGCCATTTCGCAGGAAAGCCGACCGCTCAGAAGATCTTAGCCGCAGGTCTTTGGTGGCCGACATTGCATAAGGATACTAAGGAATTCTGCAAATGTTGCGATGTGTGCCAGTGAACAGGAAAACCCTCAAGAAGAGATGAGATGCCGCTAAGACCTCAGATAACACTGCGTGCTTTTGATAAATGGGCCATTGATTTTGTAGGTCCTATCAACCCACCAGGAAAGAGAACCGGCGCAAGATACATCATTACAGCTACTGAATACCTCACCAGATGGGCTGAGGCTAAGCCAGTGAAGAACTGCGACGCTGCCACGGTCGCGCAGTTCATTTTTGAGAATATTATCACTAGATTCGGATGCCCACTGATTCTAATGAGTGATCAGGGTACACATTTCCTCAATGAGACTATAGAAGCCCTTACTGAAGAATTCCAAATTAGTCATCATAAGAGTACACCCTACCACCCTCAAGCTAATGGCACGATGGAGGCATTCAATAAAATTCTTGAGAATGCCCTGACGAAGATCTGTAATCAACAAAGAGATGATTGGGACCTTAGAGTCATAGCTGTATTATGGGCTTACAGAACCACATGCAAGAAATTAACAAGCCACACACCTTTCAGTTTGGTGTATGGACAAGAAGCAGTTATGCCTATGGAATACATTATTCCCAGTCTCAGAATTGCGCAAATTACAGAAATGGCAGATACGGATACCATGAGTGAAAGACTTTCACAATTGCTTGCCTTAGAGGAAAACAAACTTTTAGCTGGATTCCATCAACAGGTACAGAAGGCAAGACAGAAAGCTTGGCATGACAGGCATATTAAGAATAAAGTCTTTCAGGAACGAGACTTGGTACTCCTATACGATAGTAAATTCATCAAGTTTCCAGGCAAGTTTCGTGTACACTGGTTAGGCCCTTTTCAGGTGATAAAAATTACAGAAGGAGGAGCAGTTCAGCTTGCGAAGCTGAATGGAGAAGTACTGCCTACAAAGATAAACGGGAGTCGGCTCAAGCTTTACCGCGACGACCACTCCGCCCTGTCGACTTAAATAGCTGCTCAAAGAAATGCAGATGTCCAGTGTAGTTGAAAGAGGCATCGCATTATCAGTCTACACGGAAGTCGCGAGACCCTCAGTCTCTGGCTTCCTGCGCAGTTCCTTGAACCATCCGCGCATATCAGTAAAAGTTTGTAAGAAGCGACCTTATTTTGTGCTCCGGCGAAGTTTTCTTTTCCCGTAATGTTGAACTGTCGCTCTTGCGGAGTTCCCTATGATAAATTGCCGCTTGAAGAATTCTTGATGTGGACCCCTATAGGCACAGTTACCTAAGTTGAAATGACCCGCCGACAAATTTGAATTACAGCAGTTATGTAGCCGCGTCTGAGAATAAATGGAGGATAAGCCCGCCATTTAAGTGTAGCCGCTCTGACAGATTCGGCTTGATCTCCGTAAGATTTGCATTTAACTCATGTGCCGAAAGCTTTAGCTTCTCCCGGAAGGCTATCAGAGCCCGTCCATCACAATAAATGCACCGCAGAGGCGAGGAGGATAGAAGGGTTGTCAATTCATGCAGAGCCACCTACAGCTAGTAGCCCCACTTGGCCGCATTTACTATCACCTTTGGCTATAAATACCCCACACTTGTATATTTTTGGGTTACTTTTCTCGAGCTGCATAGTCTTGTTTGAGAATCTAAGCCATTGTTTTCAGAGCCGAGTTGTGCAGAGTGCTTCCTTTGTTGTCAGCGTCCATATCCCACGCTGTTCCGCTGTTTCTGTGCAAGTTCTTGTTACCTATACCCGTTCACGACGGAGAACCTGTCGACTGAAGAAGTTGTTCGTCAATTCCTGCGCCGAGGCCTGGATTTCGGCATGACTACCCCCGTGACAGCCTCGACTTATGTACACCCTGGTTCTCATGATCCCAGACAATTTCCGGCCACAAGAGCGTCTCATCCACAGCCAGAAGAGCCCGTTCCAGAGCCGTTGGCCACTATGGTGAATTATATTCCGCCGCGTCCAGACGATGCACCAGAGGTGCATATTCCGAAGAATGCAAAGTACCCACTTCCGTTACCTCCACTACCGGATGGCGTGCGACAAGAAGGGTCCCTGCTCGGACACATTCCACTGGTCAAGTTCTCTGATTTCAACCTGGGAGACTATAAGACATATCCTCAGTTCGCGCCAGATCGATATCTGACGGTAGTGCATAATCCTACCAGAAAGGTTGATAAGTTCATCCCGAAGGGATTTGCAGCAAATCTTGAGCGACCTGGACTCCTGAACCTGTTAAAGCTACCACATTTCGGGCGTAACAATGAAGTGAACGCAGTTGTTAAGACACTGCTATCCTGGGTTCATGGAGGTTACCTTTGGCTGGGGAGGCCAATCGATTTAAATGTCGATTTGATTCACCGTATTACCGGCCTATCTAAGGTTGGTAAGGATCCCAATATTCATTTTGTGGGAAAAGACAAGGATAGAAAATTGGCTGCACAGCTGGTGCAGAAATACAACCTTACAAGAGGAGGTCGGGCTTATGACCTCACTATAGTAGAAGACGAAGCACTTAGATTTACAGGAAGTCTGCTCGCAGGCAGACTTCTCACAAAGTGTAGGCCGAAGGAAGTGACTGGAGCTGTCGTGGAACTTGCCATCGCAGCTATGGAGGGAGAACAGTACAACTGGTCCCTCTTCCTCCTCAATTCTTTCTTGGAAGACTGCCGGAACGTCCAAGATAACCCCGGTCAGTTGTTCCATTTTTCTTGGCTTTTAATTTTATGTGCTCTCGTCGGGTGGAAGGAGCCCCCGAACACTCAGTTCCTCCTGCGCCGCGCAGGAGAACCTGTCGGAATACGTTATGTTAACCTTTGGGAGTCTGCTAATCCCGCAAAGCGCAAGATGAACCGCGTTGTATTTTGTGAATACTACTATCTCCTCAGAGATACCATTCAGGACATGCCAAGGATGAGTGAGGAGACAGCGAAAATATATGACGGAAAGTTGGCCTTTAGTGCCGACTTACATCAACTTTACCTCCGTCCCTGCGGCATTCAAGAGGAATGGGCCGTAGGCCTGTACAGGATGACCACCGAAGATGTCGAAGAAACTATCAAGTCATGGTCGGATGAATGGAGGGCAGCCGCCGACATCGCATCCGCGATGCCACCCGCCGCTGCGTAAGAGAAGGATAAGGGCAAGGAAGCCCCCGAGCAAAGAAGTGAGGAAGGCTCGACAGAACCAGCAACCAAGAAACAAAAGGTGTCGCATCCCTCTGAGGCCATTCCCTCGGGGATTGACCAGTATTTGAAAGAGCAATTTCGTGAGCTGCGGACCACGCACGCTCACATCAGAAGTGCTCTAGACTTGCAGTTTGTGGAACTAAAAGGTCTCGCAGGAAGGATTGCGTAGACCCATGCGCCAGCATCTACTTCGCAGGCGCCACAAGTAATTCCAAGTACCGAGCAAGTTGAAGAACTCGTAGAAAGGCATACTGTTGTGCATATTCCGCCTACGAGCATGACACTTCCAGATCCGCTAGCTGCACTACAGGTTAGCGCAGTTGGGCCCGTTGAAATAAATTTGTCTTTAATTCCTATAGAGACTCTACAGCTAGTACATGAGAAAGTTTCTGTTGAGTTGAGAGCTAGAGAGCTCTCTACATTCCAGGCAAACCAGCGACTACAATCGCAGGGGATAGAGCTGAAGGCAAGCCATAAGAATATCTCCGAGAAACTCGCACTGTATGAGGCACAAGACATTGGCATAAGAAACGCAGTGGATGAGATTGCCCAGGAGTTTCCGGCTTGCGAGATTCAACCAGACCTCCCTCTGGTTGATAAAGTTCAAATTATTGGAGGAAGGGTGAAAACCCTGGAGCATGAAATAGTTGCTATGGCTGAGAGCCATAGAACCCAAATTGCCGAGCTGGAAGCTCGTGTTGCTGCGCAGTTTACAGATGATGCGCAGGAACAATTTGAAGCGCTGAGCAGAGCTTCCACACAAATGAAAGACAAAATACAGGAAACCGAGAACTTGATGAACCAAGCTATGGAAGCTTGGATGGAGCTTGAGAAGCTCCCTTTTAAAGTTGGTCTTTTGGAACAGGTGCAAGCCGCAGAACAATCCTTAACTGTTATGACTGAAGAAGCTAAGGCCTTAGCAGGCTTAGCAAAAATGAAGAAAATGAGTGAAGTGCGCAGAGTGCAACAGCAACTGCACAAGCTCAGAACTGAATATGAGAAGCTTACCAACATCATTCAGCCATTTATGGATGAGTATGCTGACATAGTTGCCCAAGTCGAGGCAAAAATCAAAGAAGTTGCTGAATCTCAAGAGGTGATTGATGCCATAACTAAAGAAGAAGCCACTGCAGAAATGGTGCAGGCAGCTCTTGAGTGTGTCGATGAATTGGACTCCGCTATTGCGCAGTGGAAGAAAACATTCGCGGAGACCCAAGCAGAAGCAGAGGCGCAAGTAAAGCGACCACGCGCTAGTGCGAGTGGCTCGAGGGCGAGCCACAAGTAAGTGTTAGGGGCCTGTTGGAGCCAAGGCCGCAGCTATGGTAAAAGCTGCGAATTTGGAGGAAAAAGCACAAGTATGGAAGAGAGTGCTAAGTTTTGAATAAGCGCCAATTTTGGGACAGAAGCAGACGGTGCGCAGTACGGTGCCAGATGGATAATCTCAGCGCAGATTACGGACCGGAAATCGCGGAGCTCGCGCGCACGTCAGAAGAGAATGAAGGAAGCTGAGTGGAAAGCCCAGCTACCACAATGAATGAAGCGATGGAGTAGAGGGCTCAACTACCCTCATTAAGGCTAAGTACATAAGTTATGGTTGCTCGGATCAAGGAAGAGCAACGGACCAAAGCATTGAAGGCGAAGGACAAGGCACCCATACCCGTAAGCTGCGCCGGAAATCATGGAGCCTGCAGGAAGCGGCGACATGACTGTAAGCGGCGCCAACAGTACACCTAGCCATGTCTGGTTAGGGTTTTTGGGGATTACTGCTGGGAAAGGCCCACAGTTTTGTAAAGGTGCGACCGCCATGGCCACCTATATATATGTATAATTGTAAAGGGTAGATGTTAGTTAGATAGTGAGATCGCCAGTCAGTTAGTCAGTTAGCTAAGCCTGTGAGTGTGCTAGCTAAGATAGTAGATACTAGATGTAAGAAGGATTGATCGAGTGGATCATCCTCTGTTACGATCTTGTTGATTGTTTTCTACCGTGTTGCTAGAAAACAGGAGTTAGAGCTGGCTAGCAGTGAAGCTAATCCTTGAGTTGCAGACAGTCGGAGTCAACGTCTGAACTATTGTAACCTCTGAAGAGGAATAGAATAGATCGAGAGAAGGGCTCCCAGCTGTGTGCGTGGAGTTTCCTGGAAATATCTAAGGCTGCAGCTGTGTGTGCAGCATATTGTGTGAATCTATCATTTTCTGGTTAATATAAGATACTCCCGCGGACGTGGATTCCCCATGGAGGCGGACTTCATATTTCTCATGTTGTGATGTTGTGATTGAAGTGATTGCCTATTTTAGTTTGCTAACCGCATATACAGGAATGTTGCATTATCTTTATAAGTGTGTTGAGTGAGTCCTTGGAGCTTCCTTTGGGGATTATAATCATTAAGGGTCGAAGGAATCGGTAAGACGACGTCGCCGCAGCGATAGGGGAATGTGTTGCTGCAACGGGCGCGCAAGCGAAACGTCGCATAGAATACCGACGCAGAGGATAATTGGTCCGAGCGCAGGAGCGGAAGTACCGCGCAGCTAAGCTACTGAGCAGGGGCTTGAGAGCTGTTGCGCTCATAAGTCTGAAGAGGGGTCAGACAATCGCCTCAGAGGAATCGTTAAGGAGGAAAGAGTAGTCTCCGTGTCGCCTGGGTTAAGGAAATCTGATTCCTTAGCCCCCCCATAGCCACTTCGGGTGAGACCTCGAGCTGCTGCGCAGTTCGTTGCCGAGAGGGCCAGTGCACCAAGGGGTTTTGTTGCTGCGCTTCATTAAAACCCGGGTCTGTCCAAAAAGCATCCAACATTGATCCATCCAAAACCTCTTCCAATGGTTCCATAAATAACTCGCCTAAAGTTGGATCTAAAGGTTGAATGCCTCTTTCTCAAAAAACATTCATCATCATTTCAAGTTCAAAATGACATTGTTATCAAACACATAATCAATGCCTGATAATGTAGTTTAGGGATCCTTATTTTCCAATATTGCATTGAATTCAAAATATGCTTAGGTCTTGATCCCATATAGATCAACCTCCATTTGTTCTATCTCGCTGATTAGAAGAATTCATGGTATCTAGTTATCCAACCACAGTTGGATGGGTCAGCAAACGAAGCTACATCATCCCATGAACTCCCAAGACTTCTTGATAAGATCTTCAAATCCAATCCTAGATAAAGCATGACCTCTCACACCTTATAACCTCCAATTAATGCATTCGATTGTAATTCCTTCTTTGATATTCTCCTTTGCACTACTTGTAGGGTTGACCATTTTCCTTAGTAGGTGATCACATTACCTGTGCAAGCAACTTCTTCAAATTGGACACAACTTGAACACATTCTATAATCCATAGGAACTCCTTCAACCATCCCTTGACTTAATCCTCCATTGGTTGCACCAATGGGATTGGGAATCTACATGTTGGTCGAACTATAATTATAAATCATTTGACTTCCATAGATTTGACATCTCAAGCATGGAATATTTTCTATATCACCTTTACCACATTATGCAAATATCCTTCTTTTTAGCTAGACCAAATCATGGCACCTTCTATGAAACTCTATGTATAAGTCCCTAATCCAAAACTGCCACAAATGTTCTTGTCTATCCCCACCCCAAGAGACCATGTTTATGCTTGTATATACACAACCCACCAAACTACCATAAAGGATATGTGGATATGAATTAACCATGCTTAGAATGTGCTATGTCCTACACTATGCCTCCCACTTTTTAATTAGCTTTGAACAAACCTCAATACTATTCCTAGTCTTTTGGGAATGGTCATAGCAAGGATAACATGCCTATGAACAATTTCACACAATATGTTGCATCTCATTATAGTTGTAACACCATGGAAAAAGATGATTTTTGTTATTTCTTTGTAGTTAGTTATCTCGGTTTTGATTTTTCCCTTTATTCTTGGCCCCAAGTGACTCCACTACTACAAGCAATTTCTTCTCAAATATCTTGTTGTATGCAGACAATGTGTGATAATATTATGTATGATAAGTTTTCACCCTACAAATATTGCAATTTACTAATACTGCCACACTATTGTACATTTTTAATAGCAATCAATGATGAGTATCATGTCTAGGGTCCTATATATTTCACAAACATATTAAGCATTGCCATGGCATATGTCTAACCATGAGGCAATCATTCTAGAGGTGGTCATTTTTTTCTTCACATTGTGAACCACACAAACTCTCTTGCACTCTTTTTTCTACTTAATAGCTCTCAAATATACTTAGAAATAGTTGTTAATCGGTACTGGAACTGCACTAAACCTAAATCCAACCCCAAAATAAAATATTCAATCAATCCATTGATAGTCTCCAATCATATGGAAAATTTCAAGCTTCCTACTTCATCATCAATATTTGTTGTAGCAATGACATCTGCAAGGGTGCAGTAGAAACCCTCTAATAAACTATTCCTTGTGCTGCACCACTTGTATGTTGTATCTCAATTGTATCATTAAGTCTCAAAATTTTTGGTCATACTCCCATACATTCTCTTCAAAATTTTTCTTAATCTCATTTAATTATGTAGTGCTTTGTTACTCTTATTTCAACTTCTTTAACTCCATGAAACATGCCCTCGACCGAACCAAAGTAACACCATGTAGGGTGGGAAATATCTACTTACACTTAATATATTATTGAAATTATCTTCCTCGTAGTTTCATTTGGAATTCCACCCAGTGCATCATGCTTGTGGTTATGACCATATCCTCTTGTCGAAAAATTCTGTGTCGTGTAAATCTTTTCCATTTCCTCCTACCACTAGTTCTATGTTATCTTTGTGTGCATTTCCTGTCCTTTTGTTTCTCTTTGATAATCAGATGCCTTTACCATCACTAATCCTCCAATAAACTCATGAAATGAAATCCACTATTAGGTCCTCCTACCATTCCACTCCCAATGTTGGGATTACACTCTATCCCAATGGGTCCTAGTAGCATACCTTGATCCACCATCAAGACTTTTATCCATATTATTATTTATTCAATAAATGTTTTATGCAATTCCTTCTTAAGGAATTCCAACACCTTGGTTAGTAATTGATCACACTCTACCATGACACAAATCACATCCTGTCACTGCACCTTTTTACCAAAATCAACTGCTCAGGTCAACTTGTGGTCATATAGTTGAACCTTTAGCAAGTTGTCGATGTTCCACTCAACTCTTGACCATGGAATCCATTGTCGACACTTCTCCACCAGTCTTTCCAGTTATTCACGAAATGTTATTGAGAATTAAACCTAGAAAGTCCCATGCAGACACTCAAATATATATTTAATTTTAAGCATTGAAACATACTCTCCTACACAGGCACTTATGATAGACAAACTCATGAATTCTTTCTTCTAGATAGTCTTTAATTTCATCCTTCACTGGATTCCATTGCATATTTGGCACTCTACATTGGTTAAGGTCTCGAACATAACTATGTTTTTTTCTCTATGACAAACTCAAAGTTCACAGAAAGTATCCAACATAATTTTGATGTTGTATAGTGCATTGGCATATTCAAAGTTCCAAAGGAAGGAGGTCCCACCCAAGGTGCATATGATATATGTTGTATTAGTAATGTTTAGAGTATTGAAGATTCAGTGGGGATGCATATTCCATTAGATTTTTTCCACATGAAAAGAAACCTTAATTGTATTCATGAAGGAAAAAATTATATAAGATGCTTTCCAACATTCACAATTTCCCTTTCAAGACAAAAAGAAAGCTACATCAATATATTGTCTATGTAATGACATATTTAGACTTTGCTTGAAAATAATTACATCCTAGGACTTCTTAAAATTTAGGGGATGATCAGTACAATATATAAAAACGTGTTTTATGATAAACATAAATCCCATAGTAGTTCCCTTATACATATATGATCATAGAGAGGTCATAAAAAATATAAGAAAAACCCAAATTATGCATCCTACAATACCAAGAAAATAATCAAATATATACATAAATTTGGTCAAAAAAGGAATATGGGATATTTCTATGTAAGACCATTTATATATTCCATGATTATCCATTCACCCTAAGGAAGTAATACCCCATTCATTGATAGAATATCCACAACCTAGTTGCACTCCCTGTAGATGTCATGAAATGATTGAACATTAAAACTAGTAGCAATGTCTTGAATCTCATCCAACAAAGGATGTATACAAAATTTTCTCATCTAATATTTCTTCCTCAACCACTTAATTGCAAATAAATAATCACTAAATCTCTTTAATTTTGTTACTTTTCATTCTGATACAAACATAAGGGTCAGCTTCATCTACCCAAGTACGTTGTAATATCTTCCTGAGCGTTGTACTCAATGCCACTATAGCAACAAGACAACTTATGGTATAGGTTTAGGTGACCCAGGGGACTTTTGATATACCTGAGAATACATAGAAGTGACATTCCATGTGCAGGTGCTATCTAATGAAATACTACTAGAAGGGGTATTGATAGGAGTTACAATGGTGTCCAACAATTGTACTAACTGAGGGTAAAATTTGACTAAGTACCAACTATATTCATTTCTTGTTGTTAGCACTCAAAATGACCCTTAAGGTTGTGGAAAAAAGTCACTTCAAGGCAACCACAAAACCACTTTAGACTGTATTTCTGACCTAATACAATCAGAGAGGGATCTCTCACTATTTACAAAGCCTTCTTACTTAGGATGTTCAATCAAAACACTCAGAAGGTCAGATTCCAGTAGGACAATTTGTTTTTAAAGTTTTGGTAAGACAATCATGAGAGAAACCATTCGGAAATGGAGTCAATAATCATATCTAAGTTAGGTTGCGAGAGTTAGGGGTTTGAACGAATCATGGACAGAGGCAAGGTAGACACCATTTCTTCAGTCTTGAGGCTTTTGTAGGTTGATTGGGAGACAAGGAAGACAACCCATCAAATAGATCACCTAGCTTGGGTGAGTTCTACAAGACTTTAGAAGAAAATGTTTTGAAAATTCTTGAACAATGAACCTAGAGCATGCAAGATGAATTCTAGCCCTTAAAACTACTGTTCAAACATGAAAAGAAACATAGAATGGAGTGTTAAATTGGTAAAAACAGTCACATAGAAGCTCACTTACTGAAGAAAGTGATGGCACAAGAATACCTGCCATGGAAACCTCTCAGCATTCCATCTCTGCAACTTTATTCATCTCTGGAAAATAGAACCCTATTACAATGAAGATCCTCTTTGCTCTTGAGAATCCCCCCACATAAAATAGAACCCCTTTGACCTCTATTACATATGAATATATAGAAGAAGAAAACCTTAGCTTTCAAGCTCAAAATATTCTAACCTAGCCTCCAAAACCGAAAGTTGTTACAATAGTGATGACACCTATATAGACGGACATGTCCATCATATTTGAGAATCATTTACAACTATTTTTCTTCATTTCAAGACGCAGATTGCTAAAAAATAGGCTTCAAAGCCCCACCTGCATATCTCAAATGGAGACAACTGTGTGAAATTTGATAGAGGTTTTTGTAATTGGGAGTGTTCCCGACAAAACCCACGTCTTCATTTTTCTAGATTCCCTTCCAACTCCTCGGAATATGCTTTTGAAGTTGATGACTCAGACAGTAAACTGAAATTATGGAAAATTTCCCTGTAAATATCCTTTCGATTCTCCCAAACCATGATACCTGTGTAAAAATTAAGAGAGGTTATTGTAGATTGGCCCGTGCTGAAGAAAAACCTCTCTCGGTTTCTGAAAATTCACTCCCATTTGGCAGAAACAGACCTATGAAGTTACAGACCAAAACAGTCATTCCCGGAAAATTTTATTTACCCACGGGCATGTAAACTTCGTTGATTTTGGAAAGTTATTTTGTCCTTGCATGTTCAATCAACGAAGTTTTTATGGACCATGGATCTCCTTCACCCGCTTATTTGAGTTGTCGAAACTTGTGGAGCCTACCCCAATTTCGCTGATTTGGAGAGTTTGTTTGTTCGTGCAAGTTGATGATGCGAAAGATCTAGTGACCGTTGATCTTCCCAACTAACGATCTAATGATCGAAAATGATCTACCATCCTGAGGTTTGGGATCTCAGAGAACATGGCTGTTGACGTGGAATGTGATGCTGTCAAGGACATGGATGTCTTTGCATCATTTGTTGTCATTCCAGAATTCAAAATGGCTGCCTTATTAGTTCCACTGCATGTGTAACCATGCCTGGATATTCACCACAAACTTGTACACCAAATAAATCTTCACTGGAATGTCGTCTGTGTAGGAGTTTAGTAGTATGGATGGTAGTGACTTTTGTTTCCCCTACCATGTTAGGAGCACAACTGGCTTATCCTTCACGAATTCTAGGATTTGGGCAGGTAGACCAATGGATTCTGCGTGTGATAGTATGAAGTCCACTGCCGGATTGTAGTTGGGATTGGGTTGTGCAGTGTTGATTTGGAGATATTGTTGGAACCTGGAGACTATCGTTTCTGAATCCTGTTCTTCCATGTTTCTACATTTTTCAGGTCCGTCTCTATATTATATCCAAAAACATGGTCAAATATTCGCCTGCCATATTCTTCATAGCTTCCATCCTCATGAAAATCAAATATGTTTGTATCATCTTTTGCGGATCCTGGTGGGTCATTAGACTATGGATTAATATCATTTGCTCATTGGTCTTTGTGTTTTTAGTTGAGCAAACAATTTCGTATGTTCCCTTCCCAATCGATTTAATGGAAATATACTTGGTGTCTACCTCAAACATGTTGTGCCACATGGAATGGTAGTGCTTCCCTTTGACACCTGCATATTCGTTTGGACAGCTACGCAATCGCCTTGGTACTTGTCGTGAGGTCTGAAATGCAATTTATATATATTTTTACCTCATGGGACTTATCCCACATGGAAGAGGATGAAAACATATATGGTGTTTAAATATGCCAACGCTTACATTATATATTTGATGATGTGATCCTAAGGCTACCCACTTGTGCTTGGTGCTGGCGCTTGAGTGTTGGGATGTAAGTTGTTGCTTGACTTGTGTGTTGCGGCTGTAGGTCACGTGGAGCTGGAGCATTAGAGCTAAGCCTCCGGGCTAATATTTTGATAAAAATTTAAAATGAAATAAACAAGAAACTTTTTAAAGGCTTAGAAATCAAGTTTGTCTCAAATGCTAGAAATTGATTACAAATCAATTTTATTTCCCCAAAGCCATATCTTTTTTCCCTTTGCAACAAATCAAATTTCTTTATCCATGTTGCAATTTTTGCCAAAAATTATACTGTGCTAACAACTGGCTCCAATTGGGGATGCTATCATCCCCACGAGGTAGCAAAGAACCCCGTAGACCAAGTGCCTGATCCATTGGGCTGCTCCCAACCTTCTCTGAAATCCTCAACCTGTTCTGACATGTAACCATCAACTGAACCCCTGCTATAAACAAATCATTTCCTTAATTTCCTGATTTTGATTAGAGACTCTCAACCTTTGTCTCAACAATTCAAATGAAGAATAACACAAAGGAAAACAATCACTTTCAGCACACTCACTATCCACCCTATTTTTAGACTTTTGATCATGAATTGCAATCAGATTTTCTTCACTAACTGTCCTAGAATTTGCAAAATTTTCTGCTGGTTGTTTAGGTACATTATCCAAGTATTAATCCTCGTATTCATCATATATAGGTAGGCTGAAAACTTCTTTAAAACCATCACTAACACAGTTCATGACGAGCTGATTGCAATATTCAGAAAACAAATTAGTATAACCCTCTTCTTTTACATCACTGGGATGATATGCTTCTTGCTTACAAAAAACAGAATTGGAAGGCAGAGCAAGTTATTTTTTTTTTCATATTGCTCAACCAATTCTAATTCTTCTTCAATTTTGTTATCTCCACTGTCTAGGTCTGAATTTTTTATAGACATTCTAATATTGTCTTTAACCTCCAATGAGTCAATAAACATTTTCTGTAAGGTGGGAGACCTTCTCTCCAAGAGACGATAAGAGAGATCTAGATGGAAGGCTTGGGCATACTGCAACTTGGCAATACCTTCAGGTGGCTAAATCTCTTAGGCATCTTATAATAGAGACTAGAAAATATCCCGTTGAAACTTGAAACAGTTTCATCTTGTATTCTCTTCATGGCATAAGACTATGAAAGGAATTGATCCCAAGATTTTATTCTACCCCAAAATCTCAGAAAATCATGACTTAACTCACTCCATGAGCTAATAGACTCAGGAAACAAATGCCTAAACCACTGCTTGACCTCTCCTCGTAAAGACTGGGCAAAATTTCTCATGAGAGCATCATCATGTTCAATTTTGAAAAGGTCTACAAAATGATCAAAAGACTGGAAATGTTTTTTAGCTGTAAGACTGCCATCTTCTCCATAAAAAAAAGGGAGGTATTTATGGTATTTTGGAGGATATTCGTGAAGAACAAGGGGCAACTTCAAAGGACTATATCTTTGTTGAGATCTTGAAGGTAAAGGAGTATGTACAAGATGAATGTAATCAGCCTTAATCCCACAGAGTTTGCAAGACTAATCATGGATATCATGTGATTCAGAAAAAAAGACTCAAATTATCTGTAAGAACAGAAGAAGAAGGTATGTCTACAAGATCTAATAAAGGATATACAAGGGTAGTTTTCTCATGGCCTGAGAATTTCTGACAAAACATAAACTTCTTGATATGTACACATAAAGATAAAAAGAAATCAATGTAAAAGAACAAGATCTCTTTGAAGAAATTGACACTTTGATACCTGGATTTTAATCCTTCCATGTTTATGTCAACTGAGCTCGTTCTCCAGTGGAGCCTGCAAATTGGATTGAACCATGAGTGGAGTCACCAGGTGAATGATACACAACCTTCTTGATGTCTGACTGCTATCCACCATCAGTAATTAGATCTAAAAATTTGTCGTTCTGCCCAGGGACAATGCAACTTTCGATCCTCGGTAACAACGCCAATATGTTAGCACTCAAAATGACCCTTAAGGTTTTGGAAAAAAGTCACTTCAAGGCAACCACAAAACCAATTTAGACTGTATTTCTGACCTAATACAATCAGAGAGGGATCTCTCGCTATTTATAAAGCCTTCTTACTCAGGATGTTCAATCAAAACACTCAGAAGGTCAGATTCTGGTAGGACAATTTGTTTTTAAAGTTTTGGTAAGACAATCACGAGAGAAACCATTGGGCAATGGAGTCAATAATCAGATCTAAGTTAGGTTGCGAGAGGTAGGGGTTTGAACGGATCATGGACAGAGGCAAGGTAGACACCATTTCTTTAGTCTTGAGGCTTTTGCAGGTTGATTGGGAGACAAGGAAGAAAACCCATCAAACAGAGCACCTAGCTTGGGTGAGTTCTGCAAGACTTTAGAAGAAGATTTTTTGAAAATGCTTGAACAATGAACCTAGAGCATGCAAGATGAATTCTAGCCCATAAAACTATTGTTCAAACATGAAAAGAAACACATAATGGAGTGTTAAACTGGGAAAAACAGTCACATAGAAGGTCACTTACTGAAGAAAGTGATGGCACAAGAATATCTGCCATGGAAACCTCTCAGCATTCCATCTCTGCAATTTTATTCATCTCTGGAAAATCAAACCCTATTACAATGAAGATCCTCTTTGCTCTTGAGAATTCCCCCACAGAAAATAGAACCCCTTTGACCTCTATTACATATGAATAAATAGAAGAAGATAACCTCAGCCTTCAAGCTCGAAATATTCTAACCTAGCCTCCAAAACCGAAAGTTGTTACAATAGTGATGACACCTATACAGACGGATAGGTCCATAATCTTTGAGAATCAGTTACAACTAATTTTCTTCATTTCAGGATGCAGACTGCTGAAAAATAGGCTTCAAAGCCCCACTTTCATATCTCAAATGGAGAAAGCTATGTGAAATTTGAGAGAGGTTTTTGTAATTGGGTGTGTTCCCGACAAAACCCACGTCTTCATTTTTCTAGAGTCCCTTCCAACTCCTCGGAATATGCTTTTGAAGCTGATGACTCAGACAGTAAACTGAAATTCTGGAAAATTTCCCTGTAACTATCGTTTCGATTCTCCCAAACCGTGATACCTGCGTAAAAATTGAGATAGTTTATTGTAGATTGGCCCATGATGAAGAAAAACCTCTCTCCGTTTCTGAAAATTCACTCCCATTTGGAGGAAATAGACCTCTGAAGTTAAGGACCAAAATAGTCATTCCCGAAAATTTTTATTTACCCACAAGCATGTAAACTTTGTTGATTTTGGAAAGTTCTTTTGTCCTTGCATGTTCAATTAGTGAAGCTTGTATGGACTGTGGATATCCTTCACCTATCGAAACTTGTGGAGCCTACCCCAATTTCGCTGATTTGGAGAGTTTGTTTGTTCGTGCAAGTTGATGATGCGAAAGATCTAGTGACCGTTGATTTGCCCAACTGACGATATAATGATCGAAAATGCTCTACCATTATGAGGTTTGGGCTCTCGGAGAACATGGTTGCTGATGTGGAATGGGATTTTGTCAAGGACGTGGATGTCTCTGTATCATTTGTTGTCATTCCAGAATTCAAAATGCCTGCCTTATTAGTTCCACTGCATGTGTAACCATGCCTGGATATTCACCACAAACTTGTACACCAAATAATTCTTCACTGGAATGTCGTCTGTGTAGGAGTTTAGTAGTATGGATGGTAGCGACTTTTGTTTCCCCTG
The DNA here is from genome assembly GCA_027924585.1 of Larix kaempferi. Taxonomy (NCBI): domain Eukaryota; kingdom Viridiplantae; phylum Streptophyta; class Pinopsida; order Pinales; family Pinaceae; genus Larix; species Larix kaempferi. The sequence continues at coordinate 4,946,918 of BSBM01000841.1, forward strand.
CCATGTTATGAGCACAACTGGCTTATCCTTCACAAATTCTAGGATTTGGGCAGTTAGACCAATGGATTCTGCGTGTGATAGTATGAAGTCCACTGTCGACTTGTAGTTGGGATTGGGTTGTGCAGTGTTGATTTGGAGATATTGTTGGAACCTGGAAACTATCGTTTTTGAATCCTCTTCTTCCACGTTTCTGCATTTTTCAGGTCCGTCTCCATATTATATCCAAAAACATGGTCAAATATTCGCCTGCCATATTCTTCATAGCTTCCATCCTCATGAAAACCAAATATGTTTGTATCGTCTTTTGTGGATCCTAGTGGGTCATTAGACTATGGATTAAGATCATTTGCTCATTGGTCTCTGCGTTTTTAGCTGAGCAAAAAATTCCATAGGCTCCCTTCCCAATCGATTGAATGGAAATAGACTTGGTGTCTACCTCAAACACGTTGCACCACATGGAATGGTAGTGCTTCCCTTTGACACCTGCATATTCTTTTGGACAGCTATGCAATCGCCTTGGTACTTGTCATGAGGTCTGAAATGCAATTTATACATATTTTTACCTTATGGGACTTTTCCCACATTGAAGAGGATGAAAACATCTCTGGTGTTTAAATATGCCAACGTTTACATTATATATTCGATGATGTGAGCCTAAGGCTACCCACTTGTGCTTGGTGCTGGCGCTTGAGTGCCGGGATGTAAGTTGTTGCTTGACTTGTGTGTTGTAGTTACAGGTCACGTGGAGCTGGAGCGTTAGAGCTAAGCCTTCGGGCTAATCTTTTGATAAAAATTTAAAATGAAATAAACAAGAAACTTGTTAAAGGCTTAGAAATCAAGTTTAGCTCAAATGCTAGAAATTGATTACAAATCAATTTTATTCTCCCAAAGCCATATCCTTTTTCCCTTTGCAACAAATCAAATTTCTTTATCCATGTTGCAATTTTTGCCAAAAAAATATGGTTCTAACACTTGTATTATTCCCTAGCCACATATTTACTTGCTGAACGGTAGATCTCTATGGCTATTTAAAGACGTTGAAACATGTCTCTAGCCTTTTTTTTTCTATGAAATATCGAAGGCATACAGGATCAAGAATGTGGATTTGATACCACTTGGTGTTATTTATCCCTAAAAATTAAAAAGACACAAGATATACAGAGGTTAAGATGCAATACACTCGAATTTATAGAACAAAATAATAAACACTATATAATAAATATGGTAGGAAATAAGCTTTCTATTATGAAAATAAATTTGGGAAGCAATGTTCATAGGCCTCTTGAGGTAGGGTGAGATTTCACTTGAGCATAGCTTTGTTACAATTCTTGAAAAAAAATTCATAGGCTTGTAGCTCTTTAAATAGGTTTCCTAGATATAAAACCCTAACTACTTGACATGGTTATATAATTAATAAGTACCAACTTCCTAGCGTGACTTAATTATTAGAGAGGCCCCTTTTACATTTATTGTTGACTACTATCTACTTGACCTTAATGCCATGAGATGGTCGTGTACAATGCAAGACTTACTAATAAATTAAAGAGGGTTGGGGTAAGACCCCTAACAATAGGCCAACACTTAACCTAGCATAGAATTATAAGGAAATGGGACAATAAAAAAGGGTTGATCGATTCTTCATCAATGATGGTATTCTCATCTTGGTTTATCTAGTGGAAGTGTTGGTCGTTTGTTCCTTGACCATATTTTTTTCTTAATTGGGACATTAGTTAAGTGTTTTCCCACCATTTCACTTTAATTGTATTCTCATTCAGAGTTACATGGAGAAGGGTTGGCCGAACTTTCCTTAAATATCATATTCATGTCATGTCTAACATAGTAAAAGGATCAACTAATCCTTCCTCTTGATATTAATTTCATGCAAATTTACCATAAATAAGGGTTAGGTGATCCTTCCTCTTCCATGTTATTCTCGTGTAGTTAGAACAAGGAGAAGGGTTGACCGAATCTTACTCAAACATGGTATTCACTTCATGGTGTATCTAGTGGAAGGATTGGACAACCCATTGTCAGGCATATTTTTTATATAAGGTGGATATTGGTGAAGGGTGGGCCAACACTTACACTAGGGAAGAATTCTCATGAAGGGGGAGGATGGAAAAAGTTCAAATGATTCTTCCTCAGAGATTGGTTGATCATCCCTCCTTCAACCATATTTTTTCAGGTAAGGGGGACATTGAGGAAGGGTTGGTCCACCCTTCCTCTTTTATGGCAATCTCATTCATATTTACCACAGTTAATGGTCGACCGACCCTTCCTCAAATATCATATTCATGTCACGCCTTATAGAGTAGAAGGGTTTGATAAACTTCGTCTAACATGGTAATTTCATGCATTTTTATGACCTAGAAGGGTTGCATGACCCTTCCTCTTGCATGGTATTCTCATGTAGTTTGAACACAAAGAAGGGTTAGTTGACCCTTCCTCTTTAATGGGATTCTCATGTAGTTGGACCACAAAGAAGGGTTAGTTGATCCTTCTTCTTGGATGGTATTCTCATTCAATTGGACCACTAAGAAGGGTTGGTCGACCCTTCCTCAAATATGGTATTTGCTTTGCGGTGTATCTATTGGAAGGTTCAGACTACCCACTATCAAGCATATTTTTCATGTAGGGTGAATACCAAAGAAGGGTGGGCCAACACTTATGCCATCATAGAATTATCATAAAATTTGATAATGGAGAAGGTTTCATTGATCTTTCCCCTTGCATGGTCTTCTTATGTAACCAAAGAGAAGGGTTTGCCAAGCCTTCCTTAGAGATGGTATTCACTTCATGGTGTATCTAGTGGAAGGGACATACTACTCATTATCAAGCATATTTTTTACATGGACATTGAAAAAGGGTGGGTTGACACTTACTCCAACATGGAATTCTCATAAAGGATGACAATGGAGAAGGGTCATTCAATCTTCATCTTGCATGGTATTCTCGTTCCATTTTATCTAGTGCCCATCCCTTCCTCAACCATATTTTTTTGAAGAGTGACACCGAGGAAGGGTTGGTCTCCCTTTCTATTTCACAGCATTCTCATTCAAAGTTACATTAGAGAAGGTTTGAACAACCCTTCCTCAAAGATCATATTAGTGTCATATCTTGTGGAGTAGAAGGGTCAGTTGACCCTTCATCTTTCATTGTAATTTCATGCACTTAGAATATGGAGAATGGTTGGATGACCCTTTCTCTTGCATGGTATTCTCATGTAGTTGGAACATAGAGAATTATTAGTCGACCCTTCCTCTTGCAAGGTATTCCCACACAATTTGACCATGGAGAAGGGTAACCTGACCATTCCTCTTGTATGGAATTCTCATGTAGATGTACCATAGAGAAGGGTTGGATGACCCTTCCTCTTATATGGTATTATCATGTAGTTGGACCACAAAGAATGGTCGGCCAACCATTCCTCTTGCATGGTATTTTTATGTATTTTGAATGTGGAGAATTGTTGACCAATCCTTTTGCATGGTATTCTCATGTAGTTTGACCATGGAGAAGGCTCGATTGACCCTTCCTCTTACATGGTATTCTCATGCATTTGAACCTTGGATAAGGGTTGAACGATCCTTCCTCTTACATTGTATTCTTGTCCCATTTTATCTAGTGAAAGGGTTGACCATCCTTTCCTCAACCATATTTTTGGGTAAGGGTGACACTAGGGAAGGGTTGGTCCCCCTTCCTCTTTCATGGTTATCTCATTTAGAGTTATAATGGAGAAGGGTTGGAAAACCCTTCCTCAAATATTGTACTAGTGTCATGTTTTATGGAGTAGAAGGACTAGATGATCCTTCCTCTTGCATTGTATTTTCATGCAGTTGGAGCACATAGAATGGTTGGTTGACCCTTCCTGTTACATGGTATTCTTGTGCAGTTGGAACACAAAGAATTGTTTATCCGACCCTTTCTCTTGCATAGTATTCTCATGCAATTTGATAATGGAGAAGGGTCAACCGAACCTTCCTCTTGCATGACATTCTCATGTAGTTGGACCATGGAGAAGGGTTGGGTGGCTCTTTCTCTTGCATGGTATTCTGATGTAATTTGACCAAAGATAAGGGTCCATTGACCCTTCCTCAAAGATGGTATTCACTTTAGAATGTATCTAGTGGAAGGCTAGGACTACCCATTATCAAGCATATTTTTCATGTAATGTGGACACTAGAGAAGGTTGGGATGACACTAACCCTGACATAGAATTCTAATATTGGTTGAAAATGGAGAAGGGTCCATTGATCCTTCCTCTTGCATGATATTCTCATGCTATTTGACCACGAAGAAGGATCAATTCTTATGTACATAGACCACAGATAAGGGTATACCGACCCTTCCTCAATGATGGTATTTGGTTCATAGTGTATCTAGTGGAAGGGTTGGATTATGCATTACTCAAGAATATTTTTCATGTAAGGTGGACATTGGAGAAGTATAGGTGAACACTTACCCCAACAAAGAATTCTCATGGAGGATACACCGACATAGGGTAATTATGGATAGTATAGGTCCTCTGAACCTTTTTTATGGAAGTTCCACTAGAATAGTTTTCTCATTATAAGGGATCCAGTGGAAAGGTCATCATTCTCTTCCTCTTTTATTGTATTGTTATGTATTATTAACATGTAGAAGGTTCAACTGTCCTTCCTCAAAGATATTATTCTCATTATAATTAATCTTGTTGAAGGGTTAGCCTGCACTTTTTAAAGAATATTCTTACATAAGGGGGACCTTAGTGAAGGGTCAACCAACCCTTCCTCCAACATAAAATTATCATGGAGTGAAGAATGGAAAAGAGTTTGCCTACATGATAATACTTTATTTGAGATCACATAGAAGGTTTGACTAACACTTTTTCTATGATATTTCATTTCCAAACTCATTAGTCCATCCTACATGCATATGTGTTGTGGTCAAATATTCATTTCTAGAGAGATTGGTTCTCCTATAAAGGTGGGACTTGTTCAAACCTTCCTCAAGGATGGTATTAATTTCTTTTGTAATCCTTCTAAACCCTCAACTTACATTTTCTCAAGCAAATTTATCCCATTAATAGGATCATGTTGAAGGGATCCCTTTTTCCAACATAATATTCTCATGGATGAGAGAATCAAGAAGGGTCGAACATTTTATAAACTCATATAAACTTTTTGTTTCATATTATAATATTTTATGTAAGATATTTATGTTAATTGATCTAAAAAATGTTTTTATGTTAGTTGATTTTTTACAAAATATTATTATTTAATTGCAGGTGAATAGATAAATTTTTTCTGATCCTTTATCGAGCATAATATTCTCCACTATTGTATCACATGAATTAGCCATCTAGGGGATCCTCTTCTTCATATATGGATTACTGGATCCTTGATCCTAGTATTTTCATTGTGGTGGACCTCTAGAAAGGGTTAGAAGTCCCTTCCTTGCATAGTATTCTCATGGAGGGAGAGCCATCTAAAGGGATATATAACCTTTCATTTAGAATTTGGCCATTTCTTAAATGCATTATTCACATTGATGGGTTTCCCCGAGAAGCATCATCCAATCCTTTCTCGTTTATACTATTTTTATCATGGGAGAACATGGTCACATTGAAATGTATACCAAACCTTCATTTAGCATTGCATTATCATCTTAGGTGAGGATGGGTAAGGGTTGGTCGAACCTTTCTTGGGCATAGAATTCACATCATGGATGCATTGGAAAACCATTTATGAAGTGCACAATCACGTCTGGGTGGATCCCAAAGAAGGGCTAGCTGAAACTTCCTCAATCATAGTAAGTTTTGTTGTGTGAGAGCACATGTACGTGTTCGTTGACACTTTTTAAAACATAGATATTTTGTAGATCAAGGTCTCGGGGAATGTTCCAACCAACATTTAATCAAATAGTTATATCTTCATATCTCCCTAGAACTAGGGTAGACAACACATCACATCATATATAAAATCATTGCAACTTCAACTTATTGTAAAATTCTTTACAAACTTAGTTATTTCAAGAGATTTGACAAGAATAACACATGTACATCCTCTTCATTAAAGTTATACATGAGATGTTATGTCTATCTTGAAAATGCTTTTATATCAATTTATTATGTCTATAAACATTTTTTCTTTTCATTAAGGTTATTGAATTTATCATAGATGTTATGTTTATCTTGAAAATGTTTCTATACCAATTTATTATGTTTTAAATTTTATGCCTTTTAATTAAGGTTATTTAAGTTATACATGAAATGTTATGTTTACAATGAAAATGCTTTTATGTCAATTATTTCATTTTTAAATTAATGATATATTTTCTTTGAAGTTATAAAGTATGTTTATGTTGAAAATTATTTTAACTCAATTTATTACTTTTTTATTTTTGTCCTTGTGATAATTTATTACAATGACTTATTAAAGTGATTCTATATGAAATTCATCTCTCCCATCTATTGTCTAAGGGGACAATGACTTGTTAAAGAGAAATGATATAAAATTTATCCTTGGTGGAGACGCTCCTTGTTCAACCAATAGAGGACCGCGACGTTGGAGAATTTATAAAAGTTCAAGATGGTGACTTTTATATAAAATCTATGATTTTGTGGTTGGTTGCTAGGAATAATGCAACCATTTGGGAACTATTTTAGAGTTCAAGATGCTTTGATGAATCATCGCGACTGTGAAAATTTGCAGGCTTGGGTGGATGGTTGTGGATATTTTGAGTTTATATAAAATTTATTGCACTTATCCATTTCTGGTTTCACATGCACCAAAGCCACCTTCAAGACACATTACTTTTGGTTGGATCAAATCCTTATATATATAATTTATCTCCCTCATCAAGGAGATAATGGAATTTGAGTGAAAAGATATAAAATTTATCCTCTGAGGAAACTCTTTTTTTTAGTTCAAGATGGAGAATTTTATATAAAATTTATGATTGGTGGTGGATTGCATGTAATAACTAGACCATTTAGAGAATATTAGAGTTCACGATGCTCGACTAAAGTGTTGCATTTCTATATAGTTTCATATTTGGATGGAGGGTAGATTGGGTGGAGGATGGATGGACCATTTTGAGTTTATATAAAATTTACTGCACTCCATTGCTAGTTCCATGTGCAACAAGGCTAGTTTTGAGATTTGTTTCTTTTCATTGGATCAACTGCTTATAAATAAAATTTATCTACCTCATTGAGGAGACAATGGCTTTTCAGGGAAAGTATATTAAATTTATCCTTGGAGGAAACTCTTTTTGTTCAAGTTCAAGATGGTGATTTTTATATAAAATTTATGATTTGGAATGGATTGCAAGTAATAACTAGACTATTTGGAGAATATTTTAGAGTCCATGATGCTTGGATGAAGTTTTTCATTTCTATACATTTGTAGGTTTGGGTGGAGGCTAGCTTGGGTGGAGAATGGATGGACTGTTTTGAGCATATACAAAATTTATTGCACTCATCCATTCCCAGTTCCACATGCACCAAGGCTAGAAGACCTATTTCTTTTCACTGGATCAATTGCTCATATATATAATTTATCTCTCTCATCTATCTACAAGAGACAATGGTTTCTTTGCACGAAGATGTAAAATGCAACCTTGGAGAAGACTTTGTTTGTTCAAGGAATATCATACCACAACATTTGAAAGTTCACAATGATGATTTTTATATAAAATTTATGTTTTGGAGGAGAAAATATCATCTGAAGTAAGAGTTTTGTATGAGAATAAATGAAAAAGTTGTAAGTTTAAGTTTACACCATATCCAAGATGTTCTAATATTTTTTCTAAGTGAAGTACCTTTGCTATTAGTAATCTCCTTCAAGAAGGAGATAAATGCATTTTTTAATTGTTAGAAGAGTCATAGCACATTTTTTTAGGTCCATGTCATTAAGAATGGACTCCATGGCAATTGTGGATTCAAACAAAAAAAGAATTGTAACAAGTGAAGATGCTTTGGTGTCACATGAGAAGATGAATACATCCGTGGATGACCCAAATCTTTATCCTCCACATATTCACGAGGAGAGTATTGTTTCACATTTTAGAGTTGAGTACAAGTTGGTGGTGGAGATTATTTAAAATTTTTTGGTGTCACATGAGAAGATGAATACATCCGTGGATGACCCAAATATTTATCCTCCACATATTCACGAGGAGAGTATTGTTTCACATTTTAGAGTTGAGTACAAGTTGGTGGTGGAGATTATTTAAAAAATTAAGGTGGTGATTTTTATGTAAATTTATACTTTGTACTATCTATCCACTTTGGGGATCATTTAAGAGTTTAAGACATTGGTTTTTATATAAAATTTAGAATTTGGAAGAAATTCCACAACTAGTCATGTGGGTGGATCATCTGGGGAACATTTAAGAGTTCAAGATGGTGATTTTATATAAAATTTACATTATAGAGGGGAATCCATAAGTAATCGAAGACCTTTTGTAGAAATATATACTAAGCGAAATAAAGTTAGTGTTACAATTGAAATTGAGAAAAATGGTTCACAATTTTTGGGTAATTATACGTCTTCATATTGAAGCACACTGATCAACATTAGATATCTTCAACCTCTCTTATGGGAGCTTGTTATTATTGATATAACTAACTATGTTTCAAAGTATATGGCTATTGATATTTTTGAATTATTATTTTGTCTTGGTTCAAATGTAAATACTTCTAGAGGCATTTTTTTACTTGAAATCTATGTATATATATAACATATTATAGTTAAACAATCATTCTCCCAATACTGCAATAGGACTAAGTGAAATGTAATACAGTAACTATCCATTTTTAAAATTGTTCATAATTGTGCATTCAAATATTTTTAAAATCGTAATGATCATGAAGGACTATCTTTAAAATGGTTTACTTCATTCCCATTTTGAATGAGCAAATATTATTAATAGTATATTTGTGGCATCTATTCTTCAAACTCTATTGTTAATCTTTCCAACTTATATTATATGTTTGTTTATCTTTAGTTTTTGGGAATGGGTTGTTCAACAAAATTAAAATGGGATACATGTTCACTATTCTATTTATATCAATTTATTATGTTTAAAAATAAAAAAAATATTTGGTTATTTATAGGGAAACAATGTGGAGGTTCGTTAGTCCTAGCCAATTCTAGGAGATTCTATTTGTAATAGAAGACCACATAATTTGAGACTGTTTGAGCACTATAAAAATCACCATCATGAAGTTTTTAATCCCCAATTCTTTGGACAATATTTAAAGGTTAAGATGGTGATTTTATAGCTCTCGTCTATTCTCTAGAAGAAAAGTTGTTATGGATTTCTCTATTTTCTAGGATAAAAGTGCAAGATGGTGATTTCTATAGATATTATCTTAAAATTCTTTGGATTTTTTTCTATGGAAAGAAGATCATAGAAAATCAAGACCTCTTACTAAAATTCATTTGGATTTTTTGTTTTACATACAGATCTCATCCTAAAGAATAAAAAATAAAACCCCCACCATAAAGTTCCTTGGACTTGTTATTTTCAATATAGATCTCATCCTTAAATAAATCAAAACCTTCTTTAGAGTGAAGGACGATACATACATTGAAAACAACAACTAAAAATGAATTTTAAGATGAGAAGTGTCTGGATATCTGGTAAAATGGATCATTGATTAACATCCAATCAGTGTTAGTTCTTGATATAACTAGTTGTATTATTATGTGGATGGATAATGATATTCTTCAATTTTGATCTCATCTTAAAAATACATCACAATAATATTAAATTGGAACCATTTTTTACTCCAAGATGGTTATATCATGGAAACAACTATTCCAAAAGTATTTCAGAATAAGAAGTGTTCTTGAATGATTGCTTTTTCTCTATTAAAATGTAGAAACATGCACTTGCATTTTTTTTAGGTTATATCTAATAGAAAATATGACTAAAATGCAACAAAGTAACCATACACTGATATTTATAGAGATTATTAATTTTTAATAATTAGTACATTTTGTAGTATTTTCCATGTGTGACAATGTTTCATATGGTTAATAAGATCTTGTTTTTACATTCGATTATGTTTGATTAGTTCAATAGTGCTCTAATTTTTTTATAAGGATTCGTGTGTGGGTATTTCTATTTATTAGTTTTTATTATGCTAAAATATTTTGTGTAAGAAATAAAATCAGGTTTATGAAAAACATGATAATGAGAAATTCAATTATGGAATAGTGCTCAATATTAAATAGTTTGGGTGGAAATTTTGAAACATTGTATTTAATGGTAGTTGTGATTGCATAAATACAATTATCGTGGATCATTCCATGGAAAGTAAAATGGGACAATGAAGATATCTATATAATTACACTTACATATACATGAACCATGAGTAATTTTAGGTTATGATCCATCTTAAGAACTTTGAATGATATGTATTAAATGTGATTCACAATTAAGTGAAAAATGGGGTTTATAAAGTGTGAAATTTGGTTCTGTATGTGCCAATATAAGATTCCAAAATTTTAAAATAAGATTTTGAAAGTGACAATATTTGATTCCAAAAGTGCAAAATCAGATTCCTAATGTGCTAATATTGGTTTTCAAAAGTGAAAAATCTGGTGTCTAAAGTGCCAATATCGTCTTTTAAAAGTGCAAAATATTGTTCCAAAAGTGTCAATATCATATTAAAAAGTGCAAAATTCAACTCCAAAAATACCAATATCGAATCGAAAAGAACAATTTTGGAACCTAATATTGGAACTTTTGGAACTAGATTTTGCACTTTAGAAACACCAAGTTTGGACTTTAGAAAGGTTTTTTTTGGCTTATTTTCGAAGGGCCTTGGATTGGAATTAGTCCAAATTTAATGAAATAGGGGTTATAGGTAATATTATGGGTGATCTCTATGTTTGGGAATGTCATCAACCACATAACCCCAAACTATGGTTTTTATGGTTTTCATTATAACCAATAGTTTACCCTCTACCAAGGTTTAGGCATCTCTCTACTCTATTAATGCTTGCTCCTACTAATTTTCCTCATGCCATTTCTTTTGAGTTCTGTCTAGTTTTTTCCATAATTTTTCATATCATCTTTTTCCTTTTTATCAAATAGTTTTTTGACACTAGTTGCTTGTAGCATGATATCTTGATGCTTCCCCTCCATTATACTTAAATAAGGAGTTACTTTCCTCTTTGATGGAGCTACACTACCACTTCCTTCACGAGCATATAAATTCCAACACTAAGGTCAATTCCCTTGTTCATTCTCACTTGGGTGAGTTAATAATACAAATTCTTGAACCTTTCATTGGAATTATCTAGCTATGAGAATAGATCTATTTCCTTAATTTTCTCAACCTTTGATTCTCCTATATTTTCCTCCATGGTTTGGCTCTTTACATTGAGGATAACATTTTCACTTCAAAGGAAAGTAACTTCCTCAATGAATTTCTCTTTTTCTTTGGACCATCTATTAAGTTAGTTAAAGGAAATATAGGGGTCACTTGACTACTTTTCAAGGACTTTATCCTTGTATCCTTCTCCTTAAGAAGGGACATAGATTCAATATATACTTGTGAATCCCTCAGAAAGAATTCAAAGAGCTATTCCTTCTCCATCTCAAGGGCCTTTTCAAGGACTTTATCCTTGTATCCTTCTCCTTAAGAAGGGACATAGATTCAATATATACTTGTGAATCCCTCAGAAAGAATTCGAAGAGCTATTCCTTCTCCATCTCAAGGGCCTTCAATTTGATGGGCAAAATTTATTTTGGGTGGTATTTATTGTGTCAAATTTCTTCTTGAAGGCCTTGCTTGAATGGGAAACCTTCACATAGTTATGATATACCACACTATTGGAGATCTTTTCCATAAAAATATCATCCTTAGGATGGAAGTTGTTGGTTTTGGGTGTAACTTGATAAACCCTCTAGTAATGGGCCTTGTTTCTAACTGTGGCTTTTCTTACCAAGGGATATAGGGTGATTATAGCATATTGGCCTAGTCATAATACAATGGGTAGTGTTGGGGTTGGGAAATGACATCTAAAGGTTGTAAGGTATCCAATGCATCCTTGTTTTCTTTCCTCCTCTTTCCTTCCCTTACTATTTCAAGGGTGCCACAATGCTCCAAGGGATGAATCACCGTGAAGGAAATTTCTATCTATTGGCTAAGATACCTTGTTAGGATATTTAGACAGTTATGAGTTAGTTGAGATCAATTGGGCCTAATGTTTATTTAAGTAAAGTTTGTTTCTTTAGTATGCATTAGTATGCATTTTTACTTGTGCAATCCTATGGTCACGATATGTTCTAGACTTAAAGTAACCTAACGGTTCATATCCATCTCGATATTAATAATCATTGATTTGTGGCTTGACACCCGATTGGTCCAATGATCTATATTTAAAGAACATTGAGTGTCATTTGTTTGATGATTGATTGTGAGAAACTCAAATGTAAATTCTTTTTCATTTTGCATTAATATATTGTCCCAAGAAACTATTTCGTTGAGCTATGGGTTGTTTCCTTTTTGAGGGTTTTAACCATGTAAAGCATCAGTGTGTTGATCAATGATTTGTTCGTGAGTAGTTTCTTAAGATGTTTGACCTATATGGAAATACCTTATTTTAGTTAAACATGGTATCAAAGTGCTTATGAAAACCCACGATTATTGATTGAGATCTTGAATTGGTGTAGCTGCATGCATAAAAGGATTTATAATTTTTTGTTATTTTCATCATTTAAAAAAAATAGAGATATTCCATAGCATCCAAAATGTTTGTTTCAATTGAAAATGTTTTTATTTCCTTTCGAAGAAATTTCAATTTTCCCCCGATATAAACATTTGTAACATATAATTAACATCATTAGTAAGTAAGAAAATCTAGAGAGAGGCCATTTATTTTTGCTTTAATAACTTGGAAATGCAAATATATTTCAACAATTAATTTAAATGCACCAATTCAAATCCCTTTTCGAATTCAAAATAAAATAAAAATTTCTTTATTTGAAATGTATTCCAAAATGCAATAGTCTTATTTGCAGTTTGAAAAATAAATATTATATGTAGAATCTCTTTATAATTTATTTGTTCAAAATAAAGCCTTAACGAATTCCACTACTCTGGTTTAACTCATTTTAAAGAGTATGTAACACGTAACACGTAACAGTTACTGGGCATGAGCTCGTGCTGGTTTAACTCATTTTAAAAAGTATGTAACACGTAACAGTTACCGGGCATGAGCTCGTGCTCAAAATGTGTTTAGGAATTTATGTAACTACACCATTAACTAATAAATATGCAATGGAAGTTGCGGTATTTTTTAGATGAGAAATTATGTAATAAGTAATGATTAGCACAGTCACAAGTAAAGTAGTTGGTAAATGTTTATAGGTATAGTTAATCATTTAATTTTATGGAGATAGTTGGTTGTTAAACAAAAAGTAAACATCAAACTAATTAACATAAATATTAAAATTAATTAATATAAACATAAAAAAATTATTTAATGAACATATTTTTTTTAACCACCTCTTAACTGAAGTTTATTTAAATCTTAATGAAGATGTATTTAAACATAACCAGATACAACAATCATAAAATTAATCCCTACTATACTTTTGTTACACTCTATTAATCTTGTTAATTAACTTAAAAAATCTCAAATAATATTTAAATGCCTATTAAAATAATTAACTAAATAACCATCATAACTTCAAGATTCACAATCTCACACATGCACCAGCCAACACAATGCATCAGGCATCAATAATTAACAGGCAACAATAATTAATAACTTATATAACGCAACAATTAATTGTGGCACAAAATAGTTTTTAAATGCTGCGTTATATGTAACTCAACAAAATATTTGATTTCACAAAATAGGTAATGCATAGTGCACTTTATAGTTCTGGATCCGCTGACTCTGTGTTAAAGGATGAAAGTTCTAGATTGTGCCTTTATGAATTTTTATTTATTTATTTCTATCTCTCAAATTCCTCACCCATGCATGCATTCTTTTACAAGAAAAACAAAAATAAATCACTTTCTTCATATGTCTCTCCATTCTTGTAAAATTGGACTCGAGGGAGATGATATGTAACCGAAATTTGGACTCACAAAGAAATCAATGGTCATAATAAATTTGACCATTTGATGGTCACGATCCAATCCAAATTCAATATGAATCTAACTTCAAAGGTTGCATGGCAGTTAATACATGTTCGAAGTTAGATTGGGAAGTAGAAGTGTTAGTTTGTTGAGAGTGTTGATGAGTAAATGAGTTATCTAGAAATTAGACGATTTCATTTTTAGTTAGAATTAGTGTTTTTTATTTTACAAAATGGAAATTTGGTTGTGTTTTATTAGTATTTTTTATGGTAGAAATGGATTCAACACCTCAAAAAACCCTGGTCATCCAAAATTTCATTTTTAGTTGAAATTGATGTTTTTTTATTTTACAAAATGGAAATTTAGCTGTGTTTTATTAGTATTTTTTATGGTAGAAATGGATTCAGCACCCTCAAAAACCCTGGACACCCAAAATTTTAGAATTTAATACTTGTAACATGGATTTTGAAAAATTACTACCCGATTTTTTCAAAATAATACCAAGAAAATTCATCTATTCCAGCTCAAATTCTAGAATTTTTAGATTACACAGTGACTAGATACCTAAATATATATTAATGACAGCGAATCATTTGTATATAAATTTGACTGCAATATCAATGGCGGCTTGTTAAACTTTGGATAAATAAGTGCATTTAATGTTAATAACAACACATTCAATTTGAAGCGTTCATGGATTCCACACAAATCGGGCTCTTAGCCATCTGAAAGCCCATCAATGGCATGGAATTGAATCCGGTAAGACTTCTAAATTTCCATAGCAATACTAAATAATTTGAGTGCAATGAAGTAGATTTTCTGCTACATAATTTGATAGACACCTTAAAAGTTTATATATGTTTTAATTATTCTTTGGATTTGGATTTTTGTATGATAACAGCAATGTTCACTTAACGCAACGGGATCGAAGAATCTATTTCTATATCAATGAAAATTCAAAGGACATGTTCATATATGGTGGGACAGTAAGAGGTCCATATTTTCCTTAGGAATTATTTACAAGAATTTGTGTACATTCTTCTGGACAAAGCTGATGGCCTGTGAAGAGGTGGTCTGTTGACCTAGTTTCCCTTAATCCAGCAGAGCAGAAGGTAGCAAGAGCAAAGGCAAATGGCCCACCAGCACCAGCACCAGCACCAGCACCAGCAGGCTGGAATCTCAAATAAAGGCACTGAACTTGAAGCGGTGGTGAATGTGACGGTCGAATAGGCGGATTAACTTAATTGGCATTGGCATAGGATCCTAGAATGAGAAAGACATTGATTGGGCAGTGAAAAATTATAAATTATGCATGTATGAGGGTCACTACGCCCTCTTGGCCTATTTTCTCATTTGCATTTGCAGAGAATGAGTTCATTGGTAGAGAACGCAGCAACTTCATGCAGGTTAGTCAATAGTTGTTCCTTTACATAAGCGTCTGGTTCTTCCATCGTATGACTGTCAACTTGAGTATATATGTGTGTTTTTCTTTTGTAATGCTTTAGTTCAATTCTCCATAAACCATGTTCATGCAAAGTTTTCGATAATAGGTCTTAGCTAGTGAATTGTATACACATGGTACTATTTAAAATATAAATGTTTACTCATTTGTGTACATACATGTGTAAATAAAGAACTCTTTTCCATTACCATGAGCTTCAATTGAACTCGCACATCTGAAATATATCTACTTACAGTGGAGATATATGTTAAAATAGATGTGGAGACATATGTCAAAATAGATATATGTCAAAGCTTCAATTGAACTCGCACATCTGAAATATATCTACTTATAGTGGAGATACATGTTAAAATTTGTGACAACTAATTAACAATAATTGACAAAGATGGTTTCTAGTAGTTTGTCTAACCGTTGGTTGGTTGGAAGTTACTCTAACTAGTGGGAAGTTCTCCTAACTCGTAACTTCTCGATCAAATGTATTTATATGTGATTTGAGATGAGTATGGGAGAGTGGAATGTATGGATGAGAAAATGCCTAATGTAATCTCCATTATTGAAAGGAATAAGACATCAATACTTTGCCTAGTGGATGTTTCCTCAAATTGAGGTTTTACTAGGTTAAACTCCGGTGTATATCTGTGTTCTATTTTGTCTATTTTTTCTTGTTTATTAGTTTAATTCAGACTCCAAATATCAACAAGTCGTATCAAAGCCGAAGGTGAAGTAGAGCAGGTATGAGGGAGGAGCCAAGGTAGAGTGCTTCTAGCCGCCATTCTTGTGGAGAAGCCCGTGGAGCTGGAGCCGTCATAGAGCGTTGATAGATGCCATTTCTTTTGTCTCTGTCTATGCGTAAGGAGAAATCGGACCGCAAGGAGCAGAGCCTGAATCCCGCGTGAACGCTGGTGTTTTTGTGTGTGAAGGAGCAGAGCTTGAAGCCCACCTGAAGCAACCTGAAGGCCGCGTGAAGCAGAGCAATAGTGAGCCGCGGAGAGCTGTCTGCGTGAAAGTAGTGTTTGCCCTGTGCAGAAGATGAAGATCGAGACTATCAGTGGGTGAAACTGCCTGCATCTTTGTGGGTGTTTGCAGCTGAAGGTATTTTTTGGCTTATTATTTTTCCTATATATATTTGGGAAGTTTGTGTTTTAAAAAAAAAATTGATGGCAAAAATGTCTAATTCTAAATTCGAAATAGTGAAGTTTAATGGCAAAAATAACTTTGAATTGTGGAAACTTAAGATGCGGGATCTGTTAGTTCAGCAAGGATTGCAGAAGGCCTTAGATGGCAAGAAAAAACAACCTGTAACTATGACAGATGATGAATGGGAGGAGCTAGATGCCAGAGCACTTAGCACAATTCGGTTATGTCTTGCGGATAATGTCTTGTTTAATATCGCTGGAGAAAAGTCAGTAGCAAGTTTATGGAGCAAGTCGGAAATCTTGTATATGATGAAGTCTTTGACAAATAGAATTTACTTGAAGAGGCATCTATACGATATGAAGATGAAAGAAGGTCCGAAGATTGCATATCATTTGAATGTATTTAATACTCTTATTTTCTAGTTGAGTAGTATGGATGTTAAGATTGATGATGAAGAGAAGGCAGTAAATATTTTAGTTACTCTACCTGAATCTTGGGGTCACATAGTATTTTCCATTAGTCTTAGTACAACTGAAACTTTGGAATTTGACAATGTGGTTGGAGCTTTGTTGTCTGGGGAGTTAAGAAATAAAGCTAGTATTGAGTCCTCTACACCAGAAGCTTTGTTTGTTAGAGGCCGATCCAAAGAAAGAGGAGAAAAATCAAGAGGTTCTTCTAGATCTAAATCTAATCTAAATCAAAGGGCAAAAAGAGCAAACTCAAATGTTGGTACAACAACAAGAATGGTTATCTCAAGAAGGACTATTGGAAAAGACAAGAATCCAAAAAGGAAGACTTTAAATATGAGGAAAATTCAGTTGAAACTGATTCAGGTATGATTGATGAGGTTTTGTCCATTTGTAATGTTTCTTAATACAATGAAGAATGGTTGTTAGATTCTAGTGCTTCGCACCATGTCTGTCTTCATAAAGAATGGTTACTTCTTATCAAACAGTTAATGATGGTGATGGTGTAGTTATTTTGGGAAAGAATTATTCATGTAAAACGGTTGGGGTTGGAAGTATTAAAATTAAAATGTTTGATGGAGTTATAAGAACACTAACAGATGTTAGACATGTGCTTGAATTAAAGAAAAACTTAATTTCTTTGGGAGTGTTGGATTCTTGTGGTCATAAGTTTACAGATTTAAGTGGGGTACTAAAAGTATCTAAGGGTGATTTAGTGGTCATGAAGGCATTGAAAATAGGAAACCTTTACAAACTGGTTGGAAAAACTCAAGTTAATGAAACAACATTGGTATCTGAAGAGGCATCAAAATCCACTCGATTATGGTATCAACGTCTTGGTCATATGAGTGAGAGAGGACTACAGGTATTAACGAATCGTAAATTACTTCCAAATCTGAAATCTTTAGATTTGATGTTTTGTAGACATTGTATATTTGGGAAATGATGTAGACAAAAATTCAAAGTAGGGATTCATGCAAGTAAATGTGTTCTTGACTACATTCATTCTGATGTATGGGTTCCATGTCCTACTATTTCCTATGGAGGAGCAACATATTTTGTGTTGTTTGTGGATGATTTTTCAAGGAAATTTTGGATCTATGTTTTAAAAAGAAAGGCTAATGTATTTGACACTTTCAAACGTTTTAAAATTATGGTTGAAAAAAGAACTGGTAGGACAATCAAATGCTTAAGAATGGATAATGAAGGTGAGTTTACTTCTTTAGAGTTTGAAAACTATTGCAAAGAAGAAGGGATTGTAAGACATAAAACAAATGTATACACTCCTCAGCAAAATGGTGTTGCAGAACGCATGAATATGACTCTCTAGAGAGAGCAAGGAGCATGCTCAACGATGCTAATTTGGGTCAAGAGTTGTGGGTTGAAGTAGTTTCTATTGCTTGTTATTTAATAAATCAGTCACCATCAATTGCAATAAATTGTAGAGTTCCGGAAGAGGTATGGACTAGTCAGCCTTGTAGTTATTCAAATTTGAATTTTTTTGGTTGTGAAGCTTATGCACTTACTCCTAAAAATCAGCGTTCTAAGTTAGACCCTAGATCAAAGAAATGCATCTTTGTTGGTTATGATGATGTAATGAAAGGATATAGGTTGTGGGATCCTACTGCTCGAAAAATCGTCATTAGCAGAGATGTAATTTTTTATGATTCTTCTCTCATTAAATAAAAAAATGTAAAAGTTGATGTGGAATAGGAACAGGTACTGTCAAAACAACTAGTTCAGTTGAATTCCCCATCTTATCATGACTCAAAGAATCAAGAAGAAGTTTATGGTGATAAATAAATAATAGAAGATGAAGAAATTCAGGAAATTGTGGAAACTCCACAACCTACACCAAGAATATCTACGAGGGAGAGAAATCCTCCTAAAAGGTATACCGATTTTGTTTCGTCTGTTGCTTTATTTACTGATGATGGAGAACCTTCTTGTTTTCAGGAAGCCATTGATTGTGTTGACAATGCTAAATGGAAGATGGCAATGAAAGAAGAAATGGATTCTCTGGATAAGAACGAGACATGGAACTTGGTTGAACTCACCAAAGATAGAAAATTTGTTGGATGTAAGTGGGTCTTCAAGTTGAAGAAAGGTATTGATGGTAAGATTGAAAGATACAAAGCCATATTGGTCGCGAAAGGGTACTCTCAAATGGAAGGTATTTATTATCATGAGATTTTTTCACTAGTTGTCAAGCTTGTATCTATTTGTATTGTTTTAGCACTAGTCGCAGTGCTTGATTTGGAGTTAGAGCAACTAGATGTTAAAACAACATTTTTACATGGAGATTTAGATGAAGAGATTTTTATGGAACAACCAGAGGGTTTTGTGCAGCATCGTAAAGAAATATTAGTTTGCAAGCTCAAAAAATCATTGTATGGCCTGAAACAATCACCTAGGAAATGGTACAAGAAATTTGATTCTTTCATGGTCAGCCAAGGTTATACTAGAAGTGAGTATGATCATTTTTGGTACTTCAAAAGGTTAAATGACATATTCATTATCTTAGTATTGTATGTTGATGATATGCTTATTGTGAGTAAAATCATGGACGAGGTTGATAGGTTGAAGGCTCAGATGGCTAGGGCATTTGATATGAAAGATCTTGGAGATACAAAACAATTTTTGGGTATTGAAATACATAGAGACGGAAGAAATGGTAAGCTTAGTTTTTCACAGGAGAAGTATGTTGAGAAAATACTTCTAAGATTCATAATGAATAGGTAAAACCTGTGAATGTTCCTTTGGCTTCCCATTTTAATATTTCTTCGGGTTTATGTCCTAGTAGTGATGAAGAAAAGGATTATATGTCTCGTATTCCATATGCCAATGCAGTAGGATGTTTAATGTATGTGATGGTGTGTACTAGACTTGATATTTCACATGCAGTAGGTGTTGTCAATAAATACATGGAAAATCTAGGAAAAGAACATTGATATGCAGTGAAATGGGTGCTTCGGCATCTAAGAGGCACAAGTGACTATTGTATCACCTTTAATAATAACAGTGATTCTATATGCGGTTTTGTTGATTCAGATTTTGCAGGTGATTTGGACAAGAGAAGGTCTACTTGAGGTTATGTCTTTACTCTTATAGGTGGAGCTATAAGTTGGATGTCAAAGCTTCAAGAAACAATTGCTTTATAAACTACAGAGGTTGAATACATTGCTGCCTCACATGCTTTCAAAGAGGCAATTTGGCTTAAAGGTCTACTTGGATAAATTGGAAGGTTGCAGAACAGTGTGCTTGTTTTCTGTGATAGCCAAAGTGCTATACATTTGGCTACAAATCATGTCTACCATAGTAAGACCAAACATATTGATGTAAAGTATCATTTTGTAAGACAAACCATTGGTGAAGGTGGAGTAGATCTGAAAAAGGTTCATACTAAAGAAAATTCTGCATATATGTTTACAAAACCGGTGTTATTAGAGAAGCTATGGTGGTGTGTGGCTTCTCTTGTCTTGAAAAAAAGGTGATGAATAGTCTTGGGCAAATTATTAGATAATTTTTTGTCAAGGTGGAGATTGTTAAAATTTGTGACAACTAATTAACAATAATTGACAAAGATGGTTTCTCGTAGTTTGTCTAATTGTTGATTGGTTGGAAGTTACTCTAACCGGTGGGCAGTTCTCCTAACTCGTAACTTCTCGATCAAATGTATTTATATGTGATTTGAGAGGAGTATGGGAGAGTGGAATGTATGGATGATAAAATTCCTATTGTAATATCCATTATTGAAAGGAATAAGACATCGATACTTTGCCTTGTGGATGTTTCCCCAAATTGGGGTTTTACCACGTTAAACTCTGGTGTATATCTGTGTTCTATTTTGTCTATTTTTTCTTGTTTATTAGTTTAATTCAGACTCCAAATATCAACAGTATAAACAAAAATATAGGTGAGAAATCATACCTTGCGAGATTGTGTTCATAACAAAAATATTGGTGAGAAATCATACCCTGAGAGATTGTGTTCATAGTTTAGGTTGTGTTGCACGCTCTGGGAGATTGTGGTCATAGTTTAGGTTGTGTTGCACGCTCTGGGATTCCTCGAATACTCAAGTATCATAATCTTGAGTATTTGTTCTGTTGTTGTATGTCTTCCACCGCGACTGCAATTGCAATTGTAAGGAATTGCATCTTTGTCGACCATGATCAGCATTTACATGGGTGGCCAAGTTTTCCTAGGATTGAGTCATCTAGCATTGCTGCAATTGCAATTGCACCTTTGCAGCATGATGATGGGAGGCCAATTTTTTTCATGATTGTTGAGAGGATAGAGGAAGTCTTAGAAGAAATCCAAATCCATTATATAGTGAGATCGTTCTTGAAAAGGGAATTTATCTTAAGATATGGAGGGGTACCCTGCCAACAAGGCAAAGGTAGTTGGTAGCCTTACTACAAGGCAGTGGCGGTGGAAGAAGAGGCACCGGTGGAGCAAAGGCCGTTGGCGGTGCCTGGAAGAATGTCGCAATGTCATATAATTCACTACAATATATATAGCTTCATTGGTTTTCTATTATCAAATTGATCGAGAGTCCTGAAACACTATTGTCTACTATTGTTATAGACTTAATATTTCTATTATTATAGACTTAATATTATTATAGAGTTGATTCGTAGCCGCCAAAAGAAGTGTATCGATATGATGCTATAAATGTTAACATTTGGCCCTTTAGCAGCCAACACATGCACCTTATGCATAAATTATCCATTAAATATCTTTCCTAATCCGAGAAGTCGCTGTAAATGTTAACCTTTGGCAGCAGACACATGCATCTGATGCATTTAGGATATTTGTAAATGTTAACCTTTAGCAACGGACACATGCATCTGATGCACTAAGGATATTTCCTAATGTCGAGAAGCTCGCCACCATCTCGCCAATAACACCTTCAAGTTGATAACGAATGTCATGCAAGATAAATAAATTACGGTATTTGAGAAAAATAAAAAATATATATAATCTCTAATGTTTTGAGTTTGGAAAAATGACAAAAATTTATAGTCAACGCATCAACTATTTTCCATTCAACGTGAATTGATTACTATATCCACTTCCTCACGTATAACAATAACATGGATGTGTAAACCATTCAACAACAACCATATTGCTCTCATCACTACATGCTTAAGTTAACATCCAAATGAAACCTCCACATAGGATATATGGTTGATTAAAGAACTACCAACACAGTAAGGATATGGGTCTGAACAACGAAAAAGGGAAACAAATGCAAATAGGCCTTTGAGATTTTTTATTACCTTAGTTGATAGTTCATAAGGGTAAATGGTCGCAGGTTTGACCTATGGATGACCCATAGAATTCAACAACCAAGGAGTTGTTGATAACTGATGTTGTGCAGAATTATTGACAGTGTCTATTTTATTTTTAGCTTACATGTGTTTGTTAAATAATTAACAACAAACTTTACTGCATGCTAATGCATGTGAAGAATAAAATAAATTTGCAGAATTATACATAAACCTACAACTAACTTTACGACATGTAAAAATTAATACTTTTATTATATTTCTATGCAATGTAATCTGCATATAAGTATGTAGCTCTATAAGCTTTTGATCAACGGGAGATAAATAATAAAAAGGTTTTTTTTCCTATGTTGAATCAAATTGTTTATCTTGTTTTATGTGTTGTTTTCCTTATGCTATTGTAAGTTTGACTCTTTCATAATCTTCATTTGGTATCAGAGAAGGTATCTTTGTTTGGATTAAGTTCATAATGTCAAATTATAACTCTTTTCCCATTCCAGAATTTGATGGAAGTGATTATGATTATTGATGCATCAAGATGAAAACCTTTTTTACAGGAAAAGATTCGTGGGAGAATGTAGAATCAGGTTATGAAGAGCCATCTGATTGGAACACCCTTACAGCCAATGATATAACAGCTAAGAGAGAAGTTGGGAAGAAGAATTCCCAAGCTTTATTTCATATTCAAATAGCTCTAGATAAGAGCTTATTTCCAAGAATTACAGGAGCAAAGTCAGCTCAGAATGCCTGGAAGACTCTACATGAAGCTTACCAAGGCAGCGATCAAGTTAAAGTTGTCAAGTTGCAGACATTGAGGATAGAATTTGAGAATTTGAAGATGCAAGAAGGTGAGAAGGTGAGTGATTAGTGTGTAGGGGTAAATGATGTTGTCAATAAACTGTCTACTCTAGGAGAAACTATTGATAAACAAGTTTTGATTAAAAGGGTGTTGAGGTCTCTAAAACCAAGATGGAACCATGTTGTTATAGTCATTGAAGAAAGCAAGTATTTGACTAACCTTCAATTTGATCACCTAGTTGGATCTCTTATTTCTCATGAAGACAAAGTGAGAGATTCATTTGCAAAAAGTGATGAGAAAGTTGTTTCCACGAAGCTACAGACTACACAAAATGAAGATGCTAGTTCTAGCTCCAAAAGAAACCAAGCCCAAGGTAAAGGTCAGAATCAAAAATTTCAAGAGGAGATAGAGTAAGAAGAGGTGGTTTCAGAGGAAGAGGTAGAGGCAGATTTGATAAGAGAAACATCCAGTGTTATCATTGTCAAAGGTATGGTCATTTTGAAAGGGGTTGCAGATTAAAAGAAAACAAAAGTGTTAATTATGCTCAAGAGGGTGATTATGCTTCTCCAAATAATTTGTTTTTATTTTATGGAAAAACTGAAAAATACTATTAAAGATGTTTGGTATTTAGATTCAAGTTGTTCTAACCACATGATAGGAAATTGCAAGCTCTTCTCTACAATGGATGAAAGTTTCAAATCTAATATCAAACTTGGTGATGAAAAAACCTTAGAGGTTTCTACAAAAGGAGAGATGGAAATCCATACTAAAGAAGGTATGAAAAGTGTTAACGATGTCTATTACACTCCACAGTTAAAGCATAATTTATTAAGTGTTGGGAAGCTATGTGAAAAGAATTACAAAGTAGTATTTGATGATAGACAATGCACAATTTATGATAAGAGTCAAGGAAATAGGGTGGTTATAGTTGTGCCTATGTTAAAGAATTGGATGTTCCCATTGAATTTTGGAGAAAATAGCATCAACCTTGCTAATATGGCATATGAGAACAAAGGTTGGTTGTGTCATCTCAGGTATGGCCATTTGAATTTTCATAGTTTGAAGGTTCTAACATCAAAATAATTAGTTTATGGTTTTCCTGGGGTTGAAGAGCACAATGAGGTTTGTGAAGGATGTGCTAAAGGAAAACATGCAAGAGAGAAATTTCCTAGAGGCAAGGCATGGAGGGACCATTATCCACTTCAGCTAGTTCATTCTGATATTTGTGGTCCTATGCAAACAAAAAGTTTGGGTAAGTCATCATATTTTCTTAGTTTTATTGATGATTACTCACGAATGTGTTGGGTTTATTTTTTGAAGAGCAAGGGTGAAGCATTTGATACATTCAAGAGGTTTAAATTAGCCCTTGTGGAAAATGAAAGTGGTTACAAAATCAAGTGCTTAAGGACTAATCGTGGAGGAGAATTTTGTTCAAGAGGTTTTCAGAATTTTTGTGATATGAATGGAATTAGAAGACAATTCACCACTACTTGCACACCTCAACAAAATGGGGTAGATGAAAGGAAGAATCGTACAGTGGTGGAAATGGAAAGGAGTATGTTATAGACCAAAGGATTAAGCAATTCCTTTTGGAGTGATGCAGTTGCTACATCAGTGTACATTCTCAATCACATTCCCACTAGTTCACTTCACATGATGACTCCTTATGAAGCCTGGTATGAGAAAAAGCCTAATGCTAATCATTTCAATTTTTTTGGTTGTTTAGCCTATGTTCATGTAGCTGATCAAAAGAGACAAAAGTCAGATCCAAAAATTGAACCATGCATTTTTGTTGGATATAGTGAGCAAAGTAAGGCTTACAGGTTGTATACTACTCTCACCAATAGCATTGTTGTCTCAAGAGACGTTATTTTTTATGAAGGGGAGTTTATGGTCATCAAAAGGACCATGTTGAGAAGTCAAAATCTGGTTTGGATGGTGATATTATTGATGATATTAATCATGAGAATCCCACTAATGTTTTAGTTCCAAATGCTACAAATCCACCAAGTATCCCTTCATCTAGTTCTCTATATTCAAGTCCAAGTACTGCAAGGAAGGTGAGAAGCTTAAATGACATTTATCAGAGAAGTAAAAGTCTAGAACATGAAGAAAATAAAAGAGGTGAGACTGTAAATTTTTTATTTTCACAAGTTGATTTTGAACCATCAAGATTTGAAGAAGCTTCTACTAATGAGGTTTGGGTGCAACCTATGCAAGAAGAGATAGATTCAATTCATCGGAATGATACTTGGGAGTTTACAGATCTTCCACATGACAAGAAAAAAATTGGTACTAAATGGGTCTACAAGACAAAGTATAATAGTGATGGGACTATTGAAAGACACAAAGCATAGTTAGTTGCTAATGGATTCACACAGAGGTATGGAATTGATTATGAAGAGACATTTGCACCTGTAGCAAGGAAAGAGACTATCAAAATGTTGATTTCACTGGCAGCTCAAAAGAAATGGACCATTCATCACATGGATGTGAAAATGCATTCTTGAATGAGTACTTAGAAGAGGAAATCTTTGTGGAACAGCCACAGGGTTTTGAAGTACACGGAAAATAACATCAAGTCTACAAGTTGAAGAAGGATTTGTATGGCCTAAAGCAAGCACCAAGAGCTTGGTATGCCAAGATTGATGGATATTTTCAGGAGAATGGCTTCAAGAGATGTAAGAGTGAACCTACCCTTTACTACAAACAAGAAGGTAATGATATTCTTATTGTCAGTTTATATGTTGATGATTTGTTGTATATGGGTATCAGTTCTAAGATGAAGGATGATTTCAAATTTGCTATGATGAGTGAGTTTGAGATGAAAGATTTAAACCTAATGCAATATTTTCTTGGAATGGAAGTTTATCAAAGTGAAGATGAAATTTTTATTTGTCAGACAAAGTATGCAAAGGATATGTTAAAGAAATTTGATATGGTTGATTGCAAACCAACTCCCACTCCAATTGCTTATGGATTTGTGTTGGGTAGAGATGATGGTGCTGAAATGGATGATGAGACAGCTTACATAATTATTGTTGGAAGCTTAATGTTTCTAACCCACACAAGGCATGATATTGCTTATTCAGTTTCACTTGTTTCTAGGTATATGACAAAGCCATCTGAAATGCATATGAAGGCAGCTAAAATAATTATGAGGTATGTGAAAGGCACTCTAAATTTTGGCATTCATTACTACTCTTCTAAGAGTTTTGAATTGGTTGGATTCAGTGATTCTGATTGGGGAGGTAGTTTGGATGATCGAAAGTCTACATCTAGTAACTATTTTTCGTTTGGTTATGGTTTGATCACTTGGAGCTCAAAGAAGCAAAGTGTAGTTTCTATTTCTTCTATAGAAGCAGAGTATGTTGCAATCACCTCAACAGGTACACAAGCATTATGGCTTAGAAACGTTCTGGAAGAAATTGAAGAAAAACAAATTCATCCTACAACAATTTTTTGTGATAATATGAGTGCCATCAAATTGGCCAACAATCTAGTACACCATAACAGGACAATTTTTTTTATATGAAGTATCATTTTATTCGAGATTCGGTGCAAAAGAAGCAAGTGGAATTGAAACACATCAACACTCAAAAACAACTAGCAGACATCTTCACTAAGGAAATTTAAAAGGCCTAGTTTTTGAATCTCAAAGATCTTATTGTGAGCCCTCTCAACATCAAGGGGGGGTATGTTGATAACTGATGCTATGCAGAATTATTGACAGTGTCTATTTTATTTTTAGCTTGCATGTGTTTGTTAAATAATTAACACCAAACTTCACTGCATGCTAATGCATGTGAAGAATAAAATAAATTTGCAAAATTATACATAAACCTTAAGCTAGCTTTACGACATGTAAAATTAATACTTTTATTATATTTCTATGCAATGTAATCTGCATATAAATATGTAGCTCTATAAGCTTTTGATCAATGGGAGATAAATAATAAAAGGTTTTCTTTTCCTGTGTTGAATAAAAATGTCTCTCTTGTTTTATGTGTTGTTTTCCTTATGTTATTGTAAGTTTGGCTCTTTCATAATCTTCAGGAATATGGCATTGTGATCTCAAGCATGGAAACAATAATTAACAAAGTATTCTTGGCCTTTGCATGCCAAACTAAGAAAAAATAAAACGATAATGATAGCATGAGGCAATGGAGGAAAAAGGTAGCTCTGAAAATGGTCAAATAAATGGGATATGAAATAACCTCACTTGAATACACACCAAATATGATGAATGAAAAATGTAGGCCGATCCATGTAATAGATCTTACCTCACCATCGTTGCTAGATTTTGGTGGTGTTTACATCGTGTTTATGGCTGCAACCAACGAACCAAGTTTATGGTTGAAACCAACAAACCAAGTAACCACAAGCAAGCAACCAACTTGCAATTCCCTCGAAGCAATAAATAATATCACCCCCAAGGCCATAGTATAGACAAAATTGTAAGCAATGATAATTTGTATGATTGCATGCAAGTATTATGATTTTTTCTCTACATCAGCATTTGAAACTTTCCAGTGGTTGATTCACCCCCCATCTATATTGAACACAAGTAAAAGCTATGCACGAACTATGGATTTACAAAAAATAAAGGGTGTAGTGTAGCATCATAATTTACCACTAGCAATAAGGGAAATTTTGGCTGGTAGAGCAAGTGCCATGGTGACTCTGAATTTTGAATCTTGATAATGAATCAACTGGGTGATTAAGAGATGTAAAAGATTCAAGTGCTCACCATATTTGGTGATCTCGGTAGTTTAAAAAAATATATCCAGTGGTCATCCATTTGATGTCTAGGAGACATAGGGTTTGGAAGGTAAATTCCCTACCCAACAAGTGTTACGTTGAAATCATTAGAAAATGGATTGTATATATAGAGAGAGATAGCAGCTGTTGAATCTACCAGATGGATGACACGTTGAGAAGGTAAAAGAGTGAGTTTTGGAATATATCGCTTTGGGTGGAAGATAAGGACATAAGTCTCCAATACAAATTGGTGTAGATCAAGCTTCGATTTAAGCCTATGGAGGATAGTTCCCCTCAACAAATTTCAAGAGAGTTTCAGTTTTAGGCACTTCATTTGAAATGGATTCAAATGGTAATTTGGACCAGAATCTTGGTTTTGAAGTGCCAAAGAGGAGATATGCACAACCTTGTCCCCAACATGTGAGTAGGGATTAATCAATTATTTGAGAGGGATAAACTGTTGAGACATTGAGATATATGCAATGCTATAAGGTTTTTTTTTCTTTTTTTCTTTTTCTATAATACCCTTCATGAGAGTAAAGGGTTCAATTGCAATTGTGCAAGGCCCAATACCATAATAAGGGCGTGGCTTAAGAAAGACAATTAATCGATAGCAAGAGATATGGGCTCAAATCCAAGCACCTATGGTAATAATTTATTTGTTTAATAGATCAACTATGTTAAGTGGATGTGGAATTGAAGGTCCATTGGAGTATTTGAACCTTGGCTTTGATACCAAATGTAAAGATATCAAAATATATAACATACTATAGCCCTAATCCACCATATTCTTACATAAAAAAAAATTAAAAAGAAGATATTTCATTTATATTTTTATCATCAATAACAATAATAACATATCACTAGGAGAAAATAAGAACTGTAAGCTACAAAGAGGAGAATCTTTACTTCCTTTATTGATGACCATATTACTAGTTTGCATTCATAGATTGTCCTTGTCCTGCTTGAACTTCCAAATCCTCTGATCATAAAAACATTTGGGGGACAAATTTCCACCAAACCAACCCCCAACAAAAGGATGAGGCCCACAAGCCCTCAACAATTAACACTATGCTAGACTGGGTATTCCCTGAACTCTATACTCTATTTCTCTCTTCATTCATGTTTCCCCTTTCTTCCTCCTTATTCTCAGTCTTCACAAGTGCACACACCACATACAAACATTTCAACAGAAACACCCGAAAATAACAACCATATTCGAGCCCCGACCTCTCAGTATTTCCCCCTTTTATTACACAATTCCCATATTTTATTCAGCTTCTTAATTATGCATGGGTAAGACACTTGTCACTCATGCACTAAAATTAAATTACAAGTGCACATTTCCTTTTTATTTTGATATAATACTTGTTCTTTTTACTATTTTTATACTTATAGTAAACCCTAAGGTTGGGGTGTTACAACATTTACATGATGGTATATTGTTTACATTTACATATTTTTAAAAATATTTCTCATATTGCTTCATACTTTATCTTGGTTTTTTATTTTTGTTCTAGTATGGTTGTTACGGAGAAAACTTCCTATGGCTTGGGGCAGACCACAACAGACAACTGACTACCAGAAATTAACTCAATTCTCAATGCTATGCTATATAAATGACAATGCTAAGATAATGAAGAATATAACCAACCTCGATCCAAACGTTTGATGTAGATCCCTGTTGGAGCTTTCAACTCGTGCACTTGAACCTGCAAATTAGTCTTGACAGCCAATAGACAACAAGCGCATATAATATATAAACAACATTAACATCATTGATAGAAATGGTCCATAATATAATAAGTAAATGCAACCCAATGTAATATAAACAACATTCACACCATTAATGGACGAGAATATGAGTATTTCTATTAATCAATAACAAGAAGTACAATGTGATACAACCTCTTATCAGAAACCAATTTGAACCAAGAACTGGGTCTCTCCACTTGTGCCTCGACCACTTCAATCCTCCATGGAATGGCAAACTCAAACTGTGATAGGAGTTTGGAAGGTGAACATAAGTGGTTCACAACAACAAGGATCAATGAGTGTAGACTCAAGATGCGGCAAAAATCCACTAAAGTTATCCTGCTATCTCTTTCTCCTCCCTTCCATATGCCATATGTGCTCAATATATAGTCCTCTCAAAGGTAAGTGAAAGGACACATCGAGGCGTTACTGGGAAAATGGAGGGCCAAAGGTCACCCTAAGACCGCTTTGTGGGAGTAAATATTCATTTACTAGTGATTTTTACCATTTTACCTGTCACCCACGGGCTATAGAGATGCAACTCGCGGGTATGCTGGCTAAAGTGGAATAGCTAGCGTACAGGAAGAAAAACAGGGAAAAATGTGTTCTGAAGGACATAAAGTGGATCTGAGTCAGTGAAATGGATTATGAAGGCCAAAGAGTGCTGATGCTCACAAGGTGGAAAATTACATTGTAACAGATGCCCCCTAATGTGTGAGGTCAGAGAATGGTGCTACGATGGCCGAAATAAATAATAAAACTCAGAAGTGGAGTGATGGAGACACAAGTGGAAGGAGCAACTCACTCGTTATAATACAATAGTATCTCAAGTACATGTCGGTATGACACAACAATTTGATACAATGGCCATGAATAGGCAGTACATAGTGAATACATGTCATAATTGATCATAGCCATGATCCATCTACAGTAAGATATGGTTCCCTGCTGAAAAGGAAACAACTGGCGCAAACTGGAGGTGCAAACTGCTGATATCTGAGAGATGATATCTCAGATGTAAAGTCTTCATCATAAGTAGCATATTGAATGCCACTATCGCCTGGGGTCTACTACACAAACTGTCTACGGTGCAAGTCCCATCAAGTGAATAAAGGTGTTGAGGTTGAACCTAATGTGACATCGTCTGATTGCCAGTCAATGATGTATACCATTAACAGACGCGAGATAACCCACCAATAATGAAAATGGGCATCAAGGCACAGAGTACAATCATCAAAGTGCGAATAGATGGGTTGAAGTCGAACACTAAGATGAATCCATCGATCAGGGGACATTGATGTATTCCCAAAACTATCGATGGCGAGAGAACCTACCACTAATGACTGCAAGCTTCAAGGTACTCAACCGAACTCTAAGCCTCAAGTTCCAAAATAAATGAGTTGAAGTCGACGGAACGGGACTCGCTGGAAAGATGGCATTAAGGAATCCCACATCAACCAGCACGAGGTACCAACTATGCTAAAAGATCTGGAAGAACTCAGGTGAAACGGACTGACTCAATAAGGATGGCCGACATGCAATAGTCAAGAGATCTGAGGAGTGGCCGACTCTGGTTTCAGGACTTCCTTTGAACAAGAGCATGAGCAGATGGATATAAGACTTAGGCAGCATAGAATCAATATAGACTGTGCGATGCAGGAGGCATCAACAAAGGGCTCCATAATGATTGGAAGCTTAACCAATTGGTGGAGTAAACTGAGAAACAAGTACAGCTCCTAAGGTCCAACTATAGTCCCGACTCATAATGGATGGAGTGGAATGAATGCTCTGTTCAAAGGAGACACAACAACTTCCAACTAGAAGTAGTAACCATAATCCCGTCCGGCTTTTTGGAATATTTGATTTTTTGGTCTTTTTCATATTTGGAAAAGCTTGATAAAGAATAAAATTGCTTATAGTACAACAATGGAGGGAACGAGTGTCAAATAGCTAGCAGACTAGTCCCAAGCAATGGAACATACCTATGATCAATGCAAGGAAAATTGTGCAGGATGTGGACACTCGGGGGGGGGGGGGGGGGGTGTTCCCTCAGGGTCAAAAGGTCATCAAATTGTGAAAGGCAAATGGAAGCTCTGTAGGGCTCGACAGGAAAAAGTACTCAGGAACCAAGCTAACAACTGAGTAAGCGGGAGCTGGCACAAGGCTCAAGCGGCAAGCAGGATGATGCAATGCAATCACAACTTGATACAACTGGGGGAGTCTTTATGGGAGATGGCCAACATAAGACAAAGTAGAGTATGAGTCTTTATCGCCAGGGATGATTTTAAGAACCCCCCCAAAATTTATATGTATAAAAAATGGGTGAATATCCCCGATATATAGGAAAATTTGAAGGCAATTTTATCAATAATATATTATGTATATATAATTTTTTGGCGAATATTTCATTTTATTATATAATGTTATAAAATCTTGGCGAATCTTTCACTAAATTATAAGATATTGTAAAATATTGGCGAATCTTTCACTAAATTATAAGATATTGTAAAATCTTGGCGAATATTTCACTTAATTATAAAAAATTGTAAAAACTTGGTGAATCTTTCACTAATTTATAAAATATAGTACAAATTTGGCAAATCTTTTTCCAAGAAGACTCAAGCTTTTGATTCTATAGATTACTAAGGTAGTGCAATGGAAGAACATACACCATAGCTCAACTCTGGACTCTCTCGCTAGACTCTCAACGAACAAATGAATGAATGAGGAGAGGTTGGATTTATTTATACATTTCACAAGCAACATTTAATCACTCACAACTAGAAGGTGTCCGTGAAACACGACTACACTAACTAGATTCAGGGCAAGTAGGGACTCTACCTTATCTTGTCCCTTAATGGTCCAATGGACATGTGGGGTCATGAATCTTGACATGCCAACAAATTGATTGAATTAGGGGAATATCCTAGTAGTGGGCCACTTCCTTTATCTAGAGAGATAGTTCTTTGACCAGTTCCAAGCTTCCAACCAATCTTCTCACCAAATTTTCTTCTTTTTGGTGTCAAATGGTAGGAGGGTTGCACATTTGACAATGAATACTTGAAAGGTGACAACCTTCCCTGTCCTTCTTCAAGCGATAGAGATTTGGAACCTAGAGTCTCTTTATTTGTGCAGTGTGCACTCTCCTAAAGCAGTGTTTTCCACTCTAGCTTTGAGTTAATAGAGATTATATCTTATATATTAGCTTAGCTTTTGCTTCTTCTAAGAGTGGATTTTGCATTCCGCCTTTTTATTGACACTGGTGTACTATATAATCCCATTGATCTAGTTTTCGTCATTTGATGGATATTAAGAAACACATCTTATTTGGTCTTCTAACTTTTATGTTTTGGGGATATTTTTCTTTCAATTTAAAGATTATATCAACAAAAGCAACATCTAGACATTCTAGGACCTTTTGAACTAATAGGCAGTTGACAACCAACCTTGAAAAAATCAAAGTTACGACCTTCAACCTTTCAATTAGAGAGGCCTTTCATATTTGACTAAGTTTAGGGAGAATTCATTGAGGCTGCTACCTTATATACATATTCATGAGTTCTCTTCATGCACACAGTTTCCCAACTTAGGATTAGAAAAGAGTATGTTTCCTTCTCAGTTTTGCAAATTTTAGTGAGGTAATTATTTTCTCAAGAGACAGTGTTGTTGGCACCATTTTAGGATATACCATCCAATATGTCTTTGATGGACACCCTTATTTAGTCTAGAGTACTTTATAGTTCCGTAATTTATCGATTAAAACTTAAACCTTGATTTATCAAGCAAGAGAGGGATCAAATTCCTTGAGTTTAAGCTAATAATAAAAATTTTACCTCAAGAAATTGGATCCCTCTTGGTGCTTTGTAGATCCGGGTTTAAGATGGATCTATGTTGGTGCTATTACAACCAGCACTTATTTCAAACCCTACCTAAGCATTTACTACAAATAACAAGATAAACAATGTTCAATCAATGAACTTATTTTAGATGTGCATATTTAATCCTATTGTAAGATGAAACAAAGATCTCAAGTACTAGGTGAAGACACCGTCGAACTTCCAATGCAACCAACACAAGGCCACATTTACACATGAATCAAAGGCCTTTGTGTTTGATAATGAACCAAAACAATGAGATTGTATTCTATGTCCAAAAGTATGGTGTCTTCTCAATCATCTTGCCTCTAAAAGGAACCCCAACACTAATATCAAAAGGCAATGTTTTCATTTGATGTCTATGTAGGCCTGTATTTTTGCAGACTGAGTGCACCAAGTTTGAATGGGGTCATACCAATCGGTGTTGAAGCAACAATCTAGAACATACTATGGAATATCAAAGCTTTCTAGCATTGAAATCATAGCTGCATCATTATTTACTACCTACCAATAAATTTTGAAATCAAAGAAAGAGCCTTGATCTCCACTTTAGCCCCATAAGCATTACTTCCCAAGAATATATACATGACATCTACATCAATTTTTTCCCTACCTCAAGTTTACCTATATTTTCTTCCCAAGAAGGGTCTTCAACACTTGAAACACTACTAACTAGTTTAACCTCATCTTCGTTGAATATTAACCATATCATTGAATACTACAAAGTAGAAATGTCAAAAGCATCTATTAACAAATCAGTGCATCTTACATAACAAGAAGTAATCTTGGTAATCCTAAGAAACACCTTCAAAATACCTCTATTTGCACTAGTTCTCTAGGAAGATGAGACCATCCACAAATTGGCATCAAAATGATATTGATCATGACTTCCTTTACAATGATGGCATATAAGGTTATGGCCTTAATATTCTAAACAAGTAATCATGTATTCCTAAAAAGTGCATGGCTCTCATTGTAACTGTTCAGTTATGTAGAAGTTTTCCTTACCCAGACATGTTAGACATCTGTTCATGGTGCTCCAAAACGTACAAAACGCACATAATACATATTACCCAAAGAAATTGCATGATAGAACTCAACAAGATCATATATACTTGCAAAATTCTCTAATGCAAGGTCCTAAACAGAAGACACAAATCTCAGTACTGAGACTGGCTAATCTCATAACAAAAAGGAAAAATCACAATGAAATAAAGGAATACATGTGCAATATAATATTCACACAAACGTTTGAGACAATGATATAATCACCCAGACAATCACAAAAATGTCTCAATTCACACAAATTTGCCCCGACAAGTGATAACTTCGCCCAACACTGTTTTAAAATATCCCAACACTATAAAAGCATCCATACATTGATCAATAACAACCCCAGGCACTTCTAAATTCACCTAGTGATGAGAAAAATGACCCATGCACTTTATCACCCTGTGACAAGAAAAATGCCCCATGCAATTCTAAATTCACCCAGTGATGAGAAAAATGCCCCAGGCACTTCAAAACTTGCCTTGGACACTTCAAAATTCTCCCAAAGATGATAAAAATTCCCTAAGCACTTCTAAATTCTCTCAAGGATGATAAAAACTCCCCATGCACTTCAATATTTTCCCCAATCACTTCAAAATTCCCCCGAGGCACTTCAATACTTGCCCCATGTACTTCTAAATTGACCCAATGATGATAGAAACACCCCATGCAATTCAATACTTGCCTCGGCCATTTCAAAATTCTCCCAAAGATAATAAAAACGCCCAGACACTTCAATATTTGCCCCATGCACTTCAAAATTCTCACAACAAAGATAAAAACGCCCCCACCCACTTCCATATTTGCCCAAGCACTTTATTACTTGCTAAATGCCACAGCTAAAAACAAATCTCATATATAGTCTAAAAACTTTTTGCTGTCATGAAAACAAATTAATGGTTCCCATAAGATCTGATTATCAGGTCTCACTTCCACTTGTCATCCTGTGTGATTGTATGATCTTCAGTCCTATGATCAGAAATGTGTAATTACGGGTAGCATTAGTAATAAGTAGGACAAGGACACCATAATAGTTGAAATAATAAATACAGTAGGATTGGCACTGTAGTTCATGGAGGAATTAATAAATCCAGAGCTATACATAGAAACTTGATGTCAAATTGACACCTTGAATTTGACTCCATGCACCAAGAATGTGGACACTTAAGGACATTATCCTGATTTAGGGTGTTGATCAAACTCGCAAGGGAGTCATTGGAACTATAACAAGATAACCTACAACATCATCCATGTTGCATCAAGCACCTCACTTCTAGCAACTAAAATAACAGCCACATTGACCCCAACGCCAGCACCAGCGCCAGCCTTCACCAATCTGACAGCGCTGCTATCCTTAGCTGGGCTGTTCCAGACTTTTCTGAGTCTCTTGCAAAACCAGAAACCTTGTTACAGCCCTTCAATCACACGCAAACAACATAGAGAAAGGTCTTGCAATATTTGCACCATCTGATCCTGCATTCTCCTCTCTCCCAAAAGAAATACTGGCCAATCTGACAGCCGATGATAAGAAAGAACTGTTGTTGGCCCATTGCATGCCCAAGTTCTACACATTGGCAGATTTCCAGGACTTCAGCAATCCTGCCAACACAATGGCAACGGGCAGCAATGCAGGCAAATACAATCTGAATATCACTTCAAAGGGTGGGGCTATGATTGTGTCTTCTGGTTATGTGACCACTCCAATCGCTAGCATTGTGTATGTTACAGATCCTCTGGCACTTTACACTCTGGGGAAAGTGATGCTCCCTGAAAACATATTTGGTCTTCCAAGCCCTTCTCCAGCCTCAGACTCCGCTTCTGCATCTGAGAGCTTGTCTCCATCAGGGACCCCTGGCTCTTCTTCTTTATCAATCAATACTCTCTCTGCAACTCACTCTGCTGCATCATTTGTAAGTGCCCAACAATCTATTTATCTTATTCTGGCCATAGCATCTGGTGCTCTTCTGCTATGGGTGAATCTGACCTCAAATGAAATTCAGATGAGACGTGAAGAAAGTTGGGTAGTGAATCCTTGATAACTCGCACTCAACACGGTAAGTATAATTAACAAGAGTCTGAAGCTCAGGCATCTCAGTTGTGTTGACAGAGACTGTATTTTCCCGATCTCCATTATTGGCAGCATCGTGAGATTGGTGATTTGTGCTCCAACTTCCACGGTGATTGAAAGCATCATTTGCTTAAATGTTGAACGATACCTTAACTATGACAATAATTCTTTAAAATGAGAGTGGGAGTGAATTGATAGGTTGACAAATTCAATGGATTGAGGAGTGACTTCAAAAGTTTACCAATTCAATTTTTTTTTTGAACTGTATTTTTATATTATAGTTAAAGTTTTCATTAGTTTACTCTCTGATTTTGAAATTTAGTTCATTAAAATGATTTTAAATTAGTATAGCTACTTATGATCCGATAGATTATAAGTTAAGTATCTGTATTAATGGTTTGTTATTTATGCATATTGCCATGAAATTAATTTGGACAATGCATTTATCTTATCCTGGTACAATCTCAGAAAAGCATAAATATCACCACAATCACTAAAAACAAAACAAAATTTCAAAAAATATCTTACTCTGTATCCAAATAAAAAAACTCTATATCAAAAGCAAACAAAATTCATACGACCGCATTAAATTATCAGTTCAAGTGATACTTAAATTGTCAGTTCAAGTGATGTTTAAATCTGCCTCCAAATAAAGGATTTTATCATGTTCGAATGACCGTCACAAAAATGAAAAGCAAGTAATGCTACAGAAAAGCTCAGGCGAAACTGGCCATATATGTTGCCAACCAAATAAAAGCACATGGTTGTTTCCCATAGGGATTGTCACCTCGATATTCTCCAGGTATATCTGCTCTGTGACCAAAACATACAACACATCCACTGCAAAGTCAGTTCTAGCATGTACGCCGCCAACCAACTGAAAACAACTCTGTTTGCTCATTTCCTGTTGTGTATTGCTATCATTACTGCTGACAGCTATCACAGAAGAATGCATTGGCGAACCTGCCTTCTAGACCTGTCACCACTATCCCTAAAACATAATTCAAAAAGTATAGCACATACATGGCCTGTAACATTAGAGATTTTGATGTATATTACTGGAATATCGCTCCATCCCATCCCACATATTTCTCCACCACTGCTGCCTAGTACGAGTTTCAACACCAAATTGAACCCATAGTAAGAGTTCCATGACTACTGTGAGTCAAGACTCTACGGCTCTCAACTCAAAAAGAACCTGCAGTCTTTTATCCAGAAGAATAGTAGCTGCCCATTAGATCTGTCTCCTTCCTGCCCGATGGTTGCTGACAATAACTTACTACAGGCTGTCGACTGGCATACCTCTTGCACGAGAACAAATTCACAACTGTCAACTTCAGATGATGCCATTGGCCTCAATACTTGTTGTAACAAAGCCAATTCCTATGAAAAATTCACAAGCATAAGTTGCCACATCTAGAGATTGGTCACACAGTAATACGGTAAACTCCCATTGTAAAGAAACTGCCAAAAAAATATGCTGACAAGGTTGTCCAAAACTTAATTTTCTTGTACAGTACAGACAAATCTATTCTTTAACATCTTTCAACCATGGTTGTTTTTATTCCCAGTCTCCTACTTTTGGATACCGATCCTGCAGCCCTTATTAGAATTCAAAATAATCTTGATTGATGATCTTCATGAAAAGGATGATGGTAATACTTTGAAGCATTTCCAGGTCGGATCTCCGTTATAAACCATGTCCATGTATGCATCCGAAGACCCTTTTTCATTTGACATCTTCAAAAGACATGGCTAGTAGTTGAAATGGAAGAATCATTCCTCGCTTTGGAGCAACTCCTGTTGCAGTCTCCAAAGCCATCCCATTATCGCCTGCTAGATTAGTTGATTGGCTGCTCATTTGTTTGATCTGCATTTTAGCTGCATAACCAAACAATGAAGAATTTGTTATAGAACTAAAAGAAAGATTTTATTTCCATTAGTTAGAAAGTAAAAGAATGCTAACCTCTAGCAAGAATGAATCTTCCAAGCATGAAGATGATAAGAAGAGATAAATCTCCTCCGGTATTATCTATGATCATTGTTCTGCAAACTCCTGCTATAAGGCAGAACAGGGATGATGCCATCTGATGAACTAGGAAGATGAGAAGAAATTGACCAAAAAATCTGAAGGGAAAAAATATTGTTGTCAGCTAGATGGAAAGAATGCAACGAAGAGATTATGATTAAATTACTGATAATGGGAACAATCCTAATAAACAATTTATTCAATTTGATAGTACCTGCTAGCTTCATGGAAAACCCTATGGTATAGTAAGTTATCACCACCCAAATACCAGCTTCCAACAATGACATCGAAATTCTCAATAAAAAGTAGGAATAGTGAAAACCCATGTAGGGTAGAAGAGAAGAACCTGCTGCTTGAAGAACACAGGGAGCCTGAAAAATTGTCATGGACAATTCTGCAAATCCATTGAACATATCGGCGATGGGGCTGAAAAAAAGTGCTCCAAGGTACATATTTGCATCATTTAATGTTTTATGATGCATTTCAGTCCACAAGAATACAATGAATCCAATGAAGGCAGCAATTATAATCTGTAAAGCGAAATGGTTCTAGTAAGATGTTCTTTAACCTTGTCTTGATTATTCTCATCTAAGATTAACATTTTGAAAAAACATATAGCTTATCTCAAATCAGACAAAATTCTATAGTCTGAAGCATCTCACCTGTACAATTTTGAAAATGTAAATAAATGAATTGCGCTTGACAAGAGCAAAATGGGCCTTGAAGATCTCTTTTTTGGGGGACAGAGTTCCTATGGAACACCAAAGCTACTCTATGACTTATGTTCTTACTATAAGGGACTGATAACTCATTTTCCAAATCCAAACCTATGTTAAATTGCTTGAATCTAGATACAAATTCCTTGACAGGTACATAGTGATAAGGTCGCTTATTGTCTGCCCAATATTGTTCTTGATCCTTCTTAGATGTAACCTGTAACTATGGAATATTGGAAAGGAAACGTAAGCTTAATAGAAAATTTGAATTGGAAAGCACTGATTAGATGGAATCATTAATTATTTTGAAATTTTATAGCTTGAATACCTCTTGTAAGAAGTCTACAGTGCCCTTTCTTTCAGGAAATTTGAATCCACAACTTTCAAAAAACTTTAGCACATTCTCCCGAGGTCCATGGTAGACATTATGTCCCTCTGATAAGAGTATTATGTCATAAAAAAGTTCAAATGCTTCCAGTGCTGGCTGCAACAAAGACATTAGAATTGTTGCATCCATGAGATGGGTGAACTGCTACAAGCATTAAACTATCTTATATGTGGTAGAGTTGTCAAGTCCTATTGAGATCTCATCCATGAAGAGAGTCTTGGTAGGTCCAAGCATCATCTCCCCTGCAAAATGAACATTTTAAGAAATTTTTTAGAATTGTAATGGTTTTTGTGCATATTAACAATATATATACTTACATACACATCTCTAGTTTGTTAAGAAGAATCTCCAATATGATTAAGAGGCATGCCAGTTGTGACACGCTTCTTTTCCCCGCCAGAGATTCCTCTTTGCATGTCACCGCTGACTATTGTATCTCCACAAATATCTTCACCCAGAACCTGTTTAGGCGCACAGATATTAAAGCCATGAATCCCTGAATCTCCTCTGCTACCTATGCATCTATCTAAAGACTTGAATTATAGCTAGATTGGCCTCAAAATGCATTTATTAGTACCTTGAGGGTGTAATCAGTTTGAAGTCTATTTTCCATACCTTCCATTGTTGTTGCCTACATAAAACAAGCAAATATAAAACTTAAGAACCATATTGACCGTAACAAACACAGTACCTAGTAACTCATTAGAATCTATCAATAATTTCTCTGAGCATGTAAGTGGCACAATGCTTACTTTCAAGAATAGGTCAATTTCTGCCTCTGTAAAAATCCCAGCTTGCTTCTCTCTCCTAGAAAGTTCCGCAAGCAGAGCTACATAAAAAATGTGCCACCGAACAAGCTATTCAATACAAAATACACCTTAAGATTGTGATACAGAGCACAAATTAACCAGGTGAGATATAAGTCACTATAATGGACTGAATTTTAATTAGATTGCTCATTGTATCTGTTACCAACAACTTGACATCTAGCATAGAAATCAATTGTTTCTCTAACTGTCATTTGTCCAACATGCAAGTCATGTTGGCTTATGTAAGCCGATGTTTTTTGGGGAACAAACTCATTGACTCTATGCCTATTGTAAGTAATCTCTCCCCTCACCTGATCATCCAAGAATGATTAAGTAAATACCTTGTTCTATTGATGAAACATTATATATCCTACTTGCACAATGCTAAGCAAGGATAGGAAAAGGATTTAACCTTCAAACCAGGGTCCAATTTCCCAGCCAAACTAGTAGAAATGATGTCTTTCCAGACCCAGGGGAACCCAATAACAAAGCCATTCTGCATAATCAGTGCAATGATATGGCGTAAGTATTTGTCATTGTTTCAATTAAAACCTTTCAGGACCAACCTCTCTACCTCAGGCAAGAAGACCTTTCAGAGTCCACGGAGATTTCATATATCCTAATAGGAATTGTATTATAATTTTTGTATATTATTACAATTTGATTATAAATTAATTGTTCCACAGGATGAGCCTATTACCGATATGGTTTGAGGATTCCGCTAGCGTCTTTCAGAATTGTGAGGTTTTCCTTCTTGCTAAGTGATAGTCCTATCATGCCTATCAAGGATTTTGAGATGTTTATAACAATATTCCACAGTGTAGGAAGAGCTTTGTTACCCACATGACAGTCTGCATCAATTGTCAAGTGTTCGAATCGGACTTCCATAGTTGGAAGCTAGATACCAACTTTGCAAACAATGCCAAAACATAATTTATGTGAGCTCTGTATTGCAAAAGATTCAATGGAGGTTTTCAATCAAATCACCATATTAGCAATACCTACATTGGGAATTGAAATTGGAAACTTGGTACTTTTTTCCGTGGGTGTCAAATACACAAACACTTAAACTCACCTGTCAATACAATTCCTGAGCTTCATCAAGAACTTCTTGTTATCTTCTTCTGCCACCTTAAACATACATTCAATGAAGGCATGCTTCTCCATCATTCTGAACATCCACTTCACTGTGAACCATCTTAATGTTATTATCATTGATATTCGTTTGAGTGTCTAGTGAAAACATTTGCATGATAATGTCCCTCAGCCTATCAGAGGTGGGAAACTTCTCTAGAGATGCTCATTTGAGAGCTTCTTCATTATCATCTATCCTCTGTCTCTATGACCCAGTGCTGGATCTGGAAAATACATTTTCAACTCCCCAACTCGATTTGTTGCCACTCCTCATGCGGCTACTCATATTTCTACTCATTTTCTATACTCCAACCATGTTTGATACCTCTATAACCAACAATGCACAACTTCCTTGTGCAAATTGGGAAACTACAAGACTAAATTTGAGAACTAGAACACTATTTCCTTCGTTATGATACAAGAGATAATGGGTGGTAGGTTTTAGGTTAGATTAAAGCTACAAAGGTTAACTAGGACTACTTAGGAATGCTTAGGAACTAGAAGTTACAAGTAGTTATGGAGGTAGCCAGGTCATTATAAAGGTAATGGCACGATGGTTACTTAGGACTGCTCAAGATACTAAACCAGTCTACCAAAAAAAATTATGAAAATCCAACCTCTAAGTGATAATGGAGATAGAACCTCTGACCTATGAAAACACTTATGTTCAACGAGTAATAATACGTTATTATGCCTCTGGAGAGGCCACAAAATATTCCGAAGCACCCAACTATGTTAGCTTTGCTTAACACGAGATTTATGAAGAGGGGAAGAGGAGAATAGAGGTTATACAATGATCACAACATATCTATTGTACCATGCGTAAAGGTTGTCAGGAAAACAAAGCGAATTGGACAAATTTACAAGTTTAGTTTTTATGGGGTTTTAAACTTTTTCATTCCACATCATGGAAAAATTTTACAAGATTAGTTTTTATGGGGTTTTAAACTTTTCCATTCCACATCATGGAAGGTCCAAACAATCCTCTCAAGAAGGTTACTATCAACTGTTGAGTTTCACGTTGTGGATTGCATCTATCTTGACACGTATCTTTTCATGTGGTGGGCACGATGCCTTAAGGACTTCTTTCTATGATAAACCCATGCCAATCAATGTGCTAGGCTAATGTTTATGCTAAGCTCAAATCATAAAAGGGCACTTGTTAGTCCTAGGTTCTACATGCCCAATACTAGGCATGGATGTTCAGTACTAAGCAAGGATTTACATAACCAATTATTGTTACAATCCTAGTAGAAACACCTCATTTCTTGTAAGTTTTCATAATCTAAATAAGTGATTATAGGCAGTAAAATCTACCACACGAATGAGTGCATGGTAATTTATATCAAAATGCAACTGGAGAATGTGGAAGGTTCACATTTAGTGTTTGCAATAGAGGATAACAATCACACTGGATATTTAGTGTGGTTGAAATCTAAAATATTCATTAATCAACCAAAACGACTGATAATGACATTGCTTGATTAAATCTTGGCTACATCCATTACAATTTCTCAAAATTTTAGTCTATTGGCTGCATTTAATTTGTTGGAAATGTTCGACAACAAACAGGGGCATTCAACCTTAAACAACTTTAGTAACCATCAAAAAAATGAAAACTATTATGGTGTTATACAAAACAAAAAATTAGCCAAAGTACCTTTCCTACAAACTAGATCTACTAGTCCAAGATTCCCTAGACTTTTCTTCTGAAAGTTATACTAGACTGTACTTAGGATTTACTCTTAACAGAGCACATGAAAATAGACTTTCTAAAGGTATCTTCAAAATTGAGATATGCAGAGCTGCACTCTTTTTCAAGTTTTAACAAAGCCCAAAAATTGTTCTTGATGACATTAAGAATGATGCATCATGCAAGGATAATATAGGAAATAGCAAATGCACACTTAAGAGATATCACTTTATAGCGCATTGTGTTAGGTGAGGATACAAATTATCCTTCTAGGGGTACCATTCTAAGAGGTCTCTTTACATACTCATGCCCGTTGGCAACAAGCATTGAGATATCAATTAGTGGACTCACTGGAATATTGTGTGTACTCATTGTGATACTTTCCTTCTAATTGTGTTCGTTGTGAAGTGGTTTAAAAGGCATTACCCACACAAAGAACATGATTATGTAATTTTCTCTCAGAGAAGGATTATGAACATGATTTCAATCAGCATTGACTTCATTGTTGGAAGACCACACTCTTTCATTCACCATTTGATCTACAAATTTGTTGGCTGAGTGTCGAACATGGCTCAAGATCATAATGTCAAAGCAAGGTAAAAGAGAGGCTAGTTTTTCTAGTTCCATTTCCAGGGGCCAAATTGGCGTCAGAATATTTAATTCCCTCAGGATCGAGGTATCAGTTCACAGGTGAGTCTATAAGGTATTAAATCCCATTCATATGGCATGTAATTAAAAGCGATGGAGCTGGTCTAGCTGCACTTTCAGTCTTGTCAAAACCTGCTGTAGCTAATCAGAATAATATACTAAAGCAATCCATTCTTAGAAGAGAATGGTTCAAATATTCAATCACTCGATGTCACTGACAATTAATGGACT
The DNA here is from genome assembly GCA_027924585.1 of Larix kaempferi. NCBI lineage: Eukaryota > Viridiplantae > Streptophyta > Pinopsida > Pinales > Pinaceae > Larix > Larix kaempferi. The sequence continues at coordinate 4,991,323 of BSBM01000841.1, forward strand.
AAGAAGATACAACCATAATTGCATGTATTCCTTTGCAAAAAATTGCAAAGATTATACATGATCTTGATGACAAAGAATTGATTAAAAAGATACAACCATAATTGCATGTATTATTTTGCAATAGAATGCAAAGATTATAGTGAAATCACTTATCAAGGGAACCAAGGAGAAAATAAAGAAACTGTGCTTCCTCCTTTTGCATTCTTTTTTAACCAGGATTTGGGTGGAAAGGGCCATGAGCTTGTGATGTAATAGAAAAGTATAGAATTCACTACACAAAGGGTTCAAGTTCCATCTTCACTAGCATTACTATCAATTATGCTCTTATATATTCTGAACACAATTGCAATAGCTAAGTTATCATTTAGATATCATGCCAAGGGGATGCCAAGGTCACTAGCATCAAGCAAAAGATTGGAAGATGATAGATGTGCTTCCTATTATTTGGATTCCATGCTTGGCCAATGCTTGGGAGCTTACTATCAACTATGTTCTCATCTATTATAGATATTGTTGTACTAGCTGAGCTGTAATTTGGAGCTGATGTTTCAGGGGTGCTTATGTGCCTACTATAAAGCATAAGAAAGAATGATGATAGGCTTGCTTCCTACCACTTGGATCCCATGCTTCATGGGTGATGCTTGGCAGCTTACTATCAACTATGTTCTCATCTATTATGGATATTGTTGTACCAGTTGAGTTGTAATTTGGAGCTGATGTTTCAAGGGTGCTTATGTGCCTATTATAAAGCACAAGAAAGGATGATGATAGGTTTGCTTCCTACCATTTGGATCCCATGCTTCATGGGTGATGCTTGGAGCTTGCTATCAAATATGTTCTCATCGATTATGGATATTTTTGTACAAGCTGAGTTGTAATTTGGAGCTGATGTTTCAGGGGTGCTTATGTGCCTACTATAAAGCACGAGAAAGGGTGATGATAGGTTTTCTTCCTACCATTTGGATCCCATGCTTCATGGGTTCCTAGGTGTATATTATCAATTATCTTCTTATCTATTATGTATATTCAAGTATCTATTTAAATATGGCGCCTCGAGAGTGCTTGGTCGCCTACTATCATGTACAAGAAGGTTAGAGGATTTGTGCTAATATGCCTATTGGCACAAGAAAGTAGATAACAAGTTTTGAGTGGGGCAATGTTGTTTATGAGAATCCAGATGAAATCTCTGGCCTATGGGCTCACCAAAACATATAAACTTGGGATCTCCAGTTGAAAAGTCCCCCCTGCCTCTAGTTCTTGGGATCTCCAGTTATTTAAGCTATATCTGCTAGGCCTAGTCAAAGCACCAATGTCTAAATTTGAACTATGCAAGGATGGGAACAACACCAGGATTTGTCTAAGGCAGTACTTTTTGTAGAGGGTTATTTAAGCTATATTTATTAAGCCTAGTCAAAGCACCAATGTCTAAAGTTGAACTATGCATAGATGGCGAACACCACTAGACTTTCCGAGGAAGATATTGAACCAACTTTAAAAAACCTCATTTGATAAGTTGTCTAAAACTTGGTAAAAGTGTATCTTCCATAAGAGGAGAATGGCACAATGTTGTGACCAGAAACAACAGTGAATGCTCTCATGTAAAGTCTACAGTCTCTTCAAGGTACACACATGGAGACTAATGGACTTTAACTATTCAGCCTCCCTTCTTCGAGGGTAATTTGGAGAGCTCTAGTCATCTGAGCAAGATCCTAAGTTGTTAGACCGTGATGATGGCAAATTCATGAAAGATCAGTATGGACCTCCCAAACCACTGCAACAACATCTATGTGCTTAATAAGCATGGAGTTAATGTTTTAAAGTCTGAGTTTCACCAGCTCAAAGCAGTCTACATTTTGCAGTCCAAAAGAAGCAATGGAACTTAGCCAGAATTGATCGCATGTGACATGATTATTGATATGGATGAATGAATAGGATCTCAAAAGAATAAACAATACAAGTTACCAGGAAAATACAAGTCTATCATACTGGAGTAACTGGCTGCATCAAAAACTTACTTCTAACAGGACAAGGGAGCTTTAAACCAATTCATTGTTTCATCCAAATATGAACCCACTTTCTTAGCTTTTGTATACAATTGGGTTCCAATTGAGAAGAAAGGAATAAAACCAATAAAAGACAATAAACGCACAAAAAGAAGAGAAAATCAAACTGAAATGTAGCATTCATATTACAGGAGCTTTATGTTCCAACACCATGGATTTTGAAACAATAATCGATGCCAGGAATTGATGCTAGTCGATCCCAAGAGACAATTAAAAGAGTTGACGCCAAGAATCTATGCTGCTAAGGGAGGGGCTTTTGCAATTAGTAGGTCGGGTGAGCATACATCCCTCGCACTCTATTATATTACCTCACACTCTATTCGGGTGGCAGTAAAAAAAATGGATGGCAGTAAAGATATAAAAACCAGGTAGTATGGCTCCTCGCTATTGAATATATGGCAAATCAAACCCAAACCTTTGCTCTAGCGGTCTCGGCCTACAGGGACTGGGATGAATGCTGGTTGTGTGGCGGTTTCAAACCAAAAACTATATCCGGAAGCAGATGCAAGGAAGTAAGTGTGGGGTAGTTGAGTAAGTCTTCAGGTTTTTTCATATCTAGAACAGACTAGCCATATAGTTAATTTTGCAATGACTTCAGCATATCTCCAAATCACAACCAAATTCTATTGATCATACCTGCACTTTTGAACCTGGACGATGGACGTGACTGCACTTCTAAGCTTGGACGACGGACGTGATTGCAAGCCTGACAACGGACGTGACTGCACTTTTGATATTGGACGACGGAGGCGATTACAAGAGCCTCAACTTGGAAACTCCTGGAATTCTGAATAAGCTCCAAACAAAACCCTAGTGCCAAGAGCCTGCAACTCCCAAATAACCCAAATTGAAACACCCAATTTCCAAATTGAAACATTATTCACCTTTGAAATTAGATTTTGTCATTATATAGGATAAAATTGTTACCTTTCTACCCCCATTTCCACGATTTATGGACGAATTTCTCCAAATAAATTCTCCAAAGGGAAAATCGAGGGGCCATAACACTGATATTTTGGATTTACCAACAAAATCGAGCCCCCATTTCCACGATTTATGGACGAATTTCTCCAAATAAATTCTCCAAAGGGAAAATCGAGGGGCGATAAGAGTGGTATTTTGGATTTACCATCAAAATCGAGGGCGAAATTTCAAGTATTACCCTCCATGGCCAGAAATCCGAAGGCGAATGAGGTATTCATAACAAATTTTACTGATTTGGATGGGCGAATGAAAGGAATTTACAGCATTTTTGGGGGCGAAATCCGTTTTCGGGGCCTCTCCTTCCTTATATGAACGGGGCTATTTCCATATTAAACATTTTTTTAAAAATAAATTATGGACGAATTAATTAAAATTTTGAAAATAAAAATCATATAAAAATTTAAATTTGCCCACCAAATTTTCTAAGTCCCTCTAATTTCGCCCATAGGAGAAAATTCGCCCCTAAAATCATCCCTAATTGCAAAGTCATGGAGTAACTGCAAAGGACTCTTGATCCTAAGGACAAGCAACGGCATGGGCACCAAAATGCAAAAGGGGTTCTAACTAGGGTACCCATGTTCGGAAAGGCCCTACCGCCAAATAACGACACTTCTATAACAGTGTGAAGGTTCTGTGTCGCTTAAGAAGCAAAGTCGCACCCAGGGTTTATGTAAATGGCCAAAAGGTCAAATGCATAATGCATGTGAAAATGACATCTAACCTGTATACCAGGTGTGAAATATACCTACCGTAGGCACGAACCGATCAAAAACAACTCTCGCCGAAGAAATCTGGTAAAAAATGCTACTCCAAGACATTATATTAGTCCAAAACAGCATATAATGGTGAAAACTATAGACAAGTGGGTTTAAAAAATTATAAATAGTAAATAAAAATTTACAATTCACAATTAATTTTTACTACTCACCCATTTGGAGTTTTGTGGTTAGTTTTCACCTCGAAGTTCAACTGCTGATTTTGGGAGCTATGGGCATCCGTTCGTTGAGCCGTATGGAGCAGGTTGGTAGTCTCATCCATAGCTTTCATTTCAATGATTTTATTTGATTTTCAGTGGTTGTATTTTTTATGTGGCCATGCCCTAAATGGTCACGATGCTACCCGCGGGCTATAAGTATGCGGGTCGCGGGTAGGGCTGGGTAATCGCGGTACCTGCCTTTGTGAGCAAAATTTCTTGTGGGTACGGCCGTGAAGTTAGTTTTTTCAATGAAATTTACTAAACTGTGGCTTTCTTCTCCTCCAGGATGGTTCTAGATTGGAGAGAAAGGGAGCATGATGATGTGGATGAGGTCGTCCGCAATAATGTGCCTGCACAACAAGCTTTACAAGAGTGTGGGATTTACAAATTTTGGAGCATAGGGGGTTTGAGGTCCCAAAACCTATTGCTCCCCCGTTTGATAGACTACTGGGACATAGATGCACAGAACTTCAACCTAGACGGGCAAATACTCTCATTGGAGGTGGATGATATCTACTTCATTACTGGTTTGTCCTGCCAAGGTGAAGTGGCAAGCCTTCGATCTCATTCTGTGGGTAGTGGGATCAACATTCTTGACTACATCGAGCAGTACTGTCTTCCCAATACTCAGACAGTGGGGTGTCAGGTGCCCATCAGAGCCATAGTCGATCTGAGCATGAAGGTTATAGTGGCTACCTTAGTGCGGATTACAGGGTTGGCATCTCTTCACTAGGCATCACGGCCGGTGATGTTCTATGCCTCACAGTGCATGTGGCCCATGATATATGACTGGTGCACAACGCTATTGGGGTCCATGAAGACCTAGTTGATGGAGTGCAAGCAAGGGGAGGAAAAAAACTTTGGATACGACAGTATCTTATGCAGTTTCTTCTTTGAGCGAGTTCCAGGGCTCAGTTCGAGGGTTGAAGTCCCTCCTCACAGTCTCCGTGACCCAACCCGACAGGCATCACCATACACAGAGGATTTCTTCCATTGGTGGGACCGACAAGTCATAGCGATAGATGACTACCCCTATGCAGGGATAGACTTCCGTCAGGATCGGGACATGCCGCTTCCACTAGGAGCAGCGTTTGGAGACATCGGTGAGTACTCTTTTGTGTTTTTGGTGTATTCATTTTTTTGGATTTTTGATTATATATGTAAATGCAAAAATCTTGTTGGAGGTAGTATCATGTATTGACATTTCACTATTTGCTCACAGACAAGGGTCCAGTGAGACCATAGGGCTTCCCGAGACATCGTCGACAGGGCATGGGTGATGAGGTAGTGGGTGCTACAGCATAGCGTACACTACAGACTGTGCGGGCCAACCTTACATGGATGACCAACAGGGTACCACAGATCGAGATAGCGCAACTACCAGAGGATATACAACGTCATGTGGTGGGGGTACCGAGCAGCTGGGTGCGACTACTGCAGTGTATAGTGAATGCAGTTCATTACTATTATCAGACACATCGTGCCGAGGCGGCAACTAAACCTCCTCATAGGGCTTAGACATCTCAGGGTCCTATTTTTGTATCGATATGTATATTTTTGAGGGCTACGGACTCCAGTTTTGTATCATGACACTAACATTTTGGACATATTATTTATAAACTATGGTTCTCCGGTTCTACTATGTGTGTATGTACAAATGTATGAATGTGTGTTTATTTGTGTGCTTCATTATGAATGTGACAAATGCCAATCTAGGACATAATTAGCGTATGCATCAGATGTGTGATTAAAACTTCTTGGAATATGTATGTATGTAATGGAAACAAAATATCGTTCCAAGAGTCTTACCCTTAAGAATCTCTGTAGTAAAGTAGGATCTCTCACACGGTACTGACCATTCAACTGAGACACAACCAATTTTGAATCAAGGCAGACTTCTAAAAACTGGATACCATGTGAAATAGTATCCTGAAGTAGCTCAACCATGGCACCATACTTAGCCACATTGTTAGATGTAGGACCAAGGCAAGCACCTCCCGAAGACACAACTAGGTGGTCAGGTGAATAAATGACCCAAGTAGCAGAAGCAAGCTGCTACGTGTGACAACTAGCACCATCCGCAAATCCCAAGAACATGGAAGATTCCGTTGACATCTGTCAAGCAAATGGAAGCGAATCAGCAGACCCGAAAAATGAACAGAAAACTAAACCTATGTACAGAAATAACTATACAATAGTATACAAAAGTATTAGCTCAAGCTAGAAGCTCAAGCGTAATATCGCTTGAGGTAGAGCCCATTTCTAGGCTCCTTCAAGACGTTCCCCTCATAATCCTCTAATTCATAAGATCCTTTTTCTAGGACACGCCTCACGATGTAAGGACCGTGCCAGATTAGGTTAAACTTGCCTACCCCTAGGGGTTCTTTAGTTTGGTCATATAGAAGGACCAAGTCACCTTCAACATATTGTTGAGGATGGATAGACCTATCGTACTGAACCTTGATACGACGTTTATTGGAATCAATAGCCACGGTGGCATCTCGACGGTGCTCATCAAGTTGCTCAAGGTGGATCAAACGTTGCTCAATACTCGATGTATCAGGGAGGAACTCTATAGCTAGTTTGAGTGAAGGGATTTCGCATTGAATCAGTAAAATAAACTCCACACCGTGTACTAGCTGAAACGGTGAGAACCCAGTGGCAGTCTTGACTGCGGTTCGATATGCCCACAAAGCATGATATAACATAATATGCCAGCTGTTCTTGCTCTGTTGGATGGTACGTTGGAGAATGGGCTTCAAAGACTTATTAACTACTTCAACCTGACCATTCGCTTGGGGATAGTAAGACGATGAGTGTTCTTGACGAAACCCAAGCTTGAGCGACAAATCCTCCATCATTTTGTTCTAAAATTGATTGCCATGGTCAGTGACAATCTCTTTCGGAATACCGAACCGAGTAATAATCTAATTGAATACGAAATGGGCTGTTGTAGCACCGTCGGCTTTTACGGTAGGCATGGCCTCAACCCATTTGGAAAAGTAGTCCACGACCACTATGATATGGTGATGCCCCCCAACCGAAGCTGATTTGCAATCCATGAAATCCACCCCCCACTTGGTGAAGGGACCGACAGTGACGACCGGATGAAGGGGCGCTGGATGCGAGTGTATATTCCGAGAAAACACCTAGCAAGGGTGGCATTTCTTCACAGCGTTGACACAATCCTTGAAGATGGAAGGACAAAAATAACCTGCTCGCATAATACGTTGGGCTGTAGCAAGATCAAATAAATGACCGCCACACGCCCCAGCATGGAAATCATTTAGTACACGCTCCGCTTATTCATGAGTCAAACAATGATGGAGAATAGAGTCCTTTCCTCGACGATACAAAGTGTCGCCGACGATAGTATAATCTTTAGCGTGATGTTTCACATGCCGTCATTCATCTCGTGAATAATGTGAAGGGAACTTCAAAGTTTGGAGATATATAATAATATCCCCATACCAAGGGTCCTTAGACGAGATAAGAAACAAATGCTCATCCACAAAGGAATCTTCATGGATGATATTCTCATCTAATCGTGGAAGGTCCGACATCAGCTCAGCAAAAACCAAGGACTTAACCGACTTCACCGAAGAAAACTCAAGTTCGAATTCTTGAAGAATCACAATCCATTTATTGTACTTCCCCCCATGAGACATCGTGATAGCATGAACTGAAATGGATTGATGTGTGCTACGACTGTGGTTTTACTAAGCATGATATAGTGCCGTAACCGTTGGACTGAATGAACAGTCGCAAGCACCAACTTTTCCACATGAGTATATCTTAGTTCAGCGTCTACTAAATTTAGACTGAGGTAATAGATAACATGCTCTACGAGCGCATCATCAACTTGAACCAAGACCATGCCAATCGTTTCTTGAGACGCGGCCACATAAAGGATAAAATCTCATGCGAAGTCTGGTGGACTAAGCACAGGGGCCGATACCAAAGCTTTCTTAAGGGCGTCTAAAGACTGTTGGGCTCACTCATTCCAGATAAATGGTGTGTCCTTCTTCAATAAGCGCGTGAAACCTTTGGTAAGATTAGCAAAATTCACTACGAAATGGCATAGAAAAGTATCTCTCCCTTGGAGGCTCTGAAATTGTAACAAGTTGCGCGGAGGAGGCAACCGAAGTATTGCCTCAACTTTAAGAGGATCAACTCTAATACCCTCTTTGGAAACTATGAAACCTAAAAGGTGACCAGTCCTCATAGCGAAGATGCATTTATTGGGATTCAATCGAATCTTGTAGCGTATACATCGTTCGAGAATCAAACGGAGGTGCTTGGGGTGGTCCACTCTCTTGCGAGAATGGCCAGCAAGATCATCCAAGAAAACCTCCATAATATGTTTAAGGTGATGAAAGGCATAGGTCATGGCACGCTGAAATGTAGCTCCGGTGTTTTTAAGGCCGAAGGGCATTTTTCGATATGCAAACGTTCCCCAAGGACAAATGAAAGCAGTCTTATGTTGGTCCTCAGGCTTGATCTGGATCTGATTATAACCCAAAAAGCTGTCCATGAACGAAAAAATCTCACTTCCCGCACAAGCATCCAAGATCTGATCAATGAATGGAGTGGGGAAATTGTCTTTCGGACATGCGCGGTTCAAGTCTCTAAATTCATTGCATACGTAGATAGTTCCTTGCTTCTTATCCACAGGAACAAGGTTTGACACCCATTCAGTAAGGGGAACTGGGTAGATTAAACCTACTTAAGCAACTTATCCACCTTTGCCTTGATAGCGGCTTCCTTCCTAGGGTTCACAGCATGCAAGCGTTGTCGAACCGGTTTAGCATTAGGGTATGTTCCAATCTCATGTTCAACAATGTTGGGGTCTATTCCTGGCATCTCCTCATATGACCAGGTGAAAGCTTCTCGGAGTTCTGTAAACAACTCAATGTAAATAGCAACCTCCTCAGAAGTGCAATCATCACCGATGTAAACATGCTCAATCTTTATGGGCGTGTGAGAGATTTTGATCGATGTAGTCGGGGAAATGTTAGCCATGTTCCCCTCCGCATAAATCTCATGTGACCCCAAAAGAGCCACAGGGTGACCAACCATCTCAGCTAGATTCATCCTAAACTCTTCTTGTTCGACGAGATCGAGGTTGGGAAGAAAATGAGAGCGATGATGCATATCTTCCCAAGGACTCTCACTACCACACATGACCTCCATAATAGCTTCATCCGAGGGTAAAGTATCATCAAGGCAGTTGTGTGAGCAAGATGAGCTGGCTGCCCAAACTGGCAGCGTAACGGGATCATCCTCTTCTGTCCGTGAATAGGAGAGATCCGGGTCTACCGTGGCTTGTTGAATATCTTGATAAGCAAGCTCAGCGGCAGATAGTGGCATAGTCATTCCAATATGCGTAATGTCTCCGGACGGGGGACTCGTGGATGGCAGAGTCCATGGATCATCAAAATATGAAGTCCGGAAAGGTACATTATTTAAAGGAGGAGACGCATTATCGGAAATGGTTCCAATAAAATTAATGGGTGTAGGGAAATCATAAGATCTTATCAAAGAAGGGTACATTCCAGCACCCATGTTCCCATTTGCTGGCTGAGAATCTGTAACTTGAGGGACTACTGATCCCATGGATGCTGTAGAAGGAGGACTAAGGAAATCTAGTTGGTCAACTGTCACAATCTTTCCTTCGTGTGGAAAGCAAATAACTCTAAAAACAGTGGACGCAACCGCTTTCATAGCATACATCCAATTCCTACCCAGGAGAAGGTTGTAGTCGATGGGCGCATCAACCACTTCGACTTCAATAGGCACGGGTTTCCCACCCAAGTGGAAAACAAGGGAAGGGATAATCCCATGCGGCTTAAATGACCGACCGTCAAATGCAGTGGGCATGGTCATAGATTTAGGCAAAGGAGGAGAGCCAAGAGCTTTCCAACAAGATAAAGACATTACTGACGCAAAAGCACCTTCGTCAACTACCGTTCTTCTGACGAAATTCTGAAGGCACTCCACATGGATTTGAAAATCCACGTGGTATGGTAAGCGAGGTTGAACGTCAGTAGTATCAAACTTGATAACACTAGGAATTCCCCCATCCTGAACTCCTAAAGCACTCAAAAGGGCATGCCTTTGAGAAGGACACGCTTGCAAAACTTCAAGAGCTGACATGGCGAACAGAGTTTGGCCCAAATCTTCTATAATGGAGTAGTTCTAGGTGGCTCGAGCATTGGGATTATACATAGAGCACTTGAGAACACCTTTCGGTATCCATGGCATAGTAGAGGGCTTCTCGATATGCAAGGAGGTATCAGGAGGAGGGGGAGGCTCATTCCCCATGTTCGGTTGTGGTGCACCATAATCGCGTTGACGAGTGGCAACACTAACCACTGATTGGACCATATTCACGCATCCATAGCCACTAGTATTGGGAGAAGACGTTGTAGTCTCATTAGGTCCATAACCAGTAGCGGGAGCATGCGAAGCCATGTTCTGATGATGTGGAAGGGGATCCTTTAACACAGCTGGGCTTTGTGCCAGATGCTTCGATGCTTCTTCAATATGAGGACATAAGTGAGTAAGGTGATCCTCCCCACAAAGTTTGCAAGGGAATTTCACTTTACGCCTAGGTTTAAGTTCCCCACCAGCATTTCCACTGTCCCAAGGAGGGTTGGCGTTTTCTTTTCGAGGAGTATTGCGATTACTACCATTATTCCCATTGTTTCCACCCTTTCTATTGTTTCTTCCCTTATTCTTACCACCAGGTTGCTGGTTACTCTATGGATTCGTTAATTGCACAGTGTGTACATCAGACGATGGAGTGGAAGTGGACAAGGTGTGAACCTGTCCGGGAGTAGACTGGTTAATGGACAAATTTTTCATTTGAAAAGAAACCAAATCTATAGGGCGAGTACTTGCGGATCCCACAATGCCATTGGCATGTGGTCCAGGAACTGACTTGGGCTCATGTCGTGTTCGCGGTGTGTCAGGGATAATGTCATATAAGATGCCAGACTGAGAATATAATAAATCTAGCTGCTGGAATTTTAAGATGGCTTGTTCCTCAGTCACAATGCCGGACATCGAAACATCCTTAGCAATATATGGGAGCAAAGACTTGAGAAACCACTACAACAGAAATTCTAGAGGAATGTTGGCTTTCACTAACCTTTTCCGTCGACGCCACTCTTGAACGTGGTCAGAAATATGTGTGGCCTTGTTCTGACAGAAGGTAGACAACAGTTCAGTACCAGTGTCATAACGAACTGGAATCTGGAAATTATCCAAGAAAACCAAAGCTATCTCATTGAAACCTCTATAGGTGCCCCCAGGAAACTCGACGTACCATTTCGCGACTGCCCCCTTGAGGGTGCGTTGAAATAATCTCAAACGAATAGAGCCGTGATTTAGCGAGTTGGATGAACACCACAGGTGAAAAGTTGTAACATGATCACCTGGATCTTCACCCCCCTTCCCCTCGAACTTAGGAATGTCCGAAGGGATTTTACTAGGTATTGGAGGCCAAGATGGATTGTGACACACCGGATCATTCGTGAGCTTCGAGAGATCCAGAAGATTCAATCAAGCAAGGAATGGGAGCTGCAGCTGTAAAGCTTGATTATACGCTCCCATAAAAGGTTGGTTATACGGACCTGAAGGATAGGACTGACCATGACCATAACCATGACCATGGCCATAAGGTTGATACCCTCCTCCGACCTAACCCGTGTGAGGGTAAACAGGCATGTGTGTATTATGAGTGCCATAATCGGGTGGGTTGTAGTAAGGGCTAGAAGCGACTGTATTGTAGTGAGGATTACCACCATAGCGATGGAGCATATATGTACTCTATGTAGCGGGAACCGTGTTGTAAGAACCGTAGTAGTGGGGTATGTTCCCACCCCCTGCATAGGTACTCTGAGTGGCAGGAGGAGTCGTATTATGACCATAAGTGTAAGGTATACCCCCTCCCCCCATGTAAGCACTACTAGTAGCATGAGTGGTGACATGTTGACCATAATTATAAGATGTATTCCCACCCCCCACATTGGTGTTATGGGTGGCAGGAATAGTCGAAAAGGTGTATGGTATATGTCCACCCTCGGTATGAGGAGGATTGTTGACATTGGAAAAAGTGGTCTGAGGTTGACGTGTAGCAGCACGTGTAGTATTCCGTGGGATACGAGCCGTATGGTGTGAAGTATTCCCACCAAGTGCGGTAGTCCTAGGAGGCGGTGTTCCACACAAATTTGGCATGTTTGGAGGAATGTAACCTGACCCAGTAGTATGTGTGTGAGAAGCAAATGTGGTTCCCCCAGCGAGGGTAGTGCCCCTAGCGGGTGCAGTGGTTCCCCTAGCGGGTGCAGTGGTGCCAACACCATGACTAGTGCTAGCATGACTACCGGACGTAGTGGATGGATGAACAATGCTATAACCAGGCATACCAAAAGAGAACACGGTAAGGTTGATCGTAGGACCAGGGTCCTCGTGTAACTCTGGCATCCCATAAAGATAATTGTGTGGAAATGAAGGATTGAATGGGTTGTCCTCGGGTGGATATGGACCAAACAAACTAGGGTGGGTCTCAGGTGGATCCAGACCAAACAAACTAGGGTGGGTCTCAAGTGGATCACCCCCCCATGCCTCTCGGGGAGTAGGGGTGTCTGAAGTGTGTTCGACTCTACCCGATGGAATCATAGGGATTTCTCCCGTGCCAGAATGTGTAGTCATGGCATCGATGACATATGTTTCGTAATAATCCGAAGACTCGGAGGGAACCCGTTGGCGTCCCTTCTTGACGCGGCTTGAAATCTCGGCAGCTGGTAAACCAACCAACCAACGAGATCGACAGAGAGCAGGACTCTGCGCCACGATATCTCCGGAGAGACTATAAAATAAAAACGTCCCCTAATGGTCAAACTATCCATCAAAAACCAAAAATCAAGAGCACACACCTAGAGAAACTATAGCCAAGAGCATGCAAACAGAGTGGCTAAATGAGCTCCCGACACTATAGCCGGTATGTCTCGCCTAGGAGAGGCTTGAGACTCCCAAACTATAGCCGGAGGTAAAAAAATTAGTTATAAAGGCCCCTAGCCTTCACTGCATGCACAGGGTCAAGTCCCTATACAACAGGAAACTGTGTTGTCTGACCTCTATCTGACCCAGGACACCCGCAATATAACCACTACGAATACCCTCTGTGATACCTAGGTAAGGAAACTAAGGTCACCAAAATATAACCAATGCTCAGGGGGACAGTCGCAGGTGGGATCCATCGTATGGGAAGGGTAGCTAAGCCCGAAACTCAAGAGGGTCAAATCCCCCAAGAGTCCCCAAATATGAACAAATCCTGGAAATATCTCCCACGTTCAGCCGGTATTGGAGGGCTATCTCCGCAACCAACCTCTCGTGACCTCGTGCTTAACTCTGGTCTGAGTAGAGCTTCCTGAGAACACTGATGTATATAATGGATTTCACCACTCCCTGGTCAGACACATAATGTTTCATCTAGTAGTCTTGGATTGTTAACTCACAATGATCTATTCCAAGACTCTAAACCTATGCTATTTGGTGCACCCTATAAAAGAAAATCGTCACTAATCAATTTTAAATTAAGCATTGATTTTAATGGATGTGGTTACTCAAAGGATATGGTCGTGAAACTAGTGATGTATATGACTCAATGGCATGCACAATCGTCAAACTCTAGACTCATCTACACAATGAAAACAATGCCACTAGCATGATAAGCAAATCCAACAGTTTTCGAAATAAAATGCAACTCTTTTAATTTTCCAATGCACAAGCAGATCCTAGATGAAAGCAGAAGCACTCAGATGCAAAATGCAATACATGAAAGTAATTTTTTTTTTTTTTTTTATATTTTCACTTATAAGCAAAAGGAAAATGCAAAACTATGTTTTTGTATTTTTCAATATAATGGAATGAAAAATGCAAGCAAAATCTCACTATTCAGTTATAGAAATGCAAGGGAGATCACTCAGACAACCTAGCAGATCCCAAACAGTAAAACTCAGCCGAGGTGATGAGCTAAAAAATAAAAAATGGGTAAAAACCAACAAGGCTCAAAACCAAGAGAAAGGAAGAGTTCTGGTCACGAACAAGGCTTGGAACAGTCAGGAACAAGGCCAAAGAAGACTCAAGAACACTCAAAACCAACCCAGCAACAACCAAAGGCCATAAACCAATCACCCCTGGAGTTGTACACTACTGTCGAAGGAATAACAGTGGGTACCTACGGGCTACAGTGTAGACAGAGGCGGGTAGACGCGGGCAGAACTAGGCTCACCCGCGTATAGGGAAAAGCAAATGAGCAGCAGAAGAGTCCAATGGCTAAGAGAAAAGGTGTTTTCTATAGGTTATCCCAACGGCCAACCAATGACACAGAGACTCGACACACAACAACTCTAAATATGGACAAATGCCCAAAAATCCCCAAAAATGGATGTTCTCCCTATCGGAATCGCCATTTCTGTTATGAAGAAAACCTCCTATGGCTTGGGGTAGACCACAACAGACAGCTGACTACCATAAATTAACTCAATTCTCAATGCTATGCTATATAAATGACAATGCTAAGATAATGAAGAATATAACCAACCTCGATCCAAACGTTTAATGTAGATCCCCGTTGGAGCTTTCAAATCATGCACTTGAACCTGCAAATTAGTCTTGACAACCAATAGACAAGCGCATATAATATATAAACAACCTTAACATCATCGATAGCAATGGTCCATAATATAATAAGTAAATGCAACCCAATGTAATATAAAAAACATTCACACCATTAATGGATGAGAATATGAGTATTTCTGTTAATCAATAACAAGAAGTACAATGTGATATGACCTCTTGTCGGAAACCAATATGAACCAAGAACTAGGTCTCTCCACTTGTACCTCCACCACTTCAATCCTCCATGGAATGGAAAACTCAAACTGTGATAGGAGTTTGGAAGGTGAACATAAGAGGTTCACAACAACAAGGATCAATGAGTGTAGACTCAAGATGCGGCAAAAATCCACTAGAGTTATCCTGCTATCTCTTTCTTCTCCCTTCCATATGCCATATGTGCTCAATATATAGTCCTCTCAAAGGTAAGTGAAACGACACATCGAGGCGTTACTGGGCAAATGGAGGGCCAAAGGTCACCCTAAGACCGCTTTGTGGGAGTAAATATTCATTTACTAGTGATCTTTACCATTTTACCTGTCAGCCGCAGGCTATAGAGATGCAAATCGCTGGTACGTTGGATAAAGTGGAACAGCTAGCGTACAAGAAGAAAAACAGGGAAAAATGTGTTCTGAAGGACATAAAGTGGATCTGAGTCAGTGAAATGGATCCTGGAGGCCAAAGAGTGCTGATGCTCACAAGGTGGAAAATTATGTTGTAACAATGGTCTTTGTCGTGAACCCTCTGCAAACTTGAAAAATTAGAAACAAAGCAAAAAGGGTTTTCTTGATTGTGTATGCTCTTTTTCATGCCCCTTATATGAACTTGATAAACTAGAAACGGTGAGAAAACTTGCATTTTTCAGGGTAAGCTAATCAATGTATAACCCCAAATTTGAGAAATTTTAGTTTCAAAATTTTATTTTATTTATTTGTGTGTTTATGTAAAAGTGTCTTCCAAGCCAAAAGAAATGTTTTTTGGGTAGACATGCTCTCCAAAAACAACAACATCATCATCATTAGTAGCAGCAGTAGCAACATCAGCAGCAACAACAACAACAACCACAACCCCATTCTCCTCCATAATATTAATAAATATTTTGTTTAACTCACTTGGTTGAAAGTTACTTTATTAAGTAAGAGGTCTTGGGTTCCAGCCCTCCCTTTTGTTACTTTTTCAAAAAATTCATGTAACTTTAAGTGGGCCACTTATTTTAAACAAGTAACTTATTTGTAAATGTGAGATTATAGGTTAATTTAGTAAATGGGGAAGAATTATTTACTGCATTAAGCACCCATAACCATGTTGATCAATCTCTGCCTATCACATGGTTCCTTGTGACATTCAAAGTCTATTATCAACGCCATTTCTTTTAAACTGTCTACTTTTTTGAGATCTTTGCATATAGACCATCAATTTTTTATTTGAATCCATATTTACCTACATATTATAATCTGTCTAGTCTAAGTGATATTCTACTTACCAATACCAACTACTCATGGAGAGACCGTCTGAAGGATGTCCTACAAAGTAGGGGACTTTATAGGATTACCTTGGGAAAATAAACCACCTCTACTAATGCCAATAAGAAAGTAAAATGGTATATTAAAAATGATGAAACATGTGAATTAATATGGATGTACATCTCTAATGACTTGCGATTCCACCTTTAAGGAATTGGCTATGGAATATGCAGCTTAGAAAAATTGGAAACTGTATTTGGTCACCACAATGAGATTTAAGTTCACTAGCTTGAAAATGAGTTGGTTTCTTTAATCCAAGTGGCTTCTCTTGCATTCAAGACTATCTATCTAAATTCAAAACCCTTAGACTCTTAGTTGAATAATGCAAGATAGATAAGCTAGAAAAAAAATGCATTTATGCTATTCCTTCTAATCTTGGTCCTCTGTATTCGGTTTTTGTATCTACTTTTCACTCTTCCAGAGAAGCTCAATGGACTGCTTCTAGAGAACCCAATCCTCAATATTTTGTGATTCTTCAAGACTAGAGAGCAAGATAATCTCTTCCATCTTGAAATAACTATCACTTTAGGTACATATAATAAATACTTAGTGGCACAATAGAAGGATAAATCCAAGCATCCAAAGAAGCAACACCCTTACCAAAATAAGAAAAACGAGGGTCTGAAACCATATTATCAAATTCCCACATGCAATTGTGATAAAGGAACAAAATATAAAGGTAAGAATACTAAACAACATTACATTTTTTTTGGTTGATGTCACATACCCAACCACCCCTATAACATTGTTAATAGGATACTCCAATTATCACCAATAACTCTTTTTTTTACTCTGATACCACTCTATAATATAATCGATTTCCTTTGATCACACTATCCCACCACGGGGTACTTGATTCCACATATACAAATATATATATATATATATCATTCAATTAAATAAATACTTATTCTAAGTATGCAATCATTCATGTGTCATTCCTACCATGAATGCATCACCATGTCCATTAAATCCATATACATAGACATTTCCATAAACAATAGATTAAAAAAATACATACAAAAAATATAAACCATGGAATTCATAAATAGTTGAGAAAATTATCTTTTAAATATATTATTCCTCCAACTTGCTACAGATGAAGGACATTTCTCCTAGCTATAGGAAATATACCACCCTAGTTCTTTCTATGACAAATGTCACTCCCGAGATAGGGATATCAATCCACAAGGGTGAAGCTCTTCAAGCCTACTACTTAGCCACAACTCATAAAACCCTCTAGTGTAGAAATCCCCTACATAAATACCCTAATCCACTTGCATTCATCCCCCATCAACCTACACACCACAAGGAATGGTACCTCATTCTTTGCACCATAGTTCCTCAAGTTATTACCATTCCTTTCCAATGCTCTATCACATTCCAACTAGGGATTCTGCATGCTGGGACTCTAGGGACCTCAACCATAGGCCATATTTATCTCACACGGGAACCACTCTCATTAGCACCTATTTCCTAGAGTAATTGGCATGAATAAATACAAACTATATTTTTCCTCTCTTAGGTACCGACATGAAGGATCCTTCCCCTAAAGGATAGATTTATGGAAGAATTATAGTAAGATTGAAGCTCCAAGATTAATTTCCCACCTTTTATATGCATGCTCAGAATTGGCCATGTGGCACTCATGATGTTCCCACTTTCCCTTCTAATCATAGCTTACGATAATATAATCAATAAAGGTTAATTAATCCCCTCTCATAAACATGGCTATATGGACCTTAGGATAAACTCACTATATAAGGTTTTCAAGTAAGGATGATGAAATAGGTTAATAAGTCACTAGGGCCATCTCCTCATTAGACCTCATTTCACTTCTCCCTCTTGCAAAATCATATTCCCCCCATCTCTTCTTTGTCCTTCTCCATTTGTATCAGTTAGAGATTTTTTTATTAAATATAATTGTACACATTTACAATAAATTTGGTTATCATGGACCATTTATATATGGATTCTAGACATTTCATCATTACATTCTTAATTACAACATGGACTCAAAAAACAAGGTTTTATAAGCGAGATGGTCATGTGGAATCTAAGTGTCTTAAGAAAATGGAATTCTTGGAAGTAGTAATGAAGATGCACAACATCAATCTTGATTCTTCTTCTGACTCTTCTTGTCTTGTCATGGACATGCACTTCATGCTTCTAGTTTTTATTTTATTGGATCATCTACTTCTTCTAATGAATGGCTTATTGATTCTAGAGCATCTTATGATATGGCTAAGTACAAAGCCATATTTTCTACTCTAAATGAATGTAACACCAAATAAATATTTGTTGGTGATGATAGATCTCTTATTGTTGTAGGGTCTAGAACAATTCAACTAGATGATGATCATTTCAAAGATGTATTATGCATTCCAAGTATTTTCTACAATTTGTTGTCATATTATCATATCACTCATTCTAATGAAGGAAATACTGTAAAGTTTTCACCTCGCCAATTTGTAATTAAGGATTTCAAATATCTTAAGCATGTCCTTGAAACTAGAATTGTTGATATTACCTGGTTCTATAGATTTGACAACTTTGGGTCACACCTTTCCCCTTCATTTTTATGCTCATAGCAGTGACTTGATAAAACTTTGGCATTAATGATTTGGTCATCTAAACCATTGCTCATTGTAACAACTATGCAATTAGAAAATGGTGGCTATTATTCTTCTCATGTATTGCAAAGATGGTGTTTGTCCCAGTTGTGTTCTCGTCAAACACCATAGGGACGATTTTGACAAAAGTGCCTCTTGAAATGCATTGGACCCCTTGCATATTGTTCACAATTATTTTTGTGCTCCGCTTTCTTTAGCCTCTTTCTCTGGATTCAGTTACTTGTTAAATTTCATTAATGAATTCTCCATATGCACTTGGGTTTACTTTTTAAATCTTAAGAGTGAAAATTTTGAGATGGTTTTGGCCTACAAGGCCCTTTTAGAAAAAAAATATGAACATTAAATACACAATTTAAGAATGGATAAAGAAGGTGAATATGTAAACAATAGATTTGCAAATTTATGCACTGCATAGGACATTCAAATCCAACATATTGTTCCATATCCACCAAAAAAAAATGGTGTTGTCGAGAGAAAGAATTGCGCATTAGAGGAAATGAAAATTTTTATGTTCCAATAATGGATTAAGTCTTATTTTTAGGTGGAAGCCATTAATTATGCTAATTACATAGTCAATAACACTCCCACAAAAGATTTAAAATATATAACAGTGGAAGAAGCATGGAGTAAAATTAAACCTAATGTAATCCACTTTCATGTAGTTTGTAGTGAAGCATGGGCTCATATTCCTATTGAAAAATGAAAATAATTGCATCCTAAGAGTGAGAAGTGCATTTTGTTGGATATTCTGAAGATGTAAAACATTATAGACATATTCAACCCAAATCCAATGACATTATTATTAGAAGAGATGTTGAATTTTATAACATATCTTGGTCTAGAAACCTAATTTGACTTTTGTGCCATCCTTGACCTACAAGCCATCTTCGATGATTATGCCACCTTCTACTCCCAATTTCTTTACTCCCAATTTCTTTGTTAGTGATCCTACTTTGGTCTCTTCTTCATAAGATTACAATTAAGATGAAATTACACCTCTACCTACTCACTTTCCTCCATTTGGGTCCATTGAACATGAACCTGCACCAAAATCCTCGCTTCCTACATGGGTCCATACAACATGCAAAGTAGTTGGTGATGTTGCTAGTGATCCCAGAGATTAGAGCCAAACATGTTCATAGTTCCAACAAATCTCTTCTATTTTGTCTCAAGTTTAAGAGACTCATGATCCAAAAACATTTGCAAAAAATTCTGGCCATCCAAATTGGGATACAACAACGAATGGAGAATATCATTCATTAATGGTGAAAGATACTTGGAATCTTGTCCTCTTCCAAAAGGAATAAAATTCTTCAGTTTTAAATATATGTATCAAACCAAATATTTTTCCAATTTGAATGAATTGACTACAATGAAACCTTTACCACTATCACCGAAAGGAACACCATTTTCCTTGTTCTCTCCCTTACCACTTCACATAAATGGAATATCCATCAAATAGTCAAATGGATGTCAAATATACCTTCTTGAATTAGGATTTGCAAGAAGAAGTATACATGGAAAAAACTCTTAGCTATGTTTAGAATGACTCCAACCTTGTTGTTTCCTTAAGAAATCTCTCCATGGTATTAATCAAGATCATTGGGCTTGGTATGATAAAATGAACATCTTTCTTCTTGACATTGATTTTACTCACCCCAATGTCTAAAAAACAAAATTAGGAATCTATCTTATAATCCTTGGTATTTATGTTTATGACCTTATTCTTACTGGTAGTGACCCTAAACTTTTAACGCATTTGAAATACAACCTTAAGAAGAAATTTGAGATGACTAACTTAGGGCATTTGCATTATTTTCTTGGCCTCCAAGTCTTGTAAACCAAATAAGGAATATTTATTTTTTAGTCTAAGTATTCATGTACCTTCTTCATCGTTTTTAATTAGAATATTGTAAACCAACCCTTTCTCCCTTACAATTTGGATTCAAACTTACTACCACCTCCACTACACCTGAATTACATGCCACCTTGTAATGTCATTTAGTTGGAAAAAATGTGTACTTGACTCATACCCATCCTGATATTTTCTTTGTTGTTTGTCTTGTTCCCAAATATATGAAAATGCCCCATGAAAATCATCAAAAAGAAGCAAAAATGATATTTCATATATTTGGGGTACAGTTCATTTTGGGATACATTTCAGTTTAGGTGGGACTCCTTTGTTGTTTGTCTTCACTAATTCCAATTGGGTTTGGGACCCTAATGATAAAAAGTATACTACATGTTATGTTTCCAATCTTGGTTTTGGACCTATCTCTTGGGATTGTAAGAAACATCAAGCTATTTCTCTTTCTTCAAAAGAAGAGTTGTACAATACTACATTTGGGGTCCAAATTCGATGTTTAGACCAACGATTAAAGTTAAAAATAATTTCTTAACATCAAAAACATGTCAGCTGGGTGGTTTTTTTTTTTTAAACTCCAACGTGATGTCACTGAAGTGACTTGTTCAATATTACTTTTCTTAAGAGACTCCCCAGGGTGTTGCTTAAGCAACACCCTAGAGCATTGCTTAAGCAATTCCCCATGGAGTCGCTTAAGTGATGTACACTTGAACACAAAAGTGACGTACACTTGAACACATCAACCAATTTATTTTTTTGGTGGTTGGTGCTTAAGCAATGTGCCGCCAAATGTATTTAGTTTTTTTTGCTCAACTTGGTGAGATTAAAAAATAGATTCGGATGAAACAAAATAATATTTTTTAGAAGGATTTTGGAGGGAAGAGAACTCCGATTAGAGGTCAATTTTCTCATGGATTAATGAGATTATCCATTGATTTAATTTATTTTGATTGGATTAATGATTTCTTTGTCTTTTTTCTTATTGTATTAATGGTTTAATAATGTATTTTATTGAGATAGAGAACAATGTCAAACAACCCTGTCTACCGATATGCTAGTATATATGAACGAGATGTTGTTGTGCAAGCGATTATTGATTCTATATTCGGTGACATATAAGCAACCATGGTAAAACATATGATCAGAATCAAGCCATTAATGTTGAAGATATAATCAATGATAGAAAATGTTATTTCCCTTGTATCCAATGCAAAGGGATAAAAAGAATAAGAGTTATTAAGGCAACAACCATGAAACATTGCTTAGAGAATGGGCACTTTGAAGGTGGAAACGAATATCATCCCTTTTTAAATATCAAAAACAATTTTTTTTCTATTTTTTCAATAATATTAATATTTATTTCTATTTCAATACTAATTGGATATATTTTTCCATATTAATTGCACAAACAAGACCACCAACACTTGGAAATACACACGCTACAATTCATAATAGAGATGGTGAGGGTGATGACATCGAGATTGATACAAGGGAAGAAAATGACCACTATATTATTGAGAATGTAGGGATAAATAGGTTGATCCATGACACAGTTGTTAACAAAGATGAGAATGCACTTGCGGACGAGATCTACCAAAATATTCACAATGTACCTCTTATTGATACGGGAAAAAAATCCTTATACAAAGACTCAAAGACAAGTCTTCTCTCTGCACTTTTGTTGCTAATCAACTTGAAGGTAATGAATGGTATTTCAAACACAGGAATGATACAGTTGTTAAGGTATGCAAGATTTATCTCTATGTAATTGCAATTGTTTGTTTTCTATTTATCATTGTAGTATATAGGCCAATAATTATGATTTTTCCATTTTTTTTTTGTAGATTGTTAGGTGATACTCTTATACCACTGTCAAATACTTTACCTTGCACATACAGAATCATGTGTGTTGTCTTAAAATATTTGGGAATGGAGTATAACACAATCGATGCATGTTGATGATCATATTATATATTATTAACAACATGCATCAAAAAGTGAGTGCCTTGAATGTGGAGTTTGTAGATATTGTACTGATCAGGTAAAAAATAAGGTGCCCCACAAAGTTCTTCTCCATATCCCGATAATTCCATGTTTTCAACGATTGTTCAGGTGTAAATACATTGCACAATTTATGGATTACCATGCATGACAGATAAGTGAATATGGTATCATGTGAATGCCTAAGATGGTTATGCATTCAAAGACATTGAGGAAATATGACCAATTCTTAAAGAAGAACCATGTAACGTTAGAATTTCAATGGCAACAAATGGTGTCAATCCATTTGAAGAGTTCAGAGCAAATTACTCAGTTTGGCCATTTTGTGTTATAAACAATAACCTTCCTTTGTGGATGACAATAAAAAGGGAGCACGCCATGTTTCCATTAATTGTTTCAGGTACTTTTTTTTAGAGTGTTAACACAATATAAGCAATCTTTTTTTTCATTATTGCATGTACAATAACTTATTGACTATGTATGTTACTTTTCAAATAACTACTAGGTAAGCACCGAGTTAAAGAAATGGATGTATATCTTGAGCCTCTTATATATGAACTTTTAAAATTATGGGTTGACATCAGTATGTATGGAATCTCAAATGTATAGGCCAAAAAAATTCAATTCCATGGGATACTTACATGACAACTCATGATGTACCCGGTCTTACACATTTTTGGGTTATGTAATTTTCCCATGTATCTCTATGTATCATTTATTATTGAACCTCTTCTTATCATTTTGGAATTCTATATATTAACATTATTCTATAACTTACAGGGATTCAAACAAAGGAAAAATATGCATGTCCAGTATGTGGTCCAAGAACAATAAATAGACATTCAAGAAGTTTAGGAAAGGAGGTGTACAATGACTCTAGGAATTTTCTCCACAAGGACCACAAGTATCAAATTACCAAAAAAAATGACTTTAATGGGAAGGAAGAGAGTGGGAAAAAACCATGAAGAATGATGCCTCAACTATGGAAAATAGGCATTTTAGAATTGATATCCATGGTAAGCAATTGTTTGTAGCTACTTGGTTCTTTGTCACATGTATTTATTTTTAGATTTCCATACTTACCTTGATTAATAAAAAAAATATTTCATTGATACTTCTCAAAGTTTGTCATAGTCAACTTCCACAGGGTTTGAAATGATACTCTTCCCAATTCAATCGGTTGCCATACTATGACCACTTACAAGTAAATCATTTGATTGATATAATACATATTGGAAAGAATGTCACATAGTTCTTGTGAAAAATTATAGATGGGAGGAATAACAAGGAAAAAATTACTAAATTTATTAGTGACATTAAGGAATCCAACTCATTGCAACATTTGACTCATTGCTATGGCAGTGGAAATTCCACCAATCTTCCATGGTTATTAACAAAGCAAGAGAGCACTGTAGTAAAAGAGGTTGTACGGAAGATAAAATTTCCCACTGGTTTTTCTTTGAACATAAGTAATATATTAACGAAGAAAAGTGATTTCAGTGGGGTTAAAACTCATGATTGGGATAAATTTATCAAGGTTCGATGTTTTGCAATATTGATTATCTTATGATATATACATTATTCGTTAGTAATTCATGTTTATCTCTATTCAAATTATATGTGATGATATATACCTTATTTATTAGTAATGCACATTACTTCCTTGTTGTAGAATGTTCTACCTCTAGCTCTACCTAATAGCTTCGACAACAGCATAAAGAAAGTTATTTATGATCTCGACAATTACATGAGGTATGCAAAAAGTTATAGTTGAATTATTGATTGTATACACCATCGATACTTGCTTTGCTTGCATTATATATATTGATGTTGACACATCAAATTTCTTTGCACTTGTAGGTGGTTTTCATGTAAATAAATACATAAAAAGATATCTAGTATTGGAAAAGAGAAATTCCCGAAATAATGCGTGAGATGCAAAAGTATCTGCCTCCAATATTTTTCAATGCACGGGAACACTACCTCATACACCTAGTGGAAGAGATTGAAATATGAGGACCTGTACACACAAGGTCAATGTGGTTGGTAGAGAGGCGCTTGAAAGCATTGAAGACCTTTTTTATACAAAGTTCACATCCATAAGGCTCAATGGTTGAAGGCTACATGTTATATCAATCCACTATATATTTTAGTGAGTACTTACACCAAGTAGTGGGTGATATGGATGTGTTGCTCCTTTGGGATGCCAATTCCACCAAAATTTTTAAATGGGAGGTGTTGTTTGGGAAAGGTAGAGGAGAAAAGTGAAAGGTAAAATCGTGTATTGTATTTAATATCTCCATACATGCTTGTGGTAGATTGGTTAGTAGCTTGGTTTCTTAACGAAATCTTTTTTGTCATTAGTCTAGGTAGTATAGAGTGGGATGCAATTCATTTATATGTTGCAAATAACATTGATTGGATGAATACATGGATAGAATGATGTCAACCAGTTTATGATGCCTTATCATGGAATAGGGTGGCAGAATTGACCAGAAAATCTTATTTGGATCATGATACAAATTTGAACCAATAGGAAATTGATATAGCATATGGTGCAAAAGATAGAAATGTAAGTAATATCTAACTTTTGTTTTTACATTTCAAATCCCATTGTCCCCCCCCAAAGTATCTTATACATATAGTTACCAATTCCTAACAATCTATTTATAACACGTTGAGCATTCAGGTGAAACATCATAAGGCTATGTGGTGTAATGGTAGAAAATATTGCACCAAAACATGTGATAGTGGGATAACTACAATTTTCCAGGTAACTAATATTTCCCACAGGGGTTATATACATCCAGTCACATCGGATTTGAGGTACTGTGTATATTTGGAAGACATGTTGGATATAGACTTTAAATCCTTCAAAGTGGTTCTCTTTAAGGTGAGGTGGTACAAATTGTTGTTGCAAGTTGATGAAACAATGGTTATTGATCATGACAATGGATTTACCATGATTAATACTAACATGTATGATCCAAATATAGGCCCCTTTGTACATCCAAGTCAATGTGAGCAATTATTTTTTTAGAGGTACCAGGTAGAGCAGGTTGGTCATTTGTTGTTAGATTTGATCCAAGAGGATGACCCATAAAGTATACTTTGCTTGAAGAAGATGTTCATAATCAAGAAGAAGAAGATGTATCTGGAGAGATGGAGGAATACGTGTACTTAGATGAATGGTGGAATGAATTTTACCATGTAGTCATTGCCTCACATCTCAATGATGATGACTAAATCAATGATCACTTAGTGCTAGATGTTGCAGATGTTGTTTTGGACAATCCTTATAATAATTCCAAAGGGTTGGATACAAATTATAATCTCTATGACGCAGATGTTGACTTCGATTAAGTTCAAGATCAATTTGATATGGAATTGTAACAGATCTTATTCAATAGATCTCTACTTAACAATTATCAATGGAATAATTATATTGAATGGAAATATGTGTTATTGTATATGCAAATAAAATCTCATGGAGTATTATTCTCTATTATGTGTTGTTAATTCTATTTCATATATTTGTTCTTTAATTCATCAATTTTGTAATGATTTTTTATGCATATGCATGCTTATGAATTTATATGGGTTTCTCTTATTATTATTTTTCATGCAATTCCAATTCCATTTTTTGTTTTGTATATGAAATCTAAGTGTCCTTGTTATGGACCAACTTATGGTTTAAAGTAGGTTATCCAATTGGAAAATGAAGGTACATAAAGGGGTTGATGGGAATGAAAAAGGTACATTGAGGGGTTGATGACTAATTGAGGCCGGTTGCTTTGTTCTTCCCTAGGACTTTGGATTTCCCAAACCTTTGTTGGGACTTCACTTTCTCGGAATCGACACACCCTAGAACTCTTGCTTTGCTTTGGGATGAGAGATTGCAAGCTAGTGTGCACTCTTATTGCTTCAAAGATAATGCTTTAGGACAAGTGTTACCATACTGTGTTACTCTTATTGAATTTGCTTGAGTGAAGAGTACATTTTTATTAAGGTCATGAATGCTTGAGTTCAAAATTAAACATGGTCATTGCCCGCAGAGGTGTAGCACAACTGGAAATTCGATTTAAACTGAGATGGTATGTTGTAATAGAGGTCACGAGTTCAAAACACCATGAACTACCTGTTCCCCATGCTGGCGGGTTGTGTGGGTGCACCTAGGGGTATAGTGGTAGCATACTGGATTGGATCCTTGGACCTCATTGTTGATGTATATGTAACTTCAGAATGTATTTCATCTATGTATATTGTACTCCTATAGAGATGTGTTATTCCTCTATAAGGAAGTGTCGTCATTTGTATTGACAAGTGTCGCAAGTGTTGTAACTTGCCGATGGGTTATTAGAACACCATGTGTGGGTTCGGCCTTGATTAAGTTAACCATGGGTTATTGTACTAAGATACACAAGTTGGCCCCATAAGTTTATTGGGCAGTCAGGACAAGTATAAATAGAGATCTCCCGATCTCTATTTTGATCACTTCATTACTCACTTATCCATCACTCAGAAAGTGGCGCACATGTGAGGAGGAGGATCAACTGCTAGGAGGAGACTATCTCTGTGTACTTGGGTTGTACTTTGGTTGTATCATTGCTTTATCTATCTCTGAGGAAGTTGTGGGGTTTTTCACCTTAGGGTTTTCCCCACGGAAACTCTGTGTGTCTATTGTCTCTTATGTTTGCATCTTGTGATGATTGATATGCTTGCTATGATTGATATGCATTGATATACTGTACATGTTATTCTCTCAGTAAATATCCTAGAGTATATTGAATTAATGCTCAAAAATTAACATGGTATCGGAGCTTCCTTGAGAAGAAGACATTGTGCAGTGGCAGAAACTAGGGTTTCTTATTTATTGGGTTTCTCTCCACAGATTTTGGAAAAGCAGTAAGGTAGATTGACTCTACTCATCAAGGGGAATTTATCTATCCAATCAGAATTTAGTTCTGAGTACTTTCAGTTTTGGCCCTAAAACTTAGGGTTTCCACAAAAATAGGAATTTCTAAAATTTGAAGACATAGCTGGAAGCTCCTTGGAAAAATCGAAGTTTAGAGCTTTGGATCTAGATTTTTGGCTGGGTAAATCTCCTGGAAACTCAAACCCTAATTCAAGGTCCTCCCTAGTGAACCTGGGAAGACTAAAAGGCATTTCTGAAGGGTGAAGATTTGCAGATATCAAATTCTGAATACACCAGGCTGATCATCTCATCAAGGTGCATCTTTCTATCCTTTCAGAAAGTTGAAATTCACATTTTGAATTTTTAGGGTTTCTCTGACAAATCCTAATCCGGGACCAAATCCAATTTTCAGCAAATCAAGTGGTAAGACCTAAATATTTTCTATTTCCATTTGAAGTACTCTTTAAGATGTCTCGCCACACCGCTTGAGGATAAGCTTGAAGGGGCTAATAACTTTCGAGCATGGAAGTATAGGATTGGGTTAATCCTGGAAGAAAATGAGTTGGACTCTTACATAAGGGAAGAGGTCCCTGTCCCAGAGGAAGAAGAGGCTAAAGCCCTCCACAAGAAGAACTTGGTCAAGGAAAAAAGGATCATTGTTGATTCTATCAAGGACCATCTCATCCCACATGTGTCATCTCTAAAGACACCCAAAGAGATGTTTGATTCCTTGACCAAGCTATTTGAAGGGAAGAACATAAATCGGAAGATGACCCTGTGGAACCAATTGAAAGGGGTAAAGTTTCAGAATGGAGAAACCATTCAATCTTATTTTTCTAGGGTCTCTCAGATCAAGGAACAACTAGAAGCGGTGGATGAAATGGTGGAGAATGGTGAAGTTGTCATGACCACTCTGAATGGCCTACCTAGGTCATGGGATTCCTTTATTCAAGGAATTTGTGCAAGAAGGAATTTGATCTCCTTCAACAGACTGCGGGAAGAATGTTCTCAAGAAGAATCTAGGCTCGTGGCCCGAGAAGAAAATATGGGAAATGAAGATCAAGCTCTCACAGCACATACCAAGAAAGGTAAGTTCAAGAAGGAGCCATCTCATAACAGAAGACCTTCTCACTACCATCACCAAAAGGGTAAGAAGGATCTGAGATGCTTCACCTGTAATGAGAAGGGACACTTTGCTATAGATTGTCCCAAGAACAAAAAGGGTTCCAACAACAACAAGAAGAAAGGAAACAAGAAGAGATATCATGCTCATGCTGCTGAGGATGATGAACCTCCCAAGAAGAAGGATAGAGCAAAAAGTGATGATGATGACTCATCAAGAGAAGAAGAGTATGTTCTAATCTCTGCTCTGACAGGTACTATTTCTCATGGTTGTAATGATTGGTTAATTGACAGTGGGGCTTCTAAACACATGACTGGGTTTAAATAATCTTTTGTAAATTTATCTGAACATGAATCACCCCATAAGGTGAAACTTGGGGATGATTATCAATACCCTATCAAAGGAAGTGGGGAAGCCTCCTACAACCTAGACTCTGGAAAGTCTTTGAAGATGAAAGATGTGTTATTTGTACCTGGGCTCAAGAAGAACCTACTCTCCATCTCTGCATTAGATGCAAATGGCATGAGGGTTGCATTTGTAGATGGCCAAGTCCTAATGTGGCCAAAAGGTAAAATTATTGATGATGTAGTGGTGATTGGAGAGTAAGAGGGAGGATTGTATAAATTGAAGGGACAACCTGAACATGCCATGGTACATGAATCCATGGAGCCAAGTGAAGTTTGGCATAGAAGGCTTGCTCATGTGCACTATAGAGCACTACCAATTGCAAGCAAAGCGGTAGAGGGTCTTCCTGAAATCAAGACCAAACATGAAGGTATTTGCAAAGGATGTGCAAAAGGAAAGAACATAAAGAAGGCATTTCCAAGCAGTGAAAGCAAGGAAAAAGGAATCTTGGAAATCATCCACTCTGATGTATGCGGTCCGATGTCATCCAGTTCTCTGAGTGGGTATGTTTACTATGTCTCTTTCATTGATGATTTCTCCAGGAAGACTTGGGTTTACTTCTTAAAAGGAAAGGATGAAGTGTTTGATAAATTCAAGGAATTCAAAACCTTGATGGAGAATCAAACCGATAAGAAGATCAAGACATTCATATCCGAAAATGGCGGAGAATTCACTTCAGGATATTTCAAGAAGTTATGCAGTGATTCAGGGATTAAGAGGGAGTTGATTGCTCCCTACAATCCACAACAGAATGGAGTTGCAGAAAGGAAGAATAGAACAATCATGGAAGCAGCATGGGAAATGCTGCATGACCAGGATATACCCATGCATCTATGGGTAGAAGAAGCTAGGACAGTTGTGTATGTGCAGAACAGAACACCCCACAAGATATTGGACAACAACACACCAGAAGAGGTCTTCTCTGGTAAGAGACCTGAAGTCAGCCATCTCAGGATATTTGGTTGTCCAGTATATACACATGTTCCAAAGGAAAAGAGGACAAAGCTATATCCTTCAGGAAAGAAGGGTATCTTTGTGGGTTACAGTGAAAGCTCGAAGGCTTACAGAATATACTTTCCAGGGTTCAAGAAGATTGATGTCAGCAGGGATGTAACATTTGATGAAAACTCAGCATTCATCAAATCAAGGAAGACACATGTTGAAGATCATGAAGAACCAAAGGAAACCAGATTTCAAGACACTACTATGACTGAAGCAATTCCAGATGTTGATCGTGAAATTGAAGATCCGCAAGAACCTGTAGATCCACCTCGTGAGAAGGACTCCCACAAGAGGAAACCTGCATGGGCTAGAGAGCTCATTCAAGATGCAGAAAGGTATGGCATTCCAGAAGAAGAACACAGAGCAAAGAAGAGAACTAGATCACATACCAGCTATGTTGCTTTACTCTATGATATCATGAACAAAGAACCTTCCAGTTATGAAGAGGCAGCGGAAAAGAAAGAATGGAAGGATGCCATGGTCGAGGAATACCAATCAATAATGCAAAATGATGTTTGGGATGTAGTCCCAAGACCTGAAGGGAAGTCTGTTGTGACTTCCAAATGGATCTACAAGATCAAGCATGATGTAGATGGCAGCATAGAGAAATACAAAGCGAGATTTGTAGCTCGTGGCTTCTCCCAGAAAGAAGGAATCGACTATGAAGAAACTTTTTCTCTTGTAGACAGGTACACTTCCATCAGATCAGTACTTGCTCTGGCTGCAGTGATGAAATGGAAGATACACCAGATGGATGTCAAGACTGCTTTCTTGAATGGTGTAGTCGAGGAGGAAGTGTATGTGGAGCAGCCACTTGGTTTTGAGACACATGACAGGAAGTCATATGTGTGCAGATGGAAGAAAGCCTTGTATGGCTTGAAGCAAGCTCCTAGGACTTGGTATGGTAGGATGGACAGTTTTCTATCCATCTTGGGCTTTACCAAGAGTAAAGCGGATTCCAACCTTTACTACAAGGTTGAGGAAGGCAATCCTGTGATACTACTCATGTATGTAGATGACCTGTTTGTTATAGATAATGATAGTTTGATTGCTGATACCAAGAGGAAGCTTGCTGCCGAGTTCAAGATGAAGGACTTGGGGATGATGCACTATTTTCTAGGCATGGAGGTGTGGTAGAGTGCAGATGGTATCTTCCTTGGACAAGGGAAGTATGCAGTAGAAATCCTGAAGAGGTTCGGGATGATGGACTGCAAGGCCATGGCCACACCTATGGCATCGAACCTGAAGCTTCTGTGTGATGCTTCATCTGATCCGGTTGATGTCACTATGTATCGTTAGATGATTGGGTCCTTGATGTACCTGATGAACACGAGACCAGATATTTGCTTTGGGGTGAACACATTGAGCCAGTTCTTGATAGATCCCAGAGGTGTTCACCTGGTTGCTGTAAAGCATATTCTGAGGTACCTGAAGGGTACAGTTGATTATGGGCTCAAGTATGATGTGAATCAAAAGTTTAACCTGCACGGTTATGTTGATTCAGATTGGGCAGGCAGTGCTGCAGATAGGAAGAGCACATCTGGGTGCTACTTCAGTATGGGATCAGGTGTGATCTCCTGGTTTAGCAGGAAGCAGTCCTGCATAGCACTAAGTACAGTCGAGGCAGAGTATGTTGCAGCATGTTCGGCTAGTTGTGAGGCAGTATGGCTCCGGAAGCTACTGTCTGAGTTATTTGATCTCCCGCTGGAGGCTACTAGTATCTTTTGTGACAACCAGAGTTGTGTGAAGCTGTCTGAGAACCTGGTGTTCCACGATAGGTCGAAACACATTGAGATCAAATATCACTATATCAGGGATATGGTGCAGAGAGGAGCGGTGAAGCTCTTGTATGTTGTGACAGATGAGCAGGTTGCAGATGTGCTGACGAAACCACTAGCCAGATTGAAGTTCGAGTACTTCAGAGAGAGTCTTGGTGTTCTTCAGATTGATGACACTTCGAGGAAGAATTGATGGACACATTTGCAGGAGCCATTCCGAGCATGGTGAGAGGAGGATCCTTCCATGGCTGTGGATATAAGCACCGGATGATGAGCATCAGGACGATGGTCTAGTTACTGCTATGTATATGCATAATGTTGGATGTTGGATATGATCAGTTGGATCATTTATATGTATATGTATGTACGCATCATGTTGGATGCTGGATATGATTAGTTGGATCATTTATATGTATATGTATGTACGTATCATGTTGGATGTTGGATATGATCAGTTGGATCATTTATATGTATATGTATGTACGCATCATGTTGGATGTTGGATATGATCAATTGGATCATGTGTATGTATCTGTAGATGTATCAGGTGGATACATTGTATGATCAGGTAGATCATGTATGTTGATATGTATCAGGTATGATCAGGTGGATCATGTATTTGTATATGTATCAGGTGGATACATTGTATGATCAGGTAGATTATGTATCAGGCAGATACTGTGTATGCATCAGGTGGATGCATTGTATGATCAAGATGATCATGGATGATGAGCTTCAGGATGTTGCTCCAGATGACATGCAGCAGGATGATGCAGTGTTGATGATCAGGATGATCATGTGTACATCAGGATGATGTATGGTGAGTATTAGGTTGATACTCTGTGGCTGTGGACAGGTTGTGCAGATGAGCATGTAAGTAGACCTGGGAGATCTGGACAGGATGAAAAATTCCTCGGATGCTCTTTCGAGGAATTGCTCTGGGAGGACATGTAAGTACACCTGGGAGATCTGGACAGGATGAAAAAGGCCTCAGATTCTCTTTTGAGGCATTGTCCTATGGCATGTAAGTAGACCTGGGAGATCTGGACAAGATGAAAAAGGCCTCAAATGATCTTTCGAGGCATTTCCATGACCACATGTAATCAAACCTGGAGATATGGATAGGATGAAAAAGGCCTCAGATGCTCTTTAGGGTTCTTGCTTGGCAAGACACCCTTTTAAGGTTTTGTGGTAGGAGTCACAAGTAATCAGACCTAGAGATCTGGACAGGATGAAAAAGGCCTCAGATTCTCTTTAGGGTTCTTGCTTGGAAAGACAACCTTTTAAGGTTTTGTGATTGTCACATGTAAAAGATCCTAAGAGATCCTATATGTTGGCCCGGTTTTGCAACCAGGCTTAGTGCTATGGGAACCTACTAACTAGTAGTAGCAGTTTCAATAGAAATAAAAACAATAAACTAAATAAACAATACTTTTCATGGATCTAAACAAGAATCTAAGCAAATAATGTAAACATTTCAAAATCAAGAACAAGAAACATAATAAATAATTTTTTGTATTGAAAAGTGGGGGGCAAGCAAGTGCTTGCGATATTACCTTCAATGGTGAAGGTTGATGTTGAGCAACTCCCAAGATGAGTAGCTCCAAACTCCAATAGGTCTCTTTCTCCAAGGTTGCTTCAATGGCTAAAAGTGCTCAGGGGAGATTTCAGCAGCATAAGGATGAGATAATGGAAGGATGTGAAATGAGGAGCCCCTACCACCTTTTTATAGGTTTTGGTGGTGGGAAATACCATTTGTGGTTTTGTGGAAACCAAATGGTATTGACCAACATGGTTTAGGTACTTTTCCCTCCTTTTTCCTTTTTTGAATAAAAATAATATTTTAATTCCCTTTTTAATATTTTTGGGAATTTGGACCCTTTTTGAGGGTTTTTTATGCTTTTTTGGGGAAAAATAATCTTTTTAATGGAAAAAGGGGTGTACTAAGGTCTTTTGGTGACCTTTTGTTGGTTTCAGAGGCTCAGGTGGTGGAAAAGTGGACAAATGGGTCATGTGAGTAAGGGAATGAGCTAGTGAGCACTTTTTAGGTGTTAACAGATTGCCCCCTGATGTGTGAGGGCAGGAGCTCATCGTATGGCCGATAGACATCATAGTTCTTTTGTCCTTTTTTCTGGGGTTTAGGGGAGAGAAGAGACCGGTTGGAGACTGGAGCCACGGCCCTTGGAAGCTGCAAAAAATATATATATATATATATATATATATATATTACATGGCCTCAATATGAATGAGGTATAATCTCTGATAAAGGACGAGGCGGGCATTCCCATGCTCGTATCAAGACATATACAAAACAATTAGTCCCAAGAAGGGGGATCTAATACATGAAGAAATATACTGGTATATCATAATGGTCCAGAGGGGACATTATTGTGGGATATACTCATGATCATGGCTGATCTCAATAACTGATACACTGGAATAACTGTGGAACTGCTGAACCTGAAGGTGTCCAACATCTGTAGGGACTCAAAGACAATGAGTCATCTCTGAGAAATAATGTAACTGTATACTCAAGGGAGTATGAAACTGGGGTACATCTGAATACTGTCGCCATGCGCAACCCGGATATCTATAGAAAAAATGTAACTGGTTGTATCCATAGGTAGACTCTCAAATGTGGAGGAGTCAGGTGATATCCGGGGTCTTCGACTAATAACTGAACGGACCAATACCCTGTGCGAGTCTCAATGATGCGATCAAGGTGTTGAAGTCGAGCATGTGAGAAACAACCATTTGGAGAGGCACTGAGGATTCCTCTCGAAATGATTCGTAGGCACTCATCATAAATGGTAATGAGTCCAAGACACAGGGAACTCTAGGTCTATCCTCTGGAATCAATGTGGTTGTCGTCGACAGAGGGAGACCAGCAACTAACAAGGCAATGATGTTTCCTTGATAGGAGCACGAGGTGTAGAACTGAAGTGATGTAGTACTGCTGGTAGGACTGACATACTTGTGGGGATGGGAAATAACTGGGTCAAAAAATGGGTAGACTCAAACTTCCTTTGTTCAGAGCATGATGACATGGTTGACCTGGCAGCGTAGGGAACTGACTTGTAGGTGTGGGGATCATCGTTTAGGGACTGAAGGGTATGTACTGACTCTGGGGGGGTGAAGCTGATGGTAGCTGTCGAGGGAGTTTCAGGGTGACATACTGCAGAATACTCTGAACAAAGGCGACCAAAATGGGGAAGCTGCTATGTGAGTAGACATGATGTGTCGTGGCGCCAAGAGGCACCATTGATTCCTTCTTCGTAGTTTTAATGAGCTCCAAGAAGGGATAAAAGTGTGCTCTGAAATGGTACGGTCCTGTGGATTTTGTGAGCCCAGGACGGCTCATGCTCATGGTTGCTTTCATGTTTAGAGAGTCTGAAAACGGTAAGTGGACTCTGTTGGTGTTTCTTTTTCGTAAGTTTAGTCTCCAAGGCCCGAAAAAGGATAAAATGATGCGGATGGAGAACTCTTCTAGCCGATGTGACTAGAGTATACCTTTTTCGTAATTAGTCTACGAGGTCCGAAAAAGGGGTAAACTTATACCAGGTAGACGCCCTTTCAGATACGTTTATCGAGCATGAAAGGAAGCAAGATTGCTCGGCGATCTTTTCATTCTTTTAGGAGTCAGAAAAGAGCTTAACAGAAACTCCCTAAGTGCCTTTTTCGTAAAAGGGGTTGCTCGGCCCGAAAAAGGGATAAAATTATACCGAACAAAAATGGATTGATGAGGGTGAGAAAAGGTCTCAAGCATCATCATCAGTGCAGAAAACTGGATCTGGTGACATAAGGATTGTCGAAAAAGGAGAACGACCGATGTGGCATGCAAACCGAGGTGACAAGGGGGCGTGGAAAAAATGCCCGAAAAATATAAAGGTGAGAGCGAGAAATGATCTCTAGCATCATCACGAGCGCGGAAAACTGAATCCGGCGACATAAGGATTGTCGAAAAGGGAGAACGGCCGATGTGGCACGCAAACCGAGGTGACAAGGGGGGCATGGAAAAAATGCCCGAAAAATCTAGGCGTGAGAGCGAGAAATGATCTCAAGCATCATCACGGGCTCGGAAAAATGAATCCGATGATATCAAATATATCAAAAACGGAGAGCAGCCGAAGTGGTACGCAAACTGGGGCGACAAGGTGTCGGGACACAATGTTGATATTGGTCCCGGTGAGAGCGAGAAATG
This sequence comes from Larix kaempferi, assembly GCA_027924585.1. Classification (NCBI taxonomy): domain Eukaryota; kingdom Viridiplantae; phylum Streptophyta; class Pinopsida; order Pinales; family Pinaceae; genus Larix; species Larix kaempferi. Next base: position 5,027,474 of record BSBM01000841.1, read on the forward strand.
ATCTTAAGCATCATCACGGGCACGGAAATATGAATTCGGCAGTGCAAATGGTGCGAAAAACGGAGGTCATAAGGACTCCAGAATGGTTTAAAGGAAAGAACTAGGTTAAAAAATGGCTACAAATACAGGTGATCTCACCAAGCGAAGGATGCAGTGGTGGGGAGAAATGATGACCCGTGGGGGCAAAATACTAGGTGTATCAAATCAACTGAAATATACAAGTGACACGTGACCTCAAAAATGGTTTAGATCACGAATATGAAAAAGTGAGCAGGGTTAATGACCTGCCCCCATGCTATGTGCATGGGGTTTATGATTATGGATCACATATGTGTTGGTTTGAACGATGGGCTCATTGAGGTGTTGAGATAGAGATGATGGGGAAGGTTTAAAATGATTGATCATGCCCCCTATCCCGGGGTCGAGGTAATCTATTATGCCCCCTAACTCAGAGGTGTCAATGTGGTGCAGATGTTGTCTCAGAGAGAGATCAATAGGGCATTGAGCAACTGCTGGCTGGGTGTTATACCATGAGGCTGTGGGATGTGGTGGCATACTGAAGTGATGATATGATGATGGGGGATTCCCTTTGTGGTGTGGATGCCCCCAGTATCTCCGATGAGGATCACGATGATGATGAGTAGGCAAGGTTTTGGACCTGCCCCCATGTTGTGGACATGTGGTTTCCTGGTCGATTTGAAAGGGTTGAACCTGTGTGTCAAAGGGATCAATGGAAGGGATCGACTGGACAGAGGGGTATCCAGTGGAGATCGTATAAATGGCGGGGTCAAGGCCAGGCATTTCGGTATCTGACCAAGTAAAGACATCAGTGAATTCTTGGAACAGTTGTTGGTATTCTCCGATCTCATGCTCACTGTGGGAGGTTCCTAATGTGATGGTATGAAGGGCACCAAGTGGGTCAGAGATGTCAATGTGGATGACGGGAGAAATATCGGCCATGGGATCCGTTAACCAGTCGATTTTAGTAGGAAGGAAATCCTTGGACTCAACCACGGATTGGGTAGCGGTGGTGGATGACGTCTCTTCCGGGAGGAAGTATGGACGATGGTGCATGTCTTCCCCGGGATAATCAAAGGTAGTAGGAGTCTCGAGAACCTCTTCATCATTGCGGGAGCTTTGAGTGGTCAAATCGAGTGATGAGGTAGTGGTAGTCGAAGAGATCATGTAGATGGTGTTAATCTCTCCAGATGAGGATGATGCGGGAGGGTAGATCTCCTCGATAGTAGGGGGTGCCGTCTCTAGGTCCAAATTGTTCATCTCGTAGAGAGCTGCTCTGTAGTCTGGGATGTCAGGACAGTTGTGGGAGTAGTGGCCGTAAATACCGCATATCGCACATGGGTGGTTGGTACGCAGTGATTTATCACGAGGCATGGGGTTTGGATCGAGCTTGACCACCGGGATGTTGGGGTCGTCGTCCAGCATTTGCATGTGTTCCTGCAATGCAGGTAACTGTGGACACTGATGGGTTGGATGGCCTAACTCATCACACAGCGAGCATTTTGGAGGAGCACGGAATATGGGGGGAGGTTTAACTGCCTTGGGTGGGGGTACCGCAGTGTATGGTTGTGGGCCTCTGCCCCCAGTGGGCCTGATGAGTGGAGGTGGATTCGTCGATGACGAAGGAGTAGTGATACCGGGAGGTGGTTGGGTAGAAGTAACAATGGGTTGCACCGGTTGCAGGATGACATTTGGTGTCGGCGGTGGAACTGGAGGCGAAATATACCACACAGGTAATCCCAATGTTAATCCGGGGAGACTAAGGGTAGCCATAACCGGAGCGCTTACAACGCCCGAAGGAGGGAATAGAAAGGGGATTGTGTGGATGGGTGTAACACCGATGTGACTAGGGACCAATGGTGGTTTAGGGAACAAAGGTGGTTGATTACCGGGTGGTTGTGTATTCTGTGAAAGAGTACAGAGGTTCGCGACGTGGGTCTCCGGTGACAGTGGTGGAATGGCCTGGAAAGTAGAGGTCATCGGCGCCTCGGAGTAAAGTCCAGGTCCTATTGAGGAAATGAATGAGGTAGTCGCACCACAAACAGGTTGTTCAACCATGGGGAGAACATTTTCAGGTGTGGCGGGGGCCTTGGGATCGTAATAGGTGAGCTGGTCGACCTTGACCACGTGTCCCTCATGGGGGAACTGCAAGGTGCGAAATACGGATGAGGCAACAGCCCGCATGGCATACATGTAGTTGCGACCAAGTAAAAGGTTATAGTCTAGTTGGGCATTGATGACCTCAATGTCAATGAGCACGGTTTTACCCGCCAGCTGGACAGGGACATTGGCTAAAAGACCTTGGGGTTGTGCTGAATGACCGTCATAGGCTCGCAATGCAGTGGTGGACTGCTGGAGAGTAGGGGATCCCAACTTCTGCCAAACGAATGTGGACATGATGCATGTGGAGGCCCCTTCATCGATAATGCACCGATGGATGACAAGATTCCGAATAGAAACGGAAACTTGGAATGCTAATGAGGAAGGCAGTCGTGGTTCAGACTGGTCTGAATCAAATGCGATCAGCTGTGAATTATTGGGGTCAATGGCGCCAATGGAAGAGAGTAAAGTCTTGCGCTGTGAAGGACAGTTTTTCAAAACTTCTAAAGCAGACATGGCTGCAGGAGACTGGGCTAAGTCATCTACGATGTGGTAATTCGACGCAGCCCGAGCATTGGGATTATTGTTGATACGACAAAGTGGGAAGCGAGGTGCTTTAGAAGCGCCATCAAGTGGAACCTGAGGTATACGCAATGTCTGATCAGTGGGATTAGCATTAGTATCCTTTTCGGCGGGGGGGGCTTCAGAAGTCGGTCCGTATTGATTCCGACGGGTTTGGATATTGACGTCGGCGGTGGACATCAACAATAAGTGGTGGGTGCCTGAATCAAACATGGGTTGGTCAGGAGCTGCGTAAGTAATTTGTTGTGGTTGCACGTTGCCCTGTTGGGGGGCTAACGCCTGAGTGTTTACCACTCCTTGTGTTGGAAAAGGGTTTTGGAGGACCAGAGGTTGTTGTGGAGGTGGTGGGGGGTTGGGTGGTGGCTGAGGAGCCGCCTGCCCTTGACGATGGGCGTCATTTGTCCATAGTTGTCGAGCTCGCTCCAGATGTGGGCAAGCGTGGGTATAGTGACCATAGACACCGCAAATGGAACAAGGATGGTTTGTTCGTAAATTAGCATTTTTAGGTTGCTTAGGTGGCCGATCAAGATTCTGATGAGCGGGCGCCGCGTTATTCTCTTGCGGAGGATGGGTAGGTTGTGGAGCTTGGTTACGGTTTTGATTGTTTCCACAGTTGCATCCTCTTCCGCGGTTTGGTTGCCCGCCCTGGTTGCGTTGGTTATTTTGGTATTGGGGCTGATGTTGTTGTGCGTACACATGCCCTTGAGCATTGGGGGGATTCTGAGGAGCCGCAGGTGCGGGAGCAGGTTGCGGTGGATAGTATGCAGGTGGAGCTGGAGGTGGTCCAGTTACCTACTGGGGTTGTTGGTACCCCTGAGCTGGTGGAGGTGTGAGGTTAGCCGGTGCAACCGGTTGTGGGTAATGCATGGGCTGTTGTTGGAACTGCATGGGGTTTTGTACCGTAGGTTGAGCATAGTATGTAGGGGGTACATATGCTGATGGCGCTTGGCCATAACAATGTTGTGGACAAGAGGGTCCATGAACGTGATGGGTCTGGTTTGTTGGAGCATAAGAAGTTGTCGCCCCGGAACTAGATGTAGCCCTTGAAAGGTCTGGGGCGGGCATGGTGCTCACCATACTGAAAGGTTTTGCTTGCGGTGTAATTTGGCCAATAATGCCATCAGCGGCATGTGATGCCCCCGGTGTGTCACCGCGTGCAGAGTCACCTCGTGGGGCGTCAGGTATGATAGTGTATAGGTAACCTGACTGGGCATAGATAAGATCAAACTGTTGGGCCTTAAGGATGGCCTCCTCCTCAGACTGGGGTCGTTCAGATGCTACGTCCTTCGCAATGAGAGGAAGGAGGGATTTAAGGAACCAGTCTAAAAAGATTCGGTCGTCTAATTTGATCTTGCATAGGCTTCGGCGCCGACGCCAATCATGAATATGGTCAGTGATATGCGTGGCCGTGTTCTGTCTGCAAGACAGTAGGATCTCGACGCCCGCATCATAGCGGACCGGTAGCTGAAAGAACTGTAGGAAGGTCGAGGCAAGGGAGGTAAATGTGGAATGCGTCCCATGGGGTTGCTCGATATACCATTTGGCTGCGGAGCCAGTGAAGGTGCGTTGTAAAAGCCGTAGGCGGATTGAGTCATCCACTATGGAGTTGGAGGAACACCATAAATGGAAGGACATGATGTGATTTTGGGGGTCTTCCCCAGCCTTTCCCTCGAACTTAGGGATGTCAGAAGGAAGCTTAGTGGGCATATGGGGCCACGCAGGATCATGTCTGATGGGGTCATTTGTGAGCCTAGCTAAGTCTGGCAGGTTGAGACTTGCCATGTATGGTAGACTAGCGGATGTGGTGACCGGAACCGGGACCTGCCTAGCCATTGTGGTATGGTGTGGGGGTCCAGTAGCGCCTATAGGTATGCTAGGTACGGAGGGTATGTGCCCTCCAAAAGGTGTGGCCTGATATGGGTTAGCGCTCCCAAGTGCAACTTGGGTTACACTTGGGTTAGGAATCGCACTAGGGATTCTTGGTATAGCACTGCCAAGTGCAACATGAGTTACACTTGGGTTAGGAATCGCACTAGGGATTCCTGGGATAGCACTCCCAAGTGCAACAGGAGTTACACTTGGTTTAGGAATCGCACTAGGGATTCCTGGGATAGGGTTTGTGGAAACCGAAGGGGGTATGACCCCCATGTTGGGCATGCCCATGACAGGTGGTGGTCCTGTGCTAGGCATTCCTGAATGTGGAGTGTTACCCATATTGGGCATACCCAAGGGGGTGGTTGTTACCGTGGATGGTACTACCGCAGAAGGGTCTGCGGATGTCTGACCTATGGTTAATGTAAATTGTGGATCAACTGGTGTTCCAGACATACTTGTGGTTGGTGGTAACTCGGTGGGGTTTTCGGATTCTACCTCCAAATCAAAGGTGAAGTGGGGTATGTCAGAATCGGATGACTGTCTAATTGATTGACGATGTGTCGAATCAAGGGATAATGCTCTGCGTCCGTGACGTGGAGAGCCAAGTGGACTAAACTCTGGGAGTTCGCCCTGTAGACGACGAGAACGTCTAGAATTCTCAATGGTGAGAATATGTTTTTTATGTAAAAATTTGTTTTAAGTATCAGGTGGTGATATGTATGTAAAAGACTCAAAACCCTAATGCAACCAAGGGTGCAAGAAGGGGAGTGAAAAAAGAAGGCTCACAGGCCAAAAAATCAATCCTCAAAAAATGCACTTATTCTAGCAGCTGTGCTACAATAAGTGGAGGAATGCAACAACTGGTCAGAATACCAACATGCAAGCGGCTCCTAGAAAAAATAGGTGTAACTAGACTCAAAAGGTGGTAAAAATCATGCAAACACCTAATCTAAAAGTATTGTGACTCAAACAGACGATATCCTCTGCAAGGTGATGAAATCCAAGTCAGACAATATGAATGTTGAGACAACGGCTAGATATCCCCCTACCGGGAGGGACACCGGGTAATCAATCCTAAAAGACAGGCTACTAGGATACTCCGTTCATGACGCGTCGAGAAAAGGTAAATCTGCCGTTTGGTCCTTTGATCGCAATATCCCAATACAGGGATATCCCGAGAACTGCGAATGGTAGCCCTTCGGTTACTGAATGGGTTTCGGTATCCCACTCAGGCTTCCGGAACCATCCTCGCGACTTCAACCCTCCTAGGGGAGAGGCCTTCCCACAAACCGGTTGTGACCACGCCAAAAAGTACTAAGAGATTTTAGCTCCCTAATTGGACAACTTCTATGTCTCAGATGTATGAACTGAGGGGTGTTATTGGAACACCTATCCCCCCAATACTACCTAGCTACAAGAATTCTTTTAGTGTTCCCCAAGTGGGGTTAAAAGTGTGTTCAAATTAAGGTACGTTTTAAGGCTTAGTTCAATTAAGTGATCGTGTGAGTGCACGTGAGGTGTTGTAAACTGAACTTGAAAAAATTAAATGCTTTAAGGGAAATGTTCAAAAAATAAAGGATTTTTCGAAAATAAAAAGCAAATATTTATGACTTTTTTCACTAAAAGGAATTAATATGCTTTTCAAAAATAACTCAAAAAATAAAGGATTTCTTGGATTTTATGAAAGCAAATAATAAACTCCTTTTTAAAAGAAATAATGGATTTCTTCGTTTCAAGAAAAATTGCTAAGGGCAAGATTCTAAAGAAGTAAACAAGAAAAAATTTGAATCTAGATGAAAATGCAAAATGAGTCTTTCTTTCACTTTCTTGAAAAAATTTTAAAAAGATTTCTAAGTATGCACTTTTAAATAGTAAAAAAAAATTTCAAATCTGTAAACTATGCAGAATTTAATACTGTAAAAAATGTGCTATGGGCAGAAAGTACAGTAAAAAATATTTTTCAAAATCGGGATGGCCGAATGAAAAATTCAGCCGCGCGGGTTTTGGACGAACAGCCGCGATGGGCCGCGCGGGTTTTGGACGAACAGTCGCGATGGACCGCGCGGGTTTTGGCCGCACAGTCGCGATGGACCGCGCGGGTTTTAGCTGCACAGTCGCGATGGACCGCGCGGGTTTTGGCCGCACAGTCGCGATGAGCAGCGCGGAAAAACGCAGAAAAGTCGCGATGGACTGCGCGACTGTCTGGAAAAAGGCCGCGATGGACCGCGCGGGAAAACACAGAAAATTCGCGATGGACCGCGCGACTGTCTGCCGAAAAGCCGCGAGGCGGAAGCTGTGCACGGAAACCGAGAAACGAACCCGAAAATTGAAAATTTCGGGCTGTTTATGGGGCCAAATCTCAGAACAGCAATGGATCTGCTGTCTAAGATGGCAGATCTATGGATCTAAAGGTTAAAAACTCATAAAAACTAAGATTTAAAGGCAAAACTAGAGATCTAAAGTTCAAACCAAAGCGGAGTCGCCAAAAACTGTTGGCCCGGTTTTGCAACCAGGCTTAGTGCTATGGGCACCTACTAACTAGTAGTAGCAGTTTCAATAGAAATAAAAACAATAAACTAAATAAACAATACTTTTCATGGATCTAAACAAGAATCTAAGCAAATAATGTAAACATTTCAAAATCAAGAACAAGAAACATAATAAATAATTTTTTGTATTGAAAAGTGGGGGGCAAGCAAGTGCTTGCGATATTACCTTCAATGGTGAAGGTTGATGTTGAGCAACTCCCAAGATGAGTAGCTCCAAACTCCAATAGGTCTCTTTCTCCAAGGTTGCTTCAATGGCTAAAAGTGCTCAGGGGAGATTTCAGCAACATAAGGATGAGATAATGGAAGGATGTGAAATGAGGAGCCCCTACCACCTTTTTATAGGTTTTGGTGGTGGGAAATACCATTTGTGGTTTTGTGGAAACCAAATGGTATTGACCAACATGGTTTAGGTACTTTTCCCTCATTTTTCCTTTTTTGAATAAAAATAATATTTTAATTCCCTTTTTAATATTTTTGGGAATTTGGACCCTTTTTGAGGGTTTTTTATGCTTTTTTTTGGGAAAAATAATCTTTTTTAATGGAAAAAGGGGTGTACTAAGGTCTTTTGGTGACCTTTTGTTGGTTTCAGAGGCTCAGATGGTGGAAAAGTGGACAAATGGGTCATGTGAGTAAGGGAATGAGCTAGTGAGCACTTTTTAGGTGTTAACACTATAGGTCGGAGTTGTGTACCCGTAATAGCCTGGGATGCTCTTTCGAGGTTTTGTGATGCACGTAATAAGTCCTGAGGATTCCACAGTATGGCCAGTGATGATGAAGACCTGCAGGTGGTGGGCCTACACCCAGTATGAAAAAGGACTGGCTCTATAGAACTTCCTATGACGAATAGATTCATAGATTGACTGAGATAGCAGCAGTAGTGACGATGACGATGATTCGAGGACGATGATTTGCTAATGATGATCAAGAGAAGAAGACTTGTGCTAGCAGATCTATGTCGAGAAATACCTTTCTAGTTAAGAGGGAGTGTTGATGTATATGTAACTTCGGAATGTATTTCATCTATGTATATTGTACTCCTATAGAGATGTGTTATTCCTCTATAAGGAAGTGTCGTCATTTGTATTGACAAGTGTCGCAAGTGTCGTAACTTGCCGATGGGTTATTAGACCACCATGTGTGGGGTCGGCCTTGATTAAGTTAACCATGGGTTATTGTACTAAGCCAGACAAGTCATCCCCATAAGTTTATTGGGCAGTCAGGACAAGTATAAATAGAGATCTCTCGATCTCTATTTTGATCACTTCATTACTCACTTATCCATCACTCGGAAAGTGGTGCACATGTGAGGAGGAGGATCAGCTGCTAGGAGGATACTATCTCTGTGTACTTGGGTTGTACTTTGGTTGTATCATTGCTCTATATATCTCTGAGGAAGTTGTGGGGTTTTTCACCTTAGGGTTTTCCCCACGGAAAATCTGTGTGTCTATTGTCTCTTATGTTTGCATCTTGTGATGATTGATATGCTTGCTATGAATGATATGCATTGATATACTGTACATGTTATTCTCTCAGTAAAGATCCTAGAGTATATTGAATTAATGCTCAAAAATTAACACTCATGTCACGAAAGTACCAGCCCTCGTGTCATGCAAGTACCATCCCCATCCTAGTTGTTTATTCCCCTAGTAAAAAAAATCAGCATGACCAACATCAAGGTACACTAAGGGCTTGATAGGCACGAAAAATTGTTTTTCCAAAGTGTGACATATGAGCATGATCCAAAATCTATTTTTTCATTTATGGATTTAGTCATTGCAAGGTTAAGCATGATCTATATATTCACCATCATGATGGAAAAATGCCCATCATTGTGTTATATATAGATGATCTATTGTCTATTGTTCGTTCCACATCCATGATCAATGATATGAAGTAGCAACGTAAGTAATATTTTGAGATGATTTATTCTTCTCTAGGACTTCGAATTTCTCAAACCTTTGTTGGGACTTCACTTTACTAGCATAAACACACCTTAGAACTCTTGCATCGCTTTGGGATGGGAGATTGCAAGCTAGTGTGTACTCTTATTGCTTTAGAGATAATGTGTTACACTAATTTTGCGTGGGTTTCCTTGCAAATGCAACAAGAAGCCATGTGGTTTAGGTCTGAGTACTTTGGATGACATAAAGGATATTTTTTTCACTTCTAGGCGCATTATAATCATAGACCAACATGCATGAAACATTAGGAAACACTGGGATATATTCTTTGAACATTCCCCCCCTTCTTGTATATAATGTTTAACGTGAGAGAGGTGGTTGGTTAAATTTGGAAAGTTGGTTGGTTAAATCTCCAAACAATAGGTAACCAACTCTCCATATTTTTTAGGAAAGGGTTTTCCATCACACCAAGATACTACCTCAAGTAAATAAACCATTTTGATGAAGCTTCCTAATATAATCGTTAAATAAGGTAGAAAAAAATTCCCATGCTTAGTAATTTATTTTGCTTGAGTGAAGAGTTGTAAACACCCTAGAACTGAAAAACATTTCTTTTATTATTATTTTGAGAAAAAAGACATTGATCAAAATTTTATTATAAATTTTTATGACCAAGGTGGTCAAGGATGACTGTAATAAACTATTTACTTTCTTTTATAATAAAATTAAGAAGATGGAGACACTCATCCACAGGGGACTGTTGAAGAGTGTTCACTAACCCACTAGGAAGAATGAAACTGATTGGGAGGCAAGGAGACAGGTGGCAGCATCTGGAATAAATTACTAGCTGTTGCAGTAGGAAACTACCCTATATTTATGGTCATGACTCTCCAGAGGTGGGAGAGCTAAGCAAGTGGCTCAATAAATGATGTAACTGACCACAATACCTAGGCAAGTTATAAAAGCAATCGAAATTGAGCAGGAGACTCACAATTTTTATTTTTCTTTCCTCCTTGGGCTAGTTGGCTAAAGGCCATCATCGATCTAAGCAGACAAGGATAATTTCGATGAGGGGTAGCTAACTAATGATTTCCAGAGTGAGTCTATTCACTAGTAAGTGCATGTGAAGAAGTATGGCGGGTCTTCAAGACTGCTGAGTTTTTCTGCAGGAAGGTCTCCACTCCTAGTCGGTGTCTTCTCCCTGGTGGTTTAGTGAACGGGCTCGGGGGTCCCAAGAATTCAGCTGAGTGCTTGAGGAATTGGTTGGGTGGAACGGTTTCCTGTGGGTGTTTTCCCAGCTTGGGGTTCAGGTTTTCTCTTCTCCCTACTCTGCTCATTGTTATTTTTAGTTAAATTTATTTACAAATTGTTTACGTATTGTTTACAAATTTGCATCATTTTCTGAGTTAGATTGCTGGGTCAAAATAGAAATAAATTACCTCTTCATTTTTCCTTCCAACCGAAGGTGGTGTACTCTAGTGTAGGGTCGAGTTTAAGAATGGATGTGATCAGAGTGCAAATGCTCCGAACTTCACTATTTTATTTTAAAATATATATATATATATATATATATGTATGCCCAATGTATTAGCAAATAGCTATCGACCTAAACCAGTAAATATGGAAGAGATAGAACAAATTATAAATCTCAGGGCTAAACCGCATTACAGACCCTTGTTATTTCTTTCAAAAAAAAAACTAGGTTATCCATTCAAAAGAACCTCCTGGGTTTTAAAAGCAAGTCGTTTGTTTCTCCTCTTGCTTTAAAAGGGCTAGCCGAATACTCTGTCATTCGACACCATAAAACTTATTGTTTTTGCCACTACTATTCATTTTATATAAAAGACAACATTTTCTTTTCTCTTTTTGCTAACATGCAACAGGAGTAACTTTTACATGCAACAGGAAGGATTACATACGGTTTTACAGACTTTTGTTTTACATTTAAAAAACATCAATAAAAGACACAGTAAATCTACCTTTTTCGGTCTAACCCTAGAACGCTATGATCAACATAGAACAAGTCAAAGAAAAAAGAAACCCTTTCTTCAACAAAGTCTACAACTCCGGCCTTCATCATATAAAATACAATAAAAGAGTATCGAGTCCAGTTTTTAAAACATGGAAATAATCCAGGTAACACTGTAAGTGTAACGCCATACATGTCGGGCTCAGGCTCAATTCCCATCAACGAGATATTCATGCCATTAAAAGTCCCATTACAAGCGTCGGCCAAAACCTTCAAGGACAAAAGTCTTAAACTTCTCCACCTTTGTCACGACCCACATAACAACTGCACAATTTAAAAAGAAAGAGGGAGCACAATCCTTAATTTACAGTTTTAAAGCTTCAACTACCTTTTAGATCGACGAGCGTTTAAATCCCTTCCACGGCCAGTATCCATTTAAACTAAGAACCAAAAAGGACAGACCAAGCACTGTAAGGTTAGGGCAGTTCACCATTTTTGCTCATCAAAACAAAGCTGACAGGACCATCATCAAACCATTGAAACATGGCACTCCTGTCCATTCCTTTGGGTTCAAGTGTATCCCACAAACAACATCATCTCACGAAAAGACTGAGATCAAATTACAGTATTTTTAGCCAAGCCGATTGAGTAAACCCCAACCCTAAGTGCATGACAAAAATTATTCAATACTCTAACCCCTAGCCAAGCTACCAACGACTGCTTTTTATTCATATGAGCAAAGACAACTCAACCATATCACTGATAGGTTGCAAACGCCAGAGACATCCCATGGAGGAATGGGGGCTTACCAGGGCCAAGACTTCTCACCATTTAGAATCCGCACCTCCACCTTCGAGATTGGAGTCTCCTGCCCCAAGCAACTACAAAAACCGTTCAACAAAAGTTGCGAGGATTGCTAACGATAATACAAAGAAATTACCAAGCTTTGACATATTTTGAAGAACATCTTACCTGGATGGTATCCTTCCTAACACTTCACACAGTTTCCAAGGCCAAGGTGGCGAAGCAGAGGATAGGCCTTAGCTCACTGAGGACCTGTGAGTCGGGGGCATCCCTCAACCTTCCAATTTGCATAATGAACGAAATTCACAGTAACAGAGAAGTTAGGTTTCGAAACGAGCCATGTGGCTGTAGGTGGTTTGGAGATCCTGACAGTCCCGACAGGTGCAATTAAAGACCTCAAAGCTCGTCCCACACCTCATCTCTTCGTATCCTATGGAATATCTCCACAAATCCAACCATCTAGTCTTCTTAATTTCCAAAGACCCATGCATTAATGTGACAATACTCTGCCGAGAGGAGCATTGGACCATGCAGAACCTTGGCTAAACCCTTAGTATGAACTTAATACAACACCTTATGCCTGCTACGTCCAAACAATCAATATTTAGGGTTTTTAAACTTTGGTTTGGAAATAATAACAAAGGAGAACGTGCCATCGACACTTTGGCTTTAGTAAAATTCATGCAAGGGAAAGACCTAAATCTGATTAGACCTTCTCACTTAGGACTTGGAGCAAATTCATCAAAGCATACATTGAAATATAATTATCATGTTTCCAAAGGAACTAGATGTATCTCTTAAACCTCTAGATTCTTAATAGGATTAGTACCTTAAAGAATATATATTCAAACCAAGCTTGATGATTATCACATTTTCCAAGCACAAGTAATCAAAACCATAGTTGTCATTAAGCGATCTTACCCTTGTCGACGAAATCCCTCCTAGTAACGACGAATCTGCCATAGCATCAAGTGCAACGTTAGCTAGCAAGCTAAGTAAGCCCCGGGATCTCATCACTAAGAACCCCTATATCAAAAGAGTCATAGGTATAACAGTTTACATCAAGATACTCAATCATGTGATCTCAAGACCTTCAAGTTTTAATTGTCTATTCAGTCGTGAAATTTCAATTTTTATTTTTATTTTACCAAATTTTTAGACTTTTTATTATTTGGAGTTGTTACAAGTGGCATCAGAGCCCAAGTTCAGCTCTAGGATTGAAAGAAGGCTCAACTCACGCATCCAAATTAGAACAGAAAGAAATAAAATTCTAACTTGTGTTGATTTGTCTTGTTTCAGCATATAAAATCTTTTGACAGGAAATGGAAGGGGCAGAAGAATCCGCTGAGACTAGGCCACACCATGGTCATGGTTTTATGAATGATGATAACATCTAGGTAGAATTTGAAAACGATGATCCAACTGAATTATTAAAATCCATGAGAGAATTGAAAACAGAACTACAGCCAATGAAGGCAGAGAATGAAAGAATATTAAAAGCACAAGAGGAACTGAACCATAAACTACTGAGCAAGACTAGTAACGAAGAACAAAGACAAGGAGGAAAACTTAAAACTGAAACAGAAGATAAAATCTTTGCACATAAGAACAGACTGATAGCATCATTAGACGAAGGAAGTTTTTCGTCTTCCGATAATGAGATTAAGACACGAAGAAGAAAATATAAAATCTCTAGTAGTAGTAGTGATAATGATTACCGACGTAAGAGGAAAAGAAATAAACCTTACGAGGAAATATCTGGAGAATTTAAGAAGATAAAACCTCCAACTTTCGATGGAGAAGTTGAGAAGGGTGAAGAAGCCGAAGCATGGCTATCTGGAATGAAGAAGTATTTCCATATTTATAATTATTCTGACAAACTAAAAGTTAAAATGGCCATCTACAACTTAATTGGAAAAGCAGACATATGGTGGCAGGATCTTAAAAGAGTAAAAGGCATCAAAGAAAAGAATGTAACCTGGAATACCTTTAAAAGATATTTCAAAAATAAATTCCTATCTGAACAATATTTTGAAGAAAAGGCCAAGGAATTCTATGAATCAAAACTGGGCTCAATGAGCATGAAGGAGTTGTGTAGTAAATTTCTAAGTCTGTTGAGGTATGTGCCGTATATAGTTGAGGAAAAGCCTAAAATACATAGGTTTCTGACAAGCTTTCCATACCATATCAAGGACCGAATTGAATATGATAATCCAAAAACCCTTGAAGAGGCAATGAGAAAAGCTAACTTCTGTTATGAACAAGAGAAGAGAAAGGATAAACTATCAAGTTGGAAAGATAAAAAGACAAGCTTTTATGAACAGCAGAGAAGGAATTTTAATAATAACCGTAAGTTTGGTAATTCACGAAAAATTTCCAAGCCCAATTTTAAAGGAAATGCATCACAGAAATTTTCTACAGCAAGGCCTTCTGCACAGCCAAATCCATCTAATACCAGGTCTAATGTCCATTCAAATACACCAATAATAAGGAACAAAGAATATTCTAATGTACCAATAAAATATGTTGAACAAAGAGCACCAGTAGAGTGTTGGGAATGCCAAGGACCGCATTATGCAAGTAACTGTCCCAACAGAAAAAGAAACCTTAGCAATGTGCACACAGTTCAAGCGGAACCAACCATTGGAGATTTGGAAAATGAAGTACACAGGATCAACGCAGCATTGGATAACTGGCAGGCAGATCATCAAACATCTATGGTCGAAGTAGAAGGCGAAACCCGAAGGATATTTTCTGGTGGAACCAGACTGTATCCTCGACAGGAGGGAAATTTCAATTCGAAATCGCACCATTGGGCAGGTAAAGGTGCAATGGAAGCACCTTAGCCCAGAGGAAGCAACCTGGGAATTGGAGAGTCATATGCGAGAAGCATACCCAATTTTGTTCTAGGAAGACTTAGAAGACCCTTAAGCAGCATCGAGGACGATGTTGAGCTTAATAGGGGGTGTTTGTAACCACCCTAGAACTGAAAAACATTTCTTCTATTATTATTTTGAGAAAAAGACATTGATCAAAATTTTATTATAAAGTTTTATGACCAAGGTGGTCAAGGATGACTATAATAAAGTATTTACTTTCTTTTATAATAAAATAAGAAGATGGAGACACTCATCCACAGGGGACTGTTGAAGAGTGTTCACTAACCCACTAGAAAGAATGAAACTGATTGGGAGGCAAGGAGACAAGTGGCAACATCTGGAATCACTTACTAGCTATTACAGGAGGCAACTACCCTATATTTGTGGTCATGACTCTCCAGATGTGGGAGAGCTGAGCAAGTGGCTCAATAAATTATGTAACTGACCAAAAGACCTAGGCAAGTTATAAAAGCCATCGAAATTGAGCAAGAGGCTCACAATTTTTATTTTTCTTTCCTCCTTGGGCTGGCTGGCTAAAGGCCATCATCGATCTAAGCAAACAAGGAGAATTTTGATGAGGGGTAGCTAACTAATGATTTCCAGAGTGAGTCTGTTCCTAGTAAGTGCATGTGAAGAAGTATGGCAGGTCTTCAAGATTGTTGAGTTTTTCTGCAGGAAGGTCTCCACTCCTAGTCGGTGTCTTCTCCCTGGTGGTTTAGTGAATGGGATCGAGGGTCCCAAGCATTCAGCTGAGTGCTTGAGGAATTGGTTGGGTGGAACGGTTTCCTGTGGTTGTTTTCCCAACTTGGGGTTCAGGTTTTCTCTTCTCCCTACTCTATTCATTGTTAGTTTAGTTAAATTTATTTACAAATTGTTTACCTATTGTTTACAAATTTGCATCATTTTCTGAGTTAGATTGATGGGTCAAAATAGAAATAAGTTACCTCTGCATTTTTCCTTCCACCCGAAGGTGATGTACTCTAGTGCAGGGTCGAGTTTAAGAATGGATGTGTTCAGAGTGCAAATGCTCCGAACTTCACTATTTTATTTACAAAAAAAAATATATGTATGCCCAATGTATTACCAAATAGCTATCGACCTAAACCAGTAAATATGGAAGAGATAGAACAAATTATAAATCTCAGGGCTAAACTGCATTATAGACCATTCTTATTTCTTTATAAAAAAAACTAGGTTAGCCATTCAAAAGAACCTCCTGGGTTTTAAAAGCAGGTCATTTTTTTCTCCTCTTGCTTTAAAAGGGCTAGCCGAATACTCTGTCGATCGACACCATAAAACTTACTGTTTTTGCCACTACTATTCATTTTATATAAAAGACAACATTTTCTTTTCTCTTTTTGCTAACATGCAACATGAGTAAATTTTACATGCAACAGGAAGGCTTACATAATGTTTTGCAGACTTCTCTTTTACATTTAAAAAACATCAATAAAAGACATAGTAAATCTACCTTTTTCGGGCTAACCCTAGAACGCTATGATCAACATAGAACGAGTAAAAAAAAAGAAACCCTTTCTTCAACAAAGTCTGCAACTCCGGCCTTCATCATATAAAATACAATAAAAGAGCATCGAGTCCAGTTTTTAAAACATGGAAATAATCCAGGTAACACTGTAAGTGTAACGCCATACATGTCGGGCTCGGGTTCAATTCCCATCAACAAGATATTCATACCATTAAAAGTCCCATTACAAGCATCGGCCAAAACCTTTAAGGACAGAAGTCTTAAACTTCTCCACCTTTGTCACGACCCACATAACAACTGCACAATTTAAAAAGAAAAAGGGAGCACAATCCTTAATTTACAGTTTTAAAGGTTCAACTACCTTTCAGATCGACGAGCGTTTAAATCCATTCCACGGCCAGTATCCATTTAAACTAAGAACCAAAAAGGACATACCAAGCACTGTAAGGTTAGGCAGTTCGCCATTTTTGCTCATCAAAACAAAGCGGACGGGACCATCATCAAACCATTGAAACATGGCACTCCTGTCCATTCCTTTGGGTTCAAGTGTATCCCACAAACAACATCGTCCCACGAAAATACTAAGATCAAATTACAATATTTTTAGCCAAGCCGATTGAGTAAACCCCAACCCTAACTGCATGACAAAAATTCTTCAATACGCAAACCCCCAGCTAGGCTACCAACGACTGCTTTTTATTCAGATGATCAAAGACAACTCAACCATATCACTGACAGGTTGCAAATGCCAGAGACATCCCATGAAGGAATGGGGGCTTACTAGGGCCAAGACTTCTCACCATTTCGAAGCCGCACCTCCACCTTCGAGACTGAAGTCTCCTGCCCCAAGCAACCACAAAAACCGGTCAGCAAAAGTTGCGAGGATTGCTAACGATAATACAAAGAAATTACCAAGCTTTGACATATTTCAAAGAACATCTTACGTGGCCGGTATCCTTCCTAATACTTCACGCAGTTGCCAAGGACAAGGTGACGAAGCCAAGGATAGGCCTCAGCTCACCGAGGACCTGAGATCCAGGGCAGCCCTCGACCTTCCAATTTGCATAATGAATGAAATTCATAGTAACAAAGAAGTTAGGTTTTGAAACGAGCCCTGTGGCTGCAGGTGGTTTGGAGATCCTGACAGTCCCGACAGGTGCAATTAAAGACCCCAAAGCTCTTCCCACACCTCAGCTCTTTGTATCCTATGGAAGATATCCACAAATCCAACCATCTAGTCTTCTTAATTGCCAAAGACCTGTGCATTAATGTGACAAGACCCTGCCGAGAGCAGCGTTGGACCATGCAAAACCTTGGCTAAACCCTTAGTATGAACTTAATACAACACCTTATGCCTGCTACGTCCAAACAATCAATATTTAGGGTTTTAAAACTTTGGTTTGGAAATAATAACAAAGGAGAACGTGCCATCGACACTTTGGATTTAGTAAAATTCATGCAAGGGAAAGACCTAAATCTTATTAGACCTTCGCACTTAGGACTTGGAGCAAATTCATCAAAGCATACATTGAAATATAATTATCATGTTTCCAAAGGAACTAGATGTATCTCTTAAACCTCTAGATTCTTAATAGGCTTAGTACCTTAAATAATATATATTCAATCCACGCTTGATGATTATCACATTTTCCAAGCACAAGTAATCAAAACCATAGCTGTCGTTAAGTGATCTTACCCTTATCGACGAAAGCCCTCCTAGTAACGACAAATATGCCATGGCATCAAGTGCAGCGTTAGTTAAGAAGCTCAGTAAGCCCCGGGATCTCGTCACTAAGAACCCCTATATCAAAAGAGTCATAGGTATAACAGTTGACATCAAGATACTCAATCATGCGATCTCAAGACCTTCAAGTTTTAATTGTCTATTCAGTCATGAAATTTCAATTTTTTTTTATTTTACCGAATTTTTAGACTTTTTATTATTTGGAGTCATTACAAGAGTACATTTTTATTAAGGTCATGAATGCTTGAGTTCAACAATCAACACGAACACACCAAGGTACATACAGGGGTTGACGGGCACAGTGAATGTTTTTTCCAAACTGCATCCATTGAGCATGATCCAAAATTTATTCTTCAGTTGTGGATTCAAGGTTAAGCATGATCTCTATATTCACAATCATGATGGAAAAATTCCCATCATTGTGCTATATGTAGATGATCTATTTTTTACTGTTCGTTCCACATCCATGATCAATGCTATGAAGTAGCAACTTAAGTACACTTTTGAGAAGGCTGATTTAGGGCTTCTTTGTTATTCTCTAGGACTTCAAATTTCTCAAATCTTTGTCAGGACTTCACTTTCTAGGCATCAACACACCCTACAATAGGATTGCATCGCTTTGGGATGGTAGATTGCAAGCTAGTGTGTACTCTTACCATTTCAGAGATAATGTGTTACCCTCATTTTGCATGTGTGTTCTTTCAAACGCAACAAGAAGCCATGTGGTTCAGGTTTGAGTACTTTTTGATGATATAAAGGATATTTTTTCACTTATGGGCACATTATAGTCACAAACCAACGTGCAAGCAACATTAGGAAACACCAAGATCTCTTCTTTGAACATTTGACCCCTTCTTGTATAGAACGTTTAACACAAGGGAGTTGGATGGTTAACTTTGGAGAGTTGGCTGGTTAATTTCTCCAAACAACAAGTAACCAACTCTCCATATTTTCAAGGAAATATTTTTCTATCACACCAAGATACTACCTCAACATCTTGAACTTCCCCTCTATTAGGGTTTTCATCAAAGCATTTTCTACCCATGAATACGAAGGGTTGTAAAAGACTCTAGGTAATCATTGAGATTAATTAGTTGATAATATTCTAAAACAAGTTCCATGTATGATTTATTATTAATATGATAAATATGTTTCAAGTATGACTTATCCACCTTTCTTGGTAGCGTTTATATATGATTGTTCTAGAGAGGAATGCATGGATTTGATCTCAAATTCTAGTTTTTTAAAATTTACCATGCAATGGAGATACTAATTATCAATTTATTTAGCATAGTTATGAAAAAATGTCATTGTGTCATCTATATACATTGTTTTATTGAAGACTACACATGTTTAATTGCTACTTTTTTCTATTTTCACAGGGGTGTAGCTCCACTGGCGATTCACTTGAAAATGAGATGGTATGTTGTAATAGAGATAAAGAGTTCAAAGCACCCTGACTTACCCATTTCCCATGCTTGTGGTTTGTGTGGGTGAACCTAGGGATATCGTGTTAGTAGACAGGAATCGACCTCGTGTAATGCGAGTATGTGCACTGCCCCAGTTGTCGATTCCCCTAGTATAAAAAAATATTGCTACCTTTTCTATCTAAATCGTACGATTGAAACATGACCATTGTTGTTTGAATTTAATAATAGGAACAACCAAATATATACATGTCATGTCTATATTCGAACAACAATGGTTGTCCTAAAAATATTGGAGAAGGGGAAGCATCAAGTAGTACGTCAATATCAACTAGAGGTAGTGATGTAAGAAGAAAATTTAAAGAACATATGGATTTCTTTCTAGATGAAGGAGGGTCATACTCTTATGACAATGAGATCATTAAATACGAGGAATTTCTATTGAGATACAAACATTATTTGAATAATTGGGAACCAAACCCACTTCTTGAAATAAACACCAATTTTTGTATTAATGGAAGAACACATCGAATTGCTCCATCTAGTTTACATGGTCTAGGACTCTTTACAATGGATGGTGTAAATGTTCCATACAACTCTGAATTGGAACTGATGGATTATGTTGGACCAACATATGATTACCCACATTGGGTTAGGCTAACAAGATATCTAATGAGCATCGAGTATGCACATACATGGAGTTTGTGAAAATTATAATAAACTGGAAAAAAAACAATCAAGATAAATGATATTCCATATATATCGATGGAAGGCCCAAATCTTGTGGAAATTTTGTCAGGTTTATAAACAATACTCATCCTGGAAGCACAAACAAACTACCCAATTGTCTGTTTGAGGAGTGCGATATAACCAAAGTTGTGGTCACTGCAATAAAAGCAATACCTGTGGGGAAGGATTTGTTAGTCAATTATAATTTGAATAGGATCTAAGAATCAGGTAAGTATGGTTTAATACTCATGTCCATTATTTACTAAAAAATATGTATACTATATATTCATTATTTGTCATTACATATAATTTGTGTCGTAATGTTGATGAAGGGGATTGAGAACTTCCACCCATCTTCGAATATATGGTTAACAAATTGTTTTTTATGTTACAGGTTGATCGGGGGAAAGGAATAGACCGTCGGTAGGTGAAATAATGTATTCCAATTTATATGTTCATTATTATATTCCATATTTTTCTCTTTTATCATAATGCAATGATTATTGTTACGTAGCTTATCGAACTTATATGATATGGTTCTTTGTAGGATCCCATGGAAATGCCTCGTCTTGATCAGGATGATGCAGACGTCTTAGGAGCTCTTGACCCTCTAGAAATTGTTTAAAAAAAGTTTAATAAATTAGTTGATAAACTTGCGGAATTGGTGGGCGCAGAAGATACTCCCGAGACTGAAAGAAGAATCCAATTCTTGATGGAACGCATCAAGAAGTACAACGTATGTTTTTTATAATTATATTCCATTAATTCCTTTAAAGAATACAACATATTTTTTTAAAGGAATCCAATATCTTGAGTCAGTGAATTTTATTTTCGCAATCATTCTTGAGAGGGGAAGAACCCGATGTCAAGAGTAGAAGACATGAATCTATGACTACACCTTATTCTCCTGTTGCACATGCTACAGGTGCCTCAACTCCTAGTATTTCCACGCCTTCCCTTGATTCTACACCTAATGTTGGTGTGGGGAAATCTAAGGCCCCATTTATATATATGATCCCTATTTCTAGTAATCTTGTACCTCACTCATCAGAGGTTGCTACAAGTCCCAAGACTCCAAGCCTACTCGTCAAGAACACCAGGTAATTATCAGTTTCTTTATAGATGGACCATGAATCGGCTCCAGTGAAGGGACTAAAACTCCATTGTAATTATGTTTAATCTATTGGAGTACTTTGATTTTATACAATGATGAATATTTTTATATTTGTTTTTTAACAGAAACAGTTGAGTAGCTTTGATTATATATAAAACGTAAATTACAGAGAAAATAGATAGGATTTCTCCCAAAGAAGGATAGCATCCATCACACCTTGTTCATCCTTCTCAAGATTATAACTGTTATTGAATTTCCCTAGTCTATGGAGGCTATAACACCTTACATACTTTCCAAGAAGGAGAATGCAGAAATAAAACATGACTAGAAAGCTATCTTATACAAAAATAGGCTGGAAACTGGAGTTTTCTAAATACAAAGTGCTGCTAACAATTCAGAGTATTCACAACCTGTAGAAGCCAAAAAAACAGAGGTAGGAGCATAACATAACCAAAACAGAGAGTATCCATCCATTGAAATGCTATGGGTGAAGACAAATATCCAGAACAACGCCTTCAGAATCTGTGTTCCCATTCTTTAATGTGCTGGAGACGGCTTGAGTAACAAAAAAAGCCATTTTGTTTTTAAGATTTTCCAACTTTCTTCCAAGTTCTTCCATTTTGCTACTCAATTTGCATCCTTACGGGCCTTATGGGGATAAAAGAGTCCCATAGTTTCTTCCAGATGCTCAACCTTCTCATCAATTTTGTTGTTTTGGTGCTTGAACTCCGAGTGAGTCACTTGAGCCAGGGAGAAGAGTCGGGTTAGAGCCCTCTTAAATTCTAAGTTCTCATTTATGACCAGACGGATTTGATTTTCCAGATCATGAATGTGCTTCATAATTTCCCCCAAATCATGCTTGTTACCATGTCTCTGTCCAAATCCAAGATTCTGCTCAATCCCGACCTGACCATGGCAAAGACCAAGCACAGGGGAGCTAACCTGCTCATCATCCATCAGAACGCAGATATCACCTTCGGTCAATGGAAGAGTCCAATTGCAAGCTCCGAGAGGGCTTCTGAAGGGTTTATGACAGCGCAGACAGTTCGCATAAATCACATAACCATCCTGTGAAGAATACCCAGGGATAAAATTCTCCATGGTAATGCAAGAACCCCTGCACCAATCAGAGAGGTCGCGAATGTGGCCAATTCTAAAACTTCTTGTGCTAAGAAGCCGAAACCAAATAGAGCAAGAGATGATGATGGAAATGACCATCCCTTCAAGGTTTAATAACTTGACAATAATTCGCATGCTGTCCATCTGGCAGGGGAGTGGGTCTATCCGGAAGCAATTAAGAGAAGAATGTGCAAGGATCCCAGACGGATCCAGAGGGCAGGAAAAGGGAATGTTTAAATTCCCAAAAAAAAATTGAGCATGAAAACAAAAGCTCATTAAAACCATAAGTAAATGAAAGACCCCGCGATCTAGGATAAGGAGAGTAAAGGTTAGGGTATCCATATATTTTCAATTGTGACATGGTCACACTCTAAAATTTCGTAGTTGATCCCAACACCTTTGTTGGCCATGATATCCGCCTTCCTATTTAGACCTCTCAAGACATGGAGAAATCTGACGTCTTTGAATTCCTTTGCAATGTTGTTTAGGAGAAAGTGTATCTTTGAGGAGGATCTCTTCCAACTTTTAACTATATTTCTAGTTTCTCTGGTGACAATTAGTGAGTCACCTATAACCACCAATTCCTCAATTCCCAAGTCTCTGGCAAGCTCCATACCTTTGATAAGGCCGAGCCATTCCGCTCCATTGTTATTCTTTCTTACGATGCCCCAAGCAAACTCTCTCTGCTTGTTCCCTTTGGAGTCAAAGATAACTCTGCCTGCACCTGCCAACCCTGGTGAATATTTTTATATTTATTCTATCTATCTAATCAAAATATTTTATTGCAATGTAATAAATAACTTGTTCTACCAAAATTTGCAAGAAAAATAATTTTCTCTATATGCACTAACAATTAGAACAAATTATAAATATTAGAGCAACGACTTGAAGAAGGAGTTGATGAAACACATGACCATGTTGTTTGGTCTTGTATTCAAACAAAAGTTGGTTCAAACCATGGCAGGAACGTACATGAAATAAGTGTGGGACAATTACCTCACTAACATCGATCGATACACCAATTATGAGCATCTTATACTAATTCCATAATGGGAGTGGGCTGCACTAATAAAGGATGGTAAGGAGAAGAAGATGAGAAAATAGGGATCCTTGCCTCCAAATGCGGGAGAAACACCAAGGTAGATAAAACAATGTAATGAACAATGAAATTATATAGTGTCTTGCATTTTACCATGATTTTTAAATTGCATAAACATGTACTTGACTATTTTCATAGGCTCAAAGACACCACAAAGGCTGCGCATGCCAGAATTGAGAATATTAGCCAACACAAACTTGGCCCAAGGGGCTATGTTAAGGTGAAGGGGAGATATGTAAGTATTAAGGTTTAAAAATTGTCATTGTTGCACTTTCAATTGTTCTTTAAACGCTTCCCTTACCAAAATACGTTATGTTACGGTATGTAGTCTATAGACATTGGCATCATGACCACGGATGAAGACCTTAAATTTTCCTTGAAAGGAGGCTATAATGCCCTGGTTGAAATGAGAAAGGACAATGCAACGTGAACTTCTACTATCAACGAGGAGGTATACAAACTCATTGCATTTAGATTGGATACTTAATTATAAAGTAATACAAATTAGCATTATGTGGTTCTACAACAACTACAAATGTTATTGCAGGAAGTACTAGAATATTTAGGTGTTCCGTAGGAGCCAATTTTAGAGACATAAAGCACTGCTCAACGAGAGGTTACCCCTACTGCACCTATAGGTACCATGAATGACTTGAATATAAATTAATATTTTTAGGGTTTATGTATAGTATAAATAAGCTATCAATAAATGCTTTTATCTAATTGTAGTTGACAACAATCCTAGTACTAGGCAGCCTATAAAGCGATGTATATTGTGTTCTAATCTTGATTCAGCACCCAAAAAAACTGGTCAAGAAGAGAGTGCGGAAGTTGATGTCAATGTAAGAATTGTGGACTTTCTTGAAGAAACAAAACCTAGAAAGAAGCAGGGTAGTAGAGATTGGCAACTATGTATGGCAAGCAGATTTTGTTGTATACAATATTGTATTATATGTATTTATGTTAGAGGACATGGATGTTTATATTCAGATCTTTATATTTATGTACCTCTATTTTACATTTATAGTTTTTTGTGACCATGTTTTATATGCATACAAATTTACATTTATAATTTTTTGTGATCATGTGTTAGCCTAAAATTAGACTTTATATTCATTATCTTTGATTTTGTAATTAGCCTCTATGCTAATTTTATTTGATTTGGTCATGGTTACGTATGAATTGTTGTGTGCAGCTCTCTTGGAACAATAGCATTTATGTCAACAATGAAGAAAAGTGCATGTTTCTATGTGTTATCACAATGGACAATAATTATTTGCCATACTATATCATATGACCACATGGAAAAGGACCAGTGTAATTGTGAGAACATGTGGAAACATGTCGTAACCTCATTGCTACCAAAAATAAAAATTTGCTAAGAATTCCCACATTCTAGTTATGTATGTGTAAATCATTTTGTAATAAGTTTTTTTTTTACTTTCTTTGAAATTAATAAGCTGAATACTTGAATATATAGCATATTGTATCTTCTTGTTCTCGCTACGAATAGAAGTTTAAATGAGTGTTATGTTTCTTTCAAGTATGTTACAGTAAATAGATTGGGTATGGGGAATTGAGGGTGATGTGGGTGGGGAGGGGTCGGGTAGGACAAGCTTCCACCTTCACATGGTTGGCCTTGTTCAATAGATATAATAAATTATTCTTGAAATAGAGAGAAGCTCATCCATGTATTCCCATTTGGTTTTTTAGAGTATGATAAATGTTGATTTGCATATGTATTTATCATTTAGTTATGTATATAAACTTATTATTCCATCTTGATTTCTGCAGCTATCCACGTGCAACAAAAATACAACTAATAACCATCAGTAAACTTAGTGATTTTTGTGATTAAAATATATATGCTTTTTATTTTTATATTGATGTTTTGTTGTTTTTTATATCGATTTATGTTGTATTTAGATAATTGTTCAATATATGTTATAATACTAAATTGTTTTCTTTGAGCGTAAGTATGATGCTTGGACAAGTACTTCCTTAATTTTGCATGCTCATGACTAAGGCTCAGGTAAGTTGTACTTGCGTTATTAAGAACAAACACATTTGCATCAAATTTTCCAAATTATAATATTTTCTTATAAGGTTTCTTGTTAGCTTGAGATAGGATATATCACTCCATAGGAGATTCCATTATGAGCCCAATGTGTAGTGATTGAAATTCATATATTGATACTGAATCCATAGTCTAAATAGATATGCCTTTGGATAAAAATGACAAACCCTATTTCCTTAGAGAAAAGAGAAAAATTACATTTGATGATGCCCTTGCGACTCCCCCTGAATTTATTGTGGATTCCCACCATAAAATAATAGTTTTTGCTTCTATTGTTGAGCTAATTAAGCTTTGAATTCTCCCTCCTCCTCCTATGATGCAACATACCATAGACCTATTTCCTACAATGAACCAATACTTTGTAATGAATTGTAACATAGGTTGAAGGCATTCAATCAATTACATATCAAGACCTTGATCACAATTTGTTGTTTGAGTTTAAAATCCTAAAGAGCAAAGTAAAGCATGATGCTCTTGTAGGGAAACTTTGGGTGGATTAATGGGTTCTATTTTTAACTTTTCACATTATTTTTATATATTTCATATGATTAGAAGTGGAACAATTATAAAAGATAAATTCCAAGGTGTTAAATTTTCAGAATTTACTTCAATCTGATCTAGGATCTTAACTGAGAGAACAACATGTACAGCATATCTACAGCATATCAATCATGGAGACAATAATGCAAGCACACAAGAGACACAAAGATTTGCTTGGGGAAAACCATAAAGGTGAAAAACCCTAATAACTTCCTCAGAGATAGATAGAGCAATGATACAACCCAACCATAAGAGATAGACATATTCTAGCAGCAGATCCCCCTCCTCCATAAGTGCGCCACTCCTCCTTGAGTGCATAAGTGAGAAGTGAGTGAACAAATAGAGTGCCTCCCGCACTCTATTTATACATGACTTGACTTGCCTTTTACATAAATCATGTAGGCTCGAACTTAACCACATAACATAATGCTGACTGGGCCGACCCCCAATAGGGTGGTCTAATAACCCTTTGACCCACATGGCCGACCCCCAATAGGGTGGTCTAATAACTCTTTGACCCACATGACTTATACAGGGCCGACCCCAACAAGGTGGTCTAATAACCCATCAAGTATAAGTTACGACATTTACAATATAAATGACGACACTTCCGTATAGAGGAATAATACCATCTCGATAGGAGTACATACATATATGAAATACATTCCGAAGTTACATATACATCAACACTCCCTCTTAACTAGGAAGGTATTTCTCAGCACAGGACTTCTAGCACAAGTATTCTTCTCTGGATCATCGTCACTGGATAATCATCATCGAGTCATCATCATCGTCACTACTGCTGCTATCTCAATCAATCTCTGAATCTACTCGTCATAGGAAGTTCTACAGAGCCAGTCCTTTTGCATACTGGATGTAGGCCCACCACCTGCAGGTCTTCATCATCACTGGCCATACTGTGGAATCCTCAGGACTGATTACGTGTGTCACAAAACCTAGCTGCAGCATCCCAGGCTATTACGAGCACACAGCTCTACCTGTAGGATCTCCCAGGAGCACATTACATGTGACCCATCACAAAACCTGGCTGAAGCATCCCAGGCTGTTACGAGCACACAGCTCTACCTGTCGGATCTCCCAGGAGCACATTACATCTGGTCCACCACAAAACCTGGCTGAAGCATCTGAGGCCTTTTTCATCCTGTCCAGATCTCCCAGGAGCAAATTACATGTGGTCATGGCAAAACCTGGCTGAAGCATCTGAGGCCTTTTTCATCCTGTCCAGATCTCCCAGGAGCAAATTACATGCCATAGGACAAAACCTCGAAAGAGCATCTACCAGATATCCCAGGGCAACGAATTACATGCCATAGGAAAAACCTCGAAAGACTATCTGCAGATCTCCCAGGGCACAAATTATATGTCCTCCCAAGCAAAATCTCGAAAGAGCATTTGCCAGATGTCCCAGGGCATCGAATTACATGCCATAGGCAAAACCTCGAAAGACCATCTGCAAATCTCCCAGGGCACAAATTACATGCTTACCTGCACAACCTGATCCACGGCCACAAAGTATCATCTGATACTCACCATACATCATCCTGATGTACACATGATCATCCTGATCATCATCACTGCAACATCCTGCTGCATGTCATCTGGAGAAGCTCGTCATCCACGATCACCCTGATCATACAATGCATCCATCTGATGCACACCAAGTATCTACCTGATACATATCATCATACATAGTGTATTCACCTGATACATAGATACATGATCCACACAATGTATCCATCAACATACATGATCTACCTGATCATACCTGATACATATCAATATACATAGTGTATCCACCTGATACATAGATACATGATCCACACAATGTATCCATCAACATACATGATCTACCTGATCATACAATGTATCCACCTGATACATATACAGATACATGGTCCAAGCATCCAACATGATGCATATACAAAAATACATACACATGATCCAACCGATCATATCCAGCATCCAACATGATGCGTACATACATATAAATGATCCAACTGATCATATCCAGCATCCAACATGATGCGTTCATACATACATAAAAATGATCCAACTGATCATATCCAGCAGAAGCCAAAACATCATCCTGATGCTCATCATTCAGCGCTTACATCCACAGCCATGTGAAGGATCCTCCTTCCAACATGCTTGGAATGGCTTCAGAAAATGTGTCCATAACTTCTTCCTCGAAGTGTCCTCGATCTGAAGAACGCCAAGCCTCTCTCTGAAGTACTTGAACTTAACCCTGGCTAGTGGCTTCGTTAGCACATCTCCAATCTGCTCGTCCGTCGCAACATACAGGAGCTTCACAGCTCCTCTCTGCACCATATCCCTGATATAGTGATATTTGATCTCTATTTGTTTCGACCCGTCATGAAACACTGGGTTCTCAGACAGCTTCACACAACTCTGGTTATCACAGAAGATACCAGTAGCATCCAATGGGAGATCAAATAACTCAGACAGTAGCTTCCGTAGCCATACTGCCTCACAACTAGCTGAACAGGCTGCAACATACTATGCCTCAGCTGTACTCAGTGCTACGCAGGACTGCTTCCTGCTAAACCAAGAGATCACACCTGATCCCATACTGAAGCAGCACCCAGATGTGCTCTTCCTATCTGCAGCACTGCCAGCCCAATCTGAATCAACATAACCCTGCACGTTAAACTTTTGATTCGCTTCATACTTGAGCCCAAAATCCACTGTACCCTTCAGGTACCTCAGAACATGCTTTACAGCAACCAGGTGAACACTCCTCGGATCCGTCAGGAACTGGCTCAATGTGTTCACAGCAAAGAAAATATCTGGTCTCGTGTTCGTCAGGTACATCAAGGACCCAATCATCTGACGATACGTAGAGACATCAACCGGCTCAAATGAATCATCACATAGAAGCTTCAGATTCGATGATATAGGTGTGGCCATGGCCTTGCAATCCATCATCCCAAACCTCTTCAGGATCTCTTACTGCATACTTCCCTTGTCCAAGGAAGATTCCATCTACACTCTGCCACACCTCCATGCCAAAAACAAATAGTGCATCATCCCCAAGTTCTTCATCTCGAACTCGGCAGCAAGCTTCTGCTGCGTGTCGGCAATCAATCTATCTTCACCTGTAACAAACAGGTTATCCGCATACAAAAGTAGTATCACTGGATTGCCTTCCTCAACCTTGTAGAAAAGGTTGGAATCTGCTTTATTCTTGGTAAAGCCCAAACTGGATAGAAAGTTGTCTATCCTACCATACCAAGTTCTGCACACATATATGACTACACCATGCTGTCTTGAAATCCATCTGGTGCATCTTCTATTTCATCACTTTTATATTTCTCAATGTTGCCATCTGCAACATGCTTGATCTGATAGTTCCATTTGGAAGTCATAACAAACTTCCCTTCACGTCTTGGGACTACATCCCAAACATCATTCTTCATGATCAACGGATCATGGCATTCCATTTCTTCATCCCAGATCCTGGGAACTTCAATATCTTCAATATCTTCAATAGATATCTTTGTTGCTGGAACAAATGTTGTAGTTCTTCTTTTGTAGGAGATGGCATATGATATTTCCTACACAACAAGTTAAATTGAATGATTAGAAAACACCTCATAGTTTTCAAAACAATTTCTTACACATAAAGAAATATGTCATACAGTCATGCAATTATCTTAGCCAATGCTTCAATACAACATTTATCCATATCCCGTAACTTTCTAGATGCCTTCCAATCTCTACCAGAACATTGTTAAGAGTGTGCACAACTCCCAACATGTCAGCAAAGAGGTTTCATTCTAGATAAGTAGCAATGGAATGTTGTACAGTGCCATAGGCCACTTACCCATGCATATTAGTAGTATATTGTTCATCAATGCAACTATTCTAATATGCATAATACACAACCTAATTCTAGGAACATTAGTATATACATTTTTGAACAGTATTATTTAAACAATAAAATATGCAAGTAATGACAATTCAAATACGTATCTTTGTTTGTTTGTTGGGTTGACTCCCTCTCAGTCTTTGCTTCTTTTCTGCAACTCCATTCTTATGTGGATTGTGAGAAGTGGTCAACTCCCTCTGAATATCTGCATCCTTGCAGAAATTACTGAAGTGTGCTCCTTTGCTTTCTTGCAGGAACAACTAGAGTGTGCTCCCTCTTGATCTTTGCTTCCTGGATTATCTGTCCTTGAACTTACATCCATCCTTAATTACTATGCATGCTTATTAGTATCATCATTGTGTTATCCTCTAGGTCTCATATAAAATCATACATTCATTAGTATACTATTAAAACACAATAATCTTAAGCATGTATAGTCATGATCATTTCAAACAGAAATAATAAGCATTAGCATTCAAGGTTTATGTAGGATTCTTATGGTTAGTCAAATCATAAGAAACATAACATGTCTAAACCTATAATTACTCAAACCTATGACTCTTCGGGTTAGTCATATCATTAATTAAGGTAAGACACATAATATGCATATACCCATGATTATTCAAACTTATGACTTCATGAATAATCATTATCAAAAACACAACAGTATAAGATCCTAACCCAAGGTAGGATTCTAGCTTGATATAGGAAAAACATACCTGGATTAGCATGCTAGCTAGTTATGTCTAACATACTCACATGATGTCTTCTTGTTCTTCTTCAATGACTTGTGCTAGTAACCTGTATATCTCATAGGTTAACCATTATGAAACCAAGTTATACATACCTCTTAAATGGATCTTCTATGACAATGGCTGAATCTTTGTCATCATGATCATATGTTCTTGAACCAGAACATGATTTGTCTTTCTTGGTGTACCTTTCATGTTAGTAGACAACATAAACCTCATACAACACCATAATGCATTAGTACAATCATAAGTGTCAACACCCTAACCAATGAATATCTTCTATCATGCATTCATAATTTTGTTAAGGTGATACGACAAATCTAAAATCAAGATTGTACTAACCGTAATAACATGAAGACAAGCATACCATAAACTTAATCATGAACAAATATCGAAACATACCTCGATGAGTCATACCTGTCGAGATCGCTTGTAATATTCTTATGTAAGGCCTTAGCCTCACCTCCCTCTGAAACAGGAACTTCTTTACTTATGCAGGTGACCAATCCATTTTCTTCTAGGATTCACTCAATCCACTTGATTTGTAAGAAATGGACCTGGAGATGGATATGGGTTTGTCAGAGAAACCCCAAAAATTCAAACTTCCTAAAGGATAGAAATATGTGCCTTGATGAGCTGATCAGGCTGGTATATTCAGAATTTGAAAACTGCAAAGTTTCACTCCTCAATTTTGCCTTTGAAACTTCTGGATTCACTGGACGTGACCCTGAACTGGTGTTTGATGAAGCCCACTCTTCTGCCCAATCAAAAGGTTTGATCCAAAGCTCTAAGTTTCTATTTTTCTAAGGAGCTTCCAGCCGTGGTCACAGATTTCAAAAATTCTCATTTTTACAGAAGCCCTAATTTTCCACTTTTCTGATCAAAGTCCCGAACTAGGGTCTGATCAAGCCCGACCTTCTGCCCAACCAAAAATTATGATCTTGGTCTCTGAATTTCTATTTTGATGAGTAGCATCCAGCCATGGTCTCCGATTACAAAAATTCCAACTTTCTCCGAAGCCCTAAATTCCGGAAGCCATGAATGAAGGTACTAAAAAATAATTCTGTTTTGACAGAAATATGTACCTTATTGTTTCTGGTGTAACTCCGAACTTTTCGATCCACAGGGTCTGAAAACGTTACCTGAGATAGCCCGACCTGTTATCTTTCCATCCTGACAGGTCTGACCTCAATTGGATTCTCTGAGAGAGAGTTATGCCAAGTGTCGCAACGTGACCTGTTTATGGGATAATACAGGAGAGCGAACTTGTACGGAGTAACACGTGTCACTGTTTCAACTTCGGCCTCTGAACAATTTTCCTGCGATAGCTCGCCCTGTCATCTTTCCATCCTGATAGGTCTGACCTCAATTGGACTCTCTGAGAGAGAGTTATGCCAAGTGTCGCAACGTGACCTGTTTATGGGATAATACAGGAGAGCGAACTTGTACGGCGTGCCACGTGTCACTGGTTCCACTTCGGCCTCTGGAAATATTTCTTGAGATAGTACAGTTTGTGTACTATCTGTCACTTTTTACAAAATTTCATTTGGAGCTTCCTAGCCCAAGTTATGACCTTTTTCCCAAGGTCACCTGATTTTGACTCATATCTGGAAGAGGCAGAAACCCTATATTGTACAGATCATAAATCACAAAGTACAACGAATTAGAGGTTGTCCTTTGGACACAATGTACATGTGGATTTAATCTTCTACCTGTAAATATTTCAGATCCGAAAACTTCGCCAAAACGGATTTATAGCGAAAGTGCTACGATGACTAGTTTTTGCTATATCAAGCCCTAGCATCGTAAGTGCAACAAGTGTCAAACATGCCATATCATGCCTTCTTTCAGGCTAGCTCTGATACCATGTTAAATTTTCAGAATTTACTTCAATCTGATCTAGGATCTTAACTGAGAGAACAACATGTACAACATATCAATCATGGAGACAATAATGCAAGCACACAAGAGACACAAAGATTTACTTGGGGAAAACCATAAAGGTGAAAAACCCCAATAACTTCCTCAGAGATAGATAGAGCAATGATACAACCCAACCATAAGAGATAGACATATCCTAGCAGCAGATCCTCCTCCTCCATAAGTGCGCCACTCCTCCTTGAGTGCATAAGTGAGAAGTGAGTGAACAAATAGAGTGCCTCCCGCACTCTATTTATACATGACTTGACTTGCCTTTTACATAAATCATGTAGGCTCGAACTTAAACACATAACATAATGCTGACTGGGCCGACCCCCAATAGGGTGGTCTAATAACCCTTTGACCCACATGGCCGACCCCCAATAGGGTGGTCTAATAACCCTTTGACCCACATGAGTTATACAGGGCCGACCCCAACAAGGTGGTCTAATAACCCATCAAGTATAAGTTACGACATTTACAATATAAATGACGACACTTCCGTATAGAGGAATAATACCATCTCTATAGGAGTACATACATATATGAAATACATTCCGAAGTTACATATACATCAACACAAGGATTTCTAGTAAACATGGTGTGAGAATAAACCATTTTTTCTGAACTTATTTCTTTAAACTTCAGAAGCATGAAAATGGCCTTGAATATGTCACGCACCAAAAGAATATTCCCTCTCTAGAGTGGCTTGATTATTCTTTACATCATTCTAAATACTGCATCCAAGTACTTTTGTGAATGTTTTCAACTATTTTTGGAGATCATCATCAGAGAGGCCAATGATTCTTAAATAGGTTAAGGATGCAAATACCAGATTATTATCAGGAACATTTTGTTTTGTCTCCTCTCTTCGATAAGGAGAATTAACCCAGCCAAAATGTTTTCCCAAAATTACATCCACCTCTTCAACACTACAATTTAGAATTGACAAGGGTTCTCAACATTCTTCCCATTTCTTTTTCTTGTCTTCTTAGAAGGATTGTTGAAAATAACTTAATCTCTTTTGTGAACTGCCAACATTGCATTGGAATAATTGATAATATATATTTTTTTGTTTTCTAGTTTTCTTATTACTTTTCCCTGCAGACTTATAGAAACTCATCCCTTATTTTTTTATGAGGCGCATGTAAATTCAATGCTATAAAATGTGTTCCATACAATGTTACATCTACTTGAAAGATCCAAGAAAGCATGAGGACTTAGCATCTTGTGGCAATTGACAAGTTGATTTGTATATCGAAACTAAAGTTATAAAAATATGTCTATGTCATAAAAATATGTCTATTTCTAGAGGCTATAAATTTAAATCCACTAATCCACGGTCCAATAACTAATAAGATAATGCATTAAGTTTACCAAACCATAGGGAGAGTGCGATGAATGTTCAAATGTAGACCAAGTGGAAAGATATAACATAGCATGCATTCTTGCTTCTACATATAAATCGAGTAGAGACAATTAGCTTCTCATATCAATAAAATGGGTATTTCACAATGCATTATAATTCCTAGCATGCAATGCAAAGGAAATAAAAAATATTTCAAGAAAGAAACAATAGTTGAAGTACACAAGACTTCCTACTTCAATAGAAAAGAAGATTGGAACTTCACTCTTATTTGTTTAACCAAAGTATTTCCCCACAAAGACATTATATTAAGGAAAAAGTAATATCACAAACTTAATAAGTAACTTTTATGTAGATTGGAAATATCTTCAGAAACTAAAGGACTATTGGTATTATTTAGAACAACCCCCATAAAACATCACATCATGCATTTTCACATATGCTAAACAACTTAATTATAATAATGTATTCCCTGTGGTGTAGTATACCCCAAATATTAGATAGGTATAGTTGGTTACTTACGCTTTACTTTGAAATCCCATTTAACACACACTTTCTAGGGAGAATTTTCTCATATAGAAAATGTTAGTACCCAAAGTATAGTTTCAAGCCACTTTCCTTAGTTTCATAACCATTTTACTTGATATGTATTTCAAAGGAATATTGAATTCCTCATTTTCATATCCAAGCAAGCTTCACTGAGATGATTACATTAGCTCCAACATCTATCATTTGTGACACCCCACAAAGTTGTCAAATGCAACAAAGTTCCCACCTTATTTTGTAATATTAGAGCTTGCAACTTGATGTGAAAGAATTATTTAATTAAGAACTTAATTGGTGTATAAACTGGTAATATTGAACATAAGGTCCTAAATGAAAGTTTTGATGAGAGTGAAATAAGGTTGATGGTAACTTGTAAGAAAGAACCCACCTTCTGGACTTGTTAACATACTATCTACCTCATCACAATTCTCATTTTCCAAAACTCTTAGATAATCAATTGACACTTCGTGTAAAGGTCTTGAATGTTATAGATGATGTAGTGGGTAAACATGGTGCAAACTTGTCCCCTCTCATCTCAAAGGCCATATTTAGGCATTCAAATTGGAGGCACTATTGCTATTAAGGATAACGTCAATTATTTACGGGTTAACTAACGTTCATTCAACGATACTTGGACATTATGTCCACATTTTTTTTGTTCAATCCATTTATAAATGTGGCTTATCAAACGTTTAACCAATGTATGTATGATGTACAGGTAGTGTGGGTTGAGTGTTGCTTGCATAATCTAACGTCGATTATTTACAAAAAAATTGATGTTTGTTCAACATTAGTTCGATTGAACATCCACGTATCTTTTTTTCATCCCATTTATAAACATGTCTTAATATAATCTTTCCAATGACTATAAGTGTGCCCCACTCTAAACTCTGAGCACAAAGTTACAATCCTTCAAAATTGTCAAATTGGCCCAATTTCTGCACTTTTCTTGTAGGTTCATTTAACCCCATAGGCCAACTTCAGACACTTGCATAAGCCTCATCTATGGAGAACCATAACAAATTTCCTATTGGATTAGATAATACATATGACTAGGATTACTCAGTAACTTTCAATTCTTTGATTTGTTGCTCCAATCACCTTTATAAAATTTTGGAATTTACTATTGTATTTTTCCACTTCTTCCAAACTTAGAAAATTCTGCAGTTCTATAACACCCCCTCATAATCCACAATCTACCCAAACTTTACATTGGTTCAATAGTTGTGTTTCAAATCCAGAACCAAATTTGTTGATCATTAAAAAAAATGGGGGCCAAGGGGGCTTGCCCCCTTACGCTGCAACGCAGGTTGAGCGCAGTGCCCTTGTTTTTTTTGGTAAATAATTTTATTTTGCACAATTTGACGCATAATAAAAATGTCATTTTTTGTTGACCTAGAAAGGGTGCCAACGTGGCCTGACACATTCCTGACGATGTGTCCAATAGGTCCCTCATGTCACCCTGTGGTGCAACCATGTCACCTTCCTCAACCTCCAAGTCACCACACTACCCGCCTCGGGCATGAGGGCATTAACGGTTTTCTCGTTACCAAAAGTGGTAATTCCCCTCCATGAAAGTGGTTTTGGAAAATATCCTTGAGGAGGCGTTATCACTAAAAATGTGACGCGTGGCCCAGGAGGTTTCGTCTCAACACCTCGCTTTCCCAAAATTAACCACTACATAATTTATCAATGCATTATGATTCCTAGCCATCAATATCCCTCATCATCCAATGGTACGGTATTTTCTTTCATTCTATTAACCACCGCTCATATTACTGATGCGCTAAGAGCCACAATCGCCGATCTTACCTTTCATCTGACAGTCAGATCTTCGTCGCATCTGCACTCCATCATGGAAAAACCACCTGTGTGTGAGTCTAGTGTGGCAGATCCACATCATGCATTCCACCCACGTGGCTCCTCCATGTCACCCATCCACGTGGCATGGGTGAGGCCCACTTAAAATTACCAAAAAAATTAAAATCTTTAAAATTTCAAAATCATATGAAACTCTATTTCAGAAATAAGGGAATTATTCCCAATTTAACTTTTCCCCCCCTTATTTGTCATTTAACGGAACCTATCTTTTGCATAATTATTTCTGATTTATGCCTGTAATTTTTAATTCCCGGCCCATATGGCTCCGGTGTTACAACTAGAATCTCTTATGCCACTTTGTAACATCCCCATCCCTCAGTAATGGCCAGTAGAGGGGACATTAACTAAATATAGATCTCTAAATTTTTCCCCGTAACCATAATTACGAATTTATAACAGCTAAAATGCATGTGCATATATGGAAATAAAAACACCTAGTGAAATAAAATTGATCCACACACATAGCATGCAATTCCAAGCATAATTATCACAGGCATATAAATTAAATCACTGCACATCAAATAAAAAATAATACTTATCTTTAAACAAAGAAGACCCAAGCAACTGTTTGTGTAAGAGCGAATTTCCACCCAACTGTAGGCACTTTATCCAGCATATACTATTTCTGCTGCAAGGCCACCACTAACCTAGGTTATGAGGCCACCAAGGAAAAGGAAACACCTACATGATTCTTGTTCTCATCCCACAACCCACTCTCCTCTCTATGCTTAGCCAAAATATCAGCCAATCTCTACAGGGGTCTCACTAAGCCATCACAACCATGACTCTCCTTCCAACTACCCCACAAAACACACAAAAGGAATTTCCCTTCATTGATCCACAATTCCCTCGAGAAATCCAACCCTTACGGTGCTTACTAGTGTGTGCAATAAGATTCCAACCCGCTCTATGTTATTGGAGAGCCTCCTGAAACATTAAATTCATGGATTCTTAAGCATCCAAAAGTAGCATAAATCAATGGGTAAAATTTCGCAACTTTCCCTACCTCTATGCTCACCTACGACCATCTATTTTTCCTTCAAAATTGTAGCGTTGTCTCTAAATTCGAATTTATGGGTTAAAAACAGTCTAGTAATGGACATGAACAACAATAGGAAAAACTCTACATAGTGTAGAAGCTTACATGAGAGAATGATCAAAAGAGTTTTGACTCCAAGGTATATGAGATGATTGTGGAAAGACATCTGACAAAGCTTCTGATCATAGAAGAAAGGACTCCTTGTTGCTAACATAACTGTCACGACCCCCATACATCAATAACTGCATGAAGTTAATTTTCACACCAACCTCACATATGCATTCAATGATTTGGTTTTGATAGTCAAGAGAAGGTAATTGGCTCATTAAAGCACGTGGAAACAATTAGATGAGTTCTAAGGTTGACACTTGGCAGAAAAGGATTTGCTTTCCCATAGGCCCCCTTTCCTCTTCCCCTTTGGTGGAATCATTGCCCCTCTAGTGCTCTTTACACAACCATCTTGGACCATTTTATTATTTTCCAACACAATATTTACATATATTTCGAATTGGAATGATAAGCCAACCATGTGGTCCAAATAAAATAATATACATCATACATGCCTAACCATTCACTAGTCGGGCCTTGGCCTTGAGCTCCACACTAGGAATCCATACTGGCATATTTACATCATTTACATAATTTTGATTAAATACATTCCAAGTCCAAACTAGGGGCATTACACTACTTTTTGCACATCATGGTGTGTTACTCTAGTGGACACGTGGCACATATCTATTCATTTTGAAGGTTGATAAAGAGGTTTTGAATACCACCATTTGAAATTCCAAGACTACTAAACCACATCTTGAAAAACAAATTAGTGATTCTACAATGGATTTACCATTTCTACACCTTCTTGGTGGATTTTTTCACTCCAATCTCCACCCATGCACTCTAGTATTGGACATTTTAGTAAATATAACCTCATGGTTGGTAATTTTTCCCCCAATAGTGGTAAATTTGACTGCAATAGTATCCATATAACTGCTTACTACAACAAATTTCCCATTTTCCCACAAACTGAACTTTTAAATATTATAATTATCCAATAATATTTTAATTCCATTACTTCCTATCAATTTGAAGCTGGTACACTTCTTCTCCTTAACATTTTAACAAACATGTGACCTATAAACTGGATTTTCTCTAAATTCTTATCATTGAGATTTTTTTCAAACACTTGACATGCAATGGTTTACTGTACAAATTGATTTCTGGCCCAAACAACCCTAGTATTGTGATCTAGAGCTTTAATTCTACGTCTTCTTTCGTCAATCTGGTCAACAAAGGGGGACATGAACGAATTGCAGGATTCTAAATTCTGCCCCATATCCATATTATGAAATTATAACATTTAAAATTTGTATGCATATGCATAATAAATATACACAGTGGAAATAAACTTGGTCCACACACACATAACATGCATGTACATGCATAATTAACGTAGGCGTCAATGATAAACATTGCATATTCAAATACAAGAGAATACTTATCTTTAAAACGAAGAATATCCAAGAAAGTGGATATGTAAGAGCAATTTTCCACCCAATAGTATACATTTTGTTTGTCATATACTCTTTTTGCTAAGAGGCCACCCCCAAGCTGGCCTATGAGGCCACAAGGGCTAAGGAAACACCTACGGGATTATCTCTCTCATATCCCAACTTGTTTTGCTCTCTATGCTTAGCCAAATGATCATACAGATCTATACAAGGATCTCAGTCAACTGTCACAACCTTGGATCCAACAATACCTTCCCTACACAACACATTTTTGGGCTCATGAATCCTCTTCATTGATACATGGTTCTCTTGGGTGATCTACCTTGCCAGGTGCTTCCAGTGTGTGCATAGAAAGAGACCAACCTATTATATGGTATTAGAGAACCACATGTAGCCTTAATGTGTGGCTTCTCAAACATCTATAAGTATCAAAACTCAATGGGTAAGGGTTCCTAGCTTTCCCAACCTTTGTGCTCATTTACAACCATCTATTTTCCCTTCTAGAGTCTACAGTCCTGGCTCTAAATTTGAATTTTTGGGTTTACATTGTCTGTTAATGGTCATTGAACATCAATGGGGAGATCTATGTAGTGTAGATATGCATATAGAATGATAGAATGAGTGGTTGACTCCATAGGATATGAGATAATGGTGAAAATAAAACTGGCATAGCTTTTGACCATAGAAGAAAGGAATCCCGATAGCTACAGAATAACTTCTGATATTTGACAGAACTATCACAAAAGTGCATTCATCCCCATGCTTCAATAATTGCATGAGGTGACTTTTCCCAGCAACCTTACACATGCATTCAATAGTCAAAAGGATGAAATTGGCTCACTTAAATCACATGGAAGAATTTGGGTGAGTTCTAAGGTTGACACTTGGTAGCAAGGGATTTAGTCTCCCATACGCTCACTTTCCTCTTCCCCTTTGGTGGAATGATAGCCCCTCTACTGCTCTTTACACAACCATCTTGGACCATTTAATTATTTATTAAACATAATATTTACATATATTTCAGGTTAACATGAAAAGCCAACCATACATTCCAAATAACAATATTTACATCATACATGCCTAGCCATTCACTAGTCAGACCTTGGCCTTGAGCTCTGTACTAGAAATCAATACTAGAATATTTACATCATTTACATAATTTTGATTAATACGTTCCAAGTCAAAAGTGGGGATATTACAATACCCTCCCACTTAGATAACATTGTCCGCGGTGTTTCTCAAAATCATAATAAAAATGGATATGCATTTTTCATGGCATCCTCCAGCTCCCAAGTAGCCTCATTGAGACTAAAGTGCTTCCATTGCACATTTACTTGTCTGATGGATCGATTCTAGAACAATTTTACCTTCCTGTCTAGGATGCATAGTGGCTCATTTTGAAACTCTCCCTCGGATTCCACATGGATCACATCCCAATCAATCACATGGTTAGGATCATGTACATATTTCTTAAGCACGGAAACATGAAAAACATTATGAACTCTAGTG
This sequence comes from Larix kaempferi, assembly GCA_027924585.1. Lineage (NCBI taxonomy): Eukaryota > Viridiplantae > Streptophyta > Pinopsida > Pinales > Pinaceae > Larix > Larix kaempferi. Next base: position 5,067,917 of record BSBM01000841.1, read on the forward strand.
TTAGTAGGAAATGCAATCTTATATGCAACTGGCCTTATCCTCTCAAGCACTTCAAATGGCCCACAATATCTTGGTGATAGCTTGGCACAACTTCCAAGCTTCAAAGAGATCTTCCTCGGCCTCATTCTGAGGTAAATATGATCCCCAACACTAAATTCCCTATGTACTCAATTCTTATCTACATAGATTTTCTATCTATCCTAGGTTTCCTTTAAATTTTGCCTAAATTCTGCAACCTCATGTTTCATTTCTTTAAGAAACCCTAGCCAAAGTACAATTTTGTTTAGTGGATTATCCCAAGTCGTTGGTGTTCTGCACCTCCTACCATACAAAGTTTCAAATAGACTCATGCCCAACGATGCTTGTTTCCCATTGTTATATGCAGACACCACCAAGTGTAGATAATCTCCCCACTCGGATGGTTTGTCCATCACATACAAGCGAAGCAACGATCTTCAAGCACTTAATTTCTGTTTTCCCATCTGTTTGTGGATGGTAGGTATTCCATAAATTTGAGGTGAACTTGGTAACCCTGTCTAAAATTATTTCCTTAGGCAACCCATGCAATCTGAAAATCTCTTTCTTGAAAATATTTGCAATGGAATCCATTTTATATGTGGATTTAACTGGTATAAAATGTGCTTCCTTTATTAAATTTTCCACCACCAACATGATGGAGTCATGTTGCCTCACTGTCACTGGAAACCCTGTAATAAAATCCATGGAAGTCACTTCCCATTTCCATTTAGAATTGACAAATGATGCAATAAACCTATTGGGAATTGATGTTCAACCTTCACGTGTTGACATTTCATACACTTAGAAATATACTCAGCAATTTCCTTTTTCATTTCCCACCAAAAATATTGTTTACTAGCTATAGCAATTGTTTTTTGGTATCCTAGGTGACCGGAATATGGCATTTTATGGATTGTATCCGTAAAATTCTCAAGTCTACCACATTTGGAATATAAATTGTTCTTTTATAGGTAAGAATTCCATCTTCCTCTAAATGATAACGTTCATATCTCTTTTCAAAATTCTTCTACTGCAGTTTGTCTTTTATTTGCACATATAGTTCGTCTTTAGCAAGATAATTAACAATATGTTGCCTCAAATATTATTGGCAAGTACTAATGGTTGCCACATGCATTGAATGTACTTTTCTACTGAGTGCATCAGCTACTTTATTTTCTTTCCCCTTTATGTTTTTAATCTAAAAAGCAAATTCACATAAAAATTCCATCCATCTAGCTTTCCTAGCATTTAATGTTGGTTGCTTAAACAATTGTTTAAGACCACGGTGTCATGTCCTTAGCTCAAATTTATTTCCCATTAAATAGTGCATCCACATATTTAAAGCATGTACTATGGTTTCAAGTTCTAAATCACGAGTAGCATAGTTTTTATCATGCTCTTTCAACTTCCTTAACTCATAGCATACCACACAGTTATCTTGCACAAGAACTCCTCCAACTCCCTATTTACACACATGTATACACACCACAAAATCATTTATTGTGTTTTTAGTTTTTCAGAATTGGAGCACTCATGAGAAGCTCCTTCAACAGCTAGAAACTTCCTTCACATTTATGTGTCCACTCAAATTTCATTCCCTTCTTTTTCAAAGAAGTGATTGAGTGTGCAACCTTGTATAAATATTCAATAAACCTCATGTAATAACCATCAAGACCCATAAAATATCTCACATCTATCACATTCCTTGGAGTTGGCCAATTCATAATGGCTTCAATATTTTCCGGATCAATTGATATTCCTTCCTCTAAAATAATATGACCCAAATAATGAATTTTATTTTTATAGAAATCACATTACTTAGCTTTTCATACAACTTATGCTCCCTTAGAAATTTTGAATCCATTCTCAAATGTTCTTCATGCTCTTCTTCATTATTGGAATAAATAGGAATGTCATCTAGAAAAACAAGAACAAACTTGTCCAAATACTTGTTGAAAACACTATTCATGAGACACATGAATGTAGTTGGTGCATTGGTGAGACCAAATGACACCACCACAAACTCATAGTGCCCATACCTTGTTCTAAATGATGTCTTATGAATATATTCTTCTTTGATTCCCACTTGATGGTAACCAGACCTCGAGTCAATTTTTAAGAATACTTTTTCCCTTCTCATTTGATCAAAAAGATCTTCAATTCGAGGTAATGGGTATTTTTTCTTTACTGTCACTTTATTTAGCTACTTGTAATCAATACATAACCTGAGTGTTCCATATTTATTTTTCACAAATATTATGGGTTCTCCCCATGGAGACACACTTGGCTAAATATACATATTTTCCAATGATTCTTGCAACTGCTTTTTCAGCTCTAATAATTCTAGTGTACTCATCCTATAAAGTGTCTTGGACACTGGTGTTTCTCCTAGAACAAGATCAATTGTAAAATCAATGTCCCTATTTGGAGGAAGTCCCAACACTTCATTGGGAAACACATCCTTAAATTATTGTAGCACATGATAGTCCTCCAACTTGCGAATTTCATTTTGTGTTTTATCCAAAACATGGGCTGCAACCTTTCCTACATAACTTCTTTAGCTACATGACTGAAATATGCCTAACATAAACTACCTTTGGAATGCTCTTTACTACCCTTGGATTTTATTCTCCATCAATGCATTCAAAATTCTTGTTGTAGCAATAAATTTTAACTCTATGTGCTTCCAACCAATCCATTCCAATGAGAATATCATAGGAACAATGCAGTAAAATATTCAGATTTGTACAAGTGAGCAATCCATCCATTTCCAGTGGACCTTTATCCACCATTTCATTAACTTTCCGCTTGGATCCAGTGGTTAGTTGGACCAACCATGATTTACTATGCTTTGATTTCTTAAAATCACAAATCTATACAATTTTAGGGGTGATATAACTGTGAGTAGATATAGGGTCAATAGAAATAGAAATAAATTGCTTAGAAATATTACCTTCAACCTCAACCACAGTTGAATGATGGTATGCTTGGTGGTCCTCTACTGCTACATAGATTATAGGGACGGTCATTTCCACTTGAACCACAGTTTCAGCTTCTTGGATGTTGTGAACATTCTTTGCACTCCCATTTCAATGTGGACAATTTCTAATCAGATGGTCCACTCCACATCCCCAACATTTAAGTGGCTCTCTTGGATCTCTTGGCTTGTCTCCCATCATCCTAGCTAGCTTAGTCACACCTTGCGGTGTCTTCCTTGGTTGATTTCTTAATTGAGGAGGCTTGAACCCGCTCTTCCTTTGGTCAAAATTCTCATTTTTATTGTCCTTCCATGCCTTATGGAATTCTAGTTTGCTTTTGTTTTGATCATAACAATACTTGGCCTTTCCTATGGCCTCATCTATAGTTTGAGGTTCATCAAACTCAATTCTGTCATTATATGACTGGGGCAGTCCACTTAGAAAATGTTGAATTTTAACCTTATCATCTCTGAAATACTCGACATACCTCAGCAGCTCTAAGAATTTGTTTGCATATTCTTCCATAGTCATTTGTCCCAATTTCAACTCATGGAACTATTTGATTTTTCCATCATAGTACCTATTGGAGAGGTACTTTTCCTTGAACTACTTCCACGCAATATTTCTTCCATTGATCTTCTTCACTTTCCTAAGGTGATCCCACCATATAGATGCTCTTCCATTCAAATTGAATATAGCCACAGTTTCCTTCATATTCCTTGAGCAGTCTTGGACTTGGAAATACTTCCTCAGCCTAAGAAGCCGATCCTCATCTTCTTGACCAGATTTTACTTTACTATCAAATGTAGGAGGTTTGGCCTTCCTAAATTCTCCATGAGACTTTTTCTTGAAATACCTCTTCCTCTTATTCCTATGAGATGAAGAGATTGAACCTTCAATGGATTATTTAGAGCCAAATCACTCGCTAGAAGAGATTTATGGAGTATATGTCCTATCTCTACAAATCCTTCTTGATCTATGGGACCTCTTGTGGGAATGACTCCTTGAGTTACTCCCACCCTTTTCTTGATTTTCTAAGTGATGTCCAGAGTTAATCCTCTTCTAAATGTCTGTCAAACTTTGAAGTATACCTACATTTAGCTAATTCTGTTCTTCTTGATCTCTAATCATCCTTTCATTAGCTGCTCTACAACTTTGCAGTTCCACCCTTCAGCTCCTCATGGTTTCTGAAATGTCTGGGGGAGTTACTTGGTTTCTTCTACCATTGGATTCTATTGTTTCATTCTCAACCTACATATTGTCTCCCATGATAGCTATCTCAACCTCATAGGGTTCATGTGCATCATCCATGATGATGATCTTCTTGGCCCAACCAAGACCAAATATTTTCCAACTGCACTAGACTGAATGTTGACCCTTAATTGTCCCTGTTATGATTTTGAATATGCAAAAGTGTTCATATAAACACATTTGTTAGCTATATTGTATTCTTAGAAAAATATAAAATTATTTTTCATACATTTTGGGGACAACCCATATTGTCAATTTTTGTTAAATTACAGAAACATCTGAATCACCCCATCAAACTCTAACTGTGCATAACTATTCCCTAATTTAATGGCATCCTGCAACAATTTCATTTCCATTGGTCCTGCCATCACCACATGAACTTATCAAAATCGACGATGTTCCAGGGGGATGATGGGGATCAAGGGGGATTTCCCCCTTTCAATTTTGTGTAGTCTGGCGCACAAGATCAATGACATTTTTCAATTTATATCACTTGAAATTAGACTATGGAAAACCTTGCTTTTCATGTGATTCACACACCTTTGATGCCACCCCACACCATTTTACCACTCATCGATCATAAGTGGTTTCAGGCTCTGTGGGGAGTGGTTTATTGAAACTTATTTTACTAGCCTGGGTGCATGAGAGGGTGACATGTCACAAGGTGGTTTTCATTTCAAGCTCGTGCTAATTAATTATCATTTGTGCATCTTCACAGGCCTAAAGCACTATGAGCTATCAATCAAATATACAAGAACTTCTAATACTGACATGATCGTGTGGGTCCCATCATTCCTAACATCATTGCATGTCACGTCTCCCCACGTCACATCACTACATGTTAGACCAAAATCGGTTTCAGGCTCCTTGGGGAAGTGGTTTCTCGAAAAAAAAAATTATGAGCCTGAATGCACAAGAAACCAACACGTCGATAGGGTGTTTTTCCTTTCAGGATCCTTCCAGTTAATTAAGCCTTGTGCATCTTTGTGAGCTTGAAGCATTGTCAAATGTCGATCTTCCTCATCGCACAATGTTCGGATATCTATCCACTCTCGCACTCTGCCACATGTAGGAGCCTATGCACATGGATCTGATGTGGCTGGCCCACATCACACCTTCTACCCATGTGGCTCCTCCACATCGGAACTCCTTGTGGTGTGTGCTTTCGCACCCCATGCCAAATAGAACTTATAGAGGGTTGTGAACTCAAGCAAATTTTCAAAGAGATAAAACAAAACAAACTAATAATCCAAGAAATTAAACTACAAGTGTTGGTATAAATCAAATACAAACGTTTTTATTTTATTTAAATTCGGTCAACAAGCAAACATAAGAGCTAAAAGAATAAAGAATTTTATATTCAAAATATAAAAGAGAATTACAAGAACCAAGATCTCCTAAATAATTGCGGAAGAGGAGGTCGTTGCAGCTATCTAAGGGAGGGTCTACTGGTTCTGCTCACATCCTTCCAGTTCTCTGGCCACACGTCACTAGATAGGATCTCCAACAAAGGTGAGAGGGAAGTGAGAAAAGGTCTACTTTAGTCTCGGTGAAAATCTGGCAGAGTGACGACTTTGAACAAATGGAAAGGAGTTATGTGTGGAATGAGGGACCTTGGTTTCTCTTTTATAACTAAGGATGATATTTTGGAGTTGAGCTTTGGGCTCTAAACTCGTCATCCACATAGAGACTTATGTCACTTTGGTTTTATTTTTTGGTCAAGCACGAAGCAAAAGGAGCCAATGGTTGGGTCGCACTTTTTTAGTGATTTTTTGCAACTTGAATTACTCATATAGAAGTATTGTGAGTGACCCAGGTCGCTCTTATCGAGGTATTAAGAGTGACAGGTTATGAATACATTTTTGAGGCTTAGCTTTCACTTTGGGGATTTTTTATTTATTTTCCAAGGTCAAATGGACATGAATGAGGTAGCGTGGCGACATATGGAGGTGACTAAGTTGGTGACATGGTCGGGGAGAAAATTTGACTTATTAAAAATCCTTCCCATGTGGCTCTTCCATGTCACCCATCCATGTGGCACGAGTGGGGCATACCTCAAAATTCCCAATTTTCAAAATTTTGCAATTATGCAAAATTTTAATTTGGGAATAACAGGGATTATTTTGAAAATAATTTGAAATTACTCTTAGTCCCTTATCCATCACTTGACACGTCCCCTCCCATCGATCCAACGCAAGGAAGGGAACGGGACACCAAAATATGGGCTTTTACAAAACTTAGCCCCATTCATCATTGACAATTCATACAAATAAAATCATGTGTGTAGATGCATTCCCAATTAAACATGCACAGTGGGATTAAACTACCCACACACATTTCATATCCATTCAGCATATCAATAACAATCATCAATTAAAACATTGCAGAAGTAAATACACATAAGATAATACTTATCTTGGTTATGAAGTTGTCCACAGAAACTAGCTATGCAGCTGCAACGTTCCAACCCAACCATAGGTCTCTTCCCAGCATGTATTCTTTCAGCAGTCAGAGACCATCCCCAAGCTAGGCATGATATCTACAAGGAAAAGGGGACTCTCAAGCTAAGCATAGCCCAAGCAATGGATACCCATCTCAACCCCAACATTATCTTACACACAACAAACTCAAATATTGGACATGGACACACATTTTCAACAATGGAATTTACAAAATAGGGTCCATGGGTTTTTTCCCCAAATCATGGCACACCCAAAAACAAACTGTGGGAAGAGGAAATCCACCCCGGGGAAGAAACTGATTTCCCCCACAAGTATGTGAGCATTTAGATGACCAAAATGGCCTCTATGAAACCCCCAAATCGATTTATTCTCTTCCCCACTATTATCCAAAACAAAAATGCGCTTCCCAGCTAGAAAAATGAAGGAAAACACAACAAAACCATGGAGGAAAACGCCCAGGAAGCTTAGACTGCGTGAGGGAGAAAAAATGATGGGTGAAGAATGGCTTGGGGAGCAATTTCATGGCTCTTTTCTTGCCCAAGAAGTCAAACACAAATTTCCAAGAAGGGTGGCTTGCCCATACCCGAATTTGGAGAGCCACGCCTCTCCATTCCGCAAGGCATTAACTACCTCAACTAACTCTTGGGAGAAATGAATGATTGGGCACAAAAGTCAACATGGGTAGTTGAGGGTTCATGGGTTCTCTCGTTGACACTTGGCTTGACTTGATTGGCTCAAGGGTTTGAATATTTCCCTCCCAATTCCTTGTAAAAATCATGCCCTCATCTCTTGTTGCATTGCATAGCTAGTTGTGGGCATTTCTATTAAAATGCATACTTACAATTTGCATGGATCACTAGCACATGCGTAGCATAATACCAAATACTTGCCTCTTCACGGTCGAGCATTCACTAACGGGGCCTTGGCCTTGAGATCCACGCTAGGAATCATACATAATATGCATACAATATTTACATTATAGCCAAAATATCCTAAGGGTCAAAATGGGGGTATTACATCACTTAATAGAACCCGATTTTTATATAACAAAATTTGATTTATATAAGTATGGATTGATGACCCATAAAACTCTGGCATTGCAACCAAAATCTCTGATACTGCTCTGTCACATCCCCTTCCGTCAATCCAACCAAGAGGGGTACATGAATGAATTACGGACTTCTAAAATTCACCCCATATCCATATTATGAAATCATAACATTTAAATTCCGTGTGCATATGCGTAATAAAAGTACATAGCGGAAATAGACTCGATCCGAACATACGTAGCATGCATGTACAAGCATAATCATCCTAGGAATCAATTATAAACATTGCATATTCAACTACAAGAGAATACTTATCTTTAAAACGAAGAAGATCCAAGCAACTCGTTGTGTAAGAGAAATTTTCCACCCAAATGTAGGCACTATGTCTAGCATATACTCTTTCTACTGATAGGCCACCCCCAAGATAAGTGATGAGGCCACCAGGGAAAAGGAAACACCTACAGGATTCTCTCTCTCATCCCATAACCTGTTATGTTCTCTATGCTTAGCCATATTCTCATACATATCTCTACAAGGATCTCACTCAACCATCACAACCTTAGCTCCAACAATACATGCCCCACAAAACACCCTTCTGAGATTAGGCATCCCCTTCATAGATCCACAATTCTCTTGGGTGATCCATATTGCCAGGTGCTTTCAGTGTGTGCATAAAAGGACAACAACCTGCTATATGTTATTGGAGAAACACTTGTATCCTTAATTTGTGGCTTCTCAAGCATTTGTGAGTAGAAAAACTCAATGGGTAAGGGTTCCTACCTTTCCCAAACACTGTGCTCACCTACAACCATCTATTTTCCCTTCCAAATCTGAATTTGTAGCTCTAAATTCAAATTTATGGGTTATACACCATCTAGTAATGGTCCTGAACATCAATGAGGAGCTCTACGTAGTGTAGATCTGCATGAAAGAATGATAGAATGAGTGTTGAATCCATAGGATATGAGATAATGGTGAAAAGACAACTGCCATAGCTTCTAACCATAGAAGAAAAGACTCTTGATAGTTGCAAACTTACTTCTGACATTTGACATAACTGTCACAAAAGTGCATTCATCCCCATGCTTCAATAATTGCATATGGTGACTTTTCCCATCAACCTTACACATGCATTCAATGATTGAATTCAATAGTCAAAAAGAGGTAATTGGCTCACTTAAAGCACATTGAATAATTTGGATGAGTTCTAAGTTTGACACTTGGTAGCATTAAAGGATTTAGTCTCCCATAGGACCCCTTTCCTTTTCCACTCTGGTGGAATCATATCTCCTCTAGTGCTCTTTACACAACCATCTCGAACCTTTTTATTATTTATGAAAAATAATATTTACATATATTTTGAGTTAACATGACAAGCCAACCATACGGTCCAAATAACAATATTTACATCATACATGCCTAGCCATTCACCAGTCGAGCCTTGGCCTTGAGCTCCGCACTAGGAATACATACTAGAATATTTACATCATTTACATAATTTTGATTAATACATTCCAATTAAAAGCTAGGGATATTACATTTAATACCACTCTTTCAATATCCAACAGCCTCTTTCCACTATCAAGGCTATGGGGCACCCTCATTTTCACTTGTCAATTTTTTCTTTAATGAATTCAACATATTTTTGTATGGTTGAATATAAATAAAATATGTGGAAGCAAGCTAGATCAACCTTTATTGTTTAACTACCATGCCAAATAAGTATTCTATATGCATGCATTCATAACCATGATAATTTCATTCCATGAACATAAATGGAAAATATAGAAAAATATTCAATTGCATGACATAACATAATTACTTGACATTTCAATAAATAATTATAAACATGCATATTCAAGGAGCTTATATTTATGGAAAGGTCCACCAATTACCTGCAAGTGCAGGATGTACATGCCAACCTTAGGCAATTTGTTACACTTATTATTTCTATGATAGAGGCAACCCACAATCTAGGGTTATTAATCCACAAGGGTGAAGTTCCATTCTCTTCTACCCAATCACAACACATGCAATACTTTAATGCAGAAACCCCCTCCATAATTGTCCCAATCCACTAACACTACTCCCCCATCAGCCCACACAACATAAGGAACATGATCCCCTTCTCTACATGTAGTCCCTTGGGCTATACCAAGTCCCTTACATTTCTCCAACATAGGTTGACCAGGGAATATCCATGTTGGTACTCCAAGGATCTTGGTTGTAGGCTAGGTTCCTCTCACCAGGGAACCACACCCATTAGCACTAGTTTCCCAAGGTAATTTGGCGTGAGTATGTATGGAACTCAATTTTCCTCTCTTCTTTTCTATTTGATGTACGATATAGATTCCCAAGTTAGAATGGTGGAATCAATGACTGAATGAATGGTGTAAGGAATGAATATCTAACTCAATTTCAACATTGTATATGCATGGTTTCGACTTTCCATGTGGATCATCATTAGGAGTCCACTTTTCCCCCCTTTAATCCCTTCTTAAGATAATACACAAGGGTTAATTATTTCATGGTCTCTAATTAAGGTTTAGTAACTTTGGGGTAAATTTAACAACCAAGGTTGATAACTAAGTCTAAGGAATTAGGTTAATACCAACTAGGGCCATCTCACCCCTTATCCCCCTTTCACTTCCCCCACTTATTGAATCATAGCCCCCCATCCCTTCTTCATTGTTTCTATTAAAAGATGGTGCCAAAAATGGGGTGTTACACCATTGAAACACAAGAAGTAGTAGGAAATAACAATACTCATATATTAGTCCAATGGAAAATCATAAAAAAAAGTGTATTCTCACCTAGGAAGTGTGATTGGAAGAAAGTGGGATCTAGCACTACCCTCGGGATGTGTCCTTTTCATTGTTGAAATATGTCTAACTATGGTGAATGTATACCACTTGCTTCCTTAAGGAATTTATTAATTTGTTACAGACTTTATCATTGTTTATCCCCTTTTCCCATAACATTGATCTCTTGCTCTATTCATTGTCATTTTTCATCTCGTAGTCAAGCATATCTTCTGTCATTTTATGTGTTTTATTATTGGATTGAGAGGTGAAGAAATCCCTGTAGATCGTGATCACGTTGAAGTATGTGTGTTTATGATTTTGTCAGAGATTAAGCCAAGACGGAGTGAAGTGTTGAAGTTTTCTTTGACCGTTGGTAGAGTAAGGGTGATTTGGTCAGTGCATGGTTGCTACATCATTCCAGCAATAGAGCCATTAAATACGGTTGATAGAACCTCGATTGTTGGGTGATTGGTACATTATTTGAGCTGGATCCAATTGTTGGAGTATAGTAACTATTAGAGAATGTGGAGCAAGGTCAATCAAGATTGTTGTTGATCAAATCACTGGTGTTTATTTCGATAGTCATGCAAATGGGTTTGGTGGTGAATCGTTGAATGGTGTTCACAATATTGAGTCAAGAATGGGTTGAAGTTTCGATTGATTGGAATCCCCTGTTAAGCTTGTGTTTGAAAAAATTGCATCCCTGATAATAGAGTAATCAAGGAACAAAACTATGGCATCATGTAGATATCTAGGTGGGTGTGCCATCTGAATTGAAAGTTGAGTTAAATCGAAACCCCAAGTTAGAGAAATCGAGGAGTGGAGAGACATCACTTTACAATTTCGAATAGAGAAGTTTAGTCAGTGGATTTTGTGAGAGCGTGATCATGGGCCTATAGATATTTTTTGTTCCTCGAAGGGAATCGAACATCAAACCTCATGAACTTGGGTTATCAGACGTAAGACTTGAATATGATCGCAATTTTCAATGGAGAGGTAAGCTACATACTGTAGCAGCTCACAGAGGAGTCAAATTCTGTTTAAAAATTATGATTGTAAACCTGTAGAGAATCACGTTGAAGCCTATAGTATTTGAGAGGAAGGAAAATCGTGCACAATCTTGTGGTCATGAATTGGAGGTACTCTTTTTATCTCAAGTTGATTAATAAGTGGAATCATTGTAGTGAAGATTTTATTTTAATTGCCGCTCTGAAATAGATGATTGAATCCTTGAATAACTAGGATATAGTGAAAGAAATTCCCTTAAAGAGATTGAAGAAAAAGAATTCTACATCATTTAAGATCTATACATCATTAAGTAGTATCAAAGTTGTGCAACACAAGCTTGGTGTTAATAGGCTTGTATCATTTGGTATCAGAGAAAGGTTCGATCTTTGTGAAGGTTGTGCACTTGGAGAAGTGTGACTGATTAGAGCAAGCAAAGCTCTTGTTGAAGGACATGTGATCAAAGCATATCTGAGCAGGAACAGATGAGAAATCGGAGAGAGCAGGAAATTAAGCTCTTGAAGAAGGATCATGAAAAACACAGAGATCTTGAGTAATGATATCTGCAAGTAAACTATGGGAGATAATGTGTGTTTGGTTGATGCACTGATAGCAACAGAGAGAGGAATTAAATGAACAGAGAAGCAACTTCAAAAGGAAGAAACAGAACCAGATGAGAGCTAGTAAGAAAAAATGGTTTTTATATTTTATAATTAATTTTGCACAAAGTATGTTTATATATTCTTGATAGGTAGCAGTAAGTAGAAATTGTGGCAGGACCCTTACAGTAGAGGAAGCTGTAAATGATTTCCAACTGAGGTTGGAAGTGAGGAGAATAGTGGAAGTTCTCAAGAGGAAGTGAGAAGGTGCAAAAGACTATAGCTGTTGTAGCTAAGGAGTAGAGGAAACTCGGAAGGTTCTAAGTGGACAGTACCAGAAGAATACCAAAAGGCCAAGATCAGAAGAGGAGCTTGGTGAAGTGTTTTGTAGAAAGATGAAAAAGGCTTGGTTTCAACTCATGGTGATCATGGAGAAGCTCATAGAAAAGAGGATGACTATGGGTAATCTGATGAAGCGTTCAGAGAAAAAAATCCACACAAAGATGAGTGATAAGGAATTTGACAGAGAGATTGCAGAGTTGAAAGAGAAACTTAGTGAAATGGTGAAGCTACTATAGGGAAGAATTGAAGAATACCAAAGGTGTGGACGGATTTTGATGAAGAAGGTCAAGTGGCATGTCAACCATTTGTATGAGAGAAAGTTGAGACACGAGTTCAATGTCTAGATGAAGATGGAAGAGGAACCAAAAGAAGTTGAGTATGAGCAGAGATGCATGGGAGATATGGCAGAATTCACATTTGTGAACTTGAACAAGGACTAATCCTTGGAGAAGAGAATGATGATGAGAGTCTCATGGAATGATTAGATCAACACAAGGAGGGGATGCGAGAAGCATCAACCGAGAGCAAGGAGTCTCATGATTTTAAAACTAAGGTTTTGTGTGCATGTGTGTATACAGGTACTAAGGAACATGAAGAAAGACAAACCCAAAAATCTGTCATAAAGGCAGAAAGAAAAGACAAATTGAAAGAAGGATGCAAGATTCCAAAAGATGGAATGGAAGATGGACAAAAAGAATATTATGATAATATCAAAGAAAGACACTAGTAGAATGTCGGAAGATGGTGAAATAGGACAAACAAAGGAAGAGGATGAGGTAATGAATTGATCTTTTCGGATTTGAGAATGAGAATGTGTTGACAATTGATGAGCAGAGAATTGTCTTGAGAGACAATAACAAAATGTTAGGAGAACAAACTCTTAAAGAAAATATTGGTTGAATAGAGGAGGACGGTAAAAAAGAGACTAATAAGGTGAACTTAGTCCAAGATATTCCAGTAGGTCCAGAGGGTACCATGAGGAATGGAAAACAAGGAGACATCCGAGAGGCTGCCACAAAGAACGTCAATAGAAAAATGGGCGATAAATGACCAGGCGACCAAAAAACTTGGTCACCATGCGAAATAAATGACTAAACCACCAAAAACATTGGTCACCGCAGTTTTTTTAAGTAAAATATGACCAAATTTTAGCAATTTTAAGTGATTACAACTAAAAATGACTAATTTAGTCATGGGATAAAAAATATGACTAATTTGGTCATGGGATAAAAAATACGACTAGACAGTCTCGAAGATTGGTCGTTTCTCGTTCAATTTAAGTATCATCATGTCTTGAATTTTATACCATTTATCTGTTCAACTTATCGCACTAATCGTGCTGATATTTCATTTGGTCAAAATCATCATCATTTGACCTTTTTGGCACTTGGTTGAAGTTTCGGCAAGTAATTAGAGTCTTTTGCATCTCATCGGTTGAAATCCACCTATTTTGTGCCTCCCGGTTAATTTGTCGATCTTGTTTATGGACGCCAACTCATCATGCCTATGTTAGAATGTTAAAAATATCACCTTGGTGTTCCCCTGGAGGAAAAAAGCCAATAGAAATCCCCTTTTATAATATTAAAATTCCCATCTTTTATATTTATCGGCCCCTTCTAAATTAATTAATCTATTCCCCAAATAATAAGATTTTAAATCTTTTCTCCTCCCCTTTTATGAGTATCATTTTAGAAATATATGACGATCTCTTTCCCCACCTTAATTAGAAGGGGTCCCTTTTAATTAATCCTTTATCTCGTTTACCCATTCTACCTTATAATATGAGCATCCCTTTTAAATTAATTAGAAGCCCCCCATTTATGGCATTATAGCCACATACCCTAGTTCTTCCCTATGTCTCCAAAAGTTTCATTAAAACATAAAGGAGAACTATGGTCGTGGGTTCATAATCCACATTTCCATAACTAATCATAGGCATAAATCACATATATATGTCTGTGTACCTACTATAACCCCCCACACAACACACACATAGACAATTAGTTATACCTTGGTGGGTGGGTTATCGACAACTATAATATTACATATATAACTAATAATAAACATGGAATAACAACAAAGTTAAAAAATTTGTAAAAATAACACAACCCAAACAAACAAATAAAAAAATCAATATGGAATAACAACAAAATTGTAAAAATAACACAACACAAACAAACAAAGAAAAAAACCGTTGCAAGTTTTCATAGTCCACATGCACTTTCCACCACGTAGCCATGAAAATGATCGAAATGCATTTGACCACATTGGCGGTATCCCCTAGATAGCTACAATTTGCAATTTCTTGCTTGCAAGGAGTTGAGCGACTATTCCATGGCGACCTAGTAGACCTAGGATGTTGGCACCAAAATTTTGCTTTGGCGGGAGGGGAGGTGTTTTGGGGGTCTGAGAGGCCAACTAGATCAACTTCACAATGCCATTTTACCCTATTTTTTTCTTGTTGAAGCTGTCGACCAACTTCCATACCTTGGTTGGTGCCAAATATTTTGTTTTGGCAGGAGGGGGGTTCCTTAAGGGTTTAGAGAGGTATTTAGGAATTAATTGAAGGGCTTTGTGTATGCTCATAGCGTCAATATGAGGAAATTAGGGGTTCAAATAGTATATATATACATTAATGCAATGGCATTGATAGAGCTAGCATTGAGAGAACTTGGAGGTTGTTGAAAAGGTGTTTGAAGGTCAAGGAATTGGTTGAGAAGAAAACCATACCAACGAATTTGGAGCTGAATTTGAAGGTTGATAAGGAATTGGACAAGAAGAAGACCTCTCCAGTGAATTTGGAGCTAAATTTGGAGGTTAGTGATGTCTCTTCCACACCAGTAATTTTTTATGTTCTATAATTGTTTTGGTTTCCGTAATAAGTTGAAGTTTAAACCAATTCTATTGGGTGTTATGCTAGTTATTTAGTCATTTTCATGCTTAATGACTATTTGAGAATTTGGCTTAGAGGACAGGGACAAGATATTTTAGGTATAAACTTCGTAAGCAATGCCTTTTCAGTTTAGTGGGTGGTTGCATTGGTTTCTACAAGTTGGATTGGGGTTGTTGTAGTTCTCATTACCATAGTGTCTTTCTGCCCTGCAATAAGCCATAGCATGCAATTGGACTCATCCAACTCATTATTTTCATTAATTGTTTCCATTTGTCTCTTTGAAAGCCCTCAAGAATATATGCTCAGGGCCTAGTACTCAAGCTTGCTCTCTCTCTCTCTCTCTCTCTCTCTCTCTCTCTCTCTCTCTCTCTCTTGTCCTTGTTGGCATATTTCTGGGGCATAAATTTAGGCTAAATATCCTCCTTATGTACTTACTTATTTCCCTAGTTGGCCACCTACTTACTGAAATCATATGATTTGTCAATACGGTACTTCTTCGTGCAACACTTCACCAAAGATGGTTGCTTATTTTCCCATATATTCACTATAAGCTCTTCCCTATATGTTTTATATATTTGCTATAAAGAAAGGGGTTAGTAAATGTATAACAAATAAGAGAAGAGGCAATGTAGGGGAAGAGTGACAAGAATGCCCAAACCACATCCTAGAAAGAAACACACCCTACAGGCGTGTTGACTAGATGGATGGACCACCATGCGCCCACATTAATATTAATATACTATACCCTATAATATAATAGTATATTTTATAATATAGTTATTATATGTAGTATATTAATATTAGTAAATTTAAGAAAACAATAATAGAAATAACAAAGAGAGGGAAAATAAATAAAAAGAAAGTAAAATGGAGAAAAAATGAGAGGGAAAATGGGTAAATTTAAAAAAGAAATTGGAGGGAAAAGAGGGTAAAATAAATTTAAAAGGACATCAAACCCTAATGCTAATGATACATACCCAAGCTTCTACATTGCGGAGGGAGTCTTTGGTGCATCAGTCTTGACTATAATTTTTCCACCTACTGAATCTTTTTCCCCTATTGAATGTGCATGTGTATATTTGCTAGTAAGATTATAAATAGTTCTCAATCTTCCTCTTTGAGATTGTTTTGGATCGGTTGGTGATTTTCTTTTTATATTTATATTTTCTTTTTATCTTTACAGGAATATTGATCCTTTGAGGGATATATAGGTGGAAATGGAGATATCAATGTTAAACTTATTCTGAATGGATTGATTCAATCGTGAGTGAGGGAAATCCTTTCAATGAAACTCCAAAGGTAATCCAAGTGACCGAGGAGAATAACAACTTGGCCTCTGCAAATGCAGACTCCAGCTAGAAAAACAGCGGGAAGTATTCGGGTGATTCAAGGGTTGAAGCTTGTAAGCAACGTTAAAGAAAAATGTTTCTCCCTGGAGGCTGACCAAGGAAAATTCAAGAGTGTTTTTGTTCTAGACTCCATAGTCACACTGTTCCATCGGTAGGAAGGCCCAGTATGTCTTTTATTTGTATGTTTTATTTACAATTTGAATGACTCCATGGGATTCGAAATCATGATCAGTTTAGCGTTTTTCTTGCAGTATTCAACAGCTCCTATCTTAGAATGGAACCTATTTCGATTGAATGAAAATGAATTCCACCATGGCATTGTAGATATATGAATGATGGAATTTATTTGAACTTCCTAACAGGGTATGGTGGGCTCAATAAAGAAAGAAACTCTAATAATATTTGGAGGAAGGCCTCCCGCCCCGCATCAACTCAATTGTTGAAACCATGAATCTCATCAATATATATAGAGAGAGAGAGAAGGAGGTGCATGCAAGATCTACTTTATGTTCGATACATATATTGTTATTTTCCAATCGGTCTATAGAATGGATATGATTACTTTGCTGATGGAGAGGGATAGTTCTTTAAACTTTTTGGAATAGGGGGATTTGGGGCATGGGGTCCATAAGGATTTGTACATGCTCCTAGTACGAGTTTTCAACTTGGTTTTATTCTTTCTTTAACCCAATTGATAAATAGTTTTCCATCAGTCACCAAGGCAACTACAAATAGCAAGTGAGATTCCTATCTATCACTCCATTTATACCTAGCATTGAAGGAAGGAATGGATATTTTGTGAATGCACCAGCCTCCCTATGTATAATAAATGAATTAAGAAGAAACCTATATTGCAACTATGTTGTTTCTGGGGTTATATAGGGTATGGAAAACCCATAAATCCATTCTAATCAATCAACTACATGGATAGGAGCAGGGGTGGGCTGGGTTAGAGAAAGATGGGCACTTCTTAGTACCTTAATACCAAATCTTGTGCACCCTATAAATAAATGGTGGGCCAATTCTTTCAAACTTCCTTACTTCGTTTTTTGATCCACCTTTATTCTATATTGAATTGAAAGTGGGATTATAAGATTTACTACCTTAGGGTTGGGGAGTTACCCTAACACTTTCTTGCAAGGGGAAGTTAGCAAAATTGGTCAATGAATCTGGCATCAGTTTAAATAGTGGTGCCATTTCATTCGCAAGATCAATGTTTGGACCATTTTGTTTGGTGCCAAGATAAATTATTTATTTCACCAATATAATAGGCTTGCATTAAGACCTCTTTTATTCAAAAGGTGGAGAAGGCTACGGGGCATGCTACAATGTAAGCGATGGTTGCAACAACTTAGATTAATATCATTCATTAATTACCAACTTATTATTCACTCATGGAGAGCATAGAGAAAGGATTATGCTCATGGAAACTGCAGATTAACTGCATAGAGAAAGGCTTATGCTCTCATAAACCCATTGTGTTTGGTCATATGGTCACTTTTGACAAAATTCCAGAGCTTCTCAGCCCTGGAGAGTTCCCAGTTCTTTTACAGACGGTATAACACAATAATCTAGTTTTGAAATTCTTCGGTTTCAATGTATGTTGGTATAGGATCATGTGTGAAAGTAAACCATATATATATTGTAATACTGTAATAAAGAATATACACAATTGGATGTTTCATACATAAACTTTTAGTACACTAGTACCCAACATTATTTGGGTATTGACATTCTTCGGATAGTTTATAGAGACCCAATTTTTATTCTCGTGTCAAGTTGTTATGAGATCCTACTATTGTGGATCTTGTCAAGTCCTATTTAAAAGAGAGTTGATACAATCTCACCATGTGGTTATAGGTTTGTTGTGTAACTTCTCCTATATAATGGAGTCTATCCTATGTAATTGATATATATTATGTCACACTCAATCTTGGAGTGTTTACACTATAATAAAGCTAAAGGGAGTGAGGATTATTCCTCTACATTGTGTAGGGATTTTACCACTATATATTTGGTGTTTATCTTTTTTTGTGATGTATAATACGAGTTTAGGCTATTTGTCTATCAGAGTATTGTTCTAGGATGTCTAATATTGATGCTAAACCTCAATAATTAAGTGATTTTATGCAAAGTAGTTTCAAATGTATTATGCATTCCAACATTTGTTTATAAAAATTCTTGGATCGCATCTTTAACCTAATAATTCTTAGATCAATATGACCTCAACTCTAATCCATCCTCTCTTTGATTCGTGGCATTAATAGATGCTCTGAAAAAGAAAGAAGTCATGTTAAAGTAGCCACAACAGCAAAATAAGTTGATCTAGTACAAGTTGTTAAGCTATGAGGGCTGCCATGGATTTTATGTGTCAATTTGTTCATGAAGTGAGTCATCTGCTACCAAATCAAGTCATCGTATGGGAAAGATATAGTCATATCTACCAGCTATATAGAGAATTATCCTCAGTTTTAGAAATCATTGTTTGTTTACTTATATGCAACTTAGATCTACACTTTCCAAGAGAGATAAATCGTTCAAAACCTTTTTGTTTTGTACTTTAGCATTTGCCTTATGTTTCTCAATCATTTTTGTCTTTTCAGAGTTTTGCCTCAAGTGTATACTTGAAGTATTTTATCATTTTTAAAGTTTTTCCTTAGGTGCCTCAAGTCAATTGCCCATTAGGTTTGTGAAGTATAATTAATATGATGTTGGATCACCGAAAGACTTAGAGAGCGATTTAGACTTCAATCCTTATTTTATTATGTACGAACACTAGAATGATACATTGATTGCATTGATGCTAACTTGACCTATCAAGGGAATGTACCGCTTTGGGAATAATACTCCTCGTCACCCACTTTTGACACTTGTCAAAAATTTGGTTATTTGGATTGTAAGAGAGGTCGAGGCATATTTGTTTCCTTCTAATTTGTGATTGTTCAAATTCTTGAGGTGTATCATCCTATCATAGTTTTGTGACTTCTTTATTTTGAAATATGTTACACTTGATGCTTGATGTGTCGAGGTATAGTGGTGGCTACCTCTATTATTATTTTTCAGCATCAAAATATTTCATAAGAGTTTTATATCTTTTCATGATTCTCAGTGCTCGGGGACTCAACTTTGCTTGTGATTTGGGTACAATGACTTCAAGAATTTGTGAATAAGAAAAAAATTCCTTGATTAAAAGCCTCTATGGATCACAACCACTTAATGTGATTGGTAGTTTAATAGTTTTAGTGGAAGATTTCACCATCAAACAAGGGGTTTCTCTAGTTAGAGCATGCAATGTTTTCAAATCCAAATCAACCAAGTTTCTAAAGTAAGACAAAATGAAATATGAAAACCATTGACTCCTAGAGGCCACGCTTATATATCATATAGATACTCTTTGTGAAAGCGTGTTAAGGTTTGTAAGATTTTTTTATATGTTTTATGTTACAGTTGGAATCGTAGTGGTTAATGTTTGTAAGAGTTTGTGATATATTTTTAGAGTGAAATTTGATTATGTTTAAGGGTGCTAGCTCAATGGAAGAGCACTTGTCTTACAAGTAGGAGGTTGGTGGTTCAATTCCTCCGTTCCCTATCTACATAAATCAATGACTAATTAAATGACCAATTAACAACAATCAATGACTAAATAAATGACCAATTAACAACAATCATTGACTAAATAAATGACCAGTTAACAACAATCAATTACTAAATGTACTACCAAATAGTGATAATTATTGACCAAATAACGACAATTAATGACCAAATAGTGACAATTAATGATCAAATAGTGGCAATTAATGACCAAATAGCAACAATTAGTAACAAAAAATGACTAAATATATGACCAACTCATGAAGCAATTCAAGCAATTCATGAGTATGTGATAAATGACCAATTTGGTCGGGTAATAAGTGCTGCTAATTTATGACCAGCAGTCACTGCCTCAATTTTAGTCATTTATCTCTAATTTTTAGTCATTTTTTAGTCACTCACCCATTTTGTATTAATGGAAGGAGGAAGATCAGCAAGATCATAGACAACCAAAGAATAGAAAGTTTCCTAATTAAGGCAAAGATAATGGCATGAACAAAGAAGCTCATAAAGTACTGGAAGAATGGCTAACAAAGCCCAAAATTTGTGAAGACTACATAAAGATTGCATAATTGCCTCATGAAGGCATAAAGGAAGGCAAGTCCAAGAGAGATTTGAAAATGAAAGTATAGGGAGCGGCTAACAAAACCTCCTATTAATAGACCCAGTGGAAATTGGGATCAGATTTCATGATGACAAAGAATCTCTAGCAACGGAAATGACATGGGTCATAAAAAACTTACATGAAGAAAAGCTTGAAGAGAATTGCGATGAGAAGACTAAGATTTTGTCATCTACATAGTAAGAGAAGGTAGAAAACGAAGTTGATTTTGAAGGCAACAAACAGATTGAAAGCTTGGGTCATAAACAACAAGTTGCATAAGAACAAATGGTTCCACCAAATATATGTATGAAGAAGGAAACAGACCACATATATGTGGATGTGGAAAACAGTAAAGGAGGGCAGCAAGTGGTGTTGACAACCATCTTTCTGGCTGAGAAGGAGCCCATACAGGACACGGAAAAAGTCATTTTCTGGGTTATATTTTTTTTATGTACATGTGCATAGAAATATATGAGTCATCAAGATGAAGGTAGACAATTTTTCATAAAGCAACCATGGAGAAGGAAATTAAGTGTCTTAAACACTTATGGAGAAGTGTATGAAGCAGAGTGGAGTAGAGCTCTCATAAAACAAGGCATTGTTGAGATGATGAAAAATGGGTGGACTTTCAAAATACATGAGCAGAAATATATTTTGACAAAGAATGGCAACGATTATGAAGTAGATATGGCAACAACCATACTAAGTTTGTATAAATAATTGAAGCAACAAGAAGAAGTTGGCATAGAGTGTATGGAACAAAGTTCCATAACCATTGATGTACTAACAAATTATCTTTGTGAACAATAGATGTTGAAAAAGGATGAAAAAAATGGCCAACACCATGACAATCCTATGTGTGGAAGTGCAACAACAAATTAAGATTAGTTGGATGCAACAACAGAAGATAGTGCTGGATTTTGAACTAAATTTTTGTTTGTCATGCTTGAGGAAGATTCTCAAGGAGGGATACAATTCAATGAAGGATATAGTCAGCAACAAATTGATTAAGCAACATCAACCAAAAGTTTGGGATCCTGGAAGGTTTCAGATGATAGTGAAGCAGCAGTGCAGTCAAACAAATGGACAACAACAAAGTGAGGTATGGGACCCAGGAGGACTTCGGAAAATAGATGACCCATGGCCAAGATGTCATGAAACTTTTGTACCCTAGGATTTTGATGCAGGAGCATCTTTTTTAAATTTGGTAAATGGCCTCTAGAAAATATTAGGTTTATTTCAAAGAAAGGAATTTGTCTTCCTCGTTTCCATGTAACACAATTGAATTTTCTTATTTTAGCATTAGGATAGAGAAGCTAAAAGGTTATAGGCATATAATTAGAGATTTGGATTTTATCAAATATTAGATGATTCAATCCTATCCAGGATTTCGAGGCATTTTTCCTTTCATTGTATAAATAAATATCTCGAGTATGAATAGAAGAAGAGGAAGAGTAGAGTAGTGTAGGTAGGAAAATGTGTTGAGAGTTGTATGTGATAAAGGAGGTCTCAAAATTATTATGAAAACTATTTGTTACATACATTATTCATTGTTTATCCCCTTTTCCCAAAACATTGATCTCCAACATTGTTCATTGTCATTGTTCATCTTGTAGTCAAGCATATCTTCTATCATTTTATGTGTTTTATCATTGGATTGAGAGCTGAAGAAACCCCTGTAGACCATGATCACAATGATGTATGTGTGTTTATGATTTTGTCAGAGATTAAGCCAAGATGGAGTGAAGCATTGAAAATTTCTTTGACCATTGGTAGCATTAGAGAAATTTTGAGGTCAAAAAAGGGCCTCAAAACAAAGAAAATGTACTATAAAATACAACCAATCACATTCTAGTAGATGACATCATCCCCCTTGGTGAGGTGGCATTGCATGAGTTAAGATTGTTTATTTGTCAAATTTTCTATGGTGGATGAAAACACATAGTTAACCAAGGTAGTGGTGTAAGTACTTTTAAGTCATAAAGTAAAGTACTCATAATGATAGTCTTTTCATAAAATAATATTATTGTCATTTTCAAGTAAAGTACTCATAATGAATGTCTTTTCACACATTCACATAAAATAATATTATTGTCATTTTCAAGTGAAGTACTCTTAATTCATAAAGAAAGTCCTTTCACATTTTTTTATAAAATAATATATTATCATTTTTATTTTTTTAATTTTAAATTATATATTCACTCCATTCTATTTAATAACATAATGTCAAACTAATAAAGAATAATAATAGATTTAATAAATAGTAATAATAATAATAATAATAATAATGCAATGTGGATTATAATAATATTATTGACATTTTACATGTAAATAAATTCTCAATTAAATTTCATTATTAAATTCATGAGAAAAGTACTAAATATAAAAAGTCAACATAAAATTTAAAAAAAAACTCTTAAAAATGTTTTTTATTATTTAATTTCATTTGCAAGTTCAAGACAAATAAATGTTAAAGGACAATACATTTTTGGGAATTTACAATGAATCCTAGTCACATCAATGTAGACTTATTTTATTAATTTTATTTCTAGTGAATTTTGAAAAGTAACTCAACCATGGTTATTTATATTGTGCATAGAAAATAGTGTGGGAGGTGACTTGTCATATATACCTACCCCATAAAACCCCCAATTCATAATATTTTAATATATCTCATATTTTTGTAGTACATCTCTTAGGAGGCCCTTTTTTGACCTCAAAATCTCTCTAATGAGTAAGGGTGATTTGGTCAATGTGTGGTTGTTACATCATTCCAGCAATAGAGCCACTAAATACAGTTGATAGAACCTCGATTGTTGGGTGATTGGCACATTATTTGAGCTAGATCCAATTGTTGAAGTATAGTCACTATTATAGAACATGGATCATGGTCAATCGAGCTTGTTGTTGATCAAATCGTTGGTGTTTATTTTGACAGTCATGCAAATGGGTTTGGTGGTGAATCGTTGAATGGTGTTCATGATTTTGAGTCAAGAATGAGTTGAAGCTTTGATTATCCCCTATTGATCTTGTGTTTGATGAAATTGCATCCCTGATGATAGAGGAATCAAGAGACAAAACTATTGCATCATGTAGATCTCTAGGTGGGTGTGCCATCTTAATTGAAAGTTGAGTTAAATCAAAACCCGGGTTAGGGAAATCGAGGAGCAAAGAGACATTGTTAACGCCTAAATTTCGCATGCATGCGATATTTTGGCTAATCTTGCAGTAAGGTGTCATCAACATATAGCATGCATCCCACCAAACAAATCCTCATCAGATCCAGAAAGCAACATGAGTCCGAAGATGCCAAAAGAAAGTAAAAAACAGAGATAGCACGGTTACTCCCATGCTACAGCATGTATTATCAGTTTTGTGCTCATGGATTTTCCTTCAAAATCCACACGGCTATCAAAAACAACAGGACCACAACCACCCACAATGCATTGAAGGCTCATCAAGGCTCCATAACCTCCAAGAATTCGAATTTAGTCTCCCTATGTACTTGGGTTCATTGAATGGCCCTGATTTGTGTACTTTGGAGCCAAATCATGGAGTTAAGAGTCCACATTTGAATCTAGTTGTTTCTTGGCCACTTCTTGGCCTATAAAAGGAGGCCATGGGAATCCATCTAGTAAGGAGAAATTAGAGCAAGGTTATGCCGTTGGAATTGTGTTGGAACTTCTTCCACCTCTTCCCATACCACCAAATATTTTTCAAGCCTCCTTGCCACCTTCCTTCAAGGGGCAAGTATTTCTCCCATTACTCCCTCTCAAGTTATTAGCATTTAATGTGGACAAAAAGGACCTCCCTAAGGGAGATTGTTGGCTTCCCTCCGAAGCCAACACTTCTTATGTGACTCTTCTTTTAACAAGCTTGACCATTAGGCAATCTAAATTGGTTCTTGCATTTTCTCTTTGTTGTGGTTTGCATCCTCTCACCCCTCTTTGTTTTATTTCAAGTTATTTCAAGTTCTTGTTTTTATTTTTCTTTGGTTCACTAACAAAGGATTTTAGGATCAATTTGGAGTCAATCACATTTACTTTATGTACTACAATAATGGGCCTTGTTGACAACCTCATAGGATTTACTCAAAGTGGGAAGTGTTGCACTCCTCTTGTGCAATTTTTTCCACAACAGACATTGCTTTACAATTTCTAACAAAGAAGTTCAGCCACAGTGGATTTTTTGAGAGTGTGTCCGCGGGCCTGTAGATGTTTGTTCCTTGAAGGGAATCGAACATCAAACCTCGTGAACGCAGGTTATCAAACACAAGACTATAATATGATTGCAGATTCTGATGGAGAGGTAAGTCATATACTGTAGCAACTCACAAAAGAGTCAAATTGTGTTTAAAAATTATGATTGCAAACTTGTAGCAAACCACGTTGAAGCCTATAGTAATTGACAGTAAAGGAAAATCGTGCCTAATCTTGTGGTCATGAATTGGAGGTACTATTTTTATCTGAAGTTGGAATTTCAATGGAGTGTTGTAATTTATGAGTGGAATCATTGTAGTGAATATTTTATTTTAATTGTCACTCTAAAATAGATCATTGAATCCTTGCATAACTAGGATATACTAAAAGAAAGTCCCTTATAGAGATTGAAGAAAAAGAACTCTACATCATTTAAGATATGTGCATCATTAAGTGGTATCAGAGTTATGCAACACAAGCTTGGTGTTAGCAAGCTTGCATCAAAATCCCTTGAGGTGCAAACCTTTCCTCAAATTTTGCACTTCAAAAAAGGTTTGCACCTCAAAGAATTTGATCAATCTCTCCACTTAATTGATCTGGAGTTAAGATGGATCTATGCAGGGTTTTTTTCTTATAGTGATCATCTTTTTTTAGTTTTTTTTTTTTCATTTTAATTATTACCATTAACATATTACTATAACTACAGTTAATTATTCTTTTGGATATATGGTTGTAGCATATTTCTATAGATGCACTAAATTAATTTTTAGGATATATGATTTTAGATCCACATAATTACTATCTTTGATGCTTGTACGATGCTCATAATGTACCAATAACAACCACTAATAAAAATACAAATGAAATTCAAACATTGTTATTTTTAAGCATTATTATTATTATTACTACTAATACTAATTTATTTTTATTTTTGTAAAATATTATATTGGACCAACATATGGGAATCGATATTGCAATATCTTTATTATTGGACTATAAAACTTTTTCTTTAACTGAAATGGTTATTTTTGTATTATAAACAGTTAAAAAACCAGCTTCAAAAGATGCAAAATAGTAGTTCAAAGCATGTCTAATAGTGCCTCCAACAGTACTGATAATATCCTTTACAATCCTCAAAAATATGAAAATTATCTCAAAAAAACTACGTATAATTGTACTACTATAGACTCAACAAACTAACCTAGTATATTTTTACAAAAATGAAGCATACAGACTGAAAATAAACTGAGTTATCATCATTCTACATAACATGATCTTCTGCTTCAGCCCCTAAGATGGCATTGGCACTAGATATATTGACATCTTCTTCAGGTTCCACTTCATCTTCCTCGCTTGAACTTGATATAACAATAGGGGAAGGCTAGTGAACGAATTGTCCATTGTTATTCTTGCTTTTGGAGTTGGTATCCATTCCGGGGTTCTTGCTAGCTATGAGGTCTTCATGCTTAGCCAGAGTTAAATATATTTCCTTTACTTGTGCGTCACAAGCACATATTGTACCTTCAGCTTCTTCTAGGCGAGTATCAAAACAAGACATATTAGCATTGAGCCGATGAGAAGTTTGTTCAACTTTGTCAACACAACTATCTAGAATAAGCACATGATCTATTATACTGCGAACCGCTGCTATCAGGCCTTCCATTTGAGCCTTCATCCACTGCATTTGTTGTTGAAGGCCCTGAATGTCTACTTGAATAGCCCCAATTCTCCCATAGATTTCCTCAGTCTGCTTTTCCATGACTAGATCCAAATTACTTTCTCCAGAGAGCCAATTCAATCTCAAAATCCCTTTACTTCCAGATATCCAAATGTTGTTGAAGGGGTGCTTTGTGGCCTGCCCATAAATGACCACAATGTTCTCATAGAATTCCCAACGAGGAACCCAATTTTCCAACAGTTCTACTTCCTGCCCAATTCTTACCACTAGAACCTCTAAAATTTCCTCTACAAAATACCCCTCCCCTGACATGGGAACCAAACTAAATATTTTATATTCAACCCTACTCTCCAGTTGAGAACGTGCTCTACAGCCTGCCCAAGAATTACCAGAAGTTTCTCAAAGACATTCACATGAGGAGACAAATGTCCAAGGGGGTTTAGACAACTCTGAATCCTGCCCAATTCCTTCCACTATTATCTCTATATTTTCCACAGAAAGATTTATCTCCCTAGGAACAAGAACCAAATTGAAATTATCATGTGTCTAGGACTCTCCAAACAAGAGAGGGGAGAGAAATAAAGCGATAATCGGGTAAGGTTACCAACCAGCAAAGATTGAAATCTGCATTGTTCAAAATCCGCATCCACACTCCTAGTGCATAGGAGGTGGCAATAGAATCCATAAGAAACCAGGCGACCATTCCATAGTTCCTGCCCTTACAAACCCAACTCTCTTCGGTGCTAACAAACTGGGAATGAAGAAACGGACTTTCCTTATCACCATTTATATATGCAACCTGACCAAGAGTACCATCAAACCGCCCATCGTTAAATTTACTTGTCTGAATGGTTGGAATTTGGGGAGCATTAAATACCAAGGATCCTTCCAACCTCCACATGTCAGCAAGCAGGACCAAATTCATAGTAATTGCCTTCCATCGCATTTGTTCAATAATGCGATGCACTATCATAATTAAATTAATAGGAACAAGCATTAGGGGAGCGAACATAGTTGGATTTGACCCCCATTTTCAATTAACCACCCCCCGCCCCCCTCCGAGGAAGGAGGAAGATGCGAGGCTTGATTAGCCAAACCATCAACTCAAGATTTTTGCTCTCTTCAAACATGGAAGGATTGAAGAGACTGAATTTGATGGATAATCCCAATGATACGTTTGTAAATTCTTCCAACTATTTGATCTGTTAATTCCTAACAATGCCTAGTTTGAGAGAGAATGATAAGCGAATATCCAATCACCATGGGAGAACGAATACCTAAAGCAAAGGATTGCTTCAGGACAAAGAACAAAGTATAATTATCCGCCTAATTATTTGTACAAATCCCTAATCCACAAGCATAGGTCTTTACTGTATTTCATCTAGGGTTAAAGATAACCCCCCTAACCTGCCACCCCATACTATAAAACTTAATATGAATCTATTTCGTAATCGTATTTAGTTTGTCCAATTTGATACCTTTATATATATATATATATATTAGCCAACATGCATTACAAACATGACACATCTCACCCATATGGACTATAGAAAGCGTCTCTTGACACAATAATGTCATTCAAACACAAGAGTGGAGAAACAATAATGCTCACATATTAGTCCAATTGAAAAACATAAAATATATGATATTCCCTAGTAAAAATTATTGGAAGCACGTAGCAAGCAGCGCTCTCCTTGGGATGGATCATTTTCCTTCTCGAGTGCTCTCTCTAACAATAGTGAATGGTAAACACTTTTTTCCTTAGACAATGAGCTCAAGCAATCATGACATCAATGAGAGTGAAACTTATGATCTCCAAGTTCGTTCCTTTGACATAACCTTACAATTCTTTTCTTCTTAAAATGCCTATGGCTCATTTATATGCAAATTCTAATACTCCAATGAAAAATTAATTATCAATTCAATTCAACAAAAAACAAGCTAACACCAGGAAATGAAAAAAATTGAATTGTTGAAACATAGCTACTTAGATTTTCTTTTCTAATTGAATTTTTTGTCATTTTATAAAAGAAATCGTGGAACATGTCAAGATGTTCGCAGGATAGGTCACCGGAGACGACAAGGGACATCAAGTGCATTTTTACTGCCTCCCAAAGCATATCCAAGTTACCCGAGACGTCCCCAGCAGGTGATGCATCTCTTATTAGCTATGTTTCAACAATTCAATCTCTATGTATTGTCTTATTAGCTCAGGTTATTGATAAAGTTTGAACACAGTAAAGGATGGAACACAAGTGGGCATATTCATTGCCTTCTCATTATTAATTAGAAGCATATATAGGATTACATATCAGCAAATACTACGGGCCAATACTATGGGCCAGAAAATACTATAGGACATCAAAGTGTCCTAGTCAAACTAATCAACTAACTAATTAATGCACTTATGACCAATGAGTATACAATTCTTAACACACCCCCTTAATCTCAACTGGGACAATATTCTCAGCACTATCAATGCCTAAGTGTTTTCTCTAAAACTCAAATGCAAGTGTGCCTAATGGTTTGGTAAACATATCAGCCAATTTCTCCTTGGAGCCACAAAACAGTAAAAAGATCTCTCCATTTTTGGCTACCTCAGGAATGAAATGATAGCGAGTGTCAATATGTTTACTCTTTTTGTGAAAGACATTATGTTTGGACAATGTTATTGCAGAACTATTGTCACAAAAAATAGGTGTTGGTTCTTTCTCCGTGTCCTTAATCCTTCAAAAGTATTCTTAGCCATACTGTGTTACATGCTGTTGTAGTTGTTGCTACATATTCAGCTTCTACAGAAGACATGCTGACAATGGGTTGTTTCTGAAAGGCCCATGAAATCATATTGGTACCCAAACGGAAAGTATAACCGGATGTGTTTTTCCTATCATCAATACTGCCTACAAAATCACTGTTAGTGTACCCTGTAAGAGTATTGTCTGGTGAATAAGAGTACCAAATTCCATATCCAATTGTACCTGCAACATATCTCAGAATTATTTTACCAACTTTCCAATGAGAGTCTTTGGGAGACTCCATAAACCTAGAGATCAAGCTGACGTCATACATCAAACCAGATCTAGTTGTAGTCAAATACATTAAACTGCCCACCATTATTTTATAAATTGTAGAGCTTATTGTTGGTCCATCATCATTCTTACTTAACTTAGTGCCTGTAGCAATGGGGGTTTCTACTGGTTTACAATTATCCATTCTGAATATCTGCAGAATGTTTGTAGCATACTTATGCGGACAGATGAGGATGCCATTTTCACTTTGGTTAACTTCCAGACCAATGAAGTACTTCATAAGGCCAAGATCAGTCATTTCAAACTCCTTTTTCATGACTGTCTTAAATTCCTCTAGCATCAGATTTCCAGTATAAATCATATCATCAACATAAAGACATACAATCAAAATGTTACCTTGCTGATTTGTTTTGACATACAAAGTGGGCTCATTACTGCTCCTATTGAACCCATTGTTGATGAGATAGGAATCAATTCTGTTGTACCAAGCTCTGGGAGCTTGTTTTAGACCATACAAGGCCTTTTTCGGCTTGCACACTTTGTGTTCTTGACCCTTGATTGCATATCCAGGTGGCTGGTCTACATAAACTTCTTCCTCTAGTACGCCATTGAGAAAGGCAGATTTCACATCCATTTGCTAAACAGGCCATTGATTCTGAGCTGTTATTGCAAGTACAGCTCTAATGGTGTCCATCCTTGCTACTGGAGCAAAGGTTTCGTCATAATCCACACCATATTGTTGATCAAATCATTTGGAAACCAACCTAGATTTGTGCTTCTCTATATCTGCTTTTTCATTCAGTTTGGTCTTATAGACCCATTTGACTCCAATATTGGTTTTTTTTTCTGGTGGAAGATCAACTATATCCCAAGTCTGATTTCTTTCTATAGCATCAATCTCTTCATCATTGCTTGTAACCACTGTGCATCCTTTACTGCTTCATCAAAATATGTTGGCTAACAATAAAATAGAGCATATTGTAGTTATTCATCAATAACATGGGTCTAATCATATATCTCCCTCAAACTTCTAGTTCTCTAGTTCTATGGTGGACTGTCTACTGGTGTTACTTCTTGCTACTGCTCCTGTACTTCCAAACTTGGCATTCTGAGTGGTAGATCTAGTGGAACTGAACTTTCTTTCTGCTGAATATTTGTTGGATCACTCCAACATTTGTCTTCAAGAAACTTGACATCTTTGCTCACCACAACCTTTTTGGTGACAAGGTTATACAGCTTGTAAGCCTTGTGATGATCACTGTGACCAGTGAAGATACATTTCTCACTCTTTTTGTCCAACTTTTTTCTCTATTCATCAGGTACATGTGCAAATGCTACACATCCAAAAATTATGAGATGTGAGACACTAATCTTAGTGCCACTCCATGCTTCTTCAGGAAACGTATCTTTAACACTCACAGTAGGAGATCTGTTTAATAAGTAAACTGAACATGCAACAACTTCAGCCCAATAATCATCTGACAACTTCTTATATGACAACATACTTCAGGCCATGTTCATGATGGTCCATTTCTTCCGTTCAACAACTCCATTCTATTGTGGAGTGTATCTGGTAGTGAACTAGTGTTGGATGCCATGTTGTTTGCAAAACTCTGCAAAATCATGTGAATCATATTCACCTCCACCATCTGACCTAAGCACTTTGATGGATTTACCTGACTGCTTTTCAGCCAATGCCTTGAATTCTTTAAACTTGGAGAAGGTATAAGATTTGTGCCTGAGAAAATAGACCCATACTTTCCTGCTATAATCATCAATAAAAGTCAGAAAATAAATATTACCTCCTATGGATTGGGTTTGCATGGGTCCACATAGATCTGTGTGAACTAACTCAAGGTGTTCTTTGGCTCGAGATGTGGAAGTGGGGAAATTGTCCTTTTGATGTTTCCCTAAGATACAGTCTTCACAAGAACTGGACTATTCATTCAAAACTGGTAACCCATTTACCATGGATTGTTTTTGCATAAGACTGAGACTCTAGAAGGGTAGATGACCATACGTATAGTGCCACAGCCAGGTTTCATCTAGACTGGAAACGGCATGTGCATATGGCTGTGACAGAAAGGCACTTCTAAGACTGAGTGGGAATATTCTATTCTTGGTCATTTATACTTTGGCTAAGAGTCTTCTACTAGGGGATTTATCATAGATAGCACAATAAGTATTAATAAACCCGACATCATACTTGTTCTGAATCAATTAACCCACACTGATCAGATTGACTTTAAAATTATGAACATAGAATACATCATGTATAAACTTCTTCTCATTCTGTTTAGTAAGAATAGGAACAATGCCTTTGACTTGAGCAGGAACTAGATAATGATCACCAAGCTTAATTTTTTGTATTGACAGATAAATCTAGACTAGAAAATAACAATTTGTTACTTGTCATATGATTGCTGCAGTCATTGTCCAGCAACCATACATTTGAATGATATTCTTCTTCAGTCACTTGACGTGAGAGAAACATGAATTCTGATGAGCTTACTTCCACATTGGAAACATGGGCTCTGCCACTGTCCTGGTATAGTGGTCATACTTCTTGCAGTAGTTGCACTGTATGTTGGACCTATTTGTCCATCTCTTGCCTCTCCCCCTCTAGTTCTGAGAGTTGTGAGAGTGATCACAATTATCTGAATGCTCATGTGTATTTCTATCCTCTGTAGAATGAGAACCTCTTCCTCTTATACCTTGTCCTCTACCTCCTCTGCCTCGACCTCTACTGATAGAAGTCAGAGTGTTGAATGCATTTCTCAAAGACTCTTCTTCTTGAGTGAGTCGAGCTTCATGGGAGAGAAGGAACCCTGTTAATTCTTCTAGGGAAACTTGGACAAATCTTTAGATTCTTCTATAGCAGTAACAACCATAGAAAACTTCTTAGTGAGACACCTGAGAATATTTTGGACAACAGCTTTTTGTTCCAAAGCTTCGCCATAATTTTGCAATTGAGTCACAATGCTTGAGACCCGAGTCATGAACTGATCTACAGCTTTTGTTTCCTTCATCTTAATACTTTCAAACTGAAGTCGAAGGGTCTGGAGTCTTCCCGTTTTTACTCAGTTTGTACCTTTGTATGCAGATGCAAGGAGATTTCGGGATTGATGTGTGGTGGTGGCTCCTGAGATCCATGGGGAAATGGACTCCTCGATGCAACTCTAGATCAGCCATTTTGCAGCAAGATTTGTTTCTCGGCTTTCTTCTGAGCATTAGACATAGCAGCCAGAGCGGTTGAATTTGAATCTCTGAACTCGTTTTCAACCATATCCCAACATTTGTTGTGTTGGAGAAATGTCTGCATCTTGATTGACCAAAACTCATAGTTGGTGTCGGTCAACATTCGTCCATAGATCTGCTTCAAACTTGAAGTGCTTGAACTGGTATTATCCATTTTGTATGACTATCTTTGAAACACAGCTCCGCACTCTGTCTTAGCACAAGGCGTCGGGCCAAAATATGTATAAGTGAAGTGTGATCGACGCGCTCTACCTGAACAATAGTTGTGTCGATGTCATGCTTCTTCTGTGCAAAAACTGCATCGCGACTCAATTCTCCTGAGCAACAGGTGCATCGATGACTCCCTTCTCCTGAACAACGGCTGCGTCAATCGATTCGCTTCTCCTGAACAGTGGGTGCATCAATCGTCTCACTTCTCCTGAACAACAGGTGCGTCGATGGCTCGCTTCTCCTGAACAACGGGTGCATTGATCGTATATAGAGAGAAAAATTAAAAAAATTACAGCCCAATGCTGTGAAGGATCGTCACGCCTCCACGCCAATGTGTTCCCGTCTTATGTGTGTGCTTTCCACTATGTGAAAAAGTTTACCCAAATACAGCAGGTATGGATCAGGCCATGCGCTCTGATACCATGATCAAGTTTGAACACAGTAAAGGATGGAACACAAGTGGGCATATTCATCTCCTTCTCGTTATTAATTAGAAGCATATATAGGATTACAGAGCAGCAAATATTACGGACCAATACTATGAGCCCGAAAATACTATGGGACATCAAAGTGTCCTAGTCAAACTAACCAACTAACTAATTAATGCACCTATGACCAGTGAGATTCAATCCCTTATTACCTATGCTCAATTAAATTTCCTTGTCTTGTGTATGAGCTATGTTTCTTTAAGCCAACCAAAGGAAGCCAAAATCAGGAAATGACAAGACAGTTCAACAATTCTTATTACACTCTCAAGGGCATAATAATCACAGCAACAAAGACACGAGCATCTGCATAATGCCATAAAGAAGACTCTTGGTAGACATAAATGACAAATATGCAAAAAAATATTCCAATAGATATTGTACACTAATTATATGAACTATTATCTAATGTGGCTTATGTTGATGTAAATGTCACTTCGAAAGATATTCAATTGTATTTTATATTGATATTATTATTGTATTTTATATTGATATTATTATTGTATTTTATTTGTACCTCTGACGGAGATGTTTTCTCTCTGATCGAAGATGTCATTATTACATTTGGTCATGCAAAGTCATTGAGGTAAAACCTCCATTGTAATTTGGGGCAATAGATCCCTTAGAGTCAAATGTAATACGGTTATTGAGTCTTCCTAGAGAAGTCGACCCAGTCAGGTTTAGTTGAGGCCGACCTAGTTATGTAAAAGATCAAGTTAAAAGTAAAGTATAAATAGAGAGATAAGGTCTCTCATTTGGACACACTACTCACTCACACAAGTTCGCATAGCAAGAGAGAGAGGACAAGTTCGCTGGTGAAGAAAAGAGAGAAGATGTAGAAGAAATATTTTGGGTTTTCCACTTTTGGCTTGATATTGTATTAATGACAAAACTATCTTTGAGGAAGTTGTCGGGTTTTCTCCTTTATGGTTTCCCCGAGGAAAACTATTGTGTCTCTTGTGTTTTGTTGTGCTTTTTATTCTTTCAGTTAAAGATCCTAGATAATATTGAATTAAAGTAGAAAAACTAACATGCTATCAGAGCTAACTTGAAAAGAAGGCATTGTGCAGCAACGAGAAACTAGGGCTTCCAAGTTTGAGATCTTCTCTCCATAGATCATCAGAAAAAGAGGGCTAGGCTAACTCACCCTAGGAGGGCGCATTTTTGGAGGAAGCAGAACTCAATTCTGAGAAGTTTGATTTTTTACCTTGTCACTAGGACCCGGAGAAACTAGGGCTTCCTGTTCTGGGCACTTTCCTGCACAAATCAGCATGAAAAGGAGGTTATTCCGACTCGCCCTAGGAGGGCGCATTTTCTTGTGAAGGATGAATTCAAATCCGAGAATTTTCATTTTTGGCCCCGTCACTACTATCGGGAGAAAACTAGGGCATCATTTATTTTGGGATTTTGTCCACAGATTTGGGAAAAGGAGTACATTGGACAACTCTCCTTGAGGAGGCGCATCTTCCTATCCAATCAAAAGTTCAAGATTCCAACTTTGGAAAATTAGGGTTTCTCTAACAAACCCTAGGACAACCAACTCCAGGACCAGGTTGAGCATCTCAAATTGGTAAGAACTAAATCTTTGCTATTTCCATTTGAGGTACTCATTCAATATGTATCACCATACCAAGCTTGCGGATAATCTTGAGGGAGTTGATAACTTCCGAGCATAGAAGTATAGAATTGCACTTGTCCTTGAAGAAAATGACTTGGACAAATATGTTAGTGAATGGTTCCAGCACCAGAGGGAGATGAGGCTAAGGATATCCACAAGAAGAACCTGGTTAAGGCTAAGAGAATTATTGCAGACTCCATTAAGGATCATCTCATCCCACACGTGTCATCCTTGAAGACACCCAAGGAGATGTTCAATGCATTGACAAGACTATTTGAAGGGAAGAACATGAATCGAAAGATGACATTAAGGAACCAAATCAAGAACATAAAGATCCTAAACTCAGAGACCATGCAATCCTATTTCACAAGGGTCTCGCATATCAAGGAACAACTTGAAGTAGTTGAAGAAAAGGTAGAAGAAGGAGAGATCGTTATGACCACCTTGAATGGTCCCCCAAGATCATGGGACTCATTCACTCAAGTGATATGTGCCAGAAAGAAGTTGATCACATTCAGCAGACTATGGGAAGAATGTACACAGGAAGAAGCTCGACTTGTGGCACGAGAAGAGAAGATGGGAGCAAATGATGACCAAGCTCTCACGGTTCACGCTAGAAGAAACCACAACAAGAGGGAGCGACACCATCACAACAAGAGGGAGAACCACCATCAAAATAAGAAGGACAACTACGATAGACAAAGAAGACTCGGAAGAGATCTATCCAACATTAGATGTTATGCATGTGATGAGAAAGGACACTACTCCAGAGATTGTCCCAGAAATAGAGGCTCCAACAAGAAGACAAACAAAAAGAGACATCATGCTCACACCGCTGAAGACGATGAACCTGCAAGGAAAAGAACCAGAGAAGAAGAAAGAGATGATTCTTCAAGTGATGAAGAATATATATTGTAATGAAGGTAACCAGTTACAAGAGTTCATTCAAAAGGTTCCACCTCATAAGGTGAAGCTAGAGATGACTTTCAGTATTACATTAAAGGAGTAGGAGAAGCTACTACAAAGTTGGGCTCCGGAAAACAAATAAAGATCAATTCTCTCTGGAAGAACCTCTCATCCATTTCAGCATTGGTTAAGATGAAGACACACTGAGTCTACTCCACTACAAAGAACAAGTAATCTACAATGTAGAATACTTGCTCAACATTTCCGATCATAAGCAAGAAAGGCACAAGACCTCAGAATCAAACGATGAAGAAGAACACTCTGTCAGAGACTCCAGTAGCAAGGAAGCAAAGATCAAGAGGGATTCCACCCAACAAACAAACAAAGATAAGTATTTGAATTGTCATTCCTTGTATATCTAATGTGGTGTACATACTTATGTTCCTAGATTTAGGATATGTATTATGCATATTAAAATGTTTGCATCAATGAACACTACACTACTAATATGCATGTGATGGGTAAGTGGCCTATGGTACTGTATGACATTCCATTGATACTTATCTAGAATGAAACCTCTTTGATGACATGTCGGGAGTAGTGCACGCTCTTAACAATGTTCTGGTAGAGATGGAAGGCATCTAGAAAGTTACCGTATGAATACGGGATATGGATGAATGTTGAGTTGAAACCTTGGTTAAGATAGTTGCATAATTGTGTGACCTATGTCCTTATGCATAAGAATTTGTTTTGAAATGTTTCTAACCACACAACTAAATTGACTTGTAGGAAAGATCGTGTACCATCACCTACAAGAGAGACTTGTTTCGAAGAACAAGCGATGAAGACTCGGCATACATCAAATCAAGAAAACTACCCATTGAAGAGATTGAAGAACCTGAAGTTCCCAGGATTAGAGATTCAGTGATGGAAGAAGCAAGTTCCAAAAGATCATGAAGAACATAACATGACAGAACCACAAGAACTTGTAGATCCACCTCTTGAGAAGAACTCCCACAAGAGGAGACCAACATGGGTACGAGAAGCAATACAAGATGTAGAGAAGTATGGCGCTCCAGATGGGATGCATAGAGAAAGCAAGAGACCTAAACCATACTCCAGCTATGTGGCCATGCTGTGTAACATCATTGATAAAGAACCTTCCAACTACAAGGAAGCAGCAAAGAAGAAAGAATGGAAGGATGCCATGATCGAAGAGTACCAGTGGATTATGAAGAATGATGTCTGGGAGATAGTTCTGAGACCAGAAGGGAGGTCTGTTGTGACTTCAAAGTGGATCTACAAGATCAAGCATGTTGTAGATGGTAGCATTGAGAAACACAAGGCAAGATTTGTGGCACGTGGCTTCTCCCAGAAGGAAGGCATAGACTATGAGGAGACGTTTGCACCTGTAGCCAGATACACTTCCATCAGATCTATACTTGCATTGGCTGCAATGATGAAATGGAAGGTACACCAGCTGGACGTCAAGACATCATTCTTGAATGGTGTAGTTGAAGAGGAAGTGTACGTGGAGCAGCCACTAGGATTTGAGACACATGACAGGCAGACTCATGTGTGCAAATTGAAGAAGGCCTTGTACGGATTGAAGCAAGCACCCAGGATGTGGTACGGAAGGATGGATAGTTTCCTGATGAGCTTGGGCTTTACTAAGAGTAAATCAGATTCCAACCTTTACTTCAAGGTTGAAGCCGGAAGTCCAGTGATACTTCTGTTATATGTAGATGACCTGTTTCTGACAAGTGAGGATGAGCTCATTAAAGATGTGAAGAGGAGGCTTACCGTAGAGTTCGAGATGAAGGACCTGGGTATGATGCATTATTTCTTAGGCATGGAGGTGTGGCAAAGTGTGGATGGAATCTTCCTTGGACAAGGGAAGTATACAGTGGAGATTCTGAAGAGATTCAGAATGATGGACTGCAAGGCTATGGCCACACCTATGGCATCGAACTTGAATCTACTGTGTGATGCTTCATCAGAGTCAGTGGATGCCACAATGTATCGTCAGATGATTGGTTCATTGATGTACTTGACAAACACCAGACCAGACATATGCTTTGATGTGAACACCCTGAGCCAGTTCCTGACGGATCCGAGACATGTTCACCTGATTGCTGCAAAGCATGTATTGAGGTACCTGAAGGGTACAGTTGACTATGGGCTCAAGTATGACGCGAATCAGAAGATTAACCTGCAGGGTTATGTTGATACGGATTGGGCATGCAGTGCCGCAAATAGGAAGAGCACTTCGAGATGTTCCTTCAGTATGGGATCCGGTATGATCTCTTGGTTTAGCAGGAAGAAGTCGTGTGTGGCACTGAGTACAGTCGAAGCAGAGTATGTTGTAGCTTGTTCAGCTAGTTGTGAGGCAATATGGCTTAGGAAGTTACTATCTGATTTGTTTGATCTCCAGTGAGAGGCGACTTGTATCTTATGTGACAACCAAAGTTGTGTGAAGTTGTCTGAGAACCCATTGTTCCATGACAAGTCAAAGCACATTAAGATCAAGTACCACTATATCAGGGATATGGTGTAGACAGGAGCAGTGAAGCTCCAGTATGTGGTGACAGATGAGCAGATAGCTGACGTGTTGACCAAGACGTTAGCTAGAGTAATTCAGGGATATGGTGTAGACAGGAGCAGTGAAGCTCCAGTATGTGGCGACAGATGAGCAGATAGCTGACGTGTTGACCAAGCCGTTAGCTAGAGTAAAGTTCGAGTAATTCAGAGAGAAGCTTTTTATTGTCCAGATCGAGGTTCCTCCTAAGAGGGAGTGATGAGACCGTAAGACGCAAAAGCACTAGTTCTCGCATGGTGGAAGACGCAGGTTGTCCATTGGGACGTAATGCACTTGGTGTGTTGAAATATTGTAACTTCAAAGAATATTCTATTTGTACTTTATTATTATTCATCCGGAAATGTTTTATTCCTCCGTCGGGATGTTATTATTATGTAAATTCATTGAGGTAAATCCTCCCATGTAAGTCAGGGAAATAGATCCCTAGGAGTCGTTTGTAATGGGGTGTTTAAGTCCCCTAGAGGGGTCAACCCAGTCAGCATTAAGTTGAGTGGTTAAGTTGTTGGAGCCGACCTAGTTATGGTGCATTAGAGAAATTTTGAGGTCTAAAATGGGCCTCCTAAGGAAAATTATAAAATAATAGAGGAAAAAATAAAATAATATTAGCATATCTCATCAAATTTTGGAGGAAAAAGAAAAACCCACTTCTTCAAATCGTATTTTAAACGTATCTCCCTGTATATTCACTCAAATTTCGATCCGTAGCAGTCGTTGGATGGGGAATTCAATTCCGAATTCAAGGAGTACCCACTCGGGATACTTTTGATGGACCCCGCTTCCAAAAAAAAATACTTGAAAAACCGTGATGATGACATCATCACATTTTTTCAAGTATTTCTTTTTTTTGGGAAGCGGGGTCCATCAAAAGTATGCCGAGTGGGTACTCCTTGAATTCGGAATTGAATTCCCCATCCAACGACTGCTCCGGATCAAAATTTGAGTGAATATACAAGGAGATAAGTTGAAAATACGAGTTGAAGAAGTAGTTTGTTTACTTTGACCTTTTTACCATTTTACCCTTTTACCCAAAAAATGGTGATTTTTATATCACCATCACCTTGAATCCTATTGGTTGATTTTTATAGTACATTTCTTTTGTTGAGACCCATTTTTTACCTCAAAATTTCTCTAATTTGAAAAGTCAAGTAGGAGTAGAGTATAAATAGAGAAGGTGTGTTCCTCATTTATACTCACTCATTCATTCACTTGTGAACTCGCCTAGGAGAGAGAGATATCTGCAAAGGAGGAGAAGGAGCTCTTGTTTGGGGATTACATCTTTGTATTTGTAGGTCATATTGAGGAAGCTTTGTTGGGTTTTCTACCCCATGAGGGTTTCCCAGGATAAATTGTGTCTCTTGTGTTTATGTTGTGCTTGTTGTTCTTTCAGTGATCTTGTATATGTTATTGTTGTAAAATCAAATGGAATACAGATGCTATCTATCTTAGCATATTTAATCTTAACATGGTATCAGAGCTATCCTGAAGGAAGGCAATGTATGGCACTTACGACACTTGTTTCACTTGCGACAATTTGAAATTTAGGGTTTTGTATATCAAAACCTAGTCATCGTGGAACTTTTGCTATAAATCCATTTTGGTGAAGGTTCAGGGTCTGAAACTTGGACAAACCGAAGATGAAATTTTCCTATATCTTGTGTATGATTTTCAGCCTCATATTCGTTGTAATTTGTGAGATATGATCCGTACAAGTTAGGGTTTTTGATCTTCTAGAATGAATCCCTAAACAGGTGACCTAGGTAAAAAGGTCATATCTCGGGCTACGAAGCTCCAAATGGAATTCCGTAAAACTTGACAGTTAGGGCACGGACTGTAGTTTCACAGGTCCGAGTTTCAGAGGCCGAAGTTGAAACAGTGACACGTGGCACTCCGTACAAGTTCGCTATGTTGTTTCATCACTTAAACAGGTCATGTTGGGAAACTGAGCATATCTCTCTGATGGAGAATCCAATGAAGCGCAAACCTGTGGGGTTGGAAAGATGACAGGTCCAGCTACCACAGGCCGAAGTTTCAGACCCTCTAGATCCGAAATTTCATATATACACCAGAAACAATACGGCACATCTGAAATGGATCAACAGAGGAAATCAAGGAAGAGGAGGAAAAAGCTCTCACTTAGGGTTTTCAGTTTTTTAGGTATGGAAGGACCTGATACAATGTTGGAGACACCTGATGCAACATTGAAAACTTTGATAATGGATTTGGAATCCATTCATCATAGATATTGATCCTCCATCAAAATGTTGTGGGAGGAAGGAGATTGAAAATTAGGGTTTCCAAGTAAGAAGAAACCCTAGCAAAGTTGAGAGACTCATAGGGCAGCAATGAAGGAGGTTTAAATGGCACTGATATTTATCATCCTAGCACCATGAACCTATATAAGATGTTTACAAGACATCTACCTTAGATGGTTAGGGTTTTACCCTTATAGAGAAGACTACAAGCAATCTCAACAGGTATGACTTGAGGAGATACAGGTATGTTTTGAAATCTGTTTCATGATTAAGTTCATGATATGTTTGTCTTCATATTATTGAGGTTAGTACAACCAGGATTAATTTTAGATTGTTTGATCACCTTAGTAAAAATATGAATGCACGTGAATAATAGAAGACATTCATTGATTAGGGTTATGACACTTATGATTGTACTAATGCACTTGTGGTGTTGTATGAGGATGATGTTGTCTGCTAACATGAAAGGTACATCAAGAAAGACAAATCCATATGACCATGATGACATGAAGACAAAGACTCATCCATAGTTTTTGATCACATAGAAGCTCTACTTACGAGGTATGTATGATTTGTTTCTACTATGCTTAACTTATGAGATATGCAGGTGACTAGCACAAGGTCTCTAAATTATTGAAGAGAACAAAGAAGATATTGTTTGGGTATGTTAGACATAACTAAGCATGCATACTAATCCATGTATGTTTTTCCTATATCAAATTAGAATCCTACTTTGTGTTAGGATCTTAGATAAGTATACCTGTGTATGAAATGATCATGACCATACATGCTTAAGATTATTTAGAATCATAATGTTTTGATAATATTGAGATTATACTAATGTATGTATGATTATGTATGAGATCTTGAGGATGACACAATGATAACACTAGTGCACACTTAAGCATGCATAGTGGTCCAGGATCATGACCATACATGCTTAAGATTATTTAGAATCATAATGTTTTGATAATATTGAGATTATACTAATGTATGTATGATTATGTATGAGATCTTGAGGATGACACAATGATAACACTAGTGCACACTTAAGCATGCATAGTGGTCCAGGATGGATAGAAGTTCAAAGACATATAATCATGATGCTATCATAAAGGGAAAATTAGAGATCAAGAGGGGGCAACCACACAAACATAAAAGATAAGTATGTGAGTTGTTATTTGAATTACCTCTTGAATATATGAATAGTAAATGATATTGCTCGTAATAATTGTATGTATATTTGTATTCCTAGAATCAGGAAATATATCATGCATAGTGTAAATATTCATATAGCATTGAACAATATACTACTAATATGCATATGATGGGTAAGTTGGACAAAAATTTAATTGTTGCTTGTCTAGAATGAAACATGTTTGCTGACATGCTGAGAGTTGTGCACGCTCTTGATAGTATGTTCTGGTAGAGATGGAAGGCATCTAGAT
This sequence comes from Larix kaempferi, assembly GCA_027924585.1. NCBI lineage: Eukaryota > Viridiplantae > Streptophyta > Pinopsida > Pinales > Pinaceae > Larix > Larix kaempferi. The sequence continues at coordinate 5,110,544 of BSBM01000841.1, forward strand.
AGCCACTGTATGCATACAGGATATGGAAAAGTGTTGTGCCAAAGTAATGGTCAAGATAGTTGCATAACTATGTGAATAATATCAGTATGCATAATAAGTTATCATGTCAACATGATTTGATGATTATGAAGTATTACCAATCATGTAATTAACCTTGATTTGTAGGAAAGATCATGTGCTATGATCTACAAAAGAAGGATGGATGTTCAACAAAAAGACTTACAAATCAAACGTAGTATAGAAGGCTCGTGGCTAGAGGATTCTTTTAGATAGAGAGATAATCATGACGAGATGTTTGCTCCAAGTGGCTAGACAAGACCGTTCTCTTAATGGTATAATTGAAGAAGAAGTGCGAATCGAGCAAACTCCCAGGTTTCGATAGAGAATCACACGATTGAAGAAAGCCTTGTACGGGTACCCAGGATCGATAGTCATTTGATGAGCTTAATGATCACCACGGGTGAAGCAAATTTCAACCTTTACTACAAGGTTGAAGATGGTTTCTATATACAGATGACATTCTTCTCTTAGATGGATGCAAGAATGAACTCACCACAGAGTTCAAATGATCTTGAGGCTCATATCAGTAGACCCATCTGATGGGAGATGGCACAGATAGATATGCAGAATATCACTCAATGCAGAGTGTGAATGATGTTCAATCACAGAGGGAGAATTGATAGCTTCTTGACAAGCTTGGGCTTTACCAAAAGTAAAGTTGATCCTAACCTTTACCTTAAGGTTATGGATGATGAACCTGTCATACTATTACTATATGTGGATGATCTCTTTCTGACAGAGAATGAGAAACAGATCATGGAAAGCAAGAAGAAGCTAGCTACATAATTTGAGATAAAAGATCTTGGATTGACGCATTACTTCCTAGATCTGGAAGTATGGCAAGGTCCAGAAGTAATATTTCTCAACCAGGGAAAGTATGTTGTGGAAATCTTGAAAAGATTTGATATGTTGGAATGTAAGGACATGACCACTCCCATGGATTCCAACTTAAAGTTGTTGGCTGATGAATCGTCAGAATTGGTTGATGTAACTCAGTACAGACAGAATATTGGGTCATTGATGTATCTGACGAATACCAGGCCAGATATATGCTTTGTTGTGAACACCTTGAGTCAGTATCTAGTGGAACCTAGACGTGTTCACTTGATAGCTGCAAAGCATGTGATTAGGTACCTAAAAGGTACGATAGACTTTGGTCTATATTATCTTGGAGATCATGACTTCAGATTGTATGGTTATACAGATGCAGATTGGGTTGGAAGTGTCTCAGACAGAAAGAGCACATCGGGTGGATGTTATTGTCTGGGATCTCCTATGATCTCGTGGTTTAGCAGGAAGCAGTCCAATGTGGCTCTTAGCATGGTTGAAGCGGAATATATAGCAGCTTGCTCTACTAGTTGTGAAGCCATATGGCTTCAGGATTATTTGACTTAGAGATGGACTCCACTGTGATCCTGTGTAACAACCAGAGTTGCATCAAGATGACAGAGAATCGAGTGTTCCATGATAAGTTAAAGCACATAGACATCCGATATTTCTATATACGGAATATGGTGCAGAAAGGAGCTATAAAGCTCGAGTATGTGAGCACTGATGAGCAAGTTGCTGATATATTGACCAAACCTCTATCTCGAGTAAAGTTTGAGTATTTCCGAGACGAGCTTGGTGTAGTTCTAAAGGACCCTCCTCGAAAGAGAGAGTGATATGGTCAATGATGAGGATGCATGTACTGACGATGAGGTCGATGATGTGGATACTTGTATCGATGATGTGGATACTTGTATTGATGATGAGGATGCATGTACCGACGATGAGGTCGATGATGTGGATACTTGTATCGATGATAAGGATACCTGTACCGACGATGAGGTCGATGATGTGGATACTTGTATCGATGATGTGGATACTTGCATCGATGATGAGGATGCATGTACTGACGATGAGGTCGATGATGTGGATACTTGTCCCGACGATAAGGTCAATGATACCGACGATGAGGTCGATGATACCGACGATGAGGTCAATGTGTGGTCCTTAGACTTTGTCTAAGTAGACGAGTGGATTGTATCATCTCTAGATTTTATGTCCTAAAGAGATCGGGATTAACCATCTTGTAAGTGGTTGAGGATTAATCATCCTTAGACAGTAAATCTCGTAATTCCGAAAGGAAGGATAGTCTTAAATGCTGATTGTGATAGGATTAATCATCCTTAGATAGTAAATCCCATAATTCCGAAAGGAAGGATAGTCTTAAATGTTGTTTGTGATAGGATTAATCATCCTTAGACAGTAAATCTCGTAATTCCGAAAGGAAGGATAGTCTTAAATGTTGATTGTGATGGGATTGATCATCCTTAGATAGTAAATCCCGTAATTCCGAAAGGAAGGATAGTCTTAAATGTTGATTGTGACGGGATTGATCATCCCTAGACAATAAATCCTGTAATTCCGAAAGGAAGGATAGTCTTAAATGTTGATTGTGATGGAATTGATCATCCCTAGACAGTAAATCTCGTAATTCCGAAAGGAAGGATTGTCTTAAATGTTGATTGTGATGGGATTGATCATCCCTAGACAGTAAATCCCGTAATTTCGAAAGGAAGGATAGTCTTAAATGTTGATTGTGATGGGATTGATCATCCCTAGACAGTAAATCCCGTAATTCCCAAAGGAAGGATAGTCTTAAATGTTGATTGTGATGAGATTGATCATCCCTAGACAATGATCTCGTAATTCCAAAAGGAATGATCATGTGTGTTGCAGATGATGATATTGTTGATCAGGAGATCCAGATGATGTTGATCGGGAGATCCAGACGATGAGGCTATTGATCAGGAGATCCATATGATGTTGTTGATCGGGAGGTCCATACGATGAGGTTGTTGATCAAGAGATCCAGATGACGTTGATCGGGAGATCCAAACGATGAGGCTGTTGATCGAGAGATCCAGATGAGGCTGTTGATCGGGAGATCCAAACGATGAGGCTGTTGATCGGAAGATTCAGATGATGATGATGTTGTAGCTGATCAAGTGCTACAGAAGATAAAGACTTGGTACTGACGATGTTGATGATCTAGTATTGATTATGTTCCAGTAACTGGTTGAGTTACTGATGATGATTGAAGAAAGCTTCCAATGATTTATAGATGTATCATGTATGATGTTGATGACTCCTTGCTCCTGCAGATGTTGTTAGAATATCCTTCTCATTAAGGGGGAGTGTTGAAATATTGTAACTTCAAAGAATATTCTATTTGTACTTTATTATTATTCATCCAGAGATGTTTTATTCCTCCGTCGGGATGTTATTATCATGTAAAGTCATTGAGGTAAATCCTCCCATGTAAGTCGAGGCAATAAATCCCTAAGAGTCATTTGTAATGGGGTGTTTAAGTCCACTAGAGGGGTCGGCCCAGTCAGCATTAAGTTGAGTGGTTAAGTTGTTGGGGGTGACCTAGTTATGGTGAAAATTCAAGTAGGAGGTGTGTTCCTCATTTATACTCACTCATTCATTCACTTGTGAACTCGCATAGGAGAGAAAGAGATCTGCAAAGGAGGAGAAGGAGCTCTTGTTTGGGGATTACATCTTTGTATTTGTTGGTCATCTATATTGAGGAAGCTTTGCTAGGTTTTCTACCCCATGAGGGTTTCCCAGGATAAATTGTGTCTCTTGTGTTTATGCTATGCTTGTTGTTCTTTCAGTGATCTTGTATATGCTATTGTTGTGAAATCAAATGGAATACTGGTTTTATCTATCTTAGCATATTTAATCTTAACATGGTGTGCCCCAGGCTGTACTCCCATGCTGGAGAAGATAGAGCCATTCTCGTATGGTAGTAGGCGTAGGTGGTCCTTGGGACGTAATGCATCTAGGATGCTCCTGATTGTCCTCCCATGTTGGTAGATGTAAGGGTTGGTTCTCGTATGGTGGTAGGCATAGGTGGTCCTTGGGACGTAATGCATCTGGGATGCTCTTGAATTGTGTCCATAGTGATGATCACTGTGGCGAGAAAATACCTTCCTAGTTAAGAGGGACTGTTGATGTAAATGTAACTTCGGAAGATATTCAATTGTATTTTATATTGATATTATTATTGTATTTTATTTGTACCTCCGACGGAGATGTTTTCCCTCCGATCGAAGATGTCATTATTACATTTGGTCATGCAAAGTCATTGAGGTAAAACTTCCATTGTAAGTCGGAGCGATAGATCCCCTAGAGTCAAATGTTATAGGGTTATTGAGTCTTCCTAGAGAAGTCAGCCCATTCAGGTTTAGTTGAGGCCGACCTAGTTAGGTAAAAGGTCAAGTTAAAAGTAAAGTATAAATAGAGAGCTAAGATCTCTCATTTGGACACACTACTCAGTCACTACTCACTCACACAAGTTCGCATAGCAAGAGAGAGAGGACAAGTTCGCTTGTGAAGAAAAGAGAGAAGCTGCAGAAGACATATTTTGGGTTTTCCACTTTTGGCTTGATATTGTATTAGTGACGAAACTATCTTTGGGGAAGCTGCGGGGTTTTCTCCTTTACGGTTTCCCCGAGGAAAACTATTGTGTCTCTTGTATTTTGTTGTGCTTGTTATTCTTTCAGTTAAAGATCCTAGATAATATTGAATTAAAGTAGAAAAACTAACAACTTACACATGCATTACAAAATTACATAAGTATTATCAATTAGCTCTCACTCCACTGCTATTGAATGCTAAATAGATGAAAATGATTATATAGATTCTACAAATGAAAGCCTCTTCTAAAGTTAGATGAATAACAGACCTCTATAAAAGTCCACTTTATGTTATCGGTTATACTCAATACAGTGTACTGTGTAGCTGCAAAGACTATAAAAGATGCCAACTAGACTGTAGTGCCTGAGATCTTTAGAGACAGTACCAACAACATTCCTGAGTAGAACAATCAGATGAGCAGCTCCACATGACCCATTGACATATTAGATTAATTTTTTTCCATGCCAATAGGAGCCAAAATTTCAGGAACACGTATCATTGACAAGTTATGTTGTTATAAATAAAATTTCAAACTGGAAACAAAAGTGCAACAAGATAACGATATGAGAAAATGGTATTGAAGAAGAAAGACCGAACCTACTCAAAAGAGCGTAGAATGCTAAGAAATGTCATGACTCACTAGAGTTTAGAATTACTGAATTGAACACTGCTAAGATTATTATAAGAGATATAGAGTCACTCAAGATTAGATGTTCCCATTTGTGTGTGAATTTCAAATTGCCGTATTTAAAACATCGAATAAAAATACAATACAAAGATGAGATCCGACAAGAAGCCATGGCATGACCTGTCATGTCCCAAAATTGGAATTGGGTCACAATGGCCTAATAACATTAGCCATATTCATTAGAGTTTGTAAAATTGATGTTAAGGGTCAAATAATTGCCAAGGAGGAAAATTACTAGTTTCCTAGGTTTGGGGTGGAAGCTTTGGGATTTGGAATAAGGGAGATAATAAATGATGTTTAGATATTAGAAGGGTTTAAGTATTTAATAAATAGAGTGAATAAAGAAATTCAAGAGAAATCCTAGGTGACAAATGGTTTTGGAGACATATGGAGGATGTGGGACCCACACTAGCTTGATTTTTCATAATACATGGTATCTCTCTTTTGCAAATTCGAATTAATGGGAATGTGAACACTCTTGGGTGAGTTGGTAAGTCATAACAAATGTCATTGAGCATCTTAGGTCGAATTGGGAAGGACTGGTAACCTCCATGGAAGATAAAGAGTCAAAGTGGAAGTTTGTGGACACTTGGGCTAGATTCCCTAGCCCCTATGACACCAATGATGGAGCATCTATGACAACTATGACAAATTGCAGACCTGACCTCTGACATCTTACCACTATGACATGTCAGCCCCAAAAATAGGCTCAAAGAAGGCGAATTTGGGAGTTGGAGAAGCCAAAGAGACTCAAAATCAAATTTAGGAGAAGATGGAAGGTTGGAACTAGGAGACAAGTGGCAAATGTGAAATATTTCCTAAATGGAAATCTATTGAATCTATTGAGAGGATTTCGACCCTTAGAAGGCTAATGTTGGTTATAAAATGTAGAAATGAAGTATGAGAATAGCTTTTGATCATTTGTAGAATTTGCAATTGCATTTGTGAAGAGGGAGAGCTAGTGGATGACTAGTTTCTTGCCTTGGCCAATTTCGAGGGTGAAAGATTCACATCCAAGTTGATAATTGGAAAGGCCATTCAGACCTTTCATTTGGAGCTTTAATGGAGTCTTTATTTGCAAGTGTAAGCTACAGGGCAGCTCATGGTTTCTTCTATTGCAACTCACTCCTTCAACCATTTCCAGTTTTGATGGCATATTCTTGATCCTTGAGGGAGGGCGTTTTTGGTGAGCTATTGTACTCTTTGGGGGAGCTTTTAATGCCCCATTTCTTTTGTAATATGAAGTAAATACTCTGTTCTTCATCTCCAGAAATTTTCAGGTCGAAATTCCAAGTACAAAATGTATAAATCTCATTTTTAATGGAAGAACAATACCATTTCCCCACTACCTTGTTGTGAACCAATGTATTGATGATGATTTCGAATGAATGGATGATTCTATGATGAATTTGTGATCAATGGACTGCCATGGATGTATTTTACAAGTTTCATGTACTGTGCTTGAGCATTTGAAGTATTTTTACTCAGTTTAATTGCATTGGGAGAAGAAATAGTGCCATTTCCCCAAGGGTCGAATTGGTGATTTTTGCAGTTGAATGGGAGAGGGTGAGAACAATTGTAATAAACCATTAATGGTGCATATGATACCTTAATAACATACTTAATACATTACATACCTCTGTTCATAAATTTGAATGGGTTTGGAAGCATTTGGGAAGCCATTTTCAGTATTTACCTCAGAGGGATTTGAACCCCAAATTACTAGTAAAATTGCATACTTGATCCAGAATCTTAAGAGAGTTTGCAGAGGTCTTTTGGTGGCCATATGTTATCCCTAAACATCATATTAAAGTCCTAATATCATTCATACACCTTCCTTGAAGATTTGAAGGCATTTGGAGTCAATTTGAGACCTAGAGACCAATATTAGTCAAAGGGAAATCACTAGTAAAGTTACCTACATTGACCAGAATTGAAAGAGCATTTGCATAAGTGTTTTAAAGGTACAAAGGCATCCCTGAAACAAACATTTATGTTCTAATATCATTCATATACCTTCTCAGAAGATTTGGGATCATTTGGGGCAAATTTGGGACCTAGAAATCGAAACTAGTCAAAGGTCGAACCAAGGAAAAAAAGTGGAAAATCGTCATTTTAATAAAATTCCTAACAAGGGACATTACATGACCTCTATAGTGAGGGTCTGCCCTGGATTTCATACCTCCTATTATTTAACAGAAATCAAACCCTATTTCAAAACTTCTATTACCACCTTATGCAAAGCCTTTTATAGCCTTTGACATCCCTTTCTATGTTAGCTTACTGTCCTATACAAGTTCACTGCATGCTTTGGCATACACTTTCTCTTGTCCAGAAAAGCAATTCAGATGCTCGTACTTGCAGACCATTTAAACTTTTAAAGTAAAGATAAGATCGCATTTCAACTACAAATTGATTCTATTAACAATCAGCCAACTACAATATCAGTTTTTGGAGTCCAACAAGTACACACTTCCACCCATCTCCCGGATTCTCCTTTTACTCCCTCTTTCCATCAACAGGCCAGAAACTCTTAAATGTAGCTTTATAGCAATACAGACTTCTACATAAAGAATTCTAAGATTGATTGTTCTTGAAGACATATTAAATTCTAAATAGAGCTTTGAAACCATAACTAATGTTTATCACGCAATTCGGAGATAGATTACTGGTCTAAGGAACTAATAGCAAACCCTTCCATCTCCACTCAATGACTCCTAGCATGATATGAAATGAAAAAAATGATATATATTTTCATGTTGAACTTTCGACTGCATGAATTTCCTCAATTATTTAGAATTCTCTGTACCCTTCGGCAGTTGATAAGTAGGGCGTGATCTATTCCCTTTTGTCTTCTTCTGTATCATCATTCAAGCTGAAAACGTCATTCTCTTTCCTCTCTTTTTTCTCTGGCTTCCCAGAGTTTTCGTCACCATCAACCATAGCTAACGACTTTGTCAAAGAGATCGTCTCTTCTTCACCAAACTCTTCTCCCACATCATCTGAATAAGCATATCTGTTCCAACCAAGAAAGTATCTATAAAATTTGATGGTATTGAACAAAAGTGAAGACTAGCAACTTACCAAAGTGTGTGTATATATATATATATATGCTTCTTCATATTTATCTGTAGCAGCTCTTAAAATGAGAATATGGAAAGCAGAAGACATGTAATGACAAGAAACGCAGAGCAAATTTCATCTTACCTAGTAGAGTTTTGAGATGGAGCCCAAAGTGCACAGATGACACAAAGCAGAGAAAATGAAAGAACATGCCAAAATGCACTTATAATCCAAGCACTCTGCCAACGCTCACTGAATGGATCAGTTGCCTTGAAATACAACTGCAATAGAGAAAAAAAACTATGTTAAACAAGAGTGCAATTTCTAAAATTGAAATTGAAAGGGCAAGATACTTGACATTACTTTTCAAAGAAATTTCCATAGCAAATGCCACAAATTAAACATATTAATAGTACATGATGTTTAATTTATAACTTATATCGGATAGACATCTTCCTGCCAGTATGTTAATGTTCAACAGCCCTAACTTTAAAGGATTGATCTGTCATATTCAACTCAATAATTGATACTCCAATATTAGAAGGGATATTTATGTAGTGAAAAACAGTCTGTTGCTGTTTCATGGTAGGAACATTGACGGCTGCCATAGAGGATCCACGAAAACCAGGATCACCAAAATAATGAGTTTCACATGAATGCAAATGTATTTCTGTGCTAAATTTCAACAAGGAAGCATTTCTACATGCTAATCTTCCAAAAACGTGCTGTTTACTTATCTTTCTCGTAGACTATCAAAATACTCTTACTATAGCCTTTTGTTCAATCTTAACCTTAGAAAGTTACTTGGTTATGCTGAAATCAATATATGAGCCTAAGAAATCCAATCTGTGGCATGATGCAAAAATTTTATTTTACATCAAAGTTAACAAACAAATTGTTTCATGTTCAAAAGTCTACTGATTCACACCCATTTTTTCTTGAGATTTTGCAAACTACGCATTATCTAATGTCTTAGGAACATCATTCGGAATGAAACATATGAATGACAAGGGAATAGGTGTTGAGATTATTGTACCGAGGGTTGCGAGGTGCTCTACAGCCCAGTATGGGGGAGATGTTGTCACGTAATGTAATGTACGTTATGTTTTGTTACTAAAAATAAAACGCATAAAAAATTCATGTCGGCTCATAAAATAAAAAATTAACCATGTCTACTCATAAATTAAATTAAAACCAGCATAGATCCATCTTGAACCCGGATCTATCAAGCACCAAGAAAGATCAAATTTCTTGAAGTGAAAACTTTTTTTAGACATATTAAAAATTTAAGATAAAAAAGTTTACACCTCAAGAAATTCCTTCTCGGGCTTGATAGATCTGAGTTTAAGATACATCTATATTGGTGGGTAATCTACATTTAAGATCATATGCTAACCCACTACTTGGTGTATTAAGGGATTTAATGAACCTATATATAAGTATGTTACCTACTTTAATATTTATGACTGTCTGCCTAGCCACCTTCTTGGGGTTAGTGACCCAACCCTAGATTGTTGTGTATAAATACACATATACTCTTCATTTGTAACACATTCATTCATTATTTGATCAAGAGCTAACAGCCTAAGGGCATCTCTGAAACTTCGCTCCATTTGTGGATGGCTGTTCTTTGTGATGGAGTTGATCTTTCCTTCTTTAACTGACAATAATGGGTTCATCTCAGCTGCTACAAACCTGTTTTTGTTTACTTGCTTGGATTAGGGTTTTGTTTAAGAGTTCACCATAGATCTTCTATCTCTTGGCATTTCAATAATAGGTTGATTTAGGGCTGTGCATCTGTAATAAACATATTAATAATAATAAATAACAAAATGACACAACTTTGCTGAAGATCACCGTTCACCTTCTTGACCAATCAATGCATATAAGTATACCATGACAACCCTTATTGTGATTATATCTTATTCATTCATTTATCAATATATATTATATTATCCTATATGAATTTCAACTCTTTGCCCTTATGTTGGATATTTCAGTAAATGAATTATGAATTATTATTCATTACAATGGTATCATAGCATTTATAAACCAAATTGTTTAATTACAGCATCCAGTCAAGAGTTTTAGAGGGACCTAACTAAAAAACATAAGTCGCCAATGAATATATTCCCAGGTCTTGAAAGGATGCAACAAGGAACAAATGAAGGGAGAACAGATTTTGGGCAGTCCTTGTGATCAGTATAAAATAATTTACATGGACATTACTCTATTTATGCAATACCCCAGTTAACCACTATTTGTTACTCATACATTCTGCATTGTGAACAGCATTGCTCAATATTCCACTCAGAAACACTAAAACCTATAAAGAATGGCAATAAAGTGCCCAGAGTAAATTTTCTGAAGAAGGAAACAATTTAAAGTAAAGCTGACAATTAGTTACTTCAGAGGTTGTAGGAAAACAGAACTGAGCCCCGGCTTAAGCTTGATTCGAAGAATTATTAAGTGCAAGTTCTTGGGTTTACATGGGCAGGCTAGGCATTTTAGATAGATAAGATAAGTTATATTAATGTCCAAAGAATGACCAAAAATGTACGCCAATGGCATTGAAAGCAATAATTCACCTGCAGCAGTGCCTAACGTTGCTTTAAAAGAATAAAGTAAACTAAATTAACCAATACATTAAAAATGCATGAAAGAACATGATCAAGTAACGTCGGAAGAAAGAAAGAAAAGCAGGGGTTAGATATAACAGCAAAACCCTAGTTCAACATCACAGATGGGAATACGAGTAGGAGTGGAAGGGACGCCCGTCACCCTCCATTGCTGATAAGGGACCAATGCGATGCCTAAGGATGTCATTTGAAGAATCCGGATGTGAGATCCTGAGTGGATGTCAGCCATCCACTTAAACTCCCCTGGTACTCGAGGCTAAGCTTTCAGTTCGATTTCTAGTAATAGCATTGAGCAGAACATAATGGTTAGATTGGAAAGAGGGATAATAGTTAAAAACCCGTCCTGACTTTATTATAAATGGCAACATCGATTTCATGACTCTGAAAAAGGGAGTCAACCACATCTCTCTATTTACCAACGAAAACATTAGGGATTAACTCTACAATTGACCTTTGCTGAGCTCGACATGTCAAGCTTTTTTGCCTAGAAGCAGGATAAACTGCTAAATAAAACTAAGACCGGATTCACACTACAACTATGGCCTATGAAAAACAGATGAACAAGAAGCAGGCTGGGAAATGGGCATGCCAAAAAAAGGGCAAACTGGAAGCGGCTGGGAAATGGGCATGACAAAAATTGGTGAACAAGAAACAAGATGAGAATGGCATGCACCAAATCGAATATTGTTTGGAAAATGCTTTCAGATTTCTTCTTGAGAGCATAATTGTTTGTTTCATTGCAATCAAAGAAAGCCCAAAAACAGTAGAAAATAGACAAGAAAGAAATCTCCATACTTCAGCACAACCAATTTGGCATGACTTCAAAACCTTTTTATTTCAAAACAAGCTCAATTATTAGATAAGGGAACAAAATAAAGTACTCATTGATAAATCGCCATTTAAAAAGCTTATCATGGCACAGTTGGATAAAGTCCGGACAAAGTAGTTTTCTATAGATAGGCTTCTTTTCCCTGAGATTAGATCAGAGGTTAGTTAGTTAATCACTATTTTCCGATCAATATTACCAAAAGCTGACATCTAGTAACACTAGGCATATGACCTACTCAGCGACTCCTGTTTAATAGAGATTATGCAAAAAAGTAAACTTAATGTGAGGAGAAGAGTGATTCCTTGGGATAACAACAACGAAGTGATTCCTTGGGGGCCGGCGTTGAATAGTAGAAAGGAAAAACAAAACTTCTAAAAGTTAGACATACAGTCCCAGCTTGAGAACACCATACACAGAAAGGCTCTGGTTCCCAGAATGAAAGTGTGCATCCACCATATTGAACAACCAATTCTTCTATAGATAAAACTTATTTGCAGTTTTTTTCTTGTGATATCTTAGTTTTCGATTATAAGGAATGATTACATGTTCTTGGCAATTCTACAAGGCCAATAGCCTATTCGTCAAGGCTTTATGTGCTTATACGAGTGCGGAATAACATCAATAATTCATGCACTTCATAACTAATACCCAAAGTTTATGCACTGGAATAGGATTCCCTTGGGTTTTTAGCTGAAGAAATTCTCTGCACTCGGACTTTTTGTTTGTTTCAAAGAATGTTCCATTTAAATTATTTATATTTAGATTTATGGTTAAATTCATAACATTTCTCAGATAAATTTATCCTTTACATGCATTGTGCATTCTTTCGGTTAAGTTAAATGAATAGGTAACGTTTGAACTTTGAAGAGTTTGATAAATATTTGTAAAGAAAGTAATACAAAACAGAATTTAAAACACAAGAATTAACAATGTCTCATATACACAATATACAGAGAATTATCCTGGAAATTTTTAATTGGGAAAACCAATCTATCTAAAAGTGTTTGCAATCTCTATATCATTTTGTATTATCTTTTTCTGTTTACAATACAATATTATAGCATCATAAACCCTAATTAATTAACCAGATTATATTATAATCATATTTCATTAACCAGAATTAGTTTACAATGGACCCAAAAAAATTCAAATTCTATTTTTTTTTTGGCATAATTCAGATTTCTTCTTGAGAGCATAATTGTTTGTTTCATTGCAATCAAAGAAAGCGCAAAAACAGTAGAAAATAGACCTGAACGAAATCTCCATACTTCAGCACAACCAATTTGGCATGACTTCAAAACTTTTTTATTTCAAAACAAGCTCAATTATTAGATAAGGGAACAAAATAAAGTACTCATTGATAAATCGCCATTTAAAAAGCTTATCATGGCACAGTTGGATAAAGTCCGGACAAAGTAGTTTTCTATAGATAGGCTTCTTTTCCCTGAGATTAGATCAGAGGTTAGTTAGTTAGTCACTATTTTCCGTCAATATTACCAAAAGCTGACATCTAGTAACACTAGGCATATGACCGACTCAGCGACTCCTGTTTAATAGAGATTATGCAAAAAAGTAAACTTAATGTGAGGAGAAAAGTAATTCCTTGGGATAACAACAACGAAGTGGTTCCTTGGGGGGCGGCGTTGAATAGTAGAAAGGAAAAATAAAACTTCTAAAAGTTAGACATACAGTCCCAGCTTGAGAACACCATACACAGAAAGGCTCTGGTTCCCAGAATGAAAGTGTGCATCCACCATATTGAACAACCAATTCTTCTATAGATAAAACGTATTTGCAGTTTTTTTCTTGTGATATCTTAGTTTTCGATTATAAGGAATGATTACTTGTTCTTGGCAATTCCACAAGGCCAATAGCATCTTCGTCAAGGTTTTATGTGCTTATACGAGTGCGGAATAACATCAATAATTCATGCACTTCATAACTAATACCGAAAGTTTATGCACTGGAATAGGAGCCCCTTGGGTTTTTAGCTGAAGAAATCTCTGCACTCGGACTTTTTGTTTGTTTCATGAAGAATGTTGCATTTAAATTATTTGTACTTAGATTTATGGTTAAATTCATAACCTTTCTCAGATAAATTTATCGTTTACATGCATTGTGCATTATTTTGGTTAAGTTAAATGAATAGGTAACGTTTGAACTTTGAAGAGTTTGATAAATCTGTGTAAAGAAAGCAATACAAAACAGAATTTAAAACACAAGAATTAACAATGTCTCATACACACAATTTACAGAGAATTATCCTGGAAATCTTTAATTGGGAAAACTAACCTATCTAAGAGTGTTTCCGCTCTTTATGTCATTTTGTATTATCTTTTCTGTTTACAATACAATATTATAGCTTCATAAACCCTAATCCATTAACCCAGATTAGATTACAATCCTATTTACTTAACCAGAATTAGTTTACAATAGACCAAAAAGAGTTCAAAAAGAACCAAAAACAAACCCAAACCTACCACAAACTAATTAGTTTACAGAATTAGATTACAATCCTATTTCCTTGTTTTTGTATAGTTGACAAAAACAAGGAAGAGTCAAACAACTTGAAATTCTTCTATGTACTGTACCACAAACTGGTTTTTGTTAGCCTTGAATGCATAACAGTCTGATCTACAAGATTATAGTATCACATAGAGAGAAAAGGTGTGGAAAAATAAGAAAGCAAAACACAAAAAATAGATAGGAACAGACTCTGCGAACAAGCAATGAATCCAATGACTGGTTCCTTGGTTTTCAAAAATTACAACAGCCCATGGGGCTCCTGGTGAAGCTCCTCCTCTAGCTGCAAAGAATTCCTCCTCCCACCTTATTTTTTAAATGAGAAACATCTCTCCTTTATAGCCTACTGGGAGGTAAATGACTGGTGTGCTCGATACCCTATGTTGCAAGGGAGAGTTGGCTCTTTGTGTTACCCAAACTCTAAGGTAGTTTGTTGCCTCTATCTTTCATAACTTCTGGATTTTCCTAATTGCTTTAGATTGCTTCCAAAATTATAAAATATTGTTTATGATTGCTTTTTCTAATATGCCTTGTTGATCCTTTGAATTGTTTCTATGTGCACCTCGTCTTTGGGAAAGGAAGTTGGTTACATTTACTCTATTCTGTCCTTTCGGAGAACCTCTGGGCTCCTCGATACCTCTCCTGCATTAACGGCATAGCTCCCAAGGCCATTAGAAGAGGTAGCCGCCCTTCTCCTTTGCTTTTATTGAGAAACCTCTTCCTCCACCAACTGGAAAATTGGCCCACGGTATAGGATGGATGGGATTGTGTGCTCAGGCAACTTCCTGAGTGAAGAGGAAAAAGAATGGCGCACAATCCTTTTGTCTGAGCTGGAGAGACACGTGTCCACTTCTTATTGGTTACTGGAAGGTTGATTGAGTCGAGCCAACCGCACATATGTTGCCTTGTTGGAACTTGGCAGATGAGATGTCATTGAAATTCCATCTGAGGTGACATGGTGGATCCTCGAGGAATCATGAATATTTTTTGAATATTCCTCACTGTCGTGGATCATCGATCTCAACCGAGATATGAGACGTTGGTGAGAGGCTTGGAATTTGACGGGCATATGCGCGTCATGAAGCATTTTATCCATCAAAATATGGTTAAAAATTTTAACAAACCGTCTCAAAGAACGGGCAAACAATTTGCTAGGACGTATTTTTGATGGTTAATTATTTTTTCAAACTGTCATTAATTTTTCTTAATAGGCTTGTTAAGCTATTTGTACGCCTAGATAAGTGGCATGCACTAGGTGGTTGTTATTGTATATGTAATAACTGAGATTGGAACTTTCCCATTTGATCAAAGAGTAGGTTGGTGAGTTTCCCTTCAACGGGGATGGCTTTGTTTTCATTCCATTTCTTCTTTCTTTCTTATATTGGCCTAGCGTTGTCCAAACACGGGGTTGTGCCATTCCTTTCAATGCCTTTACATACCCTTTGTGCCCTTCCTTCATAGGATAAGTCAGTTTTCAAGTCCGAAAGTGCAACTCCAAGAGAGAGGTAGATACCATTTTAGAAGAATGTTGACGAAGGAATTAACCCAGCCACCCACAAAGCATCAACAATTTATCAGTTATTTAATTTACCAAGCATCAACAATTTATCAGCTACCGAATTTACAAAGCATCACCTATGGAATTTTAGACACATTTGCTATCAGTTATGGGCCTCAGAAATTAGAAGCACCTGCTGAATTTAGATACCCATTTCTCTAGACAGTTTGAAACTACTCACATTTGACTGCCACAGACTTGGAGCTATAAATTTTGGTAAGATATTATTTTCATTTTTTCTATAAAATTGATAATAATTTAAAAATAAATTTTGAAGGAACTATTATATGTTTTTTCTTAAACATGAAATTGCTTTTGTTATTTTGATATTGAGTTGGGTTAACATTTGTGATTGAACAAAGGCATGGAAACAGGATTTTGTTGTGGGAGGCTCCCAATCCCACTTTGGACACTTCCAATACTTGCAAGTTACAATTTATAGGCCCTTGCTTCTAAAAGCTTTTCACATATCGATTCATGTTTTTTTCAAAATGATTTATTTGATATATGTTAAAACTTAGTAACATTTTATTATTCTTGTAATCCTAGTCATTGGTTGAAACAATTACTTTTACTCATGGGAAAAAAGCTTATAAACAAGTTTGAAGTTGAAAGTGGTTTATTCTTATACATTTATAGCCAAGGGAAAAAGAATGGCCCAAATAAGAAAGAAGGAACCATGAACTGGTTGGTACAAATTTTGACCCTCCCCCACACAAATATGTTGAGAATTAAATTGAACCCCAAGGTTGTCAATTTGAATGCCAAATTGTATCACATCACTAGATTTATATTAGTAAAACATGTGCCCAAAAAATAGTTTTCACTAGAAGAATTTTTATATATTCAAATTACTATGTCAAATTATATAAGTTTACATTATTCTATTTTTATAAAATTAAAATAAAATGAATTACCTATATTAGAAAACTAAATTCTTTCAATTATGAATGAAGAAAAACAAAAGAAATTTATTCTATCAAATTCTCATCAAAGTGCATCATGGATAATACATAGACAACTCCACTTCCATGAAATATTTGCATAATATAGTTGAGGAATGATATAGACAACTCCACTTCACGTGCAATAATAGTTGAGGGATCTAAAACAGTCCAATAATATAGACAACTCCACTTCACGTGCAATAATAGTTGAAGAATCCAAAACAGTCCATACCTTGCAAAAACAACCTTATTAAACTTATTTTTACAAAGGAAGGAGAGAACATCATAGTACAATATCGATTGCAATGTGTTTTTTCAATGAATCGCCTCCACAAAGGGCATATTATATTTATCTGGCTTTTTAACTCAAATCCTTTGGAATAATGTCACAATTTCAATTACACCATTGATGCAACATGTTTACCTTGAAAAATTTGGTATGTTGCATTACATGTGGCCTCACATTGAACTTTGGTAAGGATTCTAGGCTCCATCTTTTGTTTGTTTCCTAAGTTTATCACTTATTGTACTTCAAATGCATAATGCCGACACATGTTACTTTTGAATTGTCTATGTCACTGTTAGTAGGTTGTTTTGTTCCACCTCGATTTTCAAAATACACGATCAACAAAAAACATGGGTAAATGAGTCTATTGTTATCTTTTAATTGGAAATTAAACTCCTTAATAAAAACATATCTTTTAATTGAAAATTAAAATGTCACAATTTCAATTACACCATTGATGCAACATGTGAACTTTGCAAAATTTTGCATGTTGCATGTTACATGTGGCTTGACATTAACTTTCAGAAATGATTTTCGGTTCCACGTTTTGTTTGTTTCTTAAGTTTATGTACTTTAGATGCATAATGCTGGCACACATTACTTTTGAGTTGTCTATGTCACTGTTAGTACGTTGTTTTTTTCCACCCTCGATTTTCAAAGCACATGATCAACAAAAACATGGTTAAATGAATCTATTGTTGTGCGAAAAACGACGGCATCAACCTGTGCACAAACGACCGAGATCAAATTGCACGCACACCGAGGTCTCGTCGTGACCACTAATGGGGGACCCCTCCGTGGTACCACCCGATCATGTCCTTATGCACAAATTGCTAAAATTGCACACTAGAAACTGCACGAATGAATCTACACCATTCGCAAGGGTCCCCTCTGTGGTACGGTCGAATCATGTCATTTTGCACAAATGTCTAGGATCAAAAGTTGGAAGTTGAACGGTCTCATCTATACCATTTGCAGGAAACCCCTCTTTGTTAATGCCTACTCATGTCATTTTGCGCGAATGGCTAGGATTGCACGCCAGAAGCTGCTCAATGCATCCAGGTCGTTCACAAGGGATCCTTGGCAACTATGTGCATAAACAAATGTGACATCCCCTGCTTGTTTGATTTTGCTCTGATCCGTCGGGAGTGTGCCCGTACTTCGAGAACCCTTCTGTTTGTTTATTGATGCATTTGTGCATATCATACTCGCCAGTGGGTTCACATCGTGGGCTTGTTTGGTTAGTGGTTTGACTCTTGGCTTGTAGTTTGGCATTCGATTTAGTTGGTGCATGGAAGTATAGAGACGGTCTTACCGGACTAAAAGATTTGAGGTAAGAGAATAAAGCAAATTGGCAAACAGTTGAAAAATTTGACGAAGACAATTTGTATTACAACATGGGTTATGCATACTGTTAACACCCAAAACGTACCCCAAGGTTGTGGAGAGGCAAAATCGGGGTAACCACTAACCACTTTAGACTTGTGCTACTGACCCAGCACAGTCAGATAGGGATCTCTCTTGAGAAAGGGCTGAAAATATTCAAAAGAAACGTAGAGCCTTAACGCTCAAAATGTTCATACACAGTTCATTCAGAAGGTCAGATTTCTGGTGGGGTGCTTGGCTTTTTAAAGTTGTTGGTTGAAAGCAGTGTGGATTTCTATTGGGTGATGGAGTCAAATTAAACAATACATGAATATCATGGACAAATGCTTTGCAAATACATTCACACAGGGGCAAGGTAGCCACCAGCTTACAATCAAAGTGCTTTTAGTTGGGTGATTTAGAAGAAAAATGAAACAATCCACCAATATAAAGCATGGAAACATGAATTCTATATTGATTTTAGCATAAACATAATTGTGGAATACTTGGTATGATAAGAATAGAGCATAAAGACTATGAATTCTATTCAAATGCTACACTGAACCAAGCATGAAAAAGCATTACAGAATGGATTAACAATGAAAGGAAACACAAATCACATGGGAAAAGAGAATAAACAGACTGCAAGACCGATCACACGGGAATCCCTGAAAAATGCCCACTCGGCTCTGTCAACTTTATTAACACAGTTCAAAATGCACAACACAAAGCAATATGCTATGCTCCAAAAGTTTTCAACCCTTCTTCATTCAATTACATGGAATTTATAGATGTCCAGAGCTTCATGCTAGACCCATTCAGACCCAAAAACAGTTACAAGTGTGAGTGACACCTCATCAGGGTATATTTGCCACTACCATAACAAGACAAAAATGGGCGAGACAGGCCTAACTACCTTTCTATATTCACCGGTACTCTTTACTAAATGACATTTTACTTCAAACAAAAAAAACAAAAGACAACAAGGTAACTGCTCCAGCTAGATGCTTCCACTAACCGACTCTCTTCATGAGCCTGTCTTTGAATCAAAGTCATAAAATATTACAAATTTCTTAAAAATAAAATATTTCTGAAGTCTTTCTCTTGAAATAAGATTCAACAGCTAATTTGAAGTACGAAGTGTGTACTTCATTTTCCCATATCTCTCCACGCTGGTCCATTGCTCGGCTGTTGGAAGGTCATAGCTCGCCATTTCTTTCACCAACCATGACTCTCATCTCAATGTGATCTGCTAAGGAAATTGGTGGAAGTCTTTCACCAATAGAGACCAACTTGTTTAATATTTCAAAGTCTTCCGCAATCTTCTCCATTTGAATCTTTCCCATAGGCAGGTGGTTTAGATGTTGAAACTTTGCATGATCCATTCGTATGTCGAACAATAGTTTCTTATATTCATTATGGGGAATCAACCCCTGATTTTTGTCCCAGAATACTGGTAATCCTTTCTCGATCAATTTTTCAAACTGTCCTTTGAACCCTGTCACTTGCCTCCTCATTGCTTCGGCTTTGGCTTCTACACCCTCGACTTGTGCATGTTTTCCCAAAACTCTTCTTGCTGCTGTAATTGTTGTAATCATGTTCTTAATATTTAAGCCCTGTAGGTCTTCTTCCGTTAAACTATTCAGAAAAATGATGGCATTCTGCGCTGTCTCCTTGGGCTTCCTATTTAGATTTTCTCTGATCGCAGTACAACTCGTAAAAGCATCTTTAATTGTTTTTTCTTTTACTCTCATATAATCCAAATAAGGTCTAAAATTCTCAGCCTCTTTAATAACCAAGTCCCATAGCATATGCTTGCATCCCTGCATAGCTACTTGTCCTGTCACTTGATGTGCAAACTTTTTGTCAGTCTCAACTAATTTCGTATATTTGTCTTGCAAGGAGTTTGCTTCTTCGTCCTTTTTCTCATTTTCTTCTTTCAACTTTTGAGCTTCCTCTCTCAATTCTTTAATTTCAACATCCTTTAAACTAATCTAGGACATAGCCTGTAAAAGACTATCAGCACCATTTCCATCTCCATTCAAACCTGTACCTGTTTGTTGCACGCTCAACTTTGACAAATTATTCTTCAAATCCTCAATCTGATTTCTCAAGCTTATCTTTTCTTTTTCCCAACTAGCTTCTCTTTCAGCAAATTTCAATAATTCAGCTTTGCTATCGTTAACTTCTTTAGACAAAACCTCTTTTTCTTGCTCTAGCTTGGTTTCTTCTGGAGCTTGAATCAGCTGCATATTGGGAATCTTCATCTTTTTCTGTAGCTTTTGAATCAAATTATCTTTCTCTATTAACAATTGCTTGCTTGCTTTACCTCCACCATCGCTTTCAACTAAGTCAAATTGTAGCTTTTTGATCTGCTGTTGGAAAGCCTTATTCTCTAATCTTTCGTGCTTCAATTGGCCTTCCATTTTATTCACAACGCTTTCCAGTTTATCAACTTTCAATGTTGCTTCAACAAAGTCTTCATATATCACCTCTCCAATTTGCCTATGAAATTGGATCTTGTCTGGTGCTGGTATTTTCTTCCAATTGACCCTCACCTCAGTCATCTTCTCTTCTGTGGATATTGCCAAATTTAAGGTGTTCTCCTTTAAATCCCTGCTGGTCATCAAAGAAGCTTCAGAATTTAACAAATTTCTAACTGTCGACATTAAATTATAAAGCCTTTGGGCAGAGGCTTGCTTATTTTGTCCATAGTGTTTATACATGTCAAGCCTGGATTGGAATTTATTTATATCACCACTCTCTTTAACTTCTTGAAATTTATACTCGTGTATCTGGACTTCTAGAACTGAAGACTCCTCTTTCTCACCTCCTTCACTGCCTGCTGAAATAACCAATTCATCCTGTGTTTCCATCTTAAGCCTTTTGTTTTCATTTCCCTCTTCATTATCTGCATCCATAACCTCCTGCAAATCTCTTTTCCTCCCAATTTCCAAAGTGTC
Organism: Larix kaempferi; assembly: GCA_027924585.1. Classification (NCBI taxonomy): domain Eukaryota; kingdom Viridiplantae; phylum Streptophyta; class Pinopsida; order Pinales; family Pinaceae; genus Larix; species Larix kaempferi. The sequence continues at coordinate 5,131,935 of BSBM01000841.1, forward strand.
TGGTATTTGATCTGCCTCTATTGTCAACTCTGGCAAAATTAAATCCCCCACTTGTGAATTTATAATTTCCTCATCTTCAGGTTCATAACGAAATAAATTTCGTCCCTTTAGCAACCCTTCTGTTTCCTGGTGTTCAAAAGCCTTTAGATTATTTTTCCTCTTCCTCTCAGAGATGATATGTAAGGGGTCATACGCAATTGATACGTCTTTCTTAAACTCCATATCCTCTAATAATTTTTCCACCCCTGCAAGAGCCTCTTTGCTTTTTATGACGAACGAACCTACTTTCCATGGGTACTTTACATCAGAACCCTTTTTAAACTTTAAGAATTGCTCATCTTCTAAAGTCAACTTCTGTCTGACGAATTCGAGAGCAAAAATTCTCAGAGTTAAGAAGGCAGGTAATATATAAGGCTCATGTACAAAGCCATATAATCTAATCACTGTAGAATCCTTTAACAAAAACCAATCACCTACTGCCAGTTCATCTTTCAATTGCATCATAGACTCCATTTCTGGTAAAACCCTTGGTAATTCTTCCCCGAAAATGACTTTATAGACCGCGGACAAAATATAATTCATGTAATTAAATACATTATCTTCTAAGGTGTCTGTGTAGAGTAATTGTGAAAACTGTAAATCTTCAATACTGCTAAACATAACCATCTTCATTAACTGCGCCTGGAACCTAAAATGTCTTGTATTGGAGAATCTGCTCAACTGTGAATGAATTCTTTCTGCTAAAAAATCTTCGAACTTGAGGAAGGGCACCGAATCATTATCAGTTCCTGGTGAACTGATGCTAATTCTGAACAATAGACTCAATTGTAATTCCGTCACCCACCTATCTGTATCCAACCCTAGAAACTGAGCTATCAAAGAGACGACCAATTGGGTATTGTCATTAAAAACGTTGACATCCAAAGGATATGGGGTTTCTTCGATTTCTAAGTCAGGTTTAAGATAGATAGTTAAAAAGGTTTAGCGGTTCTCAGGAGAAATTTGACGATATAAGGCGACAACTGACTCTTCGGAAAAACTTTCAAACTAAGCAGTTTGGGACGCGGGGATTCCAAAAGAACTTCTAATGACTGAGGAGTTTACTGTACAGACAATTTTAGACTTCTGGGAATTCATAATGACTCTTTGGGGTTCAGAATAATTGGACGAACACCACGATACAAACTCGGGGAAGGGCATAATTTGGTCAATGCAGAAAAAGATGAAAGACGATTGAGAAACCCTATGCACCCAACAAAACCTTCAATCTTTTCTTAATTTCAAGTACAGGAAACCGAACTTCTGTATCAAATATATCGAAATCCCTATCTTCCAGAGCAATTTTAACCCTAGCATTGCTAGAAACTGGCTCTTCTTCCATTTTCTCGTTATGAATTGACTTAGATTTACTAATAGCGGTGGTTATGAGGCCCTACCTGTCACCGAAAAGCTCTGAGCACGACCCCTCCTGTCGTCTTTTTCGTCTTCCACACGTCCGGAAGCTTCCGACTCTGACAGGTCCGAGGAACAAATGTCAACTTTTCACATGCGTCTTTATATATATAGCCTCATTCCCTTATCCTTCGCTCTTCTTTGCCAGCTATCCCTCCTTTCTATTCGTTGATCTCTTATGCAATGATCCTAGCCGTTAGATCTGATCCCTTTTTGCTCTAATCTCCACCGTTCATTTCAACACCATATGTCTACAAAGCGGCATCGCGAACCTCCAAAGTGGTTTCCAATACCACTTTCCCTCCTTGCGACAGAACCTGGCATCGACACCTGTCAAGCGGTTTCATTTATCGCAACCACTACATTTTTTATCCACCGCGCATCTTCCCGACGCGACAATCATCGTGAGCCGTCGATCATCCCCTGCTTTGCATCCACGGTGGAGATCTGCGACATGTTTTATCTTTGAATCATTTCCTGTTGGTAGGGTCCACACCATTCCTCCCCGCGCATCTCCAAAACTCATCACCGTTGATTTGATTTACCCGCAACCTAAACCATCAATCTCACAAAACTTACCCGAAGAATAACAACATCCCATCCTGACCGCCAGATCTTTGACCGCGAATCCCAACCGTCGATGTTCAGCGCCTTGTCTTCTGCCACAATGGTGTCACATCCCATTGAGGTGGTTTTACTTACCGCCTATCCTGCGTGCAACGCGTTCTCTAGCCGCCACCTGTCTACCGGTATTATCCATCGCGACGACTTATCTCCCATATGCTCCGCGCAGTTTGGATATGCGACGATCAACGAGGACCGCTGATCTCCCATGCGCGCCCGATCAACGGTACAACCTGCCTGGATTTACTCTTTGCAATTTTATTGTTCGGACTATAGTATTTTTACCTCCTTTTGCTCAATTTGGTCGCATTTTTGCATTTTCCTTTGGTTTTCCTATACTTCGCACTCCCAAATCAATTCTTTCTCCTACTTTAGCACCTAGCCATGAAAATGAAAACATCTTCAATCTCTCTCCAGGGAATTTTTGAGATATCCATCCATTTCACCCTAGTTCTTATGCTGAAAAACTAGGTGCTAACACATACATTGACCCACAGACCAGAAGTGACTCCCGAGTTTTTCGATGCCTAGTAAAACCAACCCAAGGGATAGAAAAACTAAGGGTTTTCAAATATAAATGCCAAAAAATAAAAACCTCATTTTGAGCTATTTCTGGTGCAAAGGTTTTGTTGAACCCAAATCAAACTCTTACACTCCAGGTTCGCTGGTTAGTTAAGCATCAACCATACAAGCAAAGTTAGGATTGCAGAGTTGACATAGCAATCAAGGAATGGGCTACCACTAAATATCACACTCTTTTTCAAACCTTTTATTGTAAAGGGACCATTTTTCGAAACAGAGGGATGATCAAATAGCATCGTAAGTGATATGCAACGCATAAGATTTGTCAGTTTATAATGGCCATTTACATTATTAAGTTTTAATAATAAAGTTATTTAATGACTTAGTTTAATTTATGTTTGCTGTTGTATTAATGATTTAAGTTATTTTAGAGTTTATTCTAGCTGTAATAGAAAGTGATGATTGTTTTTTATTTAAGTAATTATTCTTTCAAAGCTTTTTTGGGGTTTTTTAGGGGAAGTGGAATAAAAAGCTGGTGAAGGTTTAGAGACTGCAGATCAATGAAAGATCGAGGAACTATTTTTCCCATACACAACAAAGAAACCAAAACACTTTAAAAATTAGGTTGATTTTGTAGTTTAAATCTGATTCTTATCTTTTATAATTTAAAATCGAACCCAATCTGTATTCTTCACAGATTTTACAAAATGAAGCTATGTTCTGATTCCTGGATTTAAAAAACAAACACATCATATTTTCTCGATTTAAAGCCAGATTATAAGGAGAAAATATATTTATTTTTCTCTTTCAATTTATCGCCAGATTTGTGTTTTCAATTTATCGCCAGATTTGTGTTTTCCCAATTTCAAAAGAGAATAAAATTGATTGTTTTAAGTTTTTAACAAAGAAAATCATTTTTTAAAGAAAGCCACCCAACAGCCTTACAAAACCGCAAAATGGTCAAATCAAATCATAAGGACCAAGTCCTACGAAGTACATCTCTGCACGGTACGATTGCACGGCCTCCTAACAATAAAATTGAGAAAACATACAAGATCTCCTCCCTAGGGGATTTAGGGTTTTAGGTCAAGATATTATTTTTTATTTGGAGGGTTGTTGAGCCTAATGCCTATATAAGACGTTCCCTCTAATTTGTAAGTTGTTGTTCGGGTGAAGTGAAGAATAGAGTATCTTTGTCTCAAAGCTCTAATTTGTAAGTTGTTGTTCGGGTGAAGTGAAGAATAGAGTATCTTTGTCCCAAAGCTCTTGATTTTTCTTGGAGATCTTTCTTACATTGTAAGGCACTTTTGGTTAAGCTAATCTTGAAGTAACATGTTAGATTTTCCATTGTCAAATTTCTAAACCTAGTTCATAGAAAAGTAAAATTGCTCTACTGGAACCAAGTAAATGAAAATCTCTTTACTTGTTATATGCTTGTTTTGTGGCTTGCTTCTAAGTGTGATCTTTAAAAGTCTTGCAAATCTTCGTGAGCATTGGCTAGCATGTATGACAGGATCTAGTTAGTGAAGATGTATGTCTATAGGGCGACCGTTCCTTGGAGAGATTTTGCATGAAAACCCATAGGCTTGGAGGGGAATTGTCATGTTTTGTAGGTATTCCAGCTCTAAGCAATTACAAACAAGGCCAAGGAGAACTATCTCTCGGACCCGATTGACCCAAGGATCTAAAGCACTTGTCTACTCTTCCATCTCATCAACCACCAAAACTTCAAAACTTTATTTTTCTTTTACTTTTTAGGTGGAAATCTGAGTTTCTTCAAGGCTGCCATAAATTTCCAGATTTCTAAATTCATCAAGCTAAAATATTTCTTCACTTTCCATCATCATTTTAGGCTTGATTTCTCTACATTTAATTCTGGTTTGCATTAATCTCCTTAACCGTACTTAAACATAAATTAAATCAACCCTAAATATCTCATAAAATCATATTTTTCGATAAGGGTTTTATGCTAGTTTGGTCACACTAAAAATCTTGGTTATTTATTTACACTTAAAGGTAGATTTTAGTGGCAGTTTTTGTTCATTTCTAGTTCAAATAAGTTCTGAAAAATCGTTGTGGTTTATCTTGTTTAACTGAAATTTTTATGGGTAACTAGCATAATTGAATCTTCAGATCTCATGATTATTTTCTGCTCATTTTCTCATGATCGAATTCCGAATTTTTTTGAGTACCTTGTTTTCTTACATAACACCAATCCTCTTTAGGGCAAGATCTCTTATGAGTAATTTACTTGGTTCAATGGTTGAGTTATAATTCAATGTTTTAGCTAAAGTACTCATCTTAACTAAAAGGTTTACTCAATCTAAATAAATTCTGGAAATTACTTGTGCAATTTCACATATTTACAAATTTGACTTATCTTGCACAAATTTTGGGATTTTGCTTTACATTCTTGGATAATTATGGATCAATGATTGATGTTGTTTAAGCTGTCCACATTCTTGTTAAAACACTTGTTATAAATCTAGAATCTTTATCTAATCCTTCTATGACACTTTGCTTCAGAATTCTCTCAAGCAAGGCCTCACCTTGACCTAAGAAAGTGTCTTAAATATTTCATTGGATAACTTGCTTCATATATTTTCAGTTTGGGATGCTTTCTACTTTGCAATAAATAAACCCACTCCTTAACCACATAATCGGCATTCATTGTGAGTTAAATTTTTCTGCAATATCTTTACATTTCCAAAATTGAGTATCATTTATGGATGTTTATGTCTAAGTTGATATCTCTTGGTCCCTTGAAGTATTTCCATTCTTGCTTTGTTTTAATAATCTCACATTCAAGCACTACTTGGGGGAACTAACTTTGGTATACTTTCATATATCTAACTAAGTTCTAATCAATCCCCTCTTAGCTATCTTCAATAGAAAAACATCTACTCGACCCTAAGGAAGCCCCCTTGACCTTGCATGCATACACCAACCTCAATTCACTTCAGACTTAACTGCTGCTCCAGATTTGGAACTGTTATTCCTAGATTAGAAGTTTTGGTTTTAGAAGATCTGTTTTTCTATTTTGGAATTTCCCTTTTCAATACATGCGTATCTAAACTAGCAAGGCGCGCTACATGAGGTGCTCTATCCACTAAGGAGGGTGCAAATCCCAAGGAGGTGTACACTTATCCGTGCAAGGAAGGCACACTAGTAGATGTGGTTAGCTTTATGATTTGACACAATCAACCCGCAGGTATACAGATTCATTGTATTTCTTTCTTATGCCTCGTTATATAAAGAGAAGGGGCACACCACTGTGTTGGTTAGTGAAATTTTGTCTCGAACACGTGTTGTGTATTTTTTCTTTGCATTGAGTGATAGAATACAGATGCAGTTTTGAGTGGTTCTGTTATTTTGGTTGTTCTTATTGTCAGTAGCATGTGTTAGCAGATTAGATTAAAGCAGCATGTCTATGTGTTAGCAGATTAGATTAAAGCAGCGTGGAAGACATTGGTGATATATTGCAGACATCGGCAATATATCGTGATTTCAAAGTCAAAGCGATAAATCTGAGGGTAAAAATTGCGAATTTTATAAAATATTGCAATTTTTTAAAATATCACGACTTTTGCTCAAAAAATCGTGAGTCAATGGAAAATATAGCCCAAGCCACAGATAGTACGGCTTATAACCTAATTTTGTACTTCTTTTTGGTCATTTTACTTGCTAGTTGAGGGGTTTGGAGAATAAAGGAGCTTGCTTTCATTTTTCTTGGAGCCAAGGAGTAGATTCATTGTGTTTCCATCTACCATCATTGAGTTATCGTGGATTCAGGATTCATTCCCATCAGTGGTTTCCCAATTTCCAGGTACGTGTACGGTGTATCATTGTCTAACCAGTTGCTCATCATTTTTTGTTTTTCTTGGTAAATTCTTTATAAGTTTAGGGTTCTTATCAATGTTCCCTCTTCTTGCCAAATTTTATGGAGAGATTTGGACTCAGACCTTGATTAGTTACATGAGGATTTGGAGGGGGAGGTGGACCAGGTGGCAGGGGAGGCGATAGAGGAGGATGATCTATAGCAGACACCTTTACAGGAGGTGGCTATTGACACTGGGAGTGCACCACCACCTTCACAGAGTCGACACAAACAAAATCAAAGATAGTGACAACAGAGCAAGCTAGACTTGGACATATCAATGGCACTACTATTAGCAGAGGACACCAGACTCTAGCTTCTTCCTCTTCTAGAGGACGTCAAAGTGTAGCTTCTCTTTATGTTAGAGCACATCAAATTCCACTGCCATCCGTAGGACCTTCTTCGTCTAGAGGAAGAACCATTACCATAGCCATCACCTTTGCCCGTAAAAGGGGCAGAGGGAATTGCTAGTTAGTAGTTTATTTATCTAATTTCATTGTACTATGTAGTATGTAGATCTTAGTTGACTCATGATGATGAGATACACTTATTATATTTTCTGATGATATTTTGAGGCTCAAGAGTCAGTAAACTCATGGAGTCATGAGTCATTACAAACTACTCAAGGGTCAGGACTCAGGACTCAGGACTCAGGACATGATTTAGAAGTGATGCATGATGTATCATTGGATATCTTATAAGTTATACATCATACATATATGTTTTCTTTTCATATTTATGTGGCATGTGTTTATTTGATATTGTTGTTGCTTTAAATGTTTAAAAATTTGGAAAAAAATGAATATTTTTGTATTTTTTTGAATTGTGCCGATGTTTTTTTATATTTCCCTCATGTTGCGGATAAGTTGTGTTTTGGACCCTCGGCAATATTTTCACTGACATGATGTCTTCCATACTAGATTAAAGTAGTTCAGATCTACTGTTTTGATCTAAGTTAACGGATTCACCCAAACCCCTTCCAAATCAGTTTCTAAATCAACGGGGAATCGCAGATTCAAAGATCCGATTCCGATTCTAGCAAATTCGTAAAATTTTTTGAGGGATTCATTTCCGATTTCGGATCCGTTTCTGGCAAAGGAGGATTTGAATCCTCTTAGAGGATACGGTTCTAGGTTGCTAGGGAATCGGTTCCCATTGGAGAAACCGTATCCCTACCCTCGAGATACGGATCCTCCAATGGGATCTGATTCCCCTCCTCTATTAAAAAAAAAACCTTTACATTAAAAAAAATTGCTTATTTTGTTGAAGGCGGGATTTTTTTAGGGCCCACCGATTTTCTAAAGCCCCTCACATCAAACCATGTCAACTATTTCATGATTTCACAACTTTGAGCAACGATTTCCGAATTTCATGAGCTTGAGCCAGCGGACAACAACGAATAGAGGGTTTCTCGTCGTCCTCAGCACGGGTTCAGGGTTTTTCTCCTCCAGCACAGGTCGGCGTTTCTCCTCAACTTCAAGCAAGGTCCATCAAGAGGAGGTAAGTTTTTAAAAATTTAAATGTATTATTTTGTGTGTTTATTTTGGTTGTGTATGCTTGTTAACATACACAGCAGTGCTATTGTGTATGCTAACAAGCATACACAGCCATGTTTTTCACTGTGTATGCTAACAAGCATACACAGCAAATTTTTTTACTGCGTATGCTTGTTAGCATACACAGCAGCGCTGCTGTGTATGCTTGTTAGCATACACATAAGTGTTGATGTGTATGCTAACAAGCATACACAGTAAAAAAAATTGTTGCGTATGCTCATTGCAGGGCCAAATTGCCAATTTGAATTTGTTGTGTATGTCGAACTTGTGAGCAACACACCTATGCAATTGTCAATGGGTAGTGCCAGCCTGCCAGGTTTACTAAACACAGTTGACAATTACAAACTTACACCACACTAGCAATGGCCTCACGTCAACCAGGGCAGTCTAGGGGAGGGAGAGGAAGCGGAACTCAACAAAAGCAGAATGTGCAACGAGGAGAACCATTACCACCATACCCTGTTGACTCTCCCCTGTGGAAGTATGTGACCAAGATTGGGCCAAAAGAGAAAAACAAAAGTGGTGGCATCTGCTTGTGGAACTGCAACAGGTGCAAAATTAATTTTACAGGGTCATACACGAGGGTTAAAGCCCATTTTCTTTGGATGGAAGGTGATCATGGAGTTCACCGTTGCAAAAAAATCACCCGAAAGGATGTGGAGGCATTTCAAGTAGAGCAAGATGTTGCAGATATGGCCAAGGCAGAGACAAAATATTGGACCCTTAGCCAAAATGTTTGACATTGGATGGCGGGATGAAACGGACAACAAAGTTGCAAGGGCCATATATGCATGTGGGTTGCCCTTCAATGTAGTGCGGTCTCCATATTGGCAAGACATGCTAAGGGCAGTGAATGAGGCCCCTAGGGGTTACATGGGTCCAAACTTTAAAAAGGTGCGCACTAGCCTTCTACGGAAGGAGAAATTGCTAGTGGAGAAAATATTGGCACCAGTCCATTCTTGTTGGAATGGCAATGGTGTCTCCATTATATCTGATGGTTGGACTGATAGGGCCAATAGGCCATTGGTGAACATTATTGTCATGTCTCATGCAAACCCATACTTCTTGAGGGCAATAGATGCTTCAGGGGAGGAGAAGACTGCTGAATGGATTGCTGAAAAAATTTCAGAATCAATAGAGTATGTGGGGCCTTCAAACATTATGCAAGTTATCACAGATAATGCACGTTCATGCAAAGCAGTTGGGGCAATTATTGAGGGAAAGTATGGCCATATTTTTTGGACACGTTGTGTGGTCCATAGTTTAAATATTGTTTTTAAATCCATTGTTACTGAAGTTGAATGGATGAAAAAACTATGTGAAGAAACAAGAGAGATTCAGATTTTTATCACTAACCACCAACATGCACAAGCTATGTATAGGGAATTTACTAGACTCCAACTTCTTAAGGTTGCAGAAACTAGATTTGCATCACATTATATAATGATCAGGCGTTTAGTAGACATGAGGGACGCTTTGTCCTCTATGGTTGTTAGTCCACGATGGTAGACATGGAAACAAAGCAACACTGAAAAAGCAATGCGGGTTAGAGGTACGATTCTTGATGAGGCTTGGTGGGTTCAAGCTGAGCTTTTTGTTTCCATAATGGAGCCACTTGTTGATTTGTTGAGTCTTTGTGATTCGGATGTGCCTATGTTGGGTGAAATCTATGAGGGAACTGACCGAATGTTGGAAAGAATTCAACAACTTCTTGAAGAGAAGGACGCTCTTTTGTTTGGTGCCATAAAGGACATCATCATTAGTAGATGGAATAAATACAATACCAATCTACATGCTTTAGCCTATGCCTTAAATCGAAAATACTATGATGAGGCCTACTTGGCTAAATTTGAGGGTAGGAGGAAGGCCCCACACAAAGACAATGAGGTGGCCGATGGTTTTAGAGCAGTTATTTCAAAGATTTGCTATGATCAGATGGAGCTTGCAAAGCTAAAGAACCAATTTACTTCATTCCCCACAGGGAGTGGTGCATTTGGCAATGTAAAAGCACTAACTGATAGAGGAAATATGACACCCCTTGCATGGTGGGGATATTATGGTGCCCAAGCTCCAGAGTTACAGACACTTGCATCTAGAGTTCTTTCACAGGTTTGCAGTTCTTCAGCAGCACAGAGAAACTAGAGCACTTATGGGTTCATCCATTCAGTGAAGAGAAACAGGCTTCAATCAGCAAAGGCAGAAGATCTTGTGCACATTCACTCAAATCTTCGCCTCATCTCTCGATCGAAGTCAGATTATAGCTAGGGTACTTGGAAGCTATGGGATGTGAATCCTGAGGATGTAGATTTGGATACCCCTGACTGCTTGAGCCAACCTCTCCTTGGCTTATTCTACATATCCTTTTGTTGTTGGGGATTTAGATGGGGCATCCATGCCTGGGACTAGCTCGACTATGCCAGGTTCTTCTTCTTCTATTGTTGGTGGGCAGAGTGGTAGACGTATGACATCTTCTTCCCCTACCGCTTCATATCATCAGTCCGGGGAATTAGGTGGTGTTCCGTTGGAGGATGTGGAGGGAGATGACTATGTGGAGGAAGCATGTTTCTCACTTATGAATTTGATTTAAAATCTGAAAATTGCATGTATGAATCTATGATGTTATTGCTAATGCTTATTGATGTATGAATCTGAATCATGATCATAATGTTACTCTTATTGTATGAAATTCAATTTGATTTCAAATCTGAAAATTACATGTATCAGTATGATTCTATGAATCTATGAAGTTTCTCGTTTCATTTACGAATACGATCAAATCAATGTATGATCATGTTACAACTTTGAAAGTTTGAATGTATGATGTGAATGTTACATGTGATTTTTAAATTTGTGATTTTTTATAAAATTATAGATTTATAAATTTAATTTTTAAATATATATTATTATTAATTTATTTTATATATATTATAAAAAATTAGGGTTAGGGTTTTGAATCCCTGATTCCTAATTTTGGACGAGTGTTGAATCCCGTATCCGATTCTTCAACCGATTCCAATCACACCCACGGTTCGTGTAACCTTGGTGGTCACAATTTCAACAATTTCCTAATTCATTAAATGTCCTTAAAAGAGAGTACTTGAGTTTCGCCTCTAAACAAACTTCTCCTAAAATCCTACCAGTGTTTCATTCAATGTTCCCTTCCCCACTTGAAGGGTACACTAATGTACAATGTATATAAGGTTGAATATATAATTAAGTCGATTTTTTCCAGGGCAAAGCACAAAATATAGGATTTCTAATATCCCCTTTTCAATGTCGAAAATTTCAAACTTAACAAGTGGAATTAGCAGCAAATCTGCTAAGTACTGGCCTTTTAAGAAAAGTTTGGTAAAAAATAATAATTATTTTTTTTAGTTGAGTTCTAAAAATCAGTGAAGCACGACTCGTCCAATACTCGCGAGTCTAGACGAGTGGTCTCCGCAGCCACGTAACCGCCACGAACTCGCCGACATACTCGCCATTCTCGGGTACTCACCTAAAATTGCAAACTTGTCCGGACTCGGGGGTAAACTCGGCAGACTCAGCCTGCACCCGCGGCATTTTTTCGCGCCTGTTTTTTGTTTGGGCCCGCGTTCTATCAATTTGGAGGGAAAACCGACTGTCACTCCCTTCATCACCGATTCACCAATCCTGCTCGTGAGTAGTGAGTAGTGGAGGAGCTAGTTAGTAGTGAGTAGTGGTAGTGGAGAAGCGCGGTCGTGGAGGTCGACGCGAGTTCGTGGAGAAGCGAGGTCCGATCGTGTTCGTGGAGGTCGACGAAGGGAGGTTTTCTGTTATTACAGTATTGTATTAATACTGTATTAATACGGAATTTGAAAACGTAAAAAAAACAGAAAACCTCCCTTCGTCGACCTCCACGAACACGATCGGACCTCGCTTCTCCATGAACTCGCGTCGACCACGAACGTATGGAAAATTGCAAATCCGTGTAATTTTAATTTTTTTTAATAGATTTTTTATATTTAAAATTTATTTCTAATTTTTTATATTTTATATATAATATATAATATATTACTATATACTATATACTTATACGTTGTTTTCTATTAGATATTTTATTTATATTTTAATTTTTTATCATATAATATTTTTTATGAATTTTAATTAATAATTTAATACTAATTTCTGTATTTTTTATTTATTTAAAATTTAATTTTTATTTTTATTTCTTATTACATAGTTTTAACTTTTAAGTTTTTAATTTTTTGTTATATAGATTTTTTATTTTAATTAATTTATGTATTTTTTATTTTTATTTTGCAATATTTTGTTTAGTTATAATTTTTTTTTAATTTATTTATTTTAAAATTTATTTTTATTTATATTTTTTACTATATAGTTTTTTATTTATCTTTTTTTTATATATAATAATTATAAACACATTTGTATTAGACTTAGAATAAAAAAGTTTCCTATTTCTGTTATGAGACTGTATTTTGAACTTGCACCAATCTGATTTTTAAATCAGTATGGTTTATGTTTATGGTTATGATTTACAGTATATGATTTATGATTACTGTATGGTTTATGATCACTATTTAAACTTTTGCATACAAAAATTGATTTTGTTATGTCGTATAATCATAGTTTATGAGACAATGTGATGAATTATTGCATAAATTGTAGTTTTATAGCTTATATGGATTGTAAATGCTTTTAAACTCTTTTTTGTGCCAAAAATGTACAATAATTTTATTTTTTTTCCTATTTGCCGAGTCTTGCCGAGTCTGTCCCGAGTCTTTTCCAAGTGTTTCCCGAGTCTACGAGTCATATGCCAGCCGAGTCTTTGCCGAGTCGTGCAACATTGCTAAAAATTAATATATAAGCATTATGCCCAATGAATCATGTTCTCAATTGGAAAAAGAGTATATAGGTTGACTTTTTAGCTTGTTTGTTTATAAGGGATAGAAGATGTTAAAACTTTTTAAGTGGAATTAGCTGCAAAGTTGTTTAGTGCTTTCCTATAGGAAAATTTTGGTAAAAAATAGGAACTAGTTTTTGTTGCCAACTAAGTTGCACTTGGTTGGATTATCAAGCGAGCGGGCAAAGTAGAACATGACACATGTTCAATTTTGTTGATTTGATGTCCAGCTGGCCTTTTTAAGGCCCCCGTTTTTATCTTTTCTTTTCACATGTCCATGGCCCTGCGGGGTTTGTAACAAAACGTGCTAGCATGGTGTTTGTAAAAGACTCGGTTCCTTAGGACTTTTTGGCCAAGTCAGGTATTCCAAGGAGTTTTTTCACCTATCTATTATGTTTTGCATCACTGCATTGCATAATTAATTGGTTTTTCTCCTGCTCCTCCAAAGCTGGAATGCCTGGGGAGGCTGACGGGCCTTAGGGAATTATTAGAGTCTATGGGTCAATGTATATGAACATGCTAGGCGTTAATTTTGAGTCATATGGACATGTCTAAGTCCCCCTAGGTGTTTTTTTTAATTTTCGGCAAGTTTTTATTTTTCCGTAAATTGGGCCATTTTTTAATGGTTCAATTAAAAATTTTGTAATTGGCCTATCTGGGGCGTCTGGAGGTATTTTTTGCCTTAGGGGTGCTCGTTTTCTAACTCAGAGCACCCCCTAAACCCCTAAACCCACTTTTCCTAATGTTTGGGTACTTCTACCTTGGTCAAAATCAAAAAAATCAAAAAATCCCAAAAAAGTCATAAAAAAATCAAAAAAGTGAAAAAATGACTTAAAAAATTAATTATTTTTTGGAGTTATGACAACTCAGTTTTGGATCAGCATCATATGTGGAATGTTTTGGGCTGATTTTGGAAGGTTTTGGGCAGCCCCAAACAAGGAGATAATAGTGCCCATTGAGGAGGGGCGCATTCACTCAAGGAGGGGCGCATTCATGAGTGTGGGCAGCCCACGAGTTAAGGGAGGGGCAGCACTAATAGTGCTGATATGTTAGCACCTTTTGGGGCTGCCATGGGCAGCTAAAGATATGGGGATGGCAGCCCCATTCCCTCCACCATCCATGCCACGCTTTCCACCCATTTTTGGCAAGTGCGCCCTCCCTCCTTGATCATTTTCTCTATAAATTGAAGCTTGCTCTCCATTGTTCACTAGTGAGAATTGGAGCAGCTAACTTATGATTGTAATATTTTTGTCATTTTGAAATAAAAGAAGACTTTGGAGGTCAGCCTGTGGTGTCTTGGTTACATGTGGATGAAGTATCTTGATCTCTTTTCCAAGATGACTTGTGCATAAGTCTTATTTTTCAAGGGTGTGGTTTGCTCATCTGTGAGATAAGTTGTTATTAAATTTGTTTATTTGTAGCAGCTTAGTTTCTTATGAGTATATATATCTACATTTAATCTTTGTTTGGTAAGATCTGTGATGTGCAGGTGTCTTCTTGAGTTGGCAAAAGGCAGGATCTTGTTTGTTTCCGCTTTTTACTAATTATTATTTGCAGATATAGTCCCTTCAAACATCACGGAACCATCTTCAAAGCTTCGATTTTCAACAAGGATTTGTTCCATCTCTCTCTCTCTTTCACTTATAAAAATTCAAATTTTATGATTTACTAGTACTTTCTTTTCAAAAAACTAGTTTAAAGTTGTCAAAATCTTTCAAATTTTTTCTAAAGAAGTATTAGATCTGATTGCAAAGTGTTATCTGGCTGCCATAGAGCTGATAATTTGCAGCCATTAAAGGGCTAGCAAAGATCCCAAGTAGACAAGCTCCATAGCTTGTTTTACTTGGTTATTTTTGTCATTTTTTACTTAGTTTTTAACTTAGAAAATTTTGGGTTTCTTAGGAGGTGTTCCAAAGACACTCTTAAAGTGTTTTTGGGCATCTTGTTCTAATTATTGCTTGCTGGTTTGCAGCAGAAGATGAGCAGGTAGGAGGAAGTGCTGGCAAAATTTCGAGCATCCAGGCGATCCGAAACACATATTTCCATATTTTTAAAACCGGGCATATCTTTCTATAATTTTGTAAGCCACCAAGTCACATTAAGTAGACTTGGGGCACTTCTCTTTATCATTGTACACATTTTAAACGAGAGCAAGTGGGCTAGCCAGCGCCCATACCCCATCCCCCCAGGGGTGGCCTGCGTCGTCTCATTTTCATGGCGTGAATGTTAGAGTAGTTTTATTTCTTGTTTTTCGGCATTAAATAAAATCAATTAGGATTAAAATAAACCTTGTTGGTCCGTTTCACTAGCGGGCCACAAACTCACTCACAACCTAGCTTTTCACATTTTTTTTACAAACTCATAACGCCCCCCTTGCTTTCCCGAAGTAGGGTTTTGTATGAGGGCTTGCCCGAAATGCATGCCTGAAAAGAGACTCTTGGGGTTATAAAAAGATAAAATTTGGGTTCTTAAAAATTTTATAAAATATACCAAGGTCTTCTCCCGTATGCTCTGTGGCCAACTTGCAGCTTAGTCTGATCCAGTTGGTACACACCAGAAAGGAGTTGATGACTAGTAATAGGACTTAACACCACCCCAATAAAAAAACCCTTTGTGAAAATCCGGCACAACTCGCAATTTGTTGTCGTGGGCAAATTTCCCAGAAGGCTTGGGATAAAACTGGATAGCGACCTCTTGGAAACCGTTAGGCTTGCCCTCGTTGGTATAGCATCTGAACACCTCCTCGAGACTCCGATCCAGCCTAAAGCCTGAGAGGGAAGCCACACTTCAAATTTCCGGACATGTTCCCCCGTACCTTGCGTATATCGGGAACCCACATGCCTTAATAAAAAAGATCACCATCACATTAAATTTTAAAATAAACCAAGAACACTCCACAACATTTACTTTTCTGTCTATGCATTTGTTATTTGACTCCATAGCAAGGCACTGGTCCTGATGCAAATTTCATTTTATTGTTGACTAGTATGCAGTTGAAATGATGATTATTCTAAATGGGAGTAAATGATAAATGATGTTCTTTATTTGAAAAGGGTATATGTTGTCTGTCTTGGTTGCAAAAGTATTTTTTCTAATTCCTAGATTAGAGGCTTTAGTTTCTTTTAATTTTAGGGTCTACCCCCCTTGGCTTCGCTAGGAAAGCCTAGACGGAGGAGTCGAGTCCCAAGTGACAGCACTTGACTCTGACTTGCCCCCAAGGCCACACCAGCAGCTTGAAGACTTCTGCTGCGTTTTCCCAGGTGTGGAACCAGGCGGCAACATTTTGGCGCCGTTGCCGGGGATAAGTCTTTCTATTCCCGGAATACGACTTTTGAGTTTTCCTTTTTTGTTTTCGCTTTGTTTGATGTATGTAGTGAATTTTTTAAATTGACTAAGAACATCTGGCGACTCCACTGTCAACAAATCTACCAAGGCGTTTTACAAGAAGGAATCCTCAGAACTTGCTTCAGTTCTTTCCTGAGCCTGAAAAGGTCTATCATAGGAGGAAAAGCAAGTTATCTTCTCGAAAAACCCTTGAGGATCTTGGTTCTCAGTCAATTTCTGATATTCACCTTTTATTCACAGAAAATAATTTGAATAATCTTATTGTTGAAATGGCTGAGTTTGGTCCTTATGATTTTACTGCTATAGTTGGTTACCCTCATGATATCCCTGAAAAAGCCATTGATAAGTTGCCATCTTTTCAAGGAAATAATGCTATTAGTGCTAAATCCCATATAACTCGTTTTTGCCATTGTTTTGACAAGTGGTGCTTAGGTGCCAAGCATGAGGATGTAAAAATGAAGTTGTTTGCTTTATCTTTGGAAGAAAATGCTTATGAATGGTTTAACAAGTTGGAAGCTGACAAGTACAAGACCTACAAAGAAATTGAAACTGCTTTCTTGGCCAAATGGGGGGACATCAAAGAAGACCGCTACCTTCTAGCTGCCTTGACCAATACTAAGAAAAATGAAAATGAGACAATGGAAGAATTCAACAACAAATTCAATGAAATTGTGGGTAGACTTCATGCTGATATCAAGCCACCTGATAATTCCATCCTCATTTACTACATGGAAGCTTTTAGCGGAGAGTTGAAATATCAATTAGCTGATAAAGAACCTACTGATCTAAAGAAGGCCATGGAATTGGCCGAGAAAATTGATAAGAACATGTTAAATTGTGGCAAGTCTCATCTTCCTGGTTTCACAAGGGCCAATGTTCCTATGAAGCAAAGCGAGAGTAAAGATAAAACCATTAGCACTGAGATCAAGGATCCTTCAAAGGAACCTTTGAAAGAAATTGCCCAACTCTTAAAAGAAGCTGTTTCAAATCAAGCCTCCAACATGACTGCCATCCAGAACAGGTTGATCTCCATTGAAAGATCTCAAAACCACCAAGTCTCAAATCAGTATGTGCCTAAGCCCCAATATGCTCCTAGGCCTCAATATCAGAGAAAAGTTCCATTTCAAGATCAGAGGACCCCAAATCCTTTGGAAACTGTAAATACTCTTTCAGAAGAAATTCCTCCCTTTTGTAGGGCATGTGATAGTTTCCATGAAGAGTCTACTTGTGCTATATTTAAATGGTCAATGGAACAGAATCCGTCAGAAGCCAGCAGCAGTGTCAGATTAGCAAGCGAGCCTGAGAACCAGCCTGAATATATAAATGTTGTGGGTCAAACTCACCCTGTCTCTAAAGAAACTTGGGAACAAGCTAGATGTTACAGCCAAGACTTGAAAGATAAAGCTACCCTTAGATTTGGTGAGATGCCTCCACCAGAGAAGATTCTTGAGATGTCAAAGTTCAAAGGCCTAACATATCAAAGAAAGAACAATATTGGAACCTCAAACTCAAATCAGAATATCCCTAAGGTAACACCTTCTTCCAACTCTGAAAGTCTTCATGTCGATTTGGCTCAATGGTTATCTTCTGCAAAGATTCCTGTTCTTGTTACTGACCTTATCAAAATCCCAAGCTTGAAAGAAAATCTTATGAAAGTGATAGATCATCCTCAACATGAAAAGGGCAAGGCTCCTATGGACTCAGAGATAGTTAATCTTAACCAGACTAGAGAAGAGCCTAACCATAAAGATGACCCGATTATTTTGCATAGTGTGGACCCTCACAAGGAAGACCACCCTCCCTTCTATGTCTCCTTGCTTGTCAATAATATGCTTGTGCACAATTGCATGTTGGACTCTGGCGCTTCCTCAAATGTTATGACCAAAAGAGTTATGGATCAATTGGGCTTAAAAACAACTAGACCCTATCACAATGTGTGTGCCATGGATTCAAGGGAAGTTGATACTATTGGTATAATTATAAATCTACCTGTTAGGTTGGCCAAGTATCCTGATGTCCATTTAACCATGGATGTCGTGGTAATTGATGTACCAGACAATTGGGGAATGCTTTTATCTAGAAAGTGGGCTGCATCTTTAGGGGGAGACATAAGGATGGATTGGTCATATGCTACTATCCCTGCATCAGAACATACAACTGTTAAGCTATACAATGAACAACTTAGAAAACTCCATGTTGAAGACCCACAGAATCTGGCCAATGAATTTGTGCATCAAACTGACAACTTTGGAAACTATTCTATATGTTCAAATTTCATAGCACCTTTTAAAGAAGCATCCAAAGATGAAAAGAAGGATGGGGTATGGAGGATGAGTTTTGATGGGGCATCTTCAAGATATGGAAAAGGAGCTGGAATTGTCATAACTTCTCCTTCTAAACAAACCTTCAAATTTGCTTTCAGACTTGAGTTTGATGCATCAAATAATGTGGCTGAGTATGAAGCCCTTTTGCAAGGGTTAGAAATTGCCAAAGATATGGGGATTAAGATTTTATCTATTAAAGGTGATTCTGACTTAGTGGTTTCCCAAGTTAAAAATGTATTTGCTTGCAAAAGTCGAAGATTGAAACAGTATAGAAATGCTGTCTGGGATACTATGGAGTGGTTTGATGCTTTAAATATCATGGCAATTCCTAGAGAAGAAAACATTGAGGCAGATGAACTAGCTGTGGCAGCTTCTACACTTCAACCAACTGAGGAAATATTAAAGGGGAATGGAAAATTTGAAATCAACTTTAGACCTTTAATCCCTGACAACATAGATCATTGGCAAGTGTTTGATAGTGACAAGCAAATTCTCAACTTCATCCATAACCTTCAAGAATTTTCTGATTGTAAAATCACTTATAAGGAAGAAGGGAAAGATTATCCTGAAGAAGAGGACCAACCTAGGAACAAAATTCCCAAGGGCATCACCCGGTTAGAGCAGCTTTTTGACAGGCAAGATGGCCATAAAAGAAAGAAGGGTTCAATAAAACCAGGGGACTATATTGAAGTAAACATAGGAACTGAGAAGGAACCAAAGATGATAAAAATTGGAAAGGGAATATCTCAAGAAGAAAGAAAAGCCTTGATTGACTTAATCTATGAATATAGGGATATATTTGCTTTCAGCTATGATGAACTTAAGGCTTATCGTGATGATATTTTTCAACATACAATCCCTTTTAAACCAGGTATCAAGCCTTTTCGCCAAAAACTGAGACGAATAAACCCCAAGTTGGCTCCTATGGTTTACAAAGAACTCCAAAAGATGTTAGCAGCAGGAATCATCACTCCAACAAGACACTCTTCTTGGTGTTCTAACTTGGTGGTTGTTAGAAAAAAGAATGGGGATATCAGATTGTGCATTGATTTCCGAAACTTGAACTGGGCATGCCTAAAAGATAACTATCCTTTGCCAAGCATGGACACTTTACTTCAGAAGGTGACTGGATCAGGCTTGATGTCTTTTCTTGATGGGTTTTCGGGATATAACCAAGTGCTAGTCAACAAAGAGGATCAACATAAAACTACTTTTACCACACCTTGGGGCACTTTCATGTACCTTAGAATGCCTTTTGGTCTTACTAATGCTGGTGCTACCTTTCAACGTGCTATGGATGTTGCTTTTAATGGATTGATTGGTAAAATTATTGAAATATATCAGGATGATTTAACAGTATATAGTAAGGAAAGGTCGGATCATGTTGGCCATCTTAGAAAAGTTTTTGAGAGATGCAGAAAATATGGCATATCTTTAAATCCAGCTAAATCTGTGCTTTGTGTTGATGAGGGCAAACTGTTAGGGCATGTTATCACTAAGGATGGTGTAAAAATTGATCCTGAAAGAGTTGAGGCCATTAAAAGGGTTCCTATCCCCACCAATGTCAAAGCTCTCCAATCCTTCAATGGCCAGATTAATTTCATTAGAAGATTTATTCCAAATCTAGCTGAGCTAATGAAGCCTTTACAACTCTTACTTAAAAAAGATGCTAAGTTTGAATGGAGTAAGCAAGGAAGAGAAGCTTTTGCAGGTATCAAGGATGCCATATCTAAAGCCCCTGTGTTGATAAGCCCTAATTATTCAAAAGAATTCCAAATTTTTTCCTTTGCTTCAGAGCATACTATTGCCGGAGTCTTGCTTCAGAAGAATGACCAAGGCCAAGAGCAACCCATAGCATTCTTTAGTAAAGCTTTACAAAATTCAGAGCTTAAATATACTATAATGGAGAAACAAGCTTATGCCCTTGTTAAGTCTTTGAAACATTTCAGGATATATATTGGGTATTCCAAGGTTGTGGGTTATGTTCCTCATACTGCTGTCAAAGATATATTAGCTCAACAGGATTGCCTTGGTATAAGGGGAAAATGGGTGTCCAAAATACAAGAGTATGACTTGGAGATAAAACCTACCAAGTTAATCAAAGGTCAAGGTCTTGCACGCATGATGACAGAAAGTAATGAGAAAGCTGTAGGAATGATTTGTCAAAATAATGAGTCAGCACCTATCATATCTGAAGAGCTTCAAAGATTAAGTCAAACTCAATGGTATTCCGACATTATCTACCTTCTTAACAATTTTACTTGTCCTGAACATCTTGTTGGTCATAAAAGAAGGTCTCTAAGACTTAAAGCCACTAAATATTGCATAACTCAAGATGGATTAGGTTGGAGAAATCCTGATGGCTTAGTTCTTAGATGTGTTGATGAACCAGATTCCAAAAAACTTCTGGTTGAGTTTCATAATGGATTTTGTGGTGGGCATTATGCAGCAGACACCACAGCCCACAAGATCCTTAGATCAGGTTACTATTGGCCCACTTTATTTGCTGATGTGCACAAGTTTGTCAGATCTTGTCCCCAATGTCAGTTGTTCACTGGGAAACAGAAATTGGGAACTTTACCTCTTGAGCCAGTAGTTGTTCAAGCCCCTTTCCAACAATGGGGTCTTGATTTTATCGGTCAGTTTAAGGAAAACTCAAGCAATGGATATACCTGGATCCTAACTGCCACCGATTATTTCACCAAGTGGGTGGAAGCAATCCCTACTAAGTATGCCACTGATAAAGTAGTTATGGATTTTCTTGAAAATCATATTATAACTAGATTTGGGGTGCCATCCAAGATAACAACTGACAATGGTCCTAGTTTTAGTTCCATGGCCTTTTCAGCATTCTGCTTCAAGTATGGTATAATCCTTTCTCACTCATCCAACTATTATCCCCAAGGGAATGGATTGGCTGAATCAACCAACAAGACCTTAATGAACATTTTAAAGAAAACTGTGGGTGATAACAAAAGGTCTTGGGATTCTAAGATAAAATTTGCCATATGGGCCGACAGAATAACACAGAAACGTGCTACTGGGAAAACCCCTTTTCAGTTGGTTTATGGTTTGGAAGTTTCTGTTCCCATTCATATTCAATTGCCAGTGTATCAGATGTTGCATGATTATGAGTCAAATGATGATGGTATGCAGAACAGAATTGAGCAAATTATGAAATTAGATGAGACTAGAAGAAAGGCTTTAGACCAAAGTATCAGAAATCAGGACAGGGTTAAAAGAACTTTTGACAAGTCAGCCAAGCCAAAAGATTTTCAGCCAGGGGATTGGGTTCTTCTATGGGACAAGCGAAGGGATAAGCCAGGAAAGCATGGAAAGTTTGATAGCCTATGGTTGGGACCATATATTATATCTGAACCAGCAGGGGTTAATTCTTTTTTCCTTTGCACTATGGATGGAGAAAGGTTGACTCTCCTAGTCAATGGGCAACATCTCAAGCTGTTTTTCAAAGAAGATTTCCTGATGCCCACGGGGGCAGATTGATAGCAGGGCCATCTCTAAACCTTTGCCTTGCATTTTTGTACATTATGTTTTGTATATTATTGATGTATATTAGTTTCATTTACTTACTTTAGTTTTGCTTTGAAATAAATGTTGCAACTTATGTTTCATTTGGCAAAAATATGGGACTGATGCATTTTAATTTTGTGGCAGGAACCAGAGATTCTTGGATTCTCGCATACTCTATTTGATTGAATCAGATCGAGCACACGTCCCGCAGTTGGAGCCAGATGTTGCCAACTAAGTTGCACTTGGTTGGATTATCAAGCGAGCGGGCAAAGTAGAACATGACACATGTTCAATTTTGGTGATTTGATGTCCAGCTGGCCTTTTTAAGGCCCCCGTTTTTATCTTTTCTTTTCACATGTCCATGGCCCTGCGGGGTTTGTAACAAAACGTGCTAGCATGGTGTTTGTAAAAGACTCGGTTCCTTAGGACTTTTTGGCCAAGTCAGGTATTCCAAGGAGTTTTTTCACCTATCTATTATGTTTTGCATCACTGCATTGCATAATTAATTGGTTTTTCTCCTGCTCCTCCAAAGCTGGAATGCCTGGGGAGGCTGACGGGCCTTAGGGAATTATTAGAGTCTATGGGTCAATGTATATGAACATGCTAGGCGTTAATTTTGAGTCATATGGACATGTCTAAGTCCCCCTAGGTGTTTTTTTTAATTTTCGGCAAGTTTTTATTTTTCCGTAAATTGGGCCATTTTTTAATGGTTCAATTAAAAATTTTGTAATTGGCCTATCTGGGGCGTCTGGAGGTATTTTTTGCCTTAGGGGTGCTCGTTTTCTAACTCAGAGCACCCCCTAAACCCCTAAACCCACTTTTCCTAATGTTTGGGTACTTCTACCTTGGTCAAAATCAAAAAAATCAAAAAATCCCAAAAAAGTCATAAAAAAATCAAAAAAGTGAAAAAATGACTTAAAAAATTAATTATTTTTTGGAGTTATGACAACTCAGTTTTGGATCAGCATCATATGTGGAATGTTTTGGGCTGATTTTGGAAGGTTTTGGGCAGCCCCAAACAAGGAGATAATAGTGCCCATTGAGGAGGGGCGCATTCACTCAAGGAGGGGCGCATTCATGAGTGTGGGCAGCCCACGAGTTAAGGGAGGGGCAGCACTAATAGTGCTGATATGTTAGCACCTTTTGGGGCTGCCATGGGCAGCTAAAGATATGGGGATGGCAGCCCCATTCCCTCCACCATCCATGCCACGCTTTCCACCCATTTTTGGCAAGTGCGCCCTCCCTCCTTGATCATTTTCTCTATAAATTGAAGCTTGCTCTCCATTGTTCACTAGTGAGAATTGGAGCAGCTAACTTATGATTGTAATATTTTTGTCATTTTGAAATAAAAGAAGACTTTGGAGGTCAGCCTGTGGTGTCTTGGTTACATGTGGATGAAGTATCTTGATCTCTTTTCCAAGATGACTTGTGCATAAGTCTTATTTTTCAAGGGTGTGGTTTGCTCATCTGTGAGATAAGTTGTTATTAAATTTGTTTATTTATAGCAGCTTAGTTTCTTATGAGTATATATATCTACATTTAATCTTTGTTTGGTAAGATCTGTGATGTGCAGGTGTCTTCTTGAGTTGGCAAAAGGCAGGATCTTGTTTGTTTCCGCTTTTTACTAATTATTATTTGCAGATATAGTCCCTTCAAACATCACGGAACCATCTTCAAAGCTTCGATTTTCAACAAGGATTTGTTCCATCTCTCTCTCTCTTTCACTTATAAAAATTCAAATTTTATGATTTACTAGTACTTTCTTTTCAAAAAACTAGTTTAAAGTTGTCAAAATCTTTCAAATTTTTTCTAAAGAAGTATTAGATCTGATTGCAAAGTGTTATCTGGCTGCCATAGAGCTGATAATTTGCAGCCATTAAAGGGCTAGCAAAGATCCCAAGTAGACAAGCTCCATAGCTTGTTTTACTTGGTTATTTTTGTCATTTTTTACTTAGTTTTTAACTTAGAAAATTTTGGGTTTCTTAGGAGGTGTTCCAAAGACACTCTTAAAGTGTTTTTGGGCATCTTGTTCTAATTATTGCTTGCTGGTTTGCAGCAGAAGATGAGCAGGTAGGAGGAAGTGCTGGCAAAATTTCGAGCATCCAGGCGATCCGAAACACATATTTCCATATTTTTAAAACCGGGCATATCTTTCTATAATTTTGTAAGCCACCAAGTCACATTAAGTAGACTTGGGGCACTTCTCTTTATCATTGTACACATTTTAAACGAGAGCAAGTGGGCTAGCCAGCGCCCATACCCCATCCCCCCAGGGGTGGCCTGCGTCGTCTCATTTTCATGGCGTGAATGTTAGAGTAGTTTTATTTCTTGTTTTTCGGCATTAAATAAAATCAATTAGGATTAAAATAAACCTTGTTGGTCCGTTTCACTAGCGGGCCACAAACTCACTCACAACCTAGCTTTTCACATTTTTTTTACAAACTCATAACGCCCCCCTTGCTTTCTCGAAGTAGGGTTTTGTATGAGGGCTTGCCCGAAATGCATGCCTGAAAAGAGACTCTTGGGGTTATAAAAAGATAAAATTTGGGTTCTTAAAAATTTTATAAAATATACCAAGGTCTTCTCCCGTATGCTCTGTGGCCAACTTGCAGCTTAGTCTGATCCAGTTGGTACACACCAGAAAGGAGTTGATGACTAGTAATAGGACTTAACACCACCCCAATAAAAAAACCCTTTGTGAAAATCCGGCACAACTCGCAATTTGTTGTCGTGGGCAAATTTCCCAGAAGGCTTGGGATAAAACTGGATAGCGACCTCTTGGAAACCGTTAGGCTTGCCCTCGTTGGTATAGCATCTGAACACCTCCTCGAGACTCCGATCCAGCCTAAAGCCTGAGAGGGAAGCCACACTTCAAATTTCCGGACATGTTCCCCCGTACCTTGCGTATATCGGGAACCCACATGCCTTAATAAAAAAGATCACCATCACATTAAATTTTAAAATAAACCAAGAACACTCCACAACATTTACTTTTCTGTCTATGCATTTGTTATTTGACTCCATAGCAAGGCACTGGTCCTGATGCAAATTTCATTTTATTGTTGACTAGTATGCAGTTGAAATGATGATTATTCTAAATGGGAGTAAATGATAAATGATGTTCTTTATTTGAAAAGGGTATATGTTGTCTGTCTTGGTTGCAAAAGTATTTTTTCTAATTCCTAGATTAGAGGCTTTAGTTTCTTTTAATTTTAGGGTCTACCCCCCTTGGCTTCGCTAGGAAAGCCTAGACGGAGGAGTCGAGTCCCAAGTGACAGCACTTGACTCTGACTTGCCCCCAAGGCCACACCAGCAGCTTGAAGACTTCTGCTGCGTTTTCCCAGGTGTGGAACCAGGCGGCAACAGTTTTTGAGTTAAAATGAAAAAATTAATAACAAGCATTATGTCTAAATGAACTTTGCTTTCAATTCGAAAATAGTATGTACATTGACATTTTTAGCCTATTTTTTAAGCATAATTTCATCTTATAAATGGATTATAAGAGGTAAGGGATAGTGGATGTTAATATATGTTTATGTGTTTTTTTTTTTTTTTTTACTTTTTTAATAATATTTTGTATTCAATTGTCAATTGGATTTACTTTTTTAATAATATTTTTGTATTCAATTGGATTTATATGCCATGTGGTAAATAAAAGAGTTTTTGAATAATCAAATACAGAAAAATTCAAAAAAAATTGTGCTACTTAAATAAAAACACAAAGAAATATATAGAATCACTCAATTAACTATTATGTATAAAATACATATATATTTTTATTTAATTAACAATTATATTTTTATTATATTATTAAGTGATTCTAAATAGTAAATTAATAATTTTTATTAATTATTATTAGTAATGTAATAAAATGTTTCTGTTAACTATTATATTTTTATTTAATTAACTCTCTATATATATATATCATTTTCTATTTATATTTAGGGACTTGGTAAATATCATGTTTTATATTTCCGAAAAATTTGCTTGTGATGGGTGTACGATCGCATTTCATATTTCTGAAAGTTGCTTTTAACCGGTGTTGACGTGTAATGACATTTCGGGACACTGACCAAAGAGCAGCACAATTACAAAGCACAATTACAAATTGAGAATTGGGATTTGATGTGAAAGTATCGGAGACGCAATAGCTGACAGGTTAACCCAAATTTAGTGATGACATTAATAGTACACGGATGTTTTGATAATAAAATATTGGTTTATTATTAAAAATATTTATTAAGATTTAGTACAGATAGACAGTTGCCTATATATGTTTTTTTTTTAATTTTTTCAGTTTTTAAAAAAAAAAATTATCTGACAATTATAAAATAAAACAAAATGAATTTAGTCTTTTCATCTGCATAAGCCAATTATAAAATAGAAATTATATTTTATAAAATTCAAAAATTAGTTTTTTATTTTTACAATATTCAATTTGATATATATTTTTTACAAAACTATATAAAACTTTGAGTAAATATTTTAATTAATTGCAAATTAATTAAAGGTCAAAAAAATTGACCACAAACTGATTGCAATATACCTGCCATCTGCAGGTATAAAAATAAAATTAAAATTAAAAATATATACAAAATTAAAAAATAAAACTAAAGCCAAATGGGTGTGACTTTAAGACAGGGTGTACGGACGAAATTAAAGAAATTGCAGCTGAGTAGGTGGATTAAACAGCTGTTTAGAAACTAGGATAATTTTCTAGGTCACGCTGCAAGCTTCACGCTGAAATGGCTCGGCCGGCCGCCACATGCCTGCGGATGCTCCCTGAGTGTTCAGGCCGTCAGGCTGAGATCGCTGAAACGGAGGCTCCTCGTCCGGCCGCTGCAAGCCTGCGGCTGCTCCCTGCGTTCAAGCAGGATGACGGCCAGCTTTGCCTCAGCAATCCGTTCGTCCACAGTGCAGGTATAAAAATAAAATTAAAATTAAAAATATATACAAAATTAAAAAATAAAACTAAAGCCAAATGGGTGTGACTTTAAGACAGGGTGTACGGACGAAAATAAAGAAATTGCAGCTGAGTAGGTGGATTAAACAGCTGTTTAGAAACTAGGATAATTTTCTAGGTCACGCTGCAAGCTTCACGCTGAAATGGCTCGGCCGGCCGCCACATGCCTGCGGATGCTCCCTGAGTGTTCAGGCCGTCAGGCTGAGATCGCTGAAACGGAGGCTCCTCGTCCGGCCGCTGCAAGCCTGCGGCTGCTCCCTGCGTTCAAGCAGGATGACGGCCAGCTTTGCCTCAGCAATCCGTTCGTCCACAGCCGGAGATTCCATCCCGGTCTCGTGCTCCACTGGGGGAAATGCAGCCTGCGGCCAGCCTCCCTTGTTTGTTCAGGAATATCTGCGCCATCCATTGCGGTAGTTGAAGAATCTCTGATTGAAGCAAGGAATTTCGCAGAGTCAGCTTTGGTTTGTTGCTTCAATGGGTTCTGGCCTTGCCTGGTTGCTCTCCATAAGTGGATCTCGGAGGTATGGAAGCCCCTTGTTTCTAAGGAAATTTCTATTTACCCCTTTGCTCGGGTTTTTTTGTTGTGGATTTCGATTCTCCTAAGGATAAACAAATCATTCTTGACTCTGGTCCATGGTTTTGGGGAAGTTCGGGCCTATTCATGAAACCCTAGAGCCCTCTTTTCAACCCAACTACTGACCAGATCTCATCTACTCCAGTTTGGGTTCGGCTTCCAAATTTGCCCTTGCATCTCTGGAACTTGGCCTTGCTTAAAGCTATTGGCAATGCGTTGGGCTCATTCTATGATCGCAGTCCAGAAACGAAGGATTACATCAAAATAACCTATGCTCGCATCTGTGTGGAAATGGACTTTAACATTGGCTTTCGTGCTGAGATACATTTGACCAGCAAGGATTATGTGTGGGTGCAAAAACTTGACTATGAAAATGTGATGTTCAGATGCAGATCTTGCTTCGCAACCGGACATCTTGTAAAAGATTGCCCAAAAGCCTCTCAGATCCCCAAATCCAAAAAGCTTCATCGAAAATCCACTTGGTGGGAAGGAGCAAGCTCCAAGCATTATACAGTAAGCAGAAATGAAGATCTATCCGAAGAGGCTCCATCACAAGCTCAGGAATCTTCTCAGGCTAAAACAGAGGACACTCTTGAAGATCAAAGGATCCCCGCCAACAACAAAGACCCACCTGTAACTCCACGAGTTAGTGCTATCCAAGCCCCTCAGGATGCACCCAAAAATGCAGCTCCCATTCTCGAAGCCTTTGTCGAGCCATCAGATTGGATCAAAGTCGACAAAAAGAAAAGAGGAGCTTCACCCTCTTTGAAGCCAAAAGAAAGTTTAACTTCTCCAAGAAAAACAAGAAGCCAACAAACTTCATATCGTTAATTCCTGGGTTGTACCGAGTTGTATGAAAGAAGTAGGACAGCAGCAATTTTGGTCTTGCTAGTAGCGAATGTAGCCCAGCTCCTTCTTGGGTAGTAGGTTAGAAGATTCAGTCTCCATAGAATAGGAAAGTATCAGGATAAGTTAAGACTGGCTGTAGATGATCAAGGAGTCATGGACGTAGTCCTCTCTTGGGATCAATCTATCTTCAGAACAATGTAATCTTTGATTTTCTTTTTCTTTTTTATATAAAAAAGCTCTTAACCGTTTTTGTTAAAAAAAAAGGTGGATTAAACAGCTGTGTCTGGTACGGCGGAAACAGCAGCAGTATGTACGAGATTGGCTGCAGTTGCACCCTACATGTACGGTGCACAGCAGTACGGACAGATGCAATCGATGACAGTGATTACGGCAGATTTAATCATGCACATTTTTCCACCGAATTGATATAAACCAGCATAGATCGATCTTAAACCCAAATCTATTAAGCACCAAGAGAGATCCAATTTCTTGAGGTGTAAATTTTTTTTTATCTTAATATTGTTACACATGAAGAAAATGTTTACACCTCAAGAAATTGGATCCCTCGGTTCTTAATAGATCTGAGTTTAAGATGGATCCATGCTGGTTTTAATTTTTTATTTTATGAGCCGATGTGAATTTTTTAATTACTTTTTATTTTTGATAAGTTATGAGCAGACATGGGAAAGTTACGTTACGCAATGTAACAAACATGACAACATCTCCCCCATAATGGGTTGTAAGCACCTCGCTACTCTCGGTGCAATCAGAACTGTACAGATGACAGATTGTAGAGGTGTATGGTTGTACGTATTACCACAATGTACATCAGCAGCACTATACAGTGTACGGACATCAATTTAGAGTGGCTAAACGTTCTACATTTTGGACCATTTTTCCAGTTATTTTTTCCAACTGGAATTGTTGCTCCAACCATTTTTGCCTGAAATCCGATTGGAATTGTTGGTATTCAAGGGCACTGAATCCATTTCTGCAATTAAAAATGTAAGTTGAAAAATGAAAAATTTGTCCAAAGATTAAATCACCGTATCCTGATGATAATAGCGTTAAAAGTCGCAAAACTTAAAATATTTAGACAACTCCCATCAATTTTATGGTAGCTTGAATGTTGAAATAATATGCAGGTTTAACTACATACTTTAACTCGCATTTGCCCAAATAAATGGGTCCAATAACAGATAGAATAATTAAACCTCTTTATCAGGAGATTGCAACAATGTTTCTGCTCAAGACGATCATTTACAATGAGCCTCGTGACAGTTATACTTTATATGTATTGACTGGTCACTAGGTGAATTTCTATGTGCCATTGACCTTTCATTAAACCTAATAATTATTATGATTTATTTAATAGCATTATTTTTATGTTATTTATCATTATTATTTATGTTTGTTTACATTCCAAAGAAAGACCTTTGCTCTGGTGAAACTTTCAAAATCAAGATATACCCTATGTTTGGATAAAGGCTATAATTATATGAAAATAAAAGAAACAGGGAGGTAATTCTGTGTATTTATCTGGTTAGCTACTTGATTTTTATTTGCTTTTGCTTTTGCACTCCCACCATGTATCTACACTAAATGTACTTTTTTAGTCCCATTGACCCACTTATTGTGGTTTTTCGTCAGACATTAATAAAATTATCTTATCTTATGGCCATTCTGCAATTATCTTATCTTATGGCCATTCTTGCACAGGCATGTTGAGTATGTAGTTAGCCGGAATTAAATACAAGGTAAATGCAAGGGATGTTAAAAAGCAATAAAAATTTACCTCATATCCAACCCATGCCATAGAAACAATTACAGCCACTGCCAATGCATTAGTGAACTTCCTGTAGATGTCCAGCTTAGCAAGCAACCTCCTTGCCTGTCAACAATTGAGTACATGCAAGTTCAGTGATGGCACGCCTTCACAATAAATATTTAAATCTTAAACAATCATACACCTTCATATGTTTAAAATGCTGTGACAAAAAAAAATACAAACTACCTCATAATCAATTAGGAAACACACCATGGCACTGCTTGCAGGGGGTCAATGTTCATTGCCAATTTATCTTCAAGATGCACAACTTTTAAAATGCATACAAGCCAAATAGATTCTATATCTAGAAAAAATGTTGCCTACTATTACTCAAGCAAACAATGTTTTTCAAGCTTAAATATGCCAACTGAAAATGATCCGAAAAATGGATGGAGATGAAATTGGAAAACCCCTGATAAGTTTGACAGGAAAGGATTCCATAAGAGCATTGTAGTGTTCAATCAGAATTCAGGACATCCAATGCAAAAAATAACTCTGAAAACTCTATATTGGAATACATAGGGAAAACTAAGATAAATATGCTAATACAGAGAAGAGGAAAAAGAGTAATCATCATTGCTGCAAATAAAAACAGATGTTCAAGAGGTTCACTCTTTTTCTAGTTGCTTACAGAACAAGTATATTCTAGAATGTATTTTAGCAGAGCTTCAGATAGCAACATCCAAGTGACTTTTTTTTTTTAAATTAAAAATCTTCCCCTTAGACCAAAGTTCGATTGTACCAATACAGTAATCTGGTGTATTTTGATGTCTTATGGACAGGAAGACATTTCCGGTTTGACATGAAGACCTGGTCAAATATGGAATTCATTAAAATAAGTGAACCAACAATTCCCATGACATGGATTGGGTGTCAATTGCATGGAATTCTGCTAATTTAAAGAAGCACCAATTGCTAAAATCTTCAGCAACAACACATATAAATGAGAAAAGTTCGATATGCAAATAACTTAGTGAACCTTGAGAGTGAAATATGGAAATCACACAGTAACTTTCGGATCTGCTATTACAAAATTGTATGGTGAGGCAATAAACATCATCATCATTTGGCATGACATGTTACAGCAGAAGTATTCAAGAGTGAATCAAGACACTCTCTTTGACAATGCTTATGATTACCAAAATCAAACTAGTTGATTATATTCTAGTTTTCTCAAGTTAAGGAAACCCTAAAAAAACCCATACAAAAAATGAAGGTTAAAAGGCAGATCAAAACAGATATGTAAGGAATTCAATAAAAATAAAGACCTCCTCAAAAGAATAAAAAATAAAATAAAATAATAGCAATAATGAAAGATAGGTTGCAAGAAGCAAAAGCGATGCAGGTTGCAACAAAGGTCTCATTAATGTTGCCAGCCTATACATTGTTACACTGGAACAATGCATGCACTCTAATTTCAATTGACTTTTACTGTGATGTTCCATTAACAAAGGCATAAGTGGCCAAACTAAATTATGCAACCTAAATATAGTCGTAAGTGTCCATGGGTAATCACAGATCAGAAAGCTAGGTTATAAAAGTAAAAGCTGTCCAGGTCAAGAAGCATAACTACATTGCATCTTTTAATTACTTATAGAAGTTTTCATTTCATTTTTAATGCAAGCATCCAATAGAGAAACAAAAAATGCAAGTGGATATGACTACTTGTTCTTTCCCCACCCTACCAGCTCCAAAACTTTGCTACTAATTCGATTACCAAAATGCAAAGCTGGCAGAATGCCGGGGTTAAGTGCCATGCAAAACTGGCCACCCTTGGTTAAGTGTAGCACAAAATTAGCCCCAACAACTGGATAAGTATAAGTCAAAGGTTATTAAACACCACCATTCATATCCTCACTGATCAATTTTAATCTATCTTAGAATGTGCCTTGTTAGAAAAATAGCTGTTTACTTGATATAAAATATTTTAGTGGAATGATCCATATTATCAATTGTACATAATCTGCGGCAAATAGCCAATCTAAGATATGGCTATTCAGAGAAAAATTGGAATACCTGAAGCTTCTCCAATGTTTTAGACAAAGAAGTAAAAATCCAAATAATGATGAAAGCATCCAGAACTGCAACTGGCAGAACAAGAAACAATCTGGCTTTTCCTGATAGATCATTGATGGACCCCACATTCTCCACAAGATCAAGCAACTCAGATGCCATGAAGAATGTTGCTCCCAGAAGAAGCACCTTCGAAGTAAGACCCCCTAGAGTGGGCCTTACTACACCATAACCCATTGAAACAACCAAAATAATGAGGCGGGATATGGTTCTCTTGACAGCACCAAATGTAACGGCCCAAATAGTAATTCCTGTGGACCTGATTCCAGTTGCATTGAAGTTTGAATATTCAAAGTACAACAGTGTCATTTCAAACATACCCAAAGAAATAACAAGAGTGATACAGTTCTGAAGCTGTAAAATTTCTCTCCAGAATCTGGCATACTGGGAAAACCAAACAAGCCCAAGGAGAAGGTATACAAGGGACATTAGACCATAAAAGGTCATTAGTGGTGCCATCCTCCCAGGTAGATAACCTGTGGGATTTTTCCATATTGTCTTTCCAGTCATTACCAGCCCCTTAAGTTTTGGTTCACAAAATATAAAATACAAGTTATACATTCCTGTTTTGGTAATTGGCACATTTATAGTTTCCAACGTGACTTCTGTAGTATCTCCATGAAAGTGAACACTCGTCACATAAGGCCAGGAGGCATCTTTTGCAGAAGGGCGCCAAATGACTTCACCTTGTTTGCAACCTTCTAGCTTTGCAAGATCTGGAGTACAGCAAATAGCCTTCTGACCACCATAAGGTGAGCCACCTATGTTATCCCGATCAGCTGCCTCAAAGATAAGAGCATGGACAAACCCAGTGTCATGGTCCATATTTGATTCCTGAGCAGCAATTTCCTTTTTCATATGAAATGTGATATTATCTAGCCTGCAAATAAAAAATTACATATTAGGTTGCATATGATTCACACACAGCCTTAAGAATCTGCAAACTAGTGTACTGATTCTTGGGATCAGCTATGTATCTATCTATGTATATGCATGTGTGTGTGTCCAATGCAAGGACTCACTTAGAAAACTCAACTATATATTCCATATACTCAATAAAATACAAAGAATAGTTGCATTAGCATATTCCTTTTACCCTCTTAGGAATTTCTACGTCTCACAGAAAAATCTTAACAGTAAAAACCCGGTTCCACATCATTACAATAAGCTAAACTACACTTTGAGCCAGTATTCAGCTTGAAAGCCTACATATTATGACATGAGCAGCATCTTGCTCCAAAATCTATCAAAACTAGTTTCAGATTGAGAAGTTTACCCCAAATGATATCAAACTGTGTAATCTAAGTTTCTCCTCTAAGCAGAAAGAAGCTTCCTGAATCAAAGCTTTTGAATATGTTGCAATGGTCAACAACTACATCCAATTTCTTCATCGTAGTTTTCTCTCAAGAAAATAATTATGTTGCCCACTATCAACACAGCAACTCTTCTCATTTTGGACCGGTTCTCCCCCGGCTCAAGGGGGGATTCCCTAGTAAAAATGATGTGTAAGATATACTTTAGAAATAAATGGAATGGTGGACTGCCAAGACCAGCACCTATCTGGTAGGTGATGGACTCAAGATCAACAATCGAGAGGGTTTGATCAATATGGAAAAAGGCATAGTAAGGCTATTATAAACATTTGCTCAAACTAACATATGGGTCAATATGCAGAAAATTAAAGAAGTGTCCTTTCAAAAGTGCCCCTCACAGTGTATACAAAATCAACCAAGCAATAACGTGTAACGATGCATAATTAAACAACAGTGACATATGAAATCATAAATGAAGATTCAAGTACAAAGCCCTCTTTATAGAAGGATCAGACAACAATACATCAATCTCCAAGTCTGATTTTACCCCATGATCAAGAAAGCCTAAATGTGCCACACTTAACCTTCAAACCCTAGCTATGGCAGCACTCAAAAGAGAGTGGACAGCCCTAACCGAGAGATTACAGCAGCAAAGATCCTTCAATAAACAATAATTACAGCAAGACGAAAGGTGTGTTTCACCTTAACCCTAACATCTTATTGGGGTAAGACTACCCTTATACAAAGATTATTACCAGCAGATTTATACAAGTAATTTCCAACCATCAAAACAACCCAAGAAAGAAAAAAGAAAGATGAAGAACCTCACATTAGAATCCCCTTAACTTCTTCCTTCCAAAAGATCTTTAACTAAGCTTGCAGGTGAACTACCACAATTCCAAGTTTCCAACCATGCCTAGCAAATGAGAGCTCTCTTCCTTTTATAGAGCTCCTCCTAGACCATTTATAATAAAATGTATTAGAAAATACTAGAAGCCTCAATACAATAGTATAAAGAAAATTCTAGAAGCTTTTATGGAAGAGTGCTCCACTAGAAACTTCCAATACAATATTATTTAGAAACCCCTAGAGACTCCTTATTTGGTTCCAATAATTTATTTTAAATAACCTCCATTAAAACATCCATAGAATTATCTATATAATAAGATAACATATTTTTATTAATGTCCATCAAATGACCACTAAAGTAGGACAATGGAACTGTTGAAATGTTCATAGAATGTAATTTAAAATTAATAGAAACCTTCTCTTAATGGAGCGCTCCACAAAATCTTGCATCATTCCTTCCTTCAGTCATGCATAGATGTCACGGGAGGCAAGTGCGGGAGGGGTCATTTTTGACTCGGAAGGAAACAAGATTAAGTCTTTTGCTTGGGGGTTAGGAAAGAGAACGAACAATCAAGTTGAATGGGCTGCGCTCATGCAAGGCTTGGAAACTATGTATGAATTGAACATTGATGACTTCAACATCTTCGGCGATTCCTGGATTGTTATTCAATCCATGCATGACCTTCAGTCTAATAAGGTGAAGAAGAATGGGATCCATAAAAGAGCCCTAGCCTTCGTCTCCGACATATCCAAAATCAACTTTTTCCATATTAAACGTCGAAATAATTACGAGGCTAATAGACTTGCAAACCATGCAGCAAGACTAAGGCAAGGGGAAATCTCGTATAACAACTCACCCCCTCTTCATAAATGGTTATGCACTCTCTAAGAATTGCATTGCTGGCCCCTCTGCCCAAGTGCATATGGTTTTAGGACGAGGACGACATCCAGTCGAACCTTACGCCGGGTGGATCGCAGTGCGTGTGGGTTGGTGTGGGCGTTTTATGCCCCCGCCAGAGTTCATTTATACCTATCCTCTCAACTCGTGCCTTCTGCAAAAGCTCGTATTTCTCGGTTAAATGCGAAGTTATGGAGGACCTTTCCCTCGTTCTTGAGTTGGCTTCCTATAGAAGCATCAAGTCCCAGCTACACCTCCTGCATTTCTCTGAGTACTCGTTTCGCAGAGCAGGGTCAGCTTTCCAAGAGGTGTTACTGTTGGACGAAAGTGACAGTGCAATGGAGAAGGACATGAAGGAGCCCCTTTCTCCTGAGGATATCACACTGTAACATGTTCTGGATGAAATTCGTGGTCTGAAATATGACATGGTGGACTTCAAGAAAATGTCAAGATGTGTTTTTGAGGTGACGAAGGCATGTCTGGAAGAAACATGGCGAGTCTCCCTGGACATCTCCTGTTTGGACTCCCATGTAGAAGATGTGGAAGGTGGTTACAGGGTCTAGTCCGGAGAAGTCGAAGATATCAAGCGGTGCCTGAGCGATATGGAGAAGACACTAAGGACCAGGTTCGATGGGATGCATGAGATGGTTGTGGAATTAAAGCGCGTCGTGCAAGAACAGAGCATGAACGACTCAAAAAGAAATGAGTCGTGTTTTGTGCAGCTGAAAGAAACATTGGAAGAAGTCCAAGCGGACGTTACTGGACTGTACAAAGGAAACAGTGGCCACTCTCGCAACCAGGCCGAAACTTCCCCTATGGACGAATTCTCCACCGTCCAACCTGATGTTGATGAAGACCCTCCCCAGGAATGATGTTTATGATTATGCTTCCTAGTTTTCTTTTGCCAATATAGTGGACAATTAATCAAAATATATACAGTTAAAAGTAGCAAAACAATTTTTGTTCAACATTGTAAAGCTCTATATCTGACTGAGCAGTCTATGGGCCTTGCCTGCATTGAAATTCTATGTCCTGACCTTAGTTCTACCTTTTTGTTGCCCCGGGGGCTCCTGTAACTTATGTTTTTATCATATATATAAAGGCTTTTCTCATTTCTATTAAAAAAAAAAGTCATGCATAGATGTCATTTGTCACCTCCTAAGCTAGGGCACTCCTCCTAGAAGCTTCTTTGTTCTAATGTAAGCCATCCTTCTAAAAGATTCCCCCTTTTCTTGTAATTGTGCCAAAGGTCCATATATGAATCATGCCTCCAAATATGCATTTTTTCCTCAAGAATGGCAAATGCCTCAAAAGGTGCTCCCCAACGGAAGAATATGCATCCAAATATGTAGAAAGAGTAACATCCATCACCAACCACATGATATCATGGTCTACTAGCCTATACTCAAGTCCTCATGCCTCCTTAGGTAGTAACAACTAGCTCCATCTAGGGACTAGAACACTCCTGCTGGAGGGAAGAGAACTCCAAAATCTCTAAGGGCATTAAGTGAATATTTGAAAGGGTGGATGCGCTCCATCAAGATGCCAACCTACTAAAGTAAACAAGTGACCTTTGCAAACCAATAGCAAGCTCTACAGAAAGTATTGGATGATCTCTAAAAAGCAATAAGTAGGTAAGGTTAGCGATCTCTATCAGCTCACGAGTTAGCATAGCGTCAAAGCCAATGCAAAAGGGAGACCAAACCACAAATGGTTTCAATCATGAAGGGAAGGAATATGAACTTTGACTAAACAATGGTTTGTCGAGCTGTCCTCTTGCATTTGATTATGCGAAGGAGCATGAAAAACTGAACTCATGGCCTCGCCTGACTCAAGAAGACTAGGTCTCCAAGCCTACGAACCATAGAGATAAGATAAGATGAGATAATTTTATTAATGTCCTGCAAATGACCACAAGAGTAGGTCATTGGAACTGTTGAATACAACGATGTCGTTACAAAGCAGGAGCACCAAAAGAGGCTCCTATAAGTGGTTTGATAATGATGTCCATGACATCCATCTTGGACGAGATGTATTGGAAGTGGTTATGAAAGCATTGGTGCCTAAGGGGATCAAGGGAGGCATAGCATTCATTGATCCAAGGCTAGAGGGATTTACTCACGTTGAATCTGGGTTCGGAGTACTAGACCCCTAAGTATTTGTCGACAGTGATGATCTCAACCTCCACCACTGGAAGTAAAATGATACTATGAGAGAACATCCTTCATCCCATTGAAGATTATTACCTTAATTTTACCAAGGTTAATTGTCAACTAATGAACATCGCAAAAACTAACAAAGGCATCAAGTTGACTTTGTAACCCCTTGAGGGTGGAGGACAGGATGGATCACATCACATCGTCAACAAAAAGGAGAATGGAGATAAAAACCTGGTGAAGAAGGCACCCATCCCCTAGTTGTATATGCTCATAAAGAAAAGAATCCACTCATCTGTGTTAATCCCAAACAGTGTAGGGGAAAGAGGGCATCCCTTCTTCACCCTAATGGTAATCCTAATGAAGTTTGAAACTCCCTGAGTTGTGTAGAGTCTACCCAACATGAACTCATAGAGTCACATGATAACCACGACAAGAACCTTTGAGATGCCAATGTCTCTAAGTCTCTAGAACAAGGCCTCCTTCGGCATTGGGTCGAGCACCTTTCAAAAGTCAACAAAGCAATAGAAGACTTTTGAAAATTAACGTCCAACCTCCTTAATGATGGCCTAAGGTATGAAGATATGATCAATGGCCCAATGCTTTGATCTGAAACCTACTTGCCCTCTAGCCCAAAGGCACATCTCCTCTCAAGCTCCTCAAATAACATAAGATGAAGGGTTGTCACGTAGAGCTTAGAGAAACCGTGGCCCACCATGATTGTTTAGATCAACTATAACCCAAGATTTGTGGATCGAGTAAATGTTGTGGTGAGACCACGTCTATGGGAAGCCCAAGAAAACAACATGGTTGAACAAATCAATGATGTAATAAAGAAGAGTTGGTCTATCGAATTCGAAAAACTCGATTTGGAAGCCTTCCACATCCATCAATTTGCTAGTGTTCATCTCCCAAATCGCCTATCTGATATCTGTGTAGAAGAATAGGTAACATGGGATTGGGGAGAAGGAGGTGAATCAAATTGTAGGTTGTTGGGGTACCAAATCCCGAGGATCATATGGATGAACATGCCTGAAGAATCAAGGACAGAGGAAAGATTGGAATAGCAAGGAATGACAGTGCGCAAAAAGGCCTTTGGAGAATGATGAAGAGTCGTATGCAACTCGTGTCTTCTCTATGAAACATAGAGGTGTTTCTTGCGGCTAAAGAAGGTGGCAGTAGGATTTACAAAGGAGGGGGTAAGAAGTGGGGTTATGGAGGAGGCCTAACAAAGCTGCTAATGGAGTGCCTTGCAGTAATTGTCATACTACCAATTCATAGGGCTAGACCCATGATTCGGCGGATGAGATGGAAGGTAACTAGTATGGGGATATGAGTTAAGAGTTGCTTCCCATATGACAAAATAAAGGTGATTGAATTTGGAGGAAGCAAACTTTGAGAACGAGAAACAGGAGAGAGGAAATAGGTAGCAAAGGAGGGAAGAAAGGGCATCTAAATCCCCCTCATCAATCAAAACAGTAAGACGAGGAGGGATAGGGGGAGGAAGGTTGGCTCAAAGGGAGAAGGACAAGAGGGTATGGCTAGCTAGAGGAAAGAGGCTAATCGAAAACCAATGGATGTGAAAGAGCATGTCCTAGTTGGCTAGGACATAATCAACCACACTAGCCCCTCCACTATGCGGGAAGCATGTAAATCTACTAGAATCCAAAAGGCATGTAAACTTGCTAGATGGTGTTGGAAGTCCCCTCACCTTCAAATTTGATTCTCAAGCTCATCTGGTACATTCCTCTAGGTGGCCCGAACAACGTCTTCAACCTTTGCATGGGATGATACCTTGTTCCTACATAAAACCACCTAAACACAAGAGTTGAGGGTTTCCTATTGCATCTCAACCTCTTGTTTGAATAAAGCCTATTGAGAACAAATTTCCTCTTGTTTATGCTTAAGATCTAGGATTTCCTTAGTGAATATTTTCTTGTATTTTGGTGTCACTAACTTGTTGTTTTAGGATTAAATTCTTACGACTCAATTTCTAAAATCTATTGGTAAGCAAAAGGACAGTTGTCGACAAGACAAAGTTCAAAAATTTGTTGGAATGCTCTGCATAAAGACAAGCATGAGATTCTATTTTTCATTAAGAATGATACATATATAAATACAATCATATGTGATGCTTGGTTTCATCTTCCAAGTTGTCACTTACTACAAGATGACTTCCTATTCACATGTGACTCTTAGCATGAATAGGAGTAATAAATTATAATAGATAATATACCTAACCCTACGGATTATATTTCTAACATTCCCCCCTTAATCTGAAGGGGTGCTTATGAGTACAAGAATCTTTCTGAAAGAGAGATAAAATCTGGAAGTGAACAGTTGTAAATGGTTGAACCCATCACTAAAGTGATCTTTGAATTGGTGGTTTGGGATGACCACAAACCAAGTGCAAGCAGAAGTTGATGTCTTCTACTAAATGGTGGTTTTATATGACCATGAACCTAGTAGATGGTGGTTTAGGATGACCACAAACCAATGGTTAGCAAAAGTTGATGTCTTCTACTAAATGGTTGTTTTGGATGACCACAAACCTAGTAGATGTTGGTTTAGGATGACCACAAACCTAGTTAGCAGAAGTTGATGTCTTCTACTAAATGGTGGTTTTATATAACCACAAACCAAGTGTAGATGGTGGTTTAAGATGACCACAAACGAACGGTTAGCAAAAGGTGATGTCTTCTACTAACTAGTGGTTTTAGGATGACCACACACCAAGTGGATGCTCGGCCTCTATCTTTGTCTCCTGGCTACGACTCTAACTCTCGCTCTCGCTCTGGTTCAAGGCTCTAGCTACTAGCTCCAATTTTGGCTATGGCTCAGGTTCACTTGTTTCCACAATGTAGATGTTTGCTTAGTGAACAATCTTTCTAATTGATAGAACTTCAAAACATGAAGCATGACTATCAATCCATGATATTCCCCCCTATCAGATACAAGGTGAGAAGCAAGAAGTCTTTCTATTGTAAGATGTGTCATTACTCGAGACTGAATACTTTTGTATGTTTGATATATCTCTAAGTTGACAGGGTACTTAAGTTCGGGGACAAGGCCGACACTTTTTAAAAAAAGGGACTTGGGTATGTTGACGGTAATGTAGACATATATTATAATATATGTCTACCATACTTTAAATATTTAAACATATAAAAATGAAATCATTTGCAGCATCACACTAACATACTAACTAAAACATGCACATTGCTTCATTGATATAAAGTTATAAAATATAACGTTTAAACATATTGATATTCATATGATACTTGTCCATTGTCATACTACATCCAAAATTTGTCTAAATGCATTTCCAAATATGAAATAGAAATTTCAAAAAACATTGAAAAATGACCAACATAGCTGATTTGGCTTCCTCAAGCCATGTCTGCTAGGCCAACTACATTT
Source organism: Larix kaempferi (assembly GCA_027924585.1). Taxonomy (NCBI): domain Eukaryota; kingdom Viridiplantae; phylum Streptophyta; class Pinopsida; order Pinales; family Pinaceae; genus Larix; species Larix kaempferi. Next base: position 5,172,971 of record BSBM01000841.1, read on the forward strand.
GCATCATCACTATTAATAGCATCACTAAGGTCCTCATTCAACAAGCTCTCTAAGTAAGAATTACTCTCAAGTGGAGGCTCCTCATCCATAGCAACTGGAGGTATCTTGACCAGTATGGAAGACATCGACAATATATCGCAGACATCGCGATATATCGCGATTTCAAAGTCAAAACGATAAATCGGGGGGTAAAAATCACAATTTTTAGAAAATATCATGATTTTTGCGGATTGTTGCTCAAAAAATCACAAGTCAATGGAAAATATCGCCCAGGCCGCGAACATTCCAACTTATAACCCGATTTTTGACATTTTGTCATTTTGCTTGCTAGTTGAGAGGTTAGGAGAGCAAAGGAGCTTGTAGTCATTTTTCTTGGAGCCACGGAGTAGATTCATTGTGTTTCCATCTACCATCACCAAGTTATTGTGGATTGGGAATTGATTCCCATCAGTGATTTCCTAAGGTATGTGTATCATTGTGCAACCATTTGCTCATCATTTTTTGTTTTTTATTGTAAATTTTTTATAGGTCTAGGGTTCTTATCAATGTTCCCTCTTCTTGCCAAATTTTAAGGAGACATTTGGACTCGAACTTTGATTGGTTACATGAGGATTTGGAGGGGGAGGTGGGCTAGGTGGAAGGGGAGGCGATAGAGGAGGAGGAGGATCTATAGAGCAGAAACCTTTACAGGAGGTGGCTATTGACACAAGGAGTGCACCACCACCTTCATAGACAGATAGAGTCAAAGGCAGTGATGATAAAGCAAGCTAGAATTGGACATAGCAGTGGCAATACTATTAGCAGAGGACTCCAGACTCTAGCTTCTTCCTCTTCTAGAGGACATCAAAGTGTAGCTTCTCCTTCTGTTAGAACACACCAAAGTCCATTGCCATCCATAGGGGGCCCTCTTCATCTAGAGGAAGAGCCATTACCAAAGCCATCACCTTTGCCCATAAAAAGGACGGAGGGAATCGCCAGTTTATTTATTTGATTTCATTGTACCATGTAGTATGTAGATCTTACTTGACTCATGATGATGCGATATATTTATTATATTTTTTTATGATAATTTGAGGCTAAGGAGTTAGTAGACTCGTTAAACACTAGTAAAGAGTCAAGACTTGGGACATGATTTAGTATTGATGCATGATGTATCATTAGACATCTTTTACATCATATATACCTGTTTTATTTTCATATTTATGTGGCAATGTGTTTATTTGATGTTGTTGTTACTTTAAATGTTTAAAATTTTGAAACAAAATTAATATTTTTGTATTTGTTTTTAAGTGAGTCAATATTCTCCCATATGTTGTTGATAAGTTATGTTTCCGACCCTCGGCGATATTTTTGTCGACCCGATGTCTTCCACATTGATCTCGACAAGGTCTTTTGGTTCTATCTCCTCACCCACAAATATGGCATCGTCTGTATATTAGTCCCATCTCTTGAAAGGACCCTCCTTGTACCCTAGGTCTTTTCGAGATATGAAACAAAGTGTGCTATGAATGTAGACTAAGTTCTCTGCCTTATTCAATCCTAACCGGTTTCTCTTCACTTAATGGATGAAAGCATAAGTGCTCTAATTCCTCTCACAAGATGAGGAACTACCTACTTACCCAAGTAATCGTATGCCAAATTGTTGCAACTCGGGAGCATCAACACCATGAAGCCACCACCAATCAATCAGATCTTTTTTCTTGCGCATATCAGTGTTAGAAGCATGTGAACTAAAGACACCTTGCCCACATGAAAATTGGACAAATTGAGATCATATCTCAAAGGCCTCTTTTCTAGAGCCATCTTTTTTTTAACAATATTCATTAACCCTTTCACCACCTCTTTATCTTGGGAAGGAAGCCTCCTTCTTGTTGATGTTCTCCATGGTTCCAGCATTGAGCAAACATTCTGCGGATCATTCTCTTGGATGGGTTCGTGACCCAGAGAGAATGGCCCCGTCGTAGCCCTTGCTTGTGGTTCAAATGCTTAGCCTTGTTCAATCATGTGGATTGGACTGTAGGGGCCTAAAGATCACATTGCGTATTCCATGTGGGAGTGCTCTGTAGTGGGAGTGATCCATTCTCGTAGAGTGAGATGACTTGTCTATGTTACAAGGAGATCTTATCTCCTTGTATATTAGACAAAGTCTAATCTAATGTTGAATTTGACAGTTGGCTCTAAGAAGTGTCTAGCACGTCTTAGAGTATGGTCAAATCAACATTAGAGCTCTACTGAAAAAGAATGTAACCGTATGTGAGGAGATATCAACAAGGGAGAACTTTTCTATGATGAAGAAATAACCAAGGAGTCAAGACAATCCATTGCAGAAGTCCTAGAGAAAGTGGAAGGCAAGAAAGAGCACAATTGCCACGGTAAAAGGGGTAAATTGACCCTAGAAGACAAAATGACAAGTCGGCTTGAAAGATAAATAAAGAATAAAATAAAAGTACAAGCCAACCTAATTGTGGAAACTTCTAGTCAACTGAAGAATATAAATAGAAGTGTTCTCACACTTCATTTGACACATTCAGAACACATCTTATTTTCTCAAGTGGTGCGCACTTCTCAAGGAGGACTAGCAAAAGTCACATAAAGTAATTTTGGGGTTTTCTATTATTCCCTTGGAAGATCATCTACCCTCGCTAGGGTTTATTGTGAAGGAGAACGAACCCATCTTGTGCTAGGGTTAAACTTCATGATTGGTATTGTTCTTATAGTGGATTAATTTCTTCTGAGAAAAGTTTGTTGGGTTTTCTCCCTGTTTGGGTTTCCCAGGATAAATCTTTGTGTCTCTTGTACATGGTTATCTTTCAATGATTCTTGTTTATTTTCCATTGCAAATAAATGATGTTATAATTGTGGGATGAAATTATTTGTGAAATTAAAAGTTGACATAGATGAAAATTATACTGCTAAGTTAAAACAACAACAGGGTATCAAAGCATTTCTGAATAGATGCCATTGCCAGACACTTTGTATGCCCTAATCCAAAAACTAGGGCTTCCTAGTTTGGATACTTCTCTCCATAGATTGGACTAAAAATGAGCATTGTGGAACTTGCCCTCGGAGATTGCACCTATCTGTGGAAGCATATCCCAGTTTCGTGAATTTTTAGTTTTGACCTACTTTCTGCTGGAATCGAGAAATTAGGGTTTTTAGTTACTACCACTTCTGACCACAGATTGAGTTCGATCTTAGCATTTTGGAGCTCGCCCTAGGAGGGCGCATCTACCTATGGAGTCAATTTTCACATTTGACAATTTTCAATTTTGATCTAGTTTCTGCTAGAACCGAGAAACTAGGGCTTCCAGTTTTGAGCCTTTCTAGCCACGGATCAAACTGAAAAATAGTGCTTTGGAATTCGCCCTAGGAGAGTGCATCTATCTGTGGAGGCAAATTTCAATTTTGCCAAACTTCAGTTTTGACCTAGCTCCTGCTAGGGTTTCGAAATCATATTTTCAGATTTTGTCAAAATGGTGTCCAACCTAAGAGTGGAAGATAGATTGGATGGTGCGTCAAAGTTTAGATCTTGGAAGACAAGAATACTCTGCCTTGGAAGAAAATGAAATCCAGGATTGTGTAAAGGAGGATATCTCATAACCAGAAGATGATGGAGAGAAAACCAAATATAAGAAGAATGAAGCGAAAGCAAAGAGGATCTTGGTAGACTCTATAAAAGACCACTTGATTCCGCATATTTACAAGTTGAAGATTGCTAAAGCAATGTATGATGCCTTGGTAGGATTGTTAGAAAGAAAAACCACTACCAGAAGACTAGCCTTAAGAAATCAACTCTGTTGCATAAAGATGTCAAATTCAGATTTTGTTGTTACTTACTTCATGAAGGTCTCACAGTTGAGAGATCTTAATCAGAATTTGTATATCTTTTGCAACTTCATTTCATCACTTAAGATCATATCAATTGTACCGCGCAGGTACCTTAGCACATGCTTTGCCACAACCCACTATCCATATATGAATGTTTTCGACTGTGGCCATAAATTAGGATCTTTCCTCTCTGTGATTGATCTAATCCTCTCACACAAAGAGTTCATGTTCTCATGAATATCATCTAATCATGGACTATCTATGTCTACATAGTGAAGCATATCACATGTTGGCTCTACAAGTTTGACATCAACCCAAAAGTGATCATCTAAAATCAACTGCCTCAACTCCATAGCAACATTTATGTCTGAGTAGACTGCTTCCATTGGTCGCATATGTCACTAATAACTGTAGCAGCCAAAGCCCCCTTCATATCCACAAGTGGCCTAAGCAAAATGTAGTAAGTTGCAAATCCGGTATTAGTTGGTTTAAGAAGCTCTATTTTGGCATGCCTGTGGTAAATGGCTTGTGAATGGTGGTGGTTGCATATGAACATCGGAATTTTGCGCCCATTTTCAATTAGCACCCGAATTCAATCAATTTTCCCAATGTCTTTCAGTGCATTATTCAAATAATGCAATGTGCATGGCATCCAAAAATATGCCTACATTACATCAAGAATTCACAAATGAAAAAACAAAATAGATTTATGATATATGAACATTGAATAAATATTAAAAATTAGAAGAAAAAAATCAGACTTGTAATTAAAAATCAAAATTGTAATTCATTTAAATTTAAATTTTAAAAAAACAGACTTCTTGTTAACTTGTAGTCCTTTTGGACCCTCATCCCCATTGCTTTTCACGTTGAAGTTGCATTGGTAACAACTTGAACGACATTGGATGGCCCCACCTCCACAATGGCATCACATAATTGGTCTTTCAAGAACATAGTGTTCTTTTCTTGACCAAAACAATCAATGGCCTTTAGAAACTATGGACTGGATATAGAAGAGACAATGATTTTTATCAATGGACGATTCTGACAATCAGTCCAACCATCCTAGACAATGGAGCATCCATCTACAATCCAAAATGCCTTCAATGGTGTCGTTGCCTTCTCAAGATGTGCTTTCTCCTTGTCCACCAACACAGTTTAGAGTTTCTCATAACCGAGTGCTTATACCCTGCAAGTCCATCAATAATTGCACGAACCATTTGCTCAAAATAAGGTGGGCACGATGCTTTGAAAGGGATGCCACAAGCAAGCAAAAACCTTTTATTGCAAGATCAACACCTTCCCTTCCCTTCACATCAAACATGTCATAAATGCCACCAATTTTAGGCCTCTTGTGTAATGAAGTTGTATTGTTATTCAATGATTATGATGGCACATTCTCGTCACCAAAATGAACTTCATCATCCGATGGCCTTTCTTCCTCATTATACTCATCATTATCACTAACCTTCAAATGATGTCAGTTAACTCATTTAAATTATTGCTTATGTATGGAGAAAAGAGGGCATGGCCCCTTGTGGTCTTAATCATTATGCTATTGAGCATTAAATTGATGCTTCTGCAATTATTTTGTTTTTTCTTGTGTTATGCAGGAGAGGGTGTTTCCCTTTGTGAATGCAATTAATTATTTTACTACTTTTGAGCTTTTGCAGGCGAGGGCATTGCCCTTGGTGAATGTAATTAATTATTTTAATGCCTCTAAGCTTCTGTAGGAGAGGGCATTCCCCTTTGTGAATGAAATTAAATACATTATTTCTTCTGAGCTTGAGTAGGAGAGGGCATTGCCCTTTGTGATTGCAATTAATTTAACTACTACTTTTGTGTTAAAAAAGAGAGGGCATTGTCCCTTTGAGATTTTATTTATAATATCTTATGGTTTCTGTGTTGCAAGGGAGACGGCGTTTCCCCTTGATGACTCTAGTTAAAATATCTTATTGCTTTGGTGTTGAGATGTGAGGGTGCACTACAAGAATTTACCCTTTCAGGGGCGGTTCTGTCTTGAGGTGGTCTTGCTAAAACCGCCCCCAAAAGTTATTTTAGGGCTTTAGGGGCGGTTCTTAAAAAAACCCAAAAGTCTTGAAAATTAGACTTTTGGGGGCTTAGGGCGGTTTTTTAAGAACCTCCCCCAAAAGTCCAATTCTCATGACTTTTGGGGGGGTTCTAACATGATTGCCCCTAAATGTATTTTTGAGGGTGGTTTTTAGAACCCCCCCCCCCCCCAAAAAAAGGTCATGAGAATTGGACTTTTGGGGGTTCTAACATGACCACCTTTAACTGTATCTTTGAGGGCAGTTTTTAAAACCCCCCCCAAAAAAAGGTCATGAGAATTGGACTTTTGGGGGTTCTAACATGACCACCTTTAACTGTATCTTTGAGGGCAGTTTTTAAAACCCCCCCCCCCCAAAAAAAAAAAAACATGAGAATTGGACTTTGGGGGGAGGTTGTATGAGGGCAGTTTTTAAACCCCCCCCAAAAAATAAACATGAGAATTGGACTTTTGGGGGCGGTTGTCTGACAACCGACAACCGCCCCCAAAAGTCCAATTCTCATGGGTTTTTGGGGGGGGGTTCTAACACGACCCCCCCTAAATGTATTTTTGAGGGCGGTTTTTACAGCCCCCAAAAGTCTAATTCTCAAGACTTTTGGGGGGGGGGGGTTGTAAAAAGACAGACTCTAAATGTATAAATAGCACCAACACCAACACCATCATCATCAATGTCATCATTATTGCCATTGTCATCATCATTGCAATCATCATCTTCATCCTCATCGTCATCATCATCTTCATCGTCATCTTCATCATCATCACCATTGCCATCATCATCTTTATTCCCACCCATCATCATCTTTATCATTATCTGTAATGTTCCTTAACCAACTGACACAATTTTTGTCTCCTGGAAGAGGGATTCTTCAAACTTATGCACTTCGAAGGTACTTTGTTGTAGTTTTTCGAACTGTGTCTCCAGTTGGCTAAAGTTTCTAGGGCTGACCTTCGCTGGAAGCTTCACTAGGTGGTTGTCCACAACTATTTGAGAGCTGGAATTCACATCTGATGTAATTTTATGGTCCACTGAATTTCTTGTTGTCTGTGTTCTTGGAGAGACCTCTATTTGATGTAATGTTTGTTCTTGTGTGTTTAAGGTTTAATAATTATTGCAGCATTCATTTGCATACCCCATCACCATACAACATCCATGGTTCCAAATATACAGTGTCAATTTAATGAAAAGAGTTTAAACATATTTATAAGACAACTTCCTGTAGATGGATTGGGAAGAGAATGCAAACACAGAGTGTCTCACAAAATATAAATATCAGAGATAGAAGTAATATGCAGATCTGAGTATAAATTTATTTAAGGTGTGGTACATGCCTGGAAGTTCTGAGGCTGAATTTCTGAGTATGACAGCCTTGGGAAAATAAACAATATTAATCTTCTTACTCTTGTGATCTCCTACCACGTTCTGAGAAGGGTGTTGTGTGCAAGAGCAGAGATGAAGAAAGTTGATATACTCTTCCTGTAGCTGCTGGTTCACTTCAGAATAATACTTTATGAGCAAATGGATAGTGACCAACCTCATATAAGGAACTCGACTTCCAACAGAGATATAGTCTGCAATTTTTAAGTGTTTCCAACGAAGATCGATGCCCACATTAATGTACAGCAAGGAAGCTTTACTCTCCAAACACAAGTGCTATTACTTCATGAAGTTTGCGCCCTCTCCAAGTGATATTTACCCACAATGTCCACACAACCAACAGAAACGAGTTCCTTAGTAACTTCACAGTGATAGATACCCCCTCTTATGATAGAATGTTGCCATGCTTAAGATGATTGTGTATGCTCAGCAATGACCGAAGGGAAAAATGTCTTCAACTGATAATATTTGATACCCCTTTGATTCCTTGAATGTGCCTCCTGAAATGTACGTTTTCGTGCCCTTCCTTTCAGAAATAACCAGCCCATGTGCGCCCTTTTCCTCTGATGGGCGTGTCCCCTCTTACTATGGACAATAGCTGCGCCCTTTGTAGTAGATGGAAGCTTTCTCCTCAAGTGCACCCTCAACAAATGGAACACTGAAGCCTCTGCAAACTCCAATAAATTCTCAGATCTGAAGGTAAAAATGAAATACCATACCTCGACAATGAAGCACAAGTGAGAAACCAAAGATGATTCCTCCTCAATAGATGGATAGGATAGATAGTCTCACTATCGAAACCATTTCCTCCTCCTAGGGTTTCATCCAAGAGGAGCTTGAAGCTCAAGCATTCTAGTTTTCGAAAATGCAAATAGACAAGAATGGAGAGAATGAGCTCCCATGTCCTTTTTATATTTTCTCATTGACCACCCCTTTTGTTACTCTTCAACTTCCCTTGACCATTTCTCTCATTAAAATATTTTAAAAGTGACTTTATGGAGAAATTGACCCCTTTTGTCTTTTAATTTCACTTTGACCCCCTTTTACACTTTTTCACCACTTTATGACTCAAGTGACTTTTATAAAGTCACTTAGGAATTAATTATTAATTGCCACTTTATAAAACACCTTTAAGCCTAGGTGACAATTTAATAATTAATTAATTCCCTTCTATTCTCGACTATAGCCTACGGGAACTAAATAGGCTAATAAGTCGTCCCCATGGTGGTCACCCGGAAAGGGACATGACAGTCCTCCCTTCCCGAGATTGCTTGTCCTCAAGCAACTGCAAATTGCGGTGGTGCATAATCTGCTCACTCTCCCATGCAGCATCCTCTACTAGCATATGCTTCCACCTGAACAAATATGCCCGGATCACCCTATTTCTCAACCTTTTCTCCCACACATCAAGAATCTCCTCCGGATCTAGAATCAACTACCCCTCTTCATCTAGTGGGGGTAACTCTACAGAGGTTGTAACATGTTCTCCTAGTACCTTCTTAAGGCACGACACATGGAACACATTACGAATCTTGCTTCCCTCCGGAAGCTCCAGCTCATATGCTACCTCTCCAACCCTCCTAACTACTCTGTAAGGTTCATAAAAACGAGGCTTCAATTTTTCTGCACCGCTTTTCTTTAGGGAAGACTGACGATAAGGCTATAGCCTCAGAAATACCAGATCCCCTACCTCAAAGTTGCGCTCTGTTCGATGCCTATCTGCGTAAACCTTCTGCTGATTCTGGGCCACTTGTAGATTTTCTTTGAGAACTCGAAGGATGTCCTGGTTTTCTTGTATCCAGTCTTTTGCTTTGGGTGCCCTACTATCCCCAAAAGCCAACTCCACAAATGGCGGAGCATCATACCCATATAGTGCTCTAAATGGGGTCATGCCGATCGACATGTGGTGGGTAGTGTTGTAGCAATGTTCACCCAAATGTAGCCACTTGATCCATGCTCTCTGCTGGCCAGATACATAATTCCTCAAGTATCCCTCTATCCATTTATTCACAATCTCAGTCTGCCCATCGGTCTGAGGGTGGTAGCTGGTACTGGGAGTCAACTCAGTGCCAGCAAATCTAAAAAGTTCCTGCCAGAAAGCTCCTAGAAATCGACTGTCCATGTCGCTGACAATGTTCTTGGGTAGGCCATGCAAACGAAAAACCTCTCTGAAGAATACCTCTGCTACCTAGGTTGTTGTGTAGTCTAACGAAATTGCGAAGAAGTGTGCAAATTTCGTCAACCTATCTACTACCACATTGATACAATCTCGGCCCTGTACTCGTGGCAACCCGTTGATGAAGTCCATGGAAATTCTCTCCTATTTCTGCTCTGGAATAGGTAATGGTTGCAGAAGTCCTGCCGGGTGAATCTGTTCGGTCTTATTCTGCTGACAGACCATGCACTCTCTCACATGCGGTAGCACATCCTCCTTGAGGCCCTTCCAAGAGAACCTCTCCCTGACCTGCCTATATGTTTTGAAGAACCCTTGATGTCCTGTTGTAGGAGTGTCATGAGTAGCCTGCAATATCTTCTCCTTCAGTTTGGACTCCAGCACCAAATATATACGGTCTTTATATAGAATAGAATGACGTCATCAACCACCCGGTACCTATCATCCTGTACGATGCCATCCATTATTTCACAAGTAAATTTATTCATGGAATACTCCACCAAGAGGTGAGCCTTCCAATCTAATGAAATCTCCATCAGAGAGCAAGCAGTTGGCTTCCTGGAAAGCACGCCAGCGACAACGTTTTTCTTCCCCTTAACATATTCTATATCAAAATCATATGCCTGAATCCTGCTGACCTATTTTTGTTGCCTCTCGTTCAAGTCTTTTTGCTCCAAAAAATATTTCAAACTATTGTGGTCCGTTCTCACGACAAACCTATTTCCCACCAAGTATTCTTTGAACTTCGCCAATGCATGCATGATGGCAAGCATCTCTTTGTCATATATGGAGTAGAGCCTTTCTGGTTCTCTGAGTTTCCTGCTTTCAAAAGTTATGGAGTGACTGTTCTGCATCAAACCGCCCCAATGCCACTGCCTGATGCATCACATTCCAGCACGAAAGGCTAGCTGAAATCTGGTAGTGCTAACACCGAGCATGTACTCATCACCTCCTTGAGCATGTCAAACGCCCGCTGGGAATCATCCGTCCATCTGAAAGTCCCCTTTTTGTAAGATCGGTGAGGGGTGCAACCAATTGTGAGAACCCCTTCACAAAAAGCCTGTAATATTGGCACAATCCGAAGAATCCTCGCAAGTCAGTGAGGGACTTTGGTGCAGGCCAATCCAAGATAGCCTGGATCTTATCCTGATGAACCTATACACCTTGTGCACTGATCACATGGCCTAAGTATAAGATCTCTGTGAGTCCAAATTCACATTTGGAGGCCTTTGCATATAAGGATTGTTCCCCCATAATGCCCAGTATCTCATCTAGATGCCTCATGTACTCCTCCCAGGTGCGACTGTATATGAGGAGATCATCAAAGAACACCAGCAAAAATTTTCTCAACTGCTTCTGGAAGATATGGTTCATGCACGAATGGAAAGTGGCTAGTGCATTGGTTAGCCCAAATGGCATAACCAAAAACTCATAATGGCCATAATGGCACCTAAATGTCGTCTTGTGCACGTCCTGTTCACGGACCTTGATCTGGTGGTAGCCTGACCTACGGTCAATCTTGGAAAAATATACTGCTCCGTGCAACTCATCTAACAACTCATCAATCCGAGGAATGGGATACATGTTCTTGATAGTCTTCTTATTCAAGGCCCCTGTAGTCGATGCACATTCTCATAGTCCCATCCTTCTTCTTGACCAACACCACTAAAGATGCGAATGGACTGGAGCTGGGTCTGATATGCCCCATAGCAAGCAGCTCCTTGATCGCTTTCTCAATATCATCTTTAAATTTCTTCGGATGTCTATAGGGAGTGGTGATCACTTGGTTTGCCCCCTCCTCCATCTCTATGGTGTGTTTGAAGCCTCTATCTAGTGGCCTACCTGGTGGAATTTATCTGAACACCTTGTCATGCTTTCCCAATAGGTCCTGTATGTCAACATGGTACTGCTGGCCATCATGAGATGTCTTTTGTGTGGTGATCAGGCACTCGATTGCATAAGCTATGTCTCCATGTCTGAATAGTGCCTCCATCTGTTTGGCCGAGACAACTCTTGGGGCCCCATTGGACATGCCCCGCAGAACTACCCCGGTGCCATCCGGAGCATTGAACCCCATCTCCATGGTTTGGTAGTTCGTCATGATAGGTCCCAAAGTGCTGAGCCACTGAACTCTCAAAACCATATTGGTGTCTGGCAAATCAACAATATAGAAGTCCTCTGTCAAACTATAGTTCCCCATCATCATTGTCAACTGGGGAGCCTTGAATAGGCAAGGCATCACTCGGCCTCCGGCCACTTCCACACCAAAACCCTCAAACTGCTTAGCGTGGATGCCTCTCCTGACCACCAGGGCAGAGTCTATGAAGTTGTGGGTTGCCCCACCATCAATCAGAATCATGACTCTCTGACCCCGTACAATAACCCTAACCCTGAAAGTGTTGAACCTAGGAGTAGTTGATAAGGTGGCAATAGTCCCTCTCTGCAATTGTACATGTGGTTGTTGTGTCTGGGGTCCTTGTACCAATGTCTGAGGTGTCCCTTGTACCTGTGGCGGCTGCTCTATGCCATTGTCCTGTGCACCATCCTGCACCCACTCATTCCCATCATCATCATCCTCATCACTATCTGATACTACCTCGAAATAGTGGACCTTGCCCTTCCCCATGCACCTGTGCCCCAGTTCATATGGTTCCCTTGAACTGAAGCATAATTTATTTCTCCTTAATTCATTTCTGGTCTCATCGTCCAATCTGTTCTTCCCCGCTCCGTACTTCTGGGGAAGCTTCTTGTCCTTGCCTTTCTGGGGAATGAAAGGTTTGGACGGGGTTTTATTCTTTGATGCGGCACCCTCCATGTCCTGTACTCTAGAGATGGCATCATGTAAAGTGGTAGGCTTGAATGCCTTGATCCAACCTCATAGGGGCTCAGACAGTCCCTTTGTGAATAGCATAATAAGCCCGGTCTCGAAGATATCTGTCACCATCACTGCCAATCTCTGGAACTCTATGATATAAGCATCTGCAGTGCCTGTCTGCCTAACCTGTGCCAGCTCTCGAAAAAGTAACTTCGGATCCTTCCTGTCGAACCTATCCATCAACCTCTATGTAAAATCCATGTATGATGTGATGCTAGCATGCCCAAGTGTAACCAAACCATGATACCACCACTCATGGGCCTCTCCCTCCAGATGCAAGGTGTCATATTTAATGGCTTTCGCTTCTTTCATAGGGTTGAGTTGGAAATAAGTGTCCAGCTTCTGAACCCAAGTGTCCAACTTCTGAACCCAAGCCCTCGTTGTGGATCTATGAGACCCATCAAAAGAAGGAAGAGTAAGTTTCCCCATCTTCCACTGCAAGTCATAATTTTGAGATCCCCTGTTGAAGTCTTTGGGCTTGTTTCTGTACTTGATGTTGCAGAAGTCCTGGAACGACATGGCGGCATGGAACTCACCTCCAAGATCTTGGTACTCGCTCAGATAATCAGTGAAACTATCTCCCAGTAGTGGTTGTCCCGGTTGGCCCACTGTCTGCTCATCGGTGAATTTAGGCATGAGAGGTCTGGGTACCTTTGAGCTAGATGCTCGGGTGTTTGGTTGGTTGGGAATGTTGGTGTTGCTTCCTTCCCCATGGTTCCCATTGTGGCCATTTGTACCTCTAGTGTCATTGTATCCCTCATCATGGTGATCTGCCATGTTGCGCATGAGTAGCCGAGTCATGATGTCAACCAACGGTTCCTGTCCCCTTGCCACATTGTTAGTTAGGAGGTTGATTAACTGATGTTGGCCTCTAGCCAAGTCATTCAGAATATTCTGCTTGATTCATTCCCATTACCTCCCAAAGGGTTGTTCCTATCACCCATCTCTACTTCCTCTTCTGGTATGAACTGCTCTTCTTCCTCCTCAAAGAACTCTTCTTCTTCCGCCACTGGTCCTTCCCTAAACTCGGATAAGAAGACCCTTCTAGATTGGTCTCTCTACCTTCTGTAGATTAATGGATTACCTTCCCCAGAGTTCATAAAATAGCATGCACCTCACAGGCTGGGAGGATGCACTGCTCTGATACCACTATAATGTTCCTTAACCAACTGACACAATTTTTGTCTCCTAAGACTTAGAGCTGGATGAAGGATTCTTCAAACTTATGCACTTCGAAGGTATTGTGTTGTAGTTTTTCGAACTCTGTCTCCAGTTGGCTAAAGTTTCTGTAAATATTTGATCCAGAGATCACTACTCCCTCTGGATCAATCTGAGACCTCAAGTGATATGAATCTCAATGTCAGTACATACTCATCAAAACATAGACTCAAATAACTAGATCTGCATTTACCAACTAACATATAAATGCAATCAACCACATAGACAACAGATGTACCCTGGAACCCTTTCGGGAAAAACTAGCTAACTATGGGGCTATCTTCTCTCTCGAGCCCAGAGCATATAGATGTATAAAAGACAATACAATACAGAATTACCTCAGCCAATAACTCAATCCCTCTGAACAGGACAAACTCTCTGACTTGCATGCATCCAGTTGATGCATGCACTAAAGAAGTATGCCCTAACTGCCAAACTGGATCTGAGTGCTCTGACGGTGCCTCTGATAGATCTGCCCTCTCTAGATCTCTCTGCTCTAATCTGCTCGCTCTGAAGACTGCCCACTGATGAAATCGGCCCTCTCTGCATGCACAAGTGCGCCCTCCCCTCTGGATGTCAAATGCTCGTACTGGTCCAGATCTCAACAGATCTGAGCTCCGATCGTCCCTAACCTTCCTCAAATCTCAAGGCAAGGCTATCCTAGAAGTCACAAACTCCAAATCGGTCAGTCTAGCTCACAACGAGCCTCTCCTCCCTCAGGAAAAACGTCCTCCTCCAAGAGAACCCAGCCTCAATCTCCACAGTAATCTCATTGTTGAGATCTCTCAGCTCACAAGAACGGATATCTAGCCTCTCTAGAACTGAAGGTCACTGATCTAGCTCAGATCTGACCTTCCTAGCTCCTGCAGCAACTCCTCTCTATCTCAGAAAGTCGCCCCACACTGGCAAATTCATCCTCCTCACTCTGGCAGTATCTCTCTCTGACAATGCAACTCAGTAACCTCATCTGGGGACCCCCTGCCTCTATAAATAATCTCACCGAAGAATTAGGTTTGCCAAAACCCTAATTCCCAGTGCATGCAAAAGGTCACTTTTGCATGCAGTCACTGAATGCTGACGGGTCATGCAATACTCATGCATGCAAAGGTCAATCTCCCCTAAAGCTCCGCATGCAGCCCCCACTGGGCTCATGCCACTGAGTAGAGTGCATCTCACTCTCTACTCCATCATGATGCCTATGCAGCTAATGTACCTCCATGTAAGGCATTTAAACCATGGAGGACATCCCGAAGTTACCATAATCTAACAGTTTCTAGGGCTGACCTTCGCTGCAAGCTTCACTAGGTGGCTGTCCACAACTATTTGAGAGCTGGAATTCACATCTGATGTAATTTTATGGTCCACTGAATTTCTTGTTGTTGTATGTGTTCTTGGAGAGACCTCTCTTTGATGTAATGTTTGTTCTTGTATGTTTAAGGCTTAATAATTATTGCAGCATTCATTTGCATACGCCATCACCATACAACATCCATGGTTTTCACATATATAGTGTCAATTTAATAAAAAGAGTTTAAACATATTTATAAGACAACTTCCTGTAGATGGCTTGGGAAAAGAATGCAAACACAGAGTGTCTCACAAAATATAAATATCAGAGATAGAAGTAATATGCAGATCTGAGTATAAATTTATTTAAGGTGTGGTACATGCCTGGAAGTTCTGAGGCTGAATTTCTGAGTATGACAGCCTTGGGAAAATAAACAATATTAATCTTCTTACTCTTGTGATCTCCTACCATGTTCTGAGAATGGTGTTGTGTGCAAGAGCAGAGATGAAGAAGGCTGATATACTCTTCCTGTGGCTGCTGGTTCACTTCAGAATAATACTTTATGAGCAAATGGATAGTGCCAACCTCATATAAGGAACTCGACTTCCAACAGAGATATGGTCTGCAATTTTTAAGTGTTTCCAACAAAGATCTATGCCCACATTAATGTACAGCAAGGAAGATTTACTCTCCAAACACAAGTGCTATTACTTCATGAAGTCTGCGCCCTCTCCAAGTGATATTTACCCACAATGACCACACAACCAACAGAAACAAGTTTCTTAGTAACTTCACAGTGATAGATGCGCCCTCTTATGATAGAATGCTGCCATGCTTAAGATGAGTGTGTATGCTCAGCAATGACCGAAGGGAAAAATGTCTTCGACTGATAATATTTGATACCCCTTTGATTCCTTGAATGTGCCTCCTGAAATGTACATTTTGGTGCCCTTCCTTTCAGAAATAACCAGCCCACATGCGCCCTTTTCCTCTGATGGGTGCGTCCCCTCTTACTATGGACAATAGCTGCACCCTCTGTAGTAAGATGGAAGCTTTCTCCTCAAGTGCGCCCTCAACAAATGGAACACTGAAACCTCTGCAAACTCCAATAAATTTCCAGATCTGAAGGTAAAAATGAAATCCCATACCTCGACAATGAAGCACAAGTGTTTAACCAAAGATTATTCCTCCTCAATAGATGGCCAAGATAGATAGTCTCACTATCGAAACCATTTCTTCCTCCTAGGGTTTCATCCAAGAGAAGCTTGAAGCTCAAGCATTCTAGTTTTCGAAAATGCAAATAGACAAGAATGGAGAGAATGAGCTCCCATGTCCTTTTTATATTTTCTCATTGACCCCCTTTTGTGACTCTTCAACTTCCCTTGACCATTTTTCTCATTAAAATATTTAAAAAGTGACTTTATGGAGAAATTGACCCCTTTTGTCTTTTAATTTCACTTTGACCCCCGTTTACACTTTTTCACCACTTTATGACTCAAGTGACTTTTATAAAGTCACTTAGGAATTAATTATTAATTGCCACTTTAAAAAACACCTTTAAGCCTAGGTGACAATTTAATAATTAATTAATTCCCTTCTATTCTCAACTATAGCCTACGGGAACTAAATAGGCTAATAAGTCGTCCCCATGGTGGTCACCCGGAAAGGGACATGACATTATCTTCATCGTCGTTGTCGTCCCTCATCACCATCTTCATCATCAATTTTTTTCCAATCACAGGAATTTACTAACATGTGCTTGTGAGATCAATAAAGGGACAATCTGTCATGGAATGGATCCATCTCTCTTACCATCCGAAGCCAAATGAAGAAAGCTAAGTATAGTTGATTGTCTCGAGGATGACCTAGTGGGGTGCTTGGGTCATTCGTTGTGCTGCTAACTAGTAGAGGTAGTGCATCGACGAGGTCTGGGGGGGATCTCATCCATCTCTTGGAAGGGGAGATGGTCTAGCCATGTCACTGAAATCTCGTGAGACGAGGGAAGGTTCCACGGGTCTACATTGATATAGAGTCTAGGGCTACGTCGGTGTCAATCTGTCTCTTAGTGACCCTTCCTGAGGGTAGCACCGAGAAGGAGGTGATCCGCTGAATAGGGTCCGATCTCGTAGGAGGCTAAAGAGTATGGTATCGAAGCCTGAGGGCCTCCTATATGTATAAGGCTAGACAGCGTCGATCCGGATATCTGAAGAAGCCCGTGAGGGTCTGAGTCCCCTTGAATAAGCAATGAAACCGCCCCCTGATCTCATAGTAAATGGGGCACCGAAAGATGAAGTGCTCCTCAGTCTCGACCTCATGTAGCTGCCATAGCTAACAGATCTTGTCTGGTTGGTCCATCTGATGGTCTGTCTTTACCCGAAGTCTATGAGAGCCCACTTTGAACTGACCTAGAGGAATGCGAAGAGCATGTACCCAGTGTCGAAATGTGTATTATGGTCAAACGATGAGCCCATCCCTAAGCTCCAAGAAATGCTCAGCATAGAATTCCATCTTTAGGCATAACCCACCAAGAGGTTTAACCCAAGTAATCTAGATAAACTGCCTATAACTATCATCTCTGATGATCTTGTTCAACACCTATGTAGTCAGTAGGAGATGGTCGACTACATCTAAGGAATACCGAAATGGAGGGAGGTGTTACGTGGTACCAGTACCAGCGCACCTGCAGATGTGCCTCAAGGAGAGAGAGTCATTTTTTTCCTGACCAAGAGGGGTGTTATCCAGCTTTTTTTGAGTGGGGGTTATGGCCAAACCCTTTGTTTTCTCCCCTGGGAGTACTATGGCTTAGTGGCATTGCTTACTGCCTCATAAAAGGGCTTGAAGCCCTGAGGTTGGTGTCTGGGGCTCCCAGCGGGGGGTCACTAGGTCACATGACCCCCACCTGGTTTTATCATTTTGGTGGCACTTCTTTCAGCACTGAGGCTTATGTCTCTCCTCTAGGTCCTAGTTGCCGAAGCGTCCCCCCCCCACGGTTCAAGCTCCAAATTCGCGCTCCGAGTGAAAGCGCTGCTGAAGCGTTTTTGGAAGCTCGCTTCGGGCAGGAAAAAAACGCTTCCTGCCACTGTGCGAAGCTTTCTCGCTCCTGAGTGCTCCGAGCTTTGCCCTCCACGCTTCAACCTCGCTTCCTGAGCGCTTCCGTGGACAGCAGGAAGCTTCCTGTTTTTTTTTTTTTTTTGCTCTTTGGGTGGGGCCTAGGGCATTTTTAGGGTTAGAGAGGGGAGATAAGGCATGAATTATGGAATTTAGATGGCATGATAAGGCATGTTTATAATGGAATCATGAATTATGGAATTTAGATGGCATTTCATATATTGGAAGTAGCACAAACATACATGTTTCATAAATTTTGCATCTAGTTTGGTATTCTACATGTTTTTTTGAATATATATATATATATATAAACGCTTCCGAGACGCTTCGCTTCCGACCATTTTTTGAAAAATGCGCACCCGCGCTCCCGTTCCTGCTTCGCTCCCACGCTTCGGCAACCTTGCTCTAGTTCACCTTCCACACCCTCCTGGTCCTCCAGTTCTGCAGCGCCCTCTCTCCTTGGTTGTCCTTTGATGATAACGTCATCCTTATTCCAAGCCTACATTGTTTGATTAGGGGGGGGCGTTGAAGGATTTTCACTGCTATTGGGGTTAGATGGGGAGAATGCCCCAAGTTACCCACAGATTTTAGCTATTTTAGTCATTTTTTGGTAAACTTTGGGGAGAATGCCCCAAATTACCCATAGATTTGATTATTTTATATTATTTTATGTTATAATTTTAAGTTGACATGATTTAATTTTAAATTGACATTTTAAAGCATGTAGGCTTGGTTATTTTGTAAAAAGTGAGTGTGAGATCATATAAATACAATCCCCTCACTTCATTTTTACACACAACGTATGGGATAAAATTCAGTATGCTACTCTTTTAGAAGGGCCTTATGAAGTGATGTGCACCTCTTGGAGGGATTATTCTTCTTGCTCTCGGATGAAGTTGGATGCTTTCTTTTTCTTGCTAATGCTTTGTGGATGCTAGAATGGTTGGAATAACTCAAGCTCAAGTAAGTCTTTTCCATTTTTAAGGTTTGTTTGATGAATGGTAGGTCAATTTTGCATCTTGAATGATTGAATGGTAGCCCTAGGGCTACATTCTCTTTGAATAAGGTTTTTTCCTGCTATTTTATCCTCATTGCATACTAAAAACGCTCCCAATAGGAGGTTTTTACAAAGTTTGGCCTTGGAGCTCCAACTTTTCCCTAGTTTAGACTCTTGAAACCGACCCTAGAGGTTGTTTCAAGAAGCCCTAACCTAGTAACAAGGAGAATTACCTCCAAGAGGAAGGCTTGTCACCTTCCTCTAAGGCTAGGGTTTGGGGTAACATCAATTAAAACCCTAAGTTTGCCCATTTTCTCTACATCAAACCCTAATTTGAATTTTTGTAAATATTATTGCTAGGTTAAACTTGCATTTTCATGTTTAATTTTGCATTTTCATGGTAGAATTAGGGTTAGAATTAGGTCTACAATTTTTTAACAAAAACCCTAAAAATAAAAAATAAAAAATTTCTTCATTTTTTGGCCTCCTTAAAATTTCGGCCCTAAAATCTCGCCCCTAAATTCTTGCAACCCCAAAATTTCGGCCCTAAATTCTCGCGGCCCTAAACTCTCGTGACCCTAAATTTTCACGACCCCAAAATTTCGGCCCTAAATTCTCGCGACCCCAAAATTTCGGCCCTAAATTATTGCGGCCCTAAACTTTCGGGCATGAAATCCTCAACCTATCTTTTTTAACCCTAAACAGACCTGCAAAACTGTCAAAACTACTATACAAGCACCATCCTAACTCTCTCTATTACTGTGTGTTTAACTCCATTAAAGCCACTGATCTATGGTTTAAGGTGTTTGGAAGGAAGTTGGCATTTACTTGGCAGGTATATTAAAGGGCTCTCCCCTTGGGACAACATTGGACCCGAAGAAGTTAGGAGATTGGACAAAGGTGACAGCAATCCAAGTTTCTTATGTGATTGCCTTTCACTTGCAAGCCTAGCCTGCTAGTTTGAACGGTAACAGGAGGCAATCATTCTAAATGCCCACGGACCCTAAGAGATCTGAAAACCCTGCAAACTAACCTCGAGCTCAGAGCAATGGGCTAGAGAAGGCAATGGTCTCAAAAGAGCAGTAAGCCAAGTACGAGTACCAGTCTCACCCCTTAGCCAAGCCGGCTAAATCCCGAATACAATGTAGAAAAGAGACCAATCCGAACACTGTCTCAAGTCAGAAGCACCGAGCCCCAAACTTTGTTAGGATGATGTGATGAGGAACTATCTGCTTGCATCTAATGATGATGCATCGAAGGAGAAGGATTTGGACTCTCTCAACTACGGCCCAATCAGACTCTAGTAATGAAGGCCCCCAAATCTCTAAGCCATGGAGAATGTCGATGTATTTGTAACTTCGGAAGATATTCACTTGTATATTACATTTGTACCTTATTGTATCCCCAACGGAGATGTATTATTCCTATGATTGGAAGTGTCGTCATTTGTATTTGCAAGTGTCGCAAGTTATATTGTAAGTGTCGCAACTTATATCTGATGGGTTATTAGACCACCTTGGTGGGGTTGGCCCTGTATGAGTTATGTGGGTTAAAGGGTTATTAGACCACCCTAGTGGGGTCGGCCCAGTCAGCATTATGTTAAGTGGTTAAGTTGGGGCCGACCTAATTAGAGTTAAAAGACAAGTGAAGTAAAGTATAAATAGAGGATGTGTGATCCTCATTTAACACATTCACTTATTCACTCACTTCGCATTAGTGAGAGAGAGGAGGAGTGCGCACAAGTGGAGGAGGAGTAGCTGCTGCAGACATTTATCTTTTGGGGATTCATCTTAGTGATCTTTGTATTGGTGCTTATTCTATCTCTAAGGAAGTTGCGAGGTTTTTCACCTTCTTGGTTTTCCCTGGTGAAATGCTTTGTGTCCATTGTCTCTTGTGATTGTTATGCTGTGCATGTTATTCTCTTAGTGATCCTATTGAATGAAATTATTGAAAAATTAACAGAGAACAGTGGGTCAAATAAGGGAGTCCATGAGAGACATCTTGGATGAGATATCATGAAAATGTTGACGGAAGCATTGTCTCTCAAGAAGAGCTAAAGACCCATAACCCTTGCCAATATGAAGCTAAAGGGTTGGTTGCAAAATGAAACAAGGTCCTGAAAATCGTACTCCCAAGTACGTGTAAGTGCTAGTGATCTCAATCTCCTCCCCTCTGAAAAAGAATGAAAGTCTCCGGACTTCTTCGACCCGTTGAAGATCATAACCTTGATTTTACCCAAGCTGACCATCAACTATTGAAGGTCGTAGAAGAGAGCTAAAACATCCAACTGTCTCTGTAATCCTACTAGAGATGAGGCTAGGAGGACCACATCATTGACAAAAAGCAAGGTGGATATCAAAACCTAGTGGAGGAGACATCCATCACTATCCTAGATATGCTCGAGTACAAAAGGTCATCTTGCCTCATGAGTTGCTCACTAAGCATAGCACTTCTTAACCCCCTTGTCTTTGAGCACATCATAACCTCCAAATCTCCCAATACCAATGGAAAACTCTATGAAGCTCTCCTCCACCTTATCAAGGGATGCTCTATCCTGATATATCCTTCTAAATGCTTCCTTCCTCCCTTGTGAAATCTCTTTGTCCTTGTGAGGAGGGACTCTATGTGAAGGCCCACCATTGAGCCAATCATTACTATAGTACTTGGGATTCAATGAGTGAGCCAGACAATGCAAAGGTGTGCAATCCTTATCCCACCTATTGATAAGTATATCTCGTATGGTGATGAATAAGCTCTATGCTAATGTCTCATACTCAAGGCACTCATTATGTAAAATAGTGGTCTTCACCGCCTCAATCATGGAACCCCACCCCCCAATAAACATCTCCTAAAATGAGTCAGTCCATATCTACAAACCACAACAAAGAAATGATAGGGTACATGATCTTAATGGTAAGATCTACCCTATCCCACCAACAATCCTCTAGCATTGTATCCTTGAACATTTTTAAATAAGTTTGATCTGATTTTCTCCAAAAAGACCAAAACCTTGAAATAACCATGGAACCAAGAGTACTCTTGACCTCCCTCAACCTCTTAAGCATAATGAATGAGGAGGCAAACCGAGTATATGTAACCTTCAACAAGGATAGATGTGTGTGCTCTTTATAGATTGTGAGTGCATTGGTATGGTTTTGTATAAGATTGCAAATTTGGTGTGCATCATCAACAAGACTTCATATCCATGTCACATTGCAAACAATAGATTTATGTGCTAAATTCAAAGAATGAACAAGGCAAGGTGTCCAAAATATTTGTGGATATTTAGCTTCCACAAGCATGCCAGCAACCTTGCAAACAGGTGTATTATCCATGATACTTTACACACAAGAATCAACACCTACATCTTATATAACTTTAATGAATAACTCACTGATATATTGCATCTCCTTGTATTTTCCAAGAGCATCCACCGCTTTCAAGACAATTGGTCCATTTAGGAAAGAAACTATAATACCCCCAATTTTGACTTGGAATGTATTTAATCAAAATTATGTAAATGATGTAAATATGCTAGTATGGATTCCTAGTGTGGAGTTCAAGGCCAAGGCCCAACTAGTGAATGGCTAGGCATGTATGATGTACATATTTTTATTTGGACCACATGATTGGCTTGTCATGCAAATTAGAAATGTATGTAAATATTATGTTGAAAATTAATAAAATGGTCCAAGATGGTTGTGTAAAGATCACTAGAGGGGTTATGATTCCACCAGAGGGAAGAGGAAGGGGTCCTATGGGGAAACCAAATCCTATGTTGCCATGTGTCAACCTTAGAAGTCATCCAAAATCTGCCATGTGCCTTAAATAAGCCAATTACCTTCTCTTAACTATTAAATCCAATCATTGAATGCATGTGGGAGGTTGGTGGGGAAAGTCATCTCATGTAATTATTGAAACATGGGGGTTGTGACAGTTATGTCAACTGTCAGCAGTCCTATTTCTTCTATGGTCGAAGTTATGTCAATTGTCTTTTCACCTTACCTAATATCCTTGGAGTCAACACTCTTTTGATCATTACTCTATCATTCTCTCATGCATGCTGCTACACTACGTAGAATTTTCCATTGTTGTTCATGACCATACCAGACTGTGTTTATACCCAGAAATTCGAATTTGAAGATAGAGCTGCATTTTTGGAAGGGAAAATAGATGGCTATAGGCGAACAAGGAGGTTGGGCAAGCTAGGAATCCCTTACCCATTGAGGTTTGTTACTTTTAGATGCTTGAGAAGCCACGGATTGATGTTGCAGGAGGTACTCCATTAGCATACAACAGGTTGGACTCTTACTGCACACACTGGTAAGCACTGTAAGGGTTGGATTTTCTGAGGGAACTGTGGATCAGTGAAGGGAAATGCCTTCCTTGTGTTGTGTGGGGCAATTGGAAGGAGTGTCATGGCTGTGATGGTGAGTGAGACCCATGTGGAGCTCTGGTTGAGCTTTTTGGCTAAGCACAGTGAACATAATGGGTTGTGGGTTGAGAGATAGAAGCATGTAGGTGTTTCCTTCGCCCCGGTGGCCTCATAGCCCAGCTTGGGGGTGGCCTCTCAGCATAAAGAGTATATGTTGGACAGAGTGCCTATGGCTGGGTGGAAAATCACTCTTACACAGCCAGTTGCTTGGATCTTCTTTGTTTAAAGAAAGTATTCTTATGTATTTGATGTGCAATGATTTTTAATTTTATGCTTGTGACAATTATGCTTGGAATTGCATGTTATGTGTGTGTGGATCAATTTTAATTTCGCCATATGTTTTTATTTACATGTTTGCACATGCATTTTAGCTATATAAATTCGTAATTATGGCTATATGGTGAAATTTAGAGGCCCTAGTTTAGTTAATGTCCCCTCCTGCTGGTCGGATTGAGGGATGGGGATGTTATAGAAACCATGAATTGATTAGTGGATGGCATGTGTTGCATTTATCCATCCATCAGAAACAATACTAACACCGGATGAAGGCTATGTTGAATTAATGGGTTCCAGGATTTTATCCACCTCCTTCTTTGCCTTAACCAACAATGTGGTTCTAAGCTTCCCTAAACTAGGAGGCACATACCATGTTGGAGCTTGTTCAACTAGAGCTCAACACATCGGAATGAACAAAGGCAGTCTCAACACATCGGAATAAACAAAGGCAGTTGTGCAACATTAAATGAAATGAAGTTGAAAAAGAAAAAAAACCCAATGGTAAGATCAATCTCCTCTCGCCTCTCTTGTTGACAGATCTTGTCCTTTGGACTGCCACTAGGAGCTTACCTCTTTCTCAATGGTTGACTTGCAGTCCCACTCCCAAATCTACTAGTAGGTTTCCACAAGAATGGAAGAGGATCCTCATTTTTTTGTTTCCTATTTGATGCTACCACCTTTCCCACGCCAATTTTATCCTCTCTTTCAATTTCTCTTCATTTGGTACCACTCACCTTATTACATGGTCCAAGTCTACAATCAATGGCCAAGAGATGGCCCTTAACTCGAAGTAGGTGCTCTTGTATGTATTGTTGCAGAAACTATATGTCCAAAGAACATTCCCCCCAGCAAACTTTACCTCGAGCCCTTGTTGTCTTGACACATACTTCCATAATGGATATTTATTTTCTTGAGCCAATTGTCTTACTACAGCAAGGCCTCTTTTAGGATTGGAAATAGCTCCACTTGCAGCAGATGGAGCACTAGCAACAATAGAGATAGATGAGCTTGGAGGGGGAAGGGCATGCCAACAGTGACATTCCTCCCTTTCCTTTGAACTTTTACCAGTTGCCTTTGATGATTGAGCCATGAAAACTGTGGCATAAATCAAGAAAACATTAGCCTGGAAATTCTACCTACAAATCCTTCAAATCCCTTCACCAACAAAGTGCAAACTCGTTACAGCTCTCTCCCTCAAGCAAAAATGTGAAAACATAATACTAAATCATGTTTTAAGCGGCCCATGGGTCACTTTTTCCCACCACACGCTTCGGACGTGCAACACATTTAGAGCACAAGTCTAACACAGATTTGGCATGTCCCACGATCCTCTTAAAACATGATTTAGTGTTCTTTTTCACATTTTTTATCAAGGGAGAGAGTTGCACCAGGTTTGCACTTTGCATGTGAAGGGATTTGAAGGATTTGCACGTGCAGGTGTCCTTACATATCCGTGTCTAACATGTGGGATACGGATACGTGGGCCTGGGAGGACGTGTCCTATTTTCTAGCTTACAATCTTTATGCATGCATCACAAACAAACGACAAAGTTTGTATGCTCTAATACCATGTTAAAAATGTGGGCTAAGAACAAAGATAAATCAAAAACACATGATCACATAAAAGTCGTCACAAGAATTATGATTGAGAAAAACTAAAATCTAAAGAATATTGCTTTGAATCCACAATTGTGGTGCATTACAATAGGGGCTCAACGTTTATATAGGACGTAGTCTAAAAGTTATACAATTTTGATTTTTCCTATTATCATCATCGAAATTCGGCTATACAATCCTTAGTCAAATTGCAATTTTTCATTGCTTAAATTGCATTTTTGAATACATAAATGGCTTCAAAGCTCTCAAATACACTTGTTCCATGGTCCACCCGCATTGTGCATTCTGAACAACTTATATTTGCAATTTGAGCAATTCTTCTCAATTTTTAACAGATTTTCAAGCAAAAATGGTCAAAAAAAAAACAACTAGAAAAGGTCCAAATTATAACATGTTTAAATTTTATGTGGTAGTTAGCTCTAGCATAACTACCGCATTAATTACAACTACTATGGCACCTTTTAACCACCATATTAAAAAGGGACCACTAAGACCACACCTAACTGCCACATTAATTAAAGACCAATAAGACCTTATATCAAATCAAGATCAGAAAGCATATCTCCAATAACTGGTATGATTCCCTTTATAGAGCCCCATTGGTATTTTCAACCCAGGGAAATTCTGCTTCTGCAGAATGGTTGGTTATTTTGCTCTCTACCAGCCCCAAATTTTCTCCCTAACTCTACATATATACTCAATGTAATAGCCCTGATATGATCTCAGAGGATATCAACTCAAATTGAAGATTAAAATCAGAAAATTGCACAACAAAAACTAGTTCTCAAAACTAGACTAGGTCACTATTTAACCCACTCAAAGCTTAATAGAGGGACACTATCGGATCTGCAAAATGTACTGGGGAGTGTGCAGCAACAAAGACAACAGCTTCAAGGCCAGCTTCAAAATTATATGCACGAGGTACTGGGGCCATTTATGTTTCAACAACCGCTCCGCGGAAGTCTACTCCAAGGCTTCCAGGGCACATCAGCATATGCATACTAAACTCATTCACTTACTCTTGAAATCAAATAGTGGTGGATAACAGGTCATTAACCCCCTAATTTGATGATGGACAAGTTTTACAAAGGTTTTAGGAGGTTCTGGCAGTGTTTGGAGGCAATGGGAGAAAGAGCATTAGGATGGACTGCTCAACTAGTTTGTTTCCAGGCTCTCCCAAACAGGCTGAGAGGGCTATGAATTCTCAAGAAGAGGCTTGGATGGTCTTCAGCAATGTCTTAGGAACCTAACATGACTGACAGAATAGAAATTGAGTATCCCAAGAACTTTTAATTAAAACTACTGCGAAACTAGTCAATTATAAATGCACAGTGAGCTAGTCTTGAGAAATCTGAATACAAACAGTCATAGAAAGTTATGAATCTCTTAATTTTGACTTGGGATGGATTCTATAGGCAAATGAACAACTACAGCAACTTACAGAAAGGAAAATGGTTTTACATAACTCCGTATATTGCAATTCCTAGAAAACTAGTCAATTAAAACCTTGTAATGAGCATAGGATGAGTAAATCATTAAACATAACTCCTTAGTTGCAGAATCAGTAGCAGCTTGGTATTATTAACCTGTAGAAGAGTACATAAGCATTAAATGATTGTAATGGTAGCAGCAATCTCTCATTAAATGCGCTCCTCCTTGGGAAAATATAGACAAGATAGAATAATCAATGCATTCATTCACTAAGAGAGAAGAATGCTTCAGAAGAGAGAAAGAAGAGAAGAAGTAATCATAGTGATGGATCAGATCTGCAAATTGGTCATCAATGGCTGCACTGGATCATGTGCAGAAGACTAGAACAGGAACTATGGGGCACATCTCCCACAGGTGGCTAAGGGTGCATCACCAAAGCCTAGCGAAGCTTGAGCGTACTCACATACAAACAATAAATTGTCAAAAGATATGAATGTGGTGTGCCCTCCTCCTTTTATAAGTGAGATGACTTGTTGAGCAAGTCAAGTTGCTAATGAACCACCTCATCCTCATCCAATGCGCCTTCCTTGACTGAGTTGGCACTTTCCTGCGTTTCCACTGACTAGCTTTTGCTCTCTTTTGGAACTGCACCCTCTAGCTTTTTTGGGTGTTTCCTTCCTTTTGCAACTTGGCTAGCTTTTGTTCCTTTTGGAAACTACGCCCTCCTTAGCTTTATGGAAGTTTCTACTTTCCCTCCTTGCCTCTAGCTTTTCTGGGTGTTTCCTTCCTTTTGCAACTTGGCTAGCTTTTGTTCCTTTTGGAAACTACGCCCTCCTTAGCTTTATGGAAGTTTATACTTTCCCTCCTTGCCTGCTTTATGCACTGTTTTTGTCAATTTCCTTCTTTTTTTTGCCTAACACCTTGCTTTGTGCTACTTTCCTCCAGTTTCCTTCTTTTTTGCTTTGCTCTACTTTTCTTTTACTTTCCTCTTTGGTTGACAACTCATTGAGCTATCTTTGTCTCTTATGCACCCTTGTCCAACTCATTAGCACATTTAATTAATAATTAAATACAAAAATAATAATTACATCTCCTTCAATTTAATTAAAAACAACTATAGGCCAAATCATTCATAGTTAATAATTGCCTAGGCTAATGTTATCCCCCCTTTTATTAATTAATTCATTGGTCTTCACTAGGATCCATGGGGGTTTGGTGGATTCCTAGCTCCCCCTTGGTGCTGAAAAATTGGGGACATGACAGTCCTCCCCTCCCAGGCTTGCTTGTCCTCAAGCAAGAAACCAACTCCAACTCCAACCAAAAGTCCACCATGTTTCTGCTGCACCACTCTAATTATAGTCATTCTCCTAATGACTAACTCTTTTTCAACAAAATTTTCAACCCAACTAATACAGCTGAGAAGAATGCCCGGATCCCACTATCTGTGCTACATGTCTCCCAGTGGCACTGTTACTTGTGGAAAACTGTCATTCCAAAGAATTTCAGGGTCCCAATGTCTCAACTGCATCCTTCCAAACATCAGGATCAACATGAGGAATATATCATCATGGAGGATGTCTAGATCACTCCACAATACCGGAAGTTTATCACTTCCAATGCAAAACTAAACTTCTGTGGGTCACTCCAACCAAGTATGAAACTCCTTATGTTCCATGTGCAAACCAACACAGAGCCTCACATCACTGCTAGCCAATTGACATAGGTGACAATCCCATGTCTTCAAAGCATCACATAGCAACCATAAATGTTGCTCATCAAACTGGTTAGGGACTAGTGTGCTTGTCAAACCCCAAGGTCTAACCATCAAGTCATCAAGTAAGAGTGTGGGAGCCTCCTGCTCCTCATGTGGCACCAAAAGAAAGAATCCCTTTACCCAATCATCCCTATGTGTGTTAGCTGCCATATGTATGTGGGGTGAAGGAAAGTTAAACAACTCTTGGAAACAATTGTCCATCAATCTTGTGGTTGGCTCAATCGAAATGAAATAATGTGCCTCCTCCAAAACTGTGCAACTTCCTTCATGAGGCAACTCATAATCTCTCTCGCAATGACCAAGTGCTTGGCCTCCATCTTACTTAACTCCAAACTCTCCAAGCACATGCAAATCAGATTTTACTTCATGTACCCAATGCACACAAGTACCAAAGATCAAAACATTGTAGTTCAAATGACATGGGTAAAAGTCCCATGTCCAATCACCAAAAGGGTAGGCATCATCAATATTCCATGGGTGCTCATGCTGCTCACAAAAAGTGTAAAATGCATCAAAGAATTATCCATAGATGCAAGCAGGAATATCACTCATGTGTCTTCTTGTCCAAACAGGAAAAGAAGGGACACTCCAACCCAATGGTTCAAATGGAAAGCAAGGTGCTTCCCCATGTGAAGACTCCCAATGGCTCAACTCTCTACCACTGGTCAAAGTATGCATGCAATCACCATATGTCCCACTCAATGAAGTCAAATGGGAACCATATGCACCTTTATGTGAGGTGGCATCAAAGATAGGCATGAGATGCCTCTGCAACTGCTGGGTAGGAACTGGTGCCACCATTAAATCAACTGGAGCGAATGTGGGAGCCTTCTCCTTTATGGTTTCACCAAGGAAAATCTTTGTGTCTATTGTGTTATGTTGTGCATGTTATTCTTTCAGTTAAGATGCTAGATAATATTGATTAAAAGTAGAAACTCTAACATCATCATCCTTCAAAGATGCTCCATGCAACATATGAACAAGCTCATGCAAATAATCTATGTCAAAAAGCATATCTGAAAAATTACCATGGATTATGGACATTGCTCTCTGAATCTTCTCCATGTCTTCAAGGAAAGATGAATCTTCCAATGAAGCAACTCTCCAGCAAAACTGTGACACTAAAACATGTGTGTCATGGAGAATGTGTAAGGCCTCCTTGATCTTTCTTTCACTCATCTTGAGTGGCCTTTCATAAGGAGAAGGTTGAGAATGAACCTCCTCATCATGTACCAATGGATCAACCTCTTGAAGCTCATGTGGTGATAGTGAGATCAATCCTGGGACTTCTTCCTCGACTGCAATGACTTCATCTTCTTCAATATTAGGGGAACTTGTACTTGCAACAACCTCATCAAGTGGTATCTCTATGTCACCCACATAGAGAGATGGGCATCCATCAGAAGATGTCTCCTTAAAACTTAGGCACCCATCAATAGGTACCTCATCATAGCATCCATCAGTAGATGCTTCTTCAGAACTTGAGCAACCATTAGTAGATGCCTCTTCTTGGCACCCATTAGTAGCTACTCCCTAATCCATAATTTGTTTATCCTTAGCAGAACTAGTGGTGGCTTCTTCATGCTTACAACCTTTGGAAGATCTGCTTGAAGAAAACCCAAACAATCTCATAATGCTAGAAGATGCAGTTGGTTGTTTTTTTCTTCCTTCTTTACTCACAGAGGCATAACAACTTGGTTCCTCCATTGATGGTTTGCTGCTCTCTATTGAATCTCAATCTCCATCCTTGAGCTCAAATCCAAATCTGCAATAAAAGTAATCTTTGAAAGAAATGGCCTTACCAATCTCTTCTCCCAAAGCAAGATACTTTTGGTGGTGCTAGGGCAAGTTTTTACTTGCAGATATCATATTTGCTAAATCCTTCTTGGGATTAGCCATCGGTGGTTCAGCCCATTGACCTTCACTGTACATCTGGTCACAAATGCAACCATCCTCTTCTCTTGCTAAGCCTCCATCAATGTAAATAATTTATTGTTCCTCGTACAGCTCAAAACCTTCAACTTCCATGTCTGCAACTAGTTCCACAATTGCAACTTGAAAACAATTCTGAGATATCTTCCACTGAGAGTTACTTTCCACAGGCTGAGCCAAGTAAAGAGCTCCGATACCACTATAATATCCCTGATCTGATCTCGGAGGATATCAACTCAAATTCAAGATTAAAATCAGAAAATTGCACAACATAAACTAGTTCTCAACACTAAACAAGAAGAGACTAGACTAGGTCACTATTTAACCCACCCAGAGCTTGATAGAGGGACACTGTCGAATCTGCAAAATGTATTGGGGAGTGTGCAGCGGCAAGGACAACAGCTTTGAGGCCAACTTCAGAGTTCTATGCACAAGGTATTGGGGCCATTTATGTTTCAACAACTGCTCTACGGAAGTCTACTCCAAGGCTTCCTGGGCACAACAGCATATGCATACTAAACTCATTCACTTACTCTTGAAATCAAATAGTGGTGGTTAACAAGTCATTAACCCCCTAATTTGATGATGGACAAGTTTTACAGATGTTTTGGGAAGTTCTGGCAGTGTTTGGAGGCAAAGGGAGAAAGAGAGCTAGGATGGACTGCTCAACTATTTTGTTTTCGGGCTCTCCCAAACAGGCTAAGAGGGCTATGAATTCTCAGGAAGAGACTTGGATGGTCTTCCACAATGTCTTAGGAACCTAACATGACTGAGAGAACAGAAATAAAGTATCCCAAAAACTTTTAATTAAAACTACTGCAAAACTAGTCAATTCTAAATGCACAGTGAGCTAGTCTTGAGAAATCTAAATACAAACAGTCATAGAAGGTTATGAATCTCTTGTTTTTTACTTGGGATGGATTCTACAGGCAAATGAACACCTACAGCAACTTACAGAAAGGAAAATGGTTTTACATAACTCTGTATATTGCAATTCCTAGAAAACTAGTCAATTAAAACATTGTAATGAGCATAGGATGAGTAAATCATTAAAGATGACTCCTTAGTTGCAGAATCAGTAGCAGCTTGGTATTATTAACTTGCAGAAGACTACATAAGCATTAAATGACTGCAATGGTAACAGCAATCTCTCATTAAATGTGCTCCTCCTTGGAAAACTATAGACAAGATAGAATAATCAATGCATTCATGCACTAAGAGAGAAGAATGCTTCAGAAGAGAGAAAGAAGAGAGAAAGTAATCATAGAGCTGGATCAGATCTGCAAATTGGTCATCAATGGCTGCACAGGATCAAGTGCAGAAGACTAGAACAGGAACTATGGGGCACATCTCCCACAAGTGACTAAGGGTACATCACCAAAAGCCTAGAGAAGCTTGAGCTTACTCACATACAAACAATAAACTGTCAAAAGATATGAACGTGGTGCGCCCTACTCCTTCCTTTTATAAGTGAGATGACTTATTGAGCAAGTCAAGTTGCTAATGAACCACCCTCATCCTCATCCAATGCGCCTTCCTTGACTGAGTTGGCACTTTCTTGAGTGAGTGAGCACAATAATGTTGGCCCGGTCCCTGCTGTATAGATCGATCCATGATCCCACTGGACAATGCGAGCTCTTTAAGTTTCCAAACACTGAAAACGCATGCGCGTGCATGTCCACCTACGCAAGAAAGCTCAGTCCGCAAAGCAAGTTCCACTTCCACGATGGAGATTAGTCAGTGCTAATGCATCAATGAATCTACAAGCCCTCCAAACATGATTGGGCAAAATTGAATAGATTGAATAGTGATTCAACGCGGTAGCAGCAAATAAATAATTCACAAATAATTCACAGAAAAGAAAGACAGATCTTCAAGGATGGATTGATCTATTTATTACCTGATAAAAGATCTTCCATCATTCACGCCAGATACCACGCCGTTAGCCCAGGAAGATGAAGAAGGAGAAGCCCTGAGACCCTCGCTTCCTCCATACAGCAGAAAAGCATTTCCATTGCCGGTAAACTTTGCTCCAACATATTTGTGTACAGATCCCTCTACTACATTCACACCAGGATTCAAGCACAGCAATAACAGAACAATGTTCAAACCAGCCCACATTGTATGTATATGTAACTTGCTCCCAAGCATCGCTCCTACTATATTACTCTGCAGATCTGACTTCATCTGATCTCGTCCCATCATATCATATATCCAAAAGTTCTTCGCCCTTCATTTCTCTATTTCCAGGCCAGGCTTTGGGTTAGCTCGTGTTACTTCCCACTTAACCTAACCGGATAAAACGGCTACGCTCACGGAATGGGAAGAAGCTTCCTTCCAACAAAACAATACAAACCCATTTTATTATGTTTTGTGTCGTATTTATCATCAATGGGGAATAAACTTGTTTCCAACTGCGCTATCTAAGAATTAAACAAGTTGACCAAGTTGATGGGATGGGAATGGTTGGTCAGTTCATGCATGGGTTGAGTTGTTTGCAACTTATTTTCTCCAACTTCCAGGCCATGGCTAACCAGCCCAAGATAGAGTTGTTTGCAACTTATTTTCACTCACTTCAAGGCCCTAGTCGATAGAGTTGTTTGCAGCGTATTTTCACTCACTTCAAGGCCAAGGTCAAGATTAGAGTAAACTAATTCAATTCAAATGGATGTAAGTTTAATGGTTTGGTCTACTATTAAATAATATAATGTGTAAGGAGGGTTTATGGTCTTATAAATATTTATGGAATTTTTTCCCAGAAAAAAATTATATATATATATTTATGGAATTTTATACATCAATTTAATCATAACTTTAAAAAAATTATTTATTTAATATAGTGACTTTATCTAATTACAATTATAAAGATAGTGGGATCACATATTATGAATTTATTAGTCCAAACAATATATATTTTAAAGTCTATTAGGCTCAAACATCGCAATGAAATCATTCCACTATATAAACTTCATTTTAAAGATTTACATTTAGAAACGTAGCAAACTTGTACATCATGAACCTTATGGGCACACAGCATGTGAGTTTTAATGGGCCTATAAGACCCAAAGAGCCTATAATCCATCACTACAACATGTCTACTATTGAAAGGTGACCTTAAAATTATATTAGCTTTTAGATTTTAAGTGTTATATTTTCTCAAGAATTTTATAAAATGTTTATGTTGGAGAAACATCCATGGAGGATGCAAAAATGCATTATTGCAGTTAATGGAGGTTTGTTTATTTGGTAAAGTCGTGGTGGTGATATTCCCCCAAGTAAAGTTCAATTCCCCCTGGAATATGTTAGGCCCTTGTGAGGCATCATGGTAGTAAAAGTGGGTTGAATGTGGGAATGGAAAAAGCTCCTAGCCTTACTGACAAAAGCCTTTCACTTCAATATTGATTGGGTGACATTAATAGTCAAATTAGGCACCTTCGCAAAAAATGCATTACAGTGGCATTGAAATTGGGAAAGGCCCTAACAAATTAGTAGATACTGTGAGAAGTTAGTGAAAGCTCAAAAGGAGCAAAACAATATAATTAATTAAGTGCTCCAATGTTTGATAAAGATGTAGAGAAAGTTATGTCATAAATATGATCCCAATCAAGGGGATGGAAGTGGGATCAATAACCATAAGGAGTAAAGTTGAAGATACCAATGATCGAGGAAATCCTTCTCTTACTAACCTATCACCCATCTTTGTCATCAAAGAAATATTATGATAGCTCACATTCCAATGGAAATAAACACAAGATAAAGAGAGATTCCATGGAGATAGCATACAAGGAAATTTTCATAATGCCAAACCACCCACCTTTGATATTGAATTAAACAATGGACAAGAACTAGAAGTTTGGATTTTCGAGATAAGAAAATATTCCAAACTCTGCATTTATTCAGGGAACATGAAAACAAGGATAGTTGTTCACAATCTAACTAGTAAGGCTTCCTTATGGTGTGAATATCACATGTAATGTAACGCCCCGTTTTGACATTACTACCTGAACTACTATTATATGTTGTATTTTTTTTATTGTGAGACTTCGTCGGTTTGACGACACTATGGACATATGGTTCCATCATTTTGCTAATATATATGTGTGTGTGTGTGTGTGTGTGTGTGTGTGATGTTAGTATTATGATCGGTAGTCATGTTTAGATATGTATCATGTGTTAATTATATATGCAATTTACTGAATGATGGGTGCGTGGATACCGTTACAATTATATGTTGAATAAATGAATGTTATGCCAGGTGCATGGCGAATAAATGAATTTATTGTTGTTATGTCATGATGAAATGTATGTGTGCATGTTGAGGATTTATGCATGATATTCTAGACTTTATGTCTGAGACTAACTTATAGGTTAAAAGGCTACGTAATAGATGGATCCTACGAGGTGGGAGAGCCTCGGGGACAAGGACTTCGAAAGATAAATGGTATGCGAGTGATGCATTATTTACTTTCGCATGATTATTATTATGATGTATATTATGACATGGGTGGGGTAGGGTTTCAGGAAACTCAACCGCCCAGATTGGTTATACGATGACAAACTGAGTACAGGTGCAACGCAGTTATTATGTCGGGTAGACATAGTCCCTTGTTCCATTAGGGGGGTGAAGGCTTTACCCACCGTTTATCCCCGAAACCCAGAGTCATGGGAGGGTTGTGCTACGGCGCGCTCCCCAAGGTGTGTGATGATGACTGTCGATTTCCTGTTGGGGAAGCTTGGTCGATGTAGTTGACACTTCCGCTTACGAGTTCTAGCTGGAGCCGGTCATGGCTTGACACTTCAGGGTAGTCCAGCAGAGGAAAGGATAGGATGTGGAAGTTAGTTGTGATGTAGGTAAATAGGTGTAGCTTGAAGTCGGGGTGAAATCAAGATCTAACGGTATGTGGGTAAAGCCCTTGATTGATTATGTGTCGTAACTCAGTAATGTATGAATTGTCGTAACTTAATAAGATGCAGTTAGGTAAAGGATTGTACCTTGCAAACTATGTTAAGCATGTGTCAATGAACAATAAGCTTCGTGATTATGATTGGTGTGTGTGAGTTATTATTGTTAGTGTACTTACGCAAGGTATGTAAGCAGTAGCTACGCTTACATAACTCGCCTACATATTTAAATTGTGTGAAATATTGTTGAATAATAATGTTAGTTATTGTCAATTAACAATTAATTATTGTTGACCAGTGTTAATAATATCGATTAAAGTTAATAATGAGTATTAATGTTAATGATGTAGATTAACAATTAATTATTGTCGATTAAGGTTAATAATGTTTATTAATGATTAATTATTGTCCATTAATGATTAATTAGTGTTGAGTAATAAACGAACTATGGTTAACCTAGGTGGTAACTAATGCAATTAATTAGAATGTTTGATTGATTGTTATTAAATTTATTTAGTCAAGACTAAGGGTTAAAAAGTTAAGAGTAATTATCATGTCAATTAGGTTAATATTAAATTGTTGGGGTAATGTTAAATATATGTTATTAATGCTAATTGATGACAATAAAACTATCATTATCATTAGCAAAAGTTGTTAATTAGTTTAATTACAAACTAGGGTGCAATTTATATGGAACTAGGAGTTGATTAAGTCTTAGTTAATTTAATTAATTAATATAAATGTGTATTCATAATATTAACTTGGAAGGGTAAGATTAATTACGTACCAAACAATATTAATTAATTAATTTAAAATAAGAATAAGGTTTAATTGATACATTACTCATTAATTATAATGTTATCGTAGTTGTTTAAAAACCATGGTGTAAATTATAAATAATACCATGTGCCTTTATTAAACAAGTGTTAAATTGTATTGAGTTAATTAATAAGAATATTAATTAAAATTGTGAATTATGCAATCGTAAAGTCAACAATGATAAAATAAATAAAATAGGTTAATATTATTTATTGAAGAGTTATGGTTGAGAAGTGACCCCCAACCAACACATTTTAATGTTATTTTAAATTATTAATGGGAGTCATGGGATGGGCTCGAGGAAAGACTTGGAGACTAAAACATTTATGTTTAGGATAAGGTATTAATGGCAGGAAAGAAGAGTTGGCAAAACATGGGGATTAGGGGAGAAGTGAGGAGGAAAGGAGGGTCATCTTTACCTTGGGAGATTTTGGGGAGAAGTTTGGAGAGCAGAGATAGAATTTTTCATAGCATAGCTAAAAGGGGGTTTTTGTTGGAGATTTTCTGAAGGGATATAACAGGTTGGCTTGTACTTGGTTTGGGCTCGGGGGTCCAAAGGGGTACCTTTGGAGCTGGGTGGTCGGCGAGACCTCGCCAGTTGGTAGGGTGGCATACTTGTTTGGGCTAGTTGAGTTTCATAAGGTTTGGGGAAATATTTTGGTTGCAGGGCAGCAAATAGGGCAACAACAAGCATGGCAACAAAAGGGAGCAGCAACAGAAAAGGGAATCTACTAGCTAGTTTGAGGTATTTTCCTGCAGGTATAATTGTCATTTCTACCCTTGTCAAATTATATTTAAAGTTATGGAAACAATAAAAATTATATGTTGTTACACCTCCACAAACATAACTGGTCAGAGGTAGATAGAACAGTAAATACATTTATTTCAAAACCTGTAAATGTAATTGTTATTTCTTTTACAGACCTGAAATTGAACACAAATTAACAAAACAGAAACAGAAATTGACACGGAATACAAATAGAAATAAATGAGTAGTTTTATTGTTGAACTTAGAAAAGCTAGGACCGGGGTCCTACATGTAATTGAAAAGGACCAAGGAGAGAAAGATCACTTTGAAATAATTTAGAGAATACTTTAAATAGAGATGCATTTTCTATCATTGTTATGAGAAGAAGATTAATGAACACCATGATCTTGAGTTAGGGCCAATGTTGATGGACGAGTACCAGAAGAAATCCATGGAACTTATGAGATGTGTCCAATGTATTAGAGACAAATTTTTTATGGTAAGTTGTTTTCTTAGTGGAATACAACCTTTGTATATTAATTAAATTACAATCATGGTGCACCAAACATTGGATGAAACAACTTAAAATGATAAGTATCATTAGGATTAGGGAAAGAGTAAAGGTGTACAAATAATTCCTTCTAGTTGGACCAACTTTATCATAGTAGAACATGGCCTATAGAAGCCTTGAGGACGAAGTTGTGGCTATTACCTTGTGGTGTTGGCATTTTAGCACCAACCCGTACCAAAAGTACATACTCAGGGGTTTTGCAAGCTTGAGTAAAAAATCAAAAGGGTTTGATGGAACTATGAAAATATCTAAATAACACTCTCAAATATGTGCCAAATGTAACACAAAGGAAACTAGCTAAAGAAATAAACAAAGCACAGTATAAAGAATGTCCTTGTGTTAACAAAAGAATAGAGATGATGAGACTTTGTAGTCCAACAACATAACTTTACTTTTATGAATGTATGTGATGGATATAATGACCTTGAGGTCTTTATTTAAATGGAAGGATGTAGACATCTCTTAGAAATAGATCTCATTTCTAATCCCTTTTCATTGATGGCTTAGTAGGATGATGATAGGTATTGGAGACTAGATCAAAGGCTATTTTTGGTAATAACCATTTGAGGATGTCCACATTTGGCCAATACACTTTTTTGGAAGGTGAACAGTGTTTATGAGGAAGCAAATTCTATTTTTCGAGACTCATAGCGGTTTTCAAGGCTTTTAGAGTGATGGCCCTGCACGAATTTTTGGGAAAATTTTACACAATGACATTTTATGGTCAAATTTTGGCTTTAGCTTAGTTTTTTGTCACAATATTGAGGTCATACAAGGATAGAGGTGATGGAAATGGGCTAATACTATTGTAAGTGATGTATAATGGTGATGGGGATCATGATAAAGTGCGTGAGAAAAAATAGGCTATTGACAATTTCCCTCTAATGTGTGAGCCCAAAAGCTCATTGTATGTTTGAAATACATCAGACTTTTATGCCTCTTCAATCTATAAGAGAACATGAGAATTTGAGCAAGAAGGAGGAGAGAGTGAAGAGAAAGAATCATACCCCATAAAAGGGACCACAGAGACCACACCTACAAACAACATGTTTGGCTCTCTCTTACCATTTTTGAGCCACCTATGATGAGTTTCTTGTGCCATGACTCCTTCCAGAACTTGGGTAGGTCCAGTTCTTAGTAGGGATTTAGTTGTTGTGATTTGTGATCCTACCAAGATGTCATTATCCCCTCTCACGTATTTCAAATCAAATATAATATGGACCATAGTTATGTACTTGGATTGGGTCCCTTGTTAGTCCTCATTTTTATGATGTATTGTCCACCACATATATTCATGTACTTTAATCATACCCCTTCAGGTCTTGATCCCACATTATATTGAGACATTATTACAAGCATGAGGATTCCCACGACCTCAGTTGTATATTGTTGGAAATGATGTGTAATGGTGATGGGGCTCATGATAAAGTAGGTGAGCAAAATTAGGTTCTAACAGTTTCCCTTGATGTACGAGGTCAAGACCTCGCTCATTGTATGGTGAAATATATCAAAGGTTTATACCTCTTCAATCCATGGGAGAACATGAGATACAGAGCAATGAATAGGAGTGGTTGAAGAGAAAAAATATTGCCCCATAAAGGTACCACAGAGACCACACCAACAAACAACCAACCAATCGGGTAAGGCATATATAATCTCAAATACAAATGAGGCGAGCATCCCCATGCTCATAATAATGTCTTAATACAATATGGGATAAAGACCTGAAGGGGTCTGATCAAAGTACATGATATTTGTTGTGGACCATACATCATGAAAATGAGGGGCAATAAGGGACCCTATCCAAGTGCATAACTGTGGTTCATGTCACATTTGATCTAAAATACATGAGAGGGGACAATGGCATCTCGGCAAGATCATAAATCACAACAATTGAAGCACTACTAAGAACTAGAGGTACCCAAGATCTAGAAGGAGTTATGGTGTGATAAATTCCTCACAGGTAACTCAAAAACTATAAGAGAGAGCCAAATAGATCCAAGGAACTGCAACTAAAACTGGATCATTATTGCCAATGCAACCCAAACATCACAATAAGGTATGAAATGAAGGCCTTCCATAATAGACTCAAAAGTTGAATGGATTCATGAATGTTTGTGGTCTTCGACCAAACTAGGATAAGAAAACCACCATATTGTACTATTCTCAATGGTGCAATATTGTGTTTAAGTCGAGTATGTGAGAACCAACCAATCCAAGGGGAAACAAAGTATCCCTACAATAGATCCAAGGTAACCCATCATTAAGGGCAATGGGGACAAACCACATAATGCCTATAGACCTATCCTTTAGAAGAAAGGTGTTGAATTCAATAGAGGGAGGTATGCTGAAAACAAAGCAATGAGGAGGTCTTTGTTTATCAGCATGAGGGATGATAAAGGATGTGAGAGAGACTAGGATTAAGATGAAAGGGGGAATGAAGGGTCAAGGATTAATGGACACAATACTTCCTTTGTTTAGTGCATTAAGGCATGGATTACCTAGCATCATATGTATGGATCATGATAACATTAGAGGAGGGATACAAAGGCATAACTAAGGGAAATAATTACAGTGGGGAATACTCATGGA
Source organism: Larix kaempferi (assembly GCA_027924585.1). NCBI lineage: Eukaryota > Viridiplantae > Streptophyta > Pinopsida > Pinales > Pinaceae > Larix > Larix kaempferi. Next base: position 5,212,998 of record BSBM01000841.1, read on the forward strand.
AGGTAGGAGGTACCAAGGTTAAAGGTATATCTCGAGCCTGACATTGGGAGGGTTCCTAACATCGGGAGGGTTCCATGGGTGATTCAACACAAAATTCTCAAACAAAAGCAATCAAGGATGTTTCCATAAGAGATCATGTATGGTTTGCAGTCGTGTTATGGGGCACTTTGAATGGGTTCCTGAGTAAAAGAGGTACTTGAGAAAAAGTAGAAGCACAGAGGTAAGTGTATAAAGAGAGTCTAAATGAATAAATGGTATGTGTGATAGCAAATGGAAGAGATCAGGGGTAGGATAATAATGGTAATTTCCTTGGGGCTGGATGAATGAAAACAATGTAATGTAACTTTTTACAGTATTAATGAAGTGGTGGGATTGTGATATGTAAAATGAAAAAAATAATGCCATGATGTGGGAGTTTGGGGGTAAGTAAATGAGTGGAATTAATAAGCATATGAGGCTAAAGGCAACGTAATTATATACTATATGGACTCCCATCCCTATGGAGGAATAACGACATGGGTACCAAAATGCAATTGGAGATACTAATGAGTGGTAACCCATGGAGGTAAGGCTCTACTGTAAAGCAAGGGTGGCTAGGTTGGGCCACTTACCCAAATAGAGGAGGGTTTTTATAGGCATAAATAAAGTTCAACAAACAAGTCCTTGTAAGCATAATTAGGGTTGGACAAATAGGATCACTATTGCCAATGCAGCCCAGTCATCGCATAAAGCTATGAACTAAAGGGCTTCTAGAATATATTTGAAAGGTGAAGGGAGTCATGAATGTTTAAAAACACCATATTATACAATTTTTAATGGTGCAATAATGTGTTTAGTTTGAACCAATCCAAGGGCCAATGAGCTCTCCCTACAATTGATCCAAGGTACGACCTCGTAAGACCTTTGTTTGACATAACATACTGATCAAAAGAAAAATCGAAGTAAGGTTGAGCCGATGAAATTGGGAATCATTGTCACTATCATCGTGCCATGAGTTTGTGGGACCGGAGATTTCAAATACTCATATCTTCCATTCCAACCATTCATTTCTGATTTCACGAGTTGTAAGTAGGTAGTCTCTCCTTACTCTTTATTTTTATCCATTTCAATTTCTAGTTTAGGGTTTCCAAGGCTCATGGGAAACCATGGAATAAAGTCATCACTCGTCGTGGTTTTAAGAAAGTTTGTGTGAATCGCTTGTGGAAAATCACCTAACAAGTGCAATGTGCATGCACTTGATGTTAGAGAAAATCATGCTATGAGGTGACACAACTGTCGCAAGAAATAGTGTGAAGTGTTAGCATTTTGGGGGGGAATAGTTGCATACCACCATCATAGGTTTTTCACAAAAAATGTTATGTTGACTCACACTTTTGTGGAGAAATCATGCATTGAACCATTGAATTTTTGGACAAAATGCAATCGCGAGGTTGAAAGGGTGAGAAAGACACAATCTTGATTCTCCGAGAACAAATCCTAAGACTTATGGATATGCGAGGGGTGCTTTCACAATATGGGCTTCTTGAGTTCCTTGAGAACCCACTGATGTAGGCAGGTGGTTTTCTATTGGCGAAGATTATCCAATACTGAGATATGAACACAGGGGTGTTCATTACGTAGGGTGAGTAGATAGACAAGCCTACCAATGTATGGAGTGGGGAGTGATATACAAGTAGTTTAGCCACTAGATATGCCCATGGTTTAGAGGCCCATTGCATGGAGGGTGTGGTGATACATGACTCCTCCATTCGCATGGAAGATATAAAGAAATGATAGACTATGCAGTGGTGACATAAGTTATTTGAGTGATGGGATCGAGGGGAACCCATAGGATCATGGCCAATCAAATCATGACCATCGAGAAGGCTTTGGGAGGCAATACTTTGGGTGGGTCCATATGTTTCCGATTGTAGTGCGATGACAATTATCCCAATGCAACAGAGCACATAGTGGGGATTTGTCTTTTGGCTCATTCATATGTGCCTATTTATTTGAGAGGGTGTTGACACTATGACACCACCATGTTATTCAAGATGTGGGACCAATGGAGACCCATATGCAACGGTGGGGAGATCTAATGCTGAGGGGTGAGGGAAATGTCGTGGGTAGCAACTTCCAACAATATTTCTTTTCTCAGTGACACTAACTCCTCATATTGATCAAGGATTACCCCTATGTGGGATGTACTATAGGGGAGACTTGAAGCTATCACAACCATCAAGCTAGGCATGGGGGCTCAAGGGAAAGTACGACTTTGAATCAATTTTTGAAGTTGTATTTACATACTAGGTTAAATTATAGATAAATTCTTATATATTGTACATGTTGCCAATGATTCTTCTCTCGTCTATGTGTAGGCGTTGGATCAGTCCCCTTAGTGAGACACCGGAGAAGGGTCAAGTATGTTGATCCTAACCCTTAACTTAGAGGCATCGACCAAGAGAAGAGGCAATCTTGATAGGTCTCCATTGGGACATGACTAATTACTAGCTAGTGTGTTGAACGAGGGTTGACAAAATTTGGACAAGGAATTGATCACCACTTGTTTATGGGCTTTGATAGAGTGGTAATCGATCATGCAGAGGGTCATTGTGGCAACCCAATCCATACGAGATACAATGAGAGGGGATGTCCTCCATATCATAGGCCTTAATAGTGATGACAAGGATAACAATATGGGAGACGACTCATATGATGATGCTTAGATAATTAATGGAATTTCCCCCATGCTTTGACATCCAATTTTTTTATATGTACCACATATTTTGACAGGCTCTTTTTGTAAAGACTCCTTATTTTTTGGATGATATATATATATACAAATTCGATTTTATATGTGTAAGCCTTGTATGTGATGCAATGTTATGTGTGTTATGGTTGTTTATGTACACATGGTTGTGCTAATGATTATGGTTATATACATGCATGGTTCACTTTCCTGTTATCAATGAATAATATGCCAATCTAGAATATGTTATACAATACTATTTATGAAACTATCGAGAGTTATGAGTATATGAATGAATGTAATGAATTCAAACCATCTAACCAATTGTCTAGCCCACATATATTTTCAAAAGAGGAAAGGATCGCATACCCAATAACAGTTATCCAACTATGTGACAAGTAGTTGAGAATCAAGATGTACACAAAAGTGACGAACACATAATTGGAGGACAGATTATTGGGGGCAACAATGACACACACACCACTGGCATGGATGATGAACGTGATAGGGAATATAAGGCCCAAGCTACCAAGGTGATATTTTGAGTATAACTACTTGTGCCATCATCATAACTGTTGTAACAATGGGGGTAATGATCCATCTAAAGAGGACAAGAAAACAAACCATAAGCCTCGTGCAAAGGGACTAACTATGGTACAAAACATGGAAATACATTGGTCTTACAAATATAATTTATTCAAGTATAACCCATTGCAAGGGTTCTTGATAAGTTGCCATCAAAACCCACAAGCAAGTATGTCCCCTTTCTTAGACAATGTTTGATGATGTGAGGGCCTTGCCATAAAGATTAAAACTTGATACGACCAATTTTATCATGAGCTTGATCCTAAACAAGGACCAGGTCTATAAAGAATGGAAAACTTGTGTGTCGAGATTTTTAAAACCCTATGCTTTGGAATTCATAGACTGGAGTACATCCTCAATGAATCTTCAATCTATGAAGTCCAAAAGGTAGGGTTTTAAAAATCTCAGTATAGGTCTTTCATTCTTTATAAATTCAGCACATGTGGTAATGGATTCTCTAATCTCAAGGACTAGGTCTCCTTCACCGGAGCGAGGGTGGATGCGATGATTGTAATGGGATTGGGAGCAATTTTTTATTGCTTCAATATTCCATAAAGTAGCTCGGCAATCCTCATCAACATTTTCCAAAGTGATCAACCTTTGTTTTATAACAAACGTATCTGGTAAGAGTTCAATTGCTAAATACAAGAAGGGAATTTGACTCTCGATAGGTAAAACAAACTCCACTCCATGTACCAGGTGGGATGGATTAAACCCAATGGAAGTTTCAATTTATGTTTGATAATCCCATACAGTGGGAAAGAGCATGAGATGCCAATTGGACTTGTGCTTATCAACCATCCATTGGAACATGGTTTTAAGAACTTTATCGACAACCTCAACTTAGCCATTCCCTTGCAGGTAATAAGAGGATGAATACTTATGCTCAAATTTCAAATGGGACATGATCTCTTCCTAAATAATGTCTTCAAACTGAGTGTCATGATCAGAGGGAAATTGTTTCAGAACACTAGATCAAGTGATAACATAGTTGAAGAAAAAATGTACTACTGTGGTGGCGATGTTGTTGTATGTCATCATGGCCTTAACCCATTTTTTAAAATAGATGATAGTGAATACGATGTATTTGTGGCCACAAGTCAATATTGGATTACAATCTATGAAGTCTATGGACGATTTGTAGAATGGATCAACAAATATTATAAGGTACAATGGGATAGGGGTGCCCTTCCCTTTGGGGCAAAGTGTTGCAATTTCAACAATGCTTTAGTACCTGGATGCACTCATAAAACAATGTATGCCAAAGGTAACTGGTACAAATGTTTTTTTGGGTGGTGTCCATACCAGAGAGGTGACCTCTGCATGCCCCACTATGGCAATCATTTAATACATGTTCAACCTCATCTAAAGTGAGGCATTGTCGTAGGATCGAGTCAACTCCTTGCCAATATAGAACACCATCAATAAGGAGGTAACGAGGATCTTGTTCGCAAATCTAACTCGAGCATATTAAGAAATATGAGGACCAAACTTTTGAGCTTGAAAATAAACAAGGGTATCCCCATACCAAGGATCACTAGAAGAGATGGTGAATAAATGTTCATCTAGTAGATCTTCATTGATAGGGGGATCGACAATGACAATATGGAGGTCTGAGATAAACTTGACCAATGCCAAAGTCTTTTTACTCTTGGGAGAAGCAAATTTGAGGTCATACTCTTATAGGATAATGATCCAATGGGTGACTTTTCCATTGATGATGTGCCTACTTAAGGGATATAACACAAGACTTGAATTTTCAATGACTTTGGTTTTATTCATAAGTATGTAATGGTGCAACTTGACTGAGAATATGATGGCTAAGGCAAGCTTCTCCTCATGGTTATATGACAACGAAGGTCCAAATATATTCTTACTCACATAGTAAATGACATGTTACATATAGTCATCACCTTCCTGAACTAGTACTCTAGCAATGAAAAAAGGCAATGAAAAAAGGTGATGTTGAGATATAAAGGATAAAATACTTTGCAAATTTGGAGAACTAATAAGAGTTGTCAAATTAAAAGCATGTTTAAGGTCCTCAAAATAGTTTTGATCTTGTTCACTCCAATGAAAGGGATATTGGAACACAATAATCTCATAAATCCATGAATGTACATGGCATGGCCATGGATAGAATGTTGCAATAAGTTCACCTTACCTTACGAACTTTACAATTGACACAAAGTATTAGGTAAATGAAGTTCAAGAATGTTCTAAACATTCAAAGGATCGATAGTGATCCCTTGTTTGGAAAAATAAATCCTAGCAAGTGGCCAGTAGGGACTTAGAACACACACTTAAGTGACTTTAATCAAATGTTCTACATGCAACACCTAAAAAACACTTCACAAAGATGATCTAGGTCTTGTGACCATTTCCTTGAATGAGCATCGAGGTCACAAGCGGTGATGAAGGCAATATTGTGCTAGTGTTGAGGACAAATTTGGTTCTAATTGTAATCCAAGAAGCCATCCATAAAAGACAGGACTTCATGGCCTACACAAACATCAATAATTTGATCGATGAATGGGGCTGCGTAGTTGTCTTTTGGACAAGTTTTGTTAAGATCTCGAAAATCAGTATAGATGCAAATGATTCGTTGATTTTTGTTGTCAAGGACAGGATTGGATACCCAAATGGTATAAGCAATCAGGTAGATGAATCATGTGTTTTGAATTTATCAATTTCAACTTTTGTGGCTAGATCCATGGAAGGATGGATGGGTCATTGTTTTTGGTCCACAAGATCAATGTTGGGCCACATGGCATACGATGTTCCATGATGGTCGGGTTGAGCCTTGTAATTTCAATGTAAGACCAAGCAAAAATGTCATGAAATTATTGGAAGAGAGTCTTGTAAGCTACAACTTTTTCAAAGGTGTAGCGAGTGCTAAGTAAAATGTGTTTGGTGATGCTTGGCTTAACCAAGATGTCCAATTTAATAGTGGGTGATATGTTACCTAAATCTTGCTACCCTAAGACTCAGTGTAAACACCCCTGGAGTTCCTTTGACTAAGTTATAAACTTGGAAGAGATGCTGACCTATTTCCATAGGGTTTAGTGAGGTCGTCGCAGGTCACCTTTGTGCAATCTGCGATGTTGCAGGTCACCCTCATGCAGCCTGCGATGATATCAGTTAAATGGATAAAAGGCATCTTCGAGCCCATTCTCGAAGGCATGTGATGTGGATCTCTATCCTTAACCTATAGGGGAGCTGACATTCGGTTCCCTATCCCTTTGGGAGGATCCCTTAACCCTCTCCTACCATATCTCAACCTACCCTATCCTCTTAGTCCTATATATATGAAGCTCATTCCCATTCCAAAGGGAGGAAGTCTATAGTACTTGCATGCTGGTGAATTAGCTTAGGAGATCTCTACTCATCTCTTGGGACACCGATACTTCCTTTAGAGGCTTTGGCATTGGTTTGTTGGAGGAGGATTGCGACATTAAGCTTTGGTTGTAATCATCACTCTCTTGTACTTCCCTTTTTAATACAGTAATATAAACACTTTCCACCAAATGTTGTTGTGTTAATGATGTTTTGTGTAGTTTACCTGCTTAACTGTTTACTTAGATCTATTACTGTTTAGATGCATTTTACTTACTTGTATTGTTCTGTATGACTTGCCAAGTTTTGCAGCTGAGATATGAAGACCTTGGAGCTTGGAACAAAAGGAGAAAGATCTACAAGCTAGAGGTAAGGCATCTAATTACTCAATCTTTAACTAGATCTAGGAAAGTTGTTTCATATTTTGTCTCACTTGTTCTAGACTTACGTTGAGCTAGGGAGATCACGCCTTAAGTCCACTTTCAGTAGATTGTCCGATAACAAGTTTGGCGACCATACTGGGGAAGATAACAATGCATTGTTATTGTTTTAAGTTTTCAGTTTGAAAGTCTTTTTCTCTGATTTCTTTGTGAGCCATTTCCTTTGCCTCCTTAACCATTTCACCATCAGATCTAGTCTGTTGATTTCCTTAAAGTCTGTATGTTTGATTGTCAAGCCTTTTGATTGATCACATTTGGAGATCTATTCATCCTTGTATAGGGATATCGCCCGTCGCACCTGGGTGATCTAGCCAGAGCGACGATCCCCTGTCAGGCGCAGTCTGCTTATCTGCAACCTGCGACGCTGTCACACACCAAAGTTTGACATGCTGCGACGCTGTCGCAGTTCACCCGTTTCTCACCTGCGACGGTCACTCTGAGTCTGACCAGAAACTGCGACGATTAATCTAGTATTGTGCTTGGTTTCTCTCCTCATCAACCTTTGATTTTGGTTTTCCTTACAGACCTGCTCTGCACTATATCTTCCAGTCAGAGACCTTCTTGATGTTGCATTGCTAGTGTTTGGTTTTGTTTGGTTTGATTCAGAGTGGTTTTGGGTTCCATCTTGGACAAGTTTGAGTTTCAGTAGTGGTGGACACTTTGGTCTCCCCCACCTTCATCCACTTGACCTTGCATTCCCTCCTCTCCCCACCTTATCTGATCTTTGTATTGGATCCAATCCCAGACCTCTTTTGCACATGTTACTTAGCTTTGATTGAATTCAGTTGCTTGTTAAGTGTTTTGAGTGTTTTCAGTTCATATGAGTGCTTGTCATTTTCTTGAGAATTTCTGAGTGTTTGGAGTGCTGCAAATAATCTCTCTTTTCAGTTATTCACGCTTAAAAAACATTGTTGCTATCAAGTTGTAATCTTGACATATCATTGAAAAATTCAAAGTGCATCATTTTTACTGTTTCAAGTGCATTTGAAAATTGTTGTGGAAATTGGTTCATGCGTTGGAATTTATCATTCTTTAGTCTTGTGGAAAGTTTGAGAGAAAGGTTAATCATTTGTGCTTTTCGGGAATTATGAATCATTTATTTTCTTGAAAAATTCAAGTGAGATAAAGTTTTTACAAAAGTGATTCCATGCTTGAAAGAATTGTATGCATTTTTTGGTTTTTTATGCTTTTAAGCCATCATAATGAAATTTGAAAAGATTAGAGTGCTCTAGATAGGAAATTCTCTCTTTTCATCACTTAGTTTCATTTTTTATTCGAAAAGATAAAAGAAAATGCATAGATTTGGTTGTGATGCTTATTGATTTTGTGTTTTGCTTAGAAAAAATAGAAAAGAGTACTTTTTTTGTCAAATTTGGTAGATTTGGGATTGTGTTGCATTTGGTTGTTGTGGTAAAACCACTTGGAAAAAGTTTTCTCCTTCCCGTATATAGATTTCATCAAAAGAAAAGTACATTTTTTCATGCAGTTAGGACTTGCATTCTGTTTACATTTATGTACTCACCTCATGCATTCACCTAACCATCCAGATAAAATTAACGGTAAAACTAGGGTAAAATCTTTAGTAACTTGTGTGTTAAGTTAGAGACGTGTTCCGGCGTTGTAAAGCGTGGCAGTTGTCATTACTTGCCAGCACTGTATTCCGGGGGTATTGTAGTCTGCCACGTACCAACCGGTATATCGAAGCTCTTTCATGTACCAACCAGGTATATCGAAGGCTCTTTCACATACCTTATGGTATATCAAAAGGCACTTCACATACTTGGAATATATACAAAGGTGTTTCACGTACTCGGTAGTATATAGGAAGGTCTCGTGCTGTACGGTTGTGCATTAGACAACACCACTATGGATTTGAGCTCCCACGTACCTTGAGTATATCGGGAGACACCATTAGGATTCCTGAAACCAATTGAGCTATCCATTTGGTCCTCTTGGAAAAGCAATACACTGAGAACAACACTCGGGGAGATTACTACGCACATGTCATCCAGGTAGTCGGGTATTCAGGCAAGGGTACGGTCCCAATCCTCCTTGTCACGTTTTACTGTTGGACCCTGCAGTATATAGCGAGTTGCGAAGCCTTGACAATCCTGTGAGGTTCTATACTTTTGAATCCACACCTATCACATAAGTTTGCTTGCGGCCTTAGTTTGTGTAGTTTTTATGGACTTCTTTTCTTTTGTTTAGATTACCCTTAGGAGAAACTCTGTTTCAGTCATTCTGGCTGACTTTCCTTGGAGAAGGTCCCGTAGAATTTTGAACTTACCACCCGAATATCCCCTTAACCAGGAGGTAATTTCGAAGGTAAGAATGGACCCACATGTCATGGTCGTGTCACCTGAAGTAGAAAACCCTACTTTGAATATTAGAGCACACATGTTCCCTCCAAATTCAACCACCTCCAACCCCGCACTGGGCGAAGAGGCGAAAACTTCAACTTCACAAGACCTACCTCCCGTTTTACCAAGAGAGCCTGGATCGGTGGAATGGTTAAATCCTCCCCAAGACGACCCTGTATCAGTTGTTGGTCCAACTGCAGCTTTTTGGACATCATCTCTAGGCCACCCAGTGGCTCATTTTTCCATTGCATCCCCACCCAGCTGGGCTACTCCTGACGACCCTCTAGCACATTATCGTGAGTAGTTAACTCGATTACGTGCTATGGGTGAGGAGTTTCTAAGACAAAGTCTTCCACAAAGGGTTGAAGACCCGACGTTACCTCCTTATCGGCCACTCTCGAGTCATTTTTTTATATCTTTTGACTCACCGGAATCACCCACCCAACATGTGACCACTTATGAATCTAGTCAACCCTCACTTCCTGCACATACACCCCTTAGACATGAGACCAATTCTATACCTCCAACGACTCAACCCGTTGAAGGAAAACAATCCAACACACCTATTACTACCACAGTTACATTACCCACTCCTCCCCCCCAAAACTCGCGGGGAGGATACTCTTTACCCCCTACCTTACTTAAGGGTAATGTTAATCATGTAGTAGATAATCAACAA